>JAMLFY010000008.1:7715720-9135024 GCA_030441495.1 Dalbergia oliveri
TGTTACACAACTTTCAAAAACATATCACCATGAATCAAGCTATTTGCTAAGGTATAAAACAAATTGTCTAAGAAACTGCTACTCAAATATCTAAATCTTATTCAGTAAAACATGTTTTCAAATTCTTTGCTTCCATAATGCAAACTAATTATGGTAAAGCAAGGTTAACAAAACTTCTTTGGCAGAAAAATCACTTCCCTTAGAATTTGCAAAATTTTGGCCAAGAGCCTTAAGTATTCATCAAACTCCTTTCAAAGGTACTAACATTGTTTTCAAATCAAATACCAAACTCATAACACATATGAAATCCATGCACTAAGACTCTAAATGCCATACAATGCACAAGTATTCTCTAGTTCAATTCTTAGTCTATGAGGTTCATGCTAACCATCCACATGCTTGTTTATATTTACACGTGTAATCATGCAATCCTATTACTCCTTCTTTTAAGTCCTAATTTATCAGAAATTGATTACTCATGCCTTGATCAAAACTTCTAATTACTTACTCATGGTGACTTTAATCATCAAGGTAATTTCATAGCTTTCAACATTTTTACATCATGCTTATAATCATGAAAAGAAAACAAGAGATGACAAAAACATTCTAGTGTAATCCACACGGATAATCACTCACCATGAATGCTTGAAACTAGCCTAGCAACTCATTTTATGTTATTATCATACAAGGCATGCATACTATACTCATGGCATGCAAGGGCACAAGTTCAACGCAAATTATGCAACAATACATTTTTAGAAACATGACATGCAAATGTTCAAGGCATCCAGGATTGCTTAAATAATTTCATACATAAGAAGAAAACAAAGCATCAATCATCCAGTATGCCTATATGCATGATTCGTGCTATCATCGAGATTCCACCCATTATCTCTAAGTCACTCATGCAAACTTCTCCCTCAGGTATCGAGTTTCTCTACTTTATGGGTTGTAACTCTTCGATAACAGGCAATCACTCCTCTTGTGCTCTAGGCTGATTCATAGTAGGTGGGTGTGCCATATAGGCATCGCCTCCATAGGGTCTCCGCCATCTAACAACTATGTGTGGCCAATTGGTTCTGAACTTTACCGTTCTAGCTCTGTGTCTAACCTCTTCATTGTGCGATAATGGGACATGTTGGAGGAGGACATTGAGAGGGTGGCCCTAGCCAATGGTCCCGCTCCTGACCTTTGTTTAAGCTAATCATTCATGTTTGACTCCCTTTTTGATGCACTCTAGCTGAACATATTCATTGACAATTTGACAAGTTTGAAGTAGCAGGCTGAGACGCCATATGCAGACGTACAAGCTGACGTGGTGCTACTACGGTGGCGACAATTATCAAATGGCATACTTACCTTGTGAACACCATATTTTGTCAGAGTCTTTTTGGAATAAGAAAAAATAAAAATAACAAAATAAAATCTTTTTCCTTTCCATTAGTTTTTTTTCCTTTTTTGATTAGCATCAAATTTTTTAAATTAGTTTAGTCAGCATCTATTTAAATAAGTATCCATTTTTTTTATCTCAATTAGATTAGTTTTAATTGCAATCAAATTGCATTTGCATTGGTAAACATTGATCAAAATCATTTCAAATGTGCATTAATTCCTATTTTGTGTACAAATAGACAAGCCAATCAGGATACAAAGGGAGAAATCATTATCCTTGAACCCTTGTGAAAACACAACTCAGCCTCTCACCTTCACGAAACCTCATCACAGTGCATCCCTCATCCTTTATTCTCCACAGATCATCTGCACAAGCATCCAAAAACAACCAAGCTAACTTTACTCAAGCCCCAACATCATCACCATTATCCTTAACTTTGAATCATTGTCAAACCCATAACCTATCCAAACTAAAAAAGCAACTAGAGCCACAAACCGCAGTCATCATAAAAAACAATAGAGAAATAAAAGAGAAGGAGAAGCCTAGGAGCAAGCCACTCCAGGACGACGTTAGCAGGTGCCAAGCTGCAGGCGTTCGCGAGCGGCCATCGTGAGGCCCAGCACGCCCTACGGGAACCGCTACCGCCCTGGGAACCACCGCCGTGGCCTAGTCGGCGAAGCCATCGCCAGCCCAGACAGCTCAGCTCTCCCAGCGTAAGCAGGGCTCCTTCTCCCTTGTTGCGCGCTGTAGCTACTACCTCCCCTGCTAAGTGTCACGGGTTTCCTTTCCTTACTTCCTTTTGCTTTTGCTTTGTGTTTTATAGTAAATGGGCATTAGGGATTGTGATTCAAGGGTACCCTTTTCTTTAAAAAAGACATGTTCGACTTTTTTTTTTTTTTAGCCAACGCTCTTTCTTAGGCTTGTGTTTTTTTTTTTTTTTGCTTGGGTTTTTACTATATTTGGGTTAATTTACTTTGAGCTTTTATTGTTTATTTCATGTTTAAGGATCAGGCTAGTTTTATTGTATTTGGGCTAGTATTTAGTTTTATTTATTTATTTATTTATTTTTATTATTATTTTTTTTAATGTTGTGGGTTGTTAGCTTGCTTTGGGTTAGTTTGTGTTTTGGGCTAGTTCCCTTTGATGGGTTTAGGCTTTTATAGCCTCATATCTTGAAGAAAAAAATTTCTTTTTATTTGTTTAGATTTTAAGACTCTTTAAAAAATATAATAAAAATAAAAATATTTTTTAGTCAGCGCAACAATCAATGGTTATGATTGAGAAGTGGATGCCTCCTTTATGTATTGTTGAAGTGTAAGGGTTTATTGAGTAGTCCAGTGCTAACTTGAATCTTATGCAAAACAATTCCTTTTTAGAATAATTCATCGATCAAAATTCTTTCCACAATTAAAATCAACCGACACACTCTTTATTTCTTTTTTTAAAATTAAAATTCATTAACACACACTTAATTTCTACAAGAACAACATAGCTTAATTCCTCATTGTATTCAGAGGATACATCGGCATAGCCAACAACTATCAAGCCAAATTTTTTATAAAATTTGTTCTTTTTAGCTTTAATTTTGGTTTTATTCCTTTGTAAATATTTAATTGTTATACTTTCAAAAATAAATATTATTGAAGTTATAAACTAATTTGCATAATGAGCTCTAGGGTAACGTATTTATACGAATGTATTCCAGGTGCGATGGGATTAAATTTCCACCATTCCTAATCGTAATTAACTCCTGGACTAAAATCTTTTTTTAAGCCAGTTTTATCAAATCAAAAGTTTTTCAATTTTAGCCGGAATTAAAATTGGTGGCGACTCTTATTTATTTTAAAATTGATTAGCATTTTTTAATACAACACAGAGGAGGACGTTATGAGCATCCAAAAAGGGAAAAAGATAGGAAATGAACCAAGAGTTCCAAAGAAATGATAGAGGCTCTTATTGAACTTAGAATAACTGACTTTTCTATAAGCCTCAAATAACATGATATTAATACAAATGGATGTAGTTCCATTCACATAAATGCCATGCTACTTGTAGATATTTGCTCGGTACATGCAGATGAAACCTAATGCTCTCGATACCACTTTGTCACGCGACTGGAAACGTGAGCGATATGAGAATCCTCCCAGTAAGTCTTTTGGTAATGTGTCTAAATGCATAACTTATCATAATATAATACTTAAAAGATTATTTTCTTCTAAATCAACAATCATTTATCTATTTAAAACATAATAGTTAATTACATAAAACTAGAAATATTTAATATTCAAGCTTTGAAAACCCATTTCTAATTAGTTCTATAAATTTTAAAACCGTAAACTAATTCATCACATGATATAAGTCTTAAATCTGATAGCCTTAACCATTGAAAACTGAATCATATCTACATAGCTGATCAATTACATAATCTAAGCAAACCAATAGTTGAAATCCATACTTAAACTCTAGAAACACTAGGGAAATACATAAACTTTAAAAATAGCTCCAGTATCTCAAAATACATACATAGTTAGGATCCTCCAAAACTATTGGAGCATTTCTACTACTAACATAAGCCTAAACTAAGCCTTACAACAATGTAAAGCTCACAAAAGGTAACTGGAACTACTGACCAATGATCGAATGACTTATGTACCTGCAACTATAGAGGAAGGGAGACGGGTGAGTTAATTGAAGAAGTGAGTGAGCTCTACCCATCACCCATATGGACAAGCCAAGGAATATATATACATAATGCAATATACATGCAACAATATAAATCATTTGATATTTACATACATAGCTAACTAGGAAAACACTTTTCATTCCATAGATTCATAATCAAACATGAAATCATTTTAATTGATGGTGTGGCAGACCTGGGGAAGCAATATTTTCGTTTCCTGATTGTATGATAATATATCCTTTACTTATACATGTCAACCATGACATAACCAATCCTTTATGGGTGCCAAGACCTCTCCACCTTCAAGGCTTGTTACTTCCCAACACAACAAGAAGAACACGTGTTTTATGCTCTATGATATTGTCTATAAGGATAACTTGGTACCAAGGTTAATGATCTCTAAACGCGTTAACTAAGTTTGTTCTGATCTCTCCGTCCAAACTAGTTTGACAAAAAGAAAACTATAGCTAAAAAGTGGGCACTCCTGACCCTCAAGTCAGAGCCACTAAATCTTAGTCCATTGAGAGTTTTGGATTCATATAACTCTAACAATCTAACTTCAACATAACTATGGCTGTGGAAATATGCCCAAGGGATTACCAGCTTGTAGGCATTCTCATTTCAAGCTCATAGAATATGTATTTGGAAGTTACTAAAATCATCCTGAATTTGGTACCTCTTGGTACCATAAAACCGAAGTTCTAAATTCAAAGCTTAAGCTAACATAACTTTTTATATTCTTGATAAATCTAAAATGACAGTTCAAACAGGTTCTAAATCATGAAAACTCTAAAACATAATAGCATATTTCCTTCACAAAGCTCAATCATACCTTATTCAACATAGCTCGAAATCTTAAAACTTGAATACATGGTGATATCAATAAATCCATAAAAACATATTCAGTAAATAGCCATCTTGCTACAATATATATTTTCTTAACAAATCATTTCTCAAACATGTGAAACATTTTTCATAACACATAACATAGCAATTATGGTCCCATGGTTTTGTAAAACATATTTCTTTCATGCCATCAACATAAATAATTATTTTTCTAGTTAAGCATAATCATGTAAAATCATTTTCTATACTTTTTCTCACCTCAAATTTCGTGTTTAATAACCATAATGCAAGAATATACCCATAATGATGAAACCGTGGTTATGAGATCAAATCCACTCACCTGGAGGGAGAACAATAATGGCAATACCAAGGGAGCTAGATGGAAGGGATGTCACCAACAACTACCAAGCAACCACAACTTTAGATCAATCTCTAATATCCCAGATAATTCTAATATAACTTATCTGGGGGAGCACCCTACTTGACAACAATAGAGAAACAACTAAGCCCATACACTAGAAGATGAATGTAAAGAAAGAAAGGAAACATAAACTCACAACCAAACTCACCTTAAAGCTTGGAGGAAAAGGATTTGATAGAGGATGAAAGTGGAGGGAAGAGATCACCTTGGGGGCTTTAGGGCTCGAGTTTAGCTTTGGGAAGGAAGAAGCCTGAGTTGGGGTATGTATATAGCACATTTATCAAAACTGTATTGTTTTGCACTATCTAATCTAGACACATTTTGCAGTGAATAAATCTCACTCAGCGACTGGAGGAGCAACCACTCGACTCCAGCGAACATTCTCACTTGCAACGGGCGCCTCCTGGCTTGCATGCTGATAGCAAAGATGTTCTGCAAAATTATGAGCAACAACACCTCAACTGCACCCTTCAGACATCTAACATCTGGGTTACCTCAACACTCACCTATTTACATTTCTTAATAATTTATTTTACTTCTCATTAAATTTAAAACATAAATGTAAATAAAAAATACCCCTATTTGGATTCAAATAAAATATCAAAAAAATAAAATCCCAACCAATCAAAATCCAAATTTTGAGTTTTAGTTCAAATCCAAAAATTCTCACGGTTTTCTAATCTTTTAGTCTAAAAACAAAATGTTTAAGGGTTTCACAAAAATTATTAAAAAATACTCTTCAACTTATTTTTTCTCTAGGAACAATTACCGAGACTTTTGATCCCAATGATGTGACTCTAACATATAACCCTCCAAGGAGGTGTAGGGTCAGACTTAATGAAGTTAAAGCACGCAGAGGTTTTAAAGAACCCTTAGACTAACAGAACATATCTATTAACACGTATACACTAGGTATTACAAAACATTATCATAACATGTTATCAACATGCTCACATGAAGTGGATAATGACAATGCAAGGGGGTCATGGGGATAAGTATCATGAAAAACATAGAAACAACATGGTCAAGCATACCTATATAGGAATACTCTTCATGCTCATATGGAAATTTAATGGCCTTAAAAATATTAAACGTTACCTCCTGGTCTTGCACATGCATAGTCAACTCATCCTTTTGAACATCAATGAGAGTCCTCCAGTGGCTAGAAAAGACGGCCAAGAATCAATGGCACATTGCGGTTTTCCTCCATGTCGAAGATAATAAAATCAACAAGGAATATGAACTTGTCTACCTTGACCAAGACATCTTCAATAATGCCCTTAAGATAGGTTAGAGACAATCCGCCAATTGGAGAGTGACATTGGTCGGCTTGTATCCCCAAACCCAACCTTTGGAATATTGATAAGGGCATGAAATTGATGCCTGCTCCTAAGTCACACAAAGTTCTCCCAAATAATTGAGTTCCAATGTGGCAAGGGATTGTAAAGCTTCCTTGATCTTTTAATTTGGGAGGGAGCTTGTTTTGCAAAATAGCGCTTCATTCTTCGGTCAAAGCAATAGTTTTAAAGTCACCTAACTTGTGCTTCTTGAGAAAATATCCTTCATGAACTTCACATAACTTGGCATTTGCTCCAAAGCTTCGCAAAGGGAATGTTTATATGAAGTTTCTTGAAGACTTCCAAGAACTTTTGAAATTGTGTATCAAGCTTTTGTTTGGCAAAGCGATTGGGGAATGAGAGGAGGAATAAGGGGCTTCTCGTTCTTCTTCTTACTGTCCTCTTCATTGGCCACTTTCTTTTTCTTGTCCACCATCACTTCTTCAACATCATTTTTTCATGCTCCAACTCTTGATGTAAAAACTTAGTCTTTGGATTTCCTTCAATTTCCTTCCCACTCTAAGAGATATGGTCATACATTGCTCATTGTTGCCACCCTTGGGATTATTGATTGTGTCACTAGGAAAGGTTCCCAAAGGGCGATTGCTCACTGTTTGAGCAATTTGACCAATTTGAGTCTCCAAGTTTCACAATGCAGCGGCTTGGCTTTGCAAAAGAGCATCTTGGCTAGCCAAATGAGCATCTTGGCCAGCTAATTGAGCATCCGTCTTGGCCATATAAGTATCAGTCTTATTAATGAAGGTCATGAACATGCTCTCAATTGTTGAAGTTTGATCATGAAAATGCTCCTTAGGTGGGGTAGGTTGTGGTTGAAAGCTAGGTGGAAAGTTTGGAGCTGACTTGGGTTGAGTGAAGGAAGAAGATGCTTGTTTATTATTCCCAAGCATAGTTGCCTTGGCTACGCCCTCCTTGGTTGTAGTTGTTGTTGAATGATCGGTTTGGTCCCGATTGGCGTTGTTGAGCCAAAAATGTATACTCTCCATAGTGTGGGGACAATGATCACTTGGAGTGTGGGTCTCCACACAAGTCACAAGCGGAGAAGAGCTTTCAACCGAATTCACATTCATATTATCCAACCTCTTAGCAATAGCCGCTACTTGAGCTTGAGAGAGAAATGAGGGCATCCACCTCATACATACTAGCTACCTTTGCTGTATTCATCCGTTCAATTGGCCATTGATAATTGTTGGCTAACATTTCTTCCAAGAGGTCAAGGCGGCATGACTGGCCTAGCCATCAAGGCACCACCTCCAGCTATCAATAGTAGCTCTCTCTTGGGAGTAGCCCCATGTACACGTCTGAACTTGGAGCCACTTAGGAATGCCATGGTGCAGACACTTCCTAAGCATTTCCTTAAACCTTTCCTATGCCTCATATAGAGTTTCACCATCTTTTATTGAAAGAGGTGATGTAGCGTAGCCTAGTTGTCTTGATTGGGGGGAGAACTTGGCAAGAAACTTTTAGGCAAAGTCCTCCCATGTAGTGATAGAGTTAGTAGGAAGTGAGGAGAGCCATGCCTTAGCCTTATCCCTTAGAAAGAATGGGAAGGCGGCGGAATACCTTCCTCCGAAATGCCATTGTGTTGGAAAGGTATTACACACCTCCAGGAAGCTAGAAAGATGAGCACCAGGATCTTCACTAAGCAACCCACTAAACTGAACTGTGTTCTGCACTATGAATTAGTGCAAGCTTAAGCTCAAAGTTATGAGCTTGAATGTCAAACCTCAAATGCTAGAGTGCACATCCTGGAGTTGTGGAGAAGCATAATCCGGACAGAACTATTTGGGTCCTCATGATTCTGCCATGTCACGTTTGGTGCGATGAGAATGAGGTTGGCATGGAAATTGACAAACTTTTTCTAAATCCACACGAACGGTACTATCCCCAAAGCTTCTAAGCGTCGCATGCAAATAAAGAGGTACATGAAAATAAAAGAAAATGAAGGCTCAAGTCAAGAACTAGTAATTTAAATTAAAAGTAGTACACAACTATAACCAATCCCTAGCAGCGCGCCAAACTTGATGGTCGCCTACAAGAGCGGGTAAAACACAAAGCAAGTGTCCTGGTCGTTCAAATAATAAAATAGTGAGTGAAAAAGTATCGCATTCGGGGATTGGATAGAGGTATGCTAGCAATCAACTAAACAACCGTGTTTAGGCTCAAGCAATATTAATATAATGAGAATAAAGAGAAAATGAGTAAAAGAACAAGTAATTAGAAAATACTAACACAACTAAAATGAGAGAACAACCAAGATTAAAGGCTTAGGGGACCTTTTTAACCCTCTACTTCACTTGGATAAGCAAATTACTCAATTAAACATCAATAAGTTAGTTTTGTTATCATGTTAATTATAGTTAAAAGCCTATGTGTAGGTCAATAATCGTGTTTCCTTCACCTAAAGCACTAAGTGTCATTGTGAATTAGTGTGAAATCAACCCATTGAGAACTAACATCAAGCATCTACTATGTAAGGCCAATGGGTATGTTTCCATCCATTGACTAATCCTCACACCTAAGCCAATTAAGTGTAAAAGAATAAGCATTACCCATAACCAAAGTCCAAAATCCCTATTCCTATATCTAGTTCAAGAAAATTCCCAAATCAACTTAAATGGTGGCCAAACATATAAGAACATTAAGATATGAAATGGTTAACCAAAATCAACATCATTAACATTCAAACAAGTGAATCTACAAGCATCTAAGATTCATAAGGATCCAAAAGATCCCTAGCTACAAGTTTAGTTATCTATAATAATAAACAAACTAACTACTAGTTTAAGAAACATAGTAAACATTAAAGACAAAAAAGAGAAAGGAAGAAATGAACAAATGGTGGTCCAATCCTTCTCTAGCTTTTGGTTTTCAATCTCTAAGATCAATCTCTCTCTAGTGTTAGCCTCAATCAATACCTCCTCTTTCCTCTTTGAAAATATCTTAAAAGAGGCCAAAAAATTGAACCCTTTCCCATGCCCTAAAGACTGATTTAAAACTTTACTAAAAATGGGCCTAGGTCATTGGGTTGTAACCCAAGGAAACATTAGGTCAAACAGACTTGAAAAATGATCAAATGCTGTAGTGCCAGGTAGGTTGCAAAGATTTTAGGCCGCGCAGCAAAAACTTCATTTTCTTCATTCCTTACTTCCTTCATCTTGGCTTTCAATTGGATTTTCTTCAAGCTCCAAAAAGCTACAATTTCCACTATAGAAAATCATCAAATGAGAATTTAGTTTGAAATTTGCAATTCACGTCAATAATCATGATTTATGACATTGAATTTTCAACAAAAGTAGGCAATTCTTCTTATTTTAAAGTGTTTCACTTGAAAAACTAAGGACAAAACATGCAATTTAAGCTATATTAGAAGCTAAATAACTACCATAAGCTGGAATTATCATTGTTAAAGCCATTCGGGCTTTCTTTAGCTCACCTTAATTTTTAAGAAGATGGATATTTTATTATTGTTATGATCTGTCTAATTTGCTCGTTATACGTTGAAGATCTTGATGACTTGTAATCATGTTAAAGCTTATTTGAAACAAACATTAGCTTTGTTGAGTTTAATTGTTGATTTTGGTCTTTACACTGTCATAGTAAATTTGATGTATGCTTGGTGGGGATGATTTTTATCCTTTCCTTTTAGTTTTGTACAAAAACTTTAAGTTAAGGAGTTCTGATTTTGGTTTGTTAATTTGGAAATTTGGAAATATATTTTGGTTACTGTTGTTTCTCCATCATAGCCCTCAATTTGGTCCTCTTCTATCTTTGTAACTATTGCTTGTGTATGTATGAGCAGGATGGATTTTGGGATTAAGCATGCTATTGTTGTCAAGGATATGGGTCATATGTCATGACTCGACCAAGGAACGTGTGACTGGTACGTGAGGAATCCTATCCCCACGTAAGCCTTGTGACATCTGGTCTCTCTATATGCATAAAATAATATATGTTTTATTCTGAAATCATGGTTTCATGTAAATCTCTATTTAAACTTTATATATGAAATTATATAACTGAAATACTTGATATATGAAGCCTGATAACGTATTAATCATACTCTTGAAAATTAATTTAACTTATGAACTGAATCATAATTTCATTTAAGCTTATCCATATCTTTAATCAAACTCTACAATTTTAATTTCATACTTGTAACTGAAAACATATAAATGATTGTTCAAATACTGAAATTTAATACATAATCTTGAAAATCTATACATAGCTTGGATCCTACTTGCACGTCTCCTGGAGCCTCTCTATTCGCAGACAAACTAAGTCTTACTTCAAAGTAAGACTACACTGAGAACAACCACGTTTGCCAAACGGAGGTGAACAACATCTACCTACAACAATGGAGGAAGGGAGAGGGGTAAGTCAACGGACTAAAGTGAGTGAGCTTTCACCCATCACCTCAGGATTATATATATATATATATATATATATATATATATATATATAATGCAATATACATGCAACGACATAAATCATTTGATAGTTATGTGCATATCTATATAGAAAGATATTTCTATATTTATAAATTTGTAGAAAAACATCTCTAAATTCTTATGTTATCTCGAACTCATTTTCTGTAGATATACATTCATTCTTAAATTAATTATTCTAAAACATCAATACTTTCTGAAAACATAAATAACGGTACTCTAATAGCGAAACGGAAATATCTGGTTATGCCTTGCATAACAAAATATAAATTCTCTGTTATGCATGTCAACCATGACATAACAACTTTTAATCTCTTGGGATCCAAATTGGACACCTAACTAGATTCCATTCTCTGCTCTATGAGATTGTTCTCTCAAGACAACTTGGTACCAAGGTTAACGAATCATTTTCCTAGCGTTAACTTGCTGTTTGTTTTTCTTTAGCTCCATCTAGCCTCTAGATTATAAATTAATCATTTCTTTAAAACTCTACTAGGCTCTTTTCTAGGTTTAAAACTCTATCATATAGTTACTCTTATTCTTGAAATTATAAGATCTCTAATATACATAAAATAATTTAAATCTAAAACTTTTGAAACTCTAAAAACTCTGAACTCATATAACTTAACAATCTAACTTTAGCATAACTGTGACTATGAAATCATGCTCAATGGATCACCCACTTCGATTTCAAGTCCAAGAATATGTATCTATAGTTGCTACCAATAATCCTGAGTTCCATACTTCTGAGTATGGTAAAAATTGAATTTCTAAAATCTCTTTTCTCAGCCAACATATTTTCATACTCAATAATTCCAATATTGTACTTTAAAACGAAATGTTCAAAATCATAAAATTTCTAATATTATAATAGTATCTCTATTCATTAAACTAAGTCATGTTCGATTTAACATTTTTGTCAAAATATCTTAATTGATGTTATAAATCATATATTCTTACATTAAATCTCTTAGAGTTGTACATAAAATATTTTCATAACATGTAATCTATTAATCATGGTCCCATGGTTTTCTAAAATACATTTTTCATGCTATTGTCCAAATCATGCTCTTTGTCTAACTAGTCATCCTTGCAAAAACATATATATAATCATACTTCCATCTCTAACTTCATATTCAATAATAATCATGCAAGAAACATATTTATAATGATGAAACTAAGGCTATGGGTCAAACTCACTCCGGTTTGAAGGGAGTATGTGGGCACACTAACTGACGTGGAGAGCTTGGAATGGCACCAACAACTGTCATAGAGCAACCATAACTCTAGATTAAACTCTAATACTCTCTAGATAACTCTAATTTAACTCTACAACATTGGGGGAGCACCCCGCTTGACAACAATGGGAGAAACAACAAAGCCTAAACCATGGAACATGTAAAAGACGGAAGGAGATGACAAAAGCGACATAAACCCTTACCTTTGATCTTTGAAGGAGAATGATTTATGATGGATTGAGTGGAAGAGAGTGGGGAAGGATTTGGAGGAAGGGGATTGGTTTCTATCCTCAAAATCTCGAGACTTGGGGTTTTAAAAGGGTCAAAAAATGAAACGGCTTCGTTTATGGTCCTGCTCACGCTCCTGGGAACCGCTCGGCGTGGACACTATAGTGGTCAGGCTGTGTGCGCTGGTCACTTATGACCGTATGGGGCCTCAACCACAAAACTCGTATAAAAACACTCTTGTGACCGCTATGGCAAGTGCAGAAAGACCCAACTAGTGCATTCTTTCTGTCATCATGCATCATGGTTATCTCAATACTCACATATTTACATTTCTTACTTTTAAGTTAATGGATTAACTTTAAAACATAAATGTAAATAAAAATACCCATTTGGATTCAAATAAAATATCAAAAAAATCAAAATCCCAACAATTCAGAATCCAAATTTTGGGTTTTAGTCAAATCCAAAGTTTTTAAATTTTCTAAACTTGAGGGCTCAAAATAAAACATTTAAAGGTATTATAAAATTCATTAAAAATCACTCTTCAACTCATTTTCTCTAGGAACAATTACAGGGACTTTGATTCCAAGAATGTCACTTTAATATATAGCCCTCCAAGGAAAGGGTCCAGACTTAGAAATTCAGGCAGCGGTGGGTCTCGAAGACCCTAAGGCCATAGAACCTCTATGGTGACACGCGTATACCGGGTATTATATCATCCTGGCTCCAAAGGAAGGTGACCCAGGTTAGAGTGAAGTTCTTGGATGATAGAAGGGGCACATTATGAGGAACGTGAAAGGACCAGTGAGAGAAGGAGACATTCTCACCTTTCTTGAGTTTGAAAGAAAAGCAAGAAGGTTGCTAGGTGTTTTATTGTTTTGTTTCAGATGTAGTCAAGGCAATGCACTTTTTATTTTTGTGTTAGCTGGTGGATGCCAAGGATATTATTGCCCCTTATGTTTTCTTGGACCTATTTTCCGTTCATATCATGTCTTAAGTTTTGATATTTGCAGTTTAAGATTGAAATGAGTATGGATTTTTATGTGTTTTGATTTCTGCTTGGTGCTTTACTACTACTAAGGATTAAATTTTTATCAAATTCGATGGTGTGAATTAAGCTTGTCCAATTTTGATTAGATTAGTTTGGTTCAATTTTTTTGGAAAAATTTAACAATAAAGTAAACTCAGTCCAATTATATTTGATTGGTTGGAATTTGTTATCTCTACAAATGTGATTCCAAATGTTGGAATTAAGTTTCTTAAAGTGAGATGGCTAGTAAAATGAGAGTTAACGGTTAATTTGTTTAGCTTTTTCTTGTTCACTTTTCAGTTTTTTTTTGTTAAAGTTAAGAAAGGAAGATTATACAAAAAAGGCAATTTTTATTTTTTTAATTAAATATAAAATTTAAATTTCATAATTATTCTTTTCAAAATATGAAATTACACACCCTAAATATTTTTAGATCATTTAGTGAGCTTTATATAATGGAATTTACTGATCTAAAAGTAATTAAAGTTATTGATTTAAAGGTGATTAAAGCTATTAATCTATGAATATGTTTGGTTGAAGAGTGAAAATAATGAAAAGTTTTCTTTAATCGAGTTTTATATATAAAATTACATAAAATACTTAATTATGAAAAATTTATTTTCATTTTTACTCCAATGTATCTTAGGGTGGTTAATCTCTTATATTTTTCACCTAATCAACTTCCTCTTCCTCACGGTGCTTAGTCATCATTCTAAATTTTTATTTTGACGAGGAAACTATAAGAATTATTTTTTAATACTTTATTACCAACTTTTAATGTACTATCTATGTCTTTTAGTCGGAAATATATGCTTTGTTATGAATTATTAATTATAAATTTTATTCATTAAACCACCAGTATGTTGTGAACCGTAATTTTCAAAGATTATTATCAGTGCATTTGAAAACCTTTAATGAGATATGATCGAATTGAATTTCGTTAGGAATTTAATTTAATTCTAATATTTGTAATGAGTTAGTAAATTAAAGAATTCAATTTAATTCCTTAATTTGGAATGAGTCTAAAAATAAATTAATTTAATTATTTTTGCTATTTATCCTTTATAAAGGTTAGGAACAAAACATTATATTAAGGTAAGATTATTTTGATATTTTCATTTATTAAAATTTAATTCCCACACCAAATCACACCATTGATCTGATTTCAAATTTCTTAAACTAAGTTAGGCTTCAAAGTATGAAATTCAATTCAATTCCTTGATATAATTGAATTTAAGGGATTTCAACGCCTTGTATATTCGTGATTCCTATAGCTAGATCGTTATGGTACAAGCAAAATCTATTAAGCCCCATTTGCCTTTTTATTTATGTTTCATGATTTCAGTTTTAATTATAAAATGTTATATTGTTTTAAATTTTCTATTTTAAGGAAATAATAAAAAACAAACAATTTAATTTGTTATTTTTAGTATTTTGTTCATAAAATTTTGAAAAAAAAAGACATTGAAAATTATGTGTTATTTTTATAATTTAAACTGAAAACATAAAATAGAAATAATAACTAAATAAAAATGAAAACCAAAAAGACCATTATTCTCCCAATTGGAAACTCAGTGGAGTTAGAGAGATGTGGAGGCCATGAAACTATAGCCATGGATGTTGAGATGAATACGAGATTCGGGAGAACGGTTGATGGAGTTATGAAAAGAGAAAAGTTAGGAATTAAAAATGCCAAATAGTAGAACAATCTTCTTATTAGATTTTTTGGTATAAACTGCCATTATTTAGAGTTCCCTGAACTCTGAGTTAGCTTGCTAGAAAATAAGTGCTAAGTTAACCAAATAAACTCAAGTGTTATTATCGTATGGGTGGTTGTTCTAAAAAACATGCTATATAACCAAAATAATTTGTATTTTTGCTTCAAAATTCAAGTGCCATTAAGATGTGCCATAAATGGTGATAAAGTGCGCCTACCATTATATTTTACTATGATTTAATTTCTGAACATTGACAGGATAATATAATTTTGTACTGTCAATTAATAAAATTTGAAAAAAATGACAAATTATAATGAGTAATTATGCATTGAAACAACTAACCATAATAATTTGTTTTTTTTTTCTAAAATTTTATTGATTGATAGTATTGGTACATAGAAATTAATCTCATTTTATCTGTCCACTACCATGATATATAAATATCGATGCTAAATTACAGTGATATCATTCTAGTTGTGTAATGACAAGTCACAAGATGCAGGAAGATAATTTACATGGAAATTATGTGAAATTAGGAGAGAAGATAATACATTAATAACTTGATATGGAATTATAATGGATGCGTAAGAGTTGTTTTTCAATATTTTAACAGGGACATTACAATATTTTAAATCATAATTATTGGGGGTTTGAATAAGTTTTTTTTTTTTCCAGAAATGAAAATAATGATGACAAGCATGGTGTATGGGCCGACCCAGGATCGGCATGCAGTAAACCGGCCATTAGATCTGTCAACTTAATTGGGCCTGACCCAGAGCTATTTATTCTTTTGTAATTAATTTTCAGGACTCCAATGACGAGTTTTTTATAAATACCCAAAAACTAGGGTTTATCTCACCACAGTCGAGTTGCCCCCGAGAGCGAGAGAGCTTGGAAAGCCTAGCTAGTGCCGCCTCCTCTTCTGTGCCTCAAGTTGGTTTCTCTCCTTCCTCCTTCTTCACCTTCTTCGTTCGTTCCTCGATTATCTCTCGATTTCTAATTAACACTAACTAACTCTCTCTCTCTCTCTCTGTCTCTCTCTCTGTTGAATTGCGTGTTCAGCCATGGCCGCAACTATCGAAGCCGATCCCACACAGCTCGATGTCAAGCTCTTCAACAGGTGGAGCTTCGACGACGTCCAGGTATCTCTTCCATTCTCGATCTATACATTACTATCACATGACAAAAAAAAAAAAGAAAGAAAGAAAAACATTAATGTTTTTTCTTTTGTAGCTTCTGAAATGTTATTTATGTATTTATGGAACCAGGTGAATGACATCTCATTGGCGGATTACATTGGAGTGGTGGCATCGAAGCATGCGACATACGTTCCTCACACCGCTGGCAGGTACTCTGTGAAGCGTTTTAGGAAGGCGCAGTGCCCGATTGTCGAGAGGCTCACGAACTCGCTGATGATGCACGGAAGAAACAACGGAAGAAGCTCATGGCTGTCAGGATCATTAAGCACGCCATGGAAATCATCCACTTGCTCACTGACCAGAACCCATTCAAGTCATCGTTGATGCCGTCATCAACAGGTATCTATCCCCGTGATCTGTTGATTCGCATTGTGGGGTTTATTATGTTGTTGTCGTTGAAAAGTTCAGCAAGAAGATGTTGAGCTGTTTTGGATTTGGAGAATGGGATGAGGATTATTTGTTTCCCTATTGGTTTGATTGCCTGAATGATGGCATCTTCGTATTAGCTCTATCTGATCATTCTCCTTGAATTATTTTTTTTGTGTGCCCTTTGTTTTGTTAATTATAATAATAATTATTATATGGTTTACCAAATATTTGACTCTAGAAAACAAAAGTTTCTCACCAAAGAGTGATTGAAAGAGCATGCGCGCTTCTGTTATGGTTTGTTCTTTTTATTGAGTTTTTAATATTTATATGTTGAGTTTACTCGATAGTATTGAGGCTTCTTTGAATTCTTGACATTTGCCTGTCGTGTTGTTCTGCTTATCCTACAGGATTGGGAGGATGAAATGATGATTAGTGTTTTCCCTATTGGTTTGATTGCCTGGATGATGGCATTTTCGTATTAGCTCTATCTGATCATTCTCCTTGTATGGGTAATCCATAATTAAATAGATGCAATTTAAAATGTTTTGCACTTGGTACAATGATGGATTTTCTTTCTCCTGTCTATTCCGATATTGCTTAAGATGTATAATTTTCAAAGAATCGTAGTCTATCTTGATGTTACATTCTATATTATATCCTCTGACTCCTTACCAGTTTGTGCTGGAGAATGAAATGATGATTATTTGTTTCCCTATTGGTTTGATCGCCTGGATGATGGCATTTTGTATTAGCTCTATCTGATCATTCTCCTAAATTTAATGTCTGTATGCTTTTAGTTTTTTTTTAATAGACAATTACTGAAATATATATTCGTTCATACTTCATGATAATGGAGTATGTAATATTTCTGATGGCATACACTTGCTAGAAGTGGTTGTTGCTCGATCTTATTTATTTTTTCAATGTTCACATTTCCTTGCTCTTATAAGTTTTCAAAGCAATATTCAAATGTTATGTTATATTCCTTGATAATATTCCAGCTTGACTTATTTTAATTCTTTCTTTTTCTTCTTTAAGTGGTCCTCGTGAAGATGCAACTAGAATTGGCTCTGCTGGTGTAGTCAGGAGACAGGCTGTGGATATCTCACCCCTTCGCCGTGTTAATCAGGCCATCTATCTTCTGACAACAGGTGCACGTGAAGCTGCTTTTAGAAACATTAAGACAATTGCCGAATGCTTGGCTGATGAACTTATTAACGCAGCAAAAGGTTCATCCAACAGGTATGCAATTATAATTCTATTACTTGAATAAATACTTTATAATGTATTGAATCTTTTGTCTTGTTGGTCGTATGTTTTTTCAGTTTATTGATTTGTAGAAATATTTTATTCCATTTCAGCTATGCTATCAAGAAAAGGATGAGATAGAGAGAGTTGCCAAGGCTAATCGTTAAGCACTTTGTGGAAGTAGTCTTAGTGAAGAGAAATGTTTTGTTTTGTTCTTTCTGCTCCATTTATTAAACATTGTTGATTCAAACATGGTGTAATACTTTTGCTGGTGACTTCTCTAGCAATTCTGTTTGAGGATTTACATGTCATGAACAATTTTGTTGCTTCGTCGATGATTTGTCTTAAATTATCAGTAGGCGATCAAGAATTTCTTTGAACCCTTTTTCTTTAAATTATAACGGAATTCATTCACTTTAGGTCTCGTAAACAATGTTTCTTTGGGTGTTTTCTAGTTACAGTTGTCGATGGCAATCTTGCGATGTAGGAGTAGCGTCTGTTCGTTTCCAAATTGAAGTCAGATAACGCTTTTCGATGACATTTAGAACGTGTCCAATGAAATTGTAATTTTGATCCAGAGAATTTCAATGGGATTAATGATAATAGCACTAAATATGGAAAAAGGGTATACCGAGTCACCACCAAAGCAAGAAATACAAGTCTTTTTTCCAATTTTTTTGTGAAGAAAATTCAAGTATCAAATCAAAGTGAGTTACATTTTTGTTACATGTATATATTTTTCCTGTATGTCATATATAATATTGAAGACAACGAAGAATGTTATGGCCGAAGGCCGAAGCAGATAGTAAGTCCCAAGAAACACATCAGGTTCTTCTTTCTCCATTCATTTTTTCGGCAGAGGCATACGATGGCTAACTTTTCAACATTGAAATAAGAAAGGGCAGTCTTATAACTTGTACATCATTAATAAATAAAATCATATCATATGATTATTCCGAATTTGTAAAATTGTGTAATTATTTTAAAATGTCATCAGGTTTACAGATAGAATAAAATTCTTTCACATAATCAATTCTTTTTTGGTTCTGTTGTTTTGATCGGTTATTTCCACGCTGCGCCAGACAAATGCTGAGTGGCATTTAGCCTCTTGCATTTCAAAGTCAATGAATTAAATTAAATAAATAGTAATTTGCATAGTAATAATTTATATAAAATAAGTTTTTGTAAAGAAAAGCCTCGCACACATTATTAATAAGTGGGAAACAGTGCGACGCTTCTGGATTTGCTCGCATCTCTCTGGCCATGGGATCTTCCGCGTTTGCGCACAACGGCCAAGCCAAGGAACCCATCCAAACCATCTAACGTTATGGGTTGGTAAAAGACACTGAAATCTCAACCCCAACCATCATAACAGAGAAAATTAAAAATAAAAAATAGAACCAATTCACCAGACTCCATAAATCGGTTATTCCAAATCAAATCCAATTGAACTTTATACATAGAAATTCCGTGACCGTGTCTGTTACCACTCACAGCTGGCTCACACCTGAGTTGAGTTGAGTTGATAGCAGTGCAGTAACCGTCAAACTGTGAAGCTGTTTGCATGCGAAGACCCAGAAACATGAGACCCAACATCGTTTCCGAGGTAAACTCTCGATCTCAACCCTATTTTCTTCCATTTCTCTTCGATCCTCATTTTGTTTTTTTTGTTTTGGTTATGATTCTGTTTTCAACTTCGTCACTTTACTTATTACAGTTAGTTCTACTTAGCACTGAGCTTACATGTCCTCGTAATCTTGATTCGATTTCTCGTTTCTGGTCACAGATCTCGAGACACATTTAGTGTTTATTTCTTTATCATTTGTGTAAAAGCTCTGAACATGAAACAGATTAGGAGATAAACTTATATGTGTGTTTGGTTCTTCGGTTGTAGAATTGATTCTGTCAAAATTGATTTACTTAGAATTGATCTTAAACTAAAGTGATTTAGATTTGGTAATTCCTCTAGAAATGATTATGACAGAAAACAATAAATTTTCACTTCTCACATGATCAATTCTATAAGCAAGAATTGATTTTGATAAAAACTATCCAAACAAAATGGCATTACTTTCAAAACTCTATTGAAGCTTTAGAATTGACTGAGATGCACAAACTTGCGTCCAAACACGCACTTAACCGCTTATTTGGATTCACTTTTTTTTCTTTTTGGATTCTCAAATTTTTATAGCTGTTGTTGTGGTGGAATGGATATATTGAGATTTTTCTTCCTTCACATGTTCTGCTGATTCGTGATTAATTGTCCTTAATGGCATACTTGGCAGGCAGGGATTTCTACTAGGTTGAATCAATGGTGGGAAAGCATTCCATTCCTCACTTCTGCAGTGGTGGCTGTTTGTGGAATAATTTACTTGGTTTGTCTTTTGGTTGGATATGATTCCTTCACTGAGGTGTGCTTCTTGCCGTCTGCGGTTGTGTCGCGTTTTCAAGGTATGGTTTTTTCTTCAAGTCATATTATAATTATCAGTTGATAAGGCTAATTGTTTGGATAACCTTAGAAACAGCTAATGGGTGCGTGTTTGGATATATAAGCTCTTGTAATGGTTTTGAAGTTGTTTGGATGGGTTGGCTCCTGTTAAATAAAACTTTGAACGCCTCATAGTAGTGTTCCTAATTCCTTTTAATGCTTGCTATTGGTCTATCGCTCATCTTGTATAATGCATGTATGATTTCCATGTAAAATTCTCATAACTTTGTGACGCTACAATTTCTTTTTCTGCCTCTTTTTATGTTGTTGTCCCTGAATAATTTCGAAAAGCCAGAAACATTTCAATGCAGGAAAAAAAAAAAATTTGTGAGATATACAATCTATTCCCAACTTGGACATAATGAATTCAGTGCTGGTGGGTAGTATAAAATTGGCTTGAAATCTCCTTGAGCTGCCTTATCTATCTGATAACCTTGTTTTCTACATATTGCTGAATCTCATGCTGTAATATTGTTTTTCGTGTAGTGGTTGCTTCCATTTTGTGATTTTCAGATGGCTCTGCTGTCTGCTCAGATTTTTCCCTTTTTCATGCAGTTTACAGGATTTATACCTCCATTCTTTTTCATGGTTCATTGCTTCATGTTCTATTCAACATGATGGCTTTAGTTCCGTTGGGCTCTGAGCTGGAGAGGATCATGGGCTCAGTTCGCTTGCTATATATCACTCTTTTATTGGCTACAAGCAATGCTATATTCCACATTATCATAGCACTGCTGGTGGGCACAATCCTTTCCGATCATTCGAATACCTCATGACTGAATGTGCCATAGGCTTCTCAGGAGTTCTGTTTTCCATGATTGTTATAGAGACAAGCTTGAGTGGAGTTCAATCTAGGAGGTTGGTTATATAAATTTGCAGCTGCACTGGGAATTTACCACTATTGGGAAAAGTCTATTTAATACGTTGATAGTAATTGCCTTTTTCTTTAAGATAATTTGGCTGAAACCATGTCTAGGAAGCTTTTCAAGAAGCTGAAAATGAAATAGTAATATTGTAAAAAAGTGTGTTTCCAGAAATGATGCTAATGATTAATTTTAGAACATCATCTCCAAACTGAGTGTGTCAAATACTGATAATGTTGCTGTGTTAGTATCACATTTATAGTTTTATGAACACCCTTCCATAACCAGTTCAGAAGACACTGGTTTTCTTCACTTGTTTTAGTGTAAAGATAGTATGCATTTGATAGGTGTCCTATCTTAAATATCTTGAACATATAAGGGTTTGCTTGTAAATTTACTAACATTTTCTTTGAATTCTGCAGTGTGTTTGGCTTATTTAATGTGCCTGCCAAGTGGTGAGTAAAATTTTTCTTTTCATAATTTTTATTTCATCTCGATGATTCCCTTTTATGAAAATTGGGCATATTATGTTTTAGGTATGCATTCTTTTTGTTGGTGGTGTTTCAGCTTCTCATGCAGAATGTCTCACTGCTTGGACACCTTTGTGGCATTTTATCTGGGTTTGCATGTCAGATTTCACTCTTTTTTGCCTTTTATTTTATTTTTTGTTTTTGACAATAATATGAGTAACTCACCTCAGGTTTTTCTAATGCTGTGCTTAATTTATTCAGATACGTATGGCTTGTTCAATTTCCTGATACCTGGGACATCTTTTTATTCTTCCATTGAAGCCTCCTCCTTACTTGTGCGTATCTTTCTGAAATTGGCTTTAGTAGTGTACCCATGTTGGTGTTTGTCAAATACATATTAGATGTGTGATGTGTTTTTCTCCATTGATTACCAATTGCTGTCTGTGCATGTTACAACTACTTTTAACATTTTTGTTAAAGTGGAGTGGAGCTGTCATTATTACCAAGTGTGCATGAATGCTTAAAGCATTTTGAAAATGATTGATCTTATGACTCACTTCCTTTATTTCCCTCTAATATCTGAAATAAGTGTGTTTGATGAGTTTTTCTTAAAAGCATCTGTATTATATCTTGGTAGCAACTGTTATTTTTTTTTTCAAATGAACAGAAAAATTGGAAAGAAAACATCAACTAGACATTCATGATTCATTTGATTAAAAGATATGCATGTATATAATATATGTTAATCTTTATCTGTGTATATGTTTGTCCTATTGACTTTCAGTCATCATGTGTGAGACGTCCTAAATTTATTGTTTGCACCGGTGGAAATCCTTCGGGTTATATCCCTACACATTCAAGCCAAAATTCGACATCTGGGTGAGTGGCTGAGTGCTATGGTTTTCACACTACATCATGCCAGTGTCACTTGATTTTTACTAATCTACATTTTAAATCTACGCTTTCATGGGGCAGTGGGATACTTTCTGGAAATATTTGGAGAAACCTATCATCATTGATGCCTCAAAGGGAAGTGTCTGCTCAGGTATGCAAGTCATCTTGTCTTGTGTGTGCTTTGGTGGAGTCTACCTTGTACACGCTTGTTGGCATGAGCTTGATTGCTTTGTTTATTATGTCAACAAATGCAATGAAATTGTTGTGTAATGCACATTCATGACAAGTGCATGCGGAGCTCTTATGTGCATTATGCAAAAAACTTCCGTGAATAATTATTCTTGTGTATATTTCCTGTTCATTATAGGCCTAACAGTCTAAGTGTAAGGAGTGCTCTTGTTTGTTATTTTCTGTCTGGCTTTTTATCTACCTCTTGCAACTTGTTTCGTCACTTAATGGTTCCTTCTCTTTTATTATGTTACTGGTTCTTCACAAGGAAATTTTCCCAAGATTTAAGCAGCTGGCAAGTTTTAGGATTGTTTGACCTCAGATGAATTATTTCTATTTGACACTCGTTTGTTTCAACTCAACTTTTAATTATCCAGATTTATATAGGATTCATCAATTCTTCCATCATCCATAGGGCTGTAAGATCAGCAATTTGTTTATATCTTTGGAAGTTTACTTCATTATTGTGCATGATTTAGTTACACTCACTTGGATGATATTTTGTCCATTCAAGCTGTTTATTTACTGGCTTTGAATCTGGTGAGATGTCTGATGGTTAGCATTAACAATCTTTATTGAGTAATTACTAAATTGTATTCTACCTGCGGTGATGCCAAATTGAATTGCTATGTTGAAAGCTCAGATTGTATCACTGACCCCCTGTCTACCTCTAATACAAGTCATTGTTCATTGCAATTTGCAAGTTTCTCATATGCATTCATGTCCTTGTTCTCTGCAATAAGCTGGAGCCAGTGATTTATAGACATCTGATTGTATTATGTGATAACTTGAAGCCAACTGAGGACAGTAGATTCCCTGGGAGGGGAAGGACCCTTGGTTCTGGTCAAGGTCAAACGGCTTCTGCTCTTCATTCAGATTCAAACCTCCAAGCTAGGCTCTTGGATGATAGCATTCCTAATCATCCTCTAGATTCATCTGCAGAAGGAAGGTATGAGAGAGATTGTTTTGAGCATATAATTGACAACGTGGGGCTGCTTTACAAGGAAAATTTCAGTATGCTGACCAAACCTTTTTTTTTTTAATGTGGAGGATGGAGAGTTTCCAGGTCTAACCTTTGTGGATCTTCCGTAGATAACCTTTGTGGGTTTTCTGATAGATAACCAAACATTACCAATTCTGCAACAGTTTTGATTGAGTAAATGACATCCACATGTAATTCTTAGATAGTTAAAACTATTGCTTGATAAGTGATCATGTCATAAAACTTAAAAGTTGGAAATAACGTAAGAGAACTGAGGCTGGGTCAGTTTTTTTTCCTTTGTTGCCTAGGTCTTGTATTTCTTATCAAAGATAGGAGAGAAAACCAAATTAATTAATGCAACACAGATTGTGCGAATATGTATAACTTAATTCCTGATATTTAAAATTTGAGAGTATATCTATATGTTTTTTTGAATTATAAACTAAGTTTAAAGGCTAACATGATTTTAACTATTATTTTAATTTTCTTCTAGTATAATAAACACATAATAACAGCAGAAGGGTTTTAAATGAACTACTACATAATTCAACTTATACATGTCCATAACTACTGTAGACATATATTCATTTTATATGGCGTATTTCTTTATAATCTAATATCTGTTAATTAACTCCATATACTTTATAAAGTTTGAATTCCAGTTATATATTGAGAGGGTTTACTGAGTCGTAAATAGGTTATTTTAACCATTTCCAACATATCCATTACCAGTAACACAGGTTGTATTGGGTACCTGTATAACAAACGTGTTTGGGCTGGCCTGTATAATATAGTGCCCTTTACTCACAACATGAACACTGTGTCCCCTTTTATTATGTATGGTAATGGGAACTATACAAAGTTTAATCATCAATAACAAAGTATAGTATGCTTGGATTGGTAAGTGATATTGCTAGTTTTTAATAGGCTCGTTAGTGTTACAGTTGTATTATTGAGAAGTTTCTGTCTGTGTGTGAATGAAGTTCACTTAATTTTCTTATACAATTTAGGCATTCGGCTGGTAATGTAGCAACAGCGGCTGCAGGTGTTCCACAACATCAGGTCCCTTTTAATTACAGCTCAGTGGTTGAAACTTTCTTGTCTTCTTGTGGTTCATATGGATATTTGATATTCATTTTTTCTTCCCTATGAATGCAGGGTGCAGTTGCATCAGAAGAAGAGATTAAAAAACTTGTATCAATGGGGTTTGACAGGGTAAAACACTAGTACCGATTCTTATAAGTGGTCAAGAAAATGGCTTGAAACTTTTTGGCATATTATGCTTGCACATCTGAGAATGGTGGTCTTGTCTAAGATATCAGGTGTTTAATGTCATCGTTGTTTGATCTCCTCATGGGTCCTCCTCTCGTATTTGTTTTGGTGTCATTAATAAGATTAATTTGCATTTTAGTTTAATTGTTGTAGCTGTTTTTCCCCTAAAAAATTCTGGCTGAACAAGTTGTGGTACTGTTTGATAAGTGATGTCTGTAATGAAATACCTTACCATCAAATTATTTTTCAGATTTGGTGAGGTATCACTCCAATGTGTGCGCATCAAATGTAGATTAAAACCCTGCAGCTCAGTTCTGTTTATTTATGCGTTTGTCTTGGGCTGCTTTCAGACGCAGGTGGAAGTTGCACTGGCAGCTGCTGATGGCGATCTTAACGTGGCAGTAGAAATACTCATGAGCCAGCAGGTCCTAGTTAACTAATTTTCTTGTTATCTGTAGTTCTTACCCATTTTTCTTGTGTATGTGTGTGTTTCTTGATTTTTCTTCTATTGAAAAATTCTTGGACTATTGCATTTTCAGGGTTAAAATTGCAAGAAAGTTTATGTTGGATTCCCAGAGAGATCTCCATAACCCTGTTAATTGAGTATCCTACTGGTCTCATTTCGATCATTGTCCGTGTTCAATCCAGGACTCTACCACTGACACTTCACTGACAGTCATACTAACACCAATTAGCAGAGTTGAACTTATGTAAACAGTATAAGCGTTACTAATGCTATAACAAGGTTGGATATGATGTTTAACTGAAGAAATTCTTGAAGGGAAGATTGTAGCCGAATTGTAAGCTCACACTTTTGCTTGCCTTTCGCCTTTTTTCTTTTCCCCTTGAACATGTTCATGTATAATTATGTTTAGAAGGTCTTTAATGCCAGTAACGGTGCTGTGAAGTTTCTTCATGGACCTGTGGGATTATAACAAAATTTGTTCATGGACCAGTTTCTAAACCATTAGATATCGGTTGCTTCCAGAAAGGGCCTGTGGGATTTTAACAATTTTTTTTCAACTGAGTAACATAATTAACCATTCCCATAAAAAATCTTTAGCCCAAAAATAAATTATATAAGATAATATTTTGAGTTCATAATTTCTTATATTTTATTTGAATGTGGCCATCTCAACTTCCCAACAATTTGCTAGCTGCTATGCTACCCTCATAGGTAAAGATTAGTAAATTGTTCTAAGGTGAGTGGCTAAACACCAGTCGAGTGGCGATTTTATCAAATTTTGTTGGTTTATAACATTATTCAAAAAATAAATCCTGATGGAAATTGGAATGGCTATTATAATTCGAAGTAGAATGAATTTTCAATGTTAATATATGGAAATCAATCCGAATTATAATTAAAATTAATTTACATTGCATAAGTATTCTCCATGAGCAAATAAAGTTTGTTAAATTTGTGCTCTAAAAAAAATCTGAATGTAGTCTTATAAGTTGCACTTTAATTTTTTTTTTTTTAAAAAATCTTATACGCTGCACAATTTTTTTTAGAATAGATTACACTGTAACAAAGCAATCAAATGATCCTTAAAAAAAAAAGTCTTGAAAGTAATTACCATCAGTTCTACTAATACTAAAATAATATTCTGAAATTTATAAAACCAACCAACTAACAATCATTAAAGAATTTTTAATAAAATACTTTACTCATTTTATAAAATTGTAATATAATATGGATTTAATTTATACACGTAATGAGTATAATAAACAAAATTATATAAGCATCCAATCATGTATTGTTCCATTGACAAAAGAGTTAGATTCAATTACTCACTACCTTAAAATTCTTATAAATAGAAACATGTAATTATATAACAGTGAAAATTTTATATTATTAGTATATTAAAATTAAACTCATACCATATTTACTTTTACTTTTAATATCTATTTCAGAAAACTTTATTGACTCGGATTTATGTGAATTAATTACATAATAACATATCCATCATCTAACACATAATTTAAGATTATAAATATATAGATATCATAAAAATCAATAATATGTAAATCTCACCACATATAAAAGTCACCATTAATTTGGAACTATATTTATCCCAATGGTGGTAGAGAGTTTAGATCATGTGTCGTTGGTGCTTGTGCTCTTGTGCCGATTCGTCAACTCGAACCTGGAAACTGGAGATAGAGACAGAGTGATACACGACTGATTCCTCTTCTACTTGGCGGTGTCACATTTCACGTTGATCTGGGCCTGGCACCGTTGACCTGACTTCTGCATTGCTGTTCCTGGGCCGATAAGGTTACATAAATTTTAGAAAAAAATCATTATTAAAAAGGCTTTTTAGTTGCCACATATTAAGAGGGTTAATACGTCACTCTGATAATAATGTCTATAGAAACATTTCAAGTAAAAGAAAAGGAACACTGTAAACCCATATATTTTTGTAAAAAAGAACACAACGTTATTGAATACTTGAGTTAATAAATAATGGAATTAATTGCATATATTTTCTAAAACTTCATCCGAAGTTGGATGACATCAATGGTTTTCTTACCGAGTTTTTCAAGTTTTACCATTATTATTATATCATAAAATTTGATATTTCATCGAATCGAATAAATTCAGCTATGTAGTCGGTGAGTATTTAAGCATCTCAAAAATCACTATTAAACGATTTTTACAAGAAGAAATGTTTGAAAACCGATATTTGAATTTTCTTGAGGTTGAGTAATATATAAATTTATGAAAAAGGGGGGTCATCTTTAAAATATATGCATGTGTTTAACCATTTTTAACTAGAAAATGTTCAATCAATTCAGCAATATCAATTACTCAATGTTGTAGACAAATTGGGTGATGTCGAGGTTCAATGAATATATAAATTTTTTCTTGGTTCTCAATGAAAATGAAATAAAGCATCCACTTGTATAATAAGTTAATAACACTCTGTTGTCGCCCTCCCAAAAAGAAATTCAAATATAGATTGTGTTTTTTGGGGTGCCAAAACCAATTTTGACAATCAGTATTATGAAAAGAAAATTAAACAATATACACTAAATAAAGAATTGAAGATTATAGTAAACGTAAGCTCTTAACTTCCAAAACATGCTGCAAGTTCCTTCTTTGAAATTTCTTTATCTATTTTTGTTGTTTCGTAGTGGACTCTTTGAAATTTCATTTGATGTGTACCCTGATGGTTGTGGTCCCTTTGCCTCTATTAATTATAGACGGAAATGTCAATTTGAAATTTCCAAGCATTTACAAAACCATATCTTCCTCCTTCCTTACATAACAAAGCTAGTTGACTTGACTTCACTCTCATTCCCCTTCTACCATTCCACTTCTTTTGATCTCTTAGTCTTTCTTTCATTCCTGCTCCTTACTTTCATGAAACTACACCTCTCTCCTTGCACTTATGTATGCACTAAACCTATAACAAGCTTTGTTCATCATGCCCTTTAATTTTCATCCAGTAATAATATAATATTATTTCTTTATTAGTGTATAGCGGTATTAAATTGTTTACTTCCGTACATACATATATATATATACTTCTAGTTTTTGAAGCATGGTGATATATATATATATATATATGTATTCAGTATTTGCTTTAGCCTTTCTTAGTGTTGTCTAGCTTGAAGACTTCACTTGTTTTGTTTGTTTATTCGTTTGTAATGGCAGGGTGGCAGCTAAGATGTAGCTATCTACTGTAATGGTATGGAGAATCTGCAGGGAAAGAGTATTAATTTTGACACATTCACGTGGAAAATTGAGAATTTCACAAAACAAAACACCAAGAATCTACGATCCAAGGCTTTCCGAATTGGAGATCATAAATGGTACTTGCAAAAGGATTTAAAGTCTCCACACTTTTGTACTTTTTTACCCCTTTTTTTTTATATATAGATATATGCTTAATAAACATGAAAATTAGGCTTGAAAAACGATAGCAATAAACTATAACATATACTGTGATAACTCCTTAGAATGTTCTTACATTGAATTTTCCATTTTTGCTTTTTATCAAGCACGCATATAATTTGCTATTTATGCTATAAGTTCATTATGACAAACTAAAGGCAATGATTCATTCTAATTCTTCATGAAAATTTATTCGTTTCATTACTTATGCTGTGCGTCTAATTCATGATACAGGCGGATCCGTTTGTATCCATTAAGGAAGGATGTTAACCATTTTTCGTTGTACTTGATGGTTGCTGATTCTTTACCAGCGTATGGATGGACCAGAAACACACATTTCAAGTTGATTCTGATTAATCAGGTTGATGGCAACAAGTCAATTGTAAAAGGTAACATATCAGTTTTAATTGTCCTCTTCTTTTTGTTTGATTGTTATGGCATTTTTCTTTTCCCTTTTATATGGTTTTGTCACGGTATTAATGGCATTATTTGCATTTAGAGTTGAATCACTTTGACCATTAGAGTTCCAAACTTCCGGGAAGCTATTTATTTAAGCTGGCTAAGGAATAAAAAATAAAATAAAATTTTAGTGTTAGGAAGATAAGTTTTTGTATTTTCAAAGCATGAGATCCATTGAAAAGTTTTAGAACTAATTTGTTTTGGTATTCTTAATCAGTGCACTGGCTAGAAAGACCTTTATGTGTGCACATGCTGTATTTAACATTTTTGTGTGTTTGAATTTTATTTTTGGTTCAAAATAGTTAATAATTAAAAGCTTACCAAACATGCCTTTAATCCTGTTTTTATTTGGATGCAATCCTAACTCCTGATGTGTGTACATTACCAGAGACTCAGCAGAAGTTCAATGGAGGATATCGTAGCTGGGGCTCATCATTCCTCAATCTCATTGACTTCTATGATCCTAAACAAGGGTATCTTGTGAACAACACCTGCATCATTGAAGCTCATGTTTGTGTCCCCGACATTCCACTCAACACTATCCAATCTAAGAGCTCGAACAAAATCAATGGTAGTACTCTATCCATTGACACTAAATCTGGTGTTCAGACAGAGTCCTCAGAACAGGAAGATGATGAAGAAACAGGATCATCATATGAGAGTGACACACTCAGTTCCGCAACCTGGGGTTCTTCTAGAACAGAAGGGGAAGCTCAAGGTTCAGATTTGACACTAAAAGATGTCCTAGATTTGGAGAAGTTAGCAGCAGAAGAAGCAGCTTTTGTTCCACTCTTGGAGGAGGCATGCACATGGCACCCTTCCCTCATAAGAAGCCAGTTGAACAGGAGTGAAAGGTTCAAACTTTGGGCATTCACATCATTAGGCCTTGTTCTGCATTTCCTCAAGACAACTAAAGTGAAGGATATGAATGAAGATGGCCGCAACCACCTACAAGTTTTGTGGGAGGAGCTTGTTAAGTCCTCAGGATTTGACTTAACTTGGCTGGAGCCTTATGTTCAATCAGCATTGGGTTTGAAGGCTCATTTGGAAAGAACAGCAGAAGTGAACAGACTAAGGGACAATGTGGTGGCCATGGAGATTAAAATGCAGAAGCTGAGAGGAGAGCTGGCTGCTACAGCAGCTGAGTTTGAGGTGGCAAGGGGAGCCTTTGCTGAGGCAAGAAAAGGTTTGGTAGAGTTGGATATGAATGCTGAATTAGGCTATTCCATGTTTTAGAAGATCAAAGAAAAAACAAATTGCATATTGATTAGTGAATTCCTTTCGGTTAAGGCTGTCTAAAGTTCCTTTTCCTCACAAATCATGGGGGAGAGGGTGCCTGCTGTAAGCTGCTCTAATATTTTTCTGTGTATGTTGTATGATACTTCCATCATGGGAAATTATTTTTGCAGATGATATAGTATAGTACCATTCTCATACATATGTATGTCCTCTTCCAATGTACATGTAGAAAATGTATAATTCATACATAAAAATTGGAAAGAGTATTAAATTATGGTTGGAAAAAATAAAATGCCAAAGTATAATGAACTCTTTTGATCTATGTTAAAATTTATCACAATTCCTCTTTATTTGTAAAAATTTATTCTAGAAGTTACCAAATTTATCAAATTATTATACCATCTTTCCCTGAGTTTGTAAAATTATTTTACCGCTCCTTTCTTGAGTTTTTAAAATTATTACACTATAAGGTAGTCGAAGTAAATTTCACTACACTTCGGAAGAGTTCCATATGGGAACATCTAGTTCGTTTCATTAAAGGTTATGTACGATCTTATGTCTAGTTTTTCATTTTTGCGACAACCTTAGCTTGTGTATTGGAGAATCCTTTGGCCAAAATATCATATGCTAATCTTTGATGATGCTCAACATGTTTGGTTTTTAGGTAGTGTTTGACTCTTTTACTGTGCCAACATCAGCGGCGTCGTTTGTGGCCTTACAAATTCTCCAATTAGCATGATCACACGAGAAAAATAAATGAACTTGAAGTGATTCTAAGTTTCAAACGGTTTGAAATTGAGACTATTGTGTACTGTTATCCACGAGTTATGCCGTTAACTATATATCATATGTTTTGCACTAATTTATTCCTTAAAACATATACAACAACACTGGTTTTAAATAATTTAAATGGGGAGGAAAATAAATATTAATAACGAATTAGTTTGCCAAAAGAGTTGACTTTACTATAACGAATTCCAATCTATATTCGATTCTATGTGTGTATTGTTAGGGATCGATGCAATAGATAATTGGGCTTTATTGTAATTGTTGAAATGAGAATTGAGAGAGAGGAATAATCAGTGGCTCTTGTCTAACTAATGGTGCAGAGGAGAGAGAGAGAGAGAGAGAGAGAGAGATTATAAAGGAGTTTCTTTCAGGGAGATTATTCGGATAGGTCAATTGAGTTAGGAGAGTTTCATATTCTCTCTATTACTTTGAGCCATTTTTTTCTTTTCTGTTCATATTACACAGTGAGGTGATTCTCTCACTGATACCCATCTTATTTAGTGAATTGTTATAGCATTTTCCATCTATTTTTATCATCTATGGCTATGTTCCTTTCGGTGTGTATGTGTATATATATATATATAAAAGTATTATTGGGATTTAACCTAAAGTCTAACATCGATAAGAAATAGAAGTATTGCAAGTATTTTGGCTTATAAATATGGCTTTGGTTATTTGAGTTTTTTTATCCTCTAAAAGTAGGAGTGGTCTATATGGGTAGCTTTTAGGAGTTGTTCATGTGATGAAATATTTGTAAGGATGGTTCCAGCTTTAGTCGTTCAAAAGTTCCAGATAGTAAAAGATTTGGAACTCCTTATGAGGGTTGTGGATGTAGCAGTTAAGGCTGAACCACATTAAATTTTGTTTACTTTATATTATTTTCTTCTTGTGTTGTTTCCTTTATAGAGAAAAAGTTTGTTCTTGTATTTTTTTTACTTCCATTGCCTAACAAGTGGTATAGAGCCTATGGTTCAGGTCAATGGGCTTGGTTGAGTGTTGGTTAAAATGATAGTTTTTGGATCTATGAGGTCCCTGTGTTGAAAGTCTTCCTGCAATCCAGAGGTAAGACTAGCTTTTTGGTAGGACCTTGGATTAAAGGGAGGATTTGTTAGGATTTAACCTCAAGTCCCACATTAGTAAGAAATAGAAGTATTGCTAGTATTTTGACCTATAAATATGGTTTTGATTATTTGAGTTTTGTTATCCTCCAAAAGTGAAAGTGGTCTATATGGGTAGCTTTTAGGAGTTGTTCATGTGATGAAATGTCTGTAAAGATGATTCCAACTTCATCATTCAAAGTTCCAGATCATGAAAGATTTGAAACCTTTATAAACACCATGGATATAGTTAGTTAAGGTTTTTTTTGCTTTCATTGCCCAACAAATATTGCTATTAAGATCCTGGTTCAGGTATCATTTGACTTGGATCCAATTTCATATAAAAATAGAATTGCCTGAATTTGTAATTTAATAATATTAAATTTATATCTTTTGGAGGAAAATCATCCGCATTGAGGCAAAAGCAATGTTCAAATAAATGTTCACATAAAAAAATAATTCTAAATAACTGTTTTATCTTCTATTCGTTTGATGGAGAATTTCAACATATTGAAAAAAAATGTATAATGACAATTGTGTGGTGGAAAGCATCCATTCGTACCTACTGGACGTTTTAATTTACATATAGAATTCCAACCATAATTAAGATACATTCTCTAAAGTCAAAATAGTTATATTAATGCAATCAAATCAAAAACCTAGAAATTTAGGTCACTGCCACAATATTCTAAGCAAACTTTTTTCTCAGAAATTTCATTGGTTGTGCCTTATTGCTCATGATGATGATGAAAAACTTCATATTCTTAGTAGGTTCATTATTGCAGAGCCCCAATTGAGTTTACTCTTGTCGGTTCATTGATGGCTTGATATGATATATAGCAATTGGAATGGAGAATCAGCAGGGAAAAAGGATGGCTTTTGAGAAATTCACATGGGTAATTGAAAGTTTCACAAAGAAGAACACCAGGAAGCTACACTCCAAGTCCTTCCGAGTCGGTGGCTGTAGATGGTAATTAATATTACTTTGTACATACATAGTATAACACATAAAACACTTTTTTTTTAACTTTTATTTGTGCAATGTGATACTGATACTTTCCACATATTTTGCTAAATTGGTATTTATTCGATCATTGGTAATTCAAATTAGAAGTGTCTTATGTTACTAGTTTCAATCTCAAGTTTAATCCCCTTTAATCTCAGGAGGATACTTGTGCATCCAATAGGAAAGGGTGTGGACCATTTATCATTTTGTTTGAAGGTTGCGGGTTCTCTACCACCATTTGGATGGAGCAAATTTGCCCATTTCGGTTTGGCTCTAATTAATCACACGGATACCCAGAAGTCAGTCGTAAGAGGTAACTGTCATATAGGCTGTTCTTTTCATTGGTTTGTTTGTATCTTTTGTCTATATCATATAGTTATTGGCCTTAAAGCAGAATCCATAATATCCATAATATAGCCATTAAAATTAACCCATTTTATTTGACTTTTCAAACTTACTGTTTTATTCTGAGTTTATGGTACACAAACATGTTTGGCATTATCTTAAACGATACCAACAAGAGAAATTTGGTTCTATTACTCCTACCATCATCTTAAAAGAAGTCTCTTAAAGATATACTCTTGTTTGTTTTCCTAGCTAACTAAATAGAACTTGCGTGCACTTTAATTCCGAAAGAGATGTTAGCAAATAGCAATTTAATTTGATACACTGGAATTCCATAACATGCATGCAATGCTAATCTAAGTATTAGGTACCCTCAAATTAATATAACAATGATTTGTTAGAATTTGCTTTTAAGTTTTGTCTTACTATGTCAAATGTAAATCAAATCTGATTACAAATACTATTATTTGAACATGAAATAGAGATATTAAATAGGGACACTTAAATCTGATTAATTATTGATTCTTGATGTTTGCATAATCTCCAGAGACTCAACAGAAGTTCAATGGCGGATACCGTAGCTGGGGTGCATCGTTCGTGCATCTCAGTGACTTCTATGATCCTGCCAAGGATATCTGATGAAAAACGTTTGCATCATTGAAGCCCGTATCTGTGTATACGATGTTGCATTTAACATTCCGGGTAACTTCACCATATTTGCTACTCCAACTTCATTCAACGACTCTACAGCTGCACGAACAGGAAGTGAACACATGAACCAACAAGATCAAGTAACAGAATGTTCAGAGGAGACACACAGTTGTTCCACAGCACAAGAGTCCAAATGGGATCAAGCTAGTCAAGCAGAATCAGAACTCCAACAACCCCAGGAAGATCTTATTGGAATGCCACCTTTTGATGAGACGCCACGTCCCAAACTAGTACACTATGTGCCTACAGCACCCCCTTTATATCCTTATATATATGATGATAGACCTAAGGAAGTGCTCCTAATCCCTCTTAGTGAGATCCTAGATTTCAATAGTTCAGGACCAGAAGAAGCAGCTTTTGTTCCCTTATTGGAAGAGGTTATTTCATGGCATCCTTCACTGGTACAAAGCCAAATGAAAAAGAGTACAAAGTTTATTCATTGGGCATTCATAGCTTTGGGTCAAGTTCTGTATTTTCTTAAGACAGTGAAGGTGAGGAACATGGATGAGGATGCATGCAACAACCTCCAATGTCTTTGGGAGGAAGTTCAGTTGTTTGGATTTGACTTGACTTGGTTGGAGCCTTATGTTAAATCTGCATTAGGAGTGAAAGCCTACTTGGAAAGAGTGGAACAAGTGAAAAATCTAAGAGACAATGTGGTTCCTTTGGAGATAGAAATGAAGAGGCTGAGAACAAGACTAGTTGTAACAGAAGTGGACCTTGAGGTAGCAAGGAGAGACTTGGCAGAGGCACAAAAGGGTTTCATAGAGAGGGACATGGATGCAGAGCTGGGTTATGGGATATCTTAATTAAGTGCATATATTGAGCCATAAACTGTTTGTTTCTGGTGTGCTACTTGTGCATATGTTAGAACCTTAGAGTGATATATACAAGTGATTGATGAGGTTGTGGCATCGATAGATCTCCCTATAAAATCAGTAAGAAAAATACTGCCAATTAAAGTGTGATATTTTTGTGTGATATGAATGTATATGCATGTGGATTTAGAAAAGTTTCACTTTCACCTATTTTATCATCTTTCATATAGCTAGTTTTTGATTCATAGGAATTGAAATCACTTATTTCCAAATTATGTTTTCTTATCTATCTGATCAATTATTTGTTGCTATATTGAAATCACCTATTTTAGCCATTGTTGAGCATGATGAAACATTAACATTATAAAGGAACACTTAAAAGATGAAAAGAGTCAGATAAAATTGTTATTTCACTTTATTTTAGGTTTATGCATTGATTATTTCCTATAACACATGTATTTTGTTATAAAATATTTTATAAAGCATTACAAATTCAATTTTCTATAAACTAAGCATCAAATATTTATTCAGAGATTCCTTTAAATATATTAAGTCAATCAATATGTAGGTAAAAGATTATATAATAATAATTTGTATTTTATTCTTTTTAACTATTTATTAAATAAGGTTTTTTTGGGTCAAGTTAAACAAGTTTTTTAAAATGAATAAAAAGTTGGCCCTTTCTTCCTCCCCACTCCAAAGTCTTGATGGCCCAATCCAAAGATATTCCCCATCCACATGGGTTGGCCTAAATGCACTTACCTTTCTTTTTTTTCATTATTATTAATGTTCACCCAAAATGGTTTTCATAGCAAGACTCCAATTAAAACATATACCTGACCAAAAAAAAAAAAAAGATATACCTACACTATTGAATCTGAAACCCACGCTTATTTACCATCTAAGCAACTCTTCCAGGTGCTCTTGCTTTTAAATACAAAACAGAACATCCACTAAAAATTGTGTAAAAATGGGAATGGCAGTGGTTTTTTCCTCATAACTTCAGAGATTGTAAATATATTTGTGCTGATTTATCTTTTGACTTATTGGTTCAAAAGGATTCTTTTTTTTTATGAACACATATGAATGGTCCACAAATAGAAAATAATAATAATTTATAAAGTTAAGATATTAAATAGTAAATATGATATATTATAAATTATTTTACTAATAATCCTGTTACGTGTCGTAACCCAAAATGGGGACTGAGTTGGTGAGCTCCCCGAATGACTCTTCCGTGATCCCCGGGCGGGTACCTGCAAAGGACTCCGACGCCCAAGTAAGAGATTAAGAAAATAATTGGTGGTGAGGAAAAAAGTTACCCCTTGTTACCCTCCTGTTCTCCTTTTATACTAGCTGAGGCGTCTTTTTTAGGGCTTGTGTAGTACGAATGGAATATGAATCGTAAAATATTTTTCCGGGCTAGTCAAGGTCAAAGGAAATGTACCGCCATGGAACATTTCCGAGGTACTTCCGAGGCCTCTTGAGGTCCTGTCCTCGAATACGTCGGAGTACACGATTCGGATTTCCGATATTCGAGGTACGTTCCGCAACGGGAGCTCGGATATCAATAGCCCCAACTCGGTTCGGTCGTTGCGATTCCGAGTTCATGAGTCATGGCATCTTGGATTCCGGATACTTGACCTTCCTTTGCTCGTAACTCGTTTCCTTCTTCGACCGTTGTCCGCTGTCTTTTCCTGGTTGAACCTGCGAGACCGTACAAGGAGGGCAAGGGGTCCGATGTACGTCCAACGTTCTCCGCATCCTTATCCTCTCGGTAAGGTGTCTTTTCACCTGCAGCGCTCCCTTCTCCAACCATTGCGCGCCACGTGGACGATTATAGCGGTTACCGAGGTATTATTCGTCTTAGACGATTTGCCCCTCCCTCCGTATATATATTCTCTCTTCCTTCTCCTTCACGGTTTCCTTCTCTTCCAGATTCTTCTTCCCTTCCTTTCACTTTCAGTGTATCTTCCGTCACGCCACCACCGTGTGTCGCCCTCTCTCTTGCGCCTCTTCTTCTTTCCGCCATCGCCCTTCAGGTACGCATACTCCTCCCTGTGTTTTAATATTTTCCGAATATTCATCCATCTGCCCCCTTTCCTTTGGGTTTTTCTTTTAGATTTTCCTGATATCTTAGTTCTACCTCTACCACCGCTACCCATGGCCCTCTCTGGGCGAAGCCGCCTTCCCGTGTAGTGGGGAACCACCTTCAGTTTTCATCTTCGTTTTTATTTCCCTTGCAAATTTTGAAATTTCCCCCCATTTTTCTTAGGCACTCGATGGTGGTTCCCTTGTAGGATATGGAGGACAAGATCGTGATCCCGGACTCCCTAGACCGAGGTCTACTAGAGCAGTTTCTTCCGAGATAGTCGGAATTCGAGCGTTATGAATGAGAGGATGCTTGAAAGGTACAAAGAGTTTCCCATCTTCCCGAATGCCGAGCTGGGCGCTCGCCACAAGATTGTGCTCCCAGAGAGAGGAGAATATGCGGGAGGCCCACGGTTAGGGAGAAGAATTTTTGTGGATGTATGACACGGTGATGTCTCGTTTGAAGGACCCTTTCCCTTTTCCGAGTTCGAAGTCTCGCTATCGTGAGGATGACGTAGCTCCTTCCCAACTTCATCCGAACTCCTGGGCCATTCTTCGGGGTTTTCAATTGATCTGCCGCTTCTCTGAATTCCCCTATCACAACGGGTATTCTTTTCTCTTTTTAGGCTGATGACTTTCCAGGGGAAAGATAAAAAGCCTGCCCTGGTGTCCTTCCGAGCTTTGGTAAACAAGAAATGTTTTGAGATATACGAGGAATCCTACCATGGGTTCAAGCGCCAGGATTTCAAAATCCGGGCTAAGCCTGCGAGTCTCCGTTCTTTCTTTCTTTTGAGGGAGCTTTATTTCCCTCTCCTGGCAGTCATCTTATTCTTCCCGACGCATCGACTTCGGAATCTTACTCCTAAGGAAGCGTCAGTTGTCAAGTTCTTCACTGATGCTTGGGGGAAGCATCCTGACCATGTGAACCTAAAAAAGGTCATTGATGTGTCTCTGGGATGCGAAGTCATATATAGGTCCATTCTAAGACTTGGTAATTTTTTAGACTTTCAAATTCTTCTTGTATACTGATTTTGTTTTCTCCTTTTTTGGAGAGATGTCTTCAAGTGGGAGTTTGGCTCTCCTTCGCTCTCTCAACCGAACTGGGCCACTACATCTGCTCCAACGGATTCCGAGGCGACTTCACGGGTCCTCATCTCCCTGCTGGGAGAAGGAAGAACCCGACGAGCCAACGAGGCATGGTTCTCGACGAGTTAGAACCTCCTCCCATTCCGAGGTTACTCCTTCCTCTCGTTCTTGGGGAGGGTTTCCAACCTGTCTCTTCTCGCTCCAAATTTTCGTTTTAAGGAGTTTAGGTCCGCATCTGTAATCCTGCATTTCGCCGCCATGTTCGTCAGCGAGATCGGAAAGAGGTGCTTAGCCCTTAAGGAAGACTGGTGAAAGCGGCTGGTTACATCGGCCTACGAGGAGGAACTGTCAGAAGTTCCTGTGCTAAAGCAGGAGAGCACCTTGGAGTCCGAGAAGGTAGGACTTCGAGAAGTGGTGACGGCTCTCGAAGAAGGTGGAATCGCTGGAGGCTAGGGAGAAGGGCCTGGAGGAGGTGGTTTCCGATCTTCAAAGGAAACTGAAGGACTGAAGAGAAGTACAAGGCCTTGGAGGGAGACAAGGCGAAGGTTGATGCTCATATTGCTGAGTCTGAGGCTCAGCGGGCCAAGTTGGTCAAAGCCTGGTCGACAGCTCCTGATCTATTTGCGAACGTGATGGCCCAGGTTCGGGTTTTGGTTGGCAACGAAGTGGATCTTTCCGAAGTTGGAATGTTCCGCCACGTTGTGGATGGCCGTATTGAAGACATCCCCAAGAGGAGGACCAGGGAGCATGTAAATCCCTCATTCTTTTGTCTTTTTTTTTTTTCTTGTAAATCCCTTAGGGGCACCTTGTGTAAAAAATTATGAATATTAATGGATGCTTTTACGCTTTTGAATTCCTTGTGCTCAATTGTATATCCCCTTTTTAAATTTTCAATATGTTGCGTGTTATGCCCCCGAGATGGGGAGCGACAGGAAGATTTGGTCCTTGTGCGAAGTTTTTTCGCTAGTATGAACAAGTTTCGAATGTGACCCGTGTTAGTGAAGCACGTAGTTCGGACGGATGTCGGGTTTAACTTCATCCAACCTTCGTGATTCTGTGCCCTTTGGTAGCGGTATGTATATCGGTAGAGTCCGTCGAACTTATGCGAGGCTTTGCTTGGTTTTGCTTGACAGAACAGGGTTCGAAGTGGCCCGTGTCGGTGAAACGATAAGTTCAGATGGATATCGGTTTGGTTCATCGAACTTGTACGAGACTTTGCTCGCTACTTTGCTTGACACGGAGGGTTTGGATGTGGCCCGTGTCGGTGAATCGAGGAGTTCGGATGGATATTGGTTTGGTTCCATCGAACTTGTGCGAGGCTTTGCTCGCTATGTTGCTTGGAGACAATTTGTTTGGTTTCGCTAAAAAGATCTTTTATTGATTGAGAACCGATTGGCTATATGTCCAATTCGGCCTACGTTGTCAAGGCCTCATTAAAACCTTTCCGAGAAAACCCATTGGGACAAAACTGAGTGAGGAAAAAGAGTACCTTGACAAATCGTAGATGTGATTACATTGTTCCCTACACATAGTATTTTCTCAAATTAACTACGTTCTAGGTCTGTGGACTTCCTTTCCCTCCATTGTGACGAGTTTATACGCACTTTTTCCTGGGACTTCAATCCTGTATGGTCCTTCCAGTGGGCGCGAGTTTCCCTGTCAGGGTTTTGGTGGTCCATGTCACCCTTCTTGAGTACCAGCTCTCCTTGACCAAAGGCTCTTGGGATTACCTTACGATTATATCTCTAGATATTCTTCTTTTAGCTCCAGCTCTCGGATGTGCGCGTGTTCTCGAACTTCCGAAGTAAGTGAGCTCTTCCTTCCTTCTTGAGGGATTGACCTCTTCGGAGTATAGGATAGTTCTGAGGGTTGGCTTGCCAATCTCCACTGATATCATGACCTCGAGCCGTAAGCAAGGCGAAAGGGGGTTTCCAGGTGGCCGAGTGGGTAGTCCGGTAAGCCGAGAGCACACTTCCCAGTTCATCGGCCCATGCTCCTTTTGCTTGGTCTAGCCTTTTTTGAGTCCTTGGAGGATGACTTTGTTCGCGGCTTCTACCTCCCGTCGCTTGTGTATGCTCTACCGAGGTAACTGGTGGGTCACTTTGAAGTTCTTCAATAGTTGCCTAAATTTCTGATCCGTGAATTGGGTCCCATTATCGGTAATGATCTTCTTCGGATTCGGTAGTGGGTAAAGATGTTGTTCCACACGAATTTCCGACATTTGGCTAAGGTTATACTGGCCAATGCCTCTGCTTTAATCCATTTTGTGAAGTAATCAATTCCCACAACCAGATATTGGAGATTCCTGGGGCTATCGGGAAGGGTCCGAGGAGGTCCAGGCCCCACTGGTCAAATGGCCACGCGAAGTAACTAAAGTCAATCTCTCTTCTGGGGCGATGTGAAACCTCGCATATTTTTGGCACTTCTCACATTTTTTTGTGAGTTCGATAGCATCCTTCTTCATCGTCGACCAATAATACCCGCTCTAGGTTTTCAGGGCCAGGGTTTGGCCGCCTAAGTGCTATCCTCCGACTCCCTCATGGATTTCTCGTATCACATAATCACCTTGCTCCAGCCCAGGCACTTCAGGATTGGTTAAGAGGAACTTCTCCTATATAACACTCCGTCAATGAGGGTGAAGTACGGAGCCTCTTTGCGGGTTTTTCTTGCTCTGAGCGGGTCTTCCTGGCAAGGTTCCATGTTCTAGGAAGCATTTAATCTTGGTTGTCCTCCGTGATGGTTCGACCACAACCAGCTTTCGTCTATCGTCGAGCACTCAATGTTTCCATGATTAAACTCCGTTGCTCCCTCCAGGTTTGGTGCTGGCCAACTTTGCAGAATGCCGCTGAGAATTCCGTTCTCGAGGTATATGTTGGATTTGGACCGTGCCGAGACTCGAGATGAGGTCCTGGACATGTTTCAGATACTTCTGGAGTGGAGGTTCCTTCGCGATGTATTCTCTAGAGATGTGGGATGCCATGATCTGAGAGTCAGTAAAGACTTCAAGCTGGGTGATGGACAACTCCTTTGCGAGGTTAAGTCCGCTATCAATGCCTCGTATTTCGCTTGGTTGTTGGACGTTGGGAATTCGAAGCTGATTGACATTTCAATTCTTTCTTCTCCTTTTTCTAACATGACTCCCGCCCCACTCCCTCTCGGGTTAGAGGAGCCATCCACGAAGAGCCTCCATCCATCCACTACTTCTGGAACGTCCTTGTCAGCCCATTCTAGTACGAAATCTCCAGCACCTGGCCTTTGATGGCTGTTCGGGCTCATATCGTATGTCGAATTCGGAAAGCTCAATGGACCATGCTATCATCCGTCCTGCTAGGTCGGCTTTTGGAGGATTTGCCTGATTGGCTCAGTGCGAACCTTGATCGGGTGTGCCTAGAAGTATTGCCTAAGCCTCCTTGCGGTTAGGATCAGGGCAAAGGCCGTCTTCTCGATCTTTTGGTATCGAGTTCGGATCCTGAAGGGCCTTGTTGGTAAAATACACAGGTTCCTGCTTTCCCTCTTTCCCGTATTAACGTAGCACCAATAGCCTGGTTCCCGCCAGAGTATAGGATAAGCTCTTCGCCTTCTCCCTTTTGGGGAGGTGGGGTGGACAAGTATTGCTTGAAGTGTTGTAATGTGGCTTCACATTGCTCTGTCCATACGAATTTCTTGTCTTTCTTTAGCAATTCGAATAGTGGGAGTGAGCTTCTGGCCGACTGGAAAGGAATCGGACAAAGCGGTAAGTCTCCTTGCTAGTTGCTGGACCTCTTTCCGAGTTGATGGGCTTTTCATCTCTATTATTGCTCTGCATTTGACAGGATTGGCCTCTATCCCCCGTGTGTAAGCATAAACCCTAGGAATTTTCCTGAGTTAAGCGAAAGCGCACTTCGAAGGATTGAGCCGTAACTCGTGTTTCCGAGACAAGTGAAGGTACTTGGAGGTCCTCCATGAGCATCTCTGAACTAGTTGACTTCACCAACATGTCATCAATATACACTTCTAAGGTTTGCCCGAGCTTGTCATCGAAACCCTATTCATGAGGCATTGGTAGGTGGAACCTACGTTCTTTAGCCCAAAAGGCATCACCTTGTAGCAATAGTTAGCTCTGGAGTCATGAATGCCGTCTTCTCTTCGTCCTTGGGATCCATCGGGATTTGGTTGTATCCGAATATGCATCCATAAAAGAGAGGAATTTGAATCCTGAAGCTGAATCAACCAGGCCGTCTATGCTTGGGAGTGGGTACGGATCCTTGGACAAGCCTTGTTTAGATTGGTGTAGTCCACACACATGCGCAGCTTGCCTTTCGCCTTAAGGACTATGACTACGTTTAATAGCCATGTAGGATACTGCACCTCCGGATGAAACCGGCCTTTAAGAGTTCCTGGACCTTCCTTTCCACTTCTTGTTCCTTATTTGCTCCATTCTCCGCCTTTGTTGCGCTACCAGGGTAGTCCCAGCGTAGACAGACAATGTATGCATCATGACTGGATCCACTCCGACATGTCGAGGCGGACTAGGCAAACACATCCCTATTCTCTCGAAGGAATTGAGTCAACTGCTCCTTTCATTCTTTTGGTAGAATGTTGCTTATTCTGGTCGTTTGCTCGCTCTCTTCGCTAATTTGGATTTCTTCGAGCTCGTCTTCTGGCTCGGGCGTTCACTACTTCTCTGACTTCGTACTTCTAGGTCTACTATGGCCACATCCTTCTTATGCACCTCGAGGCTCGCGTTATAGCGCGCCTTGCCATCTCCTGACTTCCTCTGATGGTGATGATCTTCCCTTCCAGGCCGTGGAATTTCATGACCAAGTGTGTGGAGACTATTGCTCCCAGGTTGTTAATAGTCAGCCTTCCCATAATGATGTTGTAAGCTGAGGGTCTTCGGATAACGAGGAAGTTCACGGAACTGTTTTTGCCCTCGGAGCGTTCCGACTGTGGTATGCAGAGTGACGTAACCATCAGGTCGAACTCTGTCTCCTCGAACCGACGAGATCATCGAGGTAAGCTCTCAAGTCTTTATCTCCAAGTCCCAGTTGTCGAAGGCGTCCCTGAAGAGGATATCCGCGAGCTTCCTTGATCAACCAATACCCTTTTTATCTCCGTGTTCATTGTGAGCACGGATATCACCATCGGGTCGTCGTGGCCTGGAATGACCTCGGGGTTGTGGACGTCCGAGAAGAGATAGGTGAACGTGTAAGGCCTTTGGCTCACGGCTACTTTCTTCAACTTTCATTACCTCCTTCAGTGCTCTTTTCTGATGATCTGGAGATTCCCCTCCAGCGAAGCCTCCTAAAATAGTGTGGATGGTACGAGGCACTGGCCCTGAGATTCTCCCTATGCTCTGGGGCCTTGCTCGTTGGGTGCCGTGTCATGGGCTCTTCCGAGTTCCCTCCTACCAGGAGATAACCTTCGTTTCTTTGGACTTCTCTGGAGGCAACGTACCTGGCTAATTTGCCAGCTCTAATCAATTCTTCCATAGCGTCTCTGAGGTCTCGGCAATCTTCCGTCCTATGGCCCAGGCTTCGATGGTACGCAGGACACAAATTTGTCTGTATTGGAGCGACTCTGAGCGGAACCCTTTGGCAGGTTTTCCGTGTTGTGGATCTCCTTATAGAGTTGCGCTAATGAGACTCGAAGCGGGGTGTACTCGAAAAGCGGTCTGTCTTTGGTGGGCGGTTATCCCTCCTTTCCTCTCTCCGTGGACTCGTCCTTCGAAGTCGCCCCTTCGGCTAACCCTAAGGCCTCCTCCAAGTTGATATATTTTTGCCCTTGACTGCAACTCCTCGAGTGTTTTAGGCTCCTTCTTAGCGAGAGAGCGTTGAAAGTCCCCATGCTTGAGGCCTCCGATGAGAGTTACTGGGGTCTGATGGTTAAATCTCTTCTGGAGGGCCTCCTTGTTGAATCGTTCCAGGTACTCCCGAAGGGGCTTGTTTGGAAGCTAGCGAAACCGAGTAGGCTTGTCACGGACTTCAACTTTGCACGGCTAGTGGTGAACTGTGCCAAAAAGCGAGAGCTAAGGTCCGAGAAGCGATGCACCGAGCTTGTTGGCAATTGGTTAAACCACGTCAGGACGATTTTTGCAGTGTGAGGGGAAAGCCTTGCATCTGACGGGACAGTCGTTCGTCAAGCATCATCCTAGTTCGAAAGATGTCAAGGTGCTCTTGAGGATCGGTGGTCCGTCATTACGGTCTTATGTCTATGGGAGGTTTGAAAGTAACTGGACGGGATATTTCACGATTGCCTCGTCGAAAAGTCTGGATGTCTTGATCTTCTTGCGGGGCGTAGCCTGTGTTCTCCCGCTCTCCCTCCGTTATACGTTCAGATTTTCGCGGACCAAAGAAGTCGGAACTCGACTCATGTTAGGTGGAACGTCGATCGTTACCACTCGCGCGTAGGAATCCCCCTGCGCTTCATGCCCCGGGCCTCCATCGGGCCCCGATGGGGCTCCTGCCCGTGCCTCCTCGCTTCCCGTAGCTTTTCCTCGAGTTCCAAAATTTTATCATCCCGCCTTAAGCCGTCTTTCCACCTTTTCGGTCGGCACGTAGTCCCTTGCGCCTCTTCATGGCGCCTCCGTCTTTCAGCTCCCGCTCAAGCTGGTCATCCTCATACCTTGCTCCTGCAACAAATTCAGAATTTCCTCATAGGGGAGGTTGGCACCCTCTGGTGCTTGTATCACCGAAGTGGGGTGGGTTCTGTCAGCTGCATTGCCTCTTCCATTTGGTATTCCGGATGTCCCCGCCTGTGGTCTCCGTGGCCAGGCTGAATGACCCTCAGCCCATCGCGGGCCGTGAAGTTGGAGGTGCGGAAGGGCCTGGCATTGAGGCTGGAGCCCGCCAGTCTGAACTGGTCGGCCAATGGTCTTTGTTTTGGCCATCTCTGCCGTAGCTATGGGGACAAGCTGGACGCAGGATGGCTGGAAAGGCCTCTGGGATGGTGTGTGTGGCTGAGTCTGGGCCCAGGGATGAGGATATGGGTGTGGTGGCGTGGCAACCAGTTTTGTGGTTTGGGCTGGTTGCTAGGCCGTGTATTTGATGGTGGGTGGAGGCGTATTATAGGGGTATTATGGGAGTGTCGAGGTTGTACAGGGTGAAACAAGGTGTTATTCCCCGGCCGGCGCCAATGTTACGTACCGTAACCCAAAATGGGGACTAAGTTGGTGAGCTCCCAGAATGACTCCTCCGCGATCCTCCGGCGGGTACCCCAAAGGACTCAGACGCCCAAGTAAGAGATCAGGAAAATAATTGGTGGTGAGGAAAAAAGTTACCCCTTGTTACCCTTACCGTTCTCCTTTATACTAGCTGAGACGTCTTTTTTAGGGTTGAGCCTGTAGTACGAATGGAATATGAATCGTAAAGTATTTTTCCGAGCTAGTAGAGGTCAAAAGGAAATGTACCGCCATGGTACATTTCGAGGTACTTCCGAGGCCTCTTGAGGTCCTCCTCCGAATACGTCGAATACACGATCCGGATTTCTGATATTCTAAGTACGTTCCGCAACGGACCTCGGATATCAACAAATACCTTGGAATTTTTCACATATTATTTGGGCCTTGCCCTCTGCTCTTAGAAAAAAATAAGGGAAAAAGAAAGCTTTATGTATTCGAAAAAATGGCTTAACAAGACCCAAAAATAATTAATCTATACCATTATATAAAGAGGATTCAATAGATAACTATTTTTGGTATCTCTTAATTAAATTGGAATCAACTTTCAAGTTCATAAACATAATTTATATTGAAATATCTATTAATTTGTCAAAAATTTACAGCAATTTCTCCTTTCTCACTTTGCTTTCCATGTTCCCCACTTTTTATGGTAGTTCCAACTTGTTTTAAATGCATGACTTTCCAACTTTCACTAGCCATGCACATCTCGAAATTGTTCCGCTCTTTCATTTCTTTTTCTTCAGATTGTAGTCTTGGCCATTTTTTTTTAAATCTCTTAAAAAATAATAAAAAATATAAATTTAAAAATTGATTATATAAATACCTAAAAATAATAAATACAACTAAACAAGATTTAATATTGAAAATATAGATTTTAATTAACTATATTTCAATATTTATTTTATTAAATTAAAATTACTATATGTAATATTTAGCATTAACTATAATAATTTCTAAAAAATAAAAAAGATAACCCGACCAGCACTGGCGAGTCGCTAATAATAATAATAATTTGCTTCTTGTACATTAGCGAGTCGATTAGTTTTAGTTTGACATTATGCACGCTCCCTCCACCACGCTCGTATTATCGTAGCTAGCAAGCAACCATTGTATTTTTTCCTGGCCAGCTTCCTCAGCTCGATCATACAAAAGTCAGAACCCCAATTCAGTTGACTTCTCCTCCTCTCTTTCTTCCATTTCAGGTTCTTCGATTCAACCAACCACATATCATTCTGATTAATACTCTCTTTTCAGAGAGCCCATTATTATTATTGTGTTTCTTATATATGTGAGTTTCTAGTTCTAAGTTCTATTGTTACTAATTTTATTTACAGTGACAAATAATTAATTTTCTCTGAGATTAAGCATTCTTATTCATTTTATCCATTTGAAAACAAGTTGTTTCATGTTTGTGTTTAGTAGCAGTTAGTGCAAGTGTTGATATGGAGGTGATGGGTATTACTTTGGAGAGATTCACGTGGAAGATTGAAGCTTTCTCCAAACACACCAAGAAACTCTCCTCCAAAGCTTTCAAAATCGGCGGTATTCGATGGTGATGTGATTATGTGAAACTCTTAACCGTTAATTAATCAGTAATCACTTCCTAGTGCCTACCTTAGACTCTGTGTGTGTGTGTATATATATGTTCATGTGATGATATTAATTAATTTTTCCTTTGACAGGAAGATTATTTTATATCCTAAGGGAGAGGACGAGGAGCACTTGTCCTTGTATATGAAGGTTGCCGATTCACTTCCACCATATGGATGGAGCAGATTTGTATATTTCAGATTGACTCTTATAAATCAGGTGGATAGCAAGAAGTCAATTGTAAAGGGTAATAATTTGTCCTAATAGCTCATTTCGGTTATTATATTTTTGTTAGTTGTGTTTTACCGTAACATATATAGTATATCAATCATTAGAATTATATCTGAGCTATATATTATATATCTCTTTTAATACTAAATGATTGAAATTTTCCAGAGACCCAGCAGAAGTTCAATTCTGGAAATAGTGGTTGGGGTTCTCCATCCTTCATTCCCCTCGAAGAACTCCATGATCCTAGTCAAGACTCCAAGACTGCATTCAACATTCCGGAAAACTTGGGCCAAAGCACTACCACAACCCATGAATCCAGTGCTAATTTCCAACCAAGGCTAACAGGAGCAAAACTCAAAGAGCATGCGCAGGAAGACCAAGGAATGACACCTTCAGATATTGTGAGTGTGACACTAAGTCCCACAAGTACCCATCATTCTAAAGATAATGATAAGATAAGTGAAATAGAAGTGCAACTCTTACAGCTAGAATATAAAAAAATGGAACTATCAGATAATAATGTGATGACGTCTTCTTCTTCAAGTCCTAAGCAACTTCAATTTGTCCCTAGTGCTCCACCAATGTACCCTCCTTTATTTAATGATTCTGAAGAGGTTCACTTAACCCCTCTTAGTGATCTCATAGATTTCAAGAGTTTAGAGGCAGAAGAAGAAGCTTTCATTCCAGTATCGGAGGAGGTATGTTCATGGCATCCTTCACTAATAGAGAACCAAAGAAGAAGAAGTCCAAGGTTCATATTGTGGGCATTCATAGCATTCGGTCGAGTCCTACATTTCCTTAAGACTAAGAAGATTAGGGACATGGGTGGGGAGGACAACTGCATGCACCTTCAAGTTCTATGGGAGGAACTTCAATCTTTTGGGTTTGACTTGAAATGGCTAGAGCCTCATGTTGAATCAGCATTGGGTGCAAAGGCTTATTTGGAAAGAGTAGAGCAAGTAAAGAATCTAAGGGCTAATGTAGCTAATTTGGAGATGGAGATGAGGAAGCTGAAGGCAAAGATGGCTGTCTCAGAAGTTGACTTTGAGGTTGCAAGGAGAGACTTGGAGAAAGAAGAACAAGGTTTCGAAGAAATGGACGTGGATGCGGAACTTGGTTATGGGATCCCATAGAGCATATGTTTGAATTTATTTTGTAAATCTATAACCACGGTTTAAACAAAGAAAATCTAGAACAAAAAATTCCTAGCAAAATATAAATTGAAGTACTTATTTTGTTATCTTTTTATTTTATCCCCCTTTCCCCTTCCTTTTAAATTTTTTTTTATTTTATTTTATTTTATTATGTTCTTTTAGAAGATAACAATTTAAATCCTAAACAAATTTTTATAACATTATCTTTTCATCCTAAACTAACTTATTCCCTCAAAATCTTCTCCACCTCATTCTTTATATAAAGGTCACTTCTTATCTATTTGAGGGCACTTAGGAAGAAAGAGTCCCAAAAAATAGAATTGAAGAGTAAGAGGATTTATCATCAAGGTATGCTTTCTTTTCTATTCTCAATGCTTGTGCAACATGTACTTTATGTTCACCATGCTATCTGTATTCTTTTTGCTTTAATTTGTTTTGGTTGTTGGGTCATCGAACGAATTAGCGGTGCCGGGAACGTTGTGACACCAACCTATAATTTGGAGTTACAAACGAAAATCAAACATATTATTGACCTCTTTAGAGAAAGAACTTCATTTAGAGTGATAATGCTGCAAACATACAGAATGCATTCCCACAACTGCATCAATATAGTCGTGCACCAATCGTAGCCCAATCAATTGTTTAATTATATACATTGATTCCTACAGATAGATATCAAATTCTAAGTTCGTATAATTAGTAATTTCCTAATTTTCTATATGATAGCTTGCATCGCTGTTAGCACTAATCCTAATTTTTAAAAATATTGACAAAAAAAAGTATTTATTTGGCGTGATAGGATCGATCGTTTTTTTTTTCTTTTTATCTTATAATAAACAGTAAAATATAAAACAATGTGCAACTGCACTTTTATGTTTTTGTGATTATGAACAAAAAGTGGAATTAGAAGTAATCTGATTATCATAAGTGAGTTTTAGACTAGTTTCGTGCTAATAATATCTAAAAATGAATTTAATTGTGATACATGGTTAAATTTAAATATTTCCCCAATATTAACCACAATTATGTACGATTTCATATATGGTTTTTAAGATAATTATTATAAAAAAAAAATACTAGTTGAAAATATATGACTCCTATAATCAATAAACTTATAATCATTGATATGTATAGATAGAATTAATTTTAAATGAATTATGCTTATTGTTACGGAATAAATTGAATTTTCCTTTATATATTTACCCTTCTATACCTCTAGGCTAAATTTTACAGAATTTTCCTCATCCTTGGTGTTTGGGAGTTACACATGGACGATTAAGAATTTCTCAAAGTTGAGCACCAATGTGGTGTACTCCGATACTTTCGTCGATGGCTGGAGCTCCATGTTGAATCTGCCTTAGACATAGAAATTCATGTGGAGAGAGCAACGCATGTGGAAGAGCTCAGGGAGAAAGTGAAAGCTTTAAGAGTGGCAAATGAAGAGGCTGAAGGCAAATCTTGCTTGTAGCGAGCAAGAGACAAGTTGAAAAGAGAAGAAGGTCTCCTCCAAGTGACCAATTTGGATGCTGAATTAGGATATGAGAGACCATAAACCTGCTTTTTATTCGAAAAATGAAAAATCACAGAGCAATCACTGTTACTCGCCTTTATACTATAATCATAAATCGATATTCTTTTTTCTTTTGGGTGAAATTCAATATTATTTATTTGTTTATTAGACTCCTGTTACTATCATGAGAAATGTTGAATGCTGCAAAAAAAAATATTCGCAAGAAACCATGCACGAAAGATTTCGGCGGTTGATTGTGGTTAAATTGATATGTATCGCAACACTCTATCAACATTGTCAATGACAAATAACTACAAACAGAACTACAGAGGGAATATGAGGATTATGTACTCTACCTCAAAAAGGAATTTAAAACAAGAAGGATGTCCCAAAGACACTACTTAGAATACAAATGAACACATAAAAGTAGATGAAGAGATGAGAAACAGTTGTCCTTTGATCTCACGTCTACAATACTCTGTACGATAGTTGACCATCAACTGTCTCAACAACCAATCGGTTCATCCGCACTAGAAGCAGCAAATATGATCTTGCTTTAGGACCTGACAGAAAGAAAAGAAAAGAAATTTTTGAAAAATAAAAAACGTTGGTGGTATGAATTATGAAGTATTGTTGCTCTGGTGCCAGAATACAAAAGTGTTCATATAGATTTACAATACTATTGACTTTCATGGAAAGGCTAATGCATATTGATGGAAAGTTGTGTGAAAGAAAAGAAAAACCCTGCAATTTCAGGTCATAGGGATGACTAAACGAGGGCAAAAGATAGATCTCATAATGGGAATATATCACGAGCAGCAAATTGATGTTCTGCAATGGCTGAATTTAAAAAAGAAAAAAAGAGATAATAGCAAAGATGGCACAGTATGACTACCTAAATCAAATGAAGGGATTTCATCCTGACGGAAGAAGTTGCCTCCATTGGTCTTCTTCTTTAGGCTTGAGTTAATCTTATCAACAGCTACAAGTAGATCCTAGTAGGTCAAGTTGCACAAAGAACCCAGAAGAAAAATGTTAGATAGGCTAACAAATTACCCACGCACACGCAATTGTGATTTGTGAAGTCAAATTACCATTGAGTTTACATGTTGAAGCTAAACCAGGAGCAATAATGCCGTAGATTAGATAAATTACAGAATATCAAAGCATCGTATCTTTTCACACTATCTAGAATCTCAAAGGCATATTTGCTTGAAAAATGAATACTATATTATACGCCAGAAATAATTATATTAGCTCACAATTCTATGTTAATAAGCATCTAGTTCTTCTCAGCAAAGCACTAAAATATATGCCTATGCTTCTTAACATAGACTTGCAAGCTAATTTAATTATTTTTGCTTTATAATGCAGATGATACTGATATCCTGGAAGTTCAACGTGGCTAGTGCATAACTGTTAAGTTCAGCCCATCTTCATATTACCTTGGCAAAAACCAGTGTGCTTCCCTTCACCAGTTTGGTTTTGAAGAACTAACATCCCTTACAAATAAAAGTGCACGATATTGAAAGACATAAAGAATCTCACCTCCCATGTTGCTAGACCCTTCATGTAGGCAGGAAGGCATTCAAATTCGCTCTTCAATATCTCTAAAACGGAGCTGGGAGATTCAGCTGACTCTAAATTCTCCTTGTCTGCACCAATTTTTTATTTAAAAAAGTAATAATAAAACTCTCCATATGGCTTATGCTGAAAGTTAAACTCTTGAAGCAGGAAAGAAAACTCTATTACCATCAGATAAGAACTTGCTTCCCTCATATGTTACCATCTTGTCCACAACAGGTTGATGGTGCTTCTTACACTCTTGTCCCCTGTTCAACCATTGCTCGGGAAATGAGAATCATGTAGGAACTGTCGATAGAAATGCGGAAAGTCCCATACCAAGCATATGCCCAACTTTTAACTTACTTCTCAAATTCTTGTGAAGGCAAATCAGCTGCACGAGTGGATGAAAGAAGATAGTGGTAAAAATCGGGTTAGCAGCATAAAATTAATTAAAGAAGCAAAGATTAGTTTTCATGCGATCAAGAACCCGAACTCCCTTGTAACCAATAAAGAACAAAATAAATAGCCAAGAAGTCCCAAGCACGAGAATAACACCTTTGATGACAGATATTTTGTAAAAAGTCCAGTATAAAATCCAAAAAAAATGGAGCAACGTTAATAACAAAAAATGAAGAATCTTGCAACCAAACATAAGCATGAAATTCTCACAATTAACAAGCATGCCAATGGAGGCAAGTGGTATTTTCTAACCTTCAGATGCTAACGTGGCCAGACAAGCATCTGACAGCCCAAGTTTTTTTAAACTCATAGATTCATCAAGTCTGAAGAGAATTGAGGGATCCAGACAATAGACAATAGTTCAGAAAACTTTAGATCATTATGAACTCAAAATGAGTTTATTTCAAACACACACCTAGCACACCAATGAAATTGAACAATGGACTGAATGTATCATATTGACATTAAATCTTTTTACAGCTTTAACACAATTTTTGAAAATTAAAGGTGTAAATATAAATAAAAATGAGTGAAACATCCAAAAAGCTATCATATTTGAATTTTATTTGCTATCAATGTCATCCAGGACTGTAAATCAACATACTATCAGTATTTCCAATTCGGTATAAATTTTCAGAAGCCAAAAATGATACAAGGATACAAAGCATCATCGTCCAAATTGCTGAAGTTAGAATCCGGCACCGAGAGTGATCCATAGAATGAAGACGCAGAATCCAATCTGCATTCCGAAACTCGATGCTGCACATCCTCAACTTCATCTTCTTCTTCTTCCTCCTCCTCCTCAACGTCTGTAACTAAATCCAGAAAAAGAAATTCTCAATCCAACGAGAACAGAGTTAAAAAAAAAAAAGAGTATACATGCAAATTAGGTCGAACAGGAGCGAAAAGAGGGAAGTAGTACCGGGAACGTAACCGTAGCTCTTGAGACGATCTTCTAGATCGAGTAGATCGGAGTGGTTCTTCTTGTAGAGTTCGTTGCAGTGACCTAGGAGCTCTTCGAAGGAGACGGTGCCGAGGGACATGGAGTCGAGGAGTTCGAGGTCGGTACTGGCGCTCGATACACGGCGGTTAAGGGATCGTAAGAAGGTAGACGACGCAGAATCTAAGAGGAAAGTGGAAGATAAAATGCTTGCGTTTGAGATTCCTCTAAGAGTGTAAAGCTTTCTTTGAATTTGAAATTTTCTTAGGAACCAAACAGAAAAAGTTAAAGAGAGAGTGAGAAAGGTACCGAGAGGAATAGGTCGGCGATCGATGGATAGTTTGAGAGCATCGGAATTGGACTGCAGGTGGTTGCAGAAGGATGCCAATGCGTTGCAGAAGCTCGAAATCGGATCCTCCGACATTGTTTTCTTCTCTCTCTGCAACAACTGCGAATACCACTTTTGCAGCTCCGCTTCGAATTTCTCATAGGACGAAGGGTTAGGCGGGAATTTAAAATTTTAAAAGAATTATGGAAATAAAGTTGTGGCAAGTTACCAACTCAGCGCCTGTAGCTCAGTGGATAGAGCGTCTGTTTCCTAAGCAGAAAGTCGTAGGTTCGACCCCTACCTGGCGCGAGTGTGATAATTCTAATGTTTTTGTGTTGGCCTGATTCTGTGAATGATATAGCCTAGTTCCAAATTAATTTGAAATTAAAATGAAAATATATATTTTAATATTTGCAAAATGATTTTATCAATATTTTATCTATTTTATCCCTCTTCTACTGAGACACTGCAACTCCCCACCTCCATTGCCTCCACCGTCACTGGCCCACTGCCGTTCTCTACTCTCATTTGACAGCCCATTTTAACTCAAAAACCAAAGAATAGGAACAAATCCCATCCATTTGAAGAAAGATCAAATGTTTAGAAACTCTCCTTCAATTGAATACTCACCTCCAGGTGGAGGTAGTACAGTAGTAGAAATTGGTCTTAGAGTTGCTAGATCTAGGCATCTTCTTTGTTTCTCCTCCTTTGCCTACAAAAAGATTGTTTCATGCCCCAACACAAAAAAGAGGTGGTAGTGTCGGTGTCCTGGGTATGGCAAAAGGCTTAGGCTTGTAAGATTTGGGTGCTTGGCGAAGGGCTAAGAGTTGGTAGTAATGATGTAATGCTGTGCATTTTCATAAAGAATGACTGCTCATGAATCCTTGCCAAGCACCTAGTCACAGATGATGGCCTTGAATTTGAAGGAACGAAAATCATAGGGTGGTGGGGTAGAACCATGACAACGCAAAGAGTGTGTGTGAGGCTGTAGGAGAGTGGAGAAAAAGAGTAGAAAATTTGGACAAAACTATAAATGCACTCAATCTTTTTTAACATTATATATCATAGACCAAGTCATCCAAAACTCAAAGCTCCCCACGGTAGAATTGGCCATCTTCCTATACAATACTTGGACTTGAATAATGCTTGTTGTTTTCCCTAGGAGTGGTGCAATATATGACGAAAGGTTTTTCAGCAAAAAGGAACGAACAACAATCCAATGGTGGTTACTATTCTAGCAGAAGAAATAATTAAAAAAAAAATAAAAGATAAAATTACACTAATGACGCAGATTATTCATACTAAAATTCATAGAAAAGCTTTTTGAGCCGCATATTATTTTCCTTCTATAAGCTTCTTTACTGTGTGGCCAAATGTAATTGGATTTTCTAGGAAAATATTAAGGATAAAAAAAAAAACTCTAGTCAAATATGTTTAATTGGGGACTAAAAATGAGGTGTAAATTTTCATGGATAAGCTTCATGTATAGAATCACTACATAAAACTTATCCATGAAAAATTTCCCTAAATTTTTACCCTCTAACCAAACACACCCTTATCATTAAGAGCAGGTTGCAATTGCACTGCTGATATAATTAGTATATACACATTCCCCTTTTGAAAAAGTTTAATGTACACTCATACATGCCAGAACGCAGGGCAGCTAACTACTGGAGTGGAAGAAAACTAATATATTTACAGGTAACTCAAACATAGACATAGATTTCCATATGTCCTCAAAATGGGGTTATCTATCTGGTTCGTTTTCAGGTGAATTCTCCTCTAAGTGCAGAAGCAGCTCTTTGAATGGCTCTAGCAACCCTCCAAACCTCATGTTGAATTGCTTTCAGCCTTTCTCTTTCACTCATCCCCTTTGACCTTGTCATAGAATCAGCAATCCCAGGGAAGGCATCAAGCTTGCTTTCGTGGTCGCTGGGAGGCCCAAACACCTGCACAGGAGAACAAAAGCAGATTAGTAACAAACATACAATGATGACAACATAGGCTACTTGTTACAGGAAAATAACAAGTTAAGCTCAGACTTTTATGTGGTGGAATGTAGCTTGGAAAATTTGGAGTTTTAATCTGCGCTTCGAATGTTAGAAGTAAGGAAATATTTAGTAATATCTTCATTATATTTTATAATATTTCATATCATGTCTTAGATTGATTTAGGTTGATTCTATCATTATATTTAGATTTTATCTTTACATTATAAATAGGATTAGCTCATTGTATATCACACCACATGCCATCAATATATTTCCATATTATCTAGAGTTGCTATTCTATCTTTTTCCCTCCTCCATAATCTAAAACCCCCAATTTCAATATGGTATCAGAGCCGTATCATCCACCATAACCTGTGTCCATTGTTTTGCTGCAGAGATTCCATTTCTTTACTTTTCTTTCTATCCCACCATTACTATGCCTGTCAAGCCCTTCGATTTTGTTTTAGGTTTGATACTGTTCATGCTTTCTAGAAAATTTCAACATGGCATAAAACCACCATTGTTTTTGCTGCCGGCCACTTTTCTAGTGACTTTTCCAATCTCCTCCTTGCTGTGTCAACCCCTCCACTACTGTCTCGACCTTCTCTCTGCTGTGTCATCCATTCCAATAGCCCAGAACCACTGTTCGCCGACAAGTTTTCCAGCGTCAACTCTAATCGGGAACCTCACCATCAAGACTGCCGTCTCCTGGGCCTATCCCTAAAAGCCGCACACGGAAACAGTCAAAAGTTGTTGTGCGTCGCTCTTCGCTGCTGTCCGTTGCTCTCCGCTACTAGTGGCGACATTTTCCGGCGGTGTTTCTGGCTGAAAGGCCCACTACCAGGGTCACCTCCCTCAGCGCAGCACAACCCCATTAGCCGTGTCCTTTTTCTAGCAACCGAAGCACCTCCATGCACCTCTAACAGCATCCATGACACTGTTCATCTGCCATGCTTTCCGCCGAGTGTGACGGCGCGTCCAGCTTCATCTTTGGCCCTCGATTGCATCGCTTGACTCACCTCGTAATCCTCTTTCTAGATTTGTGCTTGGTTTCATGATCTATGCACTTCGTCAACTTCAACTTTTCTTATTTCCTGCTTGTGACCCATGGTTGTGACCTGTGAGTGATGAATATTAGGTTGTGCTCCCTACCAACCTCCTATTATGAATCATACTAATAGTGACATTTGTCTTTCACTCAATCATGCGGTGATATGCTCTTTTGACTTCCTTTGGATCTCCATTTTTTCAACTATTCAAGGCTTCCATATGCTGTTTTTGCGATATATTGTTGAATGTATGGGAAATTTCCACTGCCTTCATTGCCTCTCTTCCAACCTTCATTGCTGGCCGCGCCGATAACTACATGTGTCTCTTCTTCTCCTAGTCATGCAATTATCCAACAGGTTGTTCAAACTAATGGTCATTCCAGCTAATTAGGTTCAAACTAATGGTCATTCAAACTAATGTTCAAACCTTGTTATCTTTTGTTTGGACGCATCCAACATCCTTGAGTTGCCCTGCTAATATTCAATGGAGATCATTTTTTATTTTAATGGTTTGATTGTAACAAGCATAAATCTTAAGAAGCTTTAGGTTGAGGGAGAGTGTTAGAAGTAAGGAAATATTTAGTAATATCTCCATTATATCTTATAATATTTCATATCATATCTTAAATTGATTTAGGTTGATTCTATCATTATGTTTAGATTTTATCTTTGCATTATAAATAGAATTAGCTCATTGTATATCACACCACATGACATCAATATATTTTCATATTATCTAGAGTTACTATTCTATCTCTTTCCCTTCTTCACTATCTAAAACCCTCAATTTCAACAGAAACAAATAATGCAAACGCACTCACAAGATGCTTGAACCACTGCCTTCCTTGAACACCATCTGCATCCAGGAAGCCTTTTTCAGCAAGCATTAGTCTATCATTCAACGCTCGCTTCTTCATATCTACGATATGACCTGCAGTTTCTTGCAATCTCAGTTTCTGCAGTTCGAAAAAAAGATGAGTATACAGATGATAAAAGGATTAACAAGCAGGAATTCTAGCATTAGCAGATGTATCATTAATGATTATTGTTATCTTCTTACCTTTGATTCATCGTCAACTTCTTTGGCAGCAGAAGCAAATTCTTGAATGGACACAGTTAACGGATGGAGAGAAATTTGCTGGTCTAACAAGTTGCTCAACTTGTTCTTATATAACTGCCCAAAGCAGGGAAGATTATATAATCACCATTTGATGGTGGCAATTGCAAATGTAACATCAATATTGCAGAATGTTTCTTCAATTCAATTATCTCTCTTTGCCACAACCCCATATTATTCCTTATTAAATAAAAACCAATTAATTTATTTGTGTAATTAAGTCTAAAATGAATTCCATAATATGTTTGACACGCAACTTCCAATCCCAATTGCCAGTAGCTAAAATACTAGGTGAATATAAATTCACACCTGTAACTGATTTGCATATGAAACATAGTTGAAAGGAAGAATGGAATCATCAGCCAGGTGAAGGGCTAGAAGTCCCCAGACTCCAGTAACTGAACAACAAAAAAAACAAAAAATACATCTTATGATTGCTGCCTGGATCAACCATTTTTTACCAATAACAAATCATTTTAAAATCTCCAGGGATGTAGAGAGAAATCTAACCAGCAACATGTCGCTGGAAGAATGGATCTCCATACTCTGTCATCCAGTTATAGCAGTCGAAAGCAGTGTGATAGACAGGAAAATCTGGAGGAAAAATAAGAGATTATTACAGTGCAAATTATTTATTATCCAAGCCAGTGGATATATAACGAATTATAGTTATTGACATATCAAAGCATATTGTGCTAGAAACATTTAATTTTGTATCACAAAACATTATATGCTTAAAGTATTTAGGGATTGATCATTATATTACTGGTTCCTAGAGGATTTAAATTGGAATTTGGTTATTAATCCTTGGCAAGGGCCAGTGATAATCGAAAAGACGAAAACATAAGGACAATAAAGTGCCAAGCTATACTTCAATAAAAAACATTAACTAACATGATAGAATGCATGACCTCCGATCTAAAATACCCAATCCAAAAAAAGGAAAGAAATTGAACCTCTATCAACCTCACCCCATAAACTAAAACGTTCCCTTTAAACCTCAGACTAGCCTCAAATGCTCAAAACAGATATACTAATAGATGGTATAACCATAGTAAATGCATCCATATATGCTGTGACCCACTGGCTTGGCTTTTCCAATCATTCTACTTGCACCTTTGTCACGATTTTCCATAAATTATACAGACTCTTCTAGTTCATATCAATGAGGTAGTACCTCTTCCATAATAAACATCAATAGATGGAATCCCTGCATGTTGTACAAATGGAGCAAAATCAGAGTCAACTCCACTGAGCCTTTGAATCTGCAATCCAACAAGACAAAAAGCTGCTAAGCAACAAGGATATGACAACAGAGCTGAACCCCTTTTTGAATAAAAGCATGGCAAAATTCACATTAACAAGACACAACTATAAAATTTGCATCATATGCATGTCAGATATCATATCATGTTTTCATTAAAAAAAAAATGGTCATCTACGGAACATAAGAATGCTAGTCTCCAATAAATAGGTTTCCAGCTTTACAAACTAGGGGGGCCATACCCAAGCGACTTGTGTAAGCTAAATTTCAGGCTGGTTATTATTAACTAATGTGAGCTATATAGCAGCTCAAAAATCAATGAGTTTGATCCATTACTGGCTGATATTGACCGGTTCATTCATAACAGTATGATATTGAGTAACAAGTGATAGTTCTCTGGTATATCATAACAACTTTAACAAACAAAACAAATGTAGGGAAAGTACTAGTGAGTCAGCAAATGCAACCAAATTCTTGGCAAGTAGTAACAAGAGCACTACATTGTAGTCTTCACCAGTAGCAGCCCAATTCTCATATACTGATCCACCCTCAGATTCTGGATCCTTCACCTGAAAATTAACATAAACGCTAATTGATGTTCAGAATTACTGAATTACCAGAAGCAGGCATGAAATATATGTAAAGTATTTTTCAAATACCATTTTTGTGACCTCAAGAACAAGATTGTCTAGCTGAGGAGTTGAGCCAACAAAGAAACCAGGCCCTTGAACAGCACAATCCACATTAAGGTATGCTATGGCTTTGGAACCCAGATTGACCAGGTTTTGCTCAACCCACTCAGTCGATCCGATCTACATAAACAGATCAACTTCATTCAGGAGCATATGACGGGAAATGACGCCATAATTGAAATAAAGCAAACTCATTTAATTTGATATTTAGCATGTCTGGCTTTTGCATAAACCAAATGACAATGCATTGAAGAAAAACTGAAGATTTGTAAGCATTAAGCTGGTAGTATAATGCAATCAGTTTCAAAAAGCCTTCTGCACAAGCATGAAATGGCATTTTACTTGCAAGCAAGGCAAATGATGGTAGAGTTTGACAGGAAAAACTAAAGTGTACGTGAGAAAGCAAAAGTGCATTCAACCTTAATTACATCATTTAGTATGTTATGATTGAAATGCATTTTATTGATCTAATTGTGAATATACTCTTACTTTAACTCACTTTAGAGCACCCTTAAGTGAGTTTCACCCTATGTGTCCACAATTATTTGTCACTGGCATATACACAACCGGTAACATTGTGTCAGTGGTTGACAGCCGATATTACCAGGAAGAAGAATTATTAAAACCAAAGAACCTGGCTATATGTTCCACATGATTCCTGAAACCATAGTGAAGATAAGTTGTTCTAAGTTAAGAGGGAATTAGTGCCTACCATTCCAAATTCTTCTGCATCCCAACTGCAGAGCATGATTGACCTCCTTGGAGTCCACCCGGAACTCAACAGAATAGAATATCTACGAGCAATGTCAAGTAGGGCTGCTGTTCCACTGCTGGGATCAACAGCACCATACGTCCATGCATCTCTATGGTTCCCAAGCAGCACATAACGATCAGGTTCCTCCGACCCCTTTATGACAGCAAAAACATTTTGAATGGTGGCCACTTTCTTCTCACCCTGAAAAACAGTACACACAAAACTCTTATCAAAATAGAGTGTAAAAACTAAAAAGCCAACAACCACTTCAGGGAATATTACAAAATAACCAATCCATACCGTACCCCACATTACCAAAAATACGTTTGGCACAAATTTACTAGACACTCCTCAAGGCTCAAACGAAACAACACAATTTTAAGTACTCATTCCAACATATTTAACGAAACCACATTGATTTATGTTCCAACATGACTTTGAATCTTAAACCATAACTTTAAGCAAAAGTGGAAAAAAGAGAAATTATTATTATTTTTACATTAAAAGCAAACCATAATTTGTTGCAAACTATAAACCAAACAAATACTCAAAACAGTCACATTCACATTTATGAAAAGTACATCAAACCTGGTAAGTGAAATTGAGCATAGTAGGTCCCGGGCCAACATGCCTGACCTTGGACCCAATCCCTAGGGTACCCCTCCATTCAGGGGGCACCGGAGCTCCCCAAAGACCCCAAAATAGTGTCAGCAACCTCAGCAGAGAGGGGCATAGATGGAATTTTAGGGAACCTCTTCAACACCTCACTATCATCCAAACCCAAACTCTCGCCGCCATCAACACCAGCCCAACCAGGACTCAAAGGGTCCCCCAAGCCCCTCATCACGTGACCTCTCTCAAAACCCTCCCTCCACGTGCCACCGTCGCCGCCGTAAACTAACACCGCCACCGCTCCATTCTCCTCCGCCCTCTCCACCACCGCGCCCCTCCCCAGCATTCCTGTCCTCGCCACCACCACGCACCCGCTAACGTTCACCCCCTGCGCACCCAGCGCACGGTAGTCCCTCTCCCTTCCGTAGTTCACGAACACCGCCCTCGCGTACGCCGACCCCGACGGGGAGTACGCGTGGAACGGCGGCACCACCGCGGCGCCATCGGGTGGTCCGGTAACCACCGGTTCGGTGAGTGGAAGGTTCTGGAAGGTTCCGTTGGGGAAATGCAGGGAGAGGGAGGAGCGAACAGGGTACGAGAGGAGTGTGGTGTATGTGGCGGTGTGGGTTTGGAGGCCGAGGCTTCTGAAATGGCTGATGACGTGGCGGGTTGTGTCCGCGGCGGGTTTTGTTCCGGCGAGGTGAGGGTGTATGGTGAGGGCGCGAAGGTAAGTGGAGATGGTGGAGTTGGAAGCAGAGGAGAGGAAGAGTTTTTGGATGTTTGAATACGAAGGTGCATGGTAAGGAGGGTGAGGGTAATGCAGGGAGTAGAAACCCAGAATGCAGAGGATGAGTATCACCACGAAAGTGCCCAAAGGTGACGGCTTTCCGGTGACAACGTTGCTGGGCTTCGGAACCATTTTTTGGTGTGGAAACAGAGGAAACAGAGCGTGCTCTGTTTTTTATGCTCTGTTTTTAGTTTTATTTGTGGAGAGAGAGAAGGAAAAGTAAGAGGGATCTCCCTTTTTTTTCAGTTTTTGTTTATATGGTGAGTTACTTGTTAGTAGTAGCTTCGAGGGTGATGCTCGTGCGTTATGCTTTATGGGAGGGGAGATGAATCATATCAATGATGATAAGCTTTTGAGGAGAGAAAAAGGTGATGCATTTGATTATTATATGTGTATATAGGAATGGGAAGAGGTGGATGACAGTGAAGGGGTGGCTTATGTGTGTGTTGTGTGTCCATGCACGGTGCAGGTTTGAATCATATTGTGAATATGTGGCCGGAACAATCCAAACTCATCTCAAAGACAGAGCAGCCACTGTCACTACTCACATGAAAATCTTTGTTTGTGAAGGGACATATCTTTTATTGATACTAAGAATAACCCCTACTTGTGGCCATAAATCAACAAAAAAAAGTAGCTCCTTTGAGGCCCTTTTATTGTATTTTTTATTTTCTTTTGTTTTTCTTGGATTTTTATATTCATCTGTCTGGTATGAAAAAGAATGAGAATCTATGTCTTGTTTCACGGATCGATCCATGATCCATGCCAAAAGTAGAGAGTGGATGTCCACGCCTAGGGTGAGTGCGCAGAGCATTAGCTCTTGAGAGCATCCATTGTGTCTCTCCAAGGAAAATGATATCATATGATTCATGATGCCAGCATAAACATGCAATCATTATATAATATGCCATTCATTTAGCATAGCAACTTTGGAGTGACCCTAGCTGTTCCCTTAGATTCTCGATGTCCAAACACAGCTCACCACGTGGTTATTTTAGATGAAAAATGTCATACTAGTTTTTTTTTTTTATTTTTAGTTTTGTCAAAATTGAATTGTTGAGATGACGCAACATGATATTGACTTTCAAATAAGGTACGTCCTACTATGCCTGTGACATTAGACAAGGAGCCGTTTATCGCAGTTGCACAAATCAATACAAGATACATGGACATATTGAAGACCTTGAGTTGTGCTCCCTAATTTTAGTGACCATGAGAATTAATATTAATCCAAAATTAATTCACCTATAACTGATATATGCAAGGACCATTGCCGGTGGCGAACATACTTTTCCGGTGAATAGACGATCTCCAGCAACAACCTTCATCTCTAGTTTGGAAGGCTCAAATCCAGCCGATAAGAGAGACTTTGCTTGGAGAGCATTGAGGAAAGCAATCCCTACTAAGGAAAGGCTCAGTGGCAAGGGGGTGGTCATCATGAAGAGGTGGAGTCTCATGGTGAATTGTTATTTGTGTGGGCATCATGAAGAAATGGCCCAACACTTACTCTTGAATGCCCATTCACAATGAATGTCCTTGCAACGGCACAGCCATCACTCATCCTCTATTCGCTGACTGATAGTGGTTGGCTCCAAAGGTTCACTTGCCTTCAGGGTTCCCTTACCAAGTAGCAGATTAAACTTTATTAATCACCCGGCATCATGTTTGCGAAGCCCGAAATGCTACATGGTTGGGCTTGAAGCAGAAAACATCTATCGCTAGAGGTGGATTGTCATGACCCATTTGGGCTTGAAGGAATGTGAAAATCTCATTCACGTAGCTTTATAAGGTGGATTTCTTTATATGCACGGTAAGTCATAAAACCATTTAAAATATCGTTTCATTTTCCACATACAAATCACTTACTGTTAAACTATGATAATTAAACTAAGATCTCAAAATCTGTGATTATTGTCTGAAACCATAATACTAAATATATAGAGTCCAGTATATACAAACAACTATAAGTAATAAAATCATATAAATACATCCCATATTTATATCAAAATATGCAAAATATGACATATACTCTACAGTTAGAAACCTCCATTAACACTAAGCACTCTAAGCAAAAGGACATTACTTCACCTAGCAAGACTCACCAACTGTAATCTAATGCTAGGAAGAAGGTGGTGAGGGATGTTCATCAGCAGCTGTATCTATGAATAGAAGAAGGAAGAAAATGGTGAGTTTTGTTACTAAAAGCAGTGAGTAAGTTTTCACCTAGAACCCCCTTTCATGGAACACCAAGGAAAGATACACAAAACATAGTAACAATAATAGTAATAAAGATTTAAACCATTTCATACTTATAGTTAGATAATCAAAATCATAGTTTTCTATAAATCAACCCAACAGTACCCAATAGAGAAATAGAAATCTCTCCTTTGGTTATGCACAATTCATGTAACATAATAAAATCTCTGATTAATAATCTTTGATCACATCTGTTACGTATAGGGTTAAGTATGACAATAATTTGTTTATTTCCTCTGGCCTTGGGCTACTTGGTATTAAGGTCAACAGATTACCTCGTAAACGCTGTGTTCTTATAGCTATTTAGTTCATTATGAAACTAAATCTCTTCTTTAAACTCTAATAAAAGGTTTCTACCTTGGGGTTCAAAGTTTCCTCATATATCAGTGTCCAGTACTCGAATCACATATTCATCATAACGCTTTGGACAATAAAAACCACAATACAGTTCTCTATAAATTAATTTTATCAATAATGGTCCCCATGAGTTTTATTAGAAACACATCTTCATGCTAAAACTAATAGTTCAAAACACAGTAACCAACGAAGTCTCAAATCTTGTACAGAAATCTTTAAAGTTCATGTTTTAAGTTATACTTTCATGAAAATAACTTTGATGCACAACATAGAGATCATATATGTGAACCACTTACCTAGAGTGATAGAAGATGAAGGTTCAACATGCAGAGCTTCTCAAGTAGGAATGACAGGATATCTGCCATGGAAGCAATAGAATTCTAAATTAACTTCTAAAATCTCTATATAGCTCAAATCCAACTCTAACAAAATAGAAAGACTTCACTTCTTTGAAGAGCATGGAAATCCCTATACCAACTCTCAAAACAAGGAAGAATTGAAGGAAATAAAGTAAAATCACTAAAACAACATACCTTAAAGCCTTGGAATGGAAGATTAAAGTTAAATTTAAGAGAAAATGAAAGAAAATGAAGTTTGGAGTGAGAATAGGGGTAGGGACGAAGCTTTTCATGTTTTGGAGGTGGGGAATGGGTTTTTGATGATCTGGACCTGAAATGGGGGTTTTATGAAAATTTTCAAGCACTCCAGTACTCACCAGAGTGCCATATTTTCCCATTTGTACCAGGTTCCTGTTTATGAGTTAGGCGCTCTCAGAGTTGTTTTTTTAAAATTTCGAGATATAATTCAAGTGGGACAAAGTGAGTGAGGAAGAAATCTATGGCGATCACCGATTCCAGCAGGGACGCGTGTATTGCACTAAACTCTCCAGGAAATAGTATACCTAGGATATTACATGGATAAAGCAGTCACTCTCCTTAACCAGGAGGTCCCATAGGATTATGAGAATTTTACTCACTTGGTCAGATCTGAAGTGGCAATTAGTCATGGTTAGAAACCACAAAGGGCTAGGCAGTATAAGATCAATGTGGACGTGGCAATCTCCATCCAACACCACTTGGCAGGGATCTCCGAAGATGGAGGGTGTCACCGAAGATTGTCTCTTCGCTGGAAAAGTATGTTCACCACCATAAATGGTTCTTGCACAGTATTTTAGTTTATTAGTTTTAGGTGAATTAATTTTGGGTTAATATTAAATCTCATTGTCACTAAAATTATGGAGCACAAGTCAAGGTCTTCAATGTGTCCACGTGTCTTGTATTGATTTGTGCAACTGTGATGACACCATTCCCTTGTCTAATGTCACGGGCACAGTCGAACACACCTTCAAATAAATGAGTGAATTTTATTGATACGAGAGATTCATTGACAAATTATCTATCATTTGCTGATTTTTAACATTTGAATTAGAGATAGTTATAAAATGAGCTAATCATTGTGGCAAAATGTATTAGCTTTTTAGTATCCAAAATGACAGGTCTAGACCAACTCTTAATAAGGAATGGAGGGAGTAGGTGACAACTTTCTATTAGGATAGAGATGGTTTAAACCATCACAATTAAACTCCCATCGAAATACCTACTACATCTATTGTACATCCATTATATATGTCCGCATTACCTTGTAATATGTGTGGATATCAGTTTCACAACTCCTTGATTTTCAGCTATTCAACTGAATTCTGATTTGCTAGGTGCCATTCTATTGGTATATCTTATCCACTAATGGATTGGAATGGTGCTTAAAGAAGAGTGGGTGGCAGAATAATAGCATATTGGTACGGTCTAATAAAACTTTGTTAGCTAGAGTCCATAATATGAATGAACATGCACAATAATGTAACAATTCCGAGAAAAGGACTCGGTGGCGCTATGCGAGACCAACCTATGAGGATAAGATTCAGTTGAAGATTATTGCAAGCGGCATGCCTATCAGTGTGTCCCAGCAAAGTGGCTGAGTCACTCAAGACAAAAACAAGCTTGCGGCTACAATCATGAAGAAGCCAATTCTTTTTGTTGATGATGTTCACTGTGTCAGATGTCAGGTCAAGTCCTCTTCGTCTTGGTTGTGTGTGTGTGTGTGTCAGCTTAAGTCAGTTTCATAGATGAAGCAGAATATGCTATTCAGTGCTAAATCAAGCCAAGGCAATCAAAACGCATAATCAACGAAGTTTCAATTCACAAGTTTGTCGTGGCCTAGGACCATAGTCCAGTATTTTCTTCATAGCAAATCGAAACTGATAGGAATCAAATCGTAACTGATCAAGTGCTCACCTCACATGCCACCATCTAACTGCCAGAAAAGACAAAACGGATGCTAAGATTAACTCGTGACGGTTTATACCCAAAAAACCAAAAAAGTTTAGTTTTAATGGCGTGACAACGTAAAAAAATCTTTATTTGCAAAGAGCGATTAATGTAAGACAATACATAACTAGTTGTCTATATAAATTATTTAGACTGTTGTTGTATATAAATTAAATAAAAATATATACAGCTCTAACCTGTCAAATAAAAAACTCAGAAAAGTAGGGTCAGTAAGTAAGTACAAAGGGTGTGCTCGGTTTATAGTTAACAATCATGAGTTGATAAAAACACAAAATATGGTTTTAAAATTAAAAGTCTGCTGAAACGTAACTCAAAGTAATTTTATAATATATTAAAAAAAGGGTAATTAGCAGAGACCACCCTTAAGATTTTCCTAAATGACACCTAACCCAATTTTTCTCAAATTTTAACACTCTATGCCATTCTCTTTAAACACCGTTAAGTCAAACCCAAACCAACCAAGGTTACTACTTAGTTGCTCAATATCACTCACAAATTTAATTAATTAACTCATCGGTCACCTACCTTTGGTTAAGGAGAACTTTCCGAGCGAGACAATCTCATCCCTTCCCTAAAATGCAGAGACCTTACAGACAGAGAGTAGTTGACGTCGCTGACAAGCATTAGCCTTTTTAAATCATCTCTTGCCAAAATCTTGTGTTCTCTGCGTTTTTTTAGTATTTGGGATGGTTCGAAATAATGGAACCCGTTTTCCCTTCACAGCTTCGAATAATGAGTGCTAATTAAAATTGAGGTGAGGTGCTTAAATTCAGAATGAGAGTAAGTTGTTTAACTTCACAGTTAAGACCATCAACAGGTCAAAGCTTTGGTTCGATGATGCTGGAACATGGAACTGTTCCTTAGTTCATTCATAACCATTGGGTCAAAAACATTTTCCAACTCATTGACGAGTTTCAAGACACAACCATTCATGTCACTTGCATTGTCTATGACTCTTTTTTCGCCTTGGGCCCTTAATGTGGCAAAGCAACATGGCATATATAGAGCATCTTTCTTCACGAATTCTGCACTGCGGTTTGCAACTTTTGCAACATATTCTACCATATGCACCATGGTTTGCTTGAGCTGCCCGTGAAGAAGGAGGACCTGCCCTTGTTTGTTCCTGTGCTGCCTCCATTGAATTCACAAGATCTGCCAAATTTCATGAGGTTCCCGGAGAGTTACCCTGTTTTACATAGCAATGAAATCGAGCCAGTTCTCTATATTGAACAAAGTTGATTAGGTGTTTAGAAAGTGAGTCTATAATTGGGAGATTTACTTAGAGGGAAAGGGAATAATCATTAATGGAATAAAGAAGAAAGGTGAGAAGTGGAGTGAAGGGTGAGAAACACTTTGTTGTTTAGAAGTTTATAAAATAAATGAGTGAAATAGAATGGTATATAAATTTTTGTGTTCATTTTTGTCCTTTTTATTTTATGAGTCTATTTTATATATAAGAGGATTCAAAATGGCATAATAGGAAGATCACACTTAAAGCTTCCTTGGCCATCCTTGTCCTCCCAATTTGGGGGTCAGTAAATCACTATTGTGAATGGCTAGGAAGGGCATCCCTCTCCCTTAATGTCCCTATCTCTCTCTTCCAAAATTTTACTTCCAAACAAAGTTTGTTCGGCCATTCTTTTCTACTCCCTGCCATTCCCCTAATTTTTAAGGCTCCCAATTAGACCCTGAGGTGCTAATCCTATATCCATATGCAGGAGGAAGGAAGGGTATTGTGTAGGTTTTGAAGAGATGGGAGTCGTGATGGAAAGGAGGACGGTGATTGGGTTGAATCTCTTAGCAACAAGAGCCTCTCAACTGTAAAACAAGGGTTGGTACTGCTCCAACTCCATGGATCTAGTCACGTCCAACTAAAACATTATAGCTTGCCCTTGATGGGACCACAACAAACATAGTCTTTCAACTAACACTTCCAACCTTGACATTTAGAACCACTACACCTTTGGTAGCAGCCGATTTGCCATTGTAGTCAGTCATAGCAACATTGGTCTTTACTCTTTGACATTCTTACCAACTTTGTCGGAATGCTTCTAGCATTAGACTAATGATTGCTCCCTCATCAATCAGCACCCTATTGACCAACTTGCTTTCGATTGTTGCCTTGATGTGCAATGGTCGCAAATGTGCCTTTGTCACTTCATTAGGTTTTTCAAAGGTTCCATCACTCCAGAAATCTTCACAAACAAAGACATATTCATCGCTCATAATAACATCTTCATAATCATCTTCCATTTTGACATATGAACCTTCGACAGTGTATTTTATAGGCAAGACAAACACTGCTCTAACCAAATTTGTGTTGAAAATGGTATGGAGATCATCGTTGAAGCCTGTTTCATTTGTCAATAGGTCATCCTCAATCAATGGATGGTATTCTGGCACCACTCTATCATTTTGACTAGTTTCTGAGCGTGTTGTTGGTGCTGGTTGTGCTAAATGTTTATTGCTTGTAACCTTTGACGCATGAGTCTTACGTTTTGGTAAGTTAGCCTCTTTAGTTTTCATAATATCTTTTAAAGGAACAAAGCCTTTCCAGTGAAAATTGAAAATTGACTCAATTTTCACTCCTCTTTCTATCAATCTTCCTCCAAACATAAGGATTTAAGTTTGCTCATCGTCTTTGATTGTGCCTTATCTTTGGCCTTCTCTTTCTTTGGACGATGATGCTTCGTTGCCATGGTGGATATTCTTAACCCACTGATTTTGAGCAACTTTGGCTGGAGGAACTCGGGTTAAAGCCAGACATGTTGTTGGGTTTGCCATCCACCATGACAATAGTCTTCATTCTTGGATTGACTTGTCCTATTCCAAGCTTGAGAAACTTAGGATCAAACAGACTAAAATCAATTTTTCACTTAACCTTACTTTTTCAGTTCTAAGTTTTCTTTCTCTCTTTTGGCAATCAACTTTTCGATTCTTTCGTTTCATATGTTGTACCTGTTGTTCGATCAAACATAGCACTACACCTTGGACATAAGAAGACATTTCGACCATTATCTTTCTGTTTGATTAGAAAAGTCATAAGATCTTCCCATGCTTTTGGGTAAATTATCTGTTCAACTGCCTCAAAGAAGTTGAGTTCAAATTCACGTTGAAACTTCTTTTCAGCATCAAGATCAGACATCCAAAATCCAGCAACATTGATATCCATGAAGGTTAGTTCTACAAAACTCGAATTGACTTGGTAGGGATTAGTGTCCACTTTCATAGGCTTTTCCTTTCCTTCGAATGTCAAATGCCCTTCATCGATTGTCTTCTGATTTAGGTCCCTAAAACAAACATAACTGTTAGTTGCATATTTAGTCAATTGATAAAATTTACAAAACTTTTGTCCCTTCAACTGAAATTGAAGGAATTTTCTTCCATTAGGAAGAATAATTTGTTTATTTTTAAAAGCACGTCAAATATCTATGACCTTAGTAATGTCAAAAGAATAAAATTTTTACATTGGCATTTTTTCTTTATTTCTTGCGGGCCTTAAAGATTGACAAACATATGTTGGTCCTGGTTTCAATTTGGCCACATTGACTTCATCACTACTACCATCGACTTCGTCATCTGATTGGTCTACTTTGACATAAGCAACTTTTTCATGATGAAGTGTTTTCTTTTTATTCTTTCATTTCTCTCTTTAGTTGCTCTATTTGACGCATTTTCTTTGCCAATTGGCTAGGATCTATGAATTGCAAATTAATAAGTTTTTTCCTTATGTCAAACTCTAAACCATTAATGGTCATTTTGACAACTTAAGCTCTGGCACATGGGTAAAACATCGATTTCTTGCATTTCTAAACCTTGCCAAAATAATCATCGCAGTTTTTCCTAGGAAACGTTGAATAGTAAACAAATCAGTTAGGCTAACTTTAGTTTCGCCTTTAAACAATTGATTGTGAAAATTGCTTTCTAGCTGAGCCCATGTTAAAATAGAATTGGGCCTTAGATTTGAAAACCATGTGAAGTACTTTTTGTTAAAGAAGAAGGGGAAAAATGCATTTTTAAGTGTTCATTTGATGTCATCTTCCCTATTTCTATAGTATATCAAGCAATATGCTCGACTATCGACTCCTTATTCTCGCTAGAAAACTTTGTCAAGGACTTGGGAATCTTCCAACCTCTAGGCACCTAGGCTTGTTGAATGTAATCTGAAATAGACACAAAAAGAGGTTGTTTAGCAAAGCCAACATTAAAGCCAAATCTATTCAGCAGTTTTGACAATGTGTGTGATATTTTCATTTTGTTGAATATTTTGAATTTGGCGTGCATGATGCCCCCTACATTTGTTGTCGAACCCTTTGAACTTCATTGTTAGCATGTTGTCCTTGACGGACCAAGTTGCAGTTGGTCAACATTGTCATTTTCATTTGGATGTGGGTTAATGGTTTCGTCATAGGGATAATTTGGATTGTCATCCAAAGTAATGGCTAAAGCCACGCCTCCCATTTGCCGAGCAAGTTGCTCGAATCTTGTGTTGTTTGTTTCAATAAAAGGCGTCAATCCTCGCCATTTGTTGAGTCCACATATTGATGAGATCATGGTGACTCTCATCAATTTGTTGTCGAAATACAACCAAATGAATCAACCGTGTTTGTAGAGTTCCTGTCACACTCATTCTAGGCATGTCAAGGAAAATTGGACCAAGTCTTTGGTTGTTGTGTGGTGGTTGGGTTTGTCGATGACAAATTCCCTACTCCAACTACAGAAGGGCCCATCAATTGAGGGCTAACAAAACCAAACTATGGCAAATGTGTGCTAAATTGAGACACATTTGACACAAAGAGCATACTCTGACTCTGAAACGAGGATTATGCGAATATATATTGTTAAACACGCCATTGTTCCCAACATTTGACGGATTCCCAAGTTTGGTGGATTTCCCATGTTTGGTGGCGGATGTGGTATGTATCCTAGGGATACATAACCTGGAGGAAGACCATATGGAGGCCATGTTGTTGCAGAAGTAATCACATTTGTTTGTGACACATTGTCATTTGTTTGACTAACAGAAGTTAGAGAGGCTCCAAAGTATAAGGAGGATTGTTTTCTGCCTCATTTTGTCCATCTTCTCATGAAGATGATACTCCTGACATGTTTGACACAATAGTGTCACTACGCAAGCGCATACCCTTTGTTGTTTCTTAGTTTGACATGTTTCTCTTTTCAACCAGTGTGTCCACCGAATGTGCCAATTTGTTTATAGCGGAATTTGACACTTATATCGTTAACAACAAATAATTGATAATTTCCTTGTGCAGGAGGTCAAATTGTTCTCAGGTATTGATCGACAAAACTTAAGAGTTTGGATGACAGTCTTTGCTTTTCAAGATCTCGATTTGGAAAACGAAAACTACTCTTCTTGGGTTCTCCAGGAAAGAATCGAGTGTCAAATTTTTTTAATGAAATGAGGATGGAATGGAATGAAATGTAACGTGATTTGTGTTGTGATTGTGTGAACGTTATGTTTGACAGATTAAAGAAAAAGAACTTGCAGAATGTAAATTGATTGACAAATGTAAATGAGTACAAAAATTGTAAAGGAATTAAAGGCAGAAATTAAAGACAAACTAGTCCTAAGCAAGCAAGAAAATAGGTTAAGAACAATATTTAGTGAACTCTAGACTCTCTTTAGTCATCTGAAGACGTTTAGAGTGAGTGTGTGTGAGTAAAAATTTCAAGCCTTTACAATATGTCCAGAACTAGTATTTATAGATAACCTAAGCTAGGATCTTGACACTTGTCCTGATTGCCTTTAGATGTTGTCCACGTGGCTTTGACAATTTCTTGATTTGTCATTCGTTCTTGTCATTGAAAAGTTACCACTTTGTCATGCTTCCACTAAGCCTCTCAATAACCGTCATAAGGTCAATAACCGTCAATGACGGACACTTGCTTGGAGTCACTGTGAGTCTCCTAGAATCTTCAGAATTTTTCTAAGTTTTCAAGTAACAAACTCCAACTTCAATTTGTCAAACCTCGATCATGAAAATTTGTCATCATTAGTAATCGTTATTAGTCGTCAATTGAACAGCTTAAAGTCACTTGAGTCCTCATAATCTTCAAAATTTTCTAAGTCCCGAATGACAAACTCTGACTCTCCATGTAAAACTCCAACTTCGCTGACGAACTCCCACTTTGACTTGTCGAACATCAATCTCAACTTTATCATTATTGGCTTGCATGTTTGGATATTCGGCTTCATCCTCAATGACAAACATCCACTTCGACATGTCAACTATAAAATTTGTTATTTCATCAACATCAATGTGGCTTGAGAATCATCCTTCATTAGTGTCTACTAACTTCGACATGTTGACTGTTTGTCGTAATTTGTAATCATCAAGGCCTCATGACAACAACAAAACTCCTTTCCGTATTGCCTTTGTCTCATTAAAATGAATGACAGTTTGACTTTTGGACACTACGGTAAAATTTGGTGCCAACAAGAATTTCACCAAAAACATAAATAAATAATGATTTGGAATATAGAAACTGAAATCCATGAATACTACGGACAATTCCGTGAAACTCAAATAAAGCAAACACAAAGCATTAGTCGCTTAGGCACTGCCAGTCACCAAAAAATAAGCTGGCTTGATTAACTGTAACACTTTTTTATGCTACCTGCAAATTACTAACAGGGTATGGTACATGTCTAGAAGCATCAAACTCCAACCACTGTGTTGTAAATTCCATAAACAGCGAAAAATAATCCAGAGAGTAACACAATAAAATCCAAGGCTTTTTGCCAGGTGCTTAGAGAAGGGCCAAACAGTTTTAGGTGAAATGTGGCTGGCAAAACAAATGAGATCAATGCACATATAGTACTCCCCAAAAATGAGACAAAGACACCAAATTCTGGCACGAACGAAGCTAGGATAGCCAACACGACCACCACAATTGCGCGACAGATGAATATCCCAATCTTTCCTAATCCTGTTGATTCATTGATGTCTGTGTGGATGATTTTGAGTTTTCCCTCCACAATCTCATTAATTGGATATAACATGATTGGGAATGTGAAAATAAGCCCCAGGCATAATCCTACCTGTTATCATATAAAAGGATAGATGTCAAACTCTCCTGCTGAGTAATACGATATGCAACCAAAATTTGAAGATAGACAATACAAGATTATGAGCTTGTAGCAAAAGAAAAGTAGGTTGGTCCTTTTCATGCACTTTCTGTAATGCTTAAAACTTTGACATGTTAATCTGCAAAGTGGGCTATGCAAGACACGTACAAGGACAAATTGCCAATGGGAACATCCATACAATATGTGTTTTAAACACACAGTAACCTATACACAACCAAATATGCTAGACTGAACAGACAATTCAGTATTACTCGACCTGACAGCAACAGAAACATACAACACAAGAAGCAATTGAAACATACAACACAAAAGTGAAAATCCAAGAGTTATATAATTACCAAACACCACCATCTTCAAGGTTTAGGTGATTCTAGGCGGTACAACAACAATAACAACAACCAAGTCTTTTGTCAAACTAGGAGGTGCTTCTGACCAGTAGTACCCTCAAATAACATGGATGAAACAAACAGCAGGAGTCGAGCAAATTAATCATATTTGACCAAGACACGTCAATTCTATGTTGGCTGTTCTAAGGATTTACCCATGTTGCAATGCCAACAACCCATATTGGAATGTGCGTGTGTATCTGTGTATGTCATGAATTCATAGATAAGTGCATGCAATTGATAAGTGCTTCATACATGAAGAATGATGAAAGTACTACAAAATTTGCTTCCAGGTATTGTTCCTTCATCTACTCAGTTTGATGAAGTCACAAAAAAAATGTGCAAGGATATATCTCGAAGGTGGTATCAGGTATTTTTCCATTTTAAATCTAAAACAGTTGAGGAAAAGAAATCAAAAGAAAAATTAAAAAAGATCTTGGCATTGATTAACTAACTAGGACGAGTCCTATTTATCAGTAATCATGCCAAGCAAAAATACGAGCATAAGAGCTCCAAGTGTGGATGGTTACCTGTACCGCAAGAGATGACCAATTTCTAGGAAGGTTGAGGGTCACAATGTCTCTAGTTTCTTCACCAAAAGCCATGTAACCACAGAACCCAAAAAGAATGTACACAAATGTGATCCCACTAATAGTATGAGCAAGCAATCTGGGGAATTTAGATCTATCTTGCATAGAATTCTCTAGGGCCAATGTCATTCCGAACCCCTCAAAACAAAAAACCGCCACACCTGCTGAAAATGGCAATCCCCCAATGTTGGATGTGATTGCTGTCCTTTGTCCAAATGAAAATCCACGCCCAAGGACCTGCTGTATATCTTCCTTCACTACAATTCCCATAGCTAGGACATTGCAAACATCAGCAAAAATGCTAAAAGGTGCCAAAGCAGATAAGGTGCCTATCCATGACAGTCCAATTTCCACTGGCACTAACATAAATATGTAGGAGCTCATTGTGAATCGATGGCCTTGGAATACAGAATGGAGGTTTTGTCCAATAAATACCAAATACGCAACAGATCCTCCACACTGTGCTAGCAAAATCATAAGCTCAGTCATATACCGACCTGAGTTTCCATAACTCCTATAACCCAGGTCTCCATATGTTCCTGTTTCTGCTAACGGTTCTTCTGATGCCAATTTCTCTCTGCACAAAACCTGTATCCAGGAAGTATAAAGCAAACATGTTAATGACAACACACGTACAAAATGAAAATCAGAAACAATGCAAAGGGTGTGCCAACTACCAAGTATCTTTTAATTCCACTACTATTTGTTTCCCCCCTTTTTTTTCTTTTGGTAATGCTATCATCTAATTTGGACAAGTCATTGACATACCCCACCAGAAAATTTGTGAAGGGAGGTGAAGAAAAGCAATTATTAGCTATCAACATCCGCAATTACTAAACCAAAAAGAAAAACTCCAACTGCTTTGAAGCACAAAGTTCATAATTTCCAAGGACAGTGAAACTATTAAACAAAACAAAACACAAGGCTGAGCTAGGATATTATTCACTGCCTCTCTCGGTGGATACCTTGGATTCACCCAAAAATAATCATATATCCCTTAAAGGACCACCAATCAGATACATGTAAAAGTTTTATGTTGGCTGGCAACTAACAATTTTAGAATAAACAGATATAATTCAATGTTCATTTTCTCAGTAAGGGATGTGATGAACCATTTTCATATGGAGAGAAAGAGAGAGAGAGAGAGAGAGAGAAGATGACGGACAAGAAGGAGCATGCAATAGTAGGTGGCTATGCCGACGATAGCAACCCCAAGGGATCCAGCAACCCATCCAGCTATCCGAAAAGCAAAGGGCAAACCCAGAACCCCTGTTCCAACAACAGAGACTATGATGTTCCCCAAAGTTTGAAGCTTTGAAGCTTTTCTTCCGCGCTGCAACAGAGGGGCTGAGATCCTCTTTGTGTCATGATCCATCATATTCTAGACACCCCAATAACCCCAATTCAATTAAAACTAGGACTCCTTATATATATGTATGTATCAGGAGAATCCAATCCAGGAGCGAGCATGTAAAGGTTAAAGGTGGAAATTAATGAGTATGTATGAGTCAATGCATGTTTGGGGACTCTGTGGAATGTTTCAGTGGATTCGATTCCGTTTTTGTTTTGGGCTATAAAAGGAAAGTGAAAATTACTGTACTGGCATGTGAATCCATCCAAGTTGATGGTGAATTGGAATGGATGTATACGTAAACTAAGAAGGAACGGAGTGGAAGCAAATTTTGTTTCCATGTGAAGCCAAGTGAGGTGAGTGAGTTGGAGAAACATCAACGGTCCGTGACACAACTCAACTGCAATCACTTCCTCCCGTTTTTTTTTAATGTGTTTTTTAGTCATGATGACAACTCTGCAACCATTGGGCACGGAGAATAACAGCCGTTTTTAATGGACTACGCATCACAGTACATGGCAATTAAACCATGTATGCACTGTAAAAAAAATTTATATAGTATATCAATTATAATTAGTGGCTTTCTCTCCCATTACTTAAAAAATAATATAAATGAAAGGTTTTAATTAACTAACAATATAAAATATTTTATACTATTAATATATTAAAATTAAACTTATATATATATATATATATATATATATATTGGATAATATTTTATCCTAAGAGCATATTAAAATTGATCTTACACTTTTTAAGCTTTTGTTTTTTATTTTTTTATTCCTTTAGAAGTTTATAGTGAAGTTGTTTCAAGATTTTTTTTTTTTGAGTTTTAGATAATTTTATACTAAAATGTGAAATTACGTAAGAATTTACGGAAATATAATGTTAGTCAAACCCAAAAATGTCTACTTTATTATTATATTATTTTTTATATACTTGACATTTATATTATTATTTTTATTATACTCTGCATTATCAAATTCATTTTAAAAATATTATTTTGATAAAAATTCACTTTGTCAAGTTCTCAACCCCATATTTTAGTAAATCCTTTCCAAACGGCGCAGTTTGGTACGTACGCAGTGCAAATTCCATAAGAAAAAGTCAAAAAAGGCCCTCATTTCTACTGCATTTTTTGTATTTTCCCGCACTTGCTAGTGTTATATTCAATCAACCAAAAAAGATATCTCTTATGCATGTAATCTTATATTCGAACTTAGAATTTATATGTATAGAAAAAAGATTCGTTGTAAGAGATCCCTGTTTGAATGTCTGGATCCCAACAAATTGGCAACCAACAGGACCATTTCTCTAAGCAGTAAGCACCACACAATCCTTACTGCAACACATGCCTTTCCACTACATCAGTGATTAAGAATTCGTGTTTCCTACGACAACAGTACAAAATCGGGGCACAAATAAAACTTATAAGTGTACAACTATGACATGAGGTGTCCACGTTTAAGTGACAAGAGGTACATACCAAGTGTGGAGTCTGTACAATTTCTAAGTTCCGTCTCACCTCATACCCAACTTTGGGACGAGAAGAACACGCCAAATTGGGTACATAATCAGTTATCAAAAAATATGAAACATTCAGGCTAGCATTCTTTCTCAGTTATTAGTTAAGAGAACAATTATTCAGTAGGAGGTTCGATTATCAACTAGAGCCCAACCCAGAAACAAAGTTATGCCGATTGCTCTAGGATAAGTAAAGACAAACATATATCCAAATTTAATTAACCCCATATTATGCAGTTTGTCTACCATGAACCTGTTTGCACACAGTCTCAGATTTCACTTGCCAGCAGTTACTTACATTAGTTTGAAATCTCTAACAAACAACATGGCTGGCACACGCATACATTTTAAGGCCCAAGTACTATGAACTAGTAGAGCCTTCCAGGGACCATGTTTTGCTATTGGATGACGTCTTGAAACGTTTTGTCTAATCTAAAAATCCTACAAACTTCTATAACGCCTCAAAACAGTACGGTTGGCAAACACAGTCGATGGCATGGATAAGTTTCCTTCGGGGCCCCACCGCATTGGCACCCATATCCTTGAGCTTTTTCATGGTTAGATTTACCAGCTGATACTTGTTCAGACTCTTCCCCTGAAAAATCCTCACAAACTGCCCCAGTCCAAGTGATGTCAACCACTGGCTCAACCCACCAGCTCGTTCAAGCTTTCTCTCAAGATTTGATGCTCTCAGCCCTTGATTCAAAGTTGTCAAGATGGTGGGCCTTCTTGGTGCAAGTGATGTTCTTGGCTGCTTAATAGCATTCGATGTATTAGATAGTCCAAGTAATTTATGCGACTTCAAGAGACTCACTTGATGTGGATTTTGCGATTCTATTCTTTGATCTACACTTGGCGGCTTCGCTGAAGTGGCTTTGGGGAGGGGAGGAGGAGCACTTCTCACAGCTTGAATCTCCTGTGGGGCAGCCAATAAAGTCGTCTTCTCAGGCTCATTACCTGAAGGATGTGTGGTAGACTTCTCCATGGGAAGTTGCGTGTGGTTGCTTGCTGTCTCAGGAGGCATAAGATGCGTGTCACCCGGTTCTTGGTTTGTTGAAAGGGATCTTTCTCTAAGAGGTGAAGCAGGCACCCAAATGGTAACTCTCTGCTTCTTCACTATAATCCAATCACCACCCTCATCCTGATTATCACAGTCTGGAGAGTCAATAAGGCAATGTGGAGTACCACTTTTTTTACCAGGAACTTTTCCTGTGCACCTTGCATTTGTTTTCACCATTAGCTAAAAACCTGCTTTTCATGCAGTAGGATATGTAGCATTAAGCCGACACTCAAGGTTTCATTTGACCACAATAGTCAGGAAACCAATGAAAAGAAATACTTAAAAATCATTTGAAGCATATAATACAAAAAACTCTGTCCCTAAGAAAAATGATTTGTGCAGATGATATATAATATACACACACACTCGCTCTCTCTCTTGAGATGAAGGGAATTGAAATATAGATGAGTGAGAAATTACTCGTGCCCATTTTGAAATTGGAATTAAGCTGATGAGTAATAAACTAGCACAAAGGAGCAGATGCAAATGTAATGCAACAAAACTTTCAGTGATGTACTAGTGAAATTCTTTCTGTCTAAGAAAACATTAACAAATAACCAAACTGCTTGACATAAAAAGGCTCCTTGATCAGCCTGGAAAGAGGAAGTTCCCTTAAGCTTACAGGCACAGCACAAAACATAATGAACCAATAAAGTGAAAAAGAAACTCGTATATTAAGTCACAGCAGAAACACAAACTGCCATCAGGCAGATGAAATATTTAGAGGATGAACTACATAGAGAAGTGAGAAAGGCAAACATCTATACCCTCGACTGCAATTTCTACAAAAATCTAGAGGTGGAATATAAAACAACGCCTAACGAAAAACATGAGTGCTGATTTGAACTACAAAATCCAGTACCAGTCCTTCTATAAACTAACACAAATGTCCACAGGTCATCAGATCAAACTGCACATCCTATGCATGTAATGCTTAAATATCTAGTTACTGTCCAGTCTTTTTGTAAACATGAACATTTTCTTACAATACTCAGCTATCTCAAGTAAGAACCTCACATCAAATACTGCAAATTGAGAAGTAAAGTTCCACATTGATAACAAGAAATCCCACCTAATCTAATACATTACTAGAGTAAGAGCCTTAGAGAGGAGATAAAAATCAAATATCATTAAAAAAAAAAAGGGGTTATCTCTCTCTGCAATGCACAACACCTCCTCTTCCGCATAATCAAAACCTAAAGCTCCACCAAGTAAAGATGTATACGCTGTTGAATTAATCCCAAGTACAACCAAACTTGGGGATCCAGATACCAAAGGTAATGGATAAAAAAAAAAAAAAAGAGTACAATTCCTGATACAGGTGTGAGAAGATAATGGTGGTAGAGGGTGTGGGTGAGAAGATAATAACAAGGACAGTAGTAGAGGGTGGTAGTACCAAATCAAGAATTGGCGCTTGAACAGGGTGGCCGTAAAATCAGTGGCAGGCAGCTGGAAAATACAACGAACAGAGCGTGCCAAGGGCTGAACTGAAAGAGAAGCGAACTGGAATTATCAATGATAATTCTTCCGGGAGTGGAGATCACAAGTGTGGGATCAAAGTTCTTCAAACCCTAACCTTTGGAGAGTAAAGACAAGAAAAAGAGAAAAGAGCAGATAAACCGAAAATATTGCCCTTTGCCTCTGTCACATGTCATTTAACCCCTAAATTTTGAAAATATATAAATAGACCCTTGAACGGTAACAAAGTATAAGATTTTAGTTAGAATAAATGTGTTTTATCCTTTAAATTTTAAAACACATATAAATTGACCCATGAATTTTATTGGATGTACAACCTAAAGGGTCAATTTCTTCCGAGTTGTTTGGAAAACATTTTCAAAAGTTGTTTTCTATTTTTGAAATGAATAAAACAAAAAAACTTGTTTGATAAAATGTCTTTTATAGTTGATTTTAAAAATAGAAAAACAAATCATTGGCTTTAAAAATCAAAAACACAAAACACTTTTAATCTGTTCTCAAAAATAAGCGTGGCATTTTTGTGATTCTCACATTAGATAGTTTGAATCTCACTTCTGATAAAATAAAACTAATGGCAGCTTTGTTAATTAGGCTTGGCATGTTGTGTTGGCTTAGTAAGAAGGAAGGAAGAGCGCAACCTTTAAGCACAAGAGCTCCTCCACCATGCAGCTCTTCCACCTTTGGCCGACTCACGAGGCTCGCCGCCTTAGCTGGTGCATGGGTTCACCACTCTTGGCTGGTGCACACGGCTCCTCTCCCTTAGTCGCGCACGGGCTCCTTCACCCTTGGCCGGCGCATGCGAGGAGTAGCCTTTGCCTCCGACACGCGACACACGACCTAGTCCCATGGCACACGAATCAGGTTGAAGTCACCATGAGACGATGGAGGCATCGAGGAAGAGCTTAAAGGATTAGGAGGGGAGAAAGAGCCGTCCTGCTGAGGGAGTGTAGTAGGGAGGGGATATGGTGGAAGTATTGGGTGGAGAGGGTGCGGAAGATGGCAGAATAGGCAGAAGGAAGGGTGGAGGGTGGAGTGGTGGAGTGGGCATGACACCATTGGAAGAAATCGAGCTTCTTGGAAGGGTTACTAAGGATGATGGATTGGAAAGGATGCTGAGGATAATGGGTTGGAGAGGATAAAACCAAAGGAAGTTTAAACTTGTTTTTTTTTAAATTATCCAAAGGTTTTCTATTTTTCACCATTATAAAACTGCTTTGAAGTTAAATTACCAACGGGTTTTTGTTATGTTGTTTTTAAAAATGGACTTAAACTTGTTTTCTAAAACAGTTTTAAAAAATTGAAGAACAAAAACACTTTCAAATAGGCCTTTAGATTTGTGAAATTATTGTTAACAATTAATAAAAAAATAATATAAAGGGTCAACTTGCATATTTAATAAAGTTTAATAGGTTGAACTTCACAATTTTAGAAGTCTAGGATCTAAAATACACATAACTTATAATTCAAGGGAGTAAAGCATAACTTTCTCTAAATAATTTTTCTTATGTAATAAGATAAGAATAATATCATAATATGTATTGAATGGGAAAAAAAAGGATAAATCAAATTAGTGCTAAAAATATGGACTCAAAATGTTAATTAGATGGAAAAAGAAGGACTTATGGACCCACCATTTTATTGTATATCTCTCCTCCAACGAATCCTAAATGAATCCATATTTTGATTATATGCATGAAATGTGACACCTTCACGTGCAGGTTAGTAATCACAAGGTTGGTTTTTTATGAGTTTCATGGTCTGAGCATTGCTATAGTGGTCAGGATCGCTATGGCGTCATAAGTGCATAGTTATACGCCTTAACCACTATAGCGGTCCCCTTGGAGCGTGAACAGTACCCAAAAACGATGTCATTCCACTTCAGCCCTTCCCTTTTTATAAAACTCTTTCCCCCACTCCTTCTTCCCGTTTCTCAAACCAAAAACCCCAAACCCTCATTTTCTCTCTTCCACTCCCTCCACTCTTCACTTGAATCTAGCTCCCCAAATCATCAAGGTATGTTTATGTTGATAGATTTTGTCTCTATTCTTCCCATTCTTCCATATTCTTAGTATAAGTTATTATTTTTCTCTCATTATTGTTAAGTGGAGGTACTCCCCAATATTATTGAGTTGTTTTAGGGTAATCTAAGAGTACCCATATATCATTGATGAGTTTTATGGTTGCAATGACAGACATTGGTGTCATTCTTCCTCCTCGGAACTCTACCAGAGTTGGTTCTTCACTTTCTATCCCTCTAGGTGAATGAGTTTGATCTCATGACCTTATTTGATCATTTTATAATTAATTTCTAGCATTATAAAAGTATTTAGAAATAACTTATACTTGAGTTTTGTCATGGATCAAGATTTATATGCATTTTTACAAGGATTATAGAATATGTCTTGAAGCTCAACATGAAAATTTATGTTTATAAAATGCATGGGACCATATTTGATAAGTAGTTACTATCGTTTGATTTATACTATGATTTAAAGTTGATTCATGATGAGGAAATGATATGTTTTATTTATGAAAAGCAAGAGCGTTTGAAATTAGAAGGAATAGAACTCCCCTTGTATGATTTCAATTGATTTTAGATTAGAATTTCTAGAGGAACGGAACTATGAGTTAATGGTAGTTATTCTGTTAGCCTTGGTATACCAAGGCTCAGGGGCATTTATCCACATGATAGATCAGTCCACGAGGAACGCAATTCGCGAAAGACCATTAAGATCTAGAGTCAGGGGCTTTTATTTGCGAGGGACTGAGCATCCATATTCCAGTTATGGATAGTCTGTTCTTTTAGAAATTCTTGAGAAAGCAAAGATGGTTTTATGTTTATTGCATGTTTATGAACTGTTAGCTACTATACAACTTATATAAAAATGATTATGAGATTGCATTATTATATATATTAATTTTTCTTCTTGTCCCATGTATGGTTATGAGTGAAGATTCACTCCTGAGTTTTGTAGCAAAACTCACCCTTCTCTTTCCTTTCCGCATATACAAGTGTAGTTTAGGATCCTCCCCTCCCCTCTCCTCAACGGAGTCATTTCCAATTTGGGTGAGCTTCACATTGCCATGAAGTATCATTTCTTTTGTAAAGTGCTCCAGTGATATGACAGGCATGGTCAGGCACGTGCATAGTTACATGATCATATTTTGCATCTTGTACACCATGATTTATTTGTATTCATATGTTATAGCATTCATGGTTTTTTTTTTTTTTTGCAAATGAGCAACTCAAATGGGATTATGTTATAGCTATGGTTTCAGACTTTAGTTATGAAAAAAAAGAGTTACTTAAAAATCACTATAAGTTTAATAGTATATTTGATTTATGATTTTGAAAGAAATTTTATGAATAAAATATTCATATAATACGGTGCAAGTAATCACGAGGCTTACATAGGGATGATATTCCTTCGTCACGGGTCACGATTAAGTCAGGTTGTGACACCTGCCCACACTATCACTAGACTACTCTACAAAATATTAAAACACTTCACAATGATGTGAAACTCACCCAAATTGAGGTATGCTACTGCTAAGGGAGGGAGAATCCAAAGCAACACTTGTATTGAGCAAAAAGGGAAAGAGGGTGGGTTTTATTATAAAATTAAGGAGTAGATCCTCACCTACAACCATACATGGGACAAGAATGATATACATAAGTAATAATAATGCAATATGTCACGAATAATCTGGGCACGTGAAGGCACGTGAGAAATCTCATTCTCATAACCTAAAGATCTGTTAACCGCTTTTATATGCATGCTCTGTTCATAAAAATTCGTTTAAAACATAAATTCACTTTCTCTAGATAAATTGTTTATTCTCTGAAATCAAAATAATCATGTCTAAAACCTCATAATGTCCTTTCAGTTAGAATCACAAAATCGTTCATATCATTGAAATACACTTTAACGTTCAATCCTAATATGTTGAATGCAAACATCCCATACCCTAGGTTCCTTCATATCTTAGAGCACTCTAGATATAATCAAATGCTTCACTCTGGTGAAACTTGTCATTTGGCACTTTACTATGGTTGTAGGATTTGTCATTGTTCTTATCTGTAAAAATGAGAGAAATGAGAGGGGTGAGTTTTGTCACAAAAACTTAGTGAATGAATTCTCACCTTAAACCCCTTTATGAGACATAAAAAAAAAAAGTATGAAATCATAAAATGCCAAAAATTATGTCTAAAATCCCATAAACTCTTTTATACATATATTCATACATATTCAAATTATCCTTTCAATAAAATAATTTCTCTAATTTACTTTTTGTCTGAAATCACTTTTCCTCTTTTATATATGTATTTATACATTCGATTAATACTTTTATCGTTTCAAAAGTAATTTCCTCTATTCTCTATCATTTATGAAATCATATGAGCTTAAAATCATAAATTCTCTCATACTTTCAAATGATTATTTTACCAATCCAAAAGCCATTTCATTAACTAACTTTCGTACCTGGTATTAAACATACTCATCATAACATAGCTCCAAAAACAGAAATCTTGGATACATCTGGGCTACGTATCACCGTCTCCAATGTGTCAATCAATTCTTTGAAATCTCTAAATAGAAATCTCTGGACATATCTAGGCGTTACGTCGCGTCCTGTGTCAATCAATTCTCTAAAATCTTGGTCACATCTAGGAGTTACGTATCGCCGTCCCAGTGTGACAATTATGGGCACCTAACTAGGTCCCTTCTCTGAATACTCTAGCCGGCATACTTGGTACCAAGGTTAACGGAATTACTGCGTTAACACACAGCTGTTCTCTATAGCTCCTGTAAATTAATCTGAAACTTCTTAAAACCGTTTTATTCTCTAGAGCTCTAAATCTATAACTCTAATAGTTTGACTTTAGCATAACTATGACTATGAAACCATACTTAATGATTTCAAGTCCAGAATATGTATCCGGCAACCTCTAGTTACACGAAGATTCATGCTCTAAAATCCTTTTATGTTTGAACCTCTATACTATTCCTCATCAACAATAAACTCATTATATTCTGAAAACTTGAATCCATTCGATTTTAACAGCTGACTTTAGCATATATGTGGCTATGGATCCATGTTCAAGGGATCACCCTTGTAGGCTTTGTGATTCCATACTTTCACAGAGTATGTACCGTAATGTTCTGAATCTCATGGAGTTTCAAGCTCTAAAATCCTTTTAGTGATTAATTTTCCAAAAACACATTTCCCACGTCAAACTTTTCATAATCTAGAAAACTCAATTTCTTATTTCAAAATAGCAAAATTTGCACTCTTAATTCCATTTTCTTCTCTAACTTCATATTTGGTCATAAATTTAAAACGTATACATACTTATCAAGCTCTAAAACATTTTGATCAATCTTCCAAACATAGTTCAAATTATTAACTTTTCATAAACTAGGAAAAACTCAATATCATATTCTGGAATTACAAAAAGGCTAAAACCATAATTCCAATCTTTCTCTAAACTTCATATCTTAGTGTAAAACCATAACATAAGCATAAATCAATTCCAGAATCCAGCAAACAATTATAAAACCCTCTAACAGTTACATATATCATCAAGTCCAGATAAAACCATTATAACAAACATAGTCCCATGAGTTTTTATCAAAAATACATTTCATGCTCTAAAATCGACAATTCATCACATATAAACCAGGAGAAATCTCAAATCCTTATAGTATTTCTCTAAAACCAAGTATTAAATCATATTTTTGTGAAAATAACTCTAATGCATAACATAAGAGTCACAGATGTGAACCCACTCACCTGGAAGGATGGAATTTGCAGAACCACACTAACAGACCTCTAGGAGGGAAATGACTCCACTATCTGACATAGAGGGCAGAATTCTAGATTAACCTCTAAAACCTCAAGAATCCCTCTTTAACAAGTTAGAAAGCTTCTCCCCTTTAAGAAGCTTAGAGAACCACCTATAACCCAAGGAAACTTGAAGCGAATGAAGCAAAACCAATGAAGCAAAACCAAGAGAATAACGTACCTTTAAGTTTTAGGAATGACAGATTCGCGGTTAAACTTGAAGAAATGAAAGAAATTGGAGTTTGGAGGGTGAAATAGGGTAGGGAGTCAAAGTTTTCACGAGAGGGAGAGGAGAGAAATGTTTTTGAACGTTCTAAACCAGAGAGGGGGTATTTATAGCATGATGTGCGCTGCGCTCACAGAGAGCACAAACGGTCATTCCTGAGCATTGTAGTGCTCACCGAAACGCAAAATATCTCCCTAGCACCACCTTCCTGTTTCTGGACCGCTGAGCGCTCTCAGAATGCTCCTAAATGATCTATCACTTATTTATATTTCTTACTTTTAAGTTAATTCCTTCCATTAACTTTAAAACATAAGTGTAAATAAGGGAATATCCCTCATTTGGATTCAAATAAAATATTAGAAAAATCAAAATCCCAACAAATCAAAATCTCATTTTGGGTTTTAGTTCAAATTGAAAAATCTTACGATTTCATAAACTTGCAAACTAAAAACGGAGTACTTAAAGGTTTCATAAAATTTGTTAAAAATCACTCTTCAACTCATTTTTCTCAGGAAATGATTCCTGGGACTTTTGGTCCCAAAATGGCTCTAATATATAGCAAGGACATGTAGGGTCCAAACTTAGTGAAATTTAGAAGGAAACGCAGGTAAGGGTGACCAACATTTCTTTGTTCGATAAAAATTTCTGACCTTTTATTTATTTTTTTGAAAATCTGGGTAGTACGCAATATTTGTAAAACACTTCCCTTTACTTTACATAATAAATATCATCTTTATCTTTCACAAGAATTACAAAAGAGAAAATATTATCTATAACTATAAGGTGGTGCTAAGTCCATGACGCTCTAAATAAGGACAACTTGCTCCTGCGGATCTTGATATACCAAGGTTAATGGAATAATTTGTTAACTCAAGTTCTCTTCCTTTAAGTAATTTCCGTTTTAAAATCAAACTGAAATTATAAAAAGTGTTCTATAATTTCTAGGTTCAACATTCTTGACGCTTCTAACTAAACATATTGCTTCATCTTTACTTTTCATCAACATATCTGAATCCATCATCGCAATCAAGTCTAAAATCATGAAATAAATCTTGTAATAAAAATTTTATGAATTCAAGGATGGTCCCATGCATTTCTAATAACAAAATTTTCATGGGAGCTTCCAAATATATTTTCTAGTCCTAAAAATAAAATGCATATAACTCCATATCATATAAAAGCTCAAGTTCTAATTTCTAAATACTTTATATTGCTAGAAAATAATACTATAATGACCAACATAGGGCCATGAAATCAAACCTACTCACTGGAGGGGTAGGATATGGAACAAGTCTAAGAGAACTCTAGGAGGAGGGATGACACCCATATCCTGTCATTACAATCATAAAATTGAGATTAAACTCTAACAATATCTATATAACTCTATTATATCTTTAACTACATTGGAGGAACACCCTACTTGACAATATTGAGAAATACCAACACCCATTCCAAGAACATAGAGGAATAAGGAGAAAGGAAATATAATCTATTAACATTTACTCACCTTAAAACTTGGAGGAGGCATATCTAAGTGGGGTTAAGAGTAAAGGGGGCGGAAGAGAGTTTGGAAAGAAGGTTTTCGGGTTTAGGGGGAGGGCCTAATCTGGGCTTTAAAAAGGGGAAGGGAGGTCAATTAAGTGAAACAACATTGTGTTGGGGCATGGCAGTGACAACAACACCATCTTCTGTTTTTCATCTTGACATCAGGGCCTTTGATAACACGGGTGGGTCTGGGCCTGGAGCCATGCGAAGCCTGTCTATAGATGCATGTGCATGAGGTATTATACGACCCTAAGGCGAATAGTTAAAAAGAAGAAGCATCTACAACTCCAATTCAAGCATGTGTTGATTGATATGATTATTATAATAATATCTTATAATAACTAAACATAATAATAGAAGATTATTTATCATATCATATATCATATTAAAAAATGACGAAATAAGGCATAAAATTTAAGTAAAAATTGTATTAATTTTAGTATATTATTAATATAAACTATTTTATATAATTAACCAATCATATTTTTTATTTGCCTGGGTTATAAGATAATTATAATAAAAATTAAATAATTTTAACAATGTGATGAAAATTAATTGGATTAATATATTCAAACTAAGATTTAATCTTAATATACACTTAAGAAAAACATCAAATTATAATGAATAATTATTCATTACAATAATTACACATAATAGATTATTAATTTATATTTTTCAAATCTTTATTAATAGCAATATAAAAATCAAAATTTTTATATTATACGGATCAAAATATCATCTTTCACCACTCAAAATAAATATATTATTATGCAAATCAAGAATATTTACATTGAAAACATTAGCTAATCCTCTCGGATCATAGAGTTTATTGGTGTTGCCACGGCATAGGCGGAAGCTCAGGTCCCTGCTTGATTGCCACGCAAGCAAAGGCAACTGATGAACACTTCGGCACTTGGCAATCACCATGCAATGCATCGTTCAATACGCGACAAGTTTTGTTCTTCACGTTGTTGGGCCAAGATTGAAAAAACAGAAATTCCGAATAAAGCGCGATTCGTTCTTCTGTGGCTTCAAACTCATGTTACACGTACCGTATGTTGTTCCGTTCTCCCTCCCCCAACTCATCCAGATTCGATTCCTTATGTTTCTGAGACCCACCCAACTGTGATGTGATGTGATGTGATCTGATGCTACTTTTCCTTTTTCAACGAAAAAGAGAGAGCGATAGGCATTAAGTACCGTCTATCTCGTATTCAACGCCTTCGCTTACCTCCTCCTCCTCCTTCTTCTCATTCATCAATTATTATAATTATAATATAATATTTAATTATTTATTCGCTTCCTTCTCCAACAAATTAACATCCTCGTCCGGTTTCAGGTACGCTGTGATGTTTCAATCATGTGTGCACAATTGTTGGATATATTTTATATATTCATCCATCTTCTCACTATTAATTGATTGTTTATTACGTGGGGATTTTTCATTTTTATGTATTTTTCAAAACTAGGATTTGAAGGAGGAATGAAATTCGGGTGTGTATTCACGGAGTACCTGCAGGAAGAGCGGGAATTGTTGTTGGACGACAAGTGTGTGCACATCGAATATGTGAGGTTGAAGAAAGTGTTGAAGAGTTGCCAGACTTGTAAACATTTGCACACTTCTGATGATTCTGATCTTCTGCCCAAAGACCAGCTGTGTGAATGTCAATCCTGCCCAGGTAACTCATCTCATTTCTCTTCCATGTTTGTATCTGCAATTTGGTTTGTTGGGGGTGAATATTTAGTTGGGGCGAAGGCTTGCATAGTGTAGGGTCAGGGTATGCCTAACGGAGCTGAAAATGGACCATTTGTGCCAACCCCAATTGGCTTGCCATTTGAATTTATTTTGGGAATTGGGACCGAGGGTTTCGCAAGAAAAAAGGGTAAATTTCTTATTTTAAGAAAATATAATTTGACAAACATGATGCATAACATAGTTGGTACTTAACTGAATTTTTTAAGTATTTAGTGAATTAATGGTATATATGGAGAGAGTTTTATAGTGGCAAAACAAATTTAAGCTCTATCCTAAAGGGGATTAGTCATTATTTCCAGAAGTTATTTCCATAGGTTCAACCAAAAAAAGAAGGAAAATATACTTTAAAGACTTTTTCAAAATACAAAAGATAAAGTGATAGATTGTAATGCAATTTTCCCATCATCTTTTTCTTTCTCAGCTTAGAGATATTGTATAACGCAATAACTCTTTAAATTCAAATGTGAAAATGTCTTTACTCTTTTCTTCTTTTTCCTCCAAAAACCTACATTCAAACGTAACCTTAAAATGAAAAAGAAAAAGTAAATGACTACAGACTATAATAGTGTTAATTTAATGGTATATGAGCTTTGCTATAAAAGAAAAAGTAAGTGATTATGCTTTGCTATCTTAGAGCAACTTAGTTCTTTGCAATTGATCAGAGCTTATGTTACCTGCCATTGGTTTTTATTCATGTTTTAAGCAAAATACTTAATTAACATATTGTGTGTGTTGTTATTGAACCATAGTCCAGAGTGTATTTACGTTATTCAGTCTCGTAATGTATTTTGTTTTCCGCTTGTAGTGTGTGATCAAAAGTTCTTCTCTGAGCTGATGAAGGAAGCATCAGATATAGTTGGATACTTCAGTTCAAGAGTTAGGCACCTTCTTCATCTTCATATTGCGACAGGAATGCAGAGATATGTATTGCGCTTGCGTCAGTGCTTTAAAAATGATAGGCAAGCCATTGCACAAGAAGGGAGAATTTTAATTGAGTACATTGCAATGAATGCTATTGCCATGAGGAAAATACTTAAGAAATATGATAAAGTATGCATCAAATGAGACAATTGCCACATTACGGTCCTTCCCCCAATCCTCTCCCCATTCTCTCCTTTTCATTTATATTTCTCTGATTGAGTGTTATGTCATTCATTCCATCCTTTTATATTCTGCTCCAGGTCCACAGCTCTGTTAATGGGGAGAATTTCAAATCTAGGATGCATGCTGAACACATTGAACTTTTACACTCACCCTGGCTAATTGAATTGGGTGCTTTTTATCTGAATTCTAGCGGGCTAGATGGTTATGAGCTTGATGGAGTGTATGGTCGCTTTTGTGTGACCTAAACTTAAGTGAAGCCATAATGACCTTGGTTCTTCCAGATTCTATTAAGCTTGAGTATGATCTAACTTGTGCAATTTGCCTGGTATGGTCCTATTTCTGTGCTACATTAGGAGAAAAAAAGGAGAAGCTATTTTATATGTCAGTATCACTTATAAATGCTTGGATTGTGATGTGATAGGATTTTGTTTTCAACCCATATGCTTTGGGTTGCGGTCATATCTTCTGCAAGTCGTGTGCTTGCTCAGCAGCCGCTGTGATGATTTTCCAAGGCCTTAAATCTGCAAGTCCAGAGTCAAAGTGTCCCATATGCAGAGAGGTATGCATTTTTCACTTCAATGTTGACATTTCAAAAAGGTAAAAAGGCAACTCTTGACATTGCCCTTGCTAAAGAAGCAAAATTGAAAGAAAAGAAAGTGCTGGTAAAATAATGACAGAGAATTCACTAGTGCAATTTTGCAGCTTCAAAAAGATGTGCTTGGCAAAGGCAGAGACATATGCCGGGCCCTTCTCTTTAAGTACCGTGTTCTTGATATCTTGATCTCTATCATTAATTGCTTAGCAAAGTCGTAATTATCTGATTTCCGGTAGTATATCTTCATAAGATGATGAGAGGAGTTGTAGCCTCTCTTATATAACATTGATCCAATTCCTTCACAAAACATTAAATATGGACTAAGGTATTCAGCAAATGGCATAATAGTCTCGCTTATCCGTTGTTGCCCTTGTACACAAAAGCATGGCCACCTTCTGACTACAGTTAGGAGTAGGAGCTTTAAATCGTATTCTGATTTGCTTTTGTTATTAACTTTCCACTTCTTAATGCAGGTTGGAGTTTATTCGAAGACAGTGCGCATGTTAGAACTTGATCTGCTTATGAAAACAAGGTACTGCCCTTTACACAATAACATTTTATATCTTATCCTTATGTGAACAGTGCCCATCAAAATAACTTCAAAGATCTCTCAGGTGCAAAGAATACTGTAAAGAGAGGCTCGCTGGGGAACGAAGTGAAATGTTAAAGCAATCCAAGGAATACTGGAATTTACAGTCAGCATATGCAATTGGAATACACTAGGATTTTATGCTTTGGCCGCTGAAACATCCTCGTGGTACTGTTAACAGATTGAACTGTCAGGAATTATTGAATGAATTTGAGTTGGTGTTTCGGCTATGACTGAAATGCTGTGAGTGAAGTGAGATTTAGTTAGTTCTAAGGACTCGAGCATGAAGATGAAAATTGATAATTAGAACAAGAGAATTTTGGAAAGTTGATTGATTTTTCAGCCGCCACATCTTGAAAATTTCATGTGGGGCTGATGATTGATAGCCAAAATTTTTATGTTCACAGGAGGTTATCAAATGAGTTTTACTCTTAGGAATTGCAAATTGATAAACTTGAAAATAATGCGAAACATTTTTTTTAGAGAAACAAAAGAGAACCACTAGGATTGCAAGTGAATTTGTGCCAAGAAAAAGAGGCGACGTAGGCTTGCCCGATTGCGGTGATGAATTTATGTGGCATCACTCGTTGCACATCAAGAAAATCATAAAAACATTTCTGAGTGACTGAGTGCATATATATATATATATATATATATATATGTTGCAAGGAGAGCTTGGTTAAGGTGCTAGGTATTTTGATGGCTTAATTAGAGCTCTCAAATTTGAGCTCCAAAAATGGAAAATTTCTCTTTCTTCTTGGTAAAAAAAAAAAAGGTTCTCGTAAGAAGATCTCAATTCCTAGGAGAACCTTTGTTGGATTGGGCTGAATTTATCAGATTTATAATAAGAAGGTTCAAATGTGGGTAAATCAAAGGAAAAGGAATGGTTTTTAGATTTTTCAGATTAGGAGAAGTGTTATTTCAACACGTAAAAATGGGTGTTTATTAAAATATTTTTTTAATTATTAGATATGATAAATTAATAAAAGAAGTGAAAATCACTATTATATTTAATGATAATAAAATAAGTATCTTAAAAAAATCGGTTTTTAAGTGTTAATAGTAATTTTTTTGTTTCTTAGGGCTGTTGCGTTGACGTGACCACGCGACCATGGGCTTGGACAAGCCTGTGCCCTGTAGAAATGGCCGTAACGGAAAGAGCCGTGATGAAAATGAACTTAGACTTTGAGTGTTAGAAATTGTATTAAGAATATCCTTGTACCAAGAATATCTTTGTACTGACAATTGACCAAAAACAAAATTTGTACTAACAATTTGTCTTTGATCTAGGGATGGCAATGGGATGAGGCAAGTGTGGGGGTACTTTCCCATTTCTAGCCCTGAATCCCAGGAGTGTCCCCGACCCAACCGAATTCCGATGGGGAGAAAATCACCACCATCCCTGATCCCCACACGGAGATCAAGGATGTGTGAAATTAAGGTTTAAAAAATATGTTAACCCAAAAATCTTTAATAAATAGCCCAAATTTATAAAAAAAAAGAGACTAAAAATAGTTAATTTAACATTTCAACACCATAAATCTTAAAAACATAGTCTTTATAACATTAAATTATCAACTTCAACTTACAAAATAAAAACAAAACCACAAGTTCATGCCAACATAAATAAATCATCATGTCCATAAAACATAATGTCCAACATCAAAAAATAATTAAAAAACTAAACACAGAAAACATCATGCCTAAGATTCAAGTCAACTAATCCAACATAAACAAAGCATAAGTGATGCTTTGTTGCCCTTGTAGCCTTCATAATCATCTTCCTTGAGTGGTGCTTGCCTACAAAAAGAAACACACATTAATTCCAAGTCTCAAAAAATTAAAGCTATAAGGAATTTTATATAAGATTTCATTTCCATACCTATCATCCACATCTTTGTCCTCAAGTCCTGTGAGACATTGATCTTTTGCCTTTTCTTTTGAAGCAACTAACAATTACAACAAATTAAGAAGAAATATTAGGAATATTAGCAAACACAAAAGATGGATAAAATATAACATAACATTACCTATAATTGTAGAATGCAACCAATCTTGAGTACACATCAATGCCTTAACTGTATTTGCATTTAACCTCCTGCGTGAGGACTCAAAAAATGACCACTAGTGCTGAAGGCAGACTCGGAAGCAATTGTGGATATCGGGATGGCTAAAAAGTCTCTTGCAATTCTTTGCAAAGTTGGGTATTTAACACCAATATTCTTCCAATAACCTAATATGTCAAAATTCTCATCATTTGATTTATCAAGCAAGACAGGCTCTTCCAAATAACTATCCAACTTAGACTTGACATTATCCTCTCCAGCAGTATCTTGAACATATTTTAAGTAATTGCACTTCCATTTTCTCTTCTTGAAAAAGAACTAGCATCAGTAACCATTGAAGAAGAAGTAGAATCACTAGATGTAGAAACCTGACTCCTAATCCTATCTTTAGCTTGATATTCATTCACCAAATCTTCCATTAACTTTTTCACTTTTTCTATTTGTTTGTCACTTTCATTGTCATACATGATAGGAGAAAAGTAGTTCAACAACTTCATCTTGTACCTAGGATCCAAAACAGCCCTATAGCTATCACCTCATTAATCATTCCCCAATACTTATCAAACTTTGTAATCATATCCGATGCCAAAACTTGGATAGTGAAATTTTCAGAAAAAAGCCATTCGTTCAAAGACAATCTAATTTCACAAATTTTTGGAAAATAGAGATTGAATGTTGGATATTGAGTGCCAGAAAACAATTCAGTCACATTATAGAACACTTTCAATTTCTCACAAATTTCTAATGCCATGGCTCAATCATCATCATTTGACAAACACTTATAACTAGTCTCACAGACTTTCAAACGATTGAAAACTTCTTTATAAGGAAATGCATATGCAAGCATTAGATATGTAGAGTTTCATCTAGTTCTACAATCAAGACATAATTTTCTTGAATATGGAGTGTTCAATTGTCTACAAGCTTCAGCAAATTTCTCCTCCCTCTTTGGTGTTGCAACCCAATATGAAACACTTTTCCTAATCTTGTGAATAGATTCCTCTATGGTAGACAATCCCTCTTTTACAATCAAGTTAGGTATATGGGCACAACAATGCATATGGAATAATGACCCACCCTCACAAAAGAAGAAGACAGAATCTTTTCAAAGAAGCGCTCAATCATGGCATCATTAGTGCTATAATTATCAACAGTCAAGGTTGAAATCTTCCTATCCAAATTCCAATCAAATAGACAATCAACCAAAACTTGACAAAGAACCTTAGAGTGTGTGGTGCAGGCACATAAATGAACCTAAAGTAAATCACTAAAATAGTAAATATCATAGACAAATACAAATATCAATCATCATGACCAATAAAGAAAATAACAACAATAAGAATTAATTAGTTACCTCACAAGTCGACTTTGCAAAGTCCAACTATCATCAATGAAATGGGCTGTGATAGACATGTAGCCTCTATTTTGGTTAGTTGCAGTCCACATAGCTGTAGTTATTGCAATCCGACTTGGAATCTTTGAAAGCAACCTCGTCATCTTTGTCCTCTCATGGTCATATAATTTCATTATATTGACTTTAAGTGTTCCTTGTAATTGGCTTAAACAAAGGTTGCAGAGTACTACAAAACTTTCTAAAACCAATGTGATCAACCATTGCCAATGGATACTCATGCAATACAATTATCTTTGCAATTTCTGACCTTGAAAACTCTTGATTGAAATTGAAGGCTCCAGATACTCCTCATTCAACCCCATCTCCAAATGAACTCGATGGTTGAGCCATAGTACTAATTTTTGCTTGCTTTGGACCCCTCACACTTCTAAGCTTGCAAGTCCTTATGTGATCATGCAAGTGTGTGGTACCTACCTTAGTGTCTCCTCCAAGAACTTTATTGCAATACTTGCAAATCGCCTTCCACTTTTCATTAATTTTCTGTCTTTTAAAGTGGTCCCAAGCTTCTGAAGTTAATCCTTTTTTATTAGGACTTCCTCTTGCATTGCAATTGTGTGTAGGTTGTGTTCTAGTATGAGAAGGAGACGACCTTCTTGGTCTTCTTCCAACAGATTTGATGGTAGTGTGGGACTAGGTGAAGCCTGCTGATTGATGGTGGTGTGGGTATAACGTATTGCTTCCCAGGGGACGGAAGAGGATTGACCAAGAGTACTCATCCTACAAATCATATTCACAAAGACATTAGTCTTAGCTCATCATCATCATATTCACAAAGACATCAGTTTAGGCTTTTAGCTCATCATCATCATATTCACAAAGACATCAGTTTAGGCTTTTAGCTCATCATCAGAGACCTAAAAAAATCAAAGATCCAAATAAATCAAGACAAAAAATCAAAGATCCAAAAAGATCAAAGACACCAATGTAAGTCGAAAGAACAGAGAACAGAAAATCAATGGAGGTTGAAAGCTGAGAATAGAAAATCAATGTAAGTATCTCAATGCTCAGTAACGAAATAATCGTGCAAATCATATTCACAAACACATCAGTTTAGCTCATCATCATCATATTCACAAAGACATTAGTTTTAGCTCATGATCAGAGACAAAAAAAAAAATCAAAGATCCAAATAAATCGGGACAAAAAATCAAAGATCAGAAAGTTCAAAGGAAGGTTGAAGAACCCAGAAGCGTACCGTCACGATCGCAGCACCGCCATCCTGGGCTTGTTCGAGGCTCGTCGCGAGTTCAAAGCTTCGTCTTCGTTCAGCTCATCAGGACCTGGTAGTTCGCACTGTCTTCGTGCTAGTCCCTCCCTTGTCCCTGGCGTGGTTGGGAGCTTGTTGGGCCTCCTGGTTCGCACGTCTCGTCCCCCACCATCTCCATCGTGAGGTGAGAAAGTGCAGAGAGGTGTGCGGCTGTGCAGTGTGTGACCAGGTGGGTGTGCGGACCAAGTGAGTGTGTGAGGCAGAGGCAGTGAGTGAGTGAGTGAGTCAGTGACAGTGAGGGAGAAGGCTCGGGGTGGGGACGTAGGGTGCGACGCATTGAGTGAAGAGTGTGTAAAATTAGGGTTATGCGTTATGGGGTAAGTGGGTAACCGGGTAAGGAACTTCAAATTTTATTTTAAAAAAAATTAATTAAAAAAAATTAAAAGTTTAATAAAAATATAAAAAAATTAATAAAAAAATAATTTTTATTAAAAATTACAATATTACCCCTCGGGACGGGGGTATAATCCCCATCTCCGTAAACTCAACAGGGGGGGTTTTAACCTTGTCCCCGTCCTCCAACAAAAACCGCACGTGGGATTGAGTTCGGGATCCTTGAGATACCCGCGCCTTCAATTCCCCATTGCCATCCCTACTTTGATCCCAACAAAAAAATTGAGTAAATAGCTTATATGATCTCTCAAAACACTTTTGCAAATTTATTTAGCTTTAATAACTGAAGCTAAATTTATGGTCCTGAAGAGATTAATAATAAGAGGCATTAATTCTTTTATGTGTATTTGATTATTTAGAGACAAAATATACATTAAGAAATTTTTTTCTTGGGAAGCAACTGCTCCCCTCTACCTGTACCATCTTTCACCACTGCTTATTCTACTCTTTATTAATAATTAATTTTTGAAAATTATAAATTTTTTTTAGTCAAATATATTAATTTTTTAATATATCAAAATTTTACGATTTTCTAGAGCTAAGTGTTAATAATGAATGGAGGGTTGAAATGATCGTATTTGAGTAATGCTCGTACCTGTATGATATAGAGCAACACTATACTGTACACCTCAACTCAACTCAACGCCCTGTACTTGTTCTTGTTTGGTTCGCTTTTGTTGTTGTTGAGCATGTCAAATCTGTTGTCGTGGTTGTCTCGCTTACGCTCTTGCTCCAACTACTTGTACCGCACTCTCCATTACAACATCAGAAGAACTCACACAAACACAAACGCTTCCACCACCAATGATGCCTTTAACTCCCACAGTCACAGAACAAGGATGACGTGGACAGGTTCCGTGCTTCCTCTTGCTGTCGCTGTTTCTGCTGCTGCTGCTGCTGGTTCTCTTGCCCTTCATCCCCATTCCAATCCTTCCTTCTGTGATTCCCATAACAGGTGTGTGACATGACATGGCATGCCTTTCCTTTTCATTTCATTCCATTCCTCCACCCCCCCCCCACTTTTTTCTTATGTCAAAGTTTATCTCTTTTCATTGCTCAAAATTGAATCCCTGAATTCTTTGTTGTTGTCTGCCCATTAAGAAGAAGATAAGTATGCTGTGAATAACAATATAGCTTGGCGTGTTTGCTCAAGATTCAGATGAAGGGGTGGAAAAGGGGATGATTGGATGCTATCCATATATCAAGTAATAGTAATTGCTTGTTGCTCAATTGATTAATAATTTGATCTAAGCCTATGCTTAGTCTCATCTTTTGTTGTGAGTTAATGGATTATGCGATAAACAAATACGGGCTAATTGTTGCTTATAGCCTTATAGGGTACCCTTACACCCCACTGCAAAGGATATTACTGACTAGCAATTAGTGAGCCATAAGTTGATTCCAACACTTCATCATATAGCATCTAAACTCGTCTGATAGGTATGAGAGAAGTTACGTTTTTAGCGGGTTTAGATGCTCATTAATTATGACATCACTTGGGCCGTGGGTGCAACTGAATAGTCTCTGAACCAAACGAGTAATCGATTGATAATGACATGCAATTTCTTGTAATGAATGTTAGAGATGCTAGCTTTGGGGGCAAAGGTAGCACCCAGTATGTTGTTAAGGGATCGCAGAAAGAATTTCCGCAGGAGCTTCTCAACGAGCTGAAAGCCATCTGTCAGGTATGAAACAAAATTTCAGCTTATATTATTAGCTCATAAATTTGAATCACATAAAGGAGTAAAGACATAGAAATGCCTGGGCTGGTTCTAGTTTGCTCGTCAACTAGATTTTAAAATTTCTGTTCGTTTTTGCTATTTTTTGTTAAGGAGGTTGGTTATTATCTCATTTCTTAACTTTGGTCTTTGGTTTTCAGAGAGCTGGCCGCTCTTAGTTATTAGTTGGTTGGTTGCTAATGTTAAAAGAATACTCTTTTTTTTCTTTGGTTGAAATAAGAATGGTCTCATATCATATTAGCAGTTGTGTTGGACCTACAACCTTGTGATTATCAACCTTTCAGACTGAATAATTTTCACAATACTTATTTTCACAGGATAACATATCACTTGATTATGAGGAGAGGTATAACCATGGAAAACCACAAAACAGCTTTCACAAGGCTGTCAATATCCCAGATGTTATCGTTTATCCAAGGTGAGAAAATCTCTGACGCTTTCACAAGCTCTGATATACCTTGGTTGATTTCTTTTTTAAAATGAATTTCTAGATACATTGGTCAATCTGTATGCATGCAGATCAATAAATTGATTTATCACCATCAAGTCTCCAAATCCTACAGCAATATATATTCTAATTTCAATATATTATGTATGTTTGCACCCTCTTGCTCATTTATATATAATATTTTATTGGGAAGAGATGAAATGACTTTGGCATGTGCTGGGAATATCGAAAGTCTGGATCACGCTGTGTCAGAAATGCTTATGTGAGATATATGATTTTCTGGTGTGTTTTACTGTTGATTTCAAAGTATGCACATATTTTGTCTGCTGCTGTGAATAAAAGATTTATCAAAAAACTTTGATACGTTTATATGGTATCTAGAATGGACGTGAATGAGCACAGGGAAGCAGAGGTTTTTAAAATATCATGGATATATTCTTGTCTGAAAAGTAAAGCATCCACATTTATTTAATTTCTTGCATTGTACTCTCATTTTCAGATCTGAAGAGGAGGTCTCCAAGATTGTCAAATCATGTAACAATCATAAGGTTTGGGTTCCTCCAACACAATTCACACTCTAGAGCATGTTTAACTGTTTAGGCTGATTGGTTTACCCTCTTTCTTTTCCCTCTGACTTCCTTCTTGAATTGAATGAGAAGATGGCTTTCTATAAGAAATTTACTTGCAGTAAAGCCAATTTGAGTCTTGAATTTAAGCTTGTCCCATTTATACCATTCTGGTCAGTCGTATAGTTCCTGGTTTTACTGTATGATCCTTCATACCTAGTTTGTGTATATTATATGTATAGGTGGAATTTTGATCTCTTTTATGAAACTCCCATTTTTTTTTCCCAATCTTCTGGGCACATAATTATTATATTATTATTAGTAAGAAACTGTTAACCTTGGTTCACTTATTTTTTGGTAACAGGTTCCCATTGTACCTTATGGCGGAGCTACATCAATTGAGGGTCATACCTTATCTCCTAATGGAGGGGTTTGCATTGACATGTCATTAATGAAAGTATGTGTTTATTCTATTATGAGAGTGGAATATCTGTATATAATTGTTTCAAATAGGACCATTGTGATTATATAATATATCTGTTGCATTCCAATGGAAAGAGATGCAAAGTCTAATTGGTCCCTTGTCTACTTAGGAATTGCTGAACTTAATTGTCTTCATATGTTTCAGTATAAATCAGAAGTTTAAGATGCCTTTATGGGATTGGTTGGCATGTTTAAGCCATAGTTTTCCATTTCTTTTTCCCTTTTCAACCCTCTCCATGACCTGTTCCTGGAGGTTATCTTACTCTTCATCTTTGGTCTCGCTATTAACTTAAATTTCTTCTCCTATGCATTTCTTAATTGATAATGCAGTTTCAACTCCAGTATCATTAGCGTAATCTTGTTTATCAGTGGCAGTACCAGGACATATACAGTGCATTTTGCTTCAATATATGTAAACACATGGACTATGGTCCACAATTTCATATAGGTACAGATTGAACATAAAAGATGAACTTATACTTTAGCTGTCATACTTACATTGATTACTGGTTCAATCTGGCAGAGAGTGAAGGCATTACATGTTGATGACATGGATGTGGTTGTTGAGCCTGGAATTGGATGGATTGAGCTTAATGAGTATTTGGAACCTTATGGTCTGTTTTTTCCACTTGATCCAGGTTAGTTGAATTTGAATTGGTAATTCATTTTGTGGAGATATGTTATCTCTGTTAACTAGAGGACAAGAAAGGCATAAAAGTTTGGAAGAAAATATTGATTTTTAAGTGCACATTCCTTGAATAGTGAAGTTTTAACTTGCTACAAGCAGGTCCTGGTGCAAGCATTGGAGGCATGTGTGCTACGCGCTGCTCTGGTTCTTTAGCCGTGAGGTGTTCACTCTTCTGTTATATTTATACTTTCATCAATTGCTGGCAAACACTGTTACATGCTTGATTTATTGTCTGTGCGGGTGTCAAACTGTCAGTGCTAACTACTAACTAGGTCAAGTGCTTGGTTAAAAGCTATTCAGTAAAGATTATTAAACTTGATGTTGATGTTTTGACGTAATTCTTACTCACAATGTCTGGGTCTTGTAAATAGAAACCTGTTTAGAAAACAACTTCAAAGTCGTTCCATGCTACTAGGCTAATGGTTCCTCATACTAATTTGTAGGTATGGAACTATGCGCGATAATGTAATCAGTCTCAAGGTTTGTTAATCTCAGTTTTTGGTCTGTACTGCATTTACGTGATGATGTATTTATTGTACTGATTGTGTTCCAGGTGGTTCTTGCCAATGGAGATATGGTGAAGACCGCATCTCGTGCTAGAAAGAGTGCTGCAGGGTTCGTTATATTCCTGTCCCTTTATGTATTAATCGATTTCACTTGTAATTTCCCTATTCCATGATCTTGTTGGGAGGTCAAGCAACAGGCATAATATAAGTAATTTTGGAAGGCCAAAAAATATGGTATATTCAGAATACGAGACAGCATCTGGGACACATCTCTACTGCCCCATCACCCACTCTCCTTTGCTAGCTGTAATTAATATATTCAGAATACAAGACAACATTCCTGTCCCTATATTTATTAATTGATTTCACTTGTAGTTTTCCTCTTCTATGATCTTTTCGAGAGGTCAGGCAATAGGCATAATATAAGGAAACTTGGAAGGGCAAAAAATATGGTATATTCAGAATACAAGACAATATCTGAGACACTTTTCTACTGTCCACTCTCCTCTGCTGGTTGAACCTAAAATCAATATTTTGTATTTGATCTACTCAATCGAAATCTATGGGTCTCCAAAGCATTTCACCACAATTCAACTTTCAAAAACGATATCATCAGGCAAAAGAATGCACAAAGGCACTTCATCCGCTGGAATGGAAAAAGTCATAGGCTTTAATGTCGAACGTTGACACAAACCTACTTGTTTTGGAAACTCTTTTGTTGAATCACCTTGTGTCTGAACATTTGTCACTTTTTCATCATACATATGCTTGATCTCTTGAATCCATGCTACAACATGCCCTTATGTTACATTGCAAAACACTCCAAAGAATCTCGATGGATTGATATGAAATGACACGCTATTGGGTTTGTTCTTTAAATTACATATTGTAGGTATGATCTGACCCGCTTGATGATTGGAAGTGAAGGAACACTTGGTGTTATAACAGAAGTAACACTGCGACTTCAGAAACTTCCCCAGTATTCAGTGGTACGGTGATTCTTTCTTACACTTTTTGGCCTATCCTTTTCTCTAAGACGAGATTCACTGAACTTTGTTATTGGGATCAATTTATTATATGTATATGTTACATTTCCTCATTATTCAATTTGGTTGAAGCTCATTAAAATGTTTCTTGTTGGTCTACTTGTTTTTGGTTTCTGTAATGGAAGTTTTTAATTTATAAACAGCATTTGGTGATAATCAGTGTAGCTTGCAAAATTTCAATGTCAATATTTTTTTTTATGCACTGGGGAAAAATAATTCTTTTTCCTCCCCTAGTGTTACAATTCTTCCTCCTATTGATTATCGTGTAATCTCCATATGATGTGGGGAATCCAAGCTAGGAAAAGTACATTATATCCACCTTTCCATCATATCTGAAGGTGTAATAAACTATTTCTTAGAAGTGTAATTTATCATTCTTGTTATTCTGCTATATTAAGTATTTTAAACTTTCTAAGAATTGGTTGATTTCCCATTTCAATGTATGGGGAAATCTTTGCAGTTGATCCACTCATATTATATGGATAAACACCCATGTTCTTTCTTAACATCTCCTGGCACTTGCCTGTTCTATTTCATTAAATTTTGGAATAAGCAAATGGAGATAAAGAATAACAAAGTCTGTCTGTTACAACGGTCATGTCATATCATTATACGGAAAGAAAAAGGCTTCGGAACCGCAGTTCTTTACCTGCACTGCTTGTGAGCTTCTATTTAAGTGGTGCATGAGGGAATATCTTTAGATAACTTGCATCTTTTATTCTGCATGTATACATTCTGAGCTGTTGGTATTTGTTTATAATGTGAGTTATATGGAATCATATGCATTGACTAACTTATCAAATCACAGGTTGCAATGTGCAATTTTCCTTCTGTTAAGGATGCAGCAGATGTTGCTATTGCGACTATGATGTCTGGTATACAGGTAGGACTCTGGCTTCAAATTTTGATATATTCTCCTTCCAATTATGGTGATTCTGTTTATGCTGGTCAGGTGTCAAGGGTTGAGCTACTGGATGAAGTTCAAGTGAAAGCTATCAATGTCGCTAATGGGAAGAATTTCCCTGAGTGTCCAACTTTAATGTTTGAATTTATAGGAACAGGTGAATACTATATATATATATATATATATATATATATATATATATATGGTTGTTGTCATAGTTGTCAAATCATGAATTTATCATGAATCCTTTGATCAATTTTTGAATCATGAATCATAAATCAATTTGTATTGTACAATTCAGAAGCATATTAATAAAATCCTAAACAACAAGATTACATACCAAGAACATAAAGAAATTGCTTAAACAATTGTAAATAAGTATGTAACTTTCAGTATATCATTGAAGAAATAATAAAGCCACCTTAGGAGCCATAGCAAATGCTGATGCGCACAAAGAAGAAGACCCACTGATGCACATAGAAACAGAAATGGGATGAAAGAGTGATAGGGTGGAAGATGGGAATTGGAGATGGTGTCATCACCTAGTGATGGGGTGGAAGATCGAAATAAGAGATGATGAGAATGCACAGTAGAAGAGAATGCAGGATGGCAGCGAGATTGTTTAGTGTATAGGAAAAAGACCCGCTGTGTTCTGTTCGCATTCTTTTATTGCATGAGTTTAAGTCTCTTCATTTTCTTTTTGTTATTCTCTTTAATTATTTACTTTGGCCGATTGGCCCTTTCTAATTCCTAAGGAAAAAAAGCCAAAAAAAAAAAAAAAACTGCATCTGAATCGCTTGAATTGTGTGAATCGAATTGATGATACGATGATACTGAATCAGACTAATTCAACCGATTCAAAATTGATTCATACCCATTTGCGATTCATCCATGTTTCTGTATTGCTGGGCTTCTAACTCAGATCGAATCATGTGATTTGAATCGTGAATCGCACAATGCTAACAAGAATGGTCGTTGTCTTAATTCTCTTTGTTAATAACTATTTCTCACATGCATGTGCATTGTCCACATGAATCATGAAATTGGAGAAAACTTATGTCAGTGAGCTCAATCTTCGAAGAAGACAAAGATATTGAAGGGTAGAACCTTAAAGTAAAAATTGTTCCATTAGGAAATCTCATTATAATCTGTCATGTGTTATCTGTAAATATTCCTATGAGCTGATGATGTACACTTCTCATGCAAGAAACATACGAAATATCAAATCGGTACTGATAATGGATAAAAAGAAAGATTAGGTAGACTATATTAAAAAGAAAAGAGGTGGAGGAAGAGGAGATTAAGTGCTAGGACTAACAAGATCTTGAGACGTTTTTCCAATTGCAATTCAATGATATAAATGAAAAGATGGAGGAAAAGTACCTCACATTTTCTCAAATTGGTCCTGCAATATTCTGCTACTTTGCTTTACAGGTGTAACTTTTACTTGTCACTTAGCATAAAATGACAAGTTGATAGCCTTGCAAGTCACATACTTAAAATGTGATTTGTAAACAGTCACATACCTGGAAGGACCTTGTGTAAAATGTGCACAGGGAGAATTAAGGGAAAACAAACAAATCTTATTGCATTTTAATTTACTAATTATGTCAAAATATAAAAGAACACCTAACCTTGTCCATGAAATAGTCTACATGCAGCATTCACAATAAAAAGAGAGTGAGTATTGGTGCAACGGTAAGATTATTGCCGTGTGACTTTGAGGTCACTGGTTCAAATTATAAAAAAAGCTCTTCGCAAGCGGGGTTCAGGCTGTCCCAGACCCCACTAGGTGGTATCCTCGTGCACTGGGCCCTTCTTTTGTAGCATTTACAATAAACATGTCAGTTTCCTTTTACAGCATTCACAAAAACAAATATGTCAGTTTCCTTTTTAATGAATACACCACATTTTGCACAATAATTTTAATGTCTAATATTTATATTCTTAATATCTAATTTATGGATAATATATTCTTCAGAGGCATATGCTCGTGAACAAACACAAATTGTTCGGAGAATTGTTTCTGAGCACAATGGGTCGGATTTTGTATTTGCAGAAGAACCTGAAGCGAAAAAAGAACTTTGGAAGGTAGCAGTTTATTCCTTTATAATCGTTAACATTCCTTTTTTTTAATTAATTAATTTGTGCATATGATGCTTTTTGAAAGAGACATCCATTCATGCTTAACAATATTATGATTCTTATATTATGATTCTGGATGGCATCTTTCTTAATTACTCGTCGCAGTTCCCCCCAGTTCATAGTTTGCGTTCTGCCTTGTTCCATGAGATGTGTTGTAAGTGATCTCATTATTTATTTGTAGTCAATAAGTTGTTCATGTGTAGGTAAGGAAGGAGGCACTCTGGGCTTGCTTTGCATTGGAACCTAATTTGGAGGCAATGATTTCGGTAAGTTAGTCATGAAATATTCTTAGAACATATCTTAGATAAATCTTCTCTGAAATTAAAGTTTGCTGCCTGCCCCTGTAAACATCTGCTCTTGTTTGCCCCTAAGATCAAAATAATGGAATATTTGCCTGGAGACTTGAAAGAGAAGTGTTTGAAGTAACAACTTTAGTTTTCCCTTGCATTTTATTCAAGCTTTCTGAACTTATTCCAAATGAGAAGGGTTGCCATTGTTCTTGACTTTCCACTGTGTGTAAGTTTTCTGAGACTTATTTGATGTATTTTATTATTTTCATTTTAACTTCTGCAGGATGTTTGTGTTCCTTTATCTCACCTTGCTGATTTAATTTCAAGGTCTAAAAAGGAGCTGGATGCATCACCACTGGTTTGGTATGTCTGATCAGGGTTATTTGATTCTGGATATGGAACTTGGATTCAATTGTGTTATAATTCATGGTTACTTGATGATGATAGATGATAAAACAGATTGATACTCACTGCATGTACCTATTGTTGTTTCTCTTGCCAGCACAGTAATTGCCCATGCTGGTGATGGCAATTTCCACACGGTAATTCTGTTTGACCCTAACCAAGAAGAACAGCGGCACGAGGCAGAGAGACTCAACAAATTTATGGTTCATGCTGCGTTGTCTCTGGAGGGTATTCATTACTTGTTGACATGTGCTATTTGCCTTATTAGTGTTATATATCAGTTTCCATTCAGCATTCTTTATTTTTTTAAATTTTTTTTTAAGTTGAAATCCTTCATAATGATATTGGCAAAGCAGTGACTGATTTGAAAATTGGCTTATGCTGCTTCCAACCAGGAACTTGTACAGGTGAACATGGTGTTGGCACTGGAAAAATGAAGGTACTGCACTACTATCTTTAATTATTTAGAGCTTTGACACTCGATATTAGTTACTCATTATATTCCCAATGTTACATTAGCTAAGACATCTTGATTGAGAAACACATAATAGTAATCCATGTGCCCAGCTGCTAAAGAATGTGTCGCATGAATAGACTTAAACAAGAAGCTGTTCCTATGTTAGATGATTGCTTGTTACAATGTTATTATTAATCATAATTACACGCAAAGATTTGCTAGGGACAAACATCTTTTGATGCTTCATGCTTGTTAAATTAGATAGTATTTTATTTTCAAATGTATTAACCCTTATTTTAGATTTACGAGTTTAGCTCTAGAATATAAAAATTCTCATAGTTGGCTGCTTTTTTCAGTATCTTGAAGAAGAACTCGGAGAGGAAGCATTGAGGACAATGAAGAAAATAAAAGAAGCCCTAGATCCCAACAATATCATGAATCCTGGAAAGCTCATCCCTCCCCATGTCTGTTTGTAATAATATCATCACTCCAAGTCATGAATAAACATGATCTCCTGAAATAACTGCAGGCCATATCTGTAGAATCCGCCTTGTACTGTATAAGGGCATAGTTCACCCCATAATTTGTTCATAGAAAGGATTGACAGGCCATTTCAGAGTTTGTAGTTTTTCCTGTGTTCTGAGGAATGTCTTCCTTTTAGGTCAACTTACAGAAATCAATATGAGAAGTTTAAGAGCTTATTTGGTTTTGGAAAATACTTTCTATTGTCTATTTGTTTTACCATGTTTTGAAGACAGGAAATAATGTAAATGGTGTCAATCTTGTAATTATCAATGAAAACATACAAGAGAAAATTAGAACAAAAATAAAACAAACAGCCTTTAAACACACACTCGTATTCTGATCATATCATGATTACACACTCAAATTTTTATGCAGTCATTATCCCTTTCTATCTTCATATTTTTTATTTTTAATAGTATAACTCTACTATAAGATAAGCTGGCAATTGCAAATCTGATCCATTTTTGAATAAACATCTTATCAGTTGTAAGCCTTATACAGTTATATTATAAAAGAGTGAACCTTTTTATCTTTATAATTGCCAATGCAATTGTGGATAACAATTATGTTAAAGTTTTGTTCTTCTCAAAATGATTGCATAATCTAAACTTACATCATGAATAAAGGTTGTCTGGAATTGTAATTTTACTTTTTGAGTCCGCATACCGTGAATTTGATTAGGAAGATGAAAAGTTGTTCTTTACAACGGCGTAGGTAAAACCTATCTAAATTCATTTTGAATTCTTTATTGTTCCATCACACTCACGGGAAAAATACCGAATGAGTAGTTGGCTAGTCACAAGTGGCATTTTAAAAAATGTAACTTAATCTTCTTCCATCTCATGCCGAATACGACGATTGTACACAGTTTACACTATTTGCATTTTAAACATTTTGGATAAATTCGATATCATCGAGATTGAGTCACTCTTGCAGAATTGATGTGCATATTGCTAGGAAACGAACTAGAACCACAAATTGGGGTGGAATGATCCATTGATGTTACAATAATCAAAAAAATGCACGTGCTCTAGTATTTGATGCAAGTGTTTGTGCAGGAGGATGGACTTTTGATTGTACCATTGCATTGCATCACAGTGACACGAGCTCATAGTCATCTAAGTACTACATGCACATGACATATAGCCTGGTTAGATAAGGCTAAAGAATATAAATGGATGCACCTCCTTTGGCAATTGGACCCTCCTATTCCAATTCATTCATTCCCCTATATTTGCATGACTAGTTAGACCTTTTACCAGCACGTCATGTTCAGTAGTGTTCACTGGACTGGGGGTCCTTTTCACACATGTTCCTTCTTCCACTTTTCTAAGACGACCCACATGAAAACACAAGGGAAACGAGGATCTTAGACAATAGGACAAAAACGGGGTAGCCGACCCCTCTCTCTCTATAATTTTCAACTTGTGTGGTTCATGCAATTAAACTAGTTTATTCCAGGTGCCGAAAATAATGATGAATGAAAAATACTACTATTCTTATTGTGGCTCAGATAAGCCATTGACCAGTGAAATGGGGAGGAGTCCCTGGGATTCTTTTTGTCTTGTTCTAGGTCCAGAAGGGACATTGAGAAGTCTAGGTAGAAATGAGAGTTAGAAATGATAACGTGTTATAAAATTAGAGTTAGAAGAAGGGAGAAATGATCAGAGAACGAGAATAGGTAAAGGAAGGGAGAAGTTCTTTTATTTTTCTGTATATTGCAATGTTACTATTGGTCTCTATTCATAGACCATTGAATGCAATAGAAATAGAGTGATTTGCGATATTACATTAATAGACAATAAATGAGATCCTAATCAATCATTAAAAATGGTTACGGACATCCATAAAAATAATTTATAACAGTTTTATATTATTTATTAATAGAAATTTAAGAAAATAGTAAATTATGGCGGGTATTATCATAGTGGATGATTATACATTGGGATTTAATTTGGATACTATCGGTGTAAAATAATTTTACATATGTATCTAATCGTGTATTATTATATCATTCAAAATATTGGATTTAACTACCTATTATCTTAAAATTCATACAAATGAAGTATGTGACCGGATACGATAACATTACATCAAAATTCATCTTTATCTATTATAATTTGACACTTTTTTTAATTTATATTAATTGATAATGTAAAACTATTTTGCATTACAATGAAGAAATTAAACTCAATTTAATAAGTGCTTTGTTAATGAAAGTCCTAGGGGTATTGATAAATTTTCACTATATTTAACGTATCTAAACTCAATAAACCTATTTTTCAATAAAAGAATAATTTAATTTTAATTGTTTAACTAGTGATTTTTTATATATATAAAAGGCTATTAGGTAGGGTAACTCAAGTCTCTAGGATTCGAGTCGGAAAGTACGATCCCTTCACAAGAGAATTTTTCAAATTTTAAAACTTTGACCTTGCGAATAAATCTCTCTATTACTCAACCCATTTCTATTGAACTAAACTCGATATATTATTTTACTAGTGCTCTTGGAGCTTAAAAAAACCTAATAAAAAATTGGGCAAGGCATGTTATAAAATTAAAAGACTTTTTTTTGAAAAAAAAAAGAAAAAACTCCAAATGAAGTTAAGAGAAATAAAAAAGTGACTGGCATGCTGGGAGATTTATAAATCCCTAAATACAAGGGTGAGAAAAAGCTTTACTCAAGCTGTACTTCATTATTGACACCAAAGGTGTATTTGGTTTATGAGCAAAAATGAAGGTGAAAATATCATAGATAAATTTTATGTATAAAATTATACAAGGATCTTATTCATGAAATTTTTAGCCTAACTTTTATTCTTTAACCAAAGAGACCCTAAAAGATAATTTTTTCCGCTCCTAATTGTGTATCAAGTTAGTTCATAATATATCTTATTTACCCTAGCTGTATACTTGCATCCCTCTTCATTCCTTTCACAAACTTAAGCCGGAGGTAATGATATTTATAGATTAGTGACTACCAGAGATGCATTATCAATAAAAAAAAAAAAACTAAATAACTTCGTGAAATGTTATTTGATTGATTTCATTGAACTTTATGGTGCGTTTTTTATTTCAGAAAATAATTTTTAATTTTTATATTTATTTTTTTATTTTTAGAATTTTATGAAGAAAATATTAAAAATTAAATTTTATAATTTTTATAATTTTCAGTTTTTTTTTAAAAGATATAAAAAAGGAAAAATAAAAGCTGTTTTTATAATACCAAACGTGCCCCTTGTATTATTTCTTTATGTGTATGTCAAGTCATCTCATTCTAAAGACTGTTGACTTGGCCTCCTCCGCCAGGCTGAATTTAGCAAAGTTATTTTAATTTTAATAAGATTATTGAAGCAATATGTTATTGGTATATTCTTTTTTTAGTGGATTTTTTTTTTTTGGTGGATGTCGTTGGTATATTCTGAATTCTCCTTTTTTTTTTTTTGGTACATATATTCTGATTTCTGAATATACAAGAAAATGTTCTTTTCTATTCAATTAATAACGTCAATTAAACCGACTTTTTGTCCTTTTCCTGATCTTTACTTCGTAAAGGTGACCGTCATCATTAGCTTCCGAATGTACCAGCAGCAGGGAAGGAATGGTTAAATAAGGATTTATATTCTATACAATAATAAATAGAATTAATTAATATAATGTCCCATATTTTATAAGTATAAATATATAACACAACTCTTGGACCTATGGTGGGCCCTCCTCATATACAAATATATATATATATAACACAACTCGATGATTAATCAAGGCTAGTATCGCATAGAAATAATCTAGGAGCAGACCACAATATTTAAGGGCATCTTTTATTTGAGTTTTTAATTTTAAAATTTTATAAAGAAAATATTAAAAATTTTAAAATTATAAATTCCAATTTTTAGTATTTTCTTTACAAAATTTTGAAAATTGAAATTAAATGGTCCTAAATATTTCAATTTAAAAAATACCAGTAACATTTATAGGAAATAACTAATCATATTTGTCAGTATTTGAAGATCTCAGTTTCACGTCCTTTTAGTAATTTCCGAGAAGAGTATTACAAATTTGAAGCATAGAAATAGCGAATTGTCAAATGTTTTTTTGTCTGAATTTCTAGTTTTCAATTTTTATTTTTTATTTTTTAGTTTTTCAAATTTTATAAAGAAAATTCTGAAAATTATAAATTTTAGTTTTCAATTTTCATTTACAGTTTTCAGTATTTCCTTCATAAAATTCTGAAAATTGAAAAACTAAAAATAAAAAATGAAAATTGTAAACTCAAACTAAACATTCCTATTCCAAAACGTCCAAATTTACCATAAAAAGAAAAACTAGTAACACATACAACAATAATAATTTAGATCAATCTAAGGTATTCGCCATAAAAAATAATGAATAATCCTCTCAAGATGTAGAGATTATAGATGTGAGTTTGCATTCTAACCACAAAATCCTCTCCATACAATAATTTACAAGAAAAACTAGTAACACATTTATGGTTATGATCTAACTTGTATATATAAAGCCTCCTTAAAATATTTTAGATGTTTAATTATACATGAGATGAGATATACTTTTCATAAAAACTTCTTATAGATGGAAATACCTAGCTTCTTTTAGATTTTGTTTAATATATATTTCAATTTATTTATTGATAAAATATTATAATATAATTTACATTGTCATCCAATCAAATTTTTTCTTTTGTATAACTTTTTAAATAATAGGGATGAAAGTTAGCCATATTTATTTATTTATGTAACTTTACATGATTGGAAGATTATGTAAATTTTTTTAACATTGTTAGCGTATTTTAATTCTATTCAAATAGGTAATTAAAGTATGATTAAATCCACAATGTACAAATCAATTAAAGATGAGTATCAATTAAAATTAATTAGATCTTATCAGTTTAAAATATAAATTAGACTAAATAATAACCTAAAACATATTATTTAAAGAATTATGATAATGGAAATAAAATATGCTATTAGTTGAACAATACATTAAATAAAAGGTAATGTGATAAAGTACGCCACTAGTTGCTTAAAACATATGCTGTAACCTTCAGATAAACTAATTAATCAAATTGCTTAATCCATTATTGTATGAATTTACCATAAGCTAGTAGCCAGGATAAGCCATTTTCATGGCTGCTGTTGGCACCACCACTAACACTAGTATAACAAGTATCACCATATAAAATGAAACAGATCTACATGGATCCAACTCCAAGCTTGAAAGCACCAATCACCATCTCTTTTAGTGTGGTATCTGACAATTTAATTGGTTGGATTCCCACAATTTCCGGATAAATTAATTAAACTGATTTGAATACCTAACAGGAAACGACACTGATTTTACTTTAATTAAAATTATCTCCTTTTATTTTAAACTCGGGTTTTTTTTTCCGCAAACACCATTAAATAAATATTATTTCATAGAGCCCATAAATTATAAAATTTAACTTAGTGTTTGATTATACTATTAAATGATAATATATAAAAAGCAGCGGAGTATATAAAAAGTTTATATCGATAACAAGATGAAATTTAAGCTCTTCTTTTGTAACTTGCTTTTTGGGCTCTTATTCTTGCTGATCTCAAGGAATGATTCAGCTGATCTTTCGATTTTTTTTAATAATAAATCTAAATATATGACTATTTACATTCAGTCATTCATATTTAGAAGACATTTAATGTGGATTAAACGACCAATTTAATTTCTTAAATATATAGTGAGATTTGTTCCCGAAAAGAATTTTAATATCAATTTAATTCCTAAAAAGATACATGTAATACCAGAGGGGGAGAGGGGGGCCACAGTCCCCCAAATTTTATATATTTGTATAATTATATATATATATATATATATTATATTATGACCCCTTTAAAATATTCTGTCATTTTTATACATAGTATGCATAATAAATAATAAAAATATTTTAATATAATAGTACATATGATATAAAATTATGGCACATAAATATTTATAGAATATATTGTTTAAAATTTTTTTCTTATTAGCTCATTTAATCCACTTAATGGGGTTTCCACTTATTAGTTAGTTATTTATGATCAATGCTCTATTTTGATATTAAATAATACATTAATACGTATATTTTTTTACGTTGAATCTAAGAGATGTTTAAAAAGAAAATTATTGAATCTTTTGTTAAGAGAAAAGAGAGAATAAATGATGAAATAAACCCTAATTTATCAATAATTTGTATGAAAAATATTATATAATAACTTATTTTATATTTTCTATATGATATTTTATTTTATATTAACTAATTTGACCCCTCCTTCAAAATTTTTGACTCTCCACTTTGTAATAGTAGTTTGGCCCTTGAAAGATTTTCGACATTAGTTTGGCCACTAAAAAGTAAATGTGACAGTATTTTGGTTCCTAAAAATGCATTTGATATTTATATGACCACTCATTTTATATAAATTGATGAAATTATTTGATGTCCAATGATTTTGCAAAAACTAAGTGCTATGACAAAACCGTAGAGGTCGAGGTGAGATGTAAGGGCTCTCTCCTCTCTAACCAGATGTCAAGGGTTCGATTCCGTCTTGAGAATAGAACAACTTTAAAATTCGCAGCAGCGTTTATCCCTTAAATGGGCTTCCTAAGCAAATGGATTAGTCACTGCGTCAAGTGGTAGATACCTGGGAAACCAAAAAAAAAAAGTGATGTGACAAGTATTTTTAGGAACTAAATTGATGTTTTTAAAAAAATTTCATGAACTAAATTGATATCACATATTTCTATGACGTGTATCTTCTAATGGGTAGTTTTTTTTCCCCTCTTTTCTCTAGAAAGCTTTAGTTTTCACTGTATGTAAATAGTATATCAAAGGATAAGGATTCTCTAAAGTGAGGATATTGTTTTCGAGACTAAAGTAAGAGGATTTAATTTTTGGATCAATAAATTTAAAAGTGAGGTCCTTTTCACTCTATTAATCCAACGGTGAAACTCCTCACTTTACGGTCTAAATTGATATTCTCACTTTAGTGGATCCAAATCCATATATTATTGGAAGCAATATATTGCGTGTGTTATGTGCTGATTTAAAAATAATGAAAGAAAGAAGTCTAAGCAATGTAGAAAAGGATTGTTACCAAAAAAAAATGTAGAAAAGGATAACTAAACACTCCAAAAAAAAAAAAGGAGCTAAACAAAAGTAGATTGATTCAACACGGCTTTTCTCAAATAATTTCGATAGAACTTGGTACTCTTTAGACAGCTATATTTTATATCTATTTTGTATCATATGTGAATAGCAAAATCAAATCACAAAAGTTGTGGTCAGTGTCATGCTATATATATCCAATTTGCTTAGCGTGCAAACTGTAACATATCCAAATCACCGGGCACTATCATTGTCTTTTGGCAATTTTGTTTAATTAATTACATATACTTATGTGATTTCATCCCAATCCGAAGATTATGAATGGTATCATGCGCAAATCCAAATCGTATCTGACCTGTGAAGTCCTATAGTGTGTCTCCAGTCTTCAGTACTACTTATTACAATGTTTCTTTTAATATCCTACACTGATAAATTTGGATATTCATACAAATCCAGTATATCAGGAAGAGGACTGAAGGAGTTGGTACACTTGGCGTACTCAAGTTTCTTTATGATCCCAGTTCAATTTTTGAAATTTTGGTAATCTATAAATAATTCTATAAACACTTGATCAACTTTGAGACAACCTGATCCTGAAGCTCGCAACTTAAAGTTTCACACACACACACACACACACAAATGTTCAGAAGAGTGAGTTTAATTTATCTACATCAAATACCGAACAAGGAACAAACCAAAAAAAAAAGTTCTCAAAGAGTGTATGTACTTTAAGGGTTGCGTTTACAATGTACAAGAAATAAAATCTAATTATTGATAATACACAAAAACTAATTGTGGTGCTTCACATGATACTAGGAGCATGGGTACAACCGGTAACATGATTTAATATGAGAAATTTCTAGTAAGTAAAATCACTTAAATGTCCTTACTTCACTTTCCACCCCACCACCATCAATGTACGTGTCCATCCCTCCACCGCCACCAACAGTTGTTGCCACCACCGCTGTCATCCCTCAACCACTTTATCCAATCCAAATTCTCTCCTTATGCCTCTTTTTGTTGCGATGAGAATGCATCTCATGATTGGTGGGAGCGGGGCAGCGTGACGGTGCGCCTCACGGTGGTAGGTTTGTCTTCAGTTGACAGGAGCGATGGAGATAGAAGGAGAGAGGGCCGATGCAGTCATCGAAGCCAAGTTTCCCATTACCTAGAGAATGTCCTCGACATTGATTGTAACACCCTTCTTACCATAAAGTTATATTTAAACCATAACCTTATAGTGAGAAGTTGTTACTGTGATAGTTTTTTCCACCATCTCTTGGCCTGCAACTTTTTCATATGCCAATGATTAGTAATAAGTGTTTTTTCATGTTAGTGCCCTGGAGAAGCTAAAACATGTTTACCGAGCTAGAATATGGTGCCAACTAATTTTGTTGAAAGGCAGATTGATGGGTTTTTTATGTTAATGTTGCTAGGAGTTTTTGGTCCACTAGGCATTGCTTGATCATGACTGATGATTTCTTTTGAAAATCTTTGTTTTATATTTTTTAAAAAAATAAAAAAAGGTATTGTCTACACTATACAAGTAAAAATTCATCTTACCAAAGAAAGGTGAAAATTTATAATGGTTTTAAAAGGAAAATTAAATTTAGAACTTGAGGTAAACTAGACTTTCTATATATAATTACCAAATTAAAAAGTTAAAAGAAAAACCTTTTACAACCAGTTTTTCCAAATGGCACATTGAATGTACCGATTTAGTTGGGTGCACTGTAAACACAACCGTACTTTAAGCCCAGAGTTTTAAGTGAAAGTCTAGGTAAAGCTTTATGCTAACAAATGTTTTTAGAGTACTTATTAAGGATTAAACAGAATTGGAAAAAATAACATTTTACCTCTAGATTATATGCTCTATGCACTTATAGCCACTAAATTTAAAAAATATGTAAGCCGACCCTTGAATTTTTATAAATATATATTTTAGCTAAAGTGTATTATACCCTCTAAATTTTAAAATATGTGCAATTTGATACTATAAAATTTCTCTAATTTGTGAATTTTTTTATTGACAATCGATGGATAAATTAATGGAATAATTAATTTGCACATTCAATAAAATTAGGGAGTCACATTTTTTATGTTTAGAATCTAAAGTGCATAAAGTTTTTTCTTTCAATAATACCCTCAATCAAATTAATTGTATCAATTGAAGTAGTATATTAATGGATCATGACAAAAGTAATTTTGTCTAATTATACAATTTTGTATCATTATCAAGACCAACTTATTGCTCTTCTGAATATGCGTTTTTCCCCCAACAGAGGGAGTATTGAATACAAAAGAATTAAAGTCTCTATAAATTTATACTATCATTATATTAAAAAATGACGTAAAAACTAAATTTTTAAAATTGTAATACGTTTAATGATTTAGAGAAATTATTATTTCACGTGATGTTTTAACCAGACCTTGAAAAAAAAAATTCTTACCAAAACTCAATTTAAGATGTTATACTATAAAATTCAATATTAAATAAGTTGTCATATAAAATTCACCACAGATAAACTTGAATCTAGCTATTGTAATTTTATATTGGCAATTAGCCACAATATAATATATAGGATACCTCATAATACTTCAACAATAAATTACTTACTTACTTACTAAACATTGATATGCAAGATCTTGCTCGATCAAAATTTGCTGAGTACATAAAATCATTAGGTCCAAATTAAAAAGCAAATGGGAAATTCAAATTATTATATAGCATATAATTTAATTAAAAGATGTCATGATATCCAGTAATCTATATGTAACATCAACTATACCAAAAAACGTAGTATCATGTTTAGTCATATATCAAAATTTTTAGGTATATCAAGTGAAAGTTATTTTGATACGTACAATTTATTTACAAGTCACATAATTAATAGGATATGTGCTCAAGCAAAATCAATGAGCTAAAATATGCACAAAATCTCAAAATTAATTTTCAAATCTAAAGATTAAAAGGATTGATATAGCAGCATCTTATGTCTCATTAAGTGTTTGGTACGTGGGTATTTGAAGAAGATCCTCTCTTTAATCAATCTGTTCCTTTCATTTGAGGATCTTTGCTTCTTTTAACTATCATATTATTTATAATTAAACAAAACTCGATACCATCAATAACAATGAGGGACCCATAATTCAATGCTAAATCTCCTAATCTTTATCTCATTCCACATAAGCTCTCTGCAAATTCGAATTACCCTCAGATCGATCCTTAATTTATTATCCTACATATACGCCCACCACACCAACCATGAAAACGTGGATCCTACATTCTGGAGCCAAGACACAGAAGCACTTAATTATAATTGGCGACCATGTTGCATGTTCATATATATCATATTAATTTACCAACGTATACCAAAAAGTTTCACCAACAGTGTTTAAGCCCTCCAAAACAAATTAAGTATAAAGAGCAACAAGTCATCTAATCCGAGTATCTAAGGTCCATATTCAAAGAAGAAGAAAATGAAAAGAAAATAAACCAATAGCCACGAATACATGTGCCACCGAATTCAATAATCTTATCCTGAAATTACACGATCACCCTCAACAATCCCCACTAATAACAGAGCCGTCACCTCCACTTCGTTTTTGGAGAAAGTAGTAGAGCAAGAAAGTTCCGTCAAAATTAACTCAGTCAATGGAATGATACCGTGCATTACTCATTTTTAAATAAAGAAATAATTTAATCTTGATATAATAAGTTTGAGACACTTATCCAATTAAATAATAATACATCAGCTATTATAGTTAATTATCACATCTATTACTTAAAAGATAATATAAATGAAGATATTAAATTGAATGATATTGTATTAAAATTAAAATCATGGATAAATGAGTCACCATTTTATTTTAGGATATAATTTTTATATATTAATATTATAGAAAACCATCTATTATCACGTAAGTAAATATAATCAATTTCCATTCCACTATTTAAAAAAATAAACAAATAATAAAATTTGATTGGGTGATAAGATAGAAGAATGCATTAAAATTAAACTATTTATTTTATTACATCTTTCATGTATTTTTGTTACTAGGAAAGTTATCCTGGGTGAGCAGCATATCTCCTTCAGTTCGTTGTCGATTTCCTTGCCATTGGTGTATATATATACCCTCTCCCTCTTAGTGCTAGCTCATTCCCAAACGCACACACAAGCAAAATTGAATTTGCAAAAACACACACACACACTAATATTCAAACATCAATGGGTTCCCTTCCGCACATAGTAGAGGACTGCATGGGCTTCCTCCAACTCTACAGTGACGGTTCCGTCTGCCGCTGCGACGACATACGCTTCGAAGCCTCCCGATCCAAGACGACACCGTTTCCTTCAAGGACTGCCTCTTCGACAAAAGACTCAACCTCTTCCTCCGCCTCTACAAGCCCCAACAACAACACACATCATCACCCAACGACAACAACGTCAACAAGAAGCTCCCTGTGGTGATGTTCCTCCACGGTGGAGGCTTCTGTTTCGGGTCACGCACGTGGCCCCACAGCCACAACTGCTGCATGCGCCTCTCCTCCGGGCTCCGGGCGGTGGTTCTTGCTCCGGACTACAGGCTGGCGCCGGAGCACCGGCTTCCGGCGGCGGTGGAGGACGCCGTGGAGGCGGTGGGGTGGCTGCAGAGGCAGGCGCTGAGGGGTGCCGGTGGGGATGCATGGTTGAATAATGGTGACGTTGACTTTGATCGGGTTTTCGTCGTGGGTGACTCGAGTGGCGGGAACATTGCGCACCAACTGGCGGTTCGGCTCGGGTCCGGTTCGAGTGAGATGGATCCGGTTCGGGTACGAGGTTACGTGCTGTTGGCGCCGTTTTTCGGCGGGAGGTCCGGACCAAGTCCGAGGAAGGTCCACCGGAACATAAGCTCACCCTTGACTTACTTGACAGGTCAGTGTAACTGATCACTACTATTATTCTTTGACTTTTTTTATATACGGTGAAATCCATCTCAGCTTTTTCCTATCTCTAAAATTTATTTAGAAAATTTTTCAAATTATAAAATTATTAATTTTTTTCTGAGTTTATAGAATGATTATACAGTCATTCTATAAATTTATTAAATCATTATACTACTAGGAGAGATTTTCATCACCTATATATAAATATAAGAGAGTCCTGGTGAATGCATCATGTTTAGAGAAGTCATTATCATCTAGAGAAATATGGAGGAATCTATGGGGTGAATTATATCAAATTTAAAGAAAGATTAATATAATTTCCCTTTTGTTATTTCTTTTCCACCGGCAACATACTACTATTATCCACAGTGAAATTAATGAAAACTCCAAACAAACAAAAAATGATGATAACTATTTATATTCTTTTTTTTTTTCATAATCACTTCCATGGTTTCTGAGTTATATTTATGATGTTAAAAATTTAATCGTCTTACATCACAAATGAAAATTAGGTGAGTCATAATTCACTTAACTACCCATTTTTAGGTAACCATATTAAAAAAGATGCTGAGAAAACACTACAAGAAATGCATGAAAAAACTGGTAGTGTTACCGATGGATTCATATTATACCGATGGGTACAGGTTATTGGTTTTTTGCCCGTCGACAAAATATTACCAATGGATACGCATACCAGTAGGTAATTTTCAACATGTGTCCTGACAAAAAAAAAAAAGATTAGTCGATACAATTGCATCAAAGGTGTCACTGAGGTTGTCAAATAAATAATATTATTGACAGGATATGTTAATTTTACCGACAAGTTTTTAAAAATAAAAATATTCTTTTATTAATTTTGACCAAAGAATTTATTGACGCATTAATTTGAAAATACAATTTATTTTCAATGAGTTAACTCGTAAGTAATGTTTTAACAATTTTTTTTTAATAATCGATTGCATTGTTATGTGTAGTTCATCTATATAAACTATGGATTGTTTGGTTTTTATTTATTTATTTTTATTTATATAATAATTTAATTATCAATTAAAGTGATATTAAGTAAGAAAATAATGAAATATTAATAAAATAAACAAATTGATGAAATAAATAAAAAAATATCAAAATAAAATAAATACAAAGTGCAAAAAACATAAAAAAATTCCAAAAAGAAATAAAAAAAAGTTAGATAAAGACTAGATAAACTCCTCCTCGTCGTTGGTTCGTCAACGACATCATCATCATCAAACCCATCAAAGTCATCCGCACCACTAGACATTGAGGAGCCCTAAAAAATGGAGGGGAGTTGCATCTAGGGCTTCTTCTTCCAGAAGGAAGATCCTAAGGCCCGCATGTCCTGGACGAAGCTCATCACATCGCAGTGATCTTCTTCTGCATCCTCTTGAATTTAATATTTTCTTTCTTGGCCTTCTCCTGTTGCTCCTGCTCCATGGATAATTTAAGCTGTCGGTCTCTAAGCTCATGCTCCACTATTGCTCGCCCTGCTACATGTTCTTGAAGCTGTTGAAGGAGTTGTGCTTGGTGCTCCGCTCCTCCTGGATAAGATGTGCCTCCTGTTGTAGCTCTTGGTTGAGGGCATGCACATGTTCCCTCATGGCCTCAATCCTAGCAGCAAACCTAGTGGCGGAGGATGGGGATCTACTATCAAGGTAGTACCCATCCCATACATGTGCCCCTTGTAAGGGTTGCCAACCACCTGGGTCAGACATCCTCCTCTTTGGAGGAGAAGGAATGTCATCGGGCCCAGCCTTAGCCACTTGGGTTGATATGAGTTCTGTGCTTGCTCCCAGAGGTCTGTAAACTCACGCTACAAAAAAAAAAGATAAAACACATTGTAAGTAATAATTATGATATAAATGAAAAAAAATAAAAATTAAGTAGAAAGATATCTGAATTCAAACTTAAATAAGTGGTCTTGAAGCGAGTCTACCCAGACCTCTCTAATCTCCTCGCTACTCACCATTTCGAGTGTGGATCCCCGAAACAGTTCTCCTTGGGTGGAAGACGGTTAACTCCCTTGACTACACAGTTATGTACAATAAAGGTAGAAAATATAATATTTGTCACAATTCAAATGTAGTAAATTAACATTTAATAATATATTAAAGATTAAAAATTTGTGGTGGGCCCACCCATATGTAGCAACCTGCCTTTTAGTAAGGCCCGATTTGTCTTCCCTTGTCAGACCTATCCTTAAAGGTCAGGTTGAGGTCCAGGCACCGCAACTCACTAAGAGTGGCATCATTCAGCTACAAGCTATTCATATGGCCTTTGCGGACATCATGGAACATGTCTCATAATCGCTTGGAGGACCTAATCCTTCAAGCCCTCTTAACGCGGGCTTGTGCTCGGGCAAAATGTAGAACGTTGTTTGCATACACAAAACTCACAACATATAAGTAATTATAAGCATATAAATAATATAAACAAAAATTTTAGGAAAATTTCAACAGCATCTTTGTTTAACTTAGGAGCTTCCGTCATCCTATATCAGTGCAACCTCCAACTATAGGCATCCAATTTTTTAAAGATGTCAAATTATTGCTTTCAAACACATTCAATTGGTCTTTAAACTTTTTTAATACAGTTATCTTTAATCTTTTTTCCCTAACAAAAATATTATTGCACGGTTTAAGGGAAAGTTTTTTTTTAAAAAAAAACTAATACTTATAGACATCGTATAATAATGTGAATATGACTGAGTACTAATATGTATGCGTTTAACAAGATAAGAACAATGTTGTAATTTCTGATTGAAGAGAAAAATTTTATATATACTTAGGTGAGAGAGTTGTTATATCAGTTCAATGTTGGATCATACTTTCTTTTGTTTCGAAGTATGACATCCGATCGACAAAGATAATGAGGAGAAAGATCTTCCAAAAAATTATTAAAACAGCCCAATCCGAGTCTTGTGTAAATGGTTTTAATAAAAATTCAATTTTCACATATTATCAAATTATTTTGAAAAATCATAAAATTATTTAATCAACTATTATCATAATATAAAAAAATGTTAATTAACTCTCACAATTACTAGAATTTAATTTGGATACATTAATAATTTTTAAAAAAATTATATAATTATCTAGTCATGTATTACAATATAAGCAAACATAGTTGATTCTAACACACTCTATTTGAAAGGTCATGCTAATTGAAAATTTTGTCTGATAATTATGTAAGCATAGGAATTAAACTCTAATTAATATACTAAAAAATTATGTAAGTAGTAATATATAATTAAATAACAATAAATTCTTTATATCAGTAATTAATGAATAAAAAAAACCCCCTTTTGGATTGACATTAATTCGGAAATCATCCAAAGTTATAAAATTAATTTTAGTTTGTTATAAAATCCACTTATTTGTTGTTATATAATTAGAAGAAGAATAATGTTATACCTAGTATATGTTTGGCATAATTGTGTTAGATTTTACGGAAGATTAAAAAGTCAGGGCTATTGATAGTGTAAATAGCACCTTTTAATAGTTCAATAACATACAATTTGAACAAATATAATAATTTAAGAATTTATTCCGATGCTAAAACAAAAATTATAAACTCTACATTCCCTATGCCAATATGAAAGCTTTAGGCAATGATATTTTCAGTAATTTTTAAAATATGATATACATAAATTTAAGTGCTTTTATAGAATTTCGTTAAATGCGTTCACTATAAATGTATAAGAATTATATTGAGAACTTTTATTTCCTCATAGCTGTTCATAATATTTTAAAGATTTCACTAGCAAGTGTCTGTAGAACATTTATTATGAAATTAAAAGAAAAAGGACTTACATTAGTAAAATTTTTACATTTTTAATATATTGTTTACAATTTTTTTTCAACATTTTTGTCCTCGATCTCATCTTTTGATTTTTAAGGTTATGGGTGGGTTTTCCAACCTTTAATGAAATGGGCCACTTTAAGGATATAGGAGTAGCATCAGTATCAAATCCCAATGGAACTTGGAAGTGGTTATGTTGGTAAATACGAGATGCTATGAAGTGGTTGCACTGGTTGTGGAGACATTAGCTCTAATGATTCATGAATATGCCGGTGAATGAGCCCACTCAAATCATCACAATCGTTTAAGTTTTGGTCTTATGTAGGGCATATGCGATAAATAAAACAAGACGCGACAAGAAATTGGCTGCACTAATGAAATAAATTTGATATTATATTATAATTATAACGTGTTTTCCATTATTACTTTAAATAATACCTAAATTTACTATCAAGATTATATTACCGAGATGATAATTCCATATTGGAAGATCTACAACTTTACAATATATACGGAATAGTGTTGACAAACTTGGTTTTGAGAGTATTTTGAGTGTAAGTCAATTTTTTTTTTTTTAAACTTTAGATTTAAAGAACTATATGCAGTGAATGTGTCCCTTTTCCTTTTTTTATACATATAAAAAAAAGTTACAGTTTGCACGTGAAATTATTATTTTTTCGATAGTTAAATGCACACCCCACAAATTAACCACGGATGTGGTAGAGTACAGCAGTACCAAACTTAAAGAATCAAAACAACATGAAATTATTTCTATTAGTGTGTGTTTGGTGTGAAAGTAAAAACTTGATAAAAATTTCTATAAATAAGTTTCATGTGTAAATTTCATACATAAAACTTATTCTGAAAATTCTCCATTCAATTTTCACCTCATATTAAACATAACTTTTTATGTATAATTCTTAAACATCAAGTCGACATATAGTGATTAATATGCAAATAAGTATAAATTTTATTTACATAAATGTTAAGTATAATTTAAGCTAATGATAAGTGTTTACTATTATTAAAAATATTATGTTAATGCGACTTTTACATAATTAAAGTAGTTTAAAATTATTTAAATAGTTTTTTGATTAATTAAAATCATTTAAATATTAATCATTATATGTCAATTTCAATATATAAATTTCTGTGTCCAAATAATTGAATAGTATTCCAAAGCTTTGTGACCTTGACTCTCATACATGGTCAGCTCGCTGTTCATAAGCTTGATGTAAACTTGAAAGGAATTGCTCCGTTCCGTTTATAAGCCATTTTTAAAATTTGTATTCAATCGCAAATATTAATTATTTTCATATTTCAAGAAAATATTAACTATTTTTTTCTCTATTTTACTATTATATTTATGATGAGTGAGAATGAATAATTATGAACATTATTATTTAATAAAAATAATTTATTATGAATGATAAGAAATATTTTTATTTTTTAATTTTATTATTTTAAAATATTAATAAAATTTAATTTTAATTTTTATTTTTATATATAATCTTAAATGATTTATATTATATCATGAAGAGGAGGGAGTAGGATGCAATAATTGTTTTTAGAACGTGAGGAAATCAAAACTGCAATGATGGTTTGAAAGGCAAAAAAATTCACACATATCAATCATGCAAAATTAAAGTGATTAGTGATAACACTTGGCTTGTCCCTGTTGCGCCTCTTATGTCACCCAGTGGTGCCATCGTGTCACCAGATGCGACGTCAAAAGAAATTTGACCATCAGATTGTGGAGAATAGAGAAACGTTATTGTCGTAACCTTTTTCTTTTATTTATTTATTTTCGATGTTGGAATCTTCTACTTTTACTTCCCTGGTTAATAGGATAGCAGTGCGGTGGGTTAGGGTGGATTTTTGCTTAACCCAACTCCACCTCATATCAAATAATATGAAGCTCAATTCATTCCGTCCCTATTTATGGGTATGTTATTTTTTAAAAATTTTGTAAAATTATATTAAAATCTAAAAAATAAAAAAATAAATATATTAAAAAAAACAATTAATATTAATATTTAAATTTTAAAGTAACAATTATCAATACTAAAAATTAAATAAATAAATTAATATAATTTGATACTTATTACTGCATTAGTATATTAGGATTAGGTAAATTTTTTTCAAAAAAATACATAAATATGCCTAATATATTAATAATTATATTTTTTAAAATATATATAAAATGCGAAACAGGTAGAGATGAATTCACTCTAAATTTGCACCCACTAGACGTGCAAACAAAACTCACTCCACATCTTGGACCCAAACAAGGTGGATAGAATAGATGTTCCGGAGATAGGGTTGAAATTGTCATCCCAAGGTTAAAGTCCAATTAGAATGTTAGACCAACCAAAAAAGTAGCAAGTGGTAAAAAAACCAAGGCCACGTCGTTATCCGAGCCAAAGGAGAAAATGACGATGAAGAGTGAATGATACTGTTTAGAAAAATTTATAAGGATTTATTTTAACAAAAAATAAAATAAAATGAGCACCCAGAAGAAAAAACCGATCAAAATTTTATGGAAGGTCTTTTTCCTTTTCATTTAGATACGTATACTACTAAACAAATATATATAAAACTGGTCTAACTTAAGTAACGTGGGAGTATTAGATAAAATGTTATAAATTGAAATTTTCTTATTTATTTTAAACATATCAAAGTACAATGAAGTTTCATTGAAATTAACATATGTCAGTTCATGGGGTTCCTTTATAATTTATTTAGAACGTATATAAAAATAAATTCAATTTTTCGGGAGTACTACAGGAAAAATATACTTAAAAAGCAAAAAAATAAATTATTATTCAAAATAAAAAATATCATCTCGTATTGAATAAACAAAATGCTACAAAGAAAAGTGGGTAAATAACAGGAAAACACATGCACAACACAAAAACTAAATAACCCAATAAGTCATCAGCACACTTCAGATTTCATTCTTATGGAATAATTTAACTAGAAGCTTTCCCACTTATGAAGAGGATATACCTAATCCAATATAGCATAACGGAATCCCTTTTATATGTTTCAATCCCAAATCATTTTTTTTATTCTGAACCTTATCCTATATGCCTCGCAACAATGAAATAAAGTCAAATGTTATGAACCTACTTATCTGATAGATATACGACAATGAAATAAAGTTGCATTTTGCATCAGCATATGGTGGTGATTGTTAAAAAAATATATAGTAATAATGCATGAGATATGAGATACACAAATTTTGACCGTGAGATTTCATACAAATTAAAATTTACCTGTCAAATCACGTGACTGTTACATTTGAATTAAGAGTTTAATTTTTATGTAATAGTTTTACAGGTCATTCAATTACATATTGTCATATTAAATAAAGATAGTAAAATTTTACACATACTACTTGAAAAACCATTCAAATAGAATGATTTAAGTGGATAACAGTACAAAACAAAAGTACACAGAAATTAGACTCTTAAATAACCATTTTCATGACATATATATTGATATTACTAAATATAAAATCACTCCTGTATTTAATTTCTACCAAATAGATTAATTTTTGGATATTGATTTGTCATTTACAAGCAGATTTTGGAGGCTTTCGATGCCTGTTGGAGAGACAAGAGACCACCCATTGGCGAATCCATTCGGACCTGGGGGCCCAGATGTTGGACAACTGAAGCTTGACCCGATTCTGGTTATAGTTGGTGGTAATGAACTGCTTAAGGACAGGGCAGCAGACTATGCAAAGAGGTTAAAGGAACTAGGAAAGGACATTGAATACATTGAGTTTGAGGGGAATGAACATGGCTTTTTCACGCATGATTCAGACTCAGAAGTTGCAGAAGAGGTCATCCAGATCCTCAGACGATTCTTGCTTAAAACTTCTAGCTTAGAAGACACGCCTGAAAAACAAATTAATTGATGGCAGTGATCCAGCTTATCCATATATATTCTAATTCAAAGCTCTTTTGTTTATGTTCTTACTTTAAGTTCACCAATGAAAAGATAATAAGGGGTCACGGGAAGCTGAAGGTCTGCAAATAGGTTTGACAAGGTTTTAGATGTCCAGTGGTAGCTTTGTTTTGGTATTTTTCTTTGGTGTTTTGTTGGGATCCCTGTATCTTGGTTGCTTGTTGCCTTCGGGCTCTCAATCAGCCTCTCCTTTTACTTGGTGAGTGCTTTATCTATCTTAATAATAATAATAATAATAATAATAATAATAATGTGAAAGGATCATTATCAAATGTTTAATAACTTCTTGTGCTTGATTATATTCTGTAATTCATCTTTTTAATCTTTTAATTGCTTTATCCCTTACTACTTGTTATATACATTATTTTTAGAGTAGTATTATTTGTCCTCATATATTATGGATTCCAACACACTCTTATTTACTATTGGATGAGATGTAGGTCGCGAACAAAATAAGTCCATACCTTATATAATGGTAGATAGGAGTATATTGAAAATGTCCAATAAATGATAAGACAAATAATATTTTCTTATTTTTTGTTGTTGAAGAAATGAGTGTACCTAGTAGCCAAAACTTAGCTGCCTCTAAAGCTATGTCATTTGATTCTGCCTTTGCGCCATCACCGGGTCTTGCGATCGCTTCCTCATGTCGTGCCTCACCTATGCCGTCGCGCTACCTCAGGCACGCCTTCAATGACGATGGTTCTCAGGGATATCAGGATCTAGAAGAGATACACCAAGTGTAATAAACACTTTATAGATGTGAAGCGCCAAATTGAAGAGACGGAAAAATGAAGCACTGTGAATAGTAATCCGTGGGACCCACGTGTTACTATTCATGTGAATATCACAAGGTAAAACCGTGTTGATATTGCTCAGTGGGACCCACGTCACTATTATAAATAGTACTATACAGTGAGACCCGCTTCACTCCAACAAAATAGATCAAGAGAACTGCATACCAATATTTTAACGTGGAAAACCTTCCTGTAATTTTGAGGGAAAACCACGGGCCAAACTCCGACAAATATCCACTATATTTAAAGAGTAATTACAATATAGTGTATTCTTAGTGAGACTCTCTTCTACTATAATTTGTAGTATTACAAGATTTAGAGAATATACCAAAATCCCAGTGTATACTCACACTACACTCTTGGAATTTTCTTACTTATTCTCTTACTACAAGAAGCTTACTCTACTTCTTTAAAACTAAGGAACTGTTTCTCAGCTTCGGATGGATTGAACCTTCGTTCACGGCCTCTATTATAGAATTTCAGGGAGTTACTATGCATATGCACAGGAATTTCCCGTGATTTGGTGGAGTTTACATGCGAAGTTCCTCTGCACGCAGTGACTTATATAGTAACTCTCGTGATTTCGGTGAAATTACTATGCAAGTTACTACATGCATAGTAACTTTGAAAAATCAAAGCCACGTGACAATTCTCCACCTTGGCTTGTATTTTTCAACAACCTTCAACCTCTGCAAATATTGACCAAGTCCAAGCAATATTTAAACTTGTCAATTGGCAACGTTTTTGTCATCATGTCGCTGCGTTCTACTGGCTATCTTCTAACTTAACTGCACCTTTGTTAATACTTTCTGACAAAATGAAGTCTAACATCAATATGCTTAATTCTTTCATGATAGACTGGGTTTTTAGCCAGATGAATGACACTTTGACTATCACAATGTACAACCAGTACATTTTGATTTAACCCAAAACTATCCAAAAGACCATGCACCCAAATGCTCTCTTTACAGCCTCAGTCAACGCCATATACTCAGCTTCAGGAGTTGACAATGCCACTGTAGATTACAATGTCGCCTTCCAGCTAATAGTACATCCAAAGGTGTAAAGATATAGCCTGTCAATGACCTCTTTTATCCAAGTCACCTGCATAATCAAAATCTACATATCCCACAACTCCACGATCTTCTGACCTTCAAACACCAACAGATATTGGTAGAACCTCTCAAGTACCGCATGATCCATTTCACAGCTTCCAGTGTGCCTTTCCAGGTTTGCTCATAAATCTACTTACCACACTCACTACATGTGAAAGATCTGGTCTAGTGCACACCATAGCATACATGAGACTCCAACTGCACTAGAGTAAGGTATATGAGACATATGTTCCACCTCTTCCTCAGTTCTGACATTCCTTTGAAGATAACTTAAAATGTGCAGCCAATGGAGTGCCAACTGGTTTGGCCTGATGCATATTGAAGCGTTGTAGCACTTTCATAATGTAGTTTTGTTGTGTTAAGCACAACCTGCCACAATACCGCTCCCTATGAATCTCCATTCCAAGAATTTTTCTTGCCTCACCCAAGTCTTTCATCTCAAACTCTTTTCCAACTGAGTTTTCAACATACTAATTTCAGCCTTGTTGCGAGCTGCAATTAGCATATCATCTACATACAACAACAGATAAATCCGCGAACCATCTGGAAGCTCTTTAGAGTAGATGCAATTATCATATTGGCTTCTACTATATCCAGTACCAATCATAAATGCATCAAACCTTTTGTACCATTGCCTCGGGGATTGCTTCAAGCCGTATAATGACTTCTTCAATAGGCAAACATGGTTCTCCTTACAGAAACTACGAACCCCTCTGGTTGACTCATGTAGATCTGCTCCTCAGCTCACCATGTAAGAACGCCGTCTTCACATCAAGCTATTCCAGCTCCAAGTCAAACGTACTCACAATAGCTAATAGCATCCGAATAGAGCTATGCTTCATCACAGGAGAGAATACTTCATGGAAGTCAACACCCTCCTTTGAGTATAACCCTTTGCTACCAGCTCGCCTTGAACCTTGGAGGCTCAATGCCAGGAATTCCTTCTTTCCTTTTGTAGACCCATTTACAGCCAACTACTCTTTTCCCCTTTGAAAGTTGTACCAGCTCCTATGTCTGATTTTTCTAAGAGATTCAATCTCCTCATTCATTGCTATCAACCACTGATTCGACTCTTTACTCTCTCCTGCATCACGGTAGGTACATGGTTCATCTCCAACTACACCATCCGCCATAGCCAATGCAAAGGCTATAGGATCTGCATCTAATGAGTCGAGTGCACAGGAGGAGAATCCAAATACCTTTTTGGTTTCTAATTTCTCGTCTTTCTCTACCAATAGCAATACTTATGTCTCTGCTTCTTGGTTTGTTCACCAGTCTCCACATAATCAGGTTCATCTTGTTGTTGTACTTCAAGTTGAGCAATACCTGAACTCGGCTGATTCATTGCATCATTTTCTTGCTTCACCTTCCCAGTCAATCTCTAGCTCCACCTGCTTCCTAGCACCATGATCTGTCTCGCTTCATCTAATTTAAACTCCTTCTTCTGATTTAGCATTGTGGCCTCGTCAAAAGTGACATATCTCCTGACAATGATTTTTGGTGAACTTGCCTTCTCTGTACACCACAGTCTGTAGCCTTTCACCACTCGTGCATACCCTAGAAATATACACCTTCTTGCCCTCACCTCAAGTTTACCATCACTCACATGGGCATACGCAAGACAACCAAATATCTTCAAATCAGAATAGTTTACAGGTCGACGGACCATACCTCTTGTGGAATCCTCAGATCAATAGCAGTTGATGGAGATCTGTTTACCAGGTATACAGTATTGACCGCGCCAGCCCAAAAAGATTTGGGAAGTGCAGCATTGATTCGCATGCATCTTGCACGCTCCAGAAGTGTTCTGTCATCCGTTCTGCAACTCCATTTTGCTGGTGTTCCTGGTCCAGTATGGTGCCTCACTATACCAGCATTTCTATAGAACTCTGCAAATTCTTTACTGCAAAACTCTCGCCATTGTCATTCTAGTCTCTTGACTAACCGCCCTTTGCTTTCGACCATGGCCTTTCATTGCTTGAATTTGTCGAACACCTCTTTTTTTCTTCAGGAAATAAATCTAGACTTTCCTGGAATAATCATCTATTAGAGTAAGAAAATAACGAGCTCCACCTAAAGAGTTAACAGGGCTGGACCCCAAATATCAAGTGAACATACTCTAGTATTCCTTTGCTGTTGTGTTTACTAGAACCAAACTTCACTCATTTCGCTTTCCAAATACACAATTTTCACAAACCAAGTTTGCAATTCTTTAGGCTTTTCAAGCCTCTCCAGCAAGTATGGTCATTCCTTTCTCACTCATATGACCAAGCCGCATGTGCCACAATCGTGTAGCATCATCATTTCTTTCAGGATAGAATAGCAAGGTTCATCAACTGTGCTTCCTAGCAATAGATAGATTCCGCCCCAGCTTTCCTTTCAATACCATCATTGAGCCTTTGATTACCTTCAAGAAACCATCCTCTCCAGTGAACTTGTACCCCGATTATCTAGGGCACTCAACGAGATCAGGTTTCTACCTAGCTCCGGTACATGTCATGCTTGAAACGTCCTTTTAGTACCATCATCCAAATTTACTTGCACATCTCCTTCACCAACAATTGGAATAATTCTATTATCTCCTAATCTAACTTTTCCTTCCCGCTTTTTATAGGATGGGAAAAAGTTTCGATTAGGTGTCATGTGAAAAGATGCGCCAGAATCTAGGATCCATTGGTTTCTGGTATCACCTGTGAATCCTGTTAAGGCCGTACCAGGATCAGCATCACTATCATTAGAACTTTCAATTGTTATGTTGGTAGAATTTCCTAATTTCTCCTTTCTTTCTAGGCAATTTCTTCTAATATGTCCCGTCTGGTGACAATGAAAGCATTTTACAGACTTATGCTTTCTGGACTTTGACCTTCTCTTGCTTTTGCTTTCTGATCCTCTTTCTTGACTACGTCCTCTCGTCACGAACAACCCATCTGCAAGACCTTCGACACTGGGTCCAAATACTAACTTCTGATGCTCCTTTATCATTAGTGATTCTTTGACATTTTTCACTAGATATCGGATCTACCATAAAGTATGGTATCACAGAAATTATCATAAGACGAAGGTAGTGAAGTCAACAAGATCATAGCTTGATCAACATCTTCTACTTTAATTCCAGCTGCTCCAACATCGAAGATCATTCTGTTGAAGTCGTCTATATGCTCTTGCATTAATTTTCCTCCTGAATATTTGAACGTGTACAGTCGCTTCCTCTGATAAAGCTTGTTGGACAATGTCTTTACGGAATATTTTTCTTCCAAAGCCTTCCATAATGAATTAACGGTTTCTTCTTCCATGACTTCTCAGAACATTGTCCGCAAGACTCAACTGGATTGTACTCAGTGCTTTGGCCATCATCTCCTCCTTCTTGTCATCAGGTAATGACTCCGGCAATTTTTCTTTGCCCTCCAACGCCTTTGCAACACCTTGTTGATTTAGCAATGCCTCCAACTTCAGCTTCCATAGCCTGAAGTCGTTGGATCCGTCAAACTTCTCTACTTCAAATTTTGGCACTGACATCTTCGATCTAACACCAAGTGGCTCTTCAAGCACCAAGGAGAAATTCTTTTTGATGTGGAAGATCAGACTAAGCTAAACCAGAGCATACTAAGAATAAATCCCACGTACCAAAGCTCTGATACCACTTGTTAGGGATATCAGGATCTAGATAGAGATAGGTACATCCCAAGTGTAATAAACACTTTATAGATGTGAGCGGAAGTGCCCAAATTGAAGAGACGGAAAAATGAAGCATGTGAATAGTAATCCAAGATGAACCCACGTGTCACTATTCACATGAATAGTACACACAGCAAAACCGTGTTGATATTGCTCAGTGGGACCCACGTCACTATTATAAATAGTACTATCCAGTGGGACCCGCTTCACTCCAACAAAATAGATTAAGAGAACACACCAATATTTTAACGTGGAAAACCCTCCTGTAATTTTGAGGAAAAACCAGGGCCAAACTCAACAAATATCCACTATATTTAAAGAGTAATTACAATATAGTGTATCCTATGAGACTCTTCTACTACAATTTGTAGTATTACAGAGATCCAGAATATACCAAAAAACCCAGTGTATACTCACACTACACTCTTGGAATTTTCTTACATACACTCTTTACTTTTCTCTCACTACAAGAAGCTTACTCTACTTCTTTCTAAAACGCTAGGAACTTCTCGCTTTGGATGGATTGAACCTCCGTTCACTGCCTCTATTTATAGAATTTCAGGAGTTACTATGCACATGCACAATAATTTTCCATGATTCATGGAGTTCACATGCGAAGTTATTGTGCATACACAGGAACTTACATAGTAACTTTCGTGATTTCGGTGGAATTACTATGCAAGTTACTATGCATGCATAGTAACTTTGAAAATCAAAGCCACGCCTAGAGGTTCCACTGGGTTGAATTGGAGATGGAAGATTGAGCGGTCAAAATCATAGTTTGTGAAGCGTACTGTTCTGGGCATAAGTTTTGGACGAAGGGTGCTTTGGCTTAGGGTGATGGATTGGAGACCTACCTTCTCTATTTCCTTTCTCTCAATTTCTTCCTCCTTCATTCTCCATTTCTTTTGCAGGTTGTCATCCCTTTTATAGATTCATAATGGTTGCACAAATCTCTATTACACACTTGTATGGTGTCCAGATCTCATTTTGCCTTTCATTTTCATTTTTGCATATTCGGTTTAGATCTTATAGATCCGTTTTTGCCTTCTCTTTTCGTTTTTGTGAAGATTCAGGTTGGTTTTGCAAATCTCGTTTTGCTCTCCTCTTTCGTTTTGTAAAATTGAGTTTTGTTTATGTTGTTCTCATTTTTGCTATAGCCCATATTTGTTTTTTTGCTATTTGGTTTGGTCCTTGAGGATTGAGGGTTTTATTGTACTATGGATGGCCACAACCTTCATGCTTTGTTCGTGGGGATGACACTTTGTGTGCTCTTGCATCTCTTTTGTAGCAAAGCTAGCAATTGTGATCGACGATGTTTCAGGAAGCAAGATAGGTGGGAAGCTAGCCTCGATTAAGGTGGGCCGATGAATATATATGTCATTTTGATTTGTGTGTTGTCATCAAGTGGGAGGTGACTGGCACTTTGTTTCTTATGCCCTTGTAATGGGGTGTATGGGTAGCGTCCTGTGGTTCAAGACTCAATGCTTTGAATGTATCTCGATAAGTCCCAATTGAATGTTGATATTTAATTAGGATTGGGCTTTGATGAAAAATGAGATAATTTTGTTTTTATTCTTTCGAATGTATTTTGGTTGGCTGATTAATCGTTGTCATTTTTTTATTGGCTTTTTTATCGGGTTTGTGTACTTTTGATGCATCTTTTTCTACTCTCTAATAGTCTAATCATTATTAATTATCCAAAAATAAATAATTAGTTTATGGGAATGATATTATATATCAATTTCGTTGGTATATTATGTACCTTGAAACTTCTAGTTAATTATAATACAAGCTTAGTAGAGTAGTCTGTGGGAATGAACAGTGTCAATTTGATTGATATACCTAGTTTGTGAGTGGAGATTGTAATCATGTTCCTTTCATAATAATACTTATTAATGTTGTGCTATTTTTTTTCAAGCGAAAAATGCATAATTGTAGAATTTCAGTTGTTATTCCTATCTTTAAATTTTTATTATCTTTTAACTATTTTGTTAAGTTGTAGCAAGTGGGATATAGAGAGAGATTCACATATGAAATACAACTTCTCTGTCTTCATCAGCATTTGCAAATTAAGGTGCATGCATTATTTGTCCTGGAGTTATGCATGAATCCTTGTGCCAAAAAAGATGGGCCCACCAATGTAGCGCATGACAATTTTTCCAAGAGAAATATTATTTTAACTTACACTTTGTGAGATATTTGTCAACACTCACATAAACCATTTGATGGAATGTGGGATCAAATTAAGTGGTTTACATCTAATTCAATAATGAATGTGAATGTTGCATTACATCCAACAAAATATAAGTCAAAATAACATTACTCTTTTCCTTTTAAGTCTACCAAAAAGAGTTTGTATCAGCACTTATCATTTTTATCACACTGTAGTTTTTTCTCACACTTCCATTCCATCCACCATCGTTGTTCATCTCATCTTTTTCCTCTGTCCTCTCATGTTCTCAACTATAAATGGTGAAACAAACATGTGATTAGCTCAAGCATAGTTAACAATATTAAATCGAGAGTAAAAATTTTAATATGTTTATAGGGTTAAAGGAAAAATTATCATAACGGTACGTAGTTTAAATTAGATGCCAACAAATGTTGAATGCATTGATAAGTGAAATGCACTTTTAAGAAGAGGAAGAAGATATAAACCTTGGAGAAAATAAGTGTTATGATCTCTTAATTGTATAAAGGCAAGTAATAATAATAATAAGGATATGATTGATTTCAATTTTTAGTTTTTAATTTTTTAAATTTTATATAGAAAATATTAAAAATTATAAAAATTACAAATTTTAACTTTAAATTTTTATTTATAATTTTTAATATTTTCTTCATAGGAACTAAAGTACTGAAAATTAAAACCAAACTCTAAATTTGTTGATTCGAATGCATATAACAAGAGTGGCAGATAAAATGGACCTGAGATAATAATGCCCGTACGAATGTATAAATTCCTTATCAAACTCTAATTCGGTACATTCTGATATTGATTTTGTAAATTCTTTGGTACATTGCACGGTGCTAATTGCTTGTATTGATTGCCTATCAAACTCAGTCGATTTAGATATTTCTGAAGAATAAGAAGAACCTAGTGGTGCGATGATTGATGAATGACTAGCATGTCGGGATCAGATATTATTGTGGGAGTGGGAATCTTGAAGCTTAAGGTCATTATTCACATTTTGTTGAATACAATTTGACATCACCTTGAGTGCAATAAGCTGACGAATAACACCAATAACATCAGTTTACGGCTTAATGACATGCGAAGACATGAATGATGACTTGCTTCTTTCCTTCCACTAGACTCTATCATTTTATTTTATCTCTCTTTAAATTTTGGGTGGATTGAAATCTGAGCGCATAGTTTTACTCTTATCTATATTTGTACATCAGATAACTTATTTTTCAAAGATAACATAAAATTCTTCCTATGATGCGACTCTGAAAAAAAAGTTTCACTTTTGTTTTTCGCACATAAAAGGGCTTTCTTAATATTCTTGTATATATGAATTTAATTTGAAAGAATACCTCGTAACTTCTCAGACTGCATCCATTATTTTAAGTCATCACTATCGTGGCCTTAAAAATTACTAAAGACATTATACATCACTGACTCGTTATCGGCTTATACAAATTGATAAATCTGTCATGATCAATCCAGTCGACAACATTACATATATATATATAGAGAGAGAGAGAGAGAGTGGGATCTGTTTAATAAATCTTTATAGAAATTGAATTTAATTAATTCAACCATTGAATTATATGATATTATATTGATGATCAAGTATATTAAATTTTAAAAATAAAATCAGATAATATTATACATGTATTTTAATGAGTGATATTTATTAATATTTTTAAAAAATATATTATCCATCAAAATAAAAGAGTATAAATTGATATCATGAGAGAATTATAATTTCTTAAGATTAAAACTATCATACAACTATCAAATAACTTATAATCATAATCATCTTTAACAAAATTATTGGCAAATATTATTCTTATAATATCTGATAATGAGTTAATTATAATATGCATGCTACACAACGAGTTTGTTTGACTCGATTATCCCAAGACAAATTACGAACCCACGTGCGTCGTGTGCCTGCAAACTTTTTATTTTATTATTGTTTATTTGCATAATTGTTATACCTTTTGGTGAATAATAATGTGCATTATCTCAACATCAAGATCCTTTTTGCGTGGATTTGGTGGGTCCAAAACCAGGGTCTCTAGCTACCAAATGACTTGAATCTAGCTAGCTACCTTCATTCCATCTATTCCCGGATCTGCCTCTAAGTTCCAATGTATTGGTGCCACTTTGGCAGGTACCATGAATGCATGTTCAGTCAAGTTTGGACCTTACTTAATCAATTAATTAACTATCACTTCTTTATTCTCGAAAAGATAATGCAAACCAAAAGATTAATTTTTGGTGGCAAGTGGAAACACCCGAATTTTATGGTTCAAGTTCTGCATCATTCATCCACGAATTATGTTAGGTTCAACAAATCTAATTCAGCCATATTGTTTGATCAATTGAGTAACTAGCCTTTCAAATTCACAAATCATATATAGTTCATCGTGATGACAATGCATCAATGCTCCACGAGCTTTGGCTTTTATCCAAAAAGAGATGAGGACAGTTTTGTTTGGCTTAGTTTCTTTATTTGGAATGTTTCATTTGGACACTTCAAAACACTTATATAATCTAGTGGACAACCCCTAATATCCACTAGAATGACCAGATTTTGGCAGCAGAAGTTCTTGGCATTTTGTGAAAGGTTCAGGGACGGAAGACGCATTTGGTCAGATTTTCACCCAATCTCATATATGGTTTCCACCATTTGAAACAGAGAGTCATTGCTAAAATCATTTCATGCCCACAACAGTCAAATGATAAAAAGATAATGCAATGAATATTTTAATCTAAATAACTAGTATATAAAATTTAGAGAAATTCTTGCATGGAGATATATAATTTCAACAAATTAAATTTAGATACAGTTATGATAAAAGTATAAAAGTAGGTTGAATTAACTTTATTCTTATATATATATATATTTCTAAACTTTATTGAACTTTTTTTCTCGAGTCATTACAGATAAAATTCTCTGGTATTAATTGTTTTTATTTATAAGACTCAACTTGGGACCTTACCTAAAGATAAACCACTTAACCTAGCTAAGTATTCGTTAAAAAAGAAATTATGCATCAAGCTTCTCCCCAGATCATTGCCGAGCAGTTAAATAGGCGCGACTTAACTTGAGTTAGTTGTTAATCACATGTTGAGTTGGTTAGTTTGTTATTTATGTTAACTAACTCTTTCGGTTGTAACAGTTGGTGTGTATTAATAAACACTTCTTGTACTATAATATTCTGTTTCCGAGTTCAATATCATATTGAATCATTGGCTTTCTTTCATGATCTATACTCTCGTGCCTCACGCTGTTTTCTGGGATACCAATTTGTGAAGGCTCTCCAGACAATTCGCAATATTTGGATTTAAAGGGTAAAATAAATTAAATAATAAATTGTCGTAACAACGTATCAATTAAGGTTTTCCATTGTAACCAAAAAAATATATAAGGTTTTCCATATTTTGAGCTCTCAAACTTTGTACAAATAATTTCAAATAAAAATAAAGTTCTGTGACTAAGTTAAGAGTAACATTGAAGTTCCGTGTCTTTTCAATTCCCGGCAATAAAAAGATGGCGTTGAGAATCAAAGAGTTGGATGATATCTCTTAATTCTAGAGTTGGTACAGGGGAACCCCTATTCTTAATGTAATAGTACCACTCAAGAGTCAAAATATAGTTATTGCATCTCCAATTGGGAATCAAAGTACTCAAATTAGTGGGAGGAAAAAAAATATGGGCACTTCGGCAAGTCATGTTTCAAGCTGTTCACAATGAATCAATGATTGTACAATTTGTGTTTTCGAATGTCAACAAGGATGATTCACATCCTTGACTCAGCTAAAAAAATGGATGACAGCAATCATTACATGCCTCACTGATTGGCGCAGGAAATGACTATTATACCCGATGTTGGAGTCGAATAATGTGACATGTCATTGCATAGGGTCATCACAGAGCTAAAGTGGCTATGCTCTACAAAAGATATGTATGTTGAAATTCCATGGTCAGGCTTGGTGAAGCCTATGATGAGAATGTAAGAGTGGGGATTAATATTTTAGCTGTTAGAATAATAAGAATAGAGTATGAAAATTAGAAAGAGACAAAGAGGAAGCATTAGAATGGCTACATCACAAATCATGTTTGCTAGGTTCTATCTTTAGAGTTTATTTCCATCTTGTTTGAACCAGAGAGTTTTGTAGAATCACTTCAACGAAAAATTCTCTAAGATTAGCTTTTTCAACACACGACAATCTTAATGAGTAGCAATCATAGTTAAATACGCAACAAAGATTGTAGGGAGCTCTCTAGTTCACACTTCCACTAAGTGTTGGGAGCTCTCAGTTCACACTTCCACTAAGTGTTGTAGGGAGCTCAAGTGTGAAGAAGATAAAGATTAACAACAACAAAAAGAGAGAGAGAGAGAGAGAGAGAGAGAGAGAGAGAGAGAGAGAAAGAGAGAGATACGGTGTGTGTATTGAAGATATTCTGTGTTAAAAAACCTAACAATTTACTATGGATGTAAAGTAAAATAAGGTCAAGTACTCACGCATCATCTCTCAAAGACTAATTAAAGACCATGCTTAAATCTACAACCCTAACTCAATAATATAAGGTATTTATGCATATATATCTCTGTACACAATGACTGCTTGTGTATTGATTTAGGTTCAATTTTAGATTTTTTCCCTCGTTAGTAAGTAATTTATAATTACTTTTATAAATATTCGATAATAAAGGCATGTTCTAAGCTTTGATTAGGACAATCCTTTTCCTCAAGTCAGTCAAATTTTTTATGTTTGAAAAAATATATATAATTATATATGACTACTCCTCAACAGTTTAGATAATGTTAGACATTAATATTAGACAAAACAATTACAAGTACTTTAGGTTTGTAATACTCTCAAAACTCAGGTCTAACACCCTATCCTCTTCTCTATTCTCTAATTATAAGTTTCAAAATCAGCTCTCAAAAGTCAGATTAAGAAGAAACATGGGTAATATCATATAAATATATAGATGTCAATTATTTTTATTGAGAAAAAAAAGAAGAAGACGGGAAAATAAGACAGAAGTTGGATCCGTTAAAATGCCTCCAAACGCTTGTGTAGTTGATCTGTTTTTTTGGGTTGACACATACAAGCATCCAAAGACAAAGCCCAAAAGACCGCAGGAGACATTAATAAAAGGCCCAATCCCAACCGTAGTTGAGGGCAAAACAAGAAAATCACCCAACATTTGCTTCCGCCAATAAAATCTTAAGCACAATGTTTTTTCATCACCAAAAAGTTGGTGTTTAACCGGATACTTACTCTATCATCATTGATTAATGTGATGGATAGTGAATGGAACACTATCGAGCGGAGCAATTTGAATGATCCGCCAGCACTGAAGCCAACTCAACTCCTCCATGATAAGGGACTCACAGCAGCTCAGGATATACTTTTCTAAAGATGAACTAACTCGTTCCTAGCTTTGGCTTTCCATACAGCCCCACAACAGCAACAGGTAAGCAAGCAAGGCTGGACCATGCTTAAAAAATTCTTGTGATTCTAGTTTCTCTGCTAACCAATTGTCCGTCCATTCTCGTCTTGTGATATTTCTCAGGAGATGGGGACAACTGTAATCGAGATCCGAACCACACTGGAGCGGTCCATGGACAAAATAGGAAAGCATGCATGCTGCTCAACAGACTCATCAGCTTGGATACATAGAGGGCCAATTGGCGATGACTGATGAGGCAATTTTTTTCTTTTAAATAAATTTTCCTTAACAGGAATAGCATTGTAGCATAATTTCCATAAGATTTCCTTTTTTTTTTACTTTTTGAGCTATTGGCATTGTGTTGTGGCATAGGATTCTGATTGTGTGGTGATGCTGGTGCTGCTGAGATTTTGGTATTGGCTTGTTTTTCAAAATAGTAGTATGAACCGTCCTTGTAAATGGGCCGCCAAATAATCCTGTCTGGGCCTCCATTATAGCAATAGTAGGCATCCGGATTAGGGAGCTGACTTGTTGATTCGGGTCTCTCTGGTTGGATTGGAGGTTCTTCGATCCTGCCAACCAATTATCCTCCCATAATCTTCATAGAATTCCAATTCCCCACAGCGTATGACCACAAAAGACTTCTGGGAATTATGGATTTGAGAGCTCTCTTGATCATTGTTATAAAACAGAGAAAGAAAGATCAATGATTAAAGTGAACACAAATCCATATGCATTCATTCATATTTATTAATTCTTTCTATACAGACAAAATTTCCCACTGTACAAATGAGTATGTACCTGTATATATTCGTCAGAATATACATAACGAACAAAAAAAAAAAAAATCAGGGGAAATATTAAAAAAATTAAATAAATATACTTTTCAATACAAAATATGACCACCGTATCTCTATGTCTGTGTAGATCGGGAAAAAAGAAGTATCAGTATGTACCATCACTTATATATAGGACAGAATCCCCTATACATTATCTGCAACCTTGCAGGCTTGCATAAGTTTCACACGCAATCTTCAACGGATAAAGTTCAAATGAGCAAAGGGCTCAGTGTTTGTTGCCTTTGGTGCGGGCTTGGACGTTTCTGGAGTTCCAAATACATTCCAAAATCGTAGGGTTTCATCCCCTGCGGCAGAGGCCACAGTACAACCATCAGGACTCTGAGCCATGAAAAGCACCCTGGAAGTGTGGCCATTGAGCTCAGCCATCTTCACCATAGAAGGGTATTTCCAAAGGGTGAGCTGGTTCTGTGTGAAACCATGCGAGCTAAGCAACTCGCGCTCATTCTTGCTCCACAAGAGAGCGCACACCTGAGAGCCTGCGTTAACAGAATTCAAGCATGCACCCGTGTGTGTGTTCCAGAACTTAATGCACTGATCACCCCCACCTCCACCAGAAGCAAGTAGATTTCCCTGAAATGGACACCAAGCTAGTGCCTTCACAGCAGCCCTGTGCTCCTCAAGCCTGTGGAGCCAGCGGGTAGGTGAATTTGAAGAGGCCATGGACCTGTCCCATATGTGAATGAGATTGTCATTGCCCCCACTCGCCAATTGTTGTCCTGAGGCAGACCACTTGAGTCCACACACTTCCTGTTGGTGCCCCCTGTAGGTCTCAACAATGTGAGACCTCACTCTGACATCATTGTTGACGATTTTACCATCCATTCCTCCCGTTGTTAGGATATGATTGTTCCAAGCCAGTGAACCTACTCTTGATTGGTGTACACCCCTCAATGTCCTCAACTGCACTCACCGAATCAAACCAAAGAATCATCATCATAATGCACAAGATTCAATCTTAAAAGCAAATTACTGAAAACTTTTAGTATGATTATGATACACTTACGAGCCTACTAGCAGTAGAATCCCAAAGCTGGACATGGGAATTGTTCAAACCAATGGCCAAATGGTGACCATCAGGAGCCCAGCTAACACTAGTAATGGGACCATCTTCATCATCAACAGTCACAAGTTCCGAAGTGGAGCTATCAGAGGCATTCCAAAGATACATGGTGTTTCCAAGGGCAATACTGAGGATGTTGCTGCTACCCCAGTCAAGCAGATTCAAGTAGAAATCATCGACGATATCAGGAGCATCCAATGTCCTCTCAGAACTCTAAGAAACATTCTCGCAAACAGTTAGAATACAAATTCGAGATCTTTTCTTGAAAAAACATTGGATTTTGAATTTATAAATTTGGAGGGTACCTGAGGGATGTAACGCTTGGGCTTGGAGGATCTGGATTGGGAAGGAGGAGGGGAAAGGAAGTCCTTGGGGATGAGTTCAACAGGGGTAGGGGGCTTGTTCTTGAAGGCCAAGATTCGGGAGCGGTTCATGTTGAAGGCCTCCGCCAATTGCTTGTGGTAGGCTTCTCGCGACGGCGAGCTCGCAACCGGGTTCTCTTTCCCCTTCCTTCCCTCCGTCAACATGTAGTGTGCGTACCCGAAGTCCATCGCTGATCTGTTGGGGATGAACCTGTCCAACTGTGAATGAAAAACAATTCTTGAATCAGAAAAACCCTAAATTTTGGATTTAATCATCACAAACCCTAATTTGCCAAGAAAAAAGTAGAGAGAGAGAGAGAGAGAGAATGGGTTACGTTTTCTTGAGAATTTTTTCTGCGGATGAAGTGCTGCTCTTGGAGAGGCAACCGAGATTTGGTCTTGGTGGAAGAACTCCAGGATCTCGCATCCATGGCTGGAGAGGGAGGGAGGAAGAAGACGATGATGGAAGGAAGGAAGGAAGGAAAGGAACCCTACAAAAAATCAAATAAAATGAGAAAACAAGAAGCAGAGTATTGAATAAGAAAGAGAAACAAAGTAAAGAGAACGGCGAAATAGAGAAACGGAGAAAGGGAGAAGAAAGTGAATTGCTGCTGCTGCGGCGTAGTAGTGTGGAGGTTGGTCGATGTCTTTGAGAATCAATCTCAGTCTCAGTCTCAGTCAGAGAGAGACGGACGTTGCTCAGAGCGAATCGGTGGTAAATAGGAGGAAGAACAAGAAGAACCCTAATATGAATGATGCTTTGTTATTATTATTATTTATTTTTTAAATGGTGGCTGGTTTCCTTCTTTTTATATGGAAGTAGCCGTTGAGATGTAGTCTGACGGAAATACCCCTCATTCATTCACTCTCACAGTCTCACGTCGTTTCGGGGAGTTTAATAAACGCGGTAAATCTTGTTCTTAACTTTTTTTTTTGGGTCTGAATCTTGATCTTACTTCATGTCCCGCTTACTACGTGACCTTTTTAAGTGGGCCATGGCAGCCCAATTTCGCCTTGTTTTTTGTGAGCCAAGATTTTGACAAAAACTAGACTTACTATGAACCATTTGACCCAAAAAATGAGAAAGGCAGATAGCAATGATTGAATTAGATTCTTTGAAACCAAATATCTAACCACACCAAAAACAAAAATAAGGTAATGGATTTGACCCTAAAATTGCCTTTGGGAATCAAGTGGCAATCAGTTGCCTTTGGGAAGCCACATAAATGACTCAAGTCAACTCGCATAGAGGCAGGGTCCTCATAGCCCCTCCTCTATGTGTGAGTGACCCGAAAAAAAAAAAGTAAATCCTAGAAATCAAATATCAAAATGAAATCCATAGATTGTTATTTTTAACCAAATTAAAAAAAATCTTTAGCTATAAGTTCTTATAGGTATTTATTTAACTATCCAAAAAAAATACATATTTACAATGGACAATTATCTTCCCTTCAAATTATCTTCTATAGTCATTAAAATCCTTAAAGTAAGATCAATATCTAATATCAAAATACTAAATTGGTGCAGTCAAATTCGCAGACATGCGAGATAACATACAAATAGTTAATATAATTAAGAGGTTGTTCTATTAATAAACGCCTTCAACTTCAAAATTTTAGATAGTAAAATATAGCAATGCTGAAATATTCATTTTTTTCCCTTGTCCCTCCCCGTTTTTTGTACAGTTGTATTCTTATAAAAATTATTTTTTGTTTTTAAAACTCCCAAAAGGAAAATCTAGATAGTTGTCTATTAATTTATTTACAAACTATTAGAAATTAGTACCAGAGATTTGTAAAAGCACCTTGAACCAATAATTGATGCAGGGATTAACACATAATACAATAGCCCCAAAACAAAAGGGTGAAGGATTCACATGAGTGGCACTGCAAGTCTGCAACGCATAATAATAATAATCCTGAAATAATAGTAGTATTATAATGGGGGGCATCGCCTCTGTTATTTATTTATCTTCCATCTAAAAGCATAATTGCAAGAGAAAAGGTGGAAAAATAGAATAGATAACCTAAGGAATTGAAATAAGAAAGAGGTGGATGAAAATTCAACAAATGAAAATACCAAAATAACCTTATTGACTATAATGTTTTGAACCAATTAATGAAATAAAGATTAAATTCATTCATTTTTAGTAAGAATTATTCTTTAAATTCAAACATAAGAATTCAAAGAATCAATTATGGAATTCAATTCAATTTCATCTCATTAAAGACCTAAAAAAGTAGCATCAGTAGGTACCAACCAAGAAAAGAAAAAATAAAGAGGAAAGGCCACGTCAAGAAAGAAGAAAGATTAAAGGCGGTAAATAGGTTGTATCCGGATAAAGATAACGCGGTAAATAGCTAAAATAAGTTGCGTTGACTGAGACCGCCCATCTCGCTATCTGGCTGGGGCTAAGGGAGAAAAAAGTAAGCCATGACTACTATGAAAATCGAAGAAGGCATAACCCAGAGATAGAGAGAAAGAGGAAAATAAAGACAGAGGGAACAGGGTCCAAAAAAAAAATTACACAAGTTAGCTACGAATCCATCAATCTAAGGCTTAAAAGGTTTGCAGTGCAAATTACTATATCATCCTTTTTTCCTTCTTTCTTCCCTCCAAACCAAAGCACCCGCATTCTTTCCCTCCCAAGAAAGCGGGTTCTTACATCCACTTCCCTTCAAAGGTCATTCTCCTTCACCACGTTTATTCCTTCGAATATTCCTCTTTTACCAGCACGCGGGAGCCGTAATATTGATTTATTTATTTATTTATAACGTGATTATTGGCTATTTGTGATTATTATTAACTATTAGTTAATTATCGCTATTTTCTTTTGTTAATAGGCTTGTGTCTAAGTGGTTGATCCAAGGGAAATGGTGCATGATGGCTTGGAGGGAGGGAGGGGAGGGGAATAATGGCTGATGAAGGTGCCATGCATTGAAAACAAACACGAATATTCATACCACGCATTTTTCTTTCTTTTTTTTTGTCCGAAAATTGTTCCAATTTGAATGCATTTAGATTTATGGATTTGGAACCTACCGATGATGAATCGGCAAAACGCTGCCAATGCTGCAATTGCGGCTGCGATTGCTCCACGGCAGCTCAGTCTTGCGGGAATGGGATCCGTACTGTGAAACAGGAGCATGATGAATTGGAACAGGGGCATGACAACGAATCATTTGATTCGGTTGCTAGGGTTGAAATTGGGGATGAATGCGCCGCGCTGCGCGAGGCAGTTAGCAGTCAGCAGCAAGCTATAAAAGATTTGTGTGATGAATTGGAGGAGGAGAGGAATGCCGCTCCACGGCCGCCATCGAGGCAATGTCCATGATTTTGAGGCTGCAGAGGGAGAAGGCAGAGATTCAAATGGAAGCGAGGCAGTTCAAGCGTTTCGCGGAGGAGAGGTCCTCTCATGATCAGCAGGAGCTGTTGGCATTGGAGGATTTGTTGTATAAGAGGGAACAGGCAATTCATTCACTTACTTGTGAAATTCAGGCTTATAAGCATCGGTTGATGAGTTTCGGCTTCACTGAGTCTGAGGTTGAGGGTGATGAATATGAAATTCCACCCTATGAGTACCCTCCTTTGAGATGTAATGTGATGCATTCTGCTGCGGATGCTGACAATGATGATGATGATGGTGATGGTGATGCAGATGTTGAGAAATATGTGTTTGGGGAAACTCCTAGGGACCGTTTGAGGAACCTGGAAAATAGGATCTCTCAAATGGAGATGGAGAGAACTCCCACCTATAGCCAGATGGATGGGGATTTTGCTGGGAAAAATTTTATGGAGAAGGTGGTGGTTGCACAGTCTCCGAGACGGACCAAACATTCCAGGAAATTTTCTTCTTTTGACTCGGCTTCGTTGGGCGCTGAGCTTCTATGGATTCTCCCAGGCTGAATGGTAGCTTTAGGAAGATAGATGAGGAGCATCCCAATTTGAAGAAGGTAGACAATGCAGCACCAGAAGCTGGTGATGATGACATGAGTGACCGAGTGTATACAATTGACTCTGTTTATAATGGGGCACCATGTAATGGTTTCACAGAGTTCAAAGCTGGAGCCGGTGGTGCTTACAATGATTATGCAACCACTCCAATCGACTTGTTAGGGAATCAGGATGATTTTGAAGATCCCTATGTAAAGAAGCTTTACATGAGGCTTCAGGCACTCGAGGCTGATAGGGAATCAATGAAGCAGGCGATCATTTCAATGTGCACTGATAAAGCACAACTTGTGTTACTCAAGGAAATAGCTCAACAGTTGTGCAAAGACATGTCACCAAAGAGAAAAAGGATGGCGAGAAAGCCATTTAGCATGCCATTTGCCACAGTTTTCAGGGTAATTTTAAAAATAAAAGGTTTTTGTGATATCTGATTAGATAATCTCTATCCAGTTCACTTATCAACTCATGATTGATGATTGATAGCGGCACTTATGCTATTTCATCTTTCTTTTTGTTTACAGTGGATCACATCAATTGTTTTCTGGAGAAAGAAAGCTCATCAAATCAAGTAAGTGGCCAGGAACCATAGTTTCTTCAAAATTTGCTAACCACACCTAGTGTGATATGGATAGGTTGTTGTATTGTATATGAGCTATATAGTCTACTGAAGTGAGCAAAATCAAGCACAATTCTGAGAACCATACCTAGTGTGACATGGATAGGTTGTTGTATTGTATATGAGCTATATATAGTCTACTGAAGTGAGCAAAATCAAGCACAATTCTGAGAACCACCTTAGCCAGAATAGTTTAGAATTCAAGCAGCCTCTGCTCCTAAAACAAAAATACATAACACTTGCAGAGGAATGTTGAAAAATCAACACCAGCAATCTTTATTATTAAAGGTTCTTTATTTTCCTGCAAAACTTCACTGTCGTGGACTTTTGATGTTCAATCTGTTGAGTATACTTGTCATGCATTATATTTAATATTTGAATCAGCAGAATCCCTGCAGAAAGTAGTGTTTGGTTCGCAACAAATTCACTTTGGTTTTTTTTGTTAATCATGCTTGGTAGTTTTTGCGAGTATATTGTTTTTAACCTGGGGGCAGAGAGAAAAGCTGGTAAAGTGTGTATTCTTGAATGATTGGTTGACCAGAAATTAGTCATCATCTAAACTTCTTGTTACTGTAGGTATATGTTCGGGCTACCAACTGAGAGTGTTGGCTTGCTAATGCTCCTGGACAGGGGACCCCTTGTACAGTCATGGAGATATCATTCGAGAACACAATTGGGAGATTATTAGTACTCCAATTACTGTGTCATCTTACAGGGTAGGCTCATCTGTGGGATCACCAATTGAATCTTAAATCACACTATACGATGAGATTTTTTCTTTCCTTTTTGTCCCCTAGATATTTTTTTCACCAAAGAAGTGGTGTTTTGTGCAGTGTTTCTCTATTTCTTTATGAATTTGAATGTAATTTGTTGGTTGATTGGTGATGCTTGGATATGATTTGGCATTTGAGCATTCTTGGTGTGCTCATATAGTTTTTGTTGAAGTTGAGCCGAGGTACATGTCTTTGGACCGTCCTCTCCTGTACATGACACATTGTAAGTTTCTTAAGTCTTCATACAGTGCATATGATTTTCTTAAGCTCAATCCGAGTGAGTGGAACGTTGTTTTTGTCTGAGTCTTGCACATTTAGATGTACCCTCCCTTCATATTCCATTATTCTCCCCTGCTCAATCTTTTTAGTGCAGACATGATAAACTATTGTAGAAAAAGACACGTACAGATGTACTATAATGATCGTTACACCAGTATAGTCTTCTTTTGCCCAAGGTAATCCTTTGGAGAATAATTAGTCCCTTAAATTTAGAAAATTTTATATTAGTTTCTCAAATTTTATAAAAAGAGCAAGTTTATTACTCCTTCAAATTATTGTCAGAGTTATTAACAAAAATAGTAATGTATTTTTAACTTACATGTGTCCTATCAATTTTCACATTGATAACTTCTCATTTCCTATCTATAGAACAAATGCAGTTAAAATCAAAATCTTTTTTCTTCAGAGAATAGATGAAGAAAAGGTCTAAACAATTTTATTTAAAAAGTGAGACAAGTTAGATCTACCATGAAGGTTGATAGTACAATTAAACAAGTTAACAGATTCATAAGTAAGTTAGGATATAGTTTATACGATAGTTTTAACAGGAACTAATATCCTTTTATAAAATTTGAGAAATTAATATGAGATTTTCAAAAAGAACTAATTTGTTTTCATTATAAACTTGAGAATAACTTTAGATTTTAGTCAACCCTTTTTTATGATCAGGTTTTATCCATTTTCTTAAGGATCAAAACCTTTTGCTTATTTTAGCGTGATTTTCTCTTTTTAACCGTCGGAAAAAAATAAACTCTTTTAACTTAAATATATACTAAAAAAGAATAATTTTGTTTATAAGATTAACATAAATTCATGGTCGCAATATTATTTAATGCAATTTATTCTCGAGTTTGTATTTAATTAATCGGTGATAGAAACTAAAATATTTAGTATTACAATGCACGTATATGTACTTGTTATCTTTAGATTAAAAAAAAATTATGTTCTGGACGCTGTAAAATGCAAGACTTTTACATTTTGAGATGAATATTATATATTAACAGTATAAAAAAAATTATATTATTTTAATTGTAAGCTTTGTAAGATTATAAATAATTGAATTAAATATTTTTTATTAATATAATATTATATAATTAAATTTTGATATAAAATTTTTATGCTTAATTTGGGTCCAATATTCATCAAAATTAAAATCTTCCGGGTTTTGGGGTGAGATATAACAAGTTATCAATTTAATCATTTTAATCTTTATATTATCTATCATTATTTAATTGATAAAATGTTAAATAAAAATAAATTGAGGTAACATGACTCATATTTTATAATGTCAGAAACTAATTTAATTCATTTTAAAAGTTAAACTAAAATAACTCATTAATTTAAAATAAGGGCTAAATAAGTATTAACTCTAACATAAAATACAAAATACCATGCGTATCATTTTATAATGTTCCGTGAGAAAAACAAGAGGCTTTTCCAATTGATCGAAGGCAATTTTTTTCGATAGACCCAAATTCGCCTAAAAAAAGTAGGATAAATCGGCCCCTTAAAAAAAATAAACACATTTTATGACCCTTCACATTTTTAAATTTAAGTTAGTTATTGTTGAATATTTTAATAGATTTATTTATTTTATTCATAATTTTATGAAATATTTAGTAGAGACTAATTCATTTTATATTTTTAATTACGAGAATCATAAAGCTATTAGAATTGATTTAATTAAGAAATTTAAATAGTATCCTATATTTAAATCTTATTGAATATAATTTTTAAAATATAAAAAAAATTACGAGAACCAAAAAGTATATTTTTATTCTTCTGAGACGAATTTTTCCGATGTTATTTTCTATTCTTCGAGGATTTATTTTAATAAAAATTAAAGTGAGAAATGTTCGGGTTCGGGTTCGGGTTTTGGCACCCTACGCTGCACTGCCAGCAAGCAGAGGGAGTGGCGGCAACAGTTGGAAACCTGGAAAGGAATCCACTGATGCAGAGCTTCAGGATGAAGCACTTGTTGTCCCATGTCACAAGAACCACAAAGAAGAAAAATAGAAAGAGACGCAAACTCAGAAACCAAGCCAACCAAAAACACTGCATTTCCATTTCAAAAGAGTTGCCTTGTCCACAACAACACGAACATGAACAAGAAGATGAAGAAGAAGACACTGAGGAAGGTTTCAGCCTCAAAAGCTCTGCCCCATCACACACCCATGGAGTTCAACCTTTGGGGAACCTTTATCTCAACCCGGGTTCCCTCAACTCCAGAGACACAGGCTTAGGTAACCTTCATACGCTTTCTGATGAGCTTGTTCTTGAGATTCTTGGGTGCTTGGATGGTGCTGGGTTGGGGGTTTTGGCTACTGTGAGCAAGTCCTTTTATGTCTTCTCAAACCATGAGCCCTTTGGAGGAATCTTGTCTTGGAGAATCTTCTTGGTGGGTTTCAGTTTCATGGTTCTTGGAAATCCACTTATGTAGCTGCTTCCTACCCTTCATTTGATTTCTCAAGTAATGCACTCCAGAGGTTCAAAGTTAGAGACTTTTATTCTGATTATCTCTTCCAGAGTTGGCTCTGTGCTAATCTTGAAATGAAGCCTGAATGGTTGGAAAGGGATAATATAGTTAGGAAGAGCGGTATTTCGGTTGAAGAGTTTGTGTTGAAGTTTGAGGAGCCTAATAAACCGGTGTTGTTGGAAGGGTGTATTGATAATTGGGATGCATTGAGAAATTGGGATAGAGATTACTTGATGCAGTTGTGTGGTGATGTTAAGTTTGCGGTGGGGCCGGTAGAGATGAAGCTTGGAGACTATTTCCGGTACTCGGATCAAGTTAGAGAAGAAAGGCCGTTGTATTTGTTTGATCCAAAATTTGCTGAAAAAGCTCCAAAATTGGGTTCTGAATATGAAGTTCCAGTGTACTTCCGGGAGGACTTGTTTGGTGTTTTGCGCAATGAGAGGCCTGACTATAGGTGGATTATTATTGGTCCTGCCGATCCGGATCATCTTTCCATGTTGATCCAAATTCAACTTCAGCTTGGAATGCGGTGATCAAGGGGTCCAAGAAGTGGATATTGTTTCCTCCTGGTGTGATTCCACCTGGCGTTCATCCTAGTCCTGATGGCGCAGAGGTTGCATCTCCAGTTTCAATAATTGAGTGGTTCATGAACTTTTATGGTGCAACAAAAGATTGGAAAAAGAAACCTATCGAATGCGTATGTAAAGCTGGGGAGGTTATCTTTGTGCCTAATGGATGGTGGCATTTGGTGTTCAATTTGGAGGAGTCTATAGCCATAACCCAAAACTATGTTAGTAGGTAAGGTTCTTTACTGATTTCTGTAGATTTTGAAGCTTGATAAATAAATTACTAATTACATGATCTTCTGTATATTGGCTTTCAATCTATTAAAATGTATTGTAATCTGTAATTTTTAAGCTAGAGCATGATAAAGCTATGGAACACTTCAGTTGACTCTCTTTCTGAATTTACTGGTGATAGCTCCTGGTAGTGATGAGTTCTATTTCTTGGTCTTTCAAGAATTTGTCCTCGTTTGTTCCTTTTTATTTTCTTCAGTAGTTATAGCTTGATACATGTTTAAATTTTGAATGATGTGATGTATCTATTTGCCAGTTTTTATACTTTAAACAACCAAGTGCCTGATTTTTGTTTAATTCATTATATGTTATATGATAGCAAATCCTGATAATCTTGAAGGGAGCAGATGTTTTTATGGAAGAGCAGCTTGTCCCTATGTGAAACATTTTGTCAGAATACTTTTTTTTCTTTGTTGGGTGTTAAAACATTCGTTGGCATCTCAGACTCTAGCACTTTAGACTGCTGCAGTAAAATGTTATCGTTTCCCTTGGTTTGTACTTTGTAATAACATGGGTCCGTAATTCATCTCAGCTGATTTTTATACTGAGGTGGGTGATTGTGGCTTGCATGAATTATCCTTTATTTTTGGAAATGGGAGAGTGTGAGGAATTTTCATGTGTGTGCCTATGTAGAGTATTGCACTGTCTACATATTGGGTTAGGTCACTTACTCACCAAAGTGAAAGAACTCCTTCAAGAAATTACTTATTTTAATATATATGCCCCCTGAAAGAAAATTCACTTTTTTTTCCCTTCCTATAGCTAATGCCTATGAGATACCAGTGTTAGTGAGATGATGTGCAAAATGTATATCTTGTTAACGACAGCATGCTTGTACATTTGTACTTGTCCTAACAATATCCATAATTTAAAAATTTATGAAATGTACTCAATATATTAAGTCATTTATGATTGAATCTGTAGCATTTCAAATTCGGGTCCGGCTTGTATTTTGCTTGTGCATTTGATAATCTAATCTCAAATGTTGGTGGTCATTTGTTGCAGGAGAAATTTGATAAATGTGTTGGATTTTCTCAAAAGGCCAAATGCTAGCACACTAGTATCCGGAACAAGGGATCGAGTGAACCTGTATGATAAGTTTAAGAATGCTATTGAGGCTTCTTTTCCTGGAGAAATTGATGAACTGGCCCAAAAAGAAGCAGAGAAAAAGATCCAGCAGAAGAAACTTTGCTTCTGGGATTCTGTCACAGATGCCAATGCAGGAGCTTTCAAGTTCTCTTTCTAGAGAATTACTGATCCACATTTGAGAAAGATGATATAATTCAATTTTGACAATATGATTAGTTTTCCATTGATTGTGCTCTTTTGATTTTTTTTTAGCTGCTACATTGTCATGGCAAACGTCCTTCTTGGCTACCTGTTGTACTAATTTTGACTATCAAAACTGGAAAAAGCATGGATTTCGACTGCAGATATAATACATGATAGGGGATGAACCATGAAATACTTTGGAGAGAGAGAGCAAACTATTCGTTCATTAGGAACTCAACTCGCATGTACTGGTCCTAACAAGCAACCCTAGACCGCCAGTTGTACAAAATAAGTTTGTACTCGCAATAAATGAAATTCTTAACCATTGTAGTGCTCCTAGACATATAAAATAAGAGTTATATTATTTGTCCTAAAGTAAACCTTCTTAACCATTGTAGAGCTCCTGGACAGGAAAGTTTGCTCACCTGTACTGTAAATATTAACCAACCACTATTTCCAAATGCTTCACTGCCCTAATGAATTATAAAAATTTAATGTCACATTTTGATCCAAGATCTTAACAAAAATGAGTTTTCAAGTTTTCCAATTTACATGATCCACACGTGGAACACTTTTATTCAACGTGGAACTTCATTATTGCAGTTAAAATTCCACCAGTTCTCCCAGGAAAAACATAGCTTCATAAAGAATCTCCTGATGACATTTAGGAGAAATCCATAACCATGAGGCAGCTTTGCACAACACAGTAAGCAAGCAGAACATACAAAATGGGGAGAGTACAAAGGCTCCAAACTTTTCATGCTTCTTCCAATAAACAGAACTAGTATTTATCAATGGTTGCATTATAGTTCAATCATGAGTGTGTTGGAAAATGACGAGCAGTGTTGGCAATGCCAGCAGCAACACCGTTCTTCAAAAGCTGAGGCTCAAGAATCCTAAGCTCGTGCTATTGGAATCATGCTCCAATCTCAGGGACCTCAAGATCTTCCATGCCCACATGCTACGAACCCACCTCTTCTTCGACGTCTTCGCCGCAAGTCGCCTCATCGCCCTCTGTGTAGACTCAAAGAATCTCCTTCATTACGCCATAAGGATCTTCTCCCAAATCCATAACCCGAACCTCTTCATCTTCAACGCCCTCATCCGAGGCTGTTCATCCGGCCAAAACCCCGCCAATTCCTTTCGCTATTACATCAATCGCAGCGTATTGGAATCTTTCCTGATAACATCACTTACCCTTTTTTGGTGAAGGCTTGTGCTCACCTTGAGAATGCGGTTATGGGCACACAAGCACATTGTCAAATCATAAGGCATGGTTTTGAGCGTGATTGCTATGCCCAGAACTCACTTGTTCATATGTATGCCACTGTTGGGGATTTAAAGGCTGCAAGATGCGTTTTTGAAGGGGTTTATGGGTTTGATGTGGTGTCCTGGACTTCCATGATTGCTGGGTACCAAAAGTGTGGGGATGCTGAGTCTGCACGTGAACTGTTTGATGGAATGCCGGAGAGAAATTTGGTGACTTGGAGCACTATGATTAGTGGGTATGTCCGGAACAATCGGTTTGATAATGCCATTGAGCTGTTTCGGGTTATGAGGGATGAAGGGGTGGTGGCTAATGAGGCTGTCATGGTGGGTGTGATATCTGCTTGTGCTCATTTGGGGGCTCTTGCAATGGGGGAGGAGGCTCACGAGTATGTAGTGAGGAATGGATTGAGTTTGAATCTGATTCTTGGGACAGCTGTTGTTGACATGTATGCAAGATGTGGGAATGTTGAGAAAGCTATTCAGGTTTTTGAGCAGTTGGCTGAAAAGGATGCACTTTGTTGGACAGCTTTGATTGCTGGACTAGCCATGCACGGTTATGCAGAGAAAGCACTTTGGTATTTCTCGGAAATGGTGAAATCATCAGGGCTAGTTCCTAGAGACATTACGTTTACTGCGGTGTTGACAGCTTGCAGCCATGGAGGGCTGGTAGACAGGGGACTGAAAATATTTGAAAGCATGAAAAGAGATCATGGGGTGGAGCCAAGATTGGAGCACTATGGTTGTATGGTTGACCTACTTGGCCGTGCAGGGAGGCTGGCAGAGGCAGAGAAATTTGTTCTTGAAATGCCTGTGAAGCCAAATGCTCCGATATGGGGTGCATTGCTAGGAGCTTGCCGGATTCACAGAAATGCAGAGGTTGGGGAAAGGGTGGGAAAGATTTTGATCCAGATGCAACCAGAACACAGTGGTTATTATGTGCTGCTTTCAAACATATATGCTCGCACAAACAAGTGGAAAGATGTTACTATCATGAGGCAAATGATGAAGGAAAAAGGAGTAAGAAAGCCACCTGGATATAGTCTAATTGAGATAGATGGAAAAGTTCATGAATTTACAATTGGACATAAATCACACCCAGAAATAGAGAAAATAGAAAGAATGTGGGAAGATATACTGCAGAAAATAAGGTTAGCAGGATACGTTGGAAATACGGATGAAGCATTGTTTGACATAGATGAAGAGGAAAAGGAAGATGCACTTAACAGGCATAGTGAGAAGCTGGCCATTGCATATGGACTTATGAAGATTCGAGCTCCTACACCGATTCGGATCGTGAAAAACTTGCGTGTATGTGAAGATTGTCACACTGCTACAAAGCTGGTTTCGAAGGTTTTCGGAGTGGAGTTGATTGTGAGAGATCGAAACCGATTCCATCATTTTAAAGAAGGGACGTGTTCTTGTATGGATTACTGGTAAAACGGCTAAGTAACTGTCTTCATATGTGATACCAGATACACACAATCACTCACAAAATATTATGACAACGAAAGCATAAGAGGAAGAGAATTAAAGGAAACTAATAGTAGCTTTTTTATTTCACTTGTTCACATAATCACACGGTACAAGACTTGGTCTTTTATAGACACATATCCATCATACAAAGACAAGCAAATCTTACATACAATAAATACTAACGTGATGGATGAATAGTAATACATCCATCTAGTGCTACACGCATGTTGGTCTACAATATAAGAGGCTTCAATTTCAAAGAAGCATGCTTAGGATTTATTGCGAGAGAAGGAAAAGTCATACTTGCTTTAATATTTCACATTGCCTCCCTTAAATCAAGTATTTAAAATTAATCATTCCAAGTATTTTCTTCAACTGGAGAATAATTCATTCTTCAAAGGTTTTGTAAAAATACTGCAACTTGTTTTTCAATGTGACGATAATCAATCAATACTTCTTTTTCAACAACCAATTCTCAAATCTTATAGAATCTAATATCAATATGTTTGGATCTCCCATGAAACATTAGATTTTTGCAAAGTGCAATAGCAGACTTGTTATCACAAAATATTGTTGTGGGAGTATTTTGTTTATATTTCAATGCTTCAAGAATTCTTCTAAGTCATTGCCTGTAGAATAGCTGCTTACTATATATTCTACTTCAGCTATGGAGAGTGCAACAACTAATTGTTTCTTTGAAGACCAAGATACTGTACTAGATCCAAGATGAAAAACATATCTTGAAGTATTTTTCCTTGTTTCTACGTCACCTGCCAGTTACTATCTGTGTATCCAACAAGTATCACATCATTAGTATCACCATAAAAAATTTTATCAGTTATGATACCTTTGATATAGCGAAGAATTCTTTTAGCTGCTTTTAAATGACAGTGCGCGGCTCCTCCATGAACTTGTTTAATAATCCAACTCCAAAAACTATGTCTGGTCTAGTTGCAGTCAAATATCTTAAACTTCCAATCAAACTCTTGTAATAGGTAAGGTCCACATCTTTTCCCTAATCTTCTTTTATCAATTTCAGCTTCTTCAATGGAGTGGAGAACTGACTTTGAATTCTCCATCTGAAACTTCTTTAAAATATCATTAGCATATTTCTTTTGAGAAATAAAAATGCCATGATCCTGGTGAACAATTTCAATGCTTAGAAAGTAAGACATTAGACCCAGATTTGTCATTTCAAAATGTTTCACCATGGACTCCCTAAATTCTGCAATTATTTTCAAATTATTTCCAATGAAAATCAAATCATAAACATAAAGGTATACAATGAGCATATTACCAGACTCAACAAATTTAATGTATAGAGTATGTTCAAATGGGTATCTTTGAAAACCATTCTCAATAAAATAAGAATCAATTTTCTTGTACCATGTTTTTGGTGCTTGCTACAAACCATACAATGCCTTCTTCAATTTGTAGGCTTTGTCCTCTACACTAGGGATCACATAACCTCAGGTTGCTCAATATATACTTCTTCCTCCAAAGTACCATTCAAAAAAGCAAACTTGACATCCATTTGATATATCTTCCACTTATTTTGAACAGAAAGTGAAATAATCATCCAAATTGTATCAAGTCTAGTAACAGGAGCAAATACCTCAAAGCAATCAATATTTGGCTTTTACTTGTATCCTTTTGCAACCAATCTTGCTTTGAACCGATCAATTGCACCAGTGGGCTTATACTTTATCTTGTATACTCATTTCACTCCTATTGGCTTCTTACTTGCAAGTAAATATGTTAGCACCCAGGTATCATTTTTGTCAATTGCAAAGATCTCTTCATCCATATTTTTTCTCCAATTCTTGTCAGTGGAAGCTTTTTCAAAGCTTACTGGTTCACAATATGCAAATAAAGCCAAAATTGATAATATTTTCATTAGATGAATCATTATCATTGCTCACAACATAGTCCCCCAGTCTTGCTAGTAATTGACGGTTCCTTTGAGGTCGACTTGATGATTCTGTTAGCTAATGTGCTTGTCTGTCCATCTTCATCTTCATAACTATCAAAAATCACCAAGGACTTCTTCTAAGTTTTGGAAGACCAGCCCACATTTTCTTCATCAAAAGTCACATCTAAACGATGATCACCTTCTTTGTTTCTGGATTATACAAGTTTATAGGCTTTTGAGTTCATACTGTAACCAATAAAAATACATTTCTCACATTTGTCATCCAATTTCTTCCTTAATCTGATCTGGTACATTGGCATATGTAATACACCCAAAAACTCTGAGGTGGTGAATTGAAGGCTTCCTTCCACTCCAAGCTTCCTCAGGAGTCTTATTATGAACACTTCTATTAAGCACCTGTTCAAAATATATACAACAATAGCAACTTTGCACAAAATTCTTTTGGCAATTGTTTGAACCGCAACATGCATCTGACCATATCCATGATTGTCCTGTTCTTCCTTTCAGCAACTCCATTCTATTGGGGAGTGTATCTGGTTGTCATTTGATATTGAATCTCATGCTGCTCAAAGAAATCTATACATGCAAGATATTCCTGTCCTCTATCCGTTCTTAAAATCTTGATTCTATAGCCACTTTGATTTTCCACAAATGCCTTGAATGACTTGAAAACACCACATGCTTCTAATTTCTACTTCAAAAAATACACCCAAGTTTTTCTACTAAAGTCATCAACAAAAGTAATGAAATATCCGCTTCCACTGTGATGGAACATCAATGGTGCATAGATTTGAATGTACAATCTCCAACAACCTTTTTGCTCTCCAAGATTTTCCAACACAAAATGATTCTTTGTTCTTCTTTCCTAGTTGACAACTATCACAAATACAATTAGGAATTTGAATAGCTGGCAAAACAGAAACAAGTTTTTTCCTTGACAGGTAATTTAATTTAGAAAAATGATAATGTCTAAAACGCATGTGCCATAACCAGTTATCATCAAATATCACTGAACTCAAGCAAGAACATTTTTCATGTTGAATTTTCAATGGAAAAAGTCTGTTTCGAGTCATTTTTACCTTGGCTATAAATCTTCCATTCTTGTCAAACATTATGTAGTATCCTTGATAAATTTGAATATTATAGCCGTTCTAGACAATGTCCCAAACTCAACAAATTGTGATGAAGACCAGGAGCATAAAACACATCAAAAATAAAATTGTGAGAACCATCTTTCAATGTTTTTTTATTTGACATTTTCCCAAAATCGAAATATTTGATTGGTTGCCAAATTCCACGATGATTTTCCAGTTTCATCTAGTAAACTTAAAAAAAACTCATTTTTTCCCACACATGTGATTATTACAACCAATATCTAAATACCACATATTTTCTTCCACATCAAAAGAATTACTTGTCAAAAATAGACTTTGTGGATTAGAATTCTCACCAATATTTTGCACTGGTTTTCGACAACATTTGCTTGAGTGCTGTTGCTTTGATTCATTGGTCTTAATCTCCAATTTGCAGCTCTGTGCCCAAACTTTTCACAATGAAAACAATTAAAGTTTGTTCTTTCTTGATAAAAGTTACCTCTTCCTCTTGCTCGATAGCAAGCCCAAAATTATTTTCTCCTCTTCCTTGATTATGTGGTATGAAATTATTGCCTCTTCCTTGATTATAATTAGTGCTACGACCTTCTCTGAAATTTCCTCTCCTTTGCCTCTGCCTCTAAAGTTTCCTCTGTCTTGGCCATAACTTCTTTCTTCTCCTTCATGGCTTGATTCAGCAAATCTGTTTAAATTCACCTAACTCTTCAAGGCTTCTTCTGCTGATTTTTCTGTCTTCTCCAAGATCCTACTAGCATGACTTTCTATGCTTCCCTGAATTCTGCAATTATTATTTTGTCTATATCGTGTAACTCAATTATTATAGTTACTACATGATCAAATTTGATTGGCATAGTGCGGAGGATTTTCTCCACCACCTTGTTGTCTTCTATATTCTCTCCATATACTCTCATCTTATTGACAATGTCAGTGACACAAGAAAAATATTATTCAATAGTTTCTAACTGGCCATTTCATACCTTTCATATTCTCTGCGAAGATTACAATTTGGATTTTTGCGCCTTATCTACACCTTTGTAAGAGTTTTAGAGTATCCCATGCTTCTTTGACAGTTTTGGCATTAGCAATTTTGCCAAACATGAATAATCTACTCCTTGATGGATTTGTGGTAGCGCCAATTGGTATTTCCTTTGAGTTGTTTAATCTGCTCCTTCTTGAATGTTGGTTCAATAAAACTCCAAATATTGTGAGCTTTTAAATGGGTGTACATTAAAATTTTCTAATAATAATAATCAAGTTTCTCATTTAATTTGGCAGACCAAACAATATTGTAATTGTTTGCTATATTGATTCTAGAAAAATTAATTGTATGAGACCACTTTTATTTTTCATAAACTTTTTGAAAAATTAGCATTGGATTTAATCAGCTCTGATAGCAATATAATATCATATACATACAATCATCCAAAATATTATGGCAACGGAAGCATAAGAGGAAGAGAATTAAAGAAAACTCAGTAGCTTTTTTGTTTCACTTGTTCACATAATCACACGGCGCATACAATAAATACTAACGTGATAGATGAATAGTAATACATCCATCTGGTGCTACACCTGCATGTTGGTCTACAATATAGGAGGCTTCAATTTATGCTTAGCATTTATTTCAAGAGACGGAAAAGTCATGCTGGTTTGATATTCAGATATGCATGAAAAATAGGATACCCTGGCCACATTATTTACTCGTGTAAAATTCACTCAAAAAATCATTAAAAAAAAGTGAGTAACTAACATTCTTCGAACTAAACTTTTAAAGCGCATTAGTCAAGATATCTCTAGTCATGATGCTCAGTGTTCCAGCATTAAACATTCTTATCCAGAAACAAATTAGTTACTGTTAATTGAGTGAACTTGAAATTCACCCATCAGAAATGTAATGGACAATGTGCCTCTGCATGGCTCAAGATTTATCGTCCTCATCCGTTGACGGATAGAATACAACGTTTTGGCCGAACTAAGAACTATCAGTAGTTAATTATGTATCTTTATTACGAATTTTTTACCCAAAAAGGGAACATAGAGCATTCTTCAAGAGGAAATATCGTCTGATTACTCAATCCAAATGGCAATTACATGTCCAAGTGCCTATGACTAAAAAGATACAATGATTCGTGATTGATTCATCTCCCCTCCAATGACTTAGCTTTGTGGCCCTGAATGAAACATTCGAAATACACCAACTGCTAGAATTCACAAATGGCATTGATATTACAATTCTTGGTTGGGAACATGTTCCTCCAGACTGACTGAGAAAATGGAAAATACAAAATTCCTTGTTTTTCATTTTCTGGAGGTTAGGGAAGGATAAGCAACGAAATAAATTACTATCAATGTGATGAAAATAAGTTACTTATTTTGAAGATTATAGAGGGGATAAGGAAGCTGTATAAGAACCATCACAGTACTTCAAGCCTTTTAGTGAGCATGACGACAGGCAAGAGGTGACTACAGCTTCTGGAATGCCATATGAACCACTGCGGTCTTGCATGTTTTCACTACCATCAGCTTTAGATTCCAACTTGTCACAAGTTGATTTTAAAGCAACATTCAAGCCTACTGAGCTGGGTTCCGTCACAAAACTGTTCGTCACAAGATGGAACTAAACATCATTTCTGTTTCAAATAACAATACATGATGCAACCAGTTTTAATTAGATAATGTGTATTACCAATTAAAGGCCACCCATACCTTGCCACAAAGCTTCTTCCGTCAGAACTCATCAATGCACATATACCACAAATAATCCATGGTGGAAGAAATGCATCCTTAATTTCAATGCTACAACAAAGGCCATCTGATGATCTCTGTGCAGACTCGCTATCATCATCTTTCCAAATGAATCCAGTATGAGAAGCAGCAATATGGTCAGCTCTTCTCATCTCCATGCATTTAATCTGCAGAAGAGAAGCGTATAGATTTCAACATGTGTTAAACAGCCAACAAAAGAAAAATAACTACGGTAGCTTTAAACAAACGGGAAAAAGAAAGAAATTTCAATTTCCAGGCAATGTGTTCCTCTAGATGGTTTTCTGAAAGATAACCATACACTAAACTGGTCTGGCGCACAAATTTGAAAATTAAGCAACAACCAACAATATTTGCCGCTTAATGATAAAAAACTCCTGAAAATGCTAATTGCGTCTGTGACTAATTTACTGAAATTTCAGTGAAGACAAAGTGCAGAAAGCCAGATACAATGCAATAAAGAATAAAAGAAAAGTTGAAGAGAAAGAAAATCGAGTCAAGCAGGGGACTTATGACATACATCAGGCGAGGACAAAGCAGAATTTTGAAACGGCACAGGAGAGCACAAGACAGGTACGTCCATAGCAGAGAGTGAGGTCAAGAGAGATCTGCAGCATGCAGACAATAAATGTCAGCAACGAAATTGAAAATGAAATATGCAAGGAACGGGATAGGAAGCTACCAAGTTAACCATTGATTAGTGACCTGTAATTTAGTAAAAAGTCATATAGACCATGTACATTGTTGTTGCCACTGAAAACCAGCAAAGATTCTGGGCTGTTATCGACTTCCGAGAATGACCTTAATCGTCGAGTCTGCATTATTCCAAATAGAAAGCACCAATCAATTGATAGATAAACTTTAGATCAAGGCATACATACACAAAAGGGACAATCAATAATCATTAACGCGAGAACAAGCAAGAGCAGCAAGATAAACTGATCCCAAAATCTCCTGACACTTTTGAATGAAATCATAAAATCAGTGTTTTCTCCATAAACATGAATCACGGGGTTGAATCAAGGGCCTCATGCTCAAGAAACTAGAGCCCCTTCCACTCAGACTAACAACAGCGCTTATACTAGTCTCCTTTTTTCGTAATTTTTTTTATTATTATTGCCAAGTTCTGAACAATAGTTCAAAGCTCAAACCAAATAGTTCACTTAATACCAATAGGGAGCCAGCAGAGAAATGCAGTATCAGTATTCATTATTCAGTATAAATTTATCAATACCATCACAAAGACATCAGCACTTTCGCAGTTTGATTGATTTTAAGGCAAAAACCAACTGATCTAATCAATAAATTTTATTTCGGTTTGATTCGAATTATTTTTAAAAACCAAACTAATTTAAATCGGTTTAAATTGGTTTGACTTTGATTTTTATTACAAATTTTATAAAATATAAAAAAATAGCTATAAACAACATTAAATTAGACGAATCGTTACTATAAAACTATATAATTATAAAATCTGAGCAAATTTTTAAAAGATATGCTAATTTGTAATATTATTAACTAATAAATTAAACAAATAATAAAAGATTTGAACAAAAATCATATTGATTAAATTAAAAAATTAATGTATAATTGAAAATCCAAAATATTGAGTTAAAATATGAAACAAATTTAGATATGGATAGAAAATTTGGATAAGTAATACATTTAATTAATATATATAATTATTAATGTAATATATTATCTGTTGGGTTTAGTTTGGTTCAACTTTGGAAATAAAAACCGAAAACCAATCAGTTTGATTCAAGTTTCACAAATTAAGAACCAATTCAAACCGATTTTTTTATTTTGATCAATTTTCAGTTTTATGATCGGTTTTCAATTTTAATTCGGTTTGAATCAGTTTGAACAGCTCTACCCACTATTTCAGTAAATTATTTATCAAGATCATTGACAGAAATAAATGATATACTATAGATACAAACCTGCCCCAGGTTTTGCTTCTCTATCTCTGAGAGCTCAACCAGATCCTCAGTAGTGACTTGCTCAACTTTCGAATGGCAAAGAGGCATAGAGAAACCAACATCCTAGTCAAAAAGGATACAACCATAAATAAGTAGAGATCATCACCTATGAATATTAATGAGAAATTCGAAAATAATAATTAGAAAAAATAAAACTCATCGGATAAAAAGCAAGCTCTGGTAGGAAAAATGGAAGAAAGCACTCACGCCATAGACCCACAAAGGCACTAAGGCCCATACCATAGAAACATACGCTAACCAACTGAGAAAAAACGAACTGGAATGCATTTTGACTTTGTGAAGTTAAAAATATACGTAGTTAAAGTCGTATAACTAACACCAAAAAAGCATATCCCTAGTTATTCTCCTTGCCATGACCTACTTGAAAACCAAACACTCAAACTGAATTGTCCTCGGATGGGATGAGATCATGAGACTACTACACTTTGATAATAAGAAAAAGAAATAAAAACCATAAACCTGACCAATATATATACAACGACTTACATGCTCACTCAACAATGATCTCAATCCTCTGGTTGACTGAGAGATATATGCATTGCACGAGCATTTAGATCCACCAGAGCCGTCACCACCAGTAAACATCACAACAAACTGGGAAGTGCAAACTAGAAAGGGGAAGGGAAATAAAATCAACAAAAAGTTGTATTCAGTATTCCTACATAAACATGAATAAATAAATGCGAAGGTTCTTATAAAAAATAAATAAAATGCACAATGAAAACAGAAGGTTCAAAGAGTAGCAAAATTAAGTCCACGCATTAAGGTCCCATGTGAATAAACATCTTATTTAAACGCTTATAGAAAAGTAACTTTTAAAAAGTAACTTGTGAATAAGTTATTTTATATACAAATACATAATAATAAAAGTACTTATTTTTAGTGTTTTAGAAAATATTTTTTAAGAAGCTAAATATATTAACTTCTCAAAAAATATTAAGAATAACTTTTAAAGAAGTGATAAGTTGTTTAGCCAAACAGGATAAAAAATAAAAATATGACTTTTGACTTCTAAAAAATTAAAAAAAAGTCATAAGTTGTGCTATCTAAACAGACTCTAATTATACTATAGGAAGCTACATCATTCAAAGAAACTGAGTGTATTTTGATCATGTAACTTGACCATTATGCAGAAACAATATATATTACATATTCACTAGCACGAACACTGATGAGAATTCAGAAGAACAGAAACAGCAACAAAAAGGCGCAGTATAACAATAAACATATTTCTATAAGAACTCCACCGTACAAAAGAAAACATGACGGTTATGTATAATCACCATAAAACAGGCCGCAGGTGTTCTTTCGAAGCATGTAATAGAGATCCGGAAGGACTCTTCCCAATCTACTTGTCGTTTCCTTAAGAACTCCGGTTCTATTGCATAAAAGGGGTAAATGGAACGTAAGCAATAGCAAAAGGAAGACAAAGAAGAGACAGGAAATGGGGTTAAGTTGAAAGCTGCTTGACCACCTCCATCAGCTGTTGATGAGCTCAAGGCGGATATGAGAGAAGGTGGTAGAATGGATTGAGGATACATCCATGAATGCAAAACTTTGAAGCTCCGGGAACCTCTAATATTTTGATTTTCGGAGGGACAATGTTGGAAGGTAGGCATCGTACCACACACAGCTGACCTGTGTATCCTGAAATTTGGAAATCAAAATAGCTTACACAGAAAGGCAACAGACAACAAGGGCAGTAGACACCAAAGCAAGCAGGCAATCATCAGTCCAAACAACACAGATTGGTGCGGCATCAACATAACATATAGCTAAACAAAAAAGTCTGAGGGTGTCAATGCATATGCAAAAAGCCACAAACTGTGCAATGTATACAAAACAGATTTTTATGACAGAAAATGAAAATACTTGTTATATAAAATATGCATGATAAATACATTACATCCATCACCGCCATTCTTATTACATCCAATGCCAACCCTATTCTTAATTTCTGGAATAATATGCACATAGCTCAGCACAATAGTTTTGCATCCGCCAAACAAACAAACAAACAAACAAGTGTGACACAAGCAAGACCATGAGCACAACCTAACTCTCATGTTTTGCCAAATTCATAGTTGCCACTGCATCTATATTGACAAGAGAATCCAATCGACTTGGCATAACAATATTTGGTAAGAACCTCATCAGACCTTATATCATCATTAAGCATAAAGTTATCTTTTTTAAAGTATAGATGCTATAAGGATACCTCGAAATACCACACTCTTTCAATATTGAAACCATGAATCTCAGTGTAAAAGCTTTTTAAATCACTCCAGTGAATCCTACAGTACTTACCAATTCACTGAAGAGGAAGATGCTACACGAATACTGGTTTTTAGAGTAAGATCCAAAGGGGCCTTCTGGCCAGGTACTTGACATTCAGAGATGAAATTTCCAGTGAAGTTTGATGAGAAATCCCCACATTTTTCAGATGAATCGGCAGCTAAACCATTATCACCACGTGGTTCAACTGCAGCTAGTCCTCTTAATGCTTTGCCCTATCAAAGGGGAAAAAACGTCCTAGTTATGATACAGCCTACAGGATCAAAAATGCTAGTGAACAAACAAGAAAAGTGCTGCCTCTGCCATTATTGTACCATGTCAATAGCTGCTGCAGAACCAGAAGATCCGTCAGCAGCTGATGAAAGCTCAGCAACACTAAGAAACTTTCCTTCGCTGTACTTTTCATTTGCTTGACAAGGTTGAACATTTTTGCTAACTTCACTTGGAGCAACAGAATTCTCCAAGCTGACAACAATTACGAATATAATCAAAACGGGGGAAATTATCTGTGAGATCAAGAAAAAGCTTAAACTATAAGGCAAACCATGAAATTCCTTCCTGTCTCTTGGTCTCCAACGTAGAAAAAACTGGAATATTCTTCATGTTACTAGTTTGTTCCAAAGATGGATTTTCCTGAACATAGTAACGAGGATTCTTTGTTAACTTTGTTCAATCTCAACAACATTAACAACCAGGGATCAATAATTTAATGAATCAAAAAATGCACAAACCTTTGCATTTTCCTTTCCAGTTACAATTCTAAACCTGGACTTTTTGGCAGGAAATACTTCATCAACACGAGTGTCCGTGTATCTTGGGGCCCTTGACAACCCAGGTTTTTTAAGCCCATTATCCACCTCAGAGGTTCTGCAAAAATAAAATTCTCACTTCTCAGCAAATTATGAAACAACAGATCAAAAGAGAAGCAGAAGAAGCTTACTTTGTCAAACCAGCCAAGGGGTGCGGAGATTCATCAATAAGGTCCACAACGCTTGCCCTTTTCAACTGCTCTCCCTGTCAAGTACGTATACATATGAGAATTTTTGCCACCACCGCAATTCAGTGCTAGTCGACAATATGGAAAGAAACTATTCTTGGAAACTAAAATTGAAACTGTGCAAGGACTAGATATGGATGGGCAGTGTTACAGTACCAGAAGAAGCAAAAAAAAAATGGAAGAAACTAGAGGAATCTGAGAGAAAATGAGAGAATTTTCCGGCAGAATATTCCAAAACTGAAATTGTGAAACGATCAAGTGTTGCAAATATATTATAGCTATCACTCTTAGACTAATTCAGTTGCATGCATAACTAAAATCACAGCTGAAAACTAACTCGTACTAACTGCCTTAACAAACTGAAGCTGACAGCTGTCATAAAGCTGACAGCAGGGTGTTCAAACTACCAACTCACTCTAACAGGCAGCATTAAGATACAAACTCCATTTTAATTGAAATAAGAAAAACTATGAGATGTGAACCATCTAGACATCATCCTGATTCTCGAAACACACTACTGAGCATACACCTTAGCTAAACAATAAGCCTATAATAATCTATAACGCAAGTAAAAGCCTCAGTTACCACCAAAAAAGAAAATTATTAATGACATATAAACCGTTCTAGAACAGCAAATAGTTTGCATCGCATTTCTTCCAAGGATTCCAACAATTTGGTAACGGTAGCATTTTCCATCATAATCAACACTAAACGAACTCTAGAATCGAAGTCCAGAATCGAGGCGCATAGAAAGTAAGGTGAGGAGGAGCAAGGCAACTTACCCTAAGTTCTGACGGCGTCTTTCTTTTAACCATGGTTCCACCGTTTAAAGGCCCTGAGCCGATTCGATGAGAGCTAGGAGGCACAGAACTCGGTGTAGCCACTTTTGCCATGCCTTATTTCAGCGCACAACCACCACCAACACCGCCACCGCCACCGCCACCGCAACAGCAACAGCACCTACTTCACCGACCAAAACACATCGCAGAGACTGATCTACGCGCAAGGATCTGCAGTCTATTCGAGGAAACCAGAACTCGCACAATCAAACAACACGCAGTTATAAGCCCAATGAAATGCAGATTGATGGCTTCGAATCATTCTCGATGATGAATAACCATCGAGAATCGGAAGCGTGAAGGGAAAAATAAGGAACGGAATCGAAAAGGTGAATCTGGATTTTCACCTCGCTTCAGACAATAAGAGATTATCGGAAAGAAAATCCAAAGTGTCCAAACGACGAGATTTCAATATGGTGAGCGGCGTCGTATCGGTTGCGCCCAGAGGGAGCGGAGTGAGCGAGCGTGTGTGTGGGCCGTGAACCGAAAGCGTAAGCCAAGTGGAAAATTTTTGCGGTAAATGGATGTGCGTTTCACATTTTGAAACGAAATTTTGATTTCCCTCCTGTTTACGACGCCGTTAGCCACGCCGTTCCCGACCGTTTTGGCCTTTTCTGCATTTCGAATTTTAATGGGCCGGACTAGATCGGATTTGGGCCGGGCACTTTCGATCCCGCTTTCGAGTTTCCAGAATGACAGACCAAAAAAGAAAGGTGTTGTTTCTAACAGTTTTTTTGTTTTTGTTTTTTAAAACTATTTTAAAAATCAAGTTTAGAAATAATTTTTTAATAGTAAAATATAAAAACAATATCTGTTTGGATACTCATTTTTAAAACAAGCCCACCCATTTTTTTAAAACCATTGCGACACATCAAATAACATGAACTGGAGCCTGAGAGAGACCACGGCGGAGGGAGGGCCCGGCCTGCGAAGGGGATCGCGACGGCTTGGTCGCGGCTAGTCCACCGCGAAGGGCTTGGTCACGAGGCTTGGTGGCAAGCTCGGGATTGGGTCACCCAGCAGAAATGCCCGGAGGTCACTGGGGTTGGATCTGCAATGGATTTGCCGACGCTTGTTGCAGAGGTAGCGTGAACAGGGAGCACGAAGAGGGATGGAGGAGTTGCGGAAGGAGGAGGAAGAGTTGGGAGGAGCTTAGGTGAAGAAATCCATATCTATAAAATTGTTTTTGAAAACAGACAAAATCTATTTTTATTTTTTTGTTTTAAAAATTCATTATGTGTTCTTTAGTTTTTAAAACTAACATAGAGAAAATAACTTCTCAAACAGGTTTTTCTGATCTTTTATTTTTTAAAACTAAAAGTTGTTTTATAAAATTGTTCCCAAACAAGTCCAAAGTGTTTACAAACTGATCAGCTAGTGGGGGCCCACTGAACTTTTAATTGAACAGAAGTATGAGTCCGAAATTTAAATTTAATCATGACCCAAAAAAAAAACAACAATTGGAAGAATTAGAGCAGGCGCACTTTGAAGTTGATTGACATCCATGGTCAAGCATAAGAAGACAGTTGATCCAAAAAATAAAAGGCCAAGACGACTTATGTCTTATAAATTATAATTTCACTTTGACCTAGCTATGCATCATTTTTTTTTTAATTTAGATAATATTTGTTTCCGTCCACTAAATATTTAATATCTTAATTGAAATATTCCTTGCACAGTCAACTACTGTTGTGTAATATATGCTTTTTAAGATTGAGATACCATATTTTCGAATCAATATTGCAAAGCCACAGTGAAACACTCTCACAAGTGCAGAGAGACCACCTCACGGCATTGCACAACCCGAAATATCTCGAAGTTTGTTAATTTATTACCCATTTTATTATGAGAACTATTAGATGTACAATATTTTTTGATGGCAAGTTTATACCTCTAATGTACAAAGGCCTCTATGTACTAAAAGTGTAAATTTGTTGTACACTAAATATTTATCTTTGATTACAGCCCCGCGTAATCGACTAGGATTTGGTTATTCATGTGAACATGATTTGGACTCCTGACATGGGAAGACAAGAAACACATACATGAAAAAACTGTTCCAATCATGAAGGAACTAATACTTGTTTCTTTCCTGTTTAAGCATCGTGAAACTCTAGTTTCGATCGCTTTTGCAGATCTGGGAAGTGTTAGCTCTATTATTTTTCATTTTTCATTTTTCATTTATAGTAATTAATCATGAAATCAAGATACAAAATGCTGCTGAATCAAAGCATGAAAATCGATAGAAAGGCCTCTTGGCATGAAATCATCCTCTTCTTGGCTGTGGTTCATGGCAGTAACGGGGCTTCTAATCAACTCCAATTTCTGAGGTGTTGGCTCCACGCTAGAGGCTGCAGGATGATGGGTGGGAGAATGAGATTGAGCAGCAGCGGGTGCATCAGGTGCGGCTGATGATGATACGGGTACGTTCCCAGTTAGGTGCTGCACAAGACCCATAAATTCTTCAGGCCTGACGTGAATGACCTTAGGAGACCTCAAGTGCACTATCACCGGAACAACCCTCTGCTGCTTCTTGATCTTCGTGGAGTTCCTGTTAACCATTAGAGCTGCAGGCTTTGGACCCTGCAACTGCACCTCCTGCCTTCTAATTGCCTGGGATTCCATCTTCCTATATAGTAGTGTGAGTAAGAATATTCACAAGCTATATATATATATGGAAGATGCCAATGCTTTCTATTGATGATGATTAAGTTGGTGAAATTGAGGATTTGACGAGAACTGCTGTATGGAGAAATGCCATGCTTATGATGGGTATATATATATATATAGTGGTGGATCGGAGTGGTTAAGGAAGTTGAGTGTATATATGCCGGTAATTGGTCAGGGGTGTTGGTTGAAATTAGACAAGCAGTATCGGCTACTCTGAATTTGTCTAATCTGCATTAAACAATATTATATTATTTGGTGCTTTTGGACTATGTATACAAATCAGGGAGAAATTGCCGTCTCTTGTAGAATATTTTGCCCCGGTCTCGTCTGACTTGGCATGCATGGAATCGTCTTACTCGTCAAAATTCGGTTGAGAATTTAAAATTTGAAGTAGCTAGACGGGAGTTTGATAGAGATAGTCACGGTCAAAGTCTTCCTATAACATGATGACATTTTCTTTCTTCTGTATTTAATTAGCCGGTGAGGTTAATGATGAAGTCAAAAGTTTGAGAAATGGCCATTCAAAAAGAGCTGGCTTCTCTATGCCTTTTATTTTTTTAATCATATGGATTCTGATAGTTTATATTTTGCTCAATATCCTCTTCAAACAAGAGGTTAAAATTAAATAATACGGATAAAAATCTTTTATTCTCAAATTGTGTCCATTTTCATGTCCCTAGGTAGCATTTGTTTACTGTTTTGGGACAAAAAATATAGGGATAAGGACAAAATATATGGACAATGAAGACAGTGAAAACAAAAACATAAATAATAAATATGTATAGGGGTATAATTGGAAAACAAAAATATTAAATTTATGTCTATGTTTCATGTCCTCACTGCCCATATTTTGGAGGTTACGAAAATTCTGGATTTTTGGTCCATGTTCCTATCTTCACCACCAAACAAATTTGTGTCTACAATATCTCTATATTTCTGTCCTACAGGAAACAAATGCTACCTCAATTATTTATTGATATGTGGAAAGATGAAAATCAAAACAAATTTAAAAATTTATAAGTTACCAAATATATAATATTTATTTGACACGTGTTAATAAATGACTAGGGAGAGAAATGATACCATTTGGGACAGAGATTTCCATCTCAATAATACAATGTTCTTAAATAAGAAAGAAATCATTTGTTGATAAAATATATAACAACTAAAAAGTTTGACTTTTTACTCAATAGTCCTCTTTTTAAAATTTTTAATAACCCTAAAAGAGTATAAGTATTTAGGGTACTATTTCTTTAAAAAGTTTAGTCATTGAATTTATGACTTTTTTTTCAAGCCAATTACACATTGATTTTTGTGAGATATACTGTTATTATTATTTGTGGACTACCAGAATTCAGCAACATGGTTGAAAATATATAACTGGTTCAGCGCAGCTCACTAATTATAGAGTCAGTCTCGACCATGATCTTGCTTGGTAAAGCCCCCGTCATATGTTAACTGCTTGGATCGGATAGCTTTCGTTATGAGTTCAAAGCCGCTGATGATTTTCATTTTTAAATTCCATACGAAGTTGGGTTTTCTCTAATGGGTGGCATAGCCATTTCCCAAAGCATGTGTTCCTCAAATTCCCTGTTCGAAGATTATATACTGGCATTACTGGCAAGACCAAACATTTTGCTCCAAGGAAAAGATAAGATGAATGTGCATGCAGACACTTACACTTAAATAGGTTCCCCAAAGTTGGTACTTCATTATAACTGTCCACGATAAATGCTAATTAATCTTTGCGGCAGACTTCATACGCCAGATTTTTATTCCACGTACTACTTCAGGTAGCGTGAACATTATATTATAATTATGTTATTAGTTTGTTACCCATACGACATACGGAATGATTAATAGTAAAACAATTATATTAAATATTGAAATCATTTATCTATATTTAAATAATTATATTCATTGCATAAAAAAATAATTATACTCCATACATAACTATATAGTAAAAAAATTATTAATTTCTTTAAATAATTATATTAATTCCTATACAATAAAATGCTAAATAAGTCATTAGAAAAAATAGAGTAGTGCAACAAATAAATAACCTGTCGAATATCATTATTGCAAAATACATTATATGAAAGAAAGAGAAAATATACAATTAATGTCTTCTCACTCTTTTTTTAATAGAAATCAAAATATTTGAAATAACATTAAAATATATCACCTGAAAAAATTTGAAACGTAAATGTAGAATTTGAAGCATTTAATTTAATTAAAAAATAATTTAATTCATATCTTCTCACTCAGTGAAAAAATTATATAACAATTTGACAAAAATTATATTTGAAAATAAATTTGAAAAAAAAATCTGAATTAAAACTAATCAAGATTTGATCTCAATCATCATATATTAATTGAAAAGATTTGATTTTCAACATTTGAATAATCCGATAATAGTTATATAATCTTATTATTTGTTGCATTATATAATTTTCAGATTATAAATATTTGAAAATTATGACTACTCGTCATTATTCATAAATAAAAATTCAGAAATAATTTCAAATTATAAATAATTTCATATATTCTCACTTATTGAAAAAATTATATAACAATTTGAGAAAAATTAGATTTGAAAATAATTTTGAAAAAAATCTGAATTAAAACTAATCGACATTTGATCTCAATTCTTATATATTGACTGAAAATTTTAATTTTCAGCATTTGAATAATCTGATAATCATTACATAATCTGATTACTTGAAACTTATGATTAATAATTATTATTCATAAATAAAAATTCAAAATAATTTCAAATTACAAAAAAAATTTAAATATAATATTCAACATAAAATCATGATTTTCAATTTGATCATCTAATCAATTGTTATATAATCTGATAATTAGATATTTTCAATCGTAACATGATCAGGCTTATAATCTGATTCAGATTTTGTATCATAAATTAATAATTGTTTTTTTAAATCTTATCAATAGTTATTATTAATCTGATTTATATCACCACCCTAGACGTTAAATAATCAAATTTCTTTATCAATATGATTATTTTTCAAAATTATAACGATTTTAAAAGCCATAATAATCTTATTTCATTTGTTAATTACATTATTTAATTTGAATTGGGTCTTCCCACTTATTGCATATTTAATTTAATCGAATCCAAAGTTATTCAAATTATTATGTAATCAATCATAAAAAGAAGCATTGAATGATAAAATATTTGATCATAAAAAATAGTGACAAATTTTTCCATGACAAAATATGTAAATGTAAAAGAAGAACAACCAATAAAACACTCAATCTAGAAACTATTGCTAATTTTGATAAGCTTCAAACAAAATTATGGCTTCAAACAACCTTATCCAAGTTAGCACCTTAAGGAGCGCTCATGAACAATCTTGAATTATTAGGTATGAAAGATCCCTAGTAGAAAAAATGGTATATAAGTTAATACAAATTTTTAAAATTGGGTAAATTCAAGGGAAAAACGTTAAAGGAATATACTACATACATCATCATTATTGTATTGACAAATATATGATCATATATACATGTATTACCTTGATAAAATTTCATTTCTCCAAATTGTAGAATAACCATGCAATTTGTCAAAGTTGTTTATTTACATTACAATATTTTTAATGTGTTAATTGATAGAATTAATAGTTAATGAAGTGTAGATTACATCAATTCATCTAGTTATAAGATGATTTTGTTGCACTTCTTTCCATCAATATTGTGATTCTTCATATTCTCCTTCCAGTCATCAATCCAATAATATCTACAATTATGAAATAGTTAGGAGTGATTTTTTTTTCAAAATATTAGTTGACAACAAAGGAATCATGAGTAATTATATGTAAACTATTATTCTCACCAACAAAGTGGGCTTCCTTTTCTTTCTCTGATAGGATAACACTATTAGAGATAAATTGAAAACTATTGAATGGTATTAAAGTGTCTTCTTCATTCATTCTAAACTTCCTAATCCTTAAACAAACTACTGCAAGTGGAAACACATGCATTCAAAACATCCAATCATGTTCACACATCATGCTAATATATGAAATCAAGGAAAACAATATGCCCTCCAAGATAAGCCAATCATGTGAGTCAATATATACTAGCATAAATTTCAATTTTGCTTAGAGAAACATCCATTTAGCATGCATACAGTCAAATAATTCCATGCGCTTCTTACTACCAAATTTAAGTTAATTAAACTTCACTATTGCATTACCAAGTTGTAGCTTAAACCTCGCAGATTTCATTTTTAAGTCTCTTTCACCTAGTTTACATGCATATGTTAAGAAAAAAACAAATACTCCTTGCATAAAGGTTCATAAACTTGTTCAATTGAGATTGACTGTTAAAGAATCTTCTTGATTGATTTCCTACTTAAGCAAGATTTGCATGAAAATGACTTTTTTTGCCTCAAAATTTCTCTATCAATCATCTCTTCTTGTGCCATGAGTAATGCTTCTAGTTCTCCCACTAAGATTGGCTCTAGTCTCGAGATGTAGTGATGAACGAAGCATATTCTTCTATCAACCCATCCAAGATTGCAACTACTTAACCAGACTCTCCATCAGAGCACCTAGTGAAATAAGAGCATCAATTACTTTCTATCTCTAGAAGATAATCAGTGACTAATCCTAATTTTTTGGATTGAGTTGCCTCACTTTTGCATTTATTTGGGATGCAAAGAATGTTTCAAATCTTTTCAACATTTGAAATGCAAAATCACACCCTACCATCCTAGTAATAACGGGCTTACTCATTGAAGCTAGGAACCATGACTTTAGAAGTGCATCTTGTTTCTTCCAATGCTTGTGTTCAGCCCTTAAAGCTCACTATATCGAGCAACATATGAGGCAAACTTCCTTGGGATTTCTTCCCTAATGATGTAGTTCAACAAATCATATCTTTTGACCACAACTTCTGCTTGTTGCTTCCATGGCAGATAATTTTCTTCATAAAGTTTCAGTCCCACTAGATTTGCGAAGGTTTGGATCACTAGTTGAATGCTAGTTGCTAACTGTGTGTGGTTTATGAAGATTGGGGAAGTCATTGGAGCTTAACCTCTGATACCATAAAGGTATCATGGGTAAGGCCGGGTTAAGAAAATGAAAAATAGAAAGAGTGTTTGAAGTGTAAAAGTAATTGTATAAATCTGATTGCATTCCATTGATGAGTTACAAATTGAGATATATACAGTTGTGGTTGAAGCTTATTACACGTTTTCTATAACTGCTCTAATAACAAACTCTAGGTGAGTTCTACAGTGGGGAAGAATGAGTTTGGAACCATATGGTCTCTAAATGTCAACCATTAAAATACCATCCAACAGTTAAGATTAAAGATTCTTATCACAAAAAACTAATTATATAATATAATATAGTCATATTTTATTATTTATTAAAAATCACTTTACTACCTCTTTATCTCTTCTCCATTGAATACCTCCACCTCCTTCTCCCTCTATACCTTTGCGAAACCTTTCACACTCCCACCGCAACCTCACCAACCACTCCCACCTTTGTTTCAGGACATCGTCCTCTCCTTCAACGACCAGTTCGCCCTTTCAGACTCTCTGGGGCCAACACCTCGCCGCCACTTTGTTGACCACACTAAGGACGTCCTCTCTGCCTTCTTTGTCGACAACCACCAGATCGTGTTGGCGTCGCGTGATCGCGGCATCAAACTGTGGAACATGCTCGGCGAGTGCAAGTACACCATCCAGGACGTCAACGCCACTCCGACTCGGTCTCGTGCACCGATTCATCCCCAACATTCACCATCCCACCATTGTCTCCGCCCTTAGGACTACACCAAGCCATGGAAGGGAACAAAAGGAGATATAGCCACCCATCACGGCGATGAGACGGGTGGCTGAGACGAGCAGAGGCAGAAGGTGGTGGCCATAGGGAAAGATTAGAAGAAGGTGCCAAAGTCATGGAGATGGTTTTAGGTGAGGACTAGTTGAGGAGCTCACAAGTTGTTGTTGTGTATCTACTCTATTTTTTTTATTATCGTATTGGGTTAAAGTGGGTGGTGGTTTATGGTTTGTAAAGGTGGCTTGGCTCATTGTTGTGACATGTTCTATGTTGGTTCAGTTTGAATAGATTTGGCTATGGGTCTATGGATTGAGAGGATCAACCATGGGTATGAGGTCTATGGGGGTTCAAAATGGGGTTGCATTTTTTATTTGGGTTTTAGAAACGCTTGCGGCCACTCTGGCTATGTCAACACCATTGCTGTCTCCCTGATAGCTCCTTCTATGCTAGCGATGGCAAGGATGAGGTCATCTTGCTTAGGGAAGAGAGTAGGAGGGAAGGGGCTTGCAGAGAGAGAGAGAAGTCGAGAAAAAGGATAAACTTAATTTTAATACTCATTTTTATTATAATAATATTAGAGGATATGGTTCAAACTCATTAATTTTCCACTGTAGAACTTGCTACAAGCTCTATTCAATCCTGAACAAACTAACTAACTTTAACTAACTTTTAGGTACAATAGATGATTATCCTTTCTCCATTTCAGCATCAAATTAAATTTCTAATTTTTCTATCCTATTTTGATGAATGTATAAAGGAAAAGGACATATGGCTAGAAAAATTCCAGTACGAATTACAGTACAAATAGTTTCCACCATCCATGAACTTTTATCTCCCATTTTTAATTTTTTCTACTAAAACAACAGCTACAGCTAGATTGCTTTTCGTAAGCTTTTTGACGAAATTTTTTTCATTCCATGTAGCATCACTCATGTATAAATCTTCCGAATCAAAATCCCGGTTTATTCGAAGGAGATACAATTGTTATTTTCAGGAGAAGTGATGTTTCAAAAGTTTAACCACATTACTTGTAAGAAAGACATTTTAATTGTATATGAATAATATTCCTCTAACATAGGTGTCTAATTGAAATATTCATTTTATTATTATTAAATGTAATAAATTAGTGAAAATAGTCTATATTGGAATAGCATTTTTGAATAGACATTATACCAAATTGTTTTTTTGTTTTGTTTTTGGTCAACTACAAAGAGTTGTGAGAGGCTTTGAAGAAAGTGGAGTAGGCGCGCTTAAAGCTTGGGCCTATGAATCGCCGTCAGCACCAAATAATCTGGTCTATCACTGTAGAATAAGCGGTCTATATTAACATGATGGACGAGCAACAGGACTTATAATCAAGATTTTTCTGGAAATCTTATGTTATTTTTCTTTTGTCTGAAATCTTATGTTGATTAAAACGGTAGCAATAATCAATTGTTGGGCTTTCTTATAAAAATCATTCATACGCTCTATGTAACAACTTAGGGCATGTGTGGTTTAAGTTTTTAGTTTTTTTATTTTTCAAATTTTGTGAAGGAAATATTAAAATTCTAAAAATTATAAATTCTAATTTTTAATTTTTATTTTCAATTTTTTGTATTTTCTTAATAAAATTATAAAAACTGAAAAACTGAAACTAAATAGGTATTTAATTATTTTAGGAAAATATAGTTTCATGATATGTTATTCAATTTTTCACAGTCAAGTGGGTCTAGGATTTTATTTTATTATCTCTTATTATGATAAATTTTTACGCTTAAAGTCCAAAACAATTATTTGCATAAGGCACTTATTAGATTTAAAAAGGCCTTTTTCAAGCTTCATGTAGAGATGATTTCTTGCCATGCAATCTCATTTTAAGAATTTTTTTACAGTTTGGGAGGAAAGCGTGGACACGGGCAATTCAGGAAAACAATTCTTACCATTCCTGTTATACTTATTAAGGGATTTTGTGCTGATGAGAAGCTTTCTGACAGGTTGTACATAGTGGGCGCCACACTAATAGAGAGGCAGCTAAATTTGCAACTAGGGATGTGAAAACGGCGGAGCCCGCTGCATTGGCCTGTCAAAATGGCCGTTTTTAATAAATTGAGTTGAAATTTTGAATATGTAAAAAAATTTTAGTTACTTAACTCTTTATTAACCTGTGATTGGGATGGGCTTGGCCAAGACTTTATTTTTAGAAAAAATTTATAATTTATTGATAAAAAAATAAAAATGTGTGAAAAAAAATAATAATAAATGTGTATACTTATCAGGTAACAATATAGTTGATACTATTTACTCAAAATTAAACTTAAAAATATAATCATATTATAACTCATAAATAATATTATTAACAATAAATTTTTTAGTCAAAATTGATATATAGTTGTTATAAACATTCAAAAATTAGATATACATGAATAAAAAATATTATTTAAAAAAATTTTTTAAAAAATTCATCAAATATTATAAAATATTTTTTTGAAATTTTTTTATATTTGTGATAACTGTTATAGCCCATTTTATTTTAATGAGCCACCTGCCCCACCCCAATTTTGATGAGTTTTAACACATCTACTTACAAGCCTAGCTAATAATTGGTGTTGTCGAATAATGCCATTCCCTATGGTAGTGTCTCAAGACATAAAATACAAAAATATTAGAGATACAAAACTTGTTTAAGAAAAGGGATATGTACAAAAACATAAAAATTGTTTTTGTCCCATAATAAATGTTACCCAAATTTATATCCTTCCAAAAGCTAGGAATTTTGGGACATATTATTTCCATCCCCACTATCTCTATATTTTTTTATCCAATTTCAGTAACCAAACACAATCTAGGTGTTGTGCAAGGACTTGAAGCCAGAGAATTTTCTATTGATTAAGAAAAATATTAGTTGTACTTATGATGTGTGAAATATCAATCACATCTCATTCATTATTAGATGTGATATTAACCTTATTGGTCTCATTCATCCCATTCAATAATAAATAAATATTAGTCTGAATATTTCATATATAATGAGAAGAAATAGCATAGCTCATTGATTAATCATCGTGAAGAATCTCCACCGAAGACAATTGATATCGGGCCGTCAGTGTTCCCTAGAGTAGGTATATCAATCATTATAGCACATCCTTTTTGTTAAGAATCATATCTCGTGCTTTGTTGTCAATCTTTACCGAGCTAGTTTAATTTCCGAAACAAATTATCACACACGTGGTAAAGTGAAAATGTTTCCACGGTGAAGAGATTTTGGATAGTAAATATCTGCTGGGCTAAATATCATAAAACTAGTTTTTGAGTGTAAAGTTGGTGCTCCAATCTAAGTATGCCACAATTAAAGAAATGCTAAATCATTGACGGGTTTTTTCCATTAGTGTCCTAAGGATATCGATTGAGAGTTTCAAAACAAGTAAGCTTTTAAATTTTGTTAGGAGTTTTATGCATTGAAAACTTGAAAATATTTCTTTCCTATATAATCAGTACCCTCTTTGTAGGCCCCTTTATCGAACCCATTATCGAAGCACTCTTTCTTGGCAACAAAGGGCCTACAAAATGGCAGATTGTATATGTCAGTTCATGCATTTAGCTGGGAGAGAGACGAAGCATGAATAAGGGGCATTCATGCACGCAATGCCGTGATTCCTTTTGCCTCTTTCAGCTCACAGATGACTTGCTCTCCCCACCCTCTACCTTAATTTGTGACGCCCAATTTGGTTTTGCTATCAACTTATGAAATTCTCTACCACTACGGGATACTCTAATTAACTAAATTGAACTAGGCCGAAGTTGCGGTTGTGTTTGGACAGACCCTTCTCTTGTCTACCTGAATAATTAATTTTTAAATATTTTTTATACACCGGGACAATTAATAAAGTCTGAAGTAGTTTGAACATATAATTAACCTCATGAATACAATGTCTCGATATGTGTAATTAAACCGATCGAACTATAAAAGGAGATATTAACTAAATACTGTAATTTAATCAGATCAAACTCCTAAAGATTCATAATTCATATTGACGCTAGGGGAGTCCTTTTTCTCACTTGTGCCTTACATTATTTATGTGTGGGTTTTCCTCCAGCTTTTAATTAAATTGATGATGTCTAATGTCTCCTGCTCAAAATCCTTCACCAAGAGGAAAAGAAAGAGCCAGGAGAGTTAGTAACAAAAATGGATGTATGTAGTAGCTAGCGAGCTAGTGCCCTCATGCTTATTTCATTTCTGGAATTTATGGACCTCATCTAACTATACATTTGCTTTGCCTTTCCAAATAAAAAATTTGTGCCTATTGAGGATATGACAGATCATGGGAACAGGCTGGGTTGTTGATCGGTGTGATGTAGCTTTTGCTTGATGGCTCCTCCTCGGCTTCTCAAGTACTCCTTCAACATGTCACATGGCACATCAAAGCTCTTGTGGGTGTGTGTTGTTTTTGTGTCATGACAAGTCAATATTGATGACAAGATCGATAACCCATGCAGCGTGCTTGTACGGTTTGACTTGTACGGTTTGAGCTTCAACCTATGTACGTTAATGAGTTTTTTTTTTCTTTCCAACTTTGCTTTACGTTATATTAATAATTAGTGAAGGGAAAAATAAAGTCTTGATTAAGTTCCGGAAATTAAGAGTATTAATATGAAACTGCGATTGGCTCTTTTTACATGTGTACTCTCGTAGGAAGGAATTAAAGAATATTTAGTTTAATCTCATATTTTTATAATGATAGTTAGATTCAAGGATGTTACTATAAATTTTTATTCACTATATATACGTGATTATAACTTTTTAAATCATAAGAACTTACAGATATAATTAAACCTGAGGAAAAGCACCAACAGAGTCAAGTACAATTGGTAGATGTAGTTGGATCGCTTAAACGCACTGTCATGGATTTGAATATTACTAAGTGTATGGAAAAATACTTTGTTGTGAGAGATGATACTCACTTTGACGATTTACACCTCAAAATAGAATTAGTAATTGTAATGAATATTTTCTAAATATAATAAAAAATTACAGAAATTAAAAAATATAAAATGATAATAATATTTGAGTTTAATTTCTATGCCTTATTGGTATAATTATTTTTATATTGATATATAATCATATATTGTCAAGTAAGTAAAGATATTTAAGTCTCACATTGACTACTTAAAAATTTTTATAAATGAGAAAATTTAATTAGATGATAGTGTATCAGTGTATCAAAATTAAAATCATAATATTTTAGATTAAAAAAATATTTTTTATTTTTATTCATAAAATTAAATTATAGATCAAAGTCGGTTTAAAATGATAAATAAAAGTAAACAGAAAGGGTACATATAGTAAAACTAGAAAGCCTTATCGGAGGGGAAAAAGAAAGAGTCTAAAGCCTAAGCTATGTCTCATAGTTCTTAATGCATTTTAATTAATTTAACTTTATATAGCCTATTAATTGGAATAAGATATTTTGAAAAATATTTATAAAAAAATGCTTAAAACAATATTTTTTCTTTGTTATTACAACCGTGCAACAAACTCGAATAGTTGTTTAAGGGTACATAGGAGTCTGGAATGGTTAACTTTTTTAAGTTTAATTTTAATAAAAGTTTTATATTCACACTTTCATTTGCATAGTATTTCAAATAGTGGTGTGATCATGTCATCAACAATAATTTGTCACACTTTCAATACATCAAATTTTCTTATTTGTTTTTAAATTCAACAAATTGTAAAATGTTTTAGAAACTAAGAAGAGAGCACTGCGTTATTATTTCATTCTAAAATTCAAAAACAAGAAAATATATATTAATAATATGCGAAATTTTCCTTTCTCTCCTTTTTCATCCAAACGAACATATAGGAGTTTAGAAGGTTAAAGAAACATTATTTTTATTTAAGAATATTTTAAAATGGGATGAAGAAAAAATGTAATGTAATATAAACTATTAATCATTTATAAAAATATTAATTTGAATGCACTAATTAAATAAATTTACTCTCCCAATCAATAAAATTTCAAGAATATGCTAAATTGTATCTGGTAATTTTCCACTATAATAACTATTTACTATAATTTGATTTTTTTTTAGTTTTTATTGATTAATAGTATAAATATAATTATATATTTTATATTATCAATGTATAGAAATTAGACTCTTAAAAAAATATCTTTTAAAAATGATTTTTATTTCTCTATTTACATTGACATCCAATTAGGTATTGTATTACCACATAAGCAAAATTGATTAACTTTTATACCCATTATCTAAAAAAAAAACTTTTGGTTCATTTTTAATTTAATAAATTTTATTTTAAATTTAAAATGTTAATCATCATTTACATTCCTATTGATAATTCAATAATAAAAAAATAAAAACGACCAACATGACAACTAATGCGCTCAGCCACGATTTGGTGACGATATGTTTCGATGCTTCGAATTTATGATCGTCAATTTATATAGAGAGAGAGCTTCCAATCATTACATTAATACTAGTTAATATATAATTGAGCCAATGTTTTTCGTCACACTCAGGATATTAACTTATCGTTGATTTATATCAACTAATAGTTAACTCAGTTAGTCAACTCAGTTGATAATTTTGATTTTTCAAAAAGACCATTGACCAAAAACTCTGCCTGCTTTTCAATTTGTTCGTCCATGTTAAAATAAAAAAAAGTCATAAAACATTACTTGCATTTAACCTAAATTAATTAAGTGTTTTTTGTATTTGTAAAAGACACATAACACGTAATTACATAGCGCGTGCTCCCTCCTCCTTTTTTGATCTCTCTTTAGATAAGGCCTCATCATGCTCATTATTGACCGCAAAATCAATGCTTTGAGATTTTTTTTCAAATAAATTATTCTTCAGTATATTCCTTTTCCCCCACCTTTCCTTCGTACAACAGTTGTCATCATAACTGGGATTAATTAGTTATAAAGTTTGTAAATTCTCTTTGTATTCTTGCGGGGTGGCTAACCTAAAACAAAAAAATGTCGGAAAGGCAAAAAGTGGGTAACGAGAGATTGAATCATAAACGTGACAGCAAGTGGTCCACGTGGATAAACTTGGAGAGGCCGTAGCCACACAGCAGCCACGTGTGCGGTGGTAGCTCTAAGGTGTCCATGGTGAATTCTGGGCGGCACACTTGGCGATAGATTAAAGCCCAGCTCAGCATTTTCCTTTCAACTTTTTATTTAAAATAATAGTTTGGTGTTTAAGGAATCAAATCCACTAGGTGAGTGGACCTCATTCACCATCACGTCCTTGTCACGTGAGTTTCCCTCCCACATAGGGCACCGCCCCTTTCCTTGAAAGTTTTATGTACAGCAGTATGTAGTGCAGTGATAAAGAGAGAAGGGAAACCTGGATAATTTTTGTGCTATCTTCCTTTTTAATTCTATCATTATTATGACTTTCATAAATGACAAATGTTGAATCAAACAACGAAATTGAGATAAGGACATAGTAATACTTTTTGTATTAATCATGGTTGATTTTTTTTTTTGGTTTAAAATTAATTGTTTACAATTGTGCAAATAATATGGGTTGAGTAGTCTCATGGAGACATTTTTTAAACATATATAAAATATATTGTTATATCGTTTCAAGTGTTTAAGGGGTTTCCTTGTAGTTTCCTCATTACATCCAAAATAATTCAGCACGCGAGCATTATATTTGATTGAACGTTTAAAATTTGAGCTACCTAGCTTGAATCTTTTTGTTCCATTCAAAAAAGTAAGTTGCAGGGAAGATAAAAAGGCACACGGTGCATGTGATCACATTCAATTTTGTCAATTGGAACAGTCTATGGGACATGTCTACGTAGTCCACAGTATAATATAGAGAATTGCATTTTGAGGGTGGATGTCTAATTAGAATATTCATTTCATTATTTTTTAATATGATTGATAAATAAATAAAATTTAAATTATTATCATATCTAATGATTATAGAGTGAATGTTTTAATTAAACACTCATTTTTAGGTGTTATAATAGTACTTTTGGTACTATATAATAGTGGAAAGATTATTGTGTAATATTTTGGAAGGAAACGGACAGTATTGGATTAATACGTGGCGAGTTGTCGTGGGAGGAGGACGACCAACCAGCCACCAGAAAACGCCAAAGAAACAGCTCCTTATCGTCAGGAACCGCCAAACATGTCCTTTTAGGGCCACATTTTTTGGTCCACAACCTTCTGTGCACAGCTATATATTCACTATTGCAACCACGCATCCTCGCCACTGATTGAATCCCTACATCGTCCAAAGTCCAAACTATTACTGCCTGAGAAGGACCTATATTGTATGGTACAAAAATATTTGTACTACCTAGTGGAATCCGTGTTCTCTTTACCAAATCCCAAACCATACGTAGACGACGATGATAAAGTCACCGTGAAAATGCTATCAAACACATCCTTAGGGGAAACAAAAACACAAAAGATCTGTTGGTTTGTATATACACGCTTCAACGTTGCAAACAAGATATGCACGAATATTTATTAGGATAGACTAATTACAATGTTCCTATCCTATCCTTAGCTCAAAACATGTATCTATTTACTAGGAGAAGCTCTATATATGTATATCTATAACGACAATGTTTGAATTTGTGCTATGTGGATAGCAATTATGTATACAAATTAATTTCAAGCTGGATTAATCAAAGAAATCTCGCGAAGCTAGCATTATCACTAGTTAATTGCACTTACATGGTGAGAAAAAGGACGAGAAGGACGACAAGTATGACCATAATTAATTAACACTTGACGGCTTCATATAATCATTTCTCCATAAATATAAAGCACCTAGTAACATTTTGAATAATGAAATTTAAAGAGGTACGATATATTATAGGACGAACAAAGCAGGATATGGATATATATGCTCTACATTGAGAAGAGAAAACGCACACCTTTTTCGTAGGCAAAAATCCAAAACCCCTAAGTTCCCTCTTGTGCAGGTAATCTCGGATACAAGCAAGACCTTAAGCCCGCACACGCATGCAGGGCCCTCAAACCCACCACAAGTTCAACTTCATTCAAACTGCATGGCCTTAGTTTGTCCTTATTTTGGCTGCTTGATTAGCCGCCACATCAGCGATGAGTAGCCACGCCCATATAAGGTTAAAACCTTCATTAATACCAAAAGCAAGCTTTCTCCCTTAACGCGCATAAATGACGTCAAAATGCCAAGTCTCTCCTAATTAATCCTTTTGTTTTATTTTTTTTTATATTGACCTAAATCCTCATCATAGTTGATAGGCACCTTCACTACTATGTGCCTCCAAAACTCTCGGAAATATTAATTGTATGGAAAATGAGAAGAATTTCACATCTCCTACACGTGTATGGCGGCAAAGATATGATGACCAGGCTCGCGGAGTGCATTACATGTACATATGCTATATCTTCATGCCATAAGTCCAGTACTTATCACAAATATGCAATTATATGAGCAACTGAGTATTACCTAGGAGACAAGGGTGGTTTGGTAACTTTGCATGCACACGCCTCTAATGAGTTATAACTGGCCTTTATAAAGAGGGAGTGCTCCACAAGACTGGTGGGCTATATATATAGCTATTAGCTAGCTAGCTATTCCATTTTCATATCATCCCCGAATTTTCTTCTCAGGCTATTGTCTTCTGAGCCTGCTTTGGCCGTCATAATTCCCTCTTTTTTTGCTGAAAACGGTAAGATAAATCCAATGATATTTTGTTGCCCACTTACACCTAATTATTATTGTTATAATCTCTCCTTTTGTAGTATAGTTAATTATTGTTGGTGGCCAAAAATCTTCTCGCTCGTACATTTGGATTACGTAAGGAAGAATCTCTGAATATTATATATAATGGTATTTATTCGTTTAATTGTTTCGTCTAAATTATATGTGCAAAGCATGTATTTAATTATTACAAGTTGGTTTTTGTAATGAATAATAGATCACAGTGGTGGTGAGCATGGAGAATGCAAATTCATCATCATCAACATCAGGATTAGCTAGAACGAAATCGGATCAGCTAGTGGAATCGACTGTAGCGGCAGTGATGAACAAGTCATCATCGCCGGCATCAAATGAATCAACGCGGCGGAAGGTAGTGGAAACCTGTCGAGGAAATCGAGCCGGAGGATGATGGGGGCGTCGCCGGGGAAGAGCACACACATAAGGAAGTCAAGGAGCGCGCAGTTGAAGGTTGAGGTGGACGAGGTTAGCAGCGGTGCTGCTCTTAGCCGAGCCTCAAGTGCCAGCTTGGGCTTCTCCTTCTCCTTCACTGGCTTCACTCTTCCCCCTGATGAAATTGCCGACTATAAGCCCTTCAGCGATGATGATATCCGTAAGTACTGTATTAATCACTTAATTCCTCTATAATTTTCACTTAATTACTATAACTTTTTCATGCATGAGGGGAATCTCGTGCCACACCTATAAATTAAAATATGATTTATACCATGTATGATATAGCAACAGTAATTAGCAACATCCATATTGTGTTTCTTTTTCTTACTAATTTAATCTTGTTCGGCTTTGAGACTGAGTGGTGAAGACTTTGATACCCTTTTTAAGATGTTTCACGTGTTTGATATATATGGTACGCAGTGTCTGAGATTTTAAGAAACAAAAGGTTACAAATGCTCAAGAAATTACTGTATGTTGTGTCCTTACGGGAACCACAAATTGAGGTTACATGCGGTATGGGTTGGGTTTGATTAATTGCTCTGATGCTCTCTATCTTACTAAACATGACTACTCGTCTTTCTGTGAGGACAAAACTGATGAAGTAGTACATATGGCTTTTAAAGTGTGATCTGTTTACATTTTTTTCTTTTCAAATGAAAACTTGCATTGTTTTGCGCAATTATATATAATAGTAACCTTTTAGACACTCAAATTAACATACAACAAGAATTAATGTATAACTAATAATCGATGAAAAATCCTTCACAACATTAATAAGCAATAACATAATTATTAAAACACCTTTTTATATTTTTACTATATTTTGTATAAATAAATTCACTAACAACCTAATTGAAAGTTGTACTTATTAAATTTATACATAATTTTTTATAGGTATAGATTTGCGTGTTTAAATATTATTTGATTTGTACTTATTTATACATATGTTTTTTTACGCGTAGATTTCTGTGTTTAAAATTTTTGTGCAAAATAGATTTGTTTGCACAAAAAGAACAAAACAGTGAAGTACAGTCCATCATGGTACGTGTCCGTGATTACTTTAAATTTGGCTGGATATAGGTAAAGAAGTAATTCTTAGATATTTTTAGAGTAAAAGAAAATTTTACTTTTTTGTCATTTTAGTCCTTACATATCAACTAATATACATTAAAAATATAAAAAAAGTATGAGACAATTATAATCTATAAAATTAATTTGTCAAATGCTGAATAATTTATAATAGTATTTGTTTTAATTTCGAGAACATTTAAGAGTTTTTCTACTCAGAAGTCATGTAAAGGACATCTCTCGCGTCCCAAAAGAAATATCACAATGTTAACTTCACACTTAATTTCAATTGTTCATCTCTGGTCATGTACTATTTTTCCTTTCTACAAGTCTTTTTTCCCCTAAGGGACAAGAGATTTGATTATTAATTAGACTTGAAGCCTATACTGAAAGATGAATAGCATGTTTAATTAGTTTTCTGTTTAGAACTCCAAAATTATGGTTAATTAAAGGTTACGAAAGAGTATATAGCCTTTGAGATTTCAATAATTTTGAGGTTTCAAACGGGGGCAACCAATCATGCTACAAATATTTACTAGGAAGGTTTACAAACCGATGCACTGTGAAATCGTAGTCGAGTCCAACCCAACCAACCACCTCTAACTCTCTAACTACAAACCCGTGATTAACGGTCCACAAAATAAGTGATTCACAGTGCTTCCCAGCTCCGAACGGACCAAAATAGTAGTAATGGTGCTGTTCAAGTGTCCCTTTCCTTTAAGAGCCACTTGCATCTATACCTATGGTCCCCACAGCCATGTACAATAATATAGTACTTGTATATAGTAACGTCGTTCTAATTAACCCTGGCAATTATTGTTTCATGCATGCTGCATATATGGAAAATGTAATTTTTTTTTTAACATGAAATACTCTTATATAGGGATGGAAATCTTCTGTTTTCATATAGTGTCCTATTTTTTATCCCCTAATAATTTATATTGACATGTTGGGTAACTTATAAATTTTTAAATCAATTTTGATTCTTATTTTCTTACATGTTAATAAATAATTGGAAGGTAGAAAATAAACAATTATTTGGAGATAGAAAATTTTCATCCCCTCTATATGGATACAGGATAGGTCACCATCAATCATTGTCTTGGTAAGTATCAACGTCTGAGTATATAAATTAAATAAATACAGGATATTGTATAAATGAAGTGTTGTATTTGATGCTAAAATTTTTACAGCAATACTACACTGTACATATATGCAGTAATAAGATTATTATTAAATTTTTTAATAGAGTTTATGATAGTTATTGGATAAAATAAAATGATATAACTTGTTGAGTTATAAAAAAAATAAGTATACACCACATAATTTTGATGATTAAATTTTGATAAAGTTTTTCACTCTCTAATATTCTTCAAATTTTAATATATAAATGACGAAACTCCTTCCTATGTCTCCACCTATCGGTCTTAACGTGTGTTTCAATATGGTCGTTTTCTCATTTGTTTGGTGCTTCTGCTCAAATTAACCAAGATTTTTTTTAATATACTAGCTCGCAAAACATGTGCTTAACCAAAATTCTTGACATATTAATTTTTTACATAAATTGAATAGTACTTTAGAATAATAATTTAATAAATTATTAAAGACGAAACATGTCTATTCAGAAATATTCAGTTTATTATAATATATTAATGATAGATATCAATATTTTATTGATTCAATGCACCAAAGTTTGATACATTAGGTTTATGGAAGAATTAATTTATGTTCTTCAATCACTTGTTCCCATTTTTCTAATGAGCTAGAAAAAAGTAGTAGGCTAGGAGAAGCACTTCCTCTCGATCACCCACTTTGTGGGGACATGACCCACTTTGGTTGACTACGGTCCTTGACGACAATTTGCTGTCGCACTTCCTGGTTGTCACGTGACATTAATCTTCCTTTTTGTGGGAAAGCTCAGATTGTCTCACTCTAAGACCCTCCATTAAATTTTAGCTTGACTTTTTGAACGGGTATGGGGCTTTGTTTGACTCGCCATGTTGGATGTCTTGATCAATGTCTTTTCATTTAGACTTTCATGAAATCGAAATATTATTTGTAATTAAGGCACCTTATCAATATATTAATTTAACATTTACATAATTAAAATTTACACTTATGTATCCAAAAAAAAAAAAAAAATTCACACTTATTTGAACCGTGATGATCAGAAGTCGATTGTGGTGTTTAAGTTGTTAACATAACTCCTCATGAAATCCTATGTAGTGATGTGATCCTTAAGTTTCAAGCACATCCATGTGTATGGTATTGAAAAATCGTCATTATTTTTAGATCTTTATCCTGCTAATCAAACACTACCGGATACAAGCTTGAGGAACACATACTAATCATGAACATATGCATTTTTATTTGCAGTACATAATTGCACTAAGAGAAAACTACGTGCTAAATGCCTGGTATATGCTTCAGCTTGAAGAAGCATATCTTTTTCCGTTCTTGTGAATTATATATAAAACAAGGGTTGCCTATGTATATTGCAGCGGAGGATATTGAAGCTGGGACTCGTAAGCCAAAGTTTCAAACGGCACCTACTGATATGCCAATATATCTAAAGGTACTACAATATTATTTTACGTGTCAAATTAGAAAGGTTAGCTTAATTTGTTTGTTCCATTAATTAATTCACCTGCCTGCACCTAGCTACCTCTGCCGGTGTTCAAACCTTCAATAGATCGAGCATGAGTTTGATGTGGTGCTATATATGTATTTGGGCAGGCAACGATGAAGCTTCATTTAGCGATCAACGCCACCAATAGAACATGGCTAGCAATATAGCATGGTCTGGTCAGGTTCAGTCTTGTACATAGTTTCATTTCATGTAACGTCAATGTACAAGACTACCCCTTCTTTCCAGTACTTAACCACATACATAAATGAATATGAATATTGGTATAGTAGCTAAAGTACTATAACCCCTTTTCAATTGTTTTTTGATGCCTGCCACAGGGCATCATTATGTTAATTTTATACGCTTGAAAGACCTAGGTTCAGGCTTGGAACCAATCTGGATTTGAGGCTTTAGCTATATGTGAGGCTTTATAACATGGTTTTGCTGAGAAAGAAGGGTGTGAAGTATAATCAGGGGTATGAATACATATACATATATATATAAATATATATATATATATAATATATATAGTTGGACACAATTTTATAAGAAAAAAGAATTGTGCATTGAGTTTGCTTTTGTGCTTTATATTATTAATTTATTAATATATATGTGTTTGTGATGGATCCCACTAAATAAGTTTTGAATTCTTATTATGGAATCTGCAGTTCACGGATGTGAGCTATAAGGTAGTGATCAAAGGCATGACGACAAGCCAGGAGAAGGATATCTTGAAGGGTATCACTGGTTGTGTGAATCCAGGGGAAGTTTTGGCACTGATGGGCCCCTCAGGAAGTGGAAAGACATCTCTATTGAATCTGCTTGGAGGCAGGATAAGTCAGCCCACGGTTGGTGGATCTATCACCTACAATGATCAGCCATATTCCAAGTTCCTAAAGAGCAGGTAATTAAGAATCCAAAGTCCAACTTGACTTAATTTCTTATACCATTTTACTTACCTATGTCAATCCAGCAGAATAAAATCAACAATGAAACTGGAAATGTACTTAGAACACACGGTCCATATGACCATATTAATAATAAGTCAAAGCTATATAAAAGTAGAGTGCTGACGGACAACTAGAAAAAATTATAGGAAAAATTTAGCCAGATATAATTGACATAGATGTGACAAATTTTGAATGAGTTGGACGGAAATTGTGGATGGTTGAAAAATTTAAAGTTTTTCAATAATATTTTGACACATAATTTGGATAATAAAATTCTGACAAATTTTTCGATGATATAAGCATTTTTCATAAAAGTAGCAGGAATACTAGCTCAGTTCTTAATGGTCAAATTAAATGGTTTTAATCAATAATTAATAAGATGGATGCTAAGGTTATGGTAACCCCACAATTTTGTAAAACTAGACAAATAGTTTTTGTAATTGGTCACAGATCATGAGAAAAGTCACCTCAATATTTCACGTATATTGTACTTATTGGCTATTGCATGAGGCAGGATTGGATTCGTGACACAAGATGATGTTCTGTTTCCTCACCTAACTGTAAAAGAAACTTTGACATACGCAGCCCGCCTAAGATTGCCAAATACATTAACGCGAGAGCAAAAGGAACAACGAGCTTTAGATGTCATCTGTGAGCTGGGATTGGAGAGGTAAATGCTTCCATCCATGACAATTAGCTAGCTTCCAATTATTATGAGCATAAAAGCATTAGTCATGTATATATAGAAAGAGCATAGTAAAGACTAGAGCCTTATAATCAATTCAATATGGGCTGTGAGTAGTGGTGACAAACATTACATACCACTTAACTGTAAAAAGCCAGTGATGAGTATAAATTGTGTATATGAAAATTAACAGGTGCCAAGACACTATGATAGGAGGTTCCTTTGTTCGAGGAGTGTCTGGTGGAGAGAGGAAGAGAGTTTGTATTGGCAATGAGATTATAATCAATCCTTCTCTTCTTCTTCTTGATGAACCAACTTCTGGTCTGGACTCTACAACAGCCTTGAGGATCGTTCAGATGCTACAAGACATAGCAGCGGTACTTGTTCTCATTATTCCATTTGGGATTGATAAATGCAAACATCTAAATGCAAAAGTTTTTTAGCACGTTCAATTACTTCTAAAGTTTGAAAAATCAAACTTGCTAAATTTTACTCAATTCTTGTGACATTACTAGTGCTTCATTAAGTGGCATAGTTAGTCATTAAACTCATGGCATAGTTCTTCTTGAAGGACTAGAATTTCACCTTCACTCAAATTTGTTTTCTCTAACCTTTTAATCATATGGCAGGCTGGTAAAACTGTAGTGACAACAATCCATCAACCATCAAGCAGACTCTTCCATAAATTTGATAAGTTGATCCTTTTAGGAAGAGGGAGCTTGCTTTACTTTGGAAAAGCATCTGAAGCAATGGCCTACTTCCAGTTTATAGGGTGTTCCCCACTTATTGCCATGAACCCAGCAGAGTTTTTACTAGACCTTGCCAATGGAAACATAAATGATGTTTCTGTACCATCAGAGTTGGAGGATAAAGTGCAAATTGGGAATTCAGAAGGTGAAACATGTAATGGAAAACCATCACCTGCAATTGTGCAAGAGGTAACTTTTCATCATCAATTTTGATATCATTTGAGTAGAAAAGGCACTTCAGATAAGAAATTTTCCTCCTGCATGGATTTTATCAGTATCTGGTGGAGGCATATGAGACTAGAGTTGCTGAAACAGAAAAGAAAAAGCTAATGGATCCAATCCCTCTTGATGAGGAACTGAGGTCCAAAGTTCTTTCTACCAGAAGACAGTGGGGAGCAAGTTGGTGTGAGCAATACTGCATATTATTTTCAAGGGGATTCAAAGAAAGGAAGCATGACTATTTTAGCTGGTTGAGAATCACCCAAGTTCTAGCCACTGCAGTCATCTTAGGATTACTGTGGTGGCAGTCAGATGCTAACAGTCCAAAGGGGCTGCAAGACCAGGTAAACTCTACTTCTGCCATAGCATAACCCTAGTCTTAAAGGGTACAATCCCATGAAGAAAAGAACCAGAAATAATATTTGTACCTCGTAATTTTAAATTATTATTATTTGTACATCTTGATTCTTCACTGCAGGCAGGACTGCTTTTCTTTATTGCTGTATTTTGGGGATTCTTTCCTGTGTTCACCGCAATATTCACATTTCCTCAAGAGAGAGCAATGTTGACTAAGGAAAGAGCAACAGATATGTACAGGCTAAGTGCATACTTCGTGGCAAGAACTACAAGTGACATTCCACTAGACCTGGTCTTACCAGTGCTTTTCCTCCTCGTTGTTTACTTCATGACTGGTTTGCGACTCAGTCCAGGACCCTTTTCCTTAGCATCCTCACAGTCTTTCTTTGCATAGTGGCTGCTCAGGTATGCATTGCCATTTCACAAACCAATTACTAAAGGAAACAACATACATATATTCATACACTAAAATAGCCTATAGCCCTGTAGTTTTAATTTAATGAGCCACGGCTGGCTGTGAAATGTGAAGCAGGGACTTGGACTTGCTATTGGGGCCACACTGATGGAGCTGAAAAGAGCAACAACTTTGGCTTCAGTAACTGTTATGACTTTCATGTTGGCTGGAGGTTTTTTTGTTAAGGTAAACTTAATTAACCATTTTATTCTTTGAATGCAAAATCCTTGTTAGTTTTTTCCTTACATTTGCCTAATAATCAAGGAAGCAAATTGACTTATTGGATTATATATAAGTCAGATAATATACTCAGCTAATTGTTGAACTCACAGTTGGTATTGCACTAATTAAAGGTAGAAATAACTGACACGTGGTCCAATTAAAATTTGGCAGAGAGTCCCAATATTTATATCTTGGATTCGATACATATCTTTCAACTACCACACATACAAACTTCTGCTGAAGGTGCAATATGAACACATGAGACCTGCTAGCATAAATGGGATCAGAATTGACAGTGGTTCAACAGAGGTGGCTGCTCTGATAGCCATGGTTTTTGGTTACCGTTTATTGGCATATCTTTCTTTGCGGCGGATGAAACTTCACTCCGGAGCTTAAAACTTGAAATTAAAGAGATATGAATAAAGGCTCACATTTATCTCATATCATATGTGAGAGGTGGTGATGAGGAGGACTATGCCAAGTGATGTGCCAAGCACTGATGGACCTGCTGATTCTGTCCCTTTAATTTTTTGCGTCTAATTTTTGTGTAATTGTGTTTCATTTAATAGCATGCTAAATCACTAACAGTATGTTTGTGAATTGAGATTTTGGAGGGATGGGAAGGGAAAGAAGGATTTATAGTGTAAAGTTATACTACAAATCCTTTCTTTTTCTCCCTACTCTCCAAAATTTCAACTCATAAACATACCTAAAAGGCATGCTGAGTGAGTGTTGTCAAAGGCACATTGGTATCTTGGAGAGTTCAGAGACTGAGATGCTCTTTTGAAAACTGTTTTTTTTAACTCTAATTAGAATGGAACCCTATCTTATCGCAGGTGTTTCATTGACTCAAACTCGTAACTCTAGTAGTTTGAACTTGAGATGTTTATGGTACGTTTTGTTGAGTTCCAAGAACTAGAGGTGATTATGCTACCTACTAGTGAAGTCTCCAGCATGAATAATACCTTTATTCCATTTGAATTCAATGCCATCCAGCCCACTAGTTTTGTTAAAGAAATCAAAGGAGCGAATATTACTTATCTTTTTTGGTGAGATATTACTTATCCATCTAACACTTTAAAAAAAAATGGCATATAGGGATGGCAATGGGACGGGCAAATGCGGGTACTTCCCCATTCCCCGCCTCAATCCCAGGAGCGTCCCCGACTCGACCCCGATCCTCGCGGTGGAGAAAATCACCACCATCCCGATCCTCATGGATCCTCAATCCTCACATGGAGACCGAGGGATGTGTGAAATTAAGGTTTAAAAAACATGTCAACCTAAAAATCTACAATAAATAGCCCAAATTTTAAAAAAAAAATTAAAAATAGTTAATTTAACATTTCAACACCATAAATCTTAAAAACATAGTCTTTAAAACATTAAATTATCAACTTCAACTTACAAAATAAAAGCAAAACCACAAGTTCATGCCAACATAAACAAATCAACATCAGAAAATAATTAAAAAAATTGAAACACCAGAAAATATCATGCCTAAGATTCAAGTCAACTAATCCAACATAAACAAAGCATAAGTGATGCTTTGTTGCCCTTGTAGCCTTCATAATCATCTTGCTTAAGTGGTGTTTGCCTACAAAAGAAACACACATTAATTCCAAGTCTTAGAAAATTAAAGCTACAAGGAATTTTATATAAGATTTCATTTCCATACCCTATCATTCACATCTTTGTCCTCAAATACTAGACACTGATCTTTTGCCTTTCCTTTTGAAGCAACTAACAATTACAACAAATTAAGAGGAAATATTAGGAATATTAGCAAACACAAAAGATGAATAAAATATAACATAACATTACCTATAATTGTAGAACGCAACCAATCTTGAGTACACATCAATGCCTCAACTGTATTTGCATTTAACCTACTACGGTGAGGACTCAAAAAATGACCACTAGTGCTGAAGGCAGACTTCAAGCAACTGGATATCAGGATGGCTAAAAAGTCTCTTGTAATTCTTTGCAAAGTTGGGTATTGTCACGACCCGACCAGGAACGTCAGGCACGTGAGGAATCCCATCACGTAAGCCTCATGACCTCTGAATCTCTATATGTATGAAATAGTATACTTTTTATTCTGAAAACATAATCTTTCTCTAAACCTTTATTTAAAACCTGATGTTCAAAGCTCTAAACATACTAACCATACTCTGAAAATCAATTTAATTTGTGAACTGAACCAAAATATCATCTCTAGCTTATACGTAACTTTAGTCAAACTCTACAATTTCAATTCATACTTGTAACCTGAAAACATATACATGATTATCCAAATATTGAAACTAAATACATAATCTGAAAATAATACATGGCTTGGATCCTTGCCTACACATCTCCTGGAGCACTCTACTCTAACAAGACTCTAAACTAAGTCTTACTCCAAAGTATGACTCACCACTAAGAATAATTGAATGTGCCAACGGAGGTACAACGTCAGGACCTGCAACTATGAGGAGGAATGGAGAGGGGTAGTCGACCTAGTGAATGAGCTCTCACCCATCACCCACATAGGACAACCAAGGAACATATATTATAATGCAATATACATGCAACAATATAAATCATTTGATATTTATGTGCATACCTATATAGAAAGATCTCTTGTATTTATGAATTCATAGAAAACATCTCTATATCCTTACTTTATCAAGAAATCATTTTCTGACATATACATAGCAGCTCTTAAATTAAGTATTTTCTTAAAACATAAATAGTCTCTAAAACATAACTATTCACTGAAAACATAAATAACGGTACTCTAATAGAGAAACATGAATCTCGCTCCGTTATACACAATATTTGTGACCTAACAAAACTCTTGATAAATCTCTTGTCACATCTGTTACGTATCGTCATTCCCAGGATGACAATGATGGGTACCTAACTAGGTCCTATTATTGATTTCTCTGGCCCTTGGGGCGACTTGATATACCAAGCTTAATCCAAGTTAACTCAGTTTGTTTCTCTATAGTTACCTCCTATTTTCTAAATTATAAAAATACTTATTTTCTCTAAAACTCTATCATAAACTTATGCTCTACTCTGGAAATCATCATAATATTTCACAAACCTCTAAATATAATCATTTTTCTTAAAACTCCGTTCTAGGCTCTTCTCTGGGTTTTAAATTCTATCATATAGTTACTCTATTCTTGAAGTCATAAGATCTCCAATATACATAAAGTCATTTAAATCTGAAACTTTTGAAACTCTGGAAGCTCTTGACTCATATAACTTTAACAATCTAACAGTTCTATGAATCATACTTAATTCTATACTCCTAGTATCATAAAATTGAATTTCTAAAATCTCATATCTCAAGCTAACATCTTTCATAATTTAATAACTCTAATATCATACTTTGAAATAGAAGGGTTCAAAATCATAAACTCTCTAATATTATAATAACATCTTTATTCGACTTTCTTGCCAAAATATCTTAACTAATACTTCTAATCATAATTTGAAATCTAAATTCTTGAATCATGAAGATATCATAAACTCTTGAAATATATTCAATGTGATGGCAACTTGTTAAATCATATATTCTTACAATAATTTTTATTAGAGGTGCACATAAAATATTTTTCACAACGTGCAATCCATCAATTATGGTCTTATGGTTTTCTAAAATATATTTTCATGCTAAATCACATTTGTGTCATATCTCTCTACATATTTTTATCTCTAATTTCATATTCAATAATAATAATGCAAGAAACATTTTTATAATAGTGAAACTAAGGTTATGGGGTCAAACTCACTCACCGTTTGAAGCGGGAGTATGTGGGCACCACCAACTTGACGTGGAGAGCTTGGAATGACATCAACAACTGCCATAGAGCAACCATAACTCTAGATTAAACTCTAATACTCTAGATAACTATAATCAAACTCTAATAACATTGGGAAGCACCCCATTTGACAATAATGAGAGAAATAACAAATCCAAACTTAAGACCATGAAAGAATGGAGAGAATGAAGACATAATCTATCAACATTTACTCATCTTGAAGCTTGCGAATGATTGATTGATCTTGGATTGGAAGAAGAAGAAGGAAAAGGGGAGAAAGAGTGAAAGGATTCGGGTTCTTGCTTCAAAAGGGGAGGGGATCCGATTTGGGGCTTAAAAGGGGCCAAAAATGAAACGACGTTGTTTTTGGCACTCACACTCCAGGGGCCCACTATAGCGGCAGGCTGCGTGCGCACCCGTCACCTGCACTTATGACCGCGCGGTCAGGCCCGTGCGCGCCCCGTTATTGTGCACTTTTGACCGCTAACGGTCCTCAGACCACCGCCACACCCAAAACGCTCTCTGGTGACCGCTAGAGCGGTCCTGGACTACTATAGGACCGCTATAGTGGTGACAGCAAAACCGCCTGTATAATTCTTGTCACACAGCTTCTGAATCATCTCACTCATTTATATTTCTTAATTTTAAGTTAATTTAACTTTAAAACCTAAATGTAAATAAGGAAATACCTCCCATTTGGATTCAAATAAATATAAAAAGAAAAAACAAAAACAAAATCCCAACCATTCAAAATCCAAATTTTGGGTTTTAGTTCAAACCCGAAATTTTCGAGATTTTCTAAACTTGTGACCTAAAAACAAAACGTTTATAGGCTCCATAAAATCCATTAAAAATTACTTTTCAACTCATTTTCCCTCTAGGAACAATTACCGGGACTTTTGATCCCTAGAATGTGGCTCTAACATATAGCCCTCCAAGGAGGTGTAGGGTCAGACTTAGCGAAGTTTAGGACCCGGTGGGTCCCAAGGACCCTTAGGCGTAGAGAACCTATCCCGCACGTGTACACCGAGTATTACAGGTATTTAACACCAATATTCTTCCAATAACCCAATATGTCAAAATTCTCTTCATTTGATTTATCAAGCAAGACAGGCTCTTCTAAATAACTATCCAACTTAGACTTACATTTTCCTCTCCAGGATCTTGAACATATTTTAAGTAATTGCACATCCATTTTCTCTTCTTGAAAAAAAACTACCATCAATAACCATTGAAGAAGAAGTAGAATCACTAGATGTAGAAACCTGACTCTTAATCCTATCTTTAGCTTGATATTCATTCACCAAATCTTCCATTAACTTTTTCACTTTTTCTATTTGTTTGTCACTTTCATTGTCATACATGATAGGAAAAAAGTAGTTCAACAACTTCATCTTGTACCTAGGATCCAAAACAGCCCTATAGCCATCACCTCATTAATCATTCCCCAATACTTATCAAACTTTGTAATCATATCCGATGCCAAAACTTGGATAGTGAAATTTTCAGAAAAAAGCCATTCGTTCAAAGACAATCTAATTTCACAAATTTTTAGAAAATAGAGATTAGACGTTGGATATTGAGTGCCAGAAAATAATTCAGTCACATTATAGAACACTTCTAATTTCTCACAAATTTCTAATGCCATGGCCCAATCATCATCATTTGGCAAACACTTATAACCAGTTTATGGACTTTCAAACGATTGAAAACTTCTTTATAAGGAAAATGTAGATGCAAGCATTGGATATGTGGAGTTCCATCTCGTTCTATAATCAAGACATAATTTTCTTGAATATGGAGTGTTTAATTGTCTACAAGCTTCAAATTTCTCTTCCCTCTTTGGTGTTGCAACCCAATATGAAACACTTTCCCTAATCTTGTGAATAGATTCCTCTATGGTGGACAATCCCTCTTTTACAATCAAGTTAAGTATATGGGCACAACAATGCATATGGAATAATGACCAACCCCTCACAAAAGAAGAAGATGGAATCTTTTCAAAGAAGCGCTCAATCATGACATCATTAGTGCTACAATTATCAATAGTCAAGGTTGAAATCTTCCTATCCAAATTCCAATCAAATAGACAATCAACCAAAACTTGACAAAGAACCTCAGGTGTATGGTGCAGGCACATAAATGAACCTAAAGTAAATCATAAAATAGTAAATATCATAGACAAATACAAATATTAATCATCACTGACCAATAAAGGAAATAGCAACAATAAGAATTAATTAGTTACCTCACAAGTCGACTTTGCAAAGTCCAACTATCATCAATGAAATGGGCTTGATAGACCTTAGCCTCTATTTTGGTTAGTTGCAAGTCCACATATATGTAGTTATTGCAATCCAACTTGGAATCTTTGAAAGCAACATCGTCATCTTTGTCCTCTTATGGTCATATAATTTCATTATATCTGACTTTATAGTGTTCCGTGTAATTGGCTTAAACAAAGGTTGGAGAGTACTACAAAACCTTCTAAAACCAATGTGATCAACCATTGCCAATGGATACTCATGCAATACAATCATCTTTGCAAGTTCTGACCTTGAAAACTCTTGATTGAAATTGAAGGCTCCAGATACTACTGATTTAACCCCATCTCCAAATGAACTTGATGGTTGAGCCATAGTACTAATTTTTACTTGCTTTGGACCCCTCACACTTCTAAGCTTGCAAATCCTTATGTGATCATGCAAGTGTGTGGTACCTGCCTTAGTGTCTCCTCCAAAAACTTTATTGCAATACTCGCAAATCGCCTTCCACTTTTCATCAATTTTCTGTCTTTTAAAGTGGTCCCAAGCTTCTGAAGTTAATCCTTTTTTATTATGACTTCCTCTTGCATTGCAATTGTGTGTAGGTTGTGTTCCAGGATGAGAAGGAGACGGAGCTTCTTGGTCTTCTTCCAACATATTTGATGGTAGTGTGGGACTGGGTGAAGCCCTACTGATTGATGGTGGTGGGTATAACCGTATTGCTTCCCAGGGACAAAAAAGTATTGACAGGAGTACTCATCCTACAAATCATATTCACAAAGACATCAGTTTTAGCTCATCATCATCATATTCACAAAGACATCAGTTTAGGCTTTTAGCTCATCATCAGAGACCCAAAAAAAAATCAAAGATCCAAATAAATTGGGACAAAAAATCAAAAATCCAAAAAGATCAAAGACACCAAATGTAAGTCGAAGAAAGAGAAAATAGAAAATCAATGGAGGGTCGAAGAACCAACAGAAAATCAATGTAAGCATCTCAATGCTCAGGAACGAATAATCGTGCAAATCATATTCACAAAGACATTAGTTTTAGCTTATCATCAGCTTTAGCTCATCATCATCATATTCACAAAGACATTAGTTTTAGCTCATGATTAGAGACCCAAAAAAATCAAAGATCCAAATAAATTGGGACAAAAAATCAAAGATCCAGAAAGTTCAAAGGAAGGTTGAAGAACCGAGGTACCGTCACGATCGCAGCACCGCCATCCTCCCTTCGTTCGGCTCGTCAGCGTTGCTCGGAGCTTTGTCTTCGTTCGCAGCTCGTCGCCATGGTCGAAGCTTCGTCTTCGCTCAGCTCGTCGCCAGACATGGTGGTTCACACCGTCTTCATGCTGGTCCCGTTGTCCCTGGCCGCCAGGGAGCCCTGCCACCTGCTGGTCGCACCATCGTCCCCGCGTTCCGTCCGTGAGGTGAGAAGTGCCGAGAGGTGTGCGGCCGTGCTCTGTGTGTGTGACCAGGTGGTGCGCGAACCGAGTGAGTGTGTGAGGCAGAGGCAGTGAGTGAGTTAGTGAGTGAGTGACAGTGAGGAGGGGCTGAGGCTGGGGACGTGGGGTAGCGCATTGAGTGAAGATGTGTAAAATTAGGGTTGTGTGTTATGGGGTAAGTGGGTAACTGGGTAAGGAACTTCAAAATTCAAATTTTCTTTTGAAAAAAATTAATAAAAAAATTAAAAGGTTAATAAAAATATAAAAAATTAATAAAAAATAATTTTTATTGAAAATTACAATATTATCCCTTGGCGCGGCACCGCCGCTGGGTATAATCCCCATCCCCGTCTCTAACTCACGCGGGATTTTTAACCTTGTCCCGCCCCCGGATTCGAGTTTAGGGATCCGCTCCAATTCCCCATTGTCATCCCTAGTGGCATATTGCTTTAGTAAATATTCTAATAATACAATTTTAATTTTTAATACTTTTAGATGTTGTCTAAATAAAAAAGGAAATAACAACTTGTACGTAAGTAGTAATTCTACAAACTATTTAAACGAAAAAAATGCTGAGGTAAGTAGCCTCCAATAATAAGTTTACCCCTCAAAGCAAATTTGATTGCAGCATACTTGTACCTCTGTTTGTGTGCTTATGAATAAAATCGCCTGCACCCAGGGTTCGGATAGCCACCCATACCAAGACAAACTAGCCCCTCATTTTGTCGTCTATATCCTGCCTACCCAATGTGTGTGTGGAGAGGGTGACATCTCACCTCATCATGCGGTGGATGTTTTGATTTCGATCAAAATAAAAAAAAAAAAAAACGATGGCATATGATTTTTCATTCTTTTTTAATTTTAATTCAGGGTTTCATATTCATTCGATTTAAATCATCATTTCAAATTAATGCAGAATCCCTTTTGATGTTAACGTATTTGTGAAAAATAACATTAATTTTCTATTAAAAATTTATGAATATTTTGTATTATAATAATTTGCACTAGTATATAAGCCATTTATGTTTTCAGTTAATTTGATAAACAATCACACTAATATATTTATACTTCTTTTCCTCCATGGTAGTACATTTCTAAATAAATGGAGTCTGTACCGTAACCAAAAAAACAAAAAGTAGGTAAAGGATATCATTATAAAACAAAACTCACAAAAATTCGATACCTTTGCTCCCTCACATTATATGTTTTGCTAACATTTTTATTTAATTAAAAGAAGAAAACCAACAAAACTGTCGCGTCTTATAACAAATGAAGTCTTTTCATATAAAAATAAATTATAACAAGAGTTGTGTTATTAGTACTAAACTATCACATTTAAATATGTATTATCATGTTAATAAAAATATAAGTTTAATTTTGATTTATTGACAGTAAAAGAGTTTTATTAATCATTTAATCAAAACTCTCCTTTTATAAGACTTTTTAAGTAATGTGAAAGAAAAGTAACTATATTTACTAATATACTATTACATGATTGGATAAATAAATAAAAAGAAATTAAACTTCTTTCCAATTAAATCCTAAAAACATTTTAAAATTTTATAAATAAAAATATATAATTGAATAAATATCTAAACCGCAGTGAATGCATCAAGTTAATCTCATAAAATTAAAAAAAAAAACAAAAACAAAAACCTGTTAACAATTATATAGGGTGATTTTTAGTTTAGTTTGGGTAACACTATGGTGCCTATCCTCACTATCTGCCATGGCATCGCCGCGACGTCGACCATCGCGTCATTGACCGTTCGTTGACTAATGTTGACTACCTTCCGATTGTACCATCCTTAACTACCACCTTTGGTAACATATTAAATAATAAATATATATATGAATATTATTAAAAAATAATATTAAATTTTTATCTCTATATCCTATTATTAATTTTTGAAATATAAAAATTTTATATTTTCATGTCTTAAAAATTAAAATTTTTTTATTTCCTATTTATATCCGTAACACTAAATAAATTTGTGATTTTAATATTTCTATATCTTCATTCTAGTATCACTGATTAATGGCTACAATGCATAGTCACTATAGCCATTCCCCATCCAAGCACCTGATCAACACCTCAGTTTGGAGGTTGGAGTCGTGTGTGACACACAAAGAAGCGCCAAGGAATATGCATCAGATTCTCGTAGGATATCAGTTATCAGTCACTGTTGTTGTTCCAACACCTCTCATATCTCAACCCCTTTATTCTTTTCCTCCATCACTTCTCACTTCTCACCTCTCTATTCCATTTCACACTCACAGTCACAGGTAATCAATCTCTCTCTCTCTCTCTCTCATCCAATCTCCAATTTTCATTTCTCATCTGCCTTCATTTTTGGATCAAGATAGCAGCAGTTTTTTTAGCATACTATCAGTTATAAAATGTTGGTGCTATTGTTCACAGGATCAATCAGGGGATTGGATTGAAATAGTGAATTCTCCATGGATAGACTACATCCAGTGCACGCCTCATGATTGTTTCTGATCTCGATCACACCATGGTCTCTGCTATTTTCTTATTTTCTACCATATTTATTTTCATCCCACATGATATACTTTGAATTTTGATGCTTTCTAGTTAATTAATATTAGTATAATGCATTGGTTGCACTTGCACCTTTCAGGTTGATCACCATGACCCTGACAACATTTCCCTCCTCCATTTAATGCCCTTTGGGAATCCCATTACCGCCATGATTCTCTCCTCGTTTTCTCAACTGGAAGATCCCCTACCCTCTACAAACAGTTGAGGAAAGAGAAGCCCATGATAACCCCAGACATCACCATCATGTCTGTGGGAACTGAGATTACTTATGGTAAAGCTATGCTCCCAGATGATGGATGGGTTCAGCTCTTGAACCACAAGTGGGACAGGAACATTGTCATGGAGGAAGCAAGCAAATTTCCTCAACTTACCCCTCAGGTATATCATCGGTTAAGCATAGCATCTTAGGAATGATTTCATTTGAGATTTGATATGAGGAATGACTGGTGAGTGGTATAGGCAGAAACTGAACAGCGACCACACAAAGTTAGCTTTTATGTCAAGAAAGACGAGGCTCAGCAAATTATGGAGGCTCTTTCCAGGACTTTGGAAAAGAGAGGGTGAGAGATATAACTCATTTATATGAATCCTTTCTTCAACGATATTGGAGTCCTTTTTTGTCCTCAAATAGTTCCCTATGTATTGTGTCCATAGAAATTGGTAGTTTGATCTCTTGCTGTCTGGAACTTGTATTGTATTATTTGTATATAGCTCCATAACGATATCTAATGTTTTGGCCAGTTGGATGTTAAAATAATATATAGTGGGGGAATTGATTTGGATATATTAGCAAAAGGTGCTGGCAAAGGTCAAGCTCTTGCATATCTGCTCAAGAAATTCGAGACTGAGGGAAAGCGCCCTGTTGACACTCTTGTTTGTGGTGACTCTGGAAATGATGCAGAGCTATTCAGTGTTCTGGGAGTCTATGGTGTCATGGTTGGTGGTTCACCTTGTTTATAGACATATTTTGCCTTACTAGTCAGAAATTAAGATTGTCTTACCTGCTGCTTCTGTTTTTTGTTCCTTATGTAGGTAAGCAATGCCCAAGAAGAATTGTTGCAGTGGCATGCACAAAATGCTAAAGACAACGGCAACATTCTCCATGCCTCAGAGCGATGTGCAGCTGGGATTATACAAGCCATAGGTCATTTTAACTTAGGCCCAAACCTGTCCCCAAGAGATGTTTCAGACATTGTACAAGATGTTGGAAATGCACATCCTGGCCATGAAGTGGTGAAAATTGGTTTGTTGATTGAAAGTGGAGGCATGCCGAAGTTGAGAACTCTGAGCTGTTTCTTTCTGGTCTAAAAGCAGTTTGTGTATGTACGAAATCCTTTACTCTTGCAGATTATCTGTCAGGCATTGTAGTTGTGTTTGTGCCCATTTATGAAGCATTGTCCAAGATACACCTTTTTCAGTGTATAGCTCTTCTTTCGTATGTCCATTACTCATCCAGAATAGACAATTCATGTCAATTTGGGATTGGTTGAGATTTTATAGACAACCTTTCTTAGGATTGCAAATAAGAAATTAGAAACTAGAATAGAATGAAGTTACTTATTTCTGGTCCATAGCTTGACGAGCAATCAATTGGTGAATATTTGGCTTTAATTTGATGATTATGGTAGATTATTCACTTAGGTTTGGTATGATCTTGCTATTTTGCCCTGAGTGCGATTTATTGGTCAATAAGGCCTGATTTGGCATGTCATTCGCTGTTAGAATATCTGCATTTTGGTACATATTTAACATTCTTGTCAAACTTTTAGAAGATTGATTAAATATTCCATTGTCAAAGGGGGATATTTAGTTTCTTGACATTCCTGGGATGGGCATTTCCTTGGTTGGTTCCAACTCCAATGCCCTCTATTCTAGAATATACTTTCTTAACTGTTATTTCTTTAATATGCAGCATCCATCTGCTCTTATCATCCATCCTTCCGGTGCTGAGCATCATATTAGGGAGTACATAAATGTTTTGCGAAACTGCTATGGTGACAAGAAGGGAAAACAATTCAGGGTTTGGGTGGATGGCATCTTGGCTACACAATTAAGTTCAGATACATGGTTAGTGAAGTTTGATAAGTGGGAGTCATCCGGTGAGCATCCTTCCTTGCCACACTTGTTATGATTTTTGCACTGTTCTTTGATTGTTTTTGCTCATTTCATTTCCCCTTCAATTTCACTCAAAATAGCCAGTTGTGAGTCCTGTTAACAATTTGGGACCCTTTGATGAGTAATCTGTCTACAGGAATTGTGGTAGGGCATGTGTAAGACAATTATAAAATCTTGCTTCCCATATCTTACCTTCACCTTCTACTGATTTGTCAATACTTTGTAGGTGAGGAACGGCAAGGTTGTGTGGTAACTGCCATACTAAGTACAAAGGTGTGTTATAATGCACTTAATAAATACTCAAGTCATTTTTTTGTTGTTTCTATAATGTTTTCTGAGAAGAATGAATATTGAGTTTCAGGATTCGGAATGGTTCACATGGGTGCATGTGCATCAGACGTCGTTGGAACAATCTGGAAAAGAGGAATGGTTAATTTAGCTGGTTCCTGTCTGGCTTAATTCCAAGCTTCCAAGTGCATTGTGACCCCTTTTGCAATAAATGTAATCATATGACAAGCCACTGTCTGCACATTAGTTTTATGTGAAGTTGTCCTACAGCATATGTAATGTAAATGTCCTGTAAAGCTCTTGGTTGCAGAGCTCTCTTGAGAATCAAATTTTGGTTTCATTTCAGGCTTATCATATACCATTTCAGTTTGGTGTTACGTTTGCTCCTCCTTCATTAATGAAATGGAAAATAGATATATTTTTTTATTTGATTTACAGAATTGTATGTTTGTGTAGATTAAGGCACAAATAAACCATGGTAGAATTTGTTGTCAGTGGACAGACATTCTTTATTGTCTTCCTGTAGCGGTTGCTTTGTTGAACTATCTATATTTTTGAAGTTTGATGAGATGATCGTATAAATTATACACTGATCGTTCATTGAAACTCTATCTTATTCACATTTACTAATTTACTGAGCTACATGTATCCTGATCCAGACACCAGACTTACGTACAGAGAACCATAGCCATGCGGTAAAACTAAGAGAGAGCATAAAATAAAGTTTGAGGCTTTAGTTTAGATAAATGCAGCATGCTAGAAACTTTAGGATAACAAAACTACGGAATGTCTTCTGATTAGAGTAATGTGATGGAGCAGAGGGTGTAGGAGAGGCAGGGTTTCAACTTTCAAGTGTGAAGAAATCCAACTTGCCAATTGCCATTGTACAGGGACACATAACAAGTCTGGAAAAAGGGGTATGAGGGCCCAACCGGGTTCGAACCGGTGACCTCTTGATCTGCAGTCAAATGCTCTACCACTGAGCTATGGACCCTTCGATGTTGTTGGCTGCCACATTTATTTTCATTTTATCTGTACATTTTGCTTGCGATATAAGATTTATATTCTCCCATCCCTACGAGAAATTAACAGACAAAACATATATTAAATTCTCTAGTTTCCCGTTTCTCGATTGGGATTCATATTTTAATTAAATGAAATTGGAATCTTATATATTTAGTTCCGAAGTAATGGTAAACTTAATTAGTCAACTTGAATTAATTTTCTAGCAGATATTCAAAGGTTGGGGAACCGAAATTCTTTTGTTCACACTCTCAAAAAGAACTTGTAAATCTTGTTTTAAAATACTTGATAAGGAAAGGAAACAACTCAAAATTATATGTCTGAAAAAAAAGTCAGATTCCATCATACTACTAAAGAAATATAGAAAATAAATTTTATTATGGATTTAATTTGTAAATACTGACATTGTAAAACTTGTTCACACAATCATTCAATCTAATCCTTCACTTTGCATGACTTTTAAAGTAGTGAAAGATAATTAATCATATTTGTTTATGTGCGCAATGTAATTGGATGACGATATATATTTTTAAAAATTAAATTTAGGACATCAAAATTAAACTCTTTTTATCATAACAAAATTTGTGTATTTTTCTTTCATGACATAATCCTCTCAAATTAATGAAGAACATGAGAAAATCTTAATTCTACTAGAAAATATTTTCATTTTTCTCTGATTTTGTGACCCAAAAATCTATCTTTAATTATAGAGTTGACTAGAGACGAAAGTACAAGAGTTTTTCTTTCCTCTCTCTGTCATTTAGTCATGGATAGGAAATTTCTTAAGCAGTTACCATATATAAAATTGGTGGAAAAAGACTTAATAATGCACATATAATTAAGGTATTTCCTAATGTAGCGTCAGTGCATTGTTGGAGGTCACTATTTAAGGTATTTCCTAATGTAGAGTCAGTGCATTGTTGGAATTTTATCTGTTAAAATGGGTAACCAAAGGGGGATTATAGTGTTGTGAGGATCATCCATTCCTCTTCCATCATTCCCACCTTCCAACTACAAGCACCAACAACCAACGATCACTATATAGTATATACCCAATTCCTTCTTTCCTTTTTCTTCTCCTTCCTCATCATCATTTTCTTATCCCTTCAAAATGATTCTTCCTCTCTTTCTTCCTACCTACTTATTTCCATATTTATTTTTCTAGGATGGTACATAATGTCGCCTATGTTTACATTCATGTAATAATCAAACCGAAGTTTTTTAGGCCTAGCTAGTCCAACAACAACGTGAAAAGGGTGATGATGGAGATCAACTCAATGAGATTTGGATTGATGGCTGTCTTTGCTGTATCTGGAAGCATGGTCTTCTTGGTTCATCAAGTCCATAAGCGTATACTCTCTAACTTCATGAAGAAATTTGAGTTTGAAATGGGTGGTATCTTATACCCACATGGCAAAAATAAATTAGGTGGTATGATTCCCATTGTTTCTAACTTTAATACCGTTTATGGTACTTGATTTCTAATGTTTTCTTATATATATATATACGAAAGGGAAATCTAAAATCATACTAGTGTTGATTTGCAAGGCTGCTGTGAGAAAAATCAAGCAAAGAAGAAGGTGCGGTTCGCGAAACAAGTGTTGGAACCTCCATTGGAGAACAAAAGCTATCGTAGAAAAGTGACAAGGGCAAAAGGGGTGAAGTCTGAGGATGTTAAGGAGAAGAACATTCAGAATTGGAGGCGTGGGCCCAAATAGAGAACGTCATGCCTCCTAATAGGGCAGTTCTATACAAGGGGATTATGAAGTATAAGAAGGGGAGATTTCGTTTTTAATTTGTTTTTTGAAAAAAAGAACATATTTAGGTATGGTCCTCTCATAATACTGGTAGAGTTTCATGAGCAAGACATTCAAGAAAGGCATGTACATATCCAAGTTTCTGCATTGAATTTTACAATTTTTAGGTGTTTATAAGTTTATCTCTTCAAATCATTTTGTCATGTAATATAAGAGGAAATCGGTGCTTTGTTGTGTTTTGTGTACAAAGTCGTAAGGAAGACTTAAAGGAATTTTTAGTATATTCCAAATAAACTAGTTAGTCTGGTATTGTTTGAAAACTTTTTCTATCTTTATTTTCTTAGATTAATTTTGATGTACAATGTAAAAAGCTTGTGAACTAATTTTAATCAATTTTTTTTATTTGCATAAACTTTTAAGTAATAAGAGTAACGGTCAATTATGTTTAATAATATAACAATGCATAATTGGATAATAATATAAATATTAATTTTATATAATTAGATGTAATAATACAAGATTACATGATCTTCCAAGCAAGGTTCAGTGCATCAAACATAAAATAATTTTTGTTTTTTACCTTAATATGTTGAATTTAAATCTTCTAAAATGATGGGGGTTCTAAAATAAGAAAATGAAAGATTAATCATATTGGATCAATAATTACTATTCTATATAATATAGTCCCATCAAATGATTCAAATATAGTTAATCCCCTAATTTTTTATTTACAATCATCCACAGTTTAGATTATTTTCCTTGGATAAGCATAGAGGTATTGATACTATTTTGTATTCAACGATTGTAATTTAATCATTAGTTTATAGATTTAAATAAGTTTTTTGGATGAATGAAGGGTATCTACCATAAAAAATAATAATTAGCTCTTTAGCATAGAGCCATATACGTGAGTCTAGCTTCTAACCACCAAATACTTTTTATATATACCATAAATAATCAAACCCCTAACTATATATTTAAGGAGTTTAGCTAACCATCAATCATATTAGGACACGTAGTTATAGATATTAATAATTTGAATTAGTGAGGGCATCCATTCATAATCATAAATAACTAAAGAATACTTGCTCTTAAATTTTAAAGCTGTACAACCCCGTATATTTGTTAGCTTTGCAATTAAAGAACGTGTACCTGTAGGTTTGGACTTTGGCAAAAGTGTGCGTCAACGTCTAACCCATTGGACTTTTCAAATTGTACTCTGTGCTCTTTGAATTCCAGCCCGATATGATAGTAAAGCCCAACTAAAATCTGGAAAGTCAGCTTGACAATGAAACACGGGCTATTAATCTTTCACGATTTTAGGGTATGTTTACTTAGAGATAAAAATAGAGAATAATTTTTTATGAATGATTTTTATATGTAAAATTATATATATATATATAAATTTTATTTATGAAAAATTTATTTCTATTTTTACTCTCTAATCAAATATATCCTTAAAAGAGAAACATCTTCGACCAAAATAAAATGCTGTCCGAAATGAAGAGAAAATTAATGCTGCCCAAAAATATAAAAGAGGAAGAAAACAAAATTACTGGCCTTCTTATTATATTCTTCTGGTTTCTGTTTTTCACTTTTCACTTGAAAAGTTGTCGTACTCTTAAGAATAAGTCAATGACATTTATCAAGCATACAATTATTATTATTTTTTGTCATTGTAATTATTCTTGATGTGACGGGAGTTTTTTCTTTTTCTTTTTTGTATAAGCGACGTAAGTATTTTTTAGTAGAGAATCTAGAATTCATTTATTAAAAGCCAAAAAAATCCAAAGTTGAGGGTGGATTAGGTTGGTTCTCACTTCCTACTCAACCGGGAACATGAGCAAAGTGAAAAAAAACACACATTAACGAATGCAGTTGACGTGACGGAATGGGTTTAACTGTTTAAGGTCTGGGATCCATGCCCAATGCGTGCTGCCTTTGACGTACGTGTGATAATTAAGAAAGCTACCATGTGATTACAGCACATATTATCAAAATATTTTCACGGGCAAATACTGGATTTCCAATCTTTTCCACAATTTTATGGACAAAATCAAATTTCAAAGAGTGTAAAACAAAGGAAAAAAAAGGCTTGATTCTTTTTACGCTGAATGAACACAGGATAAACAATACTATCGCCCTAATGTATGAAAAATCATATAACTTTTATCTTCTTCAAACAATTATTAAGCATGAGCAAATTACAATAATTTATTGCCTGGTGAGTGGTAACTCGTTAAAAAATTGCAAAAATGTACAAATACCTTATTTCAAATTATAGTTACAATGTTTGAAACAAATGATAAACGATTATTACCTTGCAAATAAAAATAAGGCATCGTATGAATCCAGCCTTTACGGCTGTATAAACATGTAAATGGTTTTTTTCAAGCATATAAATGATTGCGTATGAATCCACAAACGCATAAAATGATTTTTTTTTTTCATGGAATGTGTAAACAGTAAGCTGAATTTATTTAATTCGTCAACTCTGATATCAGAGGATAACTGAACACAAGAACTAGTTGCGTCTTCCAGCCATATGCTAGCTGGCGCGACTTTAGCATATGAGGCAAGCAGGAGTAGACTCTGTTGGCCATGCATGCTTGGTTTAATGTTATGGTGCCTCTCAAAAAGTATTGAGCTCTTAAAAAGTTTTTAAAAAATTATGACAGTATTATTTTATAAAATAATATAAAAGATACTCTCAATAAGTAAAAATAATAAAAGTAGTATTTAGTAAATATATATTATAAAACTACTATTAAAATATTAAATAACTATAATAAATATAAATATTTATGAAAATAATAAAAAATTTAAAAGTCTTAATTAATGAAAGGCTAAAGTTATATTTTTATTAAAATTCAAGGATCATGGTAGTTTTTTGAATTTTTTTAAATTTCAAAGAGTATAAGCAAGTTTTAAAAAACATCTCATGACATACTCTCAAAAGCAACTTGACTTTTAAAAGCTAGGAAAAAAAGCACCTTAGATATTTGGTTTACTAAACAGAAAAATTTAGCTTATATTTTTTATAAGGCTTAATTTGATATTGTTGTGGAGCCTTTTGAACTCTTAAAAACTGCTTTTAAAAAGTCATAGTAGTATCATTTGGTAAAATAAAATAAAAATTTTTGAATAAGCAAAAGCTACGAAAGTAATATTTGATAAATATATTATAAAGTTACTCTCAAAATTTAAAGTAACTATAATGCACATAAAAAATTGAGGGAGAATCTTTGAGGGATGAATCATAAATTAAAAAACCTTAATTAATAGAATAATAAAGTTAGATTTTTATTAAAATTTAAATATTATATTAATCTTTTGAAGTTTTTTTACTTTCAGATAGTAAAAGTTAGCTTTGAAAAGCATCTTATCAAGTGCTCTCAAAAATACCCTTATTTTTAAAAATCAAAAGCAAAAACACCACGATTTTTTTGTTTGCCAAATAAAAAAATTAATTTATATTTTTTTTATAAGTCAGAGTATCCCTCTAAAGATCATTATCAAATTCACACCAAGTCATGGCACCAAATTGAAAAATATTACCAAACCCACTCACACACCAATATTACGGCTCCTTGTCAATTGAGGGAAGTATCGGTACGGGCCCTATAACAAAGGGGAATTGAAGACACCCGAACACTGAAATGATCCCATTGTTTTTTGAGAAGTATTATATTCATAATAACAAGAGTCATCAATAAACTTATTTACATATCTTATCACCATTATATGTGATAAATGAATAAGATAAGTATGATCATTCATTACATCTAATAGTGATAAGATATATAATGGGTTTGTTACTAGTTTTTATTGTCAGACAAAGCATTTTTCTTGTTTTTTAGATGCCAAAGGCTAGCTTAATTATAGATAGGGAAAACCAAGAATTTGTCCTCATAAACTCGTTTTTTTTTTTTAGTTAAATACGGCTCAAAACACTTTCTGGGAAGGGAAGGACCCACTATACATGTGCAGAACAAGAACAGAAAACAAACTAGAAAGACAACAAAACGAAGAGTAAAACACAGTACATGTCCTGAAAAACTCTCAATCTAAATTACTTTTTTAATTAATTATAATATAATAATATTGTTTAATCCGTATAACAAACGTTATTTATAGAAAAGATATACCTGTATTGTTGCCATTGAAGCGTACTTGTTAATTGTAAGTTTCCAACATTCAATCACCAAATAATGCAATTATGACAGCTTCCAGTCTATATATTACTATTAGCTTGTTCCTTACTTTAAGAAGGTTTAAGTTAAATATATTTTAAATCATTACAAATATAGTTAATTTTAGTTTTGGTTTAATTTTATAAAATAAAATTAGGTTTCATCCAATTATATATTTTGTAAGAATATTTGTGTGTCAGTCCAATTGATAAGTGGTGATATTTATAATAATAATAATCATATTCTTAAGATAATCAGAAGCATCAAATAAATGTATATTTTAAAATATTTAAAAAATAAAAATAAAAATAATAAGAATCAAAATTATTATTTTTTAAAAATAGATCATCAAAACCAAACATTTACAGGTATTGAAAATAAAATGTTATTATATTTTTAAGGATAAAACATACATTTAAATCTTTTAAAAATATACACAAATTAGTTAGAGGAACAACTAGAGAAACAAAGTGCAGAAAACAATTAACACAGATTAAGCGTTATTTGGAATAAGATTACGGAGAAGGGAATTAAAAATTGCTAACAAGACCAAAAATGATGGATGCAAAATAAAGCAGAGAGAGAGTAGTAATAACAGGAGAGGAGGGTGTGATTCATGAAGTGGAGGATGGTGACAGTGACAGAGACAGAGGGCACACGTGGACGCAGAGAGAGTGTGAGTGATGACTAGTCAACATTATTAGTAGATCGTAGATAGCACATGTGTCAGAGCAAGGTTGGTACACACACAACCACAGCCCCAAAACTGGGCGGGCTATGATTCTTTGTGCGTGTCCCATGATAAAATACAACTCTTCATCTGACACGTGGCTCATTCATTAATGAGGGGTTACTGATACCGGTTAAAATTTTTCCAAAGATATTTGGCGGAGGTCCGATGAATTTCAAACAAAGGTCCGGCGACTTTCGGTGGCAGTCCAGCAACTTTCGACAATGGTCCGGCGACACATAGTGCAGCCCTAATAATTAAGCTCGGCAACACGAGAGCTTCAAAGGCCTTCCTCCCGTCTGGTCATGGCAGCTCCACCTCTCCACTGTCGTTGCGAATAACCACTCCAATTCCGGTGGCTCCCTCGCCTTCGAACACCGTCGCGCCAGTGTCCAGTAAATATGAATAGGATTTTTAAGAAAAAGGAAACTGCACGTACGAGATAAAAATGCATAAAAGCATCAAGGTTGAAGAGCAAGGAATGATGCTTAAAAGGAGTACACGCCGCAATCAGTAGAAAAGATTAACATGTCGATTTTTGTTTTTTTAAATGTGAATAACACATCGAATTAATCATCTTCAGACTCTAGCGTCCCCTAAAAAATGAATTTATCATCTTTAGAGAAAAAAGAACAAAATTAAGTAGTGCATAGCGCGTAGCTTGCACGGATTCAAAAACATTCTAATCATATTTCATATTATATATGCTATAATGATGTTTACATTTTTCAGATAAAAAAATAATTTGTATACTTTTTTTTTTCTAAACTATCACCACTAAAGTTCATTTAGGCTCGTATAATTTGACTAAACTCGAGTTTGACCACAATTTCATATTTTATTTTGATGAATACTATTTCATTATATTTTATTTGCACATATTATAAATAGGATACGGTTTAATTTGTTGAACAATAAAATATAATTTAACTTTCATATGTGGCGTAAAAAAAGTTTACAACATGATCCAATTATATATTACAACATTAACAAAACTAGTTAACTCTCATATATTATAATATATAACTATATAATGATATGAAATTGTTTTATACTAACAACATATTAAAATGGATGTCTTATTAATATTAATATATTTTGAATGAAATCATCATATTTTAAAGTAAATAATTTAACTTCTTGGTTGTTTTATTTATCAAATATTTGACATTTTACAATTCATTATGCATGGAATTCATGTTTAAAAGAGACAAATATTAATAGCATCAAATAAAGTGAAAGAATTTAAAATACAGATCAAAATTCTAAGGTGATATTTATAAATATAACTTAACTCTTACTATTTTGTACCTTTAGCTTTCTTTTAAACAATTTAAATTGATTAAACTTACAAGATTGCCTTATAGACTCAGAAATTTCAAAGAATAATAAATACAATTTTCAAAATAAATAAAATTGACTTTCACTCTCTACTATTTGATTGAACATTTAAATAGAAAGTTTAGATTAAATAGTCGTATAAATATTTTCGGGAAAAGAATATACTAACCCCTTGAACTAATACCCTTTTATAAAGTACCTCCCTAAACTTTTAAATCTTCCTAATTAGTCCTCAAACTTTAACTTATGACTCATCAATAGATTCTTCTAGGAAAAAATTTGTTAAAATTACTACTAGTTATTGTAAATGATTAGATTTTTCTATTCATTAATATAAACTATGAGTTAATTTGTAATATCATTTTACAGATGGTTTATAATCAGCAATTTTTATTATAATATATTTTATATTTGAATTTTTATTTTAAACTTATTATCTATTAAGTTAGCTATTTGAAAAGAATAACATTTGAACGACCAATAAATTATTCAATGGCCTAAATTTAATTTATAACTAATAGTTAATATGTTTTTATCTGTTATTATGTTATTACTGTATGAACAAATTTAAAACAAAAAAGAGTCTATTGAAGTATTAATTAAAATTTAGGGATTAAGTGAAAAGGTTTTCAAGTTGGTGACGGTGATTTTTTTCATTCGATCCATGGTGGTGATTTGCACAAAAAGGTAAAAATATAGGGTGATTTTATATTTGTTTTCCCCAATTTTTTTGCACATTATTAGTGCATGATTTTTTTATAAAAAAATGTGATACTCATAAAAATCGTAACATATCGAAGTTTTTTATTTTTTTTATTTAACTTCTATATTTTATTAATCGCAAGTAGGACTGGCACAACACATATCAACTTGTTTTAATTTAAAATAAGTACTCCAACTTTATATATAAAAGGATAGATAAGGATGGATTTTATTGAAGTCTTTCGGCTTTGAAATTAGAAAAAAATATTAAAAAAAATGAAATGCAAACCGCTAATCAATTTGTTTGTTACATACAAAAGTCAAACATTATCTTAAAACAAGTTATAATTAAATTAACCATTTTTTATTAGTTCGGGGCCCGAGCCGGACGCGTGGAAGATGTGGAAAACAAAAGAAAAATGCCTATGCCGTTATCTTATGGGGATCTACCTTAAAATCCAAATTATGCACCCCCATTCTTTCTTCCTTCAAATTGCTCTCACGTAATTATTCCCATTTTGTCTCAAAACGATTCCTTAATCTATAAAGTATAAATGAACAAATGAATGAATTGGCTAATTACGTCACACTTGGGGAGTAATGCCCTGCCATATTGAAATGCTTACCCAAACTCCACTCATCACCATCCCAAATAAAAAGTCTCTCTCCCAATTTTTGTTTCGCACATCCCATCCCATCACATAACATAAACCCCATTCTCATTTCCCATTTCCATTCCCTCATTGTGCCTTCGAGCTGACGCTGTTGCCCCCACAATTGTAGGACGCCAACACCAACACCAACACCAGCGCCAACGTTGAGCAACAACCAACAAGTCAACAATCCAATCCAGCAACGCACGGCACAAACCACACCACAGTGCCACCCCAAACCCACCCCCTGCCCTACTCAGAATTTCAAATTCATTAATCTTTTATCCTAAAATTGGTTTTTCGCCACCGCAATACTCGTCATCTTCTTTTGTTTCCCTCCCCTGCTGTATTGCTCTTGACTCACCCAAATTCTCAAGTTCCAATTCTTTTATTCTTTCTTTTTCTTTCTAATTATTATTCTTCTTCTTTCTGACCCTTTTCTTCCTTCCCCTCCTCCGGGGGTGTGGCTGGCTGCCATGGCAGAAAACATAGATTCCCTATGATATGAAACCGGGTGTGGGTCTTTCTCTCGGCCTCGTCTCTCTTCCTCTTTTCACATCGAATTGAGGATCCACACCCACCCCCCCTCCCCCAAACAAAAAAAACCCTCCATTTTTAGGGTTCCTTTGTTTCAGAATCATCATTTCTCACACGTCCATCTTTTTTCGAAAGGTCCAAGAAACAGAGGCGACAGCTCTCAGCACCGAAAACCCACCTCCAAAACCATTGATTTATCGGCAAAGCTTCAATCTTTGCTCGCCAAACATTCGATCAATCACACCCCACGACAACAGGTTCGATAACAGTAAAAAAAAAAAAGAAAAACGCTATGGCGAATAACAAGATCGTACTTAGGACGGCGGCGTCGACGAACCGGCGGCAGCCGCTGCTGCTGGAGCAGAGAGGGTCGGCAAGGGTGGGGGAGGTGGTCGGAGGGACCGCGGCGGAGTGCGTGGCGGTGTGCTGCTGCTGCCCCTGCGGCCTCGTATTCAACATCCTCGTAATGGCTTTGTACAAGGTTCCGTACGGGCTGTGCCGCCGCATGTTGCGGATGAGGCGGCGCCGCCGGAAGATGATCAACGAAGGGTTCCTTCCGCCGAAGCGCCGCCACCACTGCGTCTGCGGCTGCTGCGACGTCAGGAATGGGTATCCCTTGTGCGCCAACGATGCCTCTGATATCAAGCAGTTGCATTCTTGTGTACAGCCTGATAAGGACGCTCTCGCTCTTGAGGAGGAGATGTGGGACAAGTTCTATGGTACTGGGTTTTGGAGAAGCTCTTCTAGAAGGGAAATTTCTCAGACACTCCCTACCAATGTTGTTGTTCCGGGTACTCAAACCAGGTTGTTGGTTAAAGAGTTGGATTATTTGGATTCAATACGCATATCATTTAATAGTTAATATGAATGATTTGAATTAATATAATATTTCAGTACAAATTTTTTTTTTTGGGTTGCGGAACATTATTCACGGTTGAAATGAAAACTTGCTTTCCTTCTTATCCTTTGGAATAACAGTGGGTGATCATAGGGTTGAATATTGATGCATCGAATTTGTTTTTGTGGTTTTAATATTCTATTGGATATGAAATTGTGATTTAATTATAAATATTTAAAATATAAATAAATTTAATTAATAAGATAACTGATAAATTTTTAATTATAAATTATAAAAAATATCAATATTTATAAATTTTATTGGATGTGAAGATTTGTTTTTTTTTGTTTTTGTTTTTTGGGAGTTTTGGGGCTGTACTTGAAGTTGACGATGGATTTCCCCTCTTGGTGCTGTTGGTATTGTGAAGCGTGGTAAAACAATGAGTCAGTGCCATTTCTTTTCAGTTTTTTTTTTTTTATGTTCGGTTCTTTTTTACTGCGTTCTTTCCAATGAGTTTACTGCTACTATAAGTATGGAAGGGGCTTTGTTGCGTCAGGGGTTCAGCCGTTCAGGCAGTGTGAGAAATTGTGTGCGAGGATTTCTTGCTTTGCGTGAAAACTGGAACAGTCTTTTGAAAAACTATAATAAGCAGGCATATTTGACTAATGCTAGAAGATTGCATGTAAGATTTTCTGCTGGTGTGTGCATTGATTCAATCCCATTTGGAAACTTTTGGGGAATGAAATTGATATCTGTCATTTTTTTCCCCTTTTATTGAGTTTTTCCTCTCTGATGAGAAGATGGAGTAAAACTACTTAGCTTCTGGATACCAATTTTAATTTCACTATTTTATTGCATTAAAACTAAATTATTTTGGGGTGTGGGCCTTGTGGTTATTTTATTTTTACACACACTTATTGGATCTAGCTAAACCTTGTTGCCTATATATTTAAGTGGCGCATGTTCAATTTGGTGCATAAGGCCACAAGATACAAGGAAAGATATATTGAGATTGATATTTTAACTTGTGAATAACCTGCCTGTCTTCGGTAGGGGACGCCAATTTTTGTTGGGGAAGATCACGAGCATCCTACCTTCATTTTCCAACAGTGTCTTTTCTTAAAATTTGGTTTCCACATATTTGTGTGTTAATGTGTGGTTGAAGAGGGACATTATTGCATAGTATAATAAAGGGTCACTATCCAATCCAAGCTACCCTGTACTTAGTGCAGGGTCCAGGTGCTGCAGAACCCAACAGCCACTAATTAGGGGTGGCCCTGGCGTGCAAAACGTCCACGTTATAGCATTTGTTCCTCTGTGGCATACATGGGGTCCTCTAAGCTTGTCTCTCGACATGGACGCCGTGTTGTGTCCTTTGCACCATTCTAAGTTTTCTTTATCACTACTTCCCCTCCCAGCTACCCAATTATTCTCACACAGGTTATTTTGGCCCGTACGTTTGAGGGCGAATGGCCTAGGATAAGAATAATAATTCATCGAATAAAATAAAGTGTACTAGTAGTTAGCATACCTAGTGGAATCAGTGATTGTTGTAATGGAAGCACTAGATATTTGATGACGGGTCCAACTTCATAATGTAGTTAGATACACAGTACAGTGGTCCACTTTACACAACGAGTCTAAAACTAGTACCAGTTGTAAACTGTGGCACGTGTTTCATTGCATTCCATACAATTTACAAAAGAAAACGAAATAAACAGAGGTGGGCATTTGGTCTAGTGGTATGATTCTCGCTTAGGGTGCGAGAGGTCCCGAGTTCAATTCTCGGAATGCCCCACTGTTTTGAATTTTATTTTCTGAAAAGGAGGGTATTTGTCTATGGCACTGGATGTTTCTTTGACAAAGAGTGAAGGAATGGACTTTTACACTTTTCCTTTTACAGTCTCGGATTTCCTTCTGCTACATGTTTCCCCCGGTCATTAAAAAAACTAACAAGAAACTATTTGTTCTTTATAGAAACAGTTTAAACTTAAAAGATTATAAGTTGAATTTTAAGACGTGTTTAAGCAATATTGCGCTTTCACTCAACCCATTGCCTGTTGGATCTTATTGGCTTCCCCCTACTAGTATGTACTCATAATGTAAAATAATAAAAAAAAATGACAAATCATATATATGGGATAGTATTGGTGTTAATACATAAAATTTAAACCATTTTAAAATAAAAAATATATAACTAATATCTTATAAAATAATTCATTTCGTGGGAAAAAGTGGAATAATACCTATTACCAAAAAATGTCTCTTGTAAACTTAATTGCATTAAGATACTAGGGTATCTCAACAAAAAAGCTTATGAAATCGCATTAATAATAGAATATTTGCCAATAAAAGTTAAATAACTTGTGAAAATATGACAAACAAAATCTAATTTTGATATAACATTAATATAATAACTTTTCACACTATCATCCCATCGTATATTTAGAAAACTTTGAGGCAGAAGTCACTGACATTATACAATGATATGAGACCATATATATAAAACTGACCATCCCGACCAAAAAAAGAAAAAAAATTGACCACGTAGAAAGCAGAGAAAGTGAGATTTGAGTGAAGGTATGTATAGCAACACAGTGCAAAATGGAAGTTCATAATTTCTTTCCATTAAAAGAATCTAGCAGTGTGATTTAAAATAGAAAAACAGAGCTCTCACTTAGCCACTTTAATAATTTAAACTTAATTCTTTAGTCGAAAAAGTAATTAAAAATAAAGTTGAAAATAAAGATCTAGACAGTAAAGTATGTGCAAATCGCAATTTGAAACGGACAACTTAGTTGATAGAGTTAATTAAAACATTGGTATCACAATGTGGTTATTATTTTAATTATAAGATTAATTTCGATACACTTGTGAATGTATTACAATGTTATTTAATCATCTATTGTTATATAAAAAAAGTCACTATAATTTGTCTAGTGATAAAAAATTTGGATAGTATGCATAAGATCATAGGTTTTAAATTTTATAGCAATCAATGTAATTTTTGAAGTGAAAAACTATTGTTATAAAAAGAAAAACTATTGTTATAAAAAGAATTTAATTCGATAACAATTTAATTTATACAACCAATGCATTATAATTAAACTGTTAATTATAATAGTATTTTTAATAATTAACGATTTATCATAACCCATATTTCTGTACATATTTATTTTTCATATCAAACTCATACAATCACATCAATTGTTTTGAATAATCTATTAAAAAATAATATACAAATATCACTATGATTTGGCACGAAGGTCGTCCACAGAGATGTTTCGTGATATGGAGCATTAAATAAAATCTCTCTTCTAAAGTAAGTTTGGTTGGAAGGAAGAAATGGATAAGTTTTTCTTAATTGAGTTATATGATGTAAAGTTTAATTATAAAAAATTTATCCTTATTTTTATTCATTAATGATTGAGGAGTAAAGGTAAGGATAAAATTTTTCTAATAAATTTAAATATAGAATTATACATGATACTCATTTGAAAAAATTTTATTTCTATTTTTACTCTCTAATCAAATACACCCTAAATGTGAAAGGGACAAAGTTATTCTATACATAAGGAAATATGCTCATATGTACGGGTTCCTGGAGCTAAAAGCAATAAGGTTTCCAAAATTCCGAAGACTTCGTCAATTAAGTATTCTGAAAGCCGTCTATTTATTTATTTTTTCAGTGATATCTTCTATTTATCTATTACGAAAGAAAATGTCATCCACAAAGAAGAATAGTCCAAGCTTCATTTGACAATACACTCTTGCTTACCCAATTCTTTGATTTCAAGCAACAACTGCATGCCTGTATCATGCTAATCCTAGTAGTAATCATGATTAAAACCTTTAAACCCATTGACCCTTTGATTGCCCTGACAGTTGAGAGACAAGAAGAAGAAATAAGAAGACATGAAACAATTCAAAAGGCATGCAACGAAAGGGTTACATACGTTAGCAATCAAATTATACTAATTGATTTCCTTGCGTTGAGTTGAGAACTTGAGACAGCATAATAAAATAAAATATCACATGCCATAAGATCCCACTTTCCGTTTCTCTTTTTTCCTTTTTGTTTTTTCTGAGTGCTGTGGTCGGTTAATTACGGTCATTGTTATGGTCCATTTTCATGTAACATTTATTTTTTCACTTTACAAATGTGCCAAGATTGGGCATCTTTTACTTTCTCCACTCATGTGCTGACCTCTGTTAGATACACAAACGTCACACAAACCCCATCCCGTGCATGTTTTTTAACTTTTGGCTCTTTCGGTTGTCAACTTTTTCTTTCTCTTTCACTTTTTATTTGTGTTGATTCTATTTTCATATTTCCTTGTTCACGAGCAAAAGCATGGTTTTGGTTGCTGAAAGAGACATGTAATCCTTGTTAAGCTCTACTAAATTTTCTTTTAGGAAAATAGGAAAAAAATAATTGAGAGATAGAGAGAGCTTGTGTATAGTTACTTTTGCCACTGACCCATAACAAAATCGGCTAAATCTACTTTAATTTATTAGAGTAGGTCCAAGCGACTTGGATTTTGGGGCAAGTGGGCTATATAGGAACCTATCAAAAAACCAAATGATAGATGTATTAGTGCCCAAGTTGAGATGTATTAGTGCCCAAGTTGCGTGTATATATAATTGATTTATGCTTACTTTCTGCAAGGGGATTTAACAATCTCTGATAATGGGGGGTCTCCAACGCTATCTTACTTGGGGCTCCAAAATTTAAGTTTGGGAAATTCAATGAAAATGTGATGAGATTTGCAAGAGAAAAATAATAACCTTATTATTTTAAGGAATTAATTGTGATACACTAATAGTATAAAATATCTTTACACTATCAACTAATAAAAAGTTGATAACTTATCCATTTTATGTAATTTTTCAAAATTTGAATTAAACATGATTTGATAATGGACCATATGACAATTTTTTATTGTTTGAAGGTGTAAAAGTGATTACATTGTCATACATGACAATTACACTCATATTTAAAACCCGAATTCTTCTTAACAAAAATAAGGAATCAAACCATGAGACCTAGTAGTAGTTAGCTGGATTTTTTAAGCATTAAGGAATATTGACGGATCTTAGTATATATAATGGCCCCAAAATTTTTTATATATATATATATATATATATATATATATATATATATATTATGTTTAAATATATTAATTTATATAGATGAAACTATTTTATATAACATTAATTTTTCTAATTAAAAGTTAAAAATCACAAAGATCACATCATAATTGGATATCATTTGATAGTGAAAATATTTGTTCTTATAATAGATGATCAATTTTTTGACATTGTTCGGTGTGTGTTTGAATAGGTAATAAGAAAGGAAAATATAATTTTAGTGTAAAATTCACTTATACGTAAAAACATATTTTGAAGTTTTTATTATAAACAAAAATATTTTTTCAAAATTTTAAAACTTTCATCAAAACAACCCCTTAAGTATTAAATATAAAAAATATTTCACACCATTTTTAATATTTTATCATATAAAAGTAATTTCTTATGTGACCCACACAAAATACACTACTTTAAAATTATTTTTCAAGTTAATACATTTAAATATAAAATTAATATTAAAATAAAAAATTATAAAAATCAATGATAATTATCATCAATTATAGAAATAATTTTAATTTTGTACCTAATTCAAATACATATTAACATTTATTACATTAATTACTTCAAAATTTATATATATAATGTGCATTTACTTTAATTTGATTATCATCATTTAAGATACATGCTACAGTACTTTTTGATCTGACCCCATTAAAATTTTTTCTCAAGCTCCTCCATTGGTTAGGGATTTAATTCCTAATGATATGTATGAAAAGGGTTTTATGGCTAGAGGTTTATTCTCTTAAGGAGTTCCCGCCTCAAAGAAAGTAGTTACTACTCCTGTGGTGGATACTCTAGGAAAAAAAATTGGAGGAATAAAGGAAAAGATGCTTATTAGTAATAGTGGCTTGTAATACTCGATGTACACGTGTCAGATAAGTTTTGTATAGCCAGGTCCTCCCCACCCGTCCTGAACTTCATTAAGTCTGACTCTACACATCTTTGGAGGGCTATATGTTAGAGTCACTTTCTTAGGATCAAAAGTTCGGTAATTGTTCCTAGAGGAAAAATAAGTTGAAAAGTGATTTTTAATGATTTTTACAAAACCCTTAAACGTTTCATTTTTTGACCAAAAGTTTAGAAAACGTGAGAATTTTCGGATTTGAACTAAATCCAAAATTTGGATTTTGAATGGTTGGGTTTTGATTTTTTTGATATTTTATTTGAATCCAAATAGAGGGTATTTCCTTATTTACATTTATATTTTAAAGTATGATTAACTTAAAATTAAAAAATGTATGATTAACTTAAAATTAAAAAGTATGATTAACTTAAAATTAAAAAAAATTAAAAAATGTATGATTAACTTAAAATTAAAAATAATTAAAAAATGTAAATAAGTTGAGAGCTGACTGGACCGGTATTAAGGCGATTGGATGTTAGCAGCAACCAGAGGCTCGCAGTAGTGTTTGTTTTTGCTATAAATGAGCTATATATACAGCAAAATGATGAGTTTTGATAAATAAGCTATATATATACTCTAACTCTTCTTCCCTTCTAAACCCTTCTTCAACCCTTCCCCTCTCAATCTAACCTCAATCCTTCTCTTCCAAGATCAAAGGTAAGGGTTTTTCCTAGTCTCTTCCATGTTCTTCCTCCCCTATGTTATGGGTTGTTGTCATTCCTTTCATTGTTGTCAAGTGGGGGTGCTCCCAATGTTGTTAAAGTTGTTTTAGAGATTGTCTAGAGATTTATAGAGTTTGATCTTGGGTCAATATTGTTCTATAGTAGTTGTTGGTGTGCCCATACTCCCAGCTTTTAATGGTGGTGGGTTCAAACTCATGGCCTTACCTTTAAGCATTATAAGTATATTTATGCATGATTATTGTTAAATATGAAATTAGATATGGAAGTATGATTATATATATGATTTTGCAAGGATGACAAGCTAGACAAAGAGCATGATTTTGACAATAGCATGAAAAACGTATTTTAGAAAACCATGGGACCATGATTGATAGATTGCATGTTATGAAAATGTTTTATATACAACTCTAAGAGATTTAATGTAATAATATATGATTTAGAATATCAATTAAGATATTTTGGCAAAAATGTCAAACAGAGTGTGACTTAATTTCATGAATAGATATGCTATTATAATATCAAGCTTTTATGATTATAAACATTTCCATTTCAAAGTATGATATTAGAGTTATTAAATTATGAAAGACGTTAGCTTGAGAGATGAGATTTTAGAAATTCAGTTTTATGATACTAGAAGTATGAAATTCAGGATGATTCGTAGCAATTGCCAGATACATATTTTGTGGACTTGAAATTGGAATGCCTACAACGAATGATCCCTTGGGCATGATTTCATAGTCAACAGCACTAAAGTCAGATTATTAGAATTATATGAGTTTAGAGCTTTCAGAGTTTCAAAAGTTTTAGATTTAAATGATTTTATGTTTATTAGAGATCTTATGATTTCAAGAATAGAGTAACTATATGATAGAGTTTAAAATTAAAAGAGCCTAGAGTAGAGTTTTAGAGAAATGATTAATTTGCAATCTAGAGACTAGACGTAGCTAAAGAGAAACAAACAGTGAGTTAACGGCTGGAAAAACGATTGTTAACCTTGGTACCAAGTTGTCCTGAAAGGACAATCTCCTAGAGCAGAATGAAACCTAGTTAGTGTCCAAATTAGATCCTTGATGGATCATAGAACATTTTTGGTTCTTAGAGAACCCTAGAATAGAGATTCTTGTTTCTCTATTAAGTATCGTTATTTATGTTTTTAGAGAATAGTTATGTTTTTAGAATATTTATGTTTTAAGATAATATTTGATTTAAGAGCCATTATGTGTTTGAGAAATGATTTTCTATTTGAGTAAAAATCTAGAGATGCTTTCTCTGAATTTATAAACATAGAAATATCTTTTCTATATAATTATGCATACGAATATTAAATGATTGTATGTATATTGCATTATATATATATATATATATATATATATATATATATATATATATATATATATATATATATCCTGTTGTAGATTGAAGCTCAACTTTTAACTCACCTCTCTCAATTCCTCCTCATAGTTGTAGGTACCATTATTCACTGGTTTGGCAAACACAGTTGTTCTCAATGGTGAGTCTTACTTTAGAATAAAGCTTAATTTAGAGTCTTGTTAAAGTATAGTGCTCTAGTAGATATGCAAGTAGGATCCAAGCCATGCATAGATTTTCAGACTATGTATTTAATTTTAGTATTTGAACAACTATATATATGTTTCAGTTTATAAGTATAAGTTGAAATTGTAGAGTTTGATTAAAGATATGTGTAAGATAGAGATGAAATTATGATTCAGTTCATAAGTTAAATTGATTTTCAGAGTATGATTAATATGTTATTAAAGATTTGTATAACAAGTATTTTAGATATAAAGTTTAAATAGAGATTTAGATGAAACCATAATTTTAGAATAAAATATATTACTTTATGCATATAAAGAGACTTAGAGATCACGAGATTTACGTGAGATGAGATTACATGCGATCACATTTCTCTGGTTGGGTCGTGACATGGCTACTCTCTTTGTGAGAAATGTGTATATAAACTTTATAACTTATATTCATGTAACACATATTCTTTGAGAAAAATGAAACTCTCTATAAAGTATATTACAATTTGTTCACTACACCACCTACGCATTTCAAGGTGCATTTGTTTTAGCTTTTTCCAGCTTAGAATTTTTTTTTATTAAAAAAATTAGTTCTTAGCTTTTTTATAGAAGTTTAAAAAAATAGCTTATGATAAAAATTAATTTTTATTTTTATAATTAAATATATAATTTAAATTTTATAATCATTTTTTTTTAATCTGAAACAAATGCTATCTCAGTATTCTAGTTTTTGTGCAGCTCATTGACAAATTTTTGGTCGGGGTTTAATTGAAATTTGAAAGGAACAATATTCGATGCACTGGACCTATGCTTGGATATCGCCCAAGAAGATTTTCAGCCCTTCGTTTTTTGTAGGCCTAACTCTGTGTAAGGAAGGCCGTGCCTCAAGGCAGGACTAAAAGATACCAGAAAAGCCCAAATAGGCCTCAGACAAATAAAGCCTAGTTAGGCCCGTTCCCGGCCTGTACTGATGGTCTGATCCTTATTTTCCTTTTTATAAAAATAAATAAATAAATAAAAGGATACAAAGCATTCTTCCCATTATAAAAGAAATTAAAGGGTTATTTCAAGTCCTCAACACTCTCCAAAAATAATATACGACTGCACAAGCGAAATCCTGGAAATTTTCTCATGAAAATAAAATATTTTGAAGGATGAATGAATTGATAAATTGGTTATTTTTCACATTAACCTTGACAACTTTGTCATTTGAGATTCTTCACCTTACTATGCACATTGTTTTTACCAGTGAATCATTCTGAAATGGAGTGCATATATACAGTTAAACGGAAAAACAGTATATTTTGAATCCCAAGTCTTCGGAGGCTACTAAGGGTTTATTTGATTTAAGTTTTTAGTTTTTATTTTAGTTTTTAAAATTTATAAAGGAAAAAGAAAATTCTAAAAATGAAATTTATAATTTTCAATTTTTAATTTTTCTTCATAAATTCTAAAAGCTAAAATAAAAATTGAAAACTAGAAAACAAACACTAATATTCTAGAGAATTTTGCCTTCGTACTTCAGCTGATATTGACATGGGAAGCGTACTCTCCATAAGGGAGAAGAGGAATATTATTAAGCATTACAAAGTTGCTTTTGTTTTCGAATAACTTACTGCTGCCTCATTGCTTTTGATACATGTCACATGCGGTTCTTTTATATTAAAAAAAAATTAGGTAATGATGCGTGGTCAATTTTTATTTCTGATGAACGTCACTGTATACTTAGATTCTTTTATTAATTTATTGAATTATAATATACTGAGAACCTGCTTCTATGATTCAATATACATAATCTCTCCGTTAATCTCTCATTCTTTTTTTTTTGTTTTTTGATAAACCTCTCATCCTAAACTTTAGACATTCCTTAAATTCTTTAGACTAAGAAGTTTTTGCACCTTATATGGTTTATAGGTTTTCTCCCCTACCTATGCATAATGTGAAGGGAGAGGGCAATTTGCTATGCATCTGTGAGTCTTCAACACTTTAAGGTTGTGATCAGGTAATATTTGAATTAATTTGCGTATCCTTCAACTAAGTTGTTCTCATTAGAGACAAGACATGCATGTTAGGACTTAAGAATTTAAAAATAAAAAACTTAGTATAACTCTAAGCAATTAACGTAACTAAAATTCAAATTTATACATGACCAAAACTTAATTTATATACATACTCTTTCATAACTAAATTCTTTCCTTAAAATTTTAAGGATGGTACTATGAGTAGCGAATTGAATATTGACCTCGTTCGATAATTCGATAAAAATCGGATTTGTCCAAGTTAATTAGCCTATCTTAATAGCAAACACTCTTCCCATTCCCTCCCCACCCACCACAAAAAAAAAAAAAAAAAAAAAAACCCACCATGATACCATGGTTAGGGAATGAAAAATTTAAGTTCATCCTCTAGCCCACAAATAGGAAGAGGTAAAAAAAAAAAATCAGCACTATAGAGTACCGAATTATACTCCTCGCACTAAAACATATCTTGATATGACTCTCCAATATATCCTTTGCTTACATGGAACTTGTGCTTACTATCACTTTTAGATAAAATTATATTTTAAAATATTTATCAATTTTATATTTAAATAAAATATAAATTTTTTGTTATAATAGTATTCCTCAATAATCAATGACAATTAGTGTAGTATTTAATTTCTAACCTTTTGATATGTTCTATAATTAGTGATCATTAGAGTATATTAGTTTGTACACCATAATTTTACATAGAAACATTCTATTATTATATTATTTATGATATTTTTAATATTTATATTTGTTTAAATTTAATAAATATTTTACAAGAGTAATAAGGATGCTAAATGGATATCATAAAATAAGAAGCACGACATAAAAGTTAACGCGGGTTCCCTATTATTGGTGCAAGCTGGACATGTACAGAAGACTGCTGATTTAGGATATGATTAGCTAAAATGTGCGAATAGGAGAAAAGAGATCAATGGATATTTGTATCATTATCGAAGTTAGAGGGAACCCAAATTACACAACAAGCTCAGTAATTAATGGTCAATTTTTATCTCCCCGAGTCCATCATTTGTTTCATTTCTATCAATAATATACATACAAGTTTGCAACAATCAGTAATCAATGCACGACGTTATTTTATTTGTTAGAAATGGACGTGATAATATCTCTTCCCCCTCTATAAAATTTAAGATATGGAGGTGATTGAATGACCAGAGATGCCCCTACATATTATAATTTTTGTCTATTTCAAATATGGTTAAGTAGCCTGTAGATTTGAAGCTTCAATGTTGGGTTTATTTTTATAGAAATAAAATAAAAAATGAAGATATTACATAGATCCCCTAGTTTCAATCCATTTATATATATATATATATATATATATATATATATATATATATATTTTATATAATAGAAGTTGACTTAAATCAACTTCAATGCAAAATTTAAAATTGCATTCAACTGCGTAAAAGTCGATTTAAAATAACTTTCTCATGGTCCAACTTGCAACTATAACATGTATATGCCACGTCATGTCAAACAAAACTAAGTCTATTTAAACAGTAAGTCGATTAAAATCGATTTTAGTAAGATACAAAAGTTGATTAAAGTCGACTTCCCATAAGATGAAGTCTATTTAAATTGACTTCTCAAGCTTTTGACAAACTAACACCTTTTGCAAGTCGATTATAATCAACTTCTGAGGACGATTTAACTCGACATAAGCTGCTCCTCAATTATAAATAGTGAGCTCCCTAGATCTACATTACCACGATGGAAAAATTGAGTGATTGAGTGTAAAAATTATCCTGAGAATACGATAGAGAGTTATGTTCATATTATTGTATATTATAATAGTGAGATTATAAACACAGTGGAGGAGAAGACATTTTGTAGTAACAATCAAGCTTGATTAGTTGTCGTCCACCAATTAGTTTTAGAGTTATAGAGTCGAATACTAGAGGAGTATGAGGTAAACAATAAGCAAATCTTAAAAATATTCTATAGGATGATGGTTGATATTGGACAAAATAGGATATGATATAGAAAGTGGCGAATTCAGAAGGACGCGCACATTGATCACATGTTTTGTTATTTCACTTGTTTTTTGAAGCTCGTACAATAGAGCTATTTGTTGAATTCCAAGATGGTCCTTTTAGCTCTAGAGGTTTAGCTCCAGGTCCACCACTTGTTGCATCTAATGCATCCCATCCTTTGAAGTGTCCAGTTATCACATGCAAAGCTCATATGATGACTTAGCTTTTCTAAGTTTTGAACACCTTGCCAGACAGATTGAAGATTAAAGAGCCATTACCGCTAAATCCACAACAAATAGCATAAGCTAGCTCGCTTGGGAATTTTGATTTTATTGTGTAGCACCACGATGATGAAAATCCCATAAAATAAAATTAACACAAACTAAATTTAAATTTATTGAAATTCACCAAATAAACTAGATGTTCGCTAAGCACTAAAACTATAATTATTTATTTATTACAACAAATAAATAACATAATACATGTTAAAAAGCTACTATTTAATAATATAACAATATAGAATACTAACAACAAATTTTTTCTACTGTTATTAAACTGAACTATTATTATAATATACATTACAACATACTATAAAATCACACTAAAATAAAACAAATACAAGCAAATTAAACTCCAACGTACTTATTACTTTTCACTAATCAAACTAAAATATGCTACCTAATTCCAAAACTACAATAAATTAAACATAAATACACATTACCATAAAAAAATATAAATGAGAATTAATGTCTACAAATCTCTAAATAGCAAATTAAAACTTAATAACATTAATGATAAAATTAAATGATAAAATAAATAAGTGATAAAAAATTGAAAACGAAATAAAAGTATCTACACTGTCAATTTGTCTACAATATGATTAACAATATTTAGACGATACATATTATTCTCCATAGCAACCACCATAGCACTTTCTCCCACCTCTATCTCCTTCTCTTGGATATCCGCTCTACCTCCTACCTTCTTGCTCTCTAGATCCGTTGTGCCTCCTGCCTTCTTGCTCTCTCATTTTGTAAGGAAATCAGTTCAATTGTCCTCCTTTTATAGGAAAATCTAACACACAAGTCGATTACAATTGGCTTCTCTATCCGTCAACACACCTAAAGTCGATTATAATCAACTTTCTCTGCTCTAACACTCAGTCCAAAGTCGTTTGTAATCGACTTCCTCACTACACTAAAGTCAATTATAATCGACTTGTGTATGCCTCAATAAGTCAATTGTAGTTGACTTCTCACGTGTTTTGACACATGTAGAAGCAACAAAGGCAGAGTGATATGACCGTCGCATCAAAAAGTGACCGTTGCAGGCTTTGTACTAAAGTCCATTTATTTGAGCAATTTCGAATAAAAATTTGAACTTTATACGAAAGTCTATTTAAGTCGACTTCTGTTATATAAAAATTAGGACATTTATATAAATGAATTAAACCCATGGGATCTATGTAATATCTTATTTTTTTTATTTATTTCTATAAAAAAACCTCAATGTTTATAGGATCAAATTAATTTTTGTATGACGTACAATACCAAATTGCAAAAATCTTACTCATATATAAGTAATGTAATTTGAACTCAATATATGAGATATCATATCGACACACTCTCGTGCCACAATATTTGATTATTCTTTTTGGGGCTATAGTACTCAAGAGGAAAAATTTGCCATGCATAAGATGCTAGCATTGTAATATAATCATGATTTAGATAATCCATTACGCGTTATTATTTTAAGGGGCCTTATATTCTAATTAGTGATAAATATTATGATTGAAGGTGTGTGAGTGGCATGGTTTTCACAAACATAAATGAAAGATATATATATATATATATATATATATATATATATATATAAAAGAAGAGTGATTTATTGTGAGAGTTAGAGGGATGAATCTTGAATGCTGGATCTTATATGAATGGTCAAGATTAAAACATAAAGTTATGTGACTTTTTAAATGAGCATGTGAGCATTAATTACCATTAATCATGACCATCCATGTATAATTATGCCGCCATTTACTCTCATAATAGACCACTCATCTCATGTGATACGCCCTATATATTTTATTTGGTAAGACTCATACAAAATAATAGTTATTGATTTAAGAATAGTTAATCTCTTACATTCTTACTTCACAACTATTTTCACTTTAGAAGATTTTAATCCAAAAATGGATTAGCAAAATAGAAAAGTGAAACTTATTGATAAGTAAGAAAAGTGAAATGTCCATTCACTATTATGCAACCTTATTTTCACGTTATAATTTTGGTACATGTAGCTAGGTGGAAAAAATGATAAATCCCCTACCAAAAAATCCTAGTTTAAAATTACATTTGCATGTATCCAATATAAATATTTGTGTAAATTGCATTATATTCTATTGAAATTTTAAATTAGATAAATTTTTAAGTTGATTAATAAGAGGATATATCATTACTCTCCCCAAGTGTCATATATGGCATTTTCATAACCCTAATATATATGTAATATATATATATAGAATATAATTTGTTATGTGAAAAGTGAGAAAGAAATTTTTAACTATTAGATTAAATTATACTGATATTATGCCTATAAATTAAGAAGGTAATTAACAGTAATTTATAAAAGAGAGAGAAAGAAGAGTTTAATTTATGAATGTAATTAGCTGTATAATTTAATCTAATAGTTAAATTTTTTTTTCTCACTTATCAAATAACAAACTCATTTTCATATTATACATCATATATATATATATATATATATATATATATATATATATATATATATATATATATATAAAAGAAAGCCAATAGTTGCATTGTCATATTATCTTGAAATATATAACTATTGCATCAAATGCTAAAGGCTAAATATACAATGACCAAATAACTAAAATATACTAACTTCGATACATTATTTATGTAAAATATTTTATATTTTCATCTCAAGTAAATATTTTTTATTTTAATCTAAACTATCAGAATTTAAGATATGTTGAATTTAATTAATTTATTTCAAGTCAAATTGGTTCATAATTTATTCTTAAAAAAATGTTATAGGAATAAAATATTTTTTACTACATTAAATAATTATTGATTATTATATTAACAAATATAATTAACTCTAATCAGTGACACATTCAAAAAATTTAGGTAATAGGGTCAAAGACAATACATAAGTACAACTAGATGTTTTACATAATTTCATTTTAGTGTAGGTTAAACATAATAATATCATAATGGTAACACAACATGGATACATCCATATACCTTTTAAACAAATTTTTAAATTTGGGTGAGAGCATTGGCCCAAAGTTAATAAAGTAGATCGTCTCTCTCTCTCAAGTCACTATATAATACCCATTACTTAAAAAATTATAAAAGAATTTAAATAAATAATATTATAAATTTTTTTTATACTCATCTAATCATATATTACATATAAAAAATGATTAAGTTCACATTAATTACTTAAAAAATCATTCAAATAAGATAATTTAATTAGATGATATCGTAAAATTTTTTTACACTTTGAAACTTTTTTATACCATCAATGTATAAAAATTAAATTTAGAATAGTTACATATAAATTTATATCAACAACATGACAACATTACGTTAATTAAAAATTATAGAAGAGAACAAGCCCAATCCAAATGATTAATTAATGAATTAATTAAGTGTGTTGATGAGAATGGTGAAAGGACTATTGTTGTGTCGAGAAGACATGAGGAAGAAGAGGAGGATGAAACCCAATCCATATTTAAAGGACCAGAAAAAGAAAAAGGAGAAAAGGCGAGTTTTTTTGTTCCCCTTCCTGTGATGCTGTGGGGACGGGTCCACGAACCAAGGTAAGGTAAGGTCCCCTTCCTCTTCTCATTCTCATTTCTCAAGGTAAAGTTGAATGAGGAGAATTCAACAACAACAACAATCTTCATTCCCTTTTCCTTCTTCTTTCTCTGTTTTCTCTCATTCTTCATCATCATTCTTCTCACTCGATTCAATTCCCCTCTGCCAATGGATCTCTAGCATTCAAGCCTCGATCGTTCCCCTGTTGATGGCTCTGCCCTCCTCTGTTTCCTGACCCCTTTATTTTTCTCTCAATGGAGGTAACCTCAACTTTTTCTTTCTTTCGAAATTTTCGTCAATTATTGTATTCCTCATCGCAATTTCTATTGCAAAGATTCAATTTTTTCATCTGGGGTTGGTTCGAATTGCGCCCTTGTCATGATCCTTTTGCTTTGGCGTGTGATGAATGCTGTAATCAATGATGATATTCCCTCGTGACTGTTAACGACAGTTTTCTGCCACCAAGATAGACCATCTAAGATTTTATGGCTAATTGTTAACGACGATCAAATGTTTGAGGCACACTTCTGAAGCGGGCATGCAATATATATATATATATATATATTGAAAAAACTCTTTCTGAACTTTTCAACTAAATGTCTTGAAGTTGTTCACCCAACATCAAGAAGCTTTTCGTGAACATTATTGCGGTGTATCAGTGTATGGTGCTAGTAGAAACTGCATTTATCTGTTATTTTATTATTATTTTTATTGGTTGATAATGGGCTTGGGTCGTGTTTGTTTTCTTTGTTTGTTTTTTCTATGGTGCTCATAATTCTTTGGTGAAATTTCTGTTATATTTTTTGTTTTAAAATCATTTGTGCTGGGGATTCTGGTGGCAATAATTGAGAGGGAGAGATGAATGCACTTAGCTCAAACTAGTTTGCAGTTTGGTGCAGTAGAATTGTGCTAGTAGTGTGATTCCAGGTGGAATCGGATTCTCGGTTTACTTGTTGAAACTAATTTTGGATAATGACCCCAAACGGATTTCCTTTTGTGTTTGTTCATAATATTATGAATTAAAGAGCACCACTTGCACTTGCATAATACTGCCTCTGACTGTGAAGTGGGCTGATTTGTAGAAGGTTCCAGAGATGGAAGGCAAGACTGAAAGTCACATGACATCGGCTGCAGCCTTTGTTGAAGGGGGGATTCAAGACTCATGTGATGATGCTTGCAGCATATGCCTTGAGGAATTTTGTGAAAGTGATCCTTCAACGGTAATATTCAGCTTGTGTATGTCACTCTTGTTTCACAATTAAAACTGTAAGCATTAGGAAGTATGGATTTATTTGAAAAACATTTGCCTTGCCCACTTTCTTGTTTTCCCTCTGTTGCTTTTCAGGTCACTACTTGCAAGCATGAATTTCACTTGCAGTGCATTCTTGAATGGTATGCATCAATATACATTAATATTTTTCTTTTTGGCGCTTTGTATTCTTGTGGGGTTATGCAATATGTTGGTCTCTGAAGCATAGGCACTCCAAAATGGCTGCCGTACTCGTACTTGGTACTTATACGGTATTGGTACTTTTTGGGTACTCTGGGTACTTGTTAATCAACAATTATGATAAGTAAATGTTTCTTAAATACAATTTGGTCCTTATAAAATATTAAATTTTGCAATTAAATGAATTAAAGTATTATTTTATCCTTTCAAATCTTGTGTTTCTTTATATATTTTTGCTTGAGCATCATAAAAAACCATTTATTTTATAATATAATTATTTTATTGGTTATAGTTTTATATTTTTATAAAATATATATTCCTGTACTCGTATCTTAGTTTTTAGAAAATTTTCGTATTCCCGTACGTATCTGGGTATCTATGCAACATAGATGTTGGTTGACTTGTCACTTGCTCAATATCAATTTTGCTTGGCATCATTTTCATTTAGTCTGTGCCAATCAAAATAAATGATTAAAATGGTTTCAGGCATTTAGCATTGTCAAATATTCATCAGTCCCACAGATGTTAGAATCAGAAGGCCAAATGTATGGGGTATAACTGTAAGCTATTTTCTTGTTTTGGCCTTTTTCTAAAGTGGGGTCTGAGAGTGAGGAAGGCAAAAATTGTGCTGGGGAAGGGGTAAATGATCTGGCCAGTAGCCAGTGGTGATGTGGGGAGCCCAAACCAATTGAGCCTAGTAGGTGACTCTTATGGTCTTAGTTTTGGTTTCCTGATGATGTAAAAAGTTCTTAGAAGCTTCTTTAGGCGACAAAGAGGGAGAACTAGATGTCAAACTAGATGTCAGTGGATAGAGTTAGGAATGAGTCTAATGCTTCTCCCCTAACAGTAACTAACTTGACACAGGTTTGACTTCCATGTAAGTCCCATGAATAATTCCCTTAATCTAATTTTTAATTGAATTCTTCTTATGCATAAAATCTTGCTTTTTATCCTATTCATACCAAGCTTAGTTAAAAACTTATCGTAGAACCTTCAAATTTACTTTTGCCAAGGTTTTGGTACCCCACAACAATCAAAATAATTTGGAAATGCGAGATACATGTAAATTTTGGTTACTTCATATGACAGAATCTCCATTGCCTTATAATCAGTTTCTTGATTGAATATTCATGTAAATTACAACTTCATTGACTTCTTTAGTAGCATGGATTGGAATGCTATCTTATGTTTGTTGTTCTTCCTGACTCTTGTCAATGCCTCAATGGTAAGGTCATTGGAGTTGGTATGACTTCATATTCTAGAACTGGACTAGACATACTGTTTTGAATAGAAAGTCAGTGAACTGGGTTGTGTGTGTGTAGTTTGGATTTTGTGTGGGGGAGGAGGATCACTGTTGAAGATGTTTTTCTTATCTCCATATACATTAGAAATTTCTGTTCTATTTGACATGTTTTCTATCATGGAAATGGAAGATTCTACTTTAGCAATTGCCACGTGCTCTTGTTTGTAGGTGTCAGAGAAGCTCCCAGTGTCCTATGTGTTGGCAACCTATTCGCTTGAAGGATCTGACCAGGTTGGTTATTATTTTGGCTTTTGGGATCTATTTTATCATTTTTTTATGATTATGTTATTAAATTTTGGTGCATTTTATGGCAGTCAAGAACTGTTTGAGGCAGTAGAGCATGAAAGGAACTTGAGGGTTAACCCACCAAGAAATGCGGCTATCTTTCATCACCCTGCCTTTGGTGATTTTGAATTGCAGCATGTCAGTTATCCATCAGACATTAGTGTTGACTTGGTTGTCCTATGTCTTTGGCACATCATAATTCTATCATTTATTTATGCTAGTAATTTTTCCCTCTCTGCAGCTACGCATGGGCGATGCTGATTTTGAAGAGCGAATAATTCAACATTTAGCTGCTGCAGCAGCAATGGGGAGAGCACATCACCTTGGTCGGAGGGAAGGGCAGCGACCTAGGGCATCTGCGCATGGTCATCCTCACTTCCGAGTGTTCTCAACTCAGCCTAGTGCACCTCCAGGTCCTGATTCAGCTGCTGGAGGGGGAAATGAACCAGCTGCTGTTCCTATTGGAAGTCCGTCTAGCCCAATGACATTTGCTGGAGATGCAGCATCACTGCCAATCCCACATCTTCAAATTCAAAGCTCTTCTTCAGCTCCTGGATCTGCTACTGTCATTGCAGCAAATCACCAAGAAATTAATGCTAATGATAGGTAGTTTTGACCATATTATTTATTTTCATAAGTAAATTACTCCTCCCTCCCCTGCATTATGCATTTACGTCCTACGAAAACCTACTGAAAAATTCCTTGTATATATAAAAATTTGAAAATGCTACAAATAAATGCAAATTGTTTTCTACCTTCAGTCCTTCACTGTTAATTGAGGAACAGTGAAATCACGAATGCATGCTGAGAAAAGGGGAAAACACATTGATTTGGCAAGGTTGAATGGTGAATTCAGCAGCACCAAATGGATGTGTTCTTCCTCTTTTTTAGCATATGATGCTGAACGAGGATGGGAATGAAATTCGACCACAAGACATCCTTAACTCAGTTAAGGAATTTGTTAGCCCTAACAAAACTTGGGAGTTAATTGTAACTCTTTTCTATAAATATATTGGAGTTTTATGTAGGTCTTCATGACAGTGGGGAAATATGCATAGTAAACATAAAATACAGGAGCGGAGGTTAATTTACTTTTATTTTTTATTGTATCATTATTGGTTGCATGGATTAGTGAAGTTATAACTTGCATTTGCTTGCAGTGGCTCCACTTTTCATTCTTCACAAGCAAACCAAGATAGAGCAGGGCCATCAGAATTCCAGTCATTTTCTGATTCTCTGCGGTCCAAACTTAATGCGATGTCCCTGAGGTAATGAGTTTTAGGGTAAAAAACGTGGATTTGTGTTTGTCCGTGAGCTCTTTATTTTTGTCAAATCAACTCATCTGATGTTAAACTATCTCGTGATTAAGATACAAAGAGTCAATTTCAAAGGGCGCGAGGGGATGGAAGGAGAGGCTGTTCACTCGTAGTCCTTCATTGTCAGAATCTGGTCCAGAAGTTAGGAGAGAGGCTGGAATTGCTGGTGTCTCTCGATTGATGGAATCTCAGTCTCTCCAAACTAGAGGAAATAATAGAGCTGTGGGTACTTCTTTGTCAAATCATTTGGAGGATAGTTCCATTGCAGTGGTGAGCAACCAGAACAATGTGGGAGCTAGAGGAGAGAACTCTTCACGTGAGAACAATACTCCAGCTGCTTGTTCTGCAGGCTCTCGGTCGGATTGAGCTCTATTTTGTTCCAGTTTATGAATCTTTCCTCAGCATCTCATATTTGAAGGTGAGCCTTGATATTTGTCTAAACCTTTAAGGGTAGATATGTTTGTAAGTTTGATTTGGAGGGGAGGGATTTGTAAAGTAAATCTCTTCCTTCCCCTCTAAAAGTAAAACCCACAAACATGCCCTTAGGTTCAGAACAGAATCAACATATAGTGATTTCCTTATGTAAACTAAATAGCTGTTTAAGTTCTTATGATAAATGTGTCACCAATAATTCCTAAGCCAAGTCTGTTAGTCGGGTTAAGAGAGTGCATTTGTTTCAGATTTTAAAATAACTGATTATGATACTTAAATCTTATATATAACCAAAAAAAGCTTAAAATTAAATATTTTAAGATTCTGATTATTTTTAAAAAATTATTCAAATATATGAAAAATGATTTTTTTTATTGAAAAAAAAAAGTGAAAAAAAGTGATTTTGAGCTGCAAAAGCTCCTCCAAATGTACCCTAAGTGTCCCTAGTACAAGTGGTGTTAGGACTTCGGAGTGTGCTCAGTCCTAAGAAGTAAATGAGGTTTTTGGGTTTTTTGGACCCGTTCAACTTTTTAATCCATTCTTTTAAGTATTACCAATAACCAAGACCATCTGTTTTACTTTTGCTTTGCATCTACATCACTTTGATTCACTTCACATTTTTGACTTCATGCTGTCAAACAATTGAAGCTACTATAAATCTATGTTCGGTTAGTCAATGTGGTAATATTTGAGTGGAGCGTGATTTCAACTGTTTTGTCATGCTGCAAAATCAAAACAAAAATATCAACCACAAGAACAATATTAGGAGCATATTGTATGTGAGAAATAGTTCAATTCATTGTATCGCTGTTGATGTGTATCACATTTGTTCTCATCCGTGATTTTTGTCCTCAGGCTAATGATTCCCTCGGATAGGACATGCTGAGGAGCAGATAGATGCTTTGGGAATTAGTCATTGCAATTATGTTCTGGTTTGCAATAAAATTTAAGAATCCGAAAGAAAGACACCTGTGTTTGAAGCTAAAGCTTATTGTTTTTCATGTATATATTTTGTATTATGCCGGGATCGGTGAAGAGTTGTCCGTATTCAATGAGTCTGGGTGGATAGGTTTTGGAACTGGCATGGCAATTGGCATTACTCTGGACATCAATATTGTGCCCAAAGAAGGAAAAATGTTTTGAAATTCAATGCAACTTAAAGTCCATGATTTGTCCCAATTAAGTATACTTTTGGGTATGGATGGAAATAGACATTGATAAGGTGGCAACTAGATTACTTTCTGTTTCTGCTGTATTCCAACTTTGGTTAAACTGGCTGTTTCGGAATATTAGGGAAAGGAATACGCAATGTGAAGATATATTAATGAAAAATGTTATTTGTATTCAAGAGATGACACTTCTCAACTTATACCTCATCCATTATTGAATGTGATATCCTATTTGAATAGGTTCTATGTCTTATTCAATGATGGATGAGGTATAGTTTAACGGTATATAACTCTATGAATACAAATAACATAACTCTATATTAATTGCAGCAATTAAATTGGAAAATCTAGTTGAACTACTTGTTTTCCTTCATCATTACTCTTGACAACAAAAATTCTGCTTAAGTGAAACACGCACAAAGGCCATAACAAAATGTTAGATTCATACGGAATTACATTTAAAAAAATTTGTTCATGAGTTTATCTGGCCACTAATATATTTTATAAATAGAGTAATGATATTTGGTACTAAATACATCTCAAAGTCTAGATGCGAGTAGTGTTAGAATTTTCTCGCTCCATGTTTTTGGTCCAAACTACTAATATATTTGGTAGCCATAATTTTTGTACTGTTTGATCTTCCTATTCAAATGGCTCTGCTCTCATAAATATTACCCGTAGAATGAACTATTGAATATAAAAAACATTATTGTTTTAGAAAAATAGATAACAGCTCAGGCAGTACTCTTTAAAGTATGTGTTGTGATAGTAAGGTAAAATATTTATTGTTATATGAGGAATGATACACGACTATCACAATATATACACTCTATACTTGCATTATGCTACAAGACAAAAAATGAGTATAAAGTATAAAGGATAAAATGAGAAGAGAAAAGATAAAGCAAAAAACAATGTACAAACTTCTTCTCTTTCACCCACCATTCCCAAAGGCTTTCATTCTCTTTCTTCTTTCACGTTTTTGTTTTTCTCTCTTGTTCTCTATGGTTATAGAAGAAGAAGAAGAATCAAGATTTGTTGGTAACACACAAAATTAATCCTTATACATGAAGGCTTAACTCATTCCATTTTGATTTTTCATGTGTTTGTGGTTTATGTCCTAAGATATAGATGATTATTATTTTTTTATTTTTTTAATAATAAAATGAATGAAAATTTCCTAAAAGTTGAGATTTGCTGTTATTGTTGGAAATTAGAGTTAGAAAATTGTAAATGCATGTTACGAAATGTTATAAATCAATATAAAAAGTTGTAAATTAGTATGTAAAAAGTTGTAAACCAATTGATGACATATACTAAACGGTTTAGAATTAAATGTGAAACCATATAGAAAAGTTGTAAACCTATACAAAAAGTTGTAATCGATTTACAATTAATCAAGATGCACGATAATAATATAAAATTGAATGTTTCGAATTTTATATGTATTGTAAAAAAACTTTATGAATTAAATTTATTTACTGCTACTTTTAAAATTACTTCAATTTGAGTTCTTCAATCAATGCTATTAAGACATAAGTTGATAAAAATTGTAAAATTTGATTTTTCAAATGTTTGTGATTTATGTCTTAAGATATGAATAATTATTTTTTTTCTAGTTTTTTTAGCAACAAAACGAACTCAAAATGACTCTGTAAAAGTTAAGATTTTATTGTTTGAAACCACAATTGAAAAATTGTAAATGCATGTTACGAAAGTTGTAAACATGCACAAAACTATAAATCAGGAGCAAAATGTTGCGAATCAATCGAGGACACATACTAACTAGATTCAAGATTAAATATAAAATTATATTACGATAATGTGTAAACTAGTATACAAAAAATTGTAAATTAGTATGCAAAAAATTGTAAACTAGTATACAAAATGTTGTAAATCAATATGCAAAATGTTGTAAACGATTATAATTAATTGTGAATTTGTTTAGCATTTGTTCTCAATTAGTTTTCAATTAATTATAAATCGATTTAAAATTTTTTCATATTGGTTTACAACTTTTTACATATTAGTTTACACCTTTTTGTGATATGATTTTACATTTAATCCTGAATTTATTTAGTATGTATCATCAATTAATTTACAATATTTACTACTAGTTTATAACTTTTATGCATTTACAAATTTTTCATATTTACAACCTTTTACATACTAGTTTACACATTTTTGTAATATGATTTTACATTTAATCATGAACCCATTTAATATGTGTCATCAACTGGTTTACAATATTTTGCTCCTGTTACAACTTTTGTGCATGGTTTATAATTTTTTGAATAATGGTTTACACATTTTCGTAATATAATTTTGAATTTAATCCTAACCTATTTAGTACGTGTTTTCAATTAGTTACAATATTTTACTACTGGTTTACAACTTTTCATAATACGCATTTACAATTTTTCAATTTCAGTTTCAATAATAACAGAAAATCTCAACTTCTAACATAGTTATTTCAATTCATTTTGTTTCTCAAAAAACTGGAAAAATAATCATCTATATCTTAGGACATAAACCATAAACACATGAAAAATTAAATAGAATGAGCTAGCTTTCATGCGTGAGGATAAGTTTTGTGCACTCCAACAAATCTTGATTCTCCTTCTTCTTTCCTACTCATGTGAAAGATGAAGACTAGAGAGAAACGTGAAAGAGAGAGAAATGAAAGTTTTGGTGGTGAGAAGAAGAAAAAAAGAGAATGAACAGGTGAGACGTTGCTGTTTCTTTCTTTTTTTTTCTTCCATTTTGTCCCTCCGTAGTCATACTATCCCCATACACTTATTTTATTATGTAGCATAGTGTAAGTATTTGATATAAGTGTTATGATAACTGTGTATCATTCCTCTTGTTATATTTATTAATTAACATATAAAATATTACATAAAAGATATTAAAAAAATAGGAGATAAAGATAATCTATAAAACTGATTTGTCACTTTATAAATAGTGTAATAAATTATTTATCTTACTTTTATATCTGGAAAGGATTTTCCCCTCTTTAAATTGTGTCAAATATGGTGTCAATAAAGGCCATGAGTGTGAAAAAGAAAAACCAGATGCACCAAATGAAAACAAAAAAATAATTCAGTGTTCATGAGAAATTGATTAAAGAGTTAAAAAAGAAAATTTTTATATTAAAAAGACGAGTTTTAATTTTTTTAAAATACTCAAAAGTTTTTAAACTTATGTTTTTGTAGTATATTTAACCGGCACCGATTAGAAAAACCCAAAAAAAGGAGAAAAGAAAATAAAAAAGAAAGAAAAACGACTTGTTGGGGAGGTTGGATAGTTGTATTCATTATAAATTTATCGTGTTACGTGAGAGTTGGTGATTTGTAAATGAAGTAAAATGAGAAGAAATGTGGATGTTTGATGTAAGCTGAAACCGTGAGTGAATGTGAAGTGAAGTGAAGATGACAATTGACCAAGGAACCACCGTAGGAGGGGAAGTCACCGTTATGTGTTAATAGTTTTTTGATTTCTCATAGGGAGGAGGAAGTCACAGCAGGATGGGTTCCTTCCTTGTATACATTGGTTGAGGAAAGCCATAGAGTGAAAAACTGGGAGAGACTTTGGTGAATATCATGGTCACGGGTGGGTGACACTTTGAAAGTGAGGGAGGGAGCCTACAAGACCGTACAAGATTCATAGATAAATGAGGCCATTCTGTATCTTCCATTCATTGCTTCCGACACCGACACCTTGCCAGACCACATTGCTTCGCTTCCTTTATTATTATTATTAATTATCAAGCGCCCTTTACCATACCATACAGCTCCACCACATAACATCCACGTTTCGGCTTGGCTCGGCTAGGCTCCTTTTACCCTATCCCTCGCTTTTCCTTCTCACTATATATATATATATATATATATATAACATTCTTATTATTATCACATCATGGTTAGGTTACATAACTTGCTTTTGTTTAATAAGATAGCATAAAAGTGCATATTTTTAATAAAGTAATGATTACATTACATACAAATTAGTATAGTGTAAAAAATAAACAATATTGAAAGACTTGAGAGCCTCAATTGTTGAATAGCAGTTACAATTAACATGGCATAACATGCCTAGTGCGACACTTTAGGAAGATTAATGAATGAACAATAAATAATAAAATCTATAGTTTACCTCAATTAATTGGTGATTACAGAAATCAAGTAAGAGGGGGAAAAGAAGCGTAGGGTGGCGTGGCTTGAAAACAAGCAGTGAGGACAAAAGGAGGTGTGAGTACGATAACAGGACAGCACATACATGAGTTGCCGTGTGGTCCCCACCACACAGGCTGTCACAAGGAATAGTATACAGTGCGCCATTTCATTTCACTTCAACCCCTCAACCATAAGCAAAGCAAAGCGAAGCAAAGGGGCATCATCATCAAGCCAAGCACCCTTCAGACTTGAGACTGAGAGAGAGAGAGTGAGTGAGTGAGACTCACCAACCATACCCCACGCCTCACTACACTTTACCCCCTCCTTCTTCACTTCTCCTTCTGTTGTTCCATCTTCACTACCCCCAAACCAATACACACACTCAGACAAACAACAAACAAACAAGGCCTAACCTACCTCTCTCTCATTGCCATTCATTGCCTTCTCCACCACATTCTTCTTCTTCTTCTTCTTCCAGCGCCATGGATCCCTCCATCTATGGTGGCTGCACCGCCAAACCCTTCCTCATTACGCTCCTCCTCCTCCTCTTCCTCCTCCCACTCCACTCCCATTCTGCATCATCTTCGACTTCTTCAACCTCAACCTCCTCTGGTCAAATCAACTCCAACTCCATCCTGGTAGCTCTCCTGGACTCCCACTACACAGAACTCGCCGAGCTCGTAGAGAAAGCCCTCCTCCTCCAGAAGCTCGAGGACGCCGTCGGCAACCACAACATCACCATCTTCGCACCACGCAACCAAGCACTGGAACGCGACCTCGACCCTGAGTTCAAGCGCTTCCTCCTCGAACCCCGCAACCTCCCCTCCCTCCAAACCCTTCTCATGTCCCACATTATCCCCACTCGCATCTCCTCCTCCTCCTGGCCCTCCGCCACCCTCTCCCCACTCCCCCACCAAACCCTCTCCGCCGACCACCACCTCCACTTAACAGCCAACTCCTCCGGCCACAAAACCGTCGACTCCGCCGCCCTCATCCGCGCCGACGACGTCCTCCGCCCCGACGGCGTCATCCACGGCATCGAGCGCCTCATCGTCCCGAGATCCGTCCAGGAGGATTTCAACCGCCGCCGCAGCCTACGCTCCATCGCGGCAGTGCTCCCGGAGGGAGCACCAGAGGTCGATCCGCGAACACACCGTCTCAAGAAGCCCGCTCCGGTCCCCGCCGGAGCTCCACCGGTGCTCCCGATCTACGACGCCATGGCGCCAGGACCGGCAATATCTCCGGCGCCGGCCCCAGGTCCCGGCGGCCCCCACGGCCACTTTAACGGCGAGCGCCAGGTCCGTGACTTCATCCAGACGCTCCTGCATTACGGCGGTTACAACGAGATGGCGGACATTCTGGTGAATCTGACGTCGCTCGCGACGGAGATGGGGCGGTTGGTGTCGGAGGGTTACGTCCTAACGGTTTTGGCGCCGAACGACGAAGCGATGGCGAAGCTTACGACGGATCAATTGAGTGAACCGGGTGCACCGGAGCAGATTATTTACTACCATATCATACCGGAGTATCAGACGGAGGAGAGTATGTACAATGCGGTTAGAAGGTTCGGGAAGGTTCGGTATGATACACTGAGGTTGCCGCATAAGGTGGTGGCTCAGGAGGCTGATGGGTCTGTGAAGTTTGGGCATGGTGATGGGTCTGCGTATCTGTTTGATCCTGATATTTATACCGATGGTAGGATCTCTGTTCAAGGGATTGATGGGGTTCTTTTCCCGTTGGAGGAGGAAGAGGAGGAGAATAAGGCTCAACGCAGAACCACCCCGCTTGTTAAAGTTGCTGCTAAGCCCCGGAGAGGTATAATAATCATTGCTCATCTTTCTTGTTGATTTTGTTCTTTTTTGGTGTCTGTGTGTGTTTTTTAATGTCTAACTTCAATCTTTCTAATTGATTGTGTTGTGTGGTTTTTGTTCTTGCATGTATATTTTTATTTGTTTTTATTTGGTTTTGCTTGATTTTGTGTGTATTAGTATGAATAATTGAGGATTGATGGAGACACAGTTATATTTAATTTAGTGTTATTTTGAGGAGCTTCTTTCTGGGGCTGGAGTTGTGTGTGCTAGTGAGTATTAGATTTAGTGAGCTGTGTGTGAGGATATTGGTGATTTTAGTATCTGTGGGTGTGGAAGAAATATGGAATTCTAAGCCACTGGGTTTTTTAAGACTGGTTGAAGTAAGTTAAGGGGCAAGTTCTTTTGAGTTTGGAAACCTTTTTGCTGGCAATCTTGATTGCAATTGTCAAGGGAAGATCGTGGTATATTGATATTGGCGTGTGAGAATCTAAAAAGAAATGGAGCTTCAAGTTAAGTCTGATGGAAGTAAGCTGATGGAGAAGTTCCATAGGTTTGATAGTTTGACAACTTTTATGTATTGTTGGCAACTGGCAAAGAAGGGGGGATCGTGGTGTGTATTAGTTTTAGTTTAATACACTCGATTTTTCAAAAGCTTTCTGGAAAGGTCGGAAGCAACCTTTAAATTCGCCTTACAGAACGGGGCCAGCTGTGGAATACCCAATTCCACGTGTGATGAGCCATTACCTTGATTAGTTGATTTCACCTTTTACTAAGTGAGCTTGGTGATTCTCATTGGCATCTCTTTTCTTGTTACTCCTGTAGGGTTTTTATTGGCTTCTCACCTTTGTGACAAGCTAGTTTTGGGGTGGAAAGCACTTGGTTTTTCACTTTTTCACACCTTACCTATTTCGTGTCAATAGAAGAGAAAGAAAAGCTTCCCCACCGCGGTAGTACTCTGCTTAGTGCCTAGTCAAAGAATTATGTAGTTATGTGCTTTTGATAATGATTAGGAATCTAAGTCTTAACTGTGGAAGCCGCGAGGAACTTGCCAAATACTATTAGAGAGATGCTGAGAAAGTGTGTTCACTGTGACACTGATGGATTTCATTGCTATTTAGTCTGATTATCTGTTCCTTTGTCTCAACCTCTCAACTAGTCCATGTGATTAGTGAACGATATTAAAAATATTCAGGAATCATGATGCCAAGCTGTGAGGCACATTCTCCTTACCCACCAAAGCCCAACTTAGGTGCCGAAACAGTCTGTCCGTATCTGACTGTTTATACATATACACCGATACCCTTAATTTTTTTTATCATATCGTCTATTCACATTCCATATATTATTATATTTGTTGTCAACTACTAGCATATTACTTTGATTATCATCGTCTGAATATGTAACTTGTTTTTGTTTTATATATGTGAAAATCTAATAGAATTCTTGCCTTGTCATTAGTTGACTTAACATTTTTATTCTTCTACCTAATTGCATGTGCCAGGGAAATTGCTGGAAGTCGCCTGTAGCATGCTTGGAGCTTTTGGCCAAGTCTGCTAATGAAATCGCTGTCTCAACTAATCGCAAAAAAAAAAATAGATTTAAAAAAAAGAATAAAGGGTGAATTTATGTAAACAACTTGAGGAATGGTAAGTTTAGAAGTTCATGCTCCATTCATTGAATGGCCTGGTTTATTTGATTTCCTTCGATGACACAGCCTAATAATCTGAGCCACATTTTTTCTTTACATGTATTATGCAGTTGTAGAGAGTCAATACAAAGGTTGCATCGTGAGTCTATAATCAGGAAAAGCGATTAAGTTGTGCAGGATTTCCGTGGAAACCCACTGAAGATAACCATTTTCCTGTCATTTTGTTTCATACTGTAATTACATATCATTTTTTTATTAAATTTTTATTTGATGTTGGTTCAATGTCTCTGTAATCTGTATGCATAAATAACCTTGGAATACGACACTTCACGGGTCGCATACTTTTTTTCTTCTTGTTTGTTTGTGAATCACATTCTTACATGGCCTACTTCTCTATTATTATTATTATTATTATTATTATTATTATTATGCGATTCCAAGTTCCCACTGGCGTCGTTTTTACAATTATTTTCTACAACTAACTGTGAAATGAACCTCGCAGCAGAACATTAAAAAAGAAATAATGAAATGGACTTCTGAACTGAGGATTAGAAAACAGAATTAAAATGGACGTTTGCTTGGTTAAGGTGAAGATGTATTTTTCACTTCTTTTTCATTTTCAGTGAAGCTGTTAAGGGGTTACTTCATGTAAAATCTAAATTCATGGTGACAATAACACTGTAGTAATAATAAGAAAACGAAGTAGTTGTGGGATTAATTAGTTGTTGAAGAAGACGGCATAGCGTCATGTTCTTTTTTGTATCGTGGGGCCTTCCAAAGGTGTCGGTCATTATATAATATTAGATAAAAGTCTCTCGTGTAATGTAACGTTTATGCTTTTGTAGGAGACATATTGCTAATTAAAGCTGGCCCCAGCTGTAGTATTATTCCTTGATTGGCCAACAAATCATTCTCCTTCTCGCCTGCATAATTTTCTTTACGTATTTTTCTTAGGGGAAGCGAAAGTCGTGGAACTTGTCAACAAGGGCAAAAGCCCACCCTCATTGGAAAAGAGAGAAAAAGACGTAGCAAAATAGTCACTTCAGACAGAACCACCAATAAACTAAGGAGTAATGCTTTGGCATTTACTGCAGTGATGGCTTCAGAGTTAATACAAAAAAAGGCGATATGATGCACGAGGCTCCTAGGGGAGGCTTGATGTGCAGATAGGCCGTTTTTAAAATTTAAATGTGCGACCACCAAATTATAAGGCAATAACAATCTTACCATCGTTCAGAGTTAATACAATATTTCCCACAAAACTAGCTTACTGTAAGGATTTCTGTAGACTGCCCTACTTAATTTCTAAGTCTTGCTTTACGGGGGCCTTACGTAACATGACCAATGGCCAATATGAAGTCAGAAGCTGTGAACAACTATGACTAAGTCTTAGATGAATGTTGTAAGAAAAAATAACTACTCATCTTTTGGAGGGTCCTTCTCCTGTAAGCATGGTTGTTGTCTTGGACTTTGCTTGCTTGAAAAGGTTAAACTAAGAAATAAAGAAGTGTTTTAATACTTGTTTGGGCGTTTTAAAGTTGAGTATATGACTTTTTATTCCATACTTTACAAATTTTGATTGTTCCTGCGGCACAAGAATTAATTGAAAGTTAGCTAAAGGTGATTTTTCATCATTTATCATGCAATAATGAATAAAGATCAAAGCATTTTATTCTACTTATTGTCATGCTTTCCACATAGTATTCCCCAACAACTCAAGCAATGTCAAAGGATTGTGGCACGGTGGACAGCCACAGATTTTGGTGAAGGATCATTCAAGAACAACATTTGTATAGTCACGTATTGACATCAAATGTGTAGCTGCAAAATATCCGGCATTCATGATGGATGCCTTCAAGGATGGACCAGTTGCAGTTTGAAAATAACATGTTTCATAGAGAATTGGTTGGTTTTTTTGCATTGAACCAAAGCTTTAAAACCAAACAACTCATCAACCCCCAAAAGAACACCGTATTAAATTACTACTCTTCACATTCTAACATAAGTCAGGCCCCAAAGACAATAAAAAAGATAGAAGATAAAAGAAAAATTTTATGAAAGTACTCCTCAGTGAGTGATATCATATAGTATAATGTATTGAAAAATCACTGAATTTGACAATCTTTTGTAAGATCAAATCTATTACTGCTCAATTCTCGTTTACGTTTCCGGCTTGATTAAATTTCTAGAGGAAAATGAAAGGCCCTCGCATTTGTTGCTGAAATACCAGACGAATAATGGTACATGCTCCTAAAATATCTTCTTAATGATTCTCTTACTTACTGAGCAAAGGAAAAAATTAAATATTTTTTTTAATATTTTCTTGATATTAAAAGCATTTAATATTTTCATTATTGAATAATTAGGAGTATTATTAGGAAAATAATTAGAACGATGTATCATTACTTATACTAGACCCCATCTGTTATTGTATAGGATCATATTGGTAAGTTTCATTTCAATGTATTTTTATTCTGTTTCGTACTATTATTCTTGGTTGCGTTGCGTAACTCCTCCTTTTGTCTGTTTTTCTTTATTCCCTTATTCCTTTCCAAAACCCGCTGATTACTTCCTCTGGCATTGTATATCGAATTGCTATGATTCTTTTCCAATTACTTTGCATAAAACTTGATATATCATATATGCTATTGCTTACCTACAATTTATAAATGTTGCATATCTGGCGTCTTTCAGTGAATTTTTTTTTTAGGAAAAAAATATTCAATAAAGGATGTTACTAATCGTGCAAGACTTTTTGTCCCCAAAAAAAAAAGAAAACGAAAAAAGAATCTTGGATGACACTTTAGCGCAACTAAAATATTATTCAAAAGCAATTGTCTGGAGCCCAAGAATAGTTAAGTGGCACCAGATTCTTATACATTATTACATTCGAAGTTGACAGTCTATCCTCTTTGTCTTCATAGTAGATATTAAATATACTAATAATATAAGTGCTTGTTTTGATTTCTAACACTCATGTTAGAAAAACTTTGTAAAAAATTATTGAACACATAGTGAGCATAATCTGAATACTTTTTTTTTTTTACAACTTCTTATATTTGTTGCTTTTGTAGTTTTGAAAAAATAAACTTTTTTTTATATATGCACAAGTTCCTGTTATTTTTCCCTCCAAGCTTTCCTATGTTAAAATCTATAATAATAAAGAAGGAACATGCAACACATAACATGTCCCATTGCCGAGTCTAAACCCTCTCTCTCTCTGTTTTTTTTTTGCCTTTTTCTACTGTAAGCCCATTTAAGCTTGCATAATTTCTTCAATATGGATTCCCGCAGATCAACCGCACACATGCACTCTTCTTTTTTTTCGGTCAACACACACACAAACACACACCCCAAATGGGGAAGGGGAAACAAAGTTCACATCCTCAGGATCGAACCCATGATGTGGTTTTCAGAGGCAAACATCTTTACCACTATGCCTCAGGCCTCAACCCACACACACTCTCTCAGACATACGCTATTCCAACAAAAGGGCTTATAAAAATAGCGTCAATATATGACCCCAAAACAAAAATAGTGCCAATAGGCTTATATGGAGTTGTGCATGTTCAGTTCAAAGGGGCTTATCAAACTATCGATGGCAGTAAAAAACTATCACCAAAAACGTTGGTGTGCTCAATGCTAGTGTTGGACCAAAAACAAAGTGTTCTACTGACTTTAGCGGCAGGGAACATAAAAAGGGCCCACTCTGCATGTTTGGCTTAATGAATTGAATATGATAATTTTTCAGGTGTTCCCGGTAGGACCATAGTAACTCAAATACAACTGAGATGATACACATTAATAACATAACAAAAAAAAAAAAAACAAGTGGTTTCTCTTATTTCAATAGCAACTAGAAATGAATGGCTTGCTAAATAAGGCATTTTAATAATATACATCACAAAACGATAACAGTTCAACATGAACAACAACTCTTATTTGCAATACACGTTTATGGCGAATAAGAAGCAACTTCTATATTCACAGTAATAATAACATAGCTAATAACATAAAACCCTACGCTTTACTAGGCCTTATGATATGAATCTACATAACCTCATATGATACAAGTTCAGGTGTAGTTGAATTCAAGTGCACCACACCATTCTGGGGAACATCTGTTTCAGATTTTATCTCCATGCCATTTTTGCATTCAGAATTGTTAACACCCTGATTTTGGCATTCTTCATTACTTCCTGTGCTTGCTTCTGCATCTTGGCTAATTCCTGAGACCTTCCTAGTAGTGATGGACTTGATAGAGTTGCCTTCGGTTTTATTACTCTTTGCACTTTCCTGAGACTGCAGCTTGGCTTGAGTTTTTGTGATTGGTTTCTTTGAAATCACATCTTTATGAGCCTTTGACTTGGTTGAATCATTTTGTTGCTGTTTGACATGTGGGCTGGAGCAAGATTTATCTTCTTCTGAGTTGTTGTTCATAGGAGGAGATCCTTTGTTCCTTCCAAGCTTTGGGGATTTTGGCCGGGTTGTTGGTATCTAATTGGGTGATAAAATAAGTAATAATGTATAATATATATCTAATAAGAATGAATATTAAAAAGACAAAGCTGCAAGTCCCCATGGTAGAAGTATAGAAGAAGAAAAAGATGATTCTCTAGCTTAGAAACACCTCAGCATCATCAACCAATTTTTTTATCAAGATGAGCATCTATTACTATAAAATGGTAAAAAAAAAAAATTAAAAAAGAAGTTTTATTCTGAATGTAGTAAGGCAGTGTCAGCTGGGAGAACATGGTGATAAATAATTTAGTCACCTTCTTCAGCTCAACTTTTGGAGGTGGTTCCTTATAAAAACTTGGCATTGGAGTGGCTTTGAATGTCATGCTCTTCCTTAATTGCTTGATCTCTGCCTCTTGGTTTTCCTGCCGGATACCCAGAATAGAAAATGGACAGAATAATAAGCACAAGCTAAGCTGCTACTCTGCTAGTGAAAACTCAAACCACAACATCAGGAATATTTTATGCCTATCAAGTTCATTAAGTTGTTAGTGATGATTGTACCTTTGATTTCGCTTGCTGGTTAGTCTTCTCTGCTTCCTTTGCTTGAATTTTCTCTTCTAACTTTGAGAAAAACTGAGGGAAAAAAGGATTAGAAAATTAGCTTCTGCAGTTTACAATAATAATATCAATAGGATGGATGCAAGGTTCCGGCAACAAACCTCCTTCCGCCTTTCGGCTCTTTCTTCCAATCTGAAGGAAAATCCAGAACCAGTGTTCCTCTGACTGAGAGTAGCACTCCTGACAACATATAAGACAAATTTCGTGAGCATTTTGGTTAAAGAAAAAGCAAGAAAGGAAGACCATTTTTCAAGAAACTTCAATGCCACCGTCACTTGAACAGAATTCAAATACTAATGAGACATAGACAAGCAAGGATGACATAATGTCGTCGTAGTAAATAGGTTATATAAATCATACGAAGTAGTGGAATGAGAATCATCATCCTCTTTATTTGGTTTTGCAGTTTTTGCGGAAATTGAAATCTGATCAACGGGTCTGTAATAATGCAAAAAACCATTAGGCGATAATGCAAAGCAAGTTCATTAACAATATAAGACCAAAACAAACTGTAAAGACTACAATCTTGAGAGTTTGGAACTTACACTGCTGCCTCAGATGTATGGTTCTTGGTAACTGCATTCACTGGAGTAGACCTTCCAAACTGTGTTATACAGAAGACAGGAACTAATGTCATGAGACATGAGCATGGAAAATCAATGATAAGAAGCGATCAAGCTACGCGCACACACGAAATAAAAAATAATAAAAAAGCAGTAATAAGATTAAGAAACTCTACCCCAGAGCGTTTAAAGCTAGGCATGGATGTCAAAGAGGTCTTCTGGTCAGAAACTCCACTGTTTGTTTTTGCCTCCTTTGAGCTCACTTCAGAGTTTGTGGACTTGCTTGAATGGCGCATGGAAGTCCCTGGTTTAGTCTCATTTTTACTACCTTGAAGAACATGCTTAACTTTTGCCTTCGTGGGATACCCATCAATGCTTTTCTGCATGCCATCTTCACGGGCTGATTTGGCTGGGAAAGAGAGGCTCTGAGAAAGGTTTGGCCTTTGTTTCAGAGTTATTGAAGTTGGGCCCTTCAAAATAGGTTTATCTTTGGCGTATTTTTTGTCCTTGGAAGCAACAGCACCTTTACCATTTGGTTCCTAACCACGTTAATTTGAATTGATAAAACATTCCCTACGATGGGTGTCTAAGATGATGTACATAAATAATGTACAAAAATCATTCTTGCATATATCGTGTGCTGTACCAGTAAATAATCATCACCACAATAGTTCAGTTTAAACAAACATTTTTGATAACTTGTGTATGATACCTTAGCACGTTTTGAGTTTTTACTTGCAGAAGAAGTATTATTCAGCGGCTTCAGCGGCTCCTGTATCACCTGCAACAGAATTGGGGCCTTCAGATTCCACTGTGGGTTTAAATAGTTCACTCTTGGTCTGAATTTCTGCACCATTATTACATTCATTTCCCACTTCTTTGTTTAGATTCTCCTTAGTTGTCACCCCAATAACACGTTTCTCTTCCTCCACAGCAACCCCAGTTTCAGATTCCATTGTGCACTAAACGGTTATACAAAGTATAGCCGAGTTGAAGGATATGATCAACTGTTAATTAAAAAACGAGAAATTGGTTTATCAGTTTTTGGTACGAATAAGGAAATACTTCGATCATGAATAGAACATCCAACATGGTTGAACTGCAAGCTAGCTTTGGTAAGTCTTATATTACATCAGACTCTACAACTTAATAAATTTGCTTTGTTGATGAGAATCAAGGGATAGAATCATAATAGAATAGAACAGATTATGTCTAAGAATAATATATAGTGGAATCAAGAAAGCACAGCCTACTCTCCTCTTTCTCTTTGTGGTCCACTTTATATGACTTTAGTAAAATCTAGTCAAATTATGCAATAAATGGTAATTTGATGATCTAGTGAACGTAGACACAGCAATTGCAATTCAACAAAAAACTCAAAAACCATACTGTCAGATTATTATACTTTTTCACTCAAAACTCGATTCTTCCGTATCCAGTAAATTTGATTCATTTCCTAACTTACGGAAGTAAGTATTCTGAATGTGAAACACCAAATTAAAGATAAATGGAAAGATCAAGGGAAAGAGTACATTCTCTGCTCCATAGTCACATAGATTTCAACTAAACACAATTCCCAACAACTGAATTCAGAAAGACTGTAATTGTTGTCAATGTTTGACACAATTCCCGGCTGACATGCATCACCAATCTCCACTCCCTTGCTTAAGCACTAGGAATGAAAAGATCTAGAAAAAAAAAATTAAAAATCGTATAAATAGAACGCGTGTGAAGCTATATGGAATCCTCAATCCATTTACTACGTTATTCTTCACTTACTGCATTCAAAATCCTTAGATTCCAATGCTGCATTCTATCGGAAATTGAAAAAACAAAACAAACAACAAAGAATGACAATGAATCTTCAATCATCCCCTGCAAACTCTTTCAAAGCTTAATACACAGACCCAGATAAGACTCGCTTGATCTAAATTGAACAAAACACACACACACACACACACTTCAACAAAATAAGCACTGTAGGATCAAATGACCAGATAACAACAAAGACAAAATGTATCTGGAAAACAAACTCAAATGACATGCAAATAAAATACACAGTATGGAATGGCTACCTCCAAAAATTGGACTCTATAAATAATACTGGACTTGATGATTTATTAACGAGACTGAGTTGGACACAGAGTGAAATGGAGATCGGGCCGTGTGTAAAGGAACTCAAATTAAGATTGAATTGCGTTTAATAAGAAGATGGTGGTTTGGATTAGGAGCACTAAGGTGAACACTGGTTTTGTTTTTGTAAGTGAAAGGTGTGTGAAGTTGGTGACACTGAGGTTTTGGTTAGGGATATGCGAGGGAGAAAGAAACCTCAATCTGGATTCTGGGACAAGCCTTTCTTTCAGTGAAGGGGAAAGAAATGAATGAATTGATAGAGAGAATGAGTGATTAATAGGATCGAACTGCCACAATGACTTTTCTGCCACTCCACTCTCAAAAACCTGTAACTGTCTGTCACTAGAAGCAACTTCTCCTGTTTCTCTCTGGTTTAACTGTCAGTGACACACACCATCTTAATTGAGGTGAAATTACGTACTTAGTTTTTTGGAATCGAAAGTGAGAAACAACAACACATGACAGACAGACACACATTTAACCCTGCTCCTTCCTTTGATTGATTCCATATTATCTACTTTTCAGATTTAATTATTAATATTTTTGGCTGATTACACGATTTCCAACGTCGGTATATTATGTTTGTATTGTATGTGTGCTGGACAAATATAAAAAATAAAAAAAATAATTTTAATTTTGATGCACTAATTTCATTCAATCAGCTCTGTTCTTTTATATTATTTTTTAAGCTGTTAATGAAAATTAGCTATATTTATGGGGATTGCATTACATAAAAGAATTACTGTGTAAAATTTTGTTTCACGAACTCAAATTAAATCCTTTAAAAAATTAATTAATTATTTCATTGATATGACTGTTAATGATTATATTAGTATCGATTCCTGAAACGAACGTCTACGAGAGGGCGTCACTGCCAGCAAATTTTTTACGAAGAAAATTGAGAATACGAGGGTGCGGAAGAAAGATTACTTGCTAGTACATAGATTTTGTAGATAAAATTGGAAGATTTGGAGATATATATATATATATATATATATATATATATATACACACACAACTAAATAACTAAATATTTTGATTGTCTCATTGTTGAGTTTGTCTACACAAATATGCTGAAAATCACCCATTCAAAAAATATACAGAAAATCATGTATTAACGATATTTCAGTTAGTTTATGGGTAAATTTGATAAAAAAAATCATTTTGCATCTATTATTAATTATCTTAATATATCTATTGGCTACTGTTGACTCATTCACCCCTCAAATGGTGATAGGATTGAAGTGATTAATAATTGTGTTGAACAATATATATCTCATTCACTAAATATTTTAACTAAAATTATCAATTATTTACATGTTCCTCCTGTACATGAGTTCGTAAAAACATTCCACTCCATGCAGAAAAAGAAAAGAAAAAGAAATTCTCATTTTCTCTCCTAATTAAAAAGCACTTCTTCATAATATTGTTGAAGATTTTGGCATGGTCAAAATCGTCTACAGAAATGATGACTACAGTCGAAATAATTGTTTCAAGCTTAACATATTGTATATATCTGATATCTGATTATAATGTGGGGCAATCACTCTGTTAGGTAAGGTTGGTTCATGTGATTACAAACATTATTTAAACAGATAACTGCAAATACAAACCTAGTTTCTTCTCAAGTGTATCTACAATGGATTTCATCCTAAGCTCATCTAAGCTGGACGCTGGCAGTCAATTTCATGCTACCATGTATTATTATTTCATTCGAACAAGGAGAATAAAAAAAAATAGTGAATGGATGAAATTGTGATTAATAACGAGCTAGATAACAGCTTGAAATTATTGTAGAAATAACTAATAAGGACGTTGGGGAACAAGGGTAGGAAAGTAAAATGGAAGGGAATGGGAGCAACGAGATTACTTGTTTGAGAACATGGGGCGTGGAGAGCGGTGAATGTTGGTGTCTGATTTGGGATGACATGGCAGGACCAAGCAACATGATTGGTCTCACGTTAGGCCAACCTTGACAAGTACCCCACCCACCTCCCACCAACCGCGCGTGAGCTGTCACAACGTGCGCCGCGCCCTTCCGTCATCCTAACCTTCTGTATCATCCGACGGTCCACACAAATCCTTCTCTTCGTTTTGGGGTCCCACGCTATCTTATTTCCAAATTCCAATTAAACTTTCCTAGTTAAAAGATTTTTATTTGATTAGTTACTGAATTTGGTAGTAAATATTCTAAGAAACTATAGAAAAACAAAGAAATTTCATTGTTTGATTTCCCTAGATAAAGGAATTTCAATCCCTTTCTTTAAAAAAATGAAATATTTCTGTAAACTGCACTAATTTAACTTATTTTCAAAATTGTTAATTTAGCTAGTGTAAGAGATTTGTTTAAGTAATCTCTATTATTGTAAAATGTGAGTCATATTAGTTCTTTAATCCACTCTTATTTAATATTTTATCAATTAAATAATGATAATAACATTAAGTGATACATTGACATATCATATGTCATATGAAGTAGAATAAAGTTTAAAATGACTTATTGTGATATTTAAAATTATACAAAATCAGTCATTTTATGACTTATAATAAATATTTAAATAACTCATTTTGTACAATTTTAGATATTAAAATAAGTTATTTTAAACTTCATTTTACTTCAATTACACATGGTAGGTAAGGTATTACTTAACGTTATATACCATTATTTAATTGATAAAATATTAAATAAAAATGGAATGAAACTAACTTGACTCATATTTTATAATATCGGACTAATTTGACTCATTTTAAAAGTTAGAGATTAAAATAATTTACAAGTAAAAGTAAAGACTAAAATATTAATCTTCATCATAATTTTAAGAGTAGCAAAACTTTTTCTCAATAAATAGTTATTATTTGCATTAAAAAATGGATAGTTAAGATATGACTAGAATATCATTTAAAAATATATTGTCTTCTTTTCAAAAAAAAAAATTACATGTGACTTAATATTAACTATTAACGCTAACAAGGTATTAATATTCTTGAAAAAATTAATGGTACCCATAAAACCTCCTATAATAGAGATAAATAATTTTTCAATATATAGATAGATTCAACTATTTATAATAATAAATGCATAATCTCTCTAATCTTATAAGGTGATCGTATAAGTTGATATCCTCATATTTTATGTAGTGAATCAGTTAAATTTAAGTTGTGTAAGGGTGCCTCTTTATTCTCTCTAACATGTTGGAATAAAGTAACTCCTCTTTTCTTTGATTTCTTTTTTGAGAAAAAAAAAACTCACGCGTTTACATAAAAAAAAAGCAATTTGTTGAAACAAAATTGAATGATGTATGTAAAAGAAGAAAGAAAAAAGTGGCATTATGATTCCATGCATGGCGAGTCTTTCATTATTGTAATACATATCTGGAGAGATATGCATGGATGATGAGTTGCATTCAAGACAAGAACAGGACTAGCTAGTTCCCTATGGGGTTAGACTCGTATTCTGTCTTGTACCATAAACAAAAGTAAGAACACTGAAAAAAAAAAGGGGAAATCATAGAGGGCTCCCTTTATATTCTTTAATATTATATTTATATCTCTCTATCTTTTAATATTATACTTTTTTTCTTTAATTATTTTTAAGTCATTATAATGACACCCCTTATAAATTTAAAAGGACTTTTATGCCTTTATCTTCTCTCATCCCTTCACCTGAGCCACCATCACCGTCATCCAACCATCAGCCGGGACCGGCGTGTGACCATCACCATCAATACCAACTGGAGGTTCATTGTTGGCTCAACGAATGCGCGCGCGATGATGGTGTAGATCACGGTTTGGGTGAGTCGAGGCATGGTGGCATGGTTTGGAACATAAAGAGGAAGAAGACTTTGTTGTTGGTGGATCTTTTTTTTTTTTTCTTTTTGATAAAATGTTGTTGGTGGATCTGTTCATTTGAATCTGAAAATTTATTATTCTCTCTCATTTTTCCTTTCATTGGGTCTTGTTTTCTACCCTAGCTGTGATGATGGCTGCTATTGAGAAGAATAAACTAAAAGGATTTGTGTTCTGATTATGGATTTGATTAGTGGTGGAAAGACTTTGTGGTGGTGGACAGTGACAACATGCTAAAGATAATGGTGGTAGTGAATGGAGGATGGACCATGGTGGTGGAAGAGAATCAGAGAAAGAAAAATATATGAGAGGGTGGATTATTTTTAGAGTAATTTAAAAATTTAAAAAAATTATTTAATAATAAAAAAGATAATTATAATATTAAAAATTAAAAAGGATAAATATAATATTAAAGGATTTCAAGATAGATTCTTGTGATTACCCTAAAAAAAGAACTATGTATGGTTGTAATATGTCTTCAACCTTGCTAGTTGCTAGCGATTTCGGTGTCTGAAGCGTGAGCTACACGCGCAAACATGTCATTATGGTTTGCATGGCTCAACCAAGATTGGTGGACCTTCACCGTCTGAGTATCTACGGCACACTCACGTGCCCTTCGACTTGGACGGTAGTTCCAATAGCCAGTCATGCCAACTTGTAACTACACAAGGGCATGTCACGGTAATCATTTACACAAATTGTTTATCTTTGTCCCTTTTTTTTCGGTCATCACATTTAGTTAGGATATGTTGGGTTTATATTTTGATAAAATTACTTTTAAAAAATTAATATTAAAAAATTAATTTTAAACGAATTGATTTGTGTTTGAGGAAGATATTATAAAAGTGAATTTAAAAAAATTAATATAAGATAAAAATATAAAAGGTTACTCCCACTATAATTATTTTTATCTAAAGTGAGACACTTTTTTATAAGTAAAAAATCAAAACAAACAGCATCACTTTTTCTCATACTGCTTGTTATCACCGCAACACCAAAATTTGGGGTATCCAAACATGCTGTTAAAAATTAGCGTCGATGTAATTCTATTTTTTTTTCATCAATTGATCATAATACTTTAAATTTTGATATTAATTTAATCTTTTTGTAATAGCATCGATAATTTCCATTGCAATTCATCAATAATTTAACTTGATAAGGTGAAAATTGTCTTCCCTATTAATCAAGAAACAAATAAAAACCATAGTAATTCACAAACGTATAAATTAAGAAGAAATAGATGTTAAATTCAAAATGTTAGAATTAAATTGACATCAACATAAAAATAAATCATAATTAATATTTATTTAAAGATATGTGGTTATATGTGTCATTATTTGTTCGGTTTAGTATTAAACCTTTCTCTTAAATTTATACTTCTGTCAAAATTTTCCGTTCATTCGTTCTCCTTATTAATCATACCTTCGCAACTACTTTTTTATTTTTAAAAAACAAAAATTTGCTAAGAATTTTTTGGCACCAAAAGGTAAAAAAATAAAAAATAAAAATAAAAGACTTTGGCATCGGATTCTTTATTTGAAGTCACCGCCTTACCATTAAAAAATGGGGAGAGTGAGATGGAGAGAGGGGAACCAACGAAGGTGCAATAATAAGATGTGAAATTTCAAGGTGCATGATACTAATATTTGGGAGAATTTAATCACTTGCCGGGTTCAAAGTATGCAAAAGTCCATAATTGTATAACTTGAATACATTGCATCATGTTGAAAAAAATACAAAATGTTTCCGCTGTAAGTTACAAAAGGGGAGGCAAGATTTTAATTATTATTATTTATGAAACGAAGAGGCAAAGATTAATTAACTACATAACACAAGAACAATATTAATTGCAATAATCATGTACTTTAATCTAAATCTTTGAGGAAATACCTCACATGGCATTGAGATTTCTTCTCAACGTAGAATCTTTCAAAACGTGGATTGAAATCTAAATATCATTAAATTTAAAAATGACGATATAAATACTGACTGCTGTGGTTGCATATTTTATTTGTGGCAGTGATTTGTTTATAGTGGCTTTTGTGCATTAAATTGACATGTATTGTAGCATCGATCTTACTAGAGAAGAAAGATTTAAAATCTCAACGGAAACTGAGATTCAAGAGGAAGAGTGATCTATGGACAGCGGTTAGTATACATATATATGACCCATTCATTATAGATCATTTTTGTTTTCTTGAAGTTAGCAGTCATAACCAAAAAAGAAAAACATCGTTTGTCTTGTAACGGATAATTGAAAGAATAATATTATTGGGGCATTAAAAATTGGATATCAGTGATAAGTCATTACCTTTGGGAGAAATACAGTATATTTGATGGCTGAGCTAGCGGGCGAAGACTTTATATGATTCATTTCTTTGTATTAGTGTTCATCCTTCATATTTATTTTAATATTCAAATAATTATAGATTTAATTTAAATATAGACTAAGCAAGCCACTAAAATTGATCTAGTGGTGAGGAGTTTGAATAGTATACAAAGATCTTCATGTTCAAACTTCATTGTGATCAACGTAATTTTTGAAATATCAAAAAAATATATTGATTATGCAAATTTTTTTTGTATATTATTATCCAATCATTTTTTTTTCACGTGCATGACTTATATGAAATAATAAGGTAAGAGTCAATATATTTTGTTAATGTGATAATTCATGATTAAATGAGAAAAAAAGTTTTAGTATCAAACTAAGACCCTAATATTATTTAGTGAAAACATCAAAAGACCAACTAAAATTAGGTGCAGTGAAACACATCCTATTCGCAAGTCGCAACAATGTCGAAGATAAAAAGTACTTTAAAAACAAAACAGAAAAAGTGCCAAGTCGTAGTGTTTGCGGTGCTTTCCTAGGTTAATCCATGTTCCAAATGGTAGAATAACCCCTTAAAAAATTTTATTAACATTATTTTTAACTTTTATCTTCTAAGAGCTCCATCTCTTCTTGAGTGCATATCATCACACAGGCACATCCATCCATATCCATATACTATACAAGAGGTGTCGTTCTAGTAGAACATTGAGTGTAAAGCACAAAACACCAATATGTAGGGAGGAGAAAAAGAAAAGAAAAGAAGAGGAAAGGAAAAAGATAGGATGAGATTGTGACTTGTGAGAAGAGGACAAAGTAATAGTTCATTCGGTGAACTTAACTTGGATAGTCTGCTACCCATGAAAGTACCAAGTGTAATGGCAGCATTCTTCTTAAATGTGATTGCATTAAGAAGTTTTGATTTGACCAAGTGATAGGACGATTAGTCACCACACCCATCAAATCTTTCAAGACAAAATTGAGGCCCAGTTTGCACATCAAAGAGAACATTGATCCTTAATCGGATTAATGGATGGTTGGATACCCCCACTTAATTAAAGACTTTCTTAATCACACACCCAAATCCCACTAATCGATGAGCCTGAAAGAATTCATGATCCCCTTGACAAATGCACTCGAGCCAAACTCTGGATAGTGAAAGAGGGGTTATGCTCTTTTCCACAAAAACCGAAGGGTGATCTGTAGTATTATACTATTATCACTCAACCTTCACGTCATATTTTTATTAAACGATGATGCCCACACGTCTTTTTTTTTAATTATATAATTGAAAGCACTAAAACTTGAATTTTTACCCAGACCTCTATCCATTATAAATTTATAATACCCATTTTTATACATTGAAAAGGATTACCGCTTGGTCTCTTCTCAAATGATTCTCCAGTACCAGAGGAAAAGGCCAAAATTAATGGATAAGGGGAAGCTATTGGTTAATGTTTATGAATATTTGGAGAACAGCATATAGCTATATGCGTACCTACAAAATGAGGTCAGGTCCCAAATGGAAGGCATTGACCAGAATTCAGTGTATCTTCCACTGTCCTCATCATAAGGCATGTGGAATATTATTGATTGTAAACATATGAGCCAAAAACTGTGCCTGGGATGTTTCCCTACATAAAAGCAGAATGCAAATGCAGCGGAATAATTATATCATACAATTTTTTTTAGATGGATCTAGGGTTTTCATCATCGAAGACGTAACTAATCTTTCCAGGGCGTAGAGTTTATAGACATTATTTTGCCTCTACGACGAAATCTCCATACATACCGCTTAATTAAACCTCTGACTACGGCCTGAAGAACCCATCTAACTACCAACTGGTAGGTTCTGTGGTTAATTATATCATACAATTAGCCAAAATTATGTCTACATTAGAAGTGAAGTATTTCGGTTTGCATTTTGTCTCTTCCAAAAGAACTTGATCTTATATATATATAAATATGCGGATTAGGAAAGTTGGCAATTCTTCCTTTCCTTCCTCAAATTGGACCTTTAAATAACCAAATTTTGGCATTTAACCTTAAATGCTGAATTGCTGGATTCGGATTTGAATTGATTCTATTTCTCCCCCTATAGAGATGACTTACATTACTATTCATATCTATATACATTATTTAGAGGCGACTCAGAAATAAAATCCAGATATTGTTCACATTAAGCATGTCATTATAATCCTTGGAGCCCTAAGTGTTAAGCATGACTAGTTCCATCTGAAAAGCTCCCCCTACCAACTCCTTAGTCACGTCACTCTTTCGTGTTAAACTTATTGAGATGAATTGTCCTACTCCAGAAAGATGCATTCAAAACTCAAATAAATGCTGTTGTGACTAAAATTGAGTTGTCACCAAGTCAAAACCAAGGCTAAATTGCCAAGTTAAAGTTTTTTCTCTATAATTTACATTTACATTTACATGGTAAAACCCACGATGCAAACCTATCAACATTTTTCAATACTAATAGCCACCGACTAAGCTTTTAAATTACAGCAGAACTTAAATTCATCACACCGTGGGAAATGCCAAGTTAACTAAAGGACAAAAAGAAACGTGTTACTACTATTCTCTCAGCACACTGATAGTGCCTCCCTAACTCCTCCAATGTTAAAACTAGTGCTAGCTTTTAGATCGGTCTTTCCTAAATCTGCATTGCCTCTCTGCATCATTGCCACAAATTCATTGTAGTCTATTCGGCCATCCTGAAATGGTAAAAACATGGACATCACAATGTCATCAAAACATCAATGAAATTTGGAATTTCAATACAGGCATAAGCTTGGTTTGGCGTCTAACTAAAACTTATGAAAGGCACACATGACCTAACACATTATTTCAATGAGAAAGCCAATTCCGAAATGTTACTTTACGTTTAGTGTAGAATGTACTCAGTACTCACATTATTTTGATCAGCTTCACGAATAATTTCCTCCATGCGGATATCGTCCATGCCGAATTCTTCGCAAGCTTGTTGAATCTCATCTTGGGTGATGTAACCACTTCCATCCTTATCAAAATATGAGAAAGCTGTAATCAGGTGATCTTCCCTCTCAATTTTGTTCAAATGCAACGTTGCAGCTATGAATTCTCCGTAGTCAATCGTGCCGCTGTTGTCAACATCTGCCTGCAATCCCAAACAAAATTGGTACAAATGGTTATAACAATATGCTGTTAAAACTTAAGGACACTGACTTTGCTATTATACCTGCATAAGAATGTTTCGCTAAATGTGCTCAATGAGCTTTTCTTTGCAAGACTAATCATAAAAAATGGAAATTGAAGGTGGATGGAGGTCTGAGCTAATACTTACAGCATGCATTAGATCGTAAATTTCAGATTCACTGAGATTAGCACCAAACTTCTTCAGTCCATCCTTGAGCTTTTCAAAAGTAATTTGACCACTATTGTCCGTGTCTATCATCTTAAACATTTCTTTCAATCCGGAAATTTCTTCTTCGGAGAGATTATCTGCAATAACCTGCAGAGGACACGCAATATGGAAAATATTAACAAGAGCACAAGTTTACAATTCCATTTTGAAGTTAAGATATTGACATATTCGACTATGCAAATAAAAGTGAATATTTGAGCCAGTTCGTTGCAGAAACATGTACTCTCATGGGACAGAGTTATGTGAGGGGAGAAAATGTAAATGTAATTACCCTGAGAGCCATTTTCTTGAGCTTGTTCATAGCAGAAAACTGCTTCAGGCGACTCAAAACTGCAGAATCTAGAGGCTTGTCTGGAGCAATTCCATCTTCCTGGATCCAAGGGTGACCTGCATAGAATGAATCCCAAAATTATCATTAACAAAATGTGTAACTACTAATGTGTAATGACATGCTAAAGAGAATATGTATCTCACAAATAAGGTTATGCTAAAGAAAACATTAGGCTATCCTTAATGTGTAATGGCATGCCAAATGTGGTATTAGACTTGTTTTTCACTTGTATCTGATCAGTGAGATAAGAGTACTTACAAAGAACTTCATGTGCTGTAATCCGTTTTCTAGGATCTCTAACAAGCATCTTCCTGACCAAGTCTTTTGCACTTTCAGAGATATTTGGCCAAGGATCTGAAGAGAAATCAAGATCACCGTGCAAAACCTCTTGAAATATTTCTTTCTCCGATTCTATTACCAAGGGATAAAGTGAAATTTCGAATTTTAGAACCAGGAGAAACTGATACGAAAATAGTCAAAATACAAATTGAGCAAATTGATTGGATCATCAAGGATAGGTATCTTAAGAACTCTTACCACCCCAAAATGGAGGTGATCCACATAAGAGAATGTATATGATCACACCAGCACTCCAGACATCTGCTTCTGGACCATAATGCTTGAGTAGAACTTCAGGTGCAATGTAGTAAGCACTTCCTACCACGTCAGTGAATACTTCTCCTGTAAATGAAGAGTGTAAGAGACAAATACAAATGACAAGCACATAGGCAGAAAAATTTTGAACATTTTAGCTTTGTCAAACTAGTTACAACATCTAGGTTGCAAGAAAAGAATTTAATTCTTTAGGAAAGCTATGCCTGTTCTCAGATCAAATTATCTTTTATATATATATATAGAGATTTTTATTTCAACAAGACGGTAAATCAGTCATACGTTACTACAATAAATTTGATTCACATCATTAGTTACTACATCATAAACAAGGACAAAAAGATTGCTACAGAGATAGCAAGCTATAAGGTGAATCATAATTTTCCCCAGTGAGTAGTATATGCATAAAGCATTTGCCTTGTCCAGGAGATCCTATCTGATCATCACACCACTACTAAGTAAAATTTCAGTAAGAAAGGCCCATTATTCAGTCAACGAGGCCTAAGAAGTTCCATATTCCATATATAATACACATCAAACTAGAAAACAAGTGTATCGAAGAAAAACAATTAGAGAGAGAGATGTTTATAGCTAGGAATAGGATATATACGGGACAAACCTGGTTTGAAGAAAACAGACATTCCAAAATCTATTGCTTTGAGGGTAGAGTCCTCCCGGCCATCAACAAAGAGAAAATTCTCAGGCTTAAGGTCACGATGCATAACTCCAAGGGAGTGGCAAGCCTCAACAACACTAACTATAGTCCTTGCAAGCTTAGCCGCCTTTCTTTCAGTGTAATGGCCCCTCTCCACAATCCTATCAAACAGTTCACCACCTGCACACAGTTCCATCACAACATGAACAGCAACAGCATCCTCATGAGCCCCTTTGATGGACACCACATTGGGACTCATCCCCGCCAAGTGATGCATTATCTGAATCTCCCGCCTCACATCCTCCACATCTTCTTCTGTCAGCAGCTTCACTTTTGCAATGGACTTGCACGCATACTTGTTCCCACTGCCTTTCTCCACGCAAAGGAAAGTTGTTCCATATTGTCCTTGACCAAGCTCCGGCCCCAAATTGTAGTGTTCCTTAAGATGGCCAGTGTTTCTCAGCAGAACAGACTCTGTTCGAAGCCCTGCACTTGCAAGCCTCCTAGTACTGTGGAGCATCTTTGGTTTTGCTGGCTCTGATACTCTAGCTTCTTCCCTTTGTGTTTTTGTTGGTGGTGCTGGTGTAGCTTGTTCCCCCTGCATGTGCATTGTTTGTTCTTCTTTCTCTTTGACCTGTTGTTTTTTCTGTTGATGAACTTGCTTCGTGTCCTTGTCGTCAATTTTCACTAGCTGTGGAGGCATTTGTTGAACAGGCTCAGCTGGAGCATTTGGGTTTGAAGTATTACTCACATGATCTTGTGAAAGTTCGATTCCACATGTTGGGTTTGACCACCAGAAGGAAGTCGAAACAACATAGGGAAATACTCTATCTTTTAATGTTGTTCTCGCTCCAACACAATTGTTTCCCATGCTAATCACACTCTCACTAGTCACTTCCTCTTATTTGCAGTGAGAGAAAGAAAAGCAAAACGGGCCTCTAGCTATATGCCTTATCAGTTCAATGGGATACACAATATAAACGATACCACATTGAATGATGAACATGAATATTAATTTACGACAAACTGTGTGAAGCATGTGCATATGTATGTGGGTATGCTTCAAACCTGCATCTTATGGAAACAAGATAGAAATGGACGAGGAAAGGCCGCGTAAGGGGGTGGTTTTGAAGGTGGAGAAAGAGGAAAGATTCAAAGATATATGCTGGTGATTAGATTGAAGCTGTAAACTGCAAGGAGAAAACGACCCCTCAATTACGACAGAGTCCGAGCATGGGAATTGTTTGTGAAAGAGACTTGATAGAGATATATATATATATATATATATATATATATATATATATCAGTGTGGAAGGAAGGAAATGGTCGTGTTTGTGTAAATGTAATATAATGATGTTGATTGTGGGAAGAGAGAAGCAAGAAAAGAGTAGGTAAGAAAAAATGAACAAGGAAAGAAAGTGGAGGGAAAGAGAAAGAAAGAAAAAACAGAGAGAGAGAGTTACCGGTTTTTTCTGTTAAGAAGAACGCGGCAGAAACAGAATGCTTCAAATTTTGGAAAAAAAAACGCGTACGAGGCAGCGAGTTGATCGAACGGCACTCAAGCGATGGCACAGCTGACGTGGACGTGCCAGATTTCATTATTGTAATCGAGTGGTGCTTCCTCTTAGTCGTACGCTCGTAATTCTTGTTGTGGATGTGAGGGAGGCCTCGCCTCAGTGGACGCTGCCAAGTCGGCAAAAAAAATAAATAAAAAACATAAAATATTTCTTTAATTTTATTATGTTAAGCGAGTTGTTTTTACTTTTTTTTTCATGGAATTAATTGGAATAAACGGTGCGGACGTATTTTATACCATAAACAAATGAAATGTTCACAACTCATCACTTTAAATAATTTTTAAAAACTTCCACTACCTATGTTTTGATAATGGATACACTTTATAGATAAAAATGATTACACTGTAATTATTTACTTTATTTACTTGAGCGGAGCACAACTATACTTTCCATTTTACGTCGCGACTTGGTTCTTCCACCAAGTATTTCACACGTTTCCAAGAAGGCAGAAGCATAACAGCTTTACCGGCAACAAATTTTTTTGTTTTTTGGGTGTTATCTTGTTCAATAGTTCACACCTAAACCCGTTATTACCTACAAAAGCTAAAAGCTAGTTAGGATTTATTCTAAGAGAAGGTAGGAAAAAGAGATTATGTGTATCTTAACGAATTAATCTTTCTATTATAGTATGAAATGGTTTTACTGTATTAATGAAAAATTTCACCGTTGTTTCATTATTTAGTGTCGATTTTTTGTTGCAATTATACTGACATTTTTAGGTTTGGAAAAATTTATTTTGATTTCCCTTTATTTGTTGAAGTGGCATTACTCTCCTAAATGCATTATTTATTGTGCAATATAGAAAAAAGATTGGTAAAATAATGATTTTACAAGCTTATAAAAGGATGATATAATAATTTTATAAATTTGTAAAAGGAAAGCGACATGAATTTCATAAAACTTGATAGAAGGTTAGTTATTTTTTCCTACTAGACTTGTGTTTAAGCCCCACTTGGTTAGGTACTTGTAGGTATTGATTTGGGCTGTAGAATTATTGAATTGTTTCGAGTTCCCTTTCTTCTTCTAATCTTTTACTTGATCCTTGATATTCAATTTGATCGATTCAAAATATATAATCAACATGACAAATCCATCTCGTAGCTTAAAAGATGTAATCAAGTGGACGATTTCTGCAATCATTAATGAACCGTTCAGACTTTAGCACCAGTAGATGCAACTTGATATCTTGTACACCGGTTAATAAACTCAGACTAAGAAAATCCTTAATACTAGTCAACTCAATTGTTTATTTTTAACGGGTGTCTTGATCGTGATACTCAGTTAAATTATATTTATTTTCAATAAAATTACATAAACTAGGCCGAACAGTCAAACAAGCCTTGTAATTTTGTATCATATACGAAGATCGCTTCTAAAGTATGTGTCTAGAAAAATATTTAACAATAGTGTCCAAAAATTTCAAAATGAGGAGATTATGTGATTTCTTTGATGACGACAATTATATGAAATCTTAAAATTAGAAGGATTGATTAAACAAATCTGTAAAATCCTCATTCAAAGCTAGTATAACTTACTTCTGGCTAGTTAGGAAAACATCTCACTGTTATAGCAGGCCCCGGCTATTTAATAAAAGTATCTCCAGCGAGCTGGGAGATTTCATGTCTCGAGTTTAAGACAACATCGCTGAGAAAATATTGTTCATAATTTAGAAGAATATTATGACTGGAAATTCTCAATTAAAAGTTAAGTGCAGCACTTTTAGACTATGATGTAATTATATGTTGCATATGATTAAGAGAGTTTGACAATAAAAAATCTTGCATACTTGTAATTTTTCACTCTATAATAATGTGATACTACTAGTTTCAAAAGGAAAAAGGTAATGGTAAAGGGAAAAGGCAGATAAGTGGTGCCGCACTAACTTCCATGGGCGACCCAACGTGCCTTTTTGGGGAATGGGATCAAAGCTATTGATTCGCAACTCACAGTTTCATGAAAAGCGCAGTGTTTAAGTCTTCAGAATGATGAGAAGTGACGCCACTTAAAAATGGACCGTGTAGTATGGCATCCACTTTGAGGTCAAGAGTCAAGCCACTTCAACGTGCTAATCAAAACCGAAGCCAACTATAAAGGGGTCTTTAGTTTTTGGATGGATGATTTCAACCCAAGAATTCATTCGAAACCCACTCTCACCAATCACCATGTACTACTTGATTTGTTATATAGATACGCAATAGTCGTTTGGAACAGGAGTCATTTTGGCTTGTCAACTGTCGTCTTGATGGAAAAAGCTTTCACTTTTTGACAATCAAGAGGTGAATTCGGTATGTTGGACAAATGAATGCGAAGGCCAATATCTTTCTATGCACCCACTTAGAATATGGCTGAAGAATGAATTGCTTAATCATTCACATTGCTAGCAACTAGTTCAAGCAAAAGAGCCATATATTCATACATTCAGTGTCTCAGACTCCAAATTCCACACCACAGCAGCCAGAGTTTTGAAAAAGAATATCAAAAAGCTGCGGAAGATGCAGCAGAACACATTATTGGAAGAGACGTGTTCCAGGAATTCATAGTCTAGATCAAAACTAAAAGGGCAAAAAAATGTATCTTTGTATCCAGGGCACTTCATATGTAATGTAAGGTGGCTTGACTCTTGAGTTTAAACCTCTTTAGCCATTGCAGCAAAATCACTATCTGTTGAATCCTTCTCCTTGGGTTTAGGATAAGCTTCTTGCCGATGATACTCTTCAATAGGTATCCCTTGCCTAATGGAGGGTGACGAAGAGGATTCAGCATCAAATATGCTTGGAGACTTAGCAAAAATATCAAAGAAGCCATTTTTCATTTCTTCAGCTGCTCCAAGGATACGACCAAGACTGCCAAAGAGGTTCCGCTCCATGGCTTCAATATCACTTCGTAGCCCAGGGAAGTCAAACACAGCATGGTCTGATGAACCAAACATGCCAGACCCCCTCCTTTTAGCACTTCATCTGTGACATCCTCTTCAGTATATTCTTTGTTCGATTGCACCACTTCAACAGGCCTGACAAGATTGGAAGGAAAAAGTGAGATCAAACTCAACCAGTTAAAGAGAGTGAGTAGTTCAGCACTCTTATTGCCATTTCCAGATGACTTGAGAACCTGAGAAGAACCTAGTTCTGGAAAATTATAATCAATCTATGAAGCATGGAAACTTTAAAAAAGAAGCTGTGTTCATATCATAATACTTCAAATTTAATTTAAGTGGAACAATTCCAGAAGGTTGAGCAGAACTTAATGACCAAATGCTAAAATTAATCTATAAAGCATGAAAACCTTATAAATAGAGTCATGTCCATGTCCAAATCATAATACTAAAAATTTTGGGTTCTGTGCATGTCCATGCTTCTTGGGTAAGCCATTTGGAGCACTAAACCAAACCTAAACCAGAATTAGTGGTGCTTTAAGATCTCCTACTGCTTAGCCATCAAATATCATCTATCCACTGATTTACAATAACAAGTGTGGGTCTCATGTTTGAAATAAATGGCCCTTGATGCTATTATGCAAAAAGTTTATCTCCACAAGATAACAGAGAGCGTGAACTTCAACTAATATCTAAACCAAGTTTGGGAGAAGGCTCTTCACAAGTTCAATTCTTAGTTATCATTATATATCAACCGTTTGCTCACCAGTTTAAGAACCAGATATCAAATCTAAGAGTCACACCAATGCTAATGATTCCTAAGAAATTCGAGCCCAAGTGATAACTGATGCCTTTCCAAAGAGAGTTCCATTTTCTCTCTTGGCTCAAAAGACATGTTTCCACAAGTTTGATCTTTGAAAAGAATTTTTTACATTATCCCCGTGATGCTATGAATGGAAGCTTTCCTCTTCCCATCATGTTGCCAAACTGAACATTGCATCAATTTGATTTTCAGTTGAAGTATTTTGTGTGCTAAGTTATAGTATCTGTGTGTGCACGCACATGCATTCTTCTGTGTGCGTGCATGCCTGTGTGCATGTGCACACATGCGTGAGAGAGAGAGAGAGAGAGAGAGAGAGAGATGCTGGCATTTATTTGTGGCTCTAAACAAAGGAAAAACAGATATTGACATGATTTAGGATTGTGACAGAATGGGCAACAATCCACCAAGATCTCTATTAATTGCCAAGGGTTTCTTCCAAGGTTGTCACAACCGAGATCCTACATAGGGCTGGATCAGAAAGGGAAGATGAACATGTGAAGTTATTGTAACATAGATTGTAATATCCTGCCAAAAATAGATATTATACTTAAACATATACATAAAACATATCAAACAAGATAAATAAACAAAACAATCTTTAAATTAAAACTAATATTTAATTGAGCTCCAATTTTTTTTTTTGGGTACAAATTAAACTCCAATTTATTATGCGTAAAAATAGTTAGAACTCAAGTTAAAGTTAAAATTTATAAGACAAAAAAGAAAATCATAAAAGATAAAAGAAACAACAAAAATTATTCAGAAAAGAAAGCAAAAAAGCTGTGGGTTTTTTTTTTTTGGTAGTATGTTGTGGGCATTCCAGAAGAGTAAAAACATGGGCACAACCTCACTTGGGCTTAGGCCCAATTTGTTACCAAAGTTAAGAGAGTTAAAAAGCACAGCCCGCCAATTCTACTCCTTGAAAAATAACGTCATCCAGCCACTGTCCCACCCTATTGTCGCAACCACCGTCCCACCCTATTGTCGCAATGCCAATCAGAGGTGAGGGGAAATCAAGAGAGGCAGGCCACAAGCAGATGCAGAAGCAAAACAGAGAGAAAGAGAGATTGAGTGAAAGAGAGGCAGGAGCAGAGATTAGATCAAGAAAGCCATCGGGATTCAGGGGGTGTTTAGGGTTTGAGGTGGTTTAGGGTCAGGAGCTAAAAATGCGCCGCTCCACATGCAAATTTGGAACTCACCCGATTGCCCAACTAGCATGACTTCAGTTAGTTTGCAATCCTCCCGGCGATCCCACAATGATCCCACTAATCCGATCTTCAGTGTGGAATTGAGATTGGAGATGCAATGCAGGAGCATAAGATCATGCAATCTTACAAGGTACCACGTGATCTTATCTTAAAAACCATGGTTTCTTTCAACTCAGATGAGTAGATTGGCAATGGTTTCTTCAAATTAACCTCAATTTTCAATTCAGATGAAAAAGAGTCAAAACATCAGTGTAATCTCAATGTTCCCAATATTCTGCTGGTCAGAATAATTCTATCAATTTTCAACTTGTAATAATGTAACAAGGGCCAACACTTCTACTACGTTTGACAATGCTCTAGCACAAACTCCAAAACTACTGAAATAGAACAATAACCTTATGAACTTAATCAAACCACTGATCAGTTAACAAGATGCCCCAAGTCAATGTTCCTCTTCTTTTTAAGAAAAAAAATAAGATAATAAATTAATAATTTAACTTTGCAAGAACCTAAGCAAGCAATCCATACTTCTATAGTAATACAAAGCCAACTGGCCTGGTTTGCCTGTCATGCTCAGAAACCAATTGCTCAGATTATATCTTAACAAGATTAAACTAACAAGATTTTGAAACCATTCTGGACCCACCTATATTATAGGTTACCCACTTTGAAATAAGCACAGCAGCACACAGCCATGTATCACATGGACATGGTTACGTAGTCCCATGTGAATGCATACATGTGAAAAGATAGGAGATAGAGAAAACAGGTGATGCAGGGGAAACAAAGGTTGATATATAATGATTCTCATTGATCATAAAGTACTTCAAAGCATGCATCAGCAGGACAAGAAAGGAATTTACTCTCACGAACCTAGTTGCTGGAAATCTTAATCCTTATATAGCTCCTTCTGAATTGTTGTTTATCAATTGCCAATTCACCGTTGTCATCAAATGAAACAACTTAGTGTTTGGAGAGGAAAAAAAACAACAACAACAGCCCACTTTGTACTATTTCAAATTTCAGATACCCTAGATTTTTTAATCCCAAACGTTCATCAAATTAGCGAATAGTAGGGCAAAAAATCCACACACTGTCTGCTAAGAACGAAATAAAATCAGCTTCATGATATTCATAGCCTACGATACTACGCCTGCTTCTGCTTAATACCTAATCAATCAAAACTAATGCCACAACAATTGCCAAGAATTTTAGGTAGAAGACATGAGAATCCGGGGTGCTTCATTCAAGGGTTAAGAGGTATATTAATCCCACCATTCTCGCAAATAAATTCGGGAGCAAATTCTGATCATCTATCATTTTCCAAGCAATCAATCGTAATAGCACTATCATCTCACTGTAGCTTACACAAAGTACCTCCAAATGAAACTAGCACATCAAGGTTTAAGCCATAGTGTCATTGTTTTCATCATCCTAAATTAAAATTAAGCCAAAAAAAAAAGAACGGAAAATCGTTTTTGATAAGTCATATCGAAGCACAGAAAATAGCAGACTATGAACATGAATATGAATATTTCAGGGTAAAAGCTGAAATCTAAAACCCAGTTAAGTTAGCAGGAAATTATTAAGAAAAGAGAGGGAACGAGGGTTGCTTACTTCCCGACGCAATCCTTGAGAAGCTGCTCGGTTTTCTCGCACTTCCTGATGAACTTCCCGGGCTCCACCTCCTCCGTTTTGCACTGCGACTTCACGAATCTTGTGGTGGAGCTCATGTCAGATGACGGTGATGCATTGAATCGGCGGGGAGCATCGTTGTCGCCGTCGTCGTCCTTCCAAACCCAACCCATTGTTTCTGTTTCTCTGGGCTCGCCGCAAAATGCTTCGGATTACGGGACACGAGAACGATTTTTCTGTGATTTTGAAGCTGTGCGTTTGGTGCAAGGTTTTTATAGGTGTGAGCGAGTGGTTACTTTCTAAGCAAGGACAAGTATGAAGTATCCACGTGTGTTCCGGAACATGCCATCGGCTTATTTGTATAATTTTAAAAATTCATACAAATATGTTCTATATCAAGAGGTACTGTGTCATATACCGACATTGGTACTTTCATATTTTAAAAAATGTCACAATTAATATTTTCATTTTATAAATTTATTTGTCCATTAAGCTGTGATGCTGTATGAAATCAACTAGTAAGCACAAGCCGAATGAAGTTGTTTTATATAAGAAATTTCATGGATTTTGAAAAATAAAAGAAAATCTATTTTAAATTTATGATTATAAAATTACAGTGTTTTAAACTTTTAAGTCTAATTAAAAATGGCATTGATATATATGTTTTGTATGTCTTATTAAAATAACTATAATAATAATTAAATAAATTTAGTAACATAGATAATTTTGAAACCAGTCCAAAATGCATTTGAACCAATTAGAATTGGTGCTTTGCAAAAAGAGCGGTGATTGATGGCTCGAACTTAAATTCGTTGAAAATGACGAATGTGTTAAACCATTCGTCGTGGCGGTGAAAATTTCGTAAGAGAAAGAAAACCCTTGCTTTTCTACAAATAATTCTATTTTGGATATATCATGGAAAATGAATGTGTGTGAAGGAGAGAGAATAAGAAGAAAAATCTTGATCCATATTATTTGAGAGGTGTTTGGGGATTTGAGAAATTGTGTTGAAATAACAAGGTTGTTTACAAAATACAAACATCTCACAATTTTATTTTGAGAAATAATAAATGACCACCATTATATTTACACAAGTTAAAAGTTCTAAATCAATATATAAAAAAGTTGTAAATCAAGATGTAAAAAATTATAAATTAAAGTATAAAAAGTTTTTACATACTGATTTATAACTTTTTACATTTTGATTTATAACATTTTGCATATAGTTTACAACTTTTTACACACTAATTAATAACTTTTGACTTGATGTAAGTATATGGTATAAGTATGATGATAATTGTGTATCACTCCTCTTTCATTTTTCGTTTGCATTTTACGAAACCATTTTGGTAACACTGCGAAAATCACATGGAGGACTAAAAATAGAAGAAAAAACTGTTTCTTAATTTTATTGTTTGTGTGTTTGTCCTAATCCACAATCCACTACAAAGCTTTTTCGTTACTTTTTGATAGTGTCAATACATTTGAGAAAGGAGGATTGAATCAAGTGTAAATAAAAAAATTTTGCACACTAAATAAAGAGTTAAAACGCTCACCAAATATCTCTTGAAGTTTTAAGAGATTTCAGTTAAAATAGAAATCCAAAATGACAGAAAGCAGCTATAAATCATATTATTGTATGCAATAATAATAATTAGCATAGTAAGAGAAGATACCAAATAATTTATACTTGTTAACCTCAAAATGAGATCTACATCTAATTCTCGTCCCTTGATGCGATAACTATTAATATCAAAGTTTTCAATACAACAAGATTTCCAATCAAAGCTCACAGCGCACTAGTGTGAACTAAACAAATACCAAAGAGGCTTGACTCTCAAACAAAGGCGAATGGAGCAGAGCTCCTCACTCAAACAAACTCACGAAATGGCTTTTCCTCAAGAAGAAATCACAAAGTAGCTTAGCCTTTTGAAAAAGTACAATAAAACACATAACTCTCATGAATAACAGACATAGCACTGAATAATATTCACAGATACAACAAAGCATTTTGAGAGGGAAAAAAAATGAAGCAGGCTTTGTAATTTTGATTCTTCAATAGTATGCACTCATTTTTCTTCCTAGCTTGCCACCCAAATATTTCCTTTAAAAGGAAACAATTTGGACCGTTGCAGAGGAGGGGAATGACAGCTGCAGTATGTTTCCTTGAGCCTTTTGTGAGCTGTCAATTTTTCAAATCAATGTATTTTTCATTTGTCCCTTAGTGTGGAAATGATTTCTCTCTCATATGAGGTGTTCTGTTCTTTGTAGTGCATCTTTGTAGTGAAATATTTTAGATAAAGCTGATATATATATATATATATATATATATATATATATATATGTATGTGTGTGTGTGTGCGCGTGTGTGTACGCTAAACAAAGATGTCACATCAACTTATAAATAAATCATTTCAAAGTTATATTACTAGTGCCTGTTATCTCCTAATTGTTTAGGAGATATCCTGTTGAGTTTCATTCCTTGAAATATATTCTTTAAAGTGTTAGTGCATATAATGAAAGCATTAATAATCATGATGTTTGTTATCATTTAAGATATCTAAAACTAACACTTTTCGAACAATAACAATTAGATCCATATAGCAATCCTCACCAATTAATTATTTAGATTAGGCCAATTAGTTACACAAGCCAACAGAAAAAGATGATTTTTCAAAGCAAATAACATTTATTGAAACATGTTTTTACAAAGTTATATTTTGAGTGAAACTCTAAAATTGTCATAACAAAGTTGTGATAATATGCAAAGATTTGAGGCATTAATTTGATACTCAAAATATTAATTTTTCATTTCAATTTAATCCAAATATGCTTTTATAAAGAAATTACTAATCGATATTGGTTAGAACCATTTCTCTAAGGAGGATTATGTGCATCAATAATTAAATCAAATGCAAAGGTGAAAGAAATAATAGAAGTCTAGAGTAGACTCCCAAGAAATGGGTGTATGAATGGTGCACTCATTAAACCATGAAGGATTTGGGCCCATTCACTCTAGAGCCCTTGAGGAACTATTCTCTGCGTGGAATGGTAGGTTTTGGAGAGTTGGTCCTCTCTTCATGATAGATGGGCATGAAGGAGGAGGCCCAAAGGTAATCAACTTCAATTATCACCTTTATTAAGCAACTGGACTGACACCCTTGAGTAGATTACCTTTTCCATGGCTCAAATGTTGATTAATTCTTTGATCAGCTTCTTGATATTTTGGTTCGAATTAGTATCTAATTTCTCATTTTATATGATGATGTATGACACCACGTATTGAAGTGACAAGTTATCTTTCAAAGTATTAGTCCTCAAATAAGTTGAAGAACATCAATTTGATTCTCAAAACAAATGAAAATTAATTGCAGTTTTAGAATCTTGCAAGGAGCTTGGAAAGATGAAGGATCATTTTCCTTCCAGATCTTATTTGACCAAATGTATTACTCCAAATTTGTTTTCCTACCACTATGGCATTCATGCTGTTAGCCGTTATCAATTCACACTTATCAACTTTAGACTATAGTATTTTGTTGCACCTTCAAATATTTCATGCAGAAATTTGTGGCAACAAAAATTGGATTTTTTTTTTATAGATATAGAAAGATTGAACAATGTTATTTCTATATGTAAGAGTGGGTGTTTTAATGGAACATCTACCTTATCATCATTGAATGTGATGAATGAGTAATGATAAGTGGGGACCATTATCACATCTAATGGTAATAGGATTAGGATTGAGACATTCACTCTTGAATTTACGAATAACAGTTTTTATTTGCAAAATATGGCCATTAAACAAACAATCCTCTTATGCCTGTATTAAGTTATGGAGGTTTGGTTGCAAGTTGACCTGATGCCCTTTAAATACCCTGATTTCTTCTGGCAGCGGCTATTTAACTTTTCTCTCGTTCCCTAATGCAGAAAACAACAGTATCGATGCTTCTTCTGCCTTCTTGACTCTCTTGGGTCATCTGAACACTTATCTTGAACCGTATCTGTGTTTAATTGCTTGTTATCATATCTTGCATGGTCCACTATTGTTCCATTCTTCAAAGAATATGAATCAACTTGGCTTGCTTCAATTGGTCTTGAAAGATTCTGCTCTGGTGAAGCTGGAACCACTTTGTTGTAGTTTACTTCCTTTAAGTTAGGATTTGTTTGTGTGTGCCTGAAGGATAAAAAAAGAGTAAGATCATCAGTTAACCATATATCCATAATTAACAACACTTTGCTCTAGTTGGCTTATATTTCCAAAACAACAATATGGAAGGATGCAAAACCACACACAAACTTTTGCTCTTGTAAAAAACCAAAGAAACAGTAACATGATCACCTTAAGTTTGGGATGTCAGAGTCAATACCAGGTTCTTCCTGCGAAGTTTCCACCACATGGCTGTTTGATACTTCAACACCAACCTCAGTTTTGGAACATAAATGATCAAGTTTTGCAGAATCTGAATTAACTGTGCCAACATTTTCCATGCTGGGGGACTCTTCATTAGCAAAACCAGTAGAGGACCTGAGGGGATGAAACCCACGTTCCCGAACTATTGAAATAGCCTTCTCTAATGTTCCTAGAGCCTGTCTTACTTCTGAACTAATATATACATACCTATTTCCCTTCAATACACTCCTTGTATCAACTTCCTCAATTGCAATGTCATGTACCTTTTTGTCATCCTCCTCAATTTGTGCAATCTCATCACTGACTGCTTCTACTATCTCTTCATTGTCTGCCTCTACAATCTCTAGACTGTTTGCTTTTATGGTATCTACGCTGTTTGCTTCTACAGTCTCTTCAATCTCCAATTCTGTGATCCCTACACTGTTTGCTTCTACAATCTCTTCTCTATCTACTTCTACAATCTCAGCATTGGAATTATTTGCTTGTTTATTGCTTGTATCCTCTGAAGATATATCTTTAGCCCCATCTTGCTTACTTTGAGTAAGGTCATCAGCTGAAGGAACGCTTGCAACTTGGTTAAGCTCTTCCCTATTCATAGCCTTTGGTCCATTAATGTTATATAGAGCTTCACGAATTCTAACATACAATGAGTCCTCCAAGGCCTTGCTGAACTCTTCATCATGGTTCTTCATGGAAGCCACGGCCTATAACAATATAGCGGTTGGATAATGTCAAAAGATGATACAAAAAAGTACCAAAGTAACCATGCAGGGATGTTTTATACACGAGCAATCACAAAACTATACAGTCTTCAAACTAGCTATTGCAATTAAAATTGATTATATGTTCATGAATCCAAAAATATAAGCTAAATACATGTTAGTATGTTTTAGTTAAAGAATCCATACTAATGTTGGTATGTTTCCCCTTTTCCAGTTTGGTTGGAAGAGGATATCTTTTCTTTTTCATTGTAATCTTGAATTACTTCTAATAAGAGTAACTCTTATATCAAATAATAATATTAATAATAACAATAATAATCGATAAGCTACTGATTAAGATGTAATTTTGAAACATAATACGGCCCTGCATCTACTTGTTTGTTATGAAAATAATAAATTGACCTCATTAGTTAGATGCCAAAAAATAAAGAAAGAGTAAGATACTGATTGAATGCCTGACAAAAAAACAAAAAAATCTACAACCTTCTGATAAAGTCTGAAACCACTGCCGATGAGCTGCCTTGAAATGAAGTTTATAAGGGATGGAGGTACAAAATCCAGCTTTATATCCATATTTGCTATTGTCCTACAAAGATTGAGAAAAAAATTACGTCTTGGAGTCAGGGTTGTTAATCAGAGTCCCTTCTCTTTTAGGGTACCTTCTTTCATTGTGCTAAACATTTTGGAGGTCAACCCTACAATTAGTGTATGAAATAAGGCCAGTTTAATTACATATTTCTCATAGAATCTAGTAAGAAATGGATAAATAATTTAAAATGGAAATATAAGACAAGCTACCAATGGGAAACATTAGTCACTTGGAACAATCAAAACAGGTACATATATCCGCTCACAGAAACAGCAGCAAAACCAAATCTGTCCAAAATAGCGACCAAAATAAAAGGGAACTAGGAATCACATACCTTTACTTGAACTATTTAGATGATTATGCACTAAAGAGAATCAATGAAGTTGCATGTGTTTAATTTATACTTTAATTAAGGAGGGCCCTCATTATTTTCGTCAAATTTTCCATAAGACAAAAGTACTACCTAAAGTTAATGCAGTTCTTTAGCAAAATCTATGAACACAATTGCCTCTTCACGGGGCTTGATAGAGAAAGAAAATCATAAGTTAATATTGACTGCAGTTACATGCATAAATCTTTTCCAATTTTTTGGCCTCCTCGTCAAAATTAAGCAGATCACATTTGGGGGTTTATGGGTTATTTTATCCCCTTTGATTCCATTACTCTATTTAAGTAACTCCATATTTCTGAGTACTCACTTAAAACTCACCGAAAGTAACTTCTTCCTGATGTCACCTTTTGCAAAACAAAGCCTCCCACCAAATCAATTCTCACAGCATCCTTCACTTCAGGAATTACATCGATGTTGAAACCATCAATCGTCCCAGTAATGCTCCTCGTCTCAGGCACCTGAAAACAAATTAAGCAGTAAGCTCTAAGCACTAATTTCTTCAAACTTGGATATACTTTAGAATTAACTTCTTTAGAACGAAAGAAAGAAAGAAAGAAGGAAGGGTCCAGGTGATTACCGAATTCAAAAGAACAACTACTAAGTCATCTTGAAAGTACTCAAACAGATAATAGTGCACTACAGCCTCCCTTGTAGACAGTGGCCAAGAAAGCTTCATCCTTTCTTCCAAAATTGGGAGCAATATATATAAGCATTTCAGCATGGTGACTGAAACGAAAGAGTAGTTTTTTTTTTTTTTTAAAGAGAAAGAAAATGCTGGAAGGACAAACCTAACTAGTGATATTTGTTCCCCAATCTGTACCTTCTGCAAACATTCAGCCACTGTAACTTTAAAGGCTGGAATAATAGACTGAGGCCACCTGAGAAATAAAACTTGTGAAAAGGCTATCAGCTAGAAGTATGAGTGAGATTTTTATAGTGATCACATTATTTGGATTCAAAATTATTTGTGTGGTATACTGGAACTTCCAGGACCACTTTTCTGAAAAAATAATGTCAGATGGATGCAAATATAATAAATATCTTGCAACTGTAATTTTCATTAATTGGTATAATTTCCAACCTTATGTAGAAGTTCATGAGTGTATAAATTATCCAAGTTTTGTTAAGTAACTAATATACAGAATATTAAAGCACATATGACTCTCACCATTTCTTATAAAGGGACGCCTCCCATGAGAGGCATAAACCTGTAATGAAGAAAAAGAACTCGTTAAACATAACATGTTGAAATTGAAAACACGTCCTTTGTTGTTAAAGGGGCAATGCTAAGAGCTTTCTTTGTTACTTCTAATGCTACTCACAAACATCAACAGGCCCATCTACATAGCCTTCAACAAGCAGTGTATGAAAAGGAGTTCCCTCCGGCCCTTCACGATACATGACACGGAACTCTTCATTATCCTGTTTTAACTGTTGAAAGCAGTAAAATTATCAAAAATTCCCAAAGGGTTTGATTAAAAAACTCATGGATGATGGATCTACTGCCCAAAGCATAAACAGAACATTGAATAGAAATGTCAAGAATGATATCAATAAAACATAACATGGTTGTAGAGTCTAGCATACTTTCCAATCAGTGTGTGATGTACTAGATCCTCCACTGTCTTCTACAGAAGCACTTCTCAACAAATCAAGAATCTTAGATACCTCTGCAGTCTTGGCCTCTACTAAATCATCTTTATATCCTGCAAGAATAAAAATAGATTTTTTTTCAGGAAAAAAAAAAAACCTTAACTACAATAATAGTGCTACCCAGCTAGCACCACTTAAGCCTAAATGGATTCAAAGCAATTAGGAAATGCTGTGATTACCTTCTAGTGAAGAGCGTAGGAGTTGACTCTTGACAAGCTTTTTGAGCATCTGTTTATTTGTCAGATCAGGTGAGGCAAGGGTCTTGTCTAGCCTCTCCCTATACTGCACAATCCTTCGTTTCTTCTCCATCTTTGCATCTCTGAGGAAAGCAGAACGAGTCTTTTTCTCAAAAAGCCATGTGATAAACTACCATTACAGTTTTATAGGAATCTGAATATTTTCCAAAATCATAGAAATCAACTGTCAGTAACAATTAAGACTACCCATCCATCACTCAAGATTTGTTTGTATACAAAGCACAACAAAAATAGTATTTGTTACACATAATTGGCAGCAAAAGGTTTCTCCCTACTAGCCCAAAAGCTCAACTACTGTAAATAAATAAATAACTGAAGTTTCACATGTCCCCTATAATAACATTTGAAGATTTGAAGATATGCAGCTAGACCCTTTGCACCAATGGAATTGGAAATATTAAATTTGTTGGCCACTCACTGAGTAACAGAATTCGGACAGGTATACACCTAAACCCCATGAAAATCAGATGACAGAATTTATTGAAACCACGTGACTAAAACCAAACTCACAAAATTTCCATGACAAGCTAGCTCAACGAAATCCAATCCATAGCCAAAACAGATAGGTGCAAACATCCAATTAATAAATTTGATCAAAATCCAACTTACATGGAAACTTTCCTCAGCTCAGCTATGAACAAGAAAACTGAAAGAGGAGAGAGCTCCACAGAAGATGGGATATTACCTTTGGGGGCAAACAGTTGTCCATTTACTTCATAATAACTGTCAAGAACCAAATAATACATATATCATAGAAAATAAATAAATTATCTTGATAAATATAAAAAATTAATTATATACATTGACAAAACTATCATTATTTAGTTATTACTATTTATTTTAATAAATATATTAAATAATTAACTATCATATTTATATTAAGGGTATAAATAAAAAAAATTAATAGTATATAAATATTATAAATGGATATATATTTTAAAATTTCAAAAAAATCAATAACCAGCCGATATGGTAAAACGAGGGACTACATGGAAATGAATAGCTGAATCTCGAATCAATTATGGGAACTACCCAACCAACTTTTTTTATTAGGGTTGATGAATTCTTTTATATATTCCCCCTCCATTCTTTAATAAATATTTATTTTTATTTATACATGCATATTAAAAAAATAATTAGATAAATTTAAAATTAGATAAATTTAAATATATTTACAACATTGCACTTATTATTTACTCCAACACTCTTATATTTAAGTTATTCACTAATGTTCTCTCTCATAAAAATATCAAGAAAAAAATAATTAATATTGTCTACATTTTTCAAAAAGACATATAATAGTAGAAAAATAAAATTTTATTGAGAAACACTTGTTTAAAAATAGAGGGAGTATGATATCTATTTTCTCGACCTAGTTATAAGTGCATAAGAAATTATTAAAAATGTACTATCTATCCTTTTAGAAAATTATGCAATAATTATCATAAAAAGTTTATATATAAAAAAATACGTGCAAGGATAACATTAAAAAAAATAATTATTTTTTTCTTAAAATTTTCAAACAATAGATAGTATAACTGGACGGAGGAATCATAAGAATTAGAAAAAGGGTCCGTTTTGGTAATTAGAAAAAAAAAATAATAAAGGGGCTTTGGAGTGAGGAGAAGAGGGAGACGTGCAGAAAAACAAGAGAGTCAAAGTCAGAGCATTAAGTTTGTGGGACAACACAATACCACACGAAACTGACACTGACACTGACATAAAGCTAGCTAGGAGTGCCAACGAGTATGGAAGAAAGAAAGCAGTAATGAATGAAGAAAAGTTAGGAATCATCAATCAATGATGTAAGGTTCGGTTAGGCTGGCTGTGCTACAAGTTCAGTTCAGTTTGGGGCAGATTATTGGATTCGACCACAGCCAATGCCAAAGACAAGAATCAATAATATGGAGGGTGTGTGGCGGATGATGTTTAAGGTAGGAACAATGCACGTGTGTATGTCCCTCTTTCATCGATCGACACTCACTCGTCGATGATATCGCCATGCACGATGAGATGCTGAGATATGGATCCTCGTTCTTGCCTTCTTCGGCAAAATTTGTTTGCCATGACAGTAAAGTTATCATATGTAAATTGTTATTTCTACCTTTTTATGTCTTTTAGTCTTTCATTATTACTTATTTATGATCGATTTCACATTTAGGTTTAGATAGTAGTAACACTTTGTTTAGTAATTTTTTTGTTCCACATTGGTGTTCTGATTTATCTTTAAAACGCGTAAACAGCATTTTTATTGCATGATAATTCTTCCGCCGGCGCCGAAAATAATCCATACGCTAGCTTTAAATAGCATATACTGTTACTTTCATTTACTTACTATTTGGTTCTTTTATATATATATGTTTTTTTTTTTTTGATTCATCATCCGGGCAATTACATGTGCTGCCTCGTTTGCATCTTCCAAGTTTTATAATGGGCCAACCCAATTCGAGTTATTATAGTAGTAAACTCCGAACTTGGGTTAGATACTTAGATGAAAAACAATTAGAAAATCCTAGACATCCAGAAATTCTGCTAGAATTTTATGTCCAAAATAATGCGTCATAATAATTAGTCTTTAGATGAAATAGTGAGTCATACCACTTTATTTCATTTGACAATCACCATAATTTTTGAATAAGATTTTGTATTTATTATTTTTCAGGATGTGTAATATTAGTCAAAATAATTATTTGTATTATGACAGAATGAGGCCGTACGACCCCCATTAATTAATAGAATAAGGCAATACAACCCCCATGAAAAACTTGAGATCCCCATTGCGTTCCCTAAGAGGAAGTCGCTGTCATTAGTCAAGTTAACAAGTAATTTTGATCATCTCCAAAACCAAATTTTGCTGGACTTAATTATGCTAGACCAGGTGTGTGAAGTGAACAAGATTAGCCATACATTCAAGGATGGACATATGTGATAGAATTGTTTGATAATAATACATTCATATGTCACTATGGTACTATCATCTTAGAAGACCGTTTTAATGTACTTAGTAAATAAGGTTTGGAATAAGACACAATAGGAAGGTATGAATTCTCAAACAAAAATTTATAGTCTACAAGCATCACTGCATCAGTCACTCATACTTGAAGATTCATCACAACTTCAATTGCAGATACAGTACCATTGCATATAGATGGTTAAAACCTAATATTCAGCTGCTAAACAATGCAGATAAAGGAGCATTTTTATCAGCACAACTTTAGACATGATAGCATTAATTTTCAGTTGGGACGTTTCTACCCAAGAAATTTTCGTTAAAGGCTTCAAACTTTCCATTGGTTTTAAAATAGGGAAATGAACAAGCAAAATCCGTGTGAAGGCCTCTTTAAGCTCACATGCCATGGGGAAAGGGTAAAGTGATTTTTCATTACAGACTAAGATTATGACAATTGGGAAAGGAATTAGAAATTAACAACTGAATAAGGATAGTTGCCTACAATTCAAATCAAGTAACACTCTGCATCAGCATATCCCAATGCAATTTTTTTGTTTTTGAGTCCAAATTAACTTCTATCATATACCTAACTATCATTGTTTGATTGTTTCCATATTACCTTATTACCAATACTAGTGGAGGGGGAGAGAAGGTAGAGGAATCGAACTTCAAGATATACAAAACCTCCACCTGTAACTTTGAAAGTTCTAGTTCGGCAGATCGCTTCTGCGTCTAACAATCTCAACGCCCAAATAATCAACTGGACCCCGAACTGCAACATGAGGCTTTCCAACTTTCACACGAATGGCAGATATCTGTTCGTGCTGCGTCAGAGTAGTGATTGCAATTTTGTGGGCCACTGACTCCAGAAGATTGTGAGGTGGCCCTTCAAGAACTTCCTTAGCTATCCTGTATCACCAAATTTCACATATTCACTAGATTACATCGGCCAAACTTTCTTGTGCAAGAAGCACCACTAGAAGTCAATGCAGATACCAAAGAGTGAAACCAGAACAACAATGAAGTGGTGGATTTGTTAGTGACTGACTGATATATTTCGGTGTAACTAACTGTATCTGCCAAGTGATCAGATTTGCCAGCTGCTTTGAGATCCATCCAAGCATCCACATCTACCAAAAATTTCTGACCGAGCTGCCTTTCTGGGGGCTTTGCACCATGAAAACCATGGAATGTCAGTCCCCTCAGTATGAGTTTGTCTCCCCACATCAATGCATCACCTTCCATCTTTGCTGCAATCAATGGCATACAGATATCTAAGTTGCATGGATATAAGAGGCACATAAATCCCGCAAATAGAGGATCAAAACAGGCAGAGAAACAGAATTACCACGCCAGAATTTTAGAGACCAAACCAGCATATTTTGAGTCATGTTTTTCTCCAAGTAACATTTTAGAAATTAAAGTTCAAACCAACAAACAGAGGATCAAAGCAGGCACAACAAGTCAACATGTTATGATACCAGAATTTTAACGCTCAAACAAGTAAATGGAAAGTCAAAACAGCCAGAAAAACAATACACCAAACCAGCACTTGAGTCTCGTTAATTTTCTTCTTAACAAGCATGTCACAACTTAAGATACCTTAAAAACAGAACGATTAGAGGCATGGTAAGTAACTAGGTAACGATCAAGGGAGTAAGTGAAAACTAATTAACTAATAAGGATAATTTTGTAAAACAAATCACACATTAGCCATGCTGTCATTTCAAGTAGAACAACAATAGCAGCAAATTATTTCAAATTCCGATTAATTTGTGATTTATTTTCACAATCTGCCAAATGAATTCTACAAATACAACCCAATCAGCAGCACACCCAAAAATAATACTAGCAGTTTAAACAGCTTTTATACAGTCATAAAAAAAAAAAAAAACACACACACACACACACACAACGAGAACCGGACTAAGAAATTCACAAATTCTGCATCGTTCAGCCATCCTCCATCAGTATATATATCCATCGAAAATCATCTCTGCAATCGCTCGACACAAGATTGTCATGCATGGCACAGCACAGAGTGCAGTAACGCGAATTTGAATCGGTAAGAAAAAGGAACAGAAGGCGTTAGGTCATTTATTCTTGGAAACAAAGATAAAAGGAGGAACATTGGCATGCAAGCAGCCAGGAATGAAATCAGAGTAAAGAATCATTTGTGAGTGTTGAGATGGAAAATCCAACATACAAGTGGAGAAAGAGAACCACAAAGAGAGCAGAGAAGAGAAGATGCAACCAATTTGAGACAGAGTGAATACTGAATACAAAACAAACAAATCGGGCAGAAAGGCAGAGTGAGTGAGTGAGTGAGGGAACTAACTGGGCGTGAGGCAGGCAGAGGCAGGCAGGCAGCAATTGAGGAGAAAGGAAGATTGGCAACGTCGTCAGTCTCGTCACCCAATCACCGCAGCTGCGTCTAGGAGGCTGTGGCCTGTGGTGCGGCACAAAGAGATTTCATTTTTGTTGAGTGGCCCCCACACCTTTTTTTCTAATATCCTTTGTAAGATACCGGAGTCAAGGCTACAGAAATGAAAGGAGAGGAAGAGAAGAGTGTAAGCTGAAAACAAAGTTCAATGTGAATGATTATTGCATTACTTGATTATTGTGATCTCATCATGACTATATACATCAGGTTTTGCTTAACTGTCATTGCTAACAAAATACAACAAACTATAACAGAATGATCAACTAATTCTCTTAGTGTTAACCACTGTCTAGTTTACTACAGTCCCTCAAACTCATGGATTGAGCATCTCAGTTTTGAGTTTGGACCTAAATTCATGAAAGGATGAAGAAGAGACAACTTTAGTAAGAATATCAGCTATTTGAGCAGTGCCTGGAATATGGCTGACATGTACTCATCCTTTTGCTACATAATCTCTAACAACATGGAGGTCCAACACAAAATGTTTGGACTTGGAATGGAGGATTGGTTGGCAGTGAGGAGTGCTGCACTAAGGTTGTCATAGTAGACTCTAGGTGTGGCTGAGGCAGGCATATGGGGTTCAGTTAGCAAGGTTCGAATCCAAAAATCTGCTACAACTGAGGCTAAGCTTCTGTATTCAGCTTCATGCTGGATCTTGAGTTCTTGACATAGCATGTTGCTTCCTTGAAGACCAGGATATGAGATTGGGGCCAAGAAAAACACAGTATCCATTGGTTGATTTGCGATCATTTGCGTCAAAACCCTAATTGGAGTCACTGAAACCAGTGAAGGATAAGTTGCTTACTTTGAATATGCAGGCCATGATGTCTAGTTCCACTCAGATACCTTAATATTCGTTTCGCCACTTTGCAATGAGATTCTCTTGGATTTTGCATAAATTGGAAAACTTTATTTGGAGAAAAGAGTTCAGGCTTTGTCACTGTAATGTATTGGAGGCTGCGCACCATATATCTATACAAAGTTGGATTTTCAAATTCAGGCACCATTAGTAGCGAAAGTTTTAGAGTAGAAGGTAGGGTAATGGGGCATGGTTTGGAATCTTTCGTGCTAGCCTTTTTGAGGAGGTCATTGACATACTTAGTTTGTGAAAGAATGAGGCCACCTGATGTAGTATTAATCACTTCAATCCCTAGGAAATAATGCAGATTGCCCATATCTTTCAAGGCAAAGGAATTGTTGAGTTGCTGAATGAGGGAAAAGATGTAGGAGGGGAACTTCCTGTAATGATAATATCATCCACATAGCAAAGAATATATGCAGGTAGTGAGGGGTGATACGGGTAAAGGGTGAGACATCTGATTTGGTTAGTGAAAATCCAAGACCTGAGAGCTAGAGTTCTGGAACTAAGCCCAGGGGCTTACTTTAGTCCATACAATAATTTGGTTAATTTGCACACCATGTTAGCACCTCCAATCTCAAATCCCTAGGGCTATTTCATATACACATCCTCCTCTAAATCTCCATTCAAAAATACATTATTGAGATCCTACTGTCTAATGCACCAAGACTTGGATAATGCAAGAGATAAAATAGTTCTAATGGAGGTTGGTTTGACTATAGGACTGAAGGTTTATGTAAAATCAAAGCCAAGTCGTTGATTGAATCCCTTAGCCACTAACCTTGCCTTATATTTTTGTAATGGTCCATCAACATTGTGTTTGACCTTAAACACCCACTTTGAGCCTATAGGAGACCTCAAGGGGTAATGGTACTAGTTTTGATGTGTTGTTTCTCATTAATGGACTATATTCATCATCCATTGCCTGTTTCCAATGTGGAATTGACAAAGCCTCTTTAACTGAGGTTGGTTCTAGGGAAGCTTGGATCACTTTGAGTTTAAAGATTCCAGCCTTAGCTTGGTTTGCATTCCATGAGCATTGGTAGGAATTACTTTAGGTGGTCCACTAGCTGTAGAGGTTTGAGCAGGTTGCTTAATAGCTGGGGAGCAGGTTCTGTTGGATCACTAGTATTGTAGAGGGAAGGTTGTTGTTGGGAGAGGTAGTTGAATTTGGATTCTAGAAGTAGGAGTTACAAGTTCAGGTGTTGCAGATTGAGGTGAAGTGGGCTTGAATAGTGGGAGGAGGGATACAAGGCATCAAGGATGGTAAATCTGGCCGTGATATGTGTAGACTGAGTATAAGAAGAAGCTTTAAACTTAAATGGAAATGAGATTCATAAAAAATAATATGTCTGCGATGAGAATTTTTCCACAAGGAGTTAGGCATTTATACCCTGTGTTGACTCCCATAGCCAAGAAAAAACATATGGCTGGGTTATGAAGTCTAGCTTGTTTTTGTTATAAGGCCTAGTTAAAGGAAAGCAGAGTAGCCAAAGACTCTAAGAGAGTCATATGCAGGTTTCTTGGCAAAGAGCTTCTCAATTGGTGATAGATTGGAAAAGACGGGGTTTGGTAGGAAGTTAATGAGTTGGACAACTGGAGTAAAAGGCTCACCCCAGGAATGCAATAGGAGGGATGCATTTGCAAGTAGAGTCAGGCCCATTTCAACTATATGCCTGTGCTTCTCCTCACTCCATTCTCATGCGTGTGAAGGGAAAATCTGCAATTGATTCCTTGAGCCTAAATTTCTACAAAGGCTAATATATTCCTTAGCATTATCACATTGAGAAGCAAAAATGTCTCCATCCTATCCCAGGTCTTGTATGCAAAATTGCAACCAACTAGCCTTGTTGTGAAAGGCTTCGAGACTGATGCTAGTAACCAAGATTTCAGCAAGGAATCTTACTTCTTCCATTGTTGAAACTCTGGATTGATCATATTGTTGCTTCTGTCATCTTCATTGAGGAACTTTTGAGGGATTACTTCCCCTGTGATGTGTTTCATCAAACCGTAACCTTCAATTGTAGCTTCAACTTGCTGCTTCTATGGCAGATAGTTGTCATCTTCTAGCTTTAACACAACTGGAACTTGAAATTCTGAATCATAGATAGTGTAGGAGTAGAATTTTGTGAAGTTTGTGAGGAGTTTAGGGAAACCATCATAGCACGAAGCTCGATACCATGTAAGGTACCAGAGCCAGGGAGAAAAGAAATGAGAGGAAGATAAGAGTGTAAGCTGAGAGCAAAGTTCACTGTGAATGATTATTGCATTACTTGATCATTGTGATCTCATTATGATTATATACATCAGGTTTTGCTTAGTTGTCATTGTTAACAGAATATAACAAACTATAACAAAATGCTCAACTAATTCTGTTAGTGTTAACCACTATCTAGCTTACTATCCTTTACACCCTTAAATATATGCTAGTTAATACATTTAGGCTACTTGTGTACTACCTAGCATATTTTTAAAGGTAAAACCCAAATATATATATTTTTATGGGATCCACTTAATGACATAAGGCTTAGTGTTGTTATTATTGTTATACGTAACATGGGCCTATTCGAATATTGAAAGTACAAAATAGGTGTAATTTTGACCCAAAAGATGGATGCTAATCACTTATTTCTCATTAATCCATTTACATCTTATCTCAAAAGAAAATTATAGATGATATGCTAAACATATGTACTTTCTTTTTCTTTAAGATTGAGCCGGTCTAATTGGGATTGGTTGTGTCGGTTGAAAATTTGCAAACTCACAATTCAATACATACCCTTGTGGGTTGGAAGTTTTTAAACCCAACCTAACTCGTGTATTTTTAGGTTGGTTGAACCAAAATCTCTGAATTTGGGGGTTGATTAAACCCACAAACACCCCTATATTTTGGTACCTGAAATGTATACTAATTTATTTTGGTTCAAAAAATGTCGGTTATATTAGTCCTCATAGGTAAATTTTAATAAGTTATCAGACTAATTTGAGTCAATGTTATTATTCTTGTACACTAATTTGATTTAATAATATATATTTAAGAGACTAACATGATTCATTTATACTTTTTGAGAATCGACTTGATTCACAATAATAAAATCAATGACTAAGTAGTTAAATTTTAAATTCTATGAGATGAAGTGACTCACATATACAACATCAATCATCAAAGCTAGCAACTCTCTTTTTATCTTACTCTTTTCAAAACTAAACTTCATAATTATAACTAATAAAAAAAGTATCAATGATTACGTTAGTGGCCATTCACCAATTGCCAAACAACACTATATAGCTTTTAGGATTGGAATTAAAAAATCTAACATATTATAGAGACCTACTTATAAATGTGTAAACTACAAAAATTTAATTAAAAATTGAGTAAAATTATAGAAGCCAGAATAATTAACCTAGCTTTTACTACCAAGGCTTGAAGCCTCACCCCACCCTTTTTTTTTCTTTTGTTTCCTAGGGTATCCACCTTGATAAGAGTGACTAATACCTTTGAAGTAAGTGTTTTTTTAAGGGAGTAAGCATTGACCACGTCAGGAATTCCTTTTCTTTTTAAGGGGGTATGAGTTATATTATTTGCATTCACTTTACATGGACATTGTGCTAACTCACTTCTTATCCATCATTAGATTGGGTGTAAATTCCATTTAAATAGGATCCACATCCTATTTAATGATGGATGATAAGTGAGTTAACATAATATTATGTCAAATAAGTACACATAATATTTTTCTTTTTATATACGTCTTTTTTTTTTTTGTGAATGTCTATTCGTTTCTCTGCGATGCATATAATATAGCTTATTTAGTCAATGTCAATACGATCTTATTCGGAAATAAATTAAAATCAGTGCAATTGTACAAATTTATTTGGTTTTGAAGTTAAAAATAAGTCGTGTTTTTTCATGATAGATTGCTGGACTCCATTAATTATCATTAAAGATTCTATTCCACTGCATATATTATTTTTGAACCTAATGAAAAACTTAAATAAACACAGTATATGTGTTTACTAAGTTTCCCCTTAAATACTACAATAGCCCTTTCCTTGTTTAAAATTATATACTAAATAGCAATTTTAGGAAACCTACCTGTTTGTTAAAACATCAGAGGCAGCAATCTGTTAGGCACAATACTTTTTCTTTCAGTTGGGGTTGCGATGGCCACTTGCACATTTTGCAGATTCATGAATCATGACGTATAGCTAAAACCAGAGACAAAATATTGAAAACGCACATTCATACTCCAGGGTCAGAAAGAATGAAAAGGCTCTTTAGTTTTGGGTATGGAAATAGGTAATATTAGTATATTACTAACGTAACAATCGTCTTTCAAATAATCGGCAATTTAAATAGAACGAATCCAACGTACACTTTTTTGTAAATAATTAGTCCAACGGAACAGCATTAAGAAGAATGAGATGAAATATGAAAAAAATGTGCAATTTCCCATATATAAATCATGGCTAAGCCTAATATAGAACCCAAGTTACATCTGCTAAAAGAATTGGTTAACTTTCTCAATATTTTGAAGATGCATTTATACATGTAGCAGAAACAGGTGCATTAACCTATCCTCTGGGTTCGGAAATTTAAGATCTAGCCTCTTTTCCCTGTGGCTTCAAAAAGCTGTACAACGTATACCCTTTTTCACTTCGACTAGGTCTAGTAAAATCCAACTGCTACCGCTTAAGCAGCAACTATCAGGAAGTCAGACAACTGTACAGGCAAAAGGTCTAAAACGCCTCAAGCTTTTCCCTGTTGCTATGGCTAGTTACACAATTGCATCCAAGGTTTTCATCTAAACTTTCCTGTAGAAAAGCACATAAGCAGCAGAAGTCTTTATCATGTCTTCACTGGCAGCGGCAACCCTGCTATCATCAAACTCATACCATTTATCATGGCCATACTGCAACAGTATAAATACACATGGACAAGAACAATTAGAGCAAATACTATGCAAATATCTACAGGATAAGGCAAGCATTGGAACGAATAAATGCAAATAATTAGAAATAATATATGCAAATATGTTTTGGCGATTGCTCAGATGGAGTTGAGAGTCAATGCAGTCATGCAGTTGATATCTCCAATCTTCTCCAACTCTCCACGCACCCCCTCACCCCCACCACTCCAATTCCCCCAAAACTAAAGTAGCAGATCCCCTGTGCCACAACCAGCACAATCTTGCAGCTCGTGAACCAATCAGCCACTAGATTATCCCCCTTGTTCTTCCCATGCAACATATCATCCAAGTTCCCATCATCCAATTGTTCCCATTTGGCATGTACTCGTACAACAAATCGTGCACTCCCTGTTGCTGCAGCACCCTAACAACCTCACTATGTTCCTGTGCCTCTCCCGAACACCTCCACCTCAGCAAGAACCCTTGTTCTCCATAGGATATCCTCTCTGTTTCCCCCACAAAAACTCCGATCCCGAACACCGCCGTGACGATCCACATGCTCGCACCGATGGTTCTCTTCGACTGCGACCGTCGACTGTCGATTTGGTTTTTCGCGTCGGCTGCGCACGGCCTCGTGAGGACTTTGCCACAGAGTCCACGATTTTCGAAGTACGACAGCAAGTAGAGGCTAGCGATATCCCTGACGAAGGAATCGTACCGGAGAGCGAGTTGAAGCTTATGTATACAATTTCATTTAAGTCAATAAATATTTAGGAGGAAGGAGCGGTGGAGGTGAGGGGGCGCGTGAAGATGGGAGACGATTGGAGAGTAAGAAACGTTTCCTCTTCAAGTTGCAGAAGAGCTGATACACGTGGCGAGTTTCAGGGGTGTCAACTGCATGACTGCATTGACTCTCGACTCCATCTGAGCAATCGCCATATGTTTTAATCGTTTAAGAGTAATCTACAGACTACAGTAGTATGGCACTTACACGGACAAATGCTGTATAGTGGCCTCCTCCTAACCCTCCATAGTGACAACTAATTGCATACAACATATAGCGGTGGGAAGACTGACTGTTCCGGTGGGCAACGTATGTTGACATGTCCAGATCATTAATGGGGAAGTCTACAAATGTTTCCAGCTTGTTCTTGAAGAATCGGCTGTATGAGAACCTCTTCAAATGAACAACAAGGATTTCAGGCAATCTCCAAAGATCTAGTTTTTTAGCCGCTTGCTGGGGTTTTTTGCAGGTAGGGCAGTACCTATAAGTACACCAAATTGCAATATCAAACATCAGAAAGACTTATACGTCTGACCTTTTCGTACATTAGGAACACTAATCTTGGTTAGCATATAAAATATGATGATAACATGTATTAAAAATATAATGTTTCTCAAACATAAAAACTTCATATATAAGAGAACGGCCCGACATATTATATATATACTTACCACATGTCTTGTGGCCCTAGAGGTTCCTCTTTCAAGAAGGCTTCAAGGCACTTGTAAATAGAAACAGACTCTTGAGTTCTCTTGGTGAACAGCTGGGGCTTGAAAACCTCAGGCAATGTGTCAAGCAGGTAGGTATCGTATTTCTTAAGCATCTTATCTGACCACAAGACAACCACATCCAGCTTCTTAGGCAACATTGTGCCTGGTAATGGTTCGTTCAATTTTATCTCTACATTCTCTGATCCTTGTGCATAACATAAGGTGAATTCAAAGTCAGCCCACAACTGTATGTCATCCTCCGTTCCACTGGTTGAGTCTGCGTCACTTCCTATTGCTGCAGAGCTAGTAGTATCTCCCAATTCGTCATCTTCACTAAGTTTTCTATTGACGTCGTTGTCATCATCAAACTCATCAAGTATATCTTCAGAGCACATCAGAAATGGATTGATTAACTTCAGAAACTCCCTACGAACATCATTTCCACAATAAATACTGGACAACCTTGCTACAAGTGGAATACCAAACAGAGTTTCAAACCTGTCCTTCCCAGAACTGCAGTAACCAATACAACACATTTAATGAACTATCTAACAAATACAAAGATCAGTGAGTAGAGAAATGAGCAACAATAGACTAACACAAAAAACGAGACTCAATTACCCAAAACACACAATAAGTTTAATACCAAAAATTTGCTTACAAATGAAGTTCAGAAATGACTAACAGAAGGCCCAAAAATTCATGGGTGTCAATTTTATACTCTATGCAAATACACCGAACTTGTATAAATCATTCAGTCTAGCATTCTTAAGTCAATCAGGTATATTATTTGTCAAATCTTGTGACATCCCAAATGAACAAGTAGAATCTAGAGCTTTTTTCAGATTCAAATCTTGAGGTGGGGACAAATGTAAAATTAAGAGATTCTCTTCCAATATGTGTTCCCAACAGTTACCAAAATAAAAAAATTCTATGAAGCCAACATCCCCAATCTGGGAGTACGTACTCCTCGTTCAGGAGCACACAATAATTAAATGTGAAAAACACTCCGAAGAATATTGTAGGAACAAAAATTAATCTACTCCAATTTGCAAAAGAAACGGAATTAGAGCATAGAAACACTTACTTTTCCACCAAACGTTTATGTGAGAAAACAAACAAGGGACTAGCTTCATTATATTTTTGTATCCGATATGCAACAAGTATGTCTTGATCTCTAATTTCTGATAATGAATCAGATGGATCATCATATACCCGAAAAATCTGATACCTGTATATCTGTATATTATTCCATAAAGTCAGACCTTGAACCCGAACACTCACATAAAATTTTGCATTAGCATGATAAATTAACGTTAAAACACCTAACATAATGTTGCACTTAATCAATGATCCCATGCAATAAAATTCAATTAAATGCATAAGTTTTGCAAGATACCTCAGCCACCAAGAGGGTTTCATCATCTCTTAGAGAACAAGAAGCACTCAAGGCCTCAATAAGATCCTTAAGCGTTCCACTTTCAGGCAGTGTTGCGGTACATGTAGAAGGCAGTGTAATCCCATCAGTGCTCAGGACAGTCAAAGTCATGGTCCGCATTGTTGTAGATGGCAAAGGAAGAGATAAATACATAAAAGGGTCAAATGTGATAGAGACCTTCTTGCAGATGGGGCAAACCAATGTTGATCGAAACTGACCCTGAAAGATCAAGTTACAAAATAGAAATTTAATTGAAGTGAATCGTTTAAACGTCACATGTAAAGAGGTTCCCAACTAGTCAATCAAAAGTGAGCTCAACCAGCGATAGCAGGTTCAATATAGCTATAACTTCTTCCAACACACCAATTCGATCCATCTCTAATAATATTCTAACACATAACAAACTAAAATCTCCCTTTGGGACAAACAATTGAATCTATTTGACTACTTCCCTTAAAACTTGTGATGCATCACTGATACAAAAACCTAGGGAACACTGAACCCTAAATGATATGTTAAAAAGCAAAGTGAATCTCACACAAAAATTGCAATCTTATATGACTCACTTGGCACAAATCAACTACTATGGAGTCATTGCGAGCAAGGTGATTTCGCCAGTACTCTTCAGCCACTTCTTCATCTGGGCGGCCACCTGCATCCTTAACTTCATGATATGGCTTGCGTTTTACGCGATTGAGGTCTTCATGCAAGCCATCCAACAAAAAAGCCAGAAGCTCCTGCATACCAGAAATTTACATATTTTATAAAATTATTTCATCTCATGTCACAGCTACGAAAATTCACCAGTTGCAAGATCATAAGGAAACTACAATTGTTTTAATTCGTAGTTCAAACTTTATATAGAACAAAAACGATACTAACTTGAGAGTCATGCTGGCTATAACCACTAAACTGAGGAGCAAAATTAGCGAGTTTCATCTTGAACATTCTTGGTGCCACAGGCCTTGCTCCAGGAACCCACAGCCTTCTCAGTAAATCTCCAAAAGCTAAAGCAAGTTCTCCCTAAAAAGATTCATTAGGAACAAGAGAGAGAGAGAGAGAGAGAGAGAAAGAAGGTCTTAGTAATATTATAATGAAGCATGCTTAAAAATCAGAGAGTAACATAAAAGGAAAGAAAAAATGGCATACATTCATTCCCAAGGGATTTTCATAATTTATCTCTTTACAGTAATCTCCAAGGAAAAAATCAACAAGCTTTGGTGTATGAGCCAAACACTGGATAGCACTATTCATGAAACAAGTATTTCCAAGATTCTGTAAACCTGTCAAGCCCAAAGTTCGAACTTCTCGATAGCAACCACAGCGAAAGGAGTTTGTTGCTGCCGATACACTGGAGATCACATTGTCAGTGCTTCCATTCATCATAATGGGGCCACCGTGAGAAGAACGTGCCACCTGAAACCTATCTGCAATCATCTCGTTACTTCCATTACCCTGCCTAGAATCTGAAAGTCCATGAACTTGCAACTCCAGAAGAACCTGCATAAACATGAAGCAACAAGAATACTATAAGCAGGCTGAACTAAATAACTGCATTCCAAGTTCTCAAACTACAAAACTATCAATAGATCTTGAAACATATGTCTAAAAATCAGAACCATCAGGAATATAGATTCATTTTGCATTTTGATATCCCACCATCAATTGTCTAGCAACTGGTTCCTTGTCAGACCAACCAACCTAAAATTTCTTTAACAAAAGAAACAAAGAGAGATAAAGACAAAGCAACTACCTCTCGTCCAGGTTGACCAGCAGAATCATTTGGCAACCTAACTTTGTCATTCATGAGTAACTGGGTTGTCTGCCCAGAAAAGTCCCAAATATGCACCTGCACAGTCAACAACAGAGAATGATGCACAAACATGGGAATATAGAAGCCTATTTTTAAAAAAATCAATGAATAGTTATCTAACTCACGGGATTATGCTCAGAATTGAATATGTCACAAGCTTTCTTGTAGAACTCAGCCGCATTTTCCTGGAATCATGCCATGTTTATCAATTATAGATCATACAAAGCTACTTTGGATAGCATAGAAAATACAAGGCAAATATATTGCAAGCAAAATAACCAGCAATAGTCAAACGCTGCTAAGACTTAAAGAAGAAGAAAACTAGCAAATCATTAATTGGACCTTTTGGCTTATCTTTGCTACCAGTGAATTTGTTTCCCATGAAACAAAAATCCTAACTTGCAAGGGGAATAAATCTGACAAACAGTGTTCTGCAAAGAAGAGGCTCCCAAAATCTTTCACATGGTTATTGAAGTCATTATACCTACAAGAAGTGTAGAATAAATCAATTCTCATCTTTTATAAATTATATGCTCTTGTAATACAACTCTCTACCAGTAAAAGTCTAATAATATCAGTCACTAATGTGTCAAATAAACATTTTGCCAGTGGGGAAAGCAACAATAAATGAATGTTAAACATAGGTAGTATAAACCAGGGGCCATCCAGAAAGTTACACACAGACAACAAGAGGGAGAGGGCAAAAGAAACCAGATATGAGAGCAATGTGCCTTCCCATTCTGAAATAAGCCTGATGGCTGACCAGTTGGTGTCAGACTGATGTTAAAGAAGGGCATGCACACCAAGTAGATTACTCCAAGCAAACAGAGCAACCAATTGTTCCTTAAGAATTAACGAATACTCTGTTGTCCCTGTAACCATCTCTGATATCATCACATGATCATAAAAAACATGTAGTATTGAAGGATTGGCGCCACCTGTTCAGATACAGTTCTACTTCACTCCATTCTGGGGTGCTTAGTATTTGCAAATCAGCTGCCAGGCCAAACACAGGAAAACTCTGTGGACTATTTGCTTATGTTTTGACTCCAAAAAGGATCAATGCAGCTCTTAACGCCAACCATGTTTTGCATAAGCCTGATGATGTTTGGAGGATTTCTGGTGAAAACTTAATGGTGCAGGCACAACCTGGGCTTACATCCTTGGGCCTTGTGGATAGATTGGATGAAGTACCACATCCTAGACTGCAATTATGACATAGGCATGGCAGCATGCCAATTGGAAGGCAACCTGTGCAGTTTGACATGGCAAGGTCAAGGCTCGAATTTAGCTCTTCCCTTGATCGCGCATAGGCATGCGCACCAAGTGGACTACTCTTAACAAACAAGGCAGGATTTTCTATTACTCACAAAAAGCCTTCTCGTACAACGGAACTACCATGAACATTTTCAAATTTTAACTCTACACCTGGTCGTCTTTTATGCATAGGCATAACCTTGTAAGGTAAGAGCTTAGAACCCTTAATAAGGAGTTGCAAACCAGAAATTATTTACAATCTAAGATGCAGAAATCATCTGGTTGCAAGATTCTCACACATTTCATTCAAAAAATCATGCCTTCAAGAAAGTGCTCTATTCACACCTGGCAGGTCACGGAAAGGCAGCCCAGATGCAAACCCACAAAGAGGGTACACCCAATGGTGTACCTCACAACACAATAGACTTCCTTAATACTGCAATTTGGAGCTTAGCTACTCCATTAGCTCTCAGGCACCAAAGTAACCGATAATAACAAAGGAAAACAGCATGATTTAAGCACACATAAACCACGATTCTAACCCCGCCTGTCATTAACTCCTAAGAAGACATCGAAATTTTGCTTAATTTCAACAAAACGGTACCTACAGCCACAACGTATTGAAGAAAAGGGAAAAAGCCAAAAGAAAAGCGAAACGACACTCACCGTTTGAGTGCACGCAACCAAATCCCTTCAGGAACCAAGGCATATTGGCGACCCGAAAACCCTACACCCAAATCCATAATCTTGTCGCGGTCCTCTTCCTTCCTCAAATGAAGTAAAATCTGAGCCTCGTAATCAGAATTCGACGACACTGTGTACAATACACCTTCCACACGATCACCTTCACCTTCCGCGTCAATCCACCACCTTCACCCCAACAACAACAAGAATAACAAAGAACACGAAAAAAAAATCAATTCCGCAACAAAAACAAAAAAAAATAATTAAAATCAATCAAAATGCAAGCAAGCAATCCTAATTCCTAAATTCTAATCTCTTTCCCTATTCACGATTCATCCTCGGGAAATGCGAACCACAGAAACAGATACGAAGAAGAAAAACGATGTGGAAGGGGAGAGAGAGAGAGAGAGAGAGAGAGGGGAGAGGAGTGTGACGTGTCACCTGTAGGGGAGCAAGTAAACCCTGTCGAGGGGGTGATCGCGGTCGTCGAGATGGAGGGAGCGGCGGTGGGGGCGGAGGTGGAAGGAGGAGGAGGAGGAGGAGGAGTCGAAGTCGTCGCAGTAGTCGGGGTGGTCGGCGAAGAGGTTGTCCATGGAGACGAAAGGTAGGGTTTGGGAGAGGAGGAAGCGAGCGAGGGACTTGCAGAGCTTGACGAGGGTGGAGAGAGAAACTAGAGCGAGAAAGCGGGTCGGTTTCACCACCAGCGAACGCAAACGGAGCTTCTCGTAAAATCGGGTCATATCACACACAAACTCATATTCTCTCCTCTTCGGTCAAACTCTCCTCACGTTTTAAATCAATCGCACACTGCTCAAAAAAACAAAAAACCACTTTTTTTCTTTATTATTCACAAAAAAAAATAAATAGATAAAATAGTTTTTATTCTTTTTTTTTTGGTTGGATTTTTGGCTTGTTGCATTGTAAATTGGGAAGGGTTTTGGAGAGTTGTGGTAATGTAGGAAGCATCATGTATGATTATGGGTACCGTGTTATTTATCTAATTATTTGGATGGTTCCCTGTCTTTCCTTTTGATATATGTTAAAAGAGATCAAATGTCTACTCACTCTTTGGTTGAATTGGATTCATATCAGTTATAAATTATATTATTTTAGATTCACCTTTTTAGTTTAGTTCTGAATGGGCTAACGCCATTGGTTGGGATTATTTTTTTTAAGGGTATCCACCATTAAGTAAGAAACAGTGACTAGTTCATTCACATATATGCTAGTGAGAGGTTTTAAAATTGCTCTATTCACATATGTGTGATTGTGTGTACCATGTTATTTATCTAATTATCTGGATGGTTCGTGGTGGCTAGTCTTTTCTTTTTGATATGTGTCAAAAGAAACCAAGGGTCTACTCACTCTTTGGTTGGATTGGATCCATATCAGTTGTGAACCACACTATTTTAGATTCACCTTTTTAGTTTTATTCTGAATGGGCTAACGTCATTGGTTGGGATTATTTTTTTAAGGGTATCCACCATCTAGTAAGAAACAGTGACTAATTCATTCACATATATGCTAGTGAGGGGTTTTAAAGTTACTTCATTCACATATGTGTGTGATTGTATGTACCATGTTATTTATCTAATTATCTGGATGGTTCATGGTGGCTAGTCTTTTTCTTTTTGATATGTGTCAAAAGATCAAGGGTCTACTCACTCTTTGGTTGGATTGGATCCATATCAATTGTGAACCACACTATTTTAGATTCACCTTTTTAGTTTTGTTCTAATGGCTAACGCCATTGGTTAGGATTATTTTTTTAAGGGCATCCACCATCTGAGTAAGAAACAGTGACCAATTCATTCACATATATACTAACGAGAGGTTTTAAAGTTGCTCCATTCCCAAAGCAATAATCGAACTCTCAATACTTTGTTAAGGAAGGAAAAAACCTTATTATTTCACTTCGATCCGTGGTGATGATTAATCTAATGTAATTATTATTATTATTATTATTATTATTATATCTTAATTTGTTAGTTTCGTTGAAGTGACAAACACTTTTTAACTTATGTAATAGTCTTGTTCAAGCTATATATTTAAATAAAGTCATGGGTTGTAAAGGTAAAAGATTATTTATTTTAAAGAGCAGTGTCATTTTAATATTTAAAACTTAAAAGTGAATGTCGTTATATCTATTTTTGAATATTCAAATATTATTTTTGTTTTTAAATACTTGAATAGAATTGTCTCCCATTAAAAAGGAAAACAAAAAAACAAAAACTTTGTAACCTAATTTAAGTAACAAGTGCAAGCAACTAGTAAAGATATTGAATAAGAGGAATCTCATTTGTGTGCAAAATGATAAATTGTACATTAATTTAATACAAATTATGTAGAGCAAGGAAGCATTAAAATAAAACTCTTTTATTATATATTGAATAACTTTACACTTTATACACTAAAACATACTAACACTTATGCTTTCACTCAAGCACTCACTAATGCTTCTAACAAGCACTTACTTTCTTGAGCACTTATTCACTCTCACTAGCACACATACACAATTGCACCTTGAGCCTATTTATAGGAAATACAAGGAGGTGGAATTACTTGCCAACACATTGACTAGAAGCTTCTAGCACTTCTTTGCTTCTAGGTGGTTCTAAGCTTACTAGATTATTCTAGTGTAGTAATTAAGTATTATATTATCTAGAAATTTCTTCTAATGCTAATTGTAAGAAGCTTCCCTAGAGTTGGTGTTCAATGTAAAAATTTATAGATTCTTTGTTAATATTTGAGATTCTTTATAAATTTCTAGTGCTGATGTTTTTCAAATTATGAGATCAAAACATTTCTCTACCCATACTTCATGCACGGGGACGTTGGTTTGTTTTAACTAAATGTAACAAAGTGTAACTTAAATTAAAGATTTGTATCATTAAATTTATTAATGTTTTAAGTAAGAATACGTAGAATCTTAAAAATTTTATTAGGTTATAAAAATATGTCAGAGTGAAAATAATTGAAAATAGTGTATTGAATTATGGGTGTGTTTGTTGCAGATTTAAAAGAATGATTATAAAACTTTTATTTTATTTATAATTAAAACTAGGTTTTTTATTAGCTACTCTTTTAGCTGATACGAAAAAATAAATAAATAAGGAGACTATAATTATTTTTTAAAACTATCCAAATATATATAAAAAAAATTTAATGTGAAAAAGTGATTTCCACCCAAAAATTCCCATCCAAACAAACCCTATCAGAGGAAGATGTGCAAGAAATTTTGACTATGAGAACAAAGGCATGTATTTGTATTGTTTTTCAGTTTTTCTTTTTGGGTTTGTCCAACCAATAAAAACAAGTTTAATAACTTTTAAATGGTTCCTATATCTTGAAAACTCAAGAATCACATTTTCCCATAAGACCTACCTCTTTGAAATCCTTTCTTTTTGTAGATAAACCCTTTCCTTTTATAGCAAATATGTTTCGTCTTATATTTATGTTTATCCTTTCTCCTATCTCTATATTCAATATTATCTTGATGATTTTCTTTCCCTATATAAAATTTTTTGTTTTTATTTGATTTATTTATTATTTGAATTGTAGGAGGATGTGTGTGAGATTTTTTTTTCTTTTGACGTGAAGATTTATCCCACCATGCATCCCAAAAAGAATATTTATAAAACTAACAGGACAAAAATTAAATACATTAGAATTAGAACAAGCGAATTTTGATAGCCCCAGTTATTTTCATTCATTTTCACAAAACTCTTAAAATAGAAAATACAATAAATGAAAATATAAATCAACCAAATACCTAATGTATTACCCTTAGGCCTTGATGATTTGCGACCACTAAGCCCATTTGCTTTGGGTGCCTCTTTTTGGGTCGAAATTCGCTTACATTGTTTGTATTATTATTATTATTATTATTATTTTTTTTTTGTCTGATATTATCATTGTTTGAGTCTGCAGTTGAAATTTTACAATGAAATGGTCCACCAAACCACTAATCCAAATGAGACTTCAAAGGCCCATGAAGCAAAATGCATATGTGAGACCCACGCCATTGTTCAATCCAAAAAACCATAATGACGGGACGCACGCTGACTAGACTTGGAACTTGGAAGGCAGTCTGACCAAAAATTTGAAAAAAATATATAATGACTGTGGAAGACAGAAATTAATGATAGGAAAAATATGATTAGGGTTGAATGAATTAAAAAATTGGAATAAATTAAAATTTTGGTATAAGTTGACAATTTGATTAAGTTAAAGCATTTGGTCAAATAAATTTAAGTTATATTTTAATTACAAAAATAATAACTTAATATTTTAAATGTGCTGATTGTGTTCCAAAAAAATATATATATGTTGATCGAGTATTGATATCAATAAAACATCAATTGAAAAGTATTATGGGTTTAATTTTGATGCATTGATAGTACAAAAAATATTTTATACTGTTATTCAATCAAATTTTCCCTTTCAAATGACTTTTAAAATAGTGAAATGTAAGTCAATTAATTTTATTGATGTGACATTGTATAATTGGATGACTATATACAATTTTTTTTACGCTGTGTGAGTTTAATTTTGATACATTAATAGTGTAAAAAGAATTTTACACTATTATTTAATCAAATATCTTTTTTTAAATGACTTTTTAAATAATGGAGATGTAAGTCAACTAATTTAATTAATGTGCACTATATGATTGGATTGTATACAACTTTTCTACATTGTTGATCTAGGTAGGACCACTAATAAAGTGACAAAGGTCTCCCTTCCAAGATTTTAATGCACTACATACCTAAGACTTTAACCTAAGATCTCTGTTAAACAAGAACACCCATACCAGTTGATCTACACGCATATATATTCTTTTGGTTCTATATATCTAATTATTGGATGTATCAAAGCATACTTTTATTATACATTTATCAAAGATAGATAACAAAAAAAGAATGACACTCCTAAATTTCATCAATTAATGTTGTGACTAAAGGATAAAATAACCATTTAGGTTACTTGTGGATCTCAATGTGCACTGGAATTAAAAGATTTAGCTCATCTAAACTAAAAGATTGATAGAGTGAAAAAAAAGAGATTAATGTTGGGTTTGGGCTTCCTTCCTAAGTGGAGAAAGGTCCAAATGAGCAAGCCCACTTCATACATCAACTATCTAATTGAGAGGGTCTGCTAGGGTTGAGAGAGTGGGATCATTTTTGTGTAAAAATCAGTCACATGGAGAGAGAAAGAAGAGAGACTTAACCACCCCATTTTCATTTTTTTTTATGTGAACAGCGTCGTAGATCGGTATTTGCAAAGTCGTCCACCGTTGAATTAGGCTAAAATTTTTACAAGGTTCCAAGGTGACTCTTCATTTAAACTGTCAGATCATTCAGAAAAGGTTTGAAGTGTAAGATATCAATCTCGGACAGTGGTTTTATTCTTGTTTGGAGAACCATTTTTCTAATGCAACCTATCACTATAAATTGGAGTTTATGAGTCATTCACCGTTGGATCGGGTAGAAACTTTGATAGGGTTTAGATGTCTAGTTCTTCATTCTAAACGGTTGGATCGTCGAGACGAGGTCTGGAGTGAGAGATATAGATTTGCACAGTGGTTCTATTCTTGTTTAGAGAATTATTTTTCTAATGTAACTTATCACTGTAAATTACTATTTGTAAAGTAGTTACCATTGTATCAGGTTGAAACTTTGATAGAAGGTTTTAGATGTCTGGTTCTTCATTTTGAACGGTTAGATCCTTGAAAAAGGTCTGAGTGTACGATATTGATCTCGCACCAGCTTTATTTTGGGATTTTTTTTTTATCTTCTTGGTTCTTTATTTTAAGTATTGGTGCTTGGTTAATTTAGCTCATTGTTAGCACAATTTGTGCACTTATTTGAGACTATCTTATACCTTATTTGATCATAGTGGAGCTATTTTTTTGGTTTGGACCCATGATTTTTATCTCTCACATTGAGGAATTTTTCTACGTTAAAAATTTTGGTGCATTATTTCTATTATTTATGGTTTATTGTGCTGATTCCTGAATTATTTTGCTGGTATAGTTGCTCTCTTGTTCTTGCAAATAGGGAATTATGTGTTTATTTTCCAATAATTAATCACTCTTATATCATTTGGTAAGATCCCTACATAATAGAAATTATTAATCTAAAAGTGATTAAAATTACCCCTCATCTTACGAATCTTTTCACTTTAGAATTATCAAATCCATACTAAAACACATCATATCGAGTGAAAGTCTTAAAAATAGTGAAATCAAAGATAACTAAAAAGTTACCATCTTCAACTAAACACAAGCTCATGGGGAATAACAGAAGAAAAATTAAAGATTCTCTCCCCTCATAAAATCTCTCACTTTTTTATGCATTATGAGTGTCGACATGCTATGATAAATCTCCCTTTCAACTTGAGTTTCAATTTTCAAGGAATGCATGGACATGAAATAACCTTACGTGTTTTATGCTCTGTCATGTGGTCTAGTCTGTAGGATATGCAACTTTTTTCTTTGGGTTACATGTATGCAACTTTATCAAATGTGCTCTTTAACTTATCCATAGCCCACCCAAAAAAAACACTTATCCATAGCCAACCCTTCCCTTTACCCCGCAACCTCCCAGAAAAGAAGATACAAATATGACACTTTCTTATGAATGTAGAAAGCTTGTGATCCTTGCTCGCCTACCCTCTTGTTTCGAGTTAGACTTATAATATTGAATTAATTATCCTAGCGTGTTTAGGAATACTTTCAAAACAGCTTTTAATTGAAAAGAAGTTGTTTTCCAAACTGAATCATGTTTGGTATAGTACTATAAAAATAGATTATAATCAAAAGCTAATAATTTTAAGCTAAAAACAACTAATAATTATAAACAACATTTTGAAACTTCTAATTATAATAAGAAGTTGATTTTTTTGAAATTTTGATATTTTTACCAAATTAATCTCAAGTATCGAATGTATAATAATATATCAAATCATTTTATATATATGTCCAATAATTTACTATACAAAAGCAATTTTTTTCATACAATTTAAACAAAACAGATTTTCTTAAAAGTAAACCATTTGTATCTAAAGTATTCAAATATAAGTTAATTCTCACATGAATACGAGATCGGTTGTATAAAAAAAATTATACCAATAAATAATTATTAAAATAACTCTAATATTATAGCTAATTTCTCCAATGTACACTTTTTTATACCTCCCTACTCAACATGCAGCCAAATCCTATACGATAGACGACATTAATCTCTGAATTCCCTTACCATAACCGCAGAGATAAACACATGCCCGTGATATCTATTGTCTCAAAGGTTTGGAAAAAATGATCTCTTTTTTGCTTTTTTGATAGACACTAGTGAAAAGTAAGCTAACTATTACATGTATATTCTTATGACCCCATTCTTATGATCGATATTTTTTGATTTCTTTCACAGATAGAAGTTGAATCGCTGGGGCAAATGGCACCCATTGGTGGACCTATAATATTATTATATAGCTGGAAAAAAAAGGATTTGTCCTTAGATAGGAAGGCACAATTTCTGGGATTCCTTCACAAACACCTGAGGATGAGAATGAGAAAACAAAGTGGAGTGTGTGGACCTCTCAATGCCCCTCTCATGTTCTTTCCCACTGACAAATAATTATCATCATGGGTAGATGCATTTCATGGTTCCAAAAAATCCAACATCTTGAAAAGTTTTCTCACTTCTAATTCATTCTCTCATAATTCATTGCAGGAAGTTTAGTTGTTGTGAACGATTGGGTACCCGTAACAAGGTATTGCAAACCAAACCAAAGCACTAAAGAGACCCCAAATACAAGAAGTAGGAAAAAAAGAAAAAAAAAAGAAAAAAGAGGGAATATACCCACAAAGCTAACCCATCGTATCGGTTGGACTTGGACCATCTCCATTCGATCTCCAGCCATAAAATTGTTGTTATGCACTCATTTAATCTCTAACTTAGTGCGCTTCCTAAATCTAATTGTCAGTGTTTTTTTTATTTGTACAAAATTAGCAGTATATTCTCCATTTATCTGTTCTGATTGATTTCATGACTTAATGGTGAATGTGCCTTTTAATTCCATCAACATATTTAATGCTTGCTAAATCCAAGAGTCTTGCAGTGGGTTATCCTCGGCTCTAAAAGAATGTTATCGGGCTCTCAATTTTGAATTTTTTTATTCTGAAAGTTTCTTTATATTATTGCCAGTATTTAATTATGAAATTTTTTCTAACATCACCCATATTTAATTATATATATTATCATATCAGTCATGTGATATCTAAAATTTATCATTTGACACAAGAATTTCTAACAGTTTTTTAAATATGACAATAGAATAATACTCACTATGGCGTTAATTAGATAGTTCTATGACTTCTATCTACCACTTAAAACTTAATAAATTGATAATTATAATAATAGGATAGATTGAAAAAAGATATCTTTACAGTCTTTTGTCCAAATTGTTTCAATCCAGGTCCCTTTAATTTTTTTTGAGTATCCCTTCATTCGGTACATAAAAAACTGACCTTTAAATATATGGTCAAATGTTTAAGCAAAAATCTCTTATAATTATTAATATTTTTTTATACACATAAATTACACAATCGATCCTCGAATTATATATTTAAGGGGTATGAACCCTTCTCACTTCAACCAAGTCGTTGTTGATGATCCACGGTCCCTTTGTTCCAAACCTCCCTATTTATTTATAACAGTAATATGTGTGAATGCGATGTGATAATCTATATGCAAACAATGGAAAATATATTCGTGGTATGAATTTGATTGGGACCAATTCCTTTTCTCTTCGATTAAATGCCCGTGAATGATGCTTGACAGCATTAATAAAAGAGCATTTTTGCTTTTTTTTTATATCTTACAATATCCTATTTTAGGTTCGGTAGGTAATATCATCATCCAGTTTGGTTTGATTCGAATTAGGTAGCGAGGCTTTGGCAGATACACACAAATTACTCGTTAGATCAATAATGTGCCTTCCCTTCTTTTTGGTTTTCTGGCTGCCCTTCAACCGTGTCCCTTTCTTGGCTTCTTGGGCATTGTACTCTTTGCCTCTTTAATTTGTTACTTCATAGTTTGTTTCATCATTTAATGCCTACGTTTCTTTCGATGTTTTCCTACCAAATTTAAAAGTGACTTCAACCCAACGTTGTACCTTACCTTGGATAACGTATTTAATTAGCTGTGATCTTGGAGCTCTCGCATACGTCATATCAATTCCCATAAGCCAAAGATATGCTGCTGAAATTTCATAATGATAGATAGTATTCTATTGTAGCTAGCAATCACTCAATAGTTGAGCAGAAGCATCAATATAATAAATTCTTATTACAGAAATTTTAATATCGAATCGATCGAACTCAAGTTGTTATACAGATGAAATATAAAAATATAAAGCTGAATGGACAAACCAACCCCTTAATAGTAAGGGAAGATTTCAGATTCAGCATGAAGCCTACGCTTTATTTGAAATAAATATTAATTAACTAAACTTTTAATTTTAATTCACTATCACGTTTCAAATGAAAGTGAATCAAAAGTTTAGTATCATTTTTCCCACTTTTGACTTTTCTTTCGTTCTTTTAGTTTATCATTCTTCCATGCCACTTCTGCTCCAATACGTTTTCGTTGTCATTGCTACGTGGCTTGGCTTGAGAACTAATCGAATTGTTATATACATAGACGAGCTAGCAAGTTATTTATCACATGCATGCGTATCTCTTGATTTCGTCCGCTCAAAGAATATGTTCCTGTCTTTAGTAGAGGCATTCCAAAATTCGAATATCTCTGATGAACCTTTCCATTTTCACCTTGTCACACGCCACACTCTATTTGTGGCGTATATGGCTTATGAATGCCTCGATGACTTGAAACGTAACAACTTAATTATATTGACATAAACATATTCTAGATGCATGCCACTATTTCATGTGTAACAAAAGAAAAACTAACAAAGCTTTGAGACCTTAGAGAGAGGAACAGAGGGATAGAGAAAAACTGATTCTTATTGAAGTGAAGAAAAATTAAACTTCTCAACTAAGAAAGTGAGTGAACAAGTTATATATATACATCTCAACAGAGAGCTAATCAGCAACTACCAATAACTGAAAATACAACTGACTGGTAACAGATTAAGGATAGGAGCGGGAAATATTGCGCGCAGAAAAATGGCTGAGTTACCATGCCAAGCAATATAATCATAATAATCTCCATTTATAATTAAAATAACTATTAAAATGACTAAACAAAGTATTAAAAAACAAATAAAAACAAAGCGTTTATATGGCAAGTGACAACCTGATTGGCGGGGCTACCACTTTTCTGACCGAAAAATAGAGCTGAGAGCATGAAAAATTATTGTCCTCCATAAAGGCATTGACTATTTAGACCCACTCACGCTTTGAATAACAATCTTGATATAACAATTCGTATTAATTTAATGAATGAATAAAACATTTTATTTTTTATAAATACTTTATAAGTTTAATTTTAACATACAAAAGTAAAGCACTTCTATTTCTTTATCAAATCAAAATCTACATAATTCTTAAAATAGGGACGAAAAAAATCAACTGTTATGATTAATACTACAATAGATGATTTAATAATTATATAATAAATTATATTGTCAATACATACAAATTAGGCCCATATTTTATTGGCTCAAACTATCTTACTGTGTAAAATAAAAATTAAAAATTAAAAATATCCCATAGCTTTTGCCTTTTGGGTGTGGAAAATGGGAGGTGGTGGCATTGGTTGTTAAGCCATTGGCAATATTTGTGGTTGTCACTCTCATTTGGTGTGCTTTCTCCTTCGGGTCCACCTCTACCGCTTCTAGTAGTAGTATTTTTTCAGCAGTTGCTTTCAATGCATTATCGCTTTTTCTTTTTTCTCCGCGACCCCATGTTATGTTCTACGCCGCTAATAAACCTTAACAGTGCCTTCAACCTTCAACACCAACGGGCAAACAGAGGATTTTACGCCCTAATTGAGGTTAAAATGGGCATATTATAAAATTAAAGTTAAACTATCACTGTTTCATTACAAGCTTTATTTTTGACGCACATGACTCGCCCTTATGCAATTGTTTGAGTTTTTATATATATAAAAAAAATATTTACTTAGATATGCTGTACAAAATTTAAAATAATCACTTATCTTTTTAAATATGTTCTATTAATTTTTTATGAAGTTGCTTTTGCTTATTCGACTGATGAAGGACCTATTAAGAAACTATTTTTAAAAACTATCGAGATGAGTTTGACTAATTGCAAAATATAAATGGTACCAGAATTCACGCGATCTTATCGATAAGAGAAAGTGTTTGCTACGCAGATTAGCTGACTAGGTCACCATTGAATGACACACAACTAACAACTAATTAGTGAGGGGGAATTAATACTAAAATGGACATATAATAGCTAAAAGCAACAGAAAATAGGGTAAAAGAAATGCAATAAAAAAGGCTACAAAATGCAAATGGCTGAATTGTAAAGGGAAGGAAAATAAACATAATAAGTTAAGCTTGCTTTATGGATATATGGTGGTGTATCTTAACAATAATGTAAAAGGCTATTTCTAAATATAAAAGTGGTAGTAATCCAGTACATACTAATCCGCTAATCAAATTTTCTAACTTGTATCCATGTTCAGCTTAAGTGATCGGTGGATTGGGCAATCCTTGGACATTAATTCAAGCAAACTTAGCCCTTTGTTCTTAAAAGAGTTCAAGCCAGAGGACTTGTGAACTGGTTAGTCATTAGGCATATCAAATATTCGACGTATTTGGATTGCCCTCATTGGTCCAAACACCTCAGCAAATTTAGATTGGATCTGCCAAGCAAAGTACATGGGACAAATCCCTCCCCCTTTCCAGCCTTTGCTCACCCACCTAGATTTCATAATTTACGTTGTGATTGGGTCTTTATATTAATCAAATTCTGACCTTAAATAACTCATATCACAATGGAAAGAACATGTTCATTCATTCTTAACCTAGTGACTGCAAACATCCCTCCAATGAAAGAGCTCCCCTCTTTCTCTTTCTACTTGTACTTGTAGATAATACTTGTTAGGGATGTAAGCGAATCAACCCGACTCAATGAATCCTACCATCCCAAACTAACCAATTAAATTAGTTTGAGTTGATTGGGCATTGGGTAAAAACCCAATTAAACCCTATAATAATCGATTTCAATATCAAATTTCATAAATTTAACCCAATAACCCAACCTGATCATATTATACATATATAAACATATTTAGTAAATAAATCACACTTTAGTTATATTTATTGATAATATTATGCTATATATGTATATGAAATTAATAAAAACTTTATAGATTCAAAGTTTTTTATTTTTTTAAAAAAATTGTGATTTTTCCATTTTAATTAAATTAAACATAAAATAATAATAATTGGATAACCTAATCATTTAAACTAACCAAATTAAACCAACTCAATTTTAATTGGTTTGGTTCGGTTTAATTTGGTAAAAAAATTCGCTAAATCAAAACAAAACTGAACCCATCAAAATTAATTAGTTTTCGAATTCATTTTTCTTCTAAACCTGAGCTAAGCTGATCTGATTACATCCCCAATAGCTCTGACCCATTGAAAGGGGGCTATGGGGTAATTGGTAGGGACACATATTTTAAATAAATGAGGTGAGAATAATGATCACTATCACATTCTTGAAATGATATATAAAATACTTGAAAGACCATTGTCCAAATATATTAATTTTTATGAACCGTAAAGATTGTTGCTATTTAAATTTATTGTTATTTTTATTAAAAGTATTTTTAGATATTGGATTTATGATTTATTTGAATTGTATTTGGATAATTTCAATTATATTTGATAAATTATTGGAGATTATGATGCTAGAGTTTACTTTTATTTTATTTTTTTAAATTTTAATGATGTGTGTTTGATACTCATGGATATTCTGAATACTTATTTAAGTGATATTTGATACTATTTTTTAAATCCAAATGCCAATTTGTTTTTGGTACTTTAGTAAATATATTGATCGTAATGATTTAAACTTAAACTCTATGCATGCTACCTATATACCAATTTGTCTTTAAGTGATATTCAGCCCAATCATTCCATTGATTATTGTCGTTTAAGTTTCCTATTCTATTGGCTAATTGGTTCGGATTCTATAAGTATAGTATAAAAGCTTAGTGTTGTTTAGTTTACATACTGCTCCATTCTCACAACAATTTAAAAAAAAATATAATATAAAATAAAATGAAAAACCAGCTGCCTTCTAATGATGCAGCTTTTTTGGTATACTTCTAATGATCCAGTTAATGAAACTTAATTATTTTTTTGGTACTTTGACGACAATATTTTATAACTTGAAGCGAACTAACCAAATCTCTCTCCACAAATGGCTAATCTACTTTTACTGTTAGTTGTTTATAACACTTAAAAAAAAGTTGTTAGATGGTTAATAGGAGGTGATCCCATTTGGTCATCGATGGAATTTTGCTTCGGCTGAAGTTCTGGATGGCCCAAAAGAAAAGTCAAGAATGAAGGATTTCAAATTGGAGAATCCTCAGATTTTGCTGTGTATCTTCAGGCACTAGCCATGAGGTGATGGTGTGGGTGAAATGGTTTTAGTTTCCACTTCGTTTTCTTTAATTTGTTTTTCTATCATTGGCTTCAAATTCAATAATGCGACACATATATAATAATATCGGTGTCCGCCACATTGGACAAAACACTTTTCTCAATTCTCCATTCTTTTGGGTTCACATGCTGCAAGATGACATGAATAAAATATTATGTTTTATAAAGATTAATGTATTTGCATTTTTTTTATACATACATATCTATATATATATATATATATATATTCACCAGGAAACGTTAGTTCATAGTTCGCGCATTTCTGCAGTGTTTTAAAAATTTTATTTGGTGTGTGTGTCTTTTTTTCTTTTTTTGTATATTTTCACTGTCACTGGCTAGTGTGATATTTTCTGTGCGGCGTATTTATATCATTATTATACTTTTGCTGTTAAAAGGTTTAATCAAGCGTTGACCAATTTTGTTTGAAATATCAATCAATTTTATATCTTTTGCTTAAAGATACGAGCCACGTTAGTTTGCACACACAGTACATACCCATCTTGTACCAATATATTGCAATCTTAGTTGTAGTCAACGGTGGTAGGCATAATTAAGGAGAAGATTTTCAATCGAAATAAAACCCTCCGACTTCTAGGAAGTACCTCTTTCACATAATGAAAATGTCATTCGCTTACTTGCGTTTATTTTTAATATTATAATAATAATTTTAATCTCTCTGTATTTTAGAATCTTAACTATTAAGGAATTACTTGTATTCGAAATAAAGTTTAAGAAAACAATAAGAGAGTAAGTTGTATTTTATTTATTTTTCTCTTCTCTTACTTTCTATTGATCCCAATGATGGGTTAAACTTAAAAATTTAGAGACTTTTAATTTGCAGGAATATAATCAAGCATTTGCTATTATTATTACTAGTGGCAAAGTCCAGTCAAGTCACATTTTTTATTTTTTAAATATTAATAAACTATTTTTTTTATAAATAATTTAAGGTGAGGCAGTTTTTTTCAAAAGAAAAAGTGAATAAGAAAGAAAAAAATATAGGGAAGATTTAAATTCATGAACTTCAAAATAAAATTAAATAGAGTTAGAAAACACTAAAAAATAGTTATAAAAATGAGAGATTTTTTTTTTATGGTGTATGAAGCAAACAATGCTTTAGATATTATATTAAGGGAAAAATTACGTCATTGTGGTCTATGGCTAAACCTCACCATTGGGTTTCATCCCACAAAAGCAGATTCTCCATCTACGAAGTTCAATACAACGCTCCAAAACTTGCTAATGGCTAGTTTTCATGGTTAACTTTTATATTAAACAATTGCTTTTTTAGAAATTCTAGTTGCTTTATTTTTTAAAAAAATATTTTATTAATAAAATCTTGCCATTGTCGAGATTTAATTTGAAAAAAATTATATTTTATTAAATATAATTGATAGATAATAACAGGTTAATTTTGGTTAATTTTAAAAAAATTATATATTTTTTTATAAAATCCTGTCATTGATAGGATTTCATATCCTATATATATATATATATATATATATATATAAATAATCAAATAAACTCTTTTCATGGCAAATTTTGTCAATAGAGACCATATTGAAAAAAAAACCCTAAAAATGAATCATCTTTATTAATCATATAGATTATTATTATTATTTGAGATTTTTCCCTTTTAGTTGCAAAGGTTCATCTTAAATAAAAGACAACCTGTAAAGTTAAGTTATATTGTGATATTGTCCCACGTGGGGGACGAGCGCGACACTCTCCATTGATGATGTCTTCACAAAGGAAATTGAGTTCAGCCTAGACAGAGGCAGCAAGAAAACATCCACACACATAGGCCACGAGTGGAACCTGCTGCAAACGAAGTCAAATGCAGTTTCCTTTGTCAATTGTGCTACACAAGAAAAAGAAAAAAAATAAAAAGGAAATATCGAACAAATATTGCTGCATTCAGGATTTATATTATTTCAAACGCTGACTTATGCAGTGGTTGATTCATACATATATACGAAAACTGTGCAAGTCCATTATACATTTATACCCCTCAAAGTTGAAAGAAAAATCATGTCGTAAGCTGGATTACAATAATACTAGTATTAGATCCCGTGCCATATGCGCCCATAAATTATATTAAAAATCAATGAGAAAATTTTAACTAATATTTTTAAAATTAAATAAAAGATAATAAAAAAATATCATATTCTAAATAAAAATGATTTAAAAAACATAAACTCTAATACATAATTATTTAAAAGGATTGAATAATTGGCTTAAATATAGTGTTTTATCAAAATAAATTATTAATTTATTTTTATTTATTAAATTAGAAAATAACTTATTTAATGATTTAGTTTTTAGTTGATTTTCTGTTTAAAAATGACACATATTAATATTATATTCTTTTGAATAAAGCCTTTTAGATATATATTCTATCATATTAATTATACATATTATTTATGGGTTTAACTTCTATGATAATGTACAATAAAATCATCTAATTTGCATAACTTTTAAGTAGTAGGTGTTAAACTTAATCACTTTTGCTAATATAATATGATTAGATAATAGTGTAAAAAAATTTTATATTGTTAGTACATAGAAATTAAACTCATTATTTATTTATAATTTAAAAACCTTTATATTGTAATATGAATGTAATTTTGATGCACTAACAGTGTAAATTTTTTTTACACTATCATTTAATTAAATCATTATATTTGTATGACTTTTCAAGTATTATGCATTTAACATAATCACCTATGTTGATATAACAATATATGATCGGATAATAGTGTATAAAGATTTTATATTATTAATACATAAAAATTAATTTATTTAATATATATTTTATCTATCAAAATTCTCTATTGCTATGATGTAACAAAGAAATGTTAATTATTTAACACAAAATAAATAATTATAAATTAATATAATATATTTTCTTATGTATGTAATATTATATATAAATTTACATATATATATATATATATATATATATATATATATAACTGTCACTCTTTATATATATATATATTATTTTATTTTTATTTTAAATATTTTATTATTATTCTAATATATATCTTACGTAAATATGTTTAATTATATATATATATTAGAATGAAAGCAAAGCTGCAGATTACTATATGATAGATTTTACATCTAATTAAATTCCACCTATACTATTATATACAATTAGAATATATTTATTAGTTCATACTCATACCTCATTAAACACTCATCCACTAATTGCAAAACTCAATTTTGGAGATAAAAAACTCTTCCCAAATAGTGCCAAGTGGCTTAATCTGGATGCTTTACTTCGCTACATTTACATATTAAAGATTAAGTTTATTCTATTTTAAAAAGAGAAAAAGGAAAGCTGGAAAGACTATTAATTAAATAAAATGGTCAAAGTTAGTGAATGTTATTGCACATGGTGAAATTGTTTGAGTGGGAAATTTTTTTTTACCGAATGTTACAAGAAGAAAGCTACTACTAACTCCATTTTACAATAATAAGGAGATGTTCAAATAGCGGCTGGTATTTAACGGTGTTAATTAGCGCTTTTTTTTTTTTTAAGATTGGGTAAACAGTATTTTTTGTTCTGATATTTTTAATTAGATATTAATTTGGTTCAAATAATTTTTTTAACAACAATTTAGTTTTGATATTTTTAATTTCAACATCAATTTAATCATTATATTTGATTTTTGTTTTAACATAATCAAAATAAAAGATATTAAAGCTGAATTGGTGTCAAAATTTAAAATATTACAATTAAATTGATATCAAAAATAAAAAAAATACTAAATCTGAATCATTGTAGCCTTAACGTTGTCTTTGAAAAAACTGGTGAAATTATATTGATTTTCACATGTAAATTTTGGGATAAATTACGGAATGATGTTGATCTAATAAAAATAAATTATTATTCGAGGATTAAAAATGAATTTAATTTAAATATACTGTTAATATAAAATAATTTTACATAAATATATAATTATATATTGTTATATCACAAATTTATTTTACTCAAACACATATTAGCTAAAAAGTTTAATAAATAGAAGCACATGGTTGATTTACATTACTGGCATATCAAAATTAAACTCTTAAAATAATATATGTCGTCAATATAGTTAAATCACGTTAATTAAGTTGACTCTCTTTTAATTAATATATTTATTTTAAGAATTTTCCTACCAATTTTTTTTTTAAGAATTTAGGTTGAATGCCTTATGAATATAAAAAAAAAACTATACAAATGCTTATAATCTTTTATATATATATATATATATATTATATAAAAAATGTTTAACCTAATCATTATTATCTTAATCATGTATATAGATGATAAATAATGGGGGAATGGAAAAAAAAAATGACACGAAAGGAGTTTCTTTGTTGTTTTTAGAGTTCAATAATACTTATGGTAAGCCGTTTTCCTTCTTTCTCCGTCAAAAACTATTTTTTCCTTCAAAATTAGGTGGAATGAGGGGAATTACATTTTATGAAGTTAGCTATAGTTGTTCCACTTTTTTCTATTATGTAAATTACAAACACGATGAGTGAATATCCTTTCTATTTTCTTACTAATTTTAACTTTGTTACCCTCTTCTTCTTTTTCTTTTTTTTTCCAATCACTTTCTACTAACTTTTTGTCTATTCCATCAATAAAAAGTTCAAAACACGATATAAAAGTCTTACAAATAAAAATATGTAATAAGATAATTATATAAAACTCTTTTATACTATTATTATATTAAAATTAATCCTTTATTTTAAAAGTGTCCACTCCCTTATTTACTTAACTATTCAAACAAGGAGAAATAAACTTTCGCCGTGCCATGTCTTTTTTGTTTCCTATCCTCGACACTTTCCTTAGTTTGAAAAATCTTGCAAGCACAACATAAGGTTAATTTATAAACTTTTAATATTATATGAGTCAATAGCATTAGCAGTTATTTTTATGTATTCATAGCATAAAATTATTTTTCATCATCATTTCATTGGAAATAAAACAAATTGCTATGCTCATAATGATATGATAGTTTTTAGTATTCACATGAATTTATTTTGGTGCATTAATATTATTCAATTATATATTATCACACAAATAAACTTAGTTAATTAACTTTTACATTTTATTTATTATTTAAAAAATGTAAAATTTTTTAATTAAACAATACTATAAAAAGTTTTAAACTTTTAGTATTATTAATTTATCAAAACCAAACTCTATTCTTCAATAACAATTAATATATAAAATTAAACTCAAACTATATTAATTTGTAATTATAGTTTACATTATCCTTGAATTATATAATTCTATTTGAAAGATTTTCAAAATAGTAAACAATTAAATAAATATTTTTATTAATATAAAAATGTATAATTAGATATTTATATAATTTTTTGACAATTACAATATATGTAAACTAAACCTTTTCTAGTTGTCTCTTTTGATCGTAAAAAATTAATACGTGAATAATATCAAAGACTGGATTAAGTAGAAAAGGATAGGATGAAAAATGAAACACGACCGTCCAGCACTTGATTGTCATAATACCAGGCAAGTAGCATTCTGTCACACTCTATCCTTGAGATGTGCTTTTTCAATTCAGCTAAAAAGCAAAGTTGTAGTCAATGGACTAAATAATGATAACGATAAACAAATATATAACCAATATATACAGAATTAATTATTATTTCCCATCTGAAAACTAATAATTTAATACTGCTATCCATAAATAAAAAGTACTTTCATAAAACTTTTTTGGTAGAAAGAGAGTAACTATTCAAGATTTGAAGATATCCTTGCAAATCGATGAAATGGATATAGATGGATAGAAAAGACACGACTAAAATCTCTCGTATTTCACGGAAAATGATGAATTAGTAACCAAGTTAGTTAAAAAAAATTAAAAATAAATAAAAGGAGATAATAAAAAAAAAGAAAGAGAAAAAGGGGAGATGGTAGACTGGTCAAGTGTTAACTGCTACCAACACCATCGTTAATAAACGCGGTTACGGATTTAATCCGAAAACAATACTTAACCCTAAATCCAAATACCTAACTAACTAACTAACGAGAGAGTAACCACAGCAGAGCACACGGGGTTTTTAACCCTGGTTAAGTTGGTATTGGGAAGATACAGTAGCTATTTGTAATAGCTAAGCTTGATAGTGACCCCATCTTTCTCTTTCTTTTCTTTCTCGCCCCAAATAACGGCATGTTCTCTCCCATTTCCATCGACCAAGTAATAACAACAACAACTACTCCCTTCTTTCTTTCATGCGCAATTCCCCCATTCCCATTCTCCCAATCAATTCCCACCCCCAAGATCCGAATACGGCGTCGTATCCTCCGAGATTCCGGTGAAGAACTCACCCTTATCCTTAAACAACAAACCAACCTTAAACTCTGCTCTGTCCCCCCCAACCCAAACACCAACACTCCCTCTCTCTCTTCTCCTGTTCCGTCTCTTTTTTTTTGTTCTTTCTCTCCCTTGTTGGGATAATTTCATAATAATAATAATAATAAATAAGGGTAGACTAAGGAGGGGGAATGGTGGTGAAGATGATGAGGTGGCGGCCCTGGCCGCCTCTGGTGTCGAGGAAGTACGAGGTTAGGCTGATTGTGAGGAGGTTGCAGGGCTGCGATCTGCTGCGGGACACCACAGGTGAGCCTCCCAGATTGACGGTCGAGATTAGGTGGAAGGGTCCCAAGCTCACACTCGGTTCTCTCCGCCGGACCCCCTTGGCCAGGAACTTCACCAGGGAGGCCGACCTCCTCTCCGCCCCCCTCGACGACGGCGCCGAAACCGTGGCCCAATGGGACGAGGAGTTTCGGAGCATGTGCAATCTCAACGCCTACAAGGACAATGTCTTTCACCCCTGGGAGATCGCTTTCACTGTCTTTAATGTCAGTTCTCTCTCTCTCTCACACACACACCCCCTTTTCACCGTTTCATTCTTGTGGGTCTATTGAATTTGTTTCAAGAATGTATTTAAATAATTTAAATTTAAAAAATTCTGCTCCTGAAAAAATAAAGAAGGAAAAAAAAACAATGTTATTCTTAATTGAAAATGATTTAATGGTTGCAATTGGATTCTTGTTCTTGTTCTTGTTTCCTTAGCCTGGAGGAGTATTGTGAGATCTTTCTGGTACTTTGGATGATGCTATCTGTTGGGTTGTCACCATCCTTATCTTTTATAAGTTTCCTTTTTTTTTTCTTCATAATGTTTGGTTACTGAGGTACATGTGTCTGTTTGGGAATACAATTGTTTTGTCCCTCTTACCCATTATTCTCTGTTGTTGAATAGGTGCTGTTTGTTTGTATGTTTGTGTTATTGATAACATAGCTGTTGACTTGTTGTTTGTTTTCCCACGGGGGGTCGGATATTTTCTAGGGAGGATTTTTGGAATTTTCCTTCATGTTGGCTCGTTTATGCTGTAGTTGACTCTTCTTGGCGTTATGATTCTTGTAATTTAATTCATCAGATTGAATTTTTTTTTTTTTCAGTTTTATCTGTTGGTTGGTGGGGGTATCTGTCATTGTTATTTGTCTAAGCAGAGTTGTGTGTTCGTTCTTTATTGCAGGGATTGAATCAAAGGCCGAAGGGTAAGGCTCCTGTTATTGGGACTGCAGTATTGAATATAGCCGAGTTTGCATCTCTGGCTGATCAAAAAGATTTTGATTTGAACATTCCGCTCACGATACCTGGGAATTTGGTGGAGCCTTCTCCTTCACTTTCTGTATGTCCCCTCCCTTTTGTTTTATCTTTTTATGCCATACAATTAGGTGTCTCTGTATGTAGGCTGGTGCAATTCACAGTCATAGTTATCAGTATTATAGCTTTCAAATTTTGTTTTTTTTCATGTCATAATAGCTCCTGATCATATGCAGATATCAATTAGCTTAGTGGAGCTAAGAGCTGCTCAAGAAAGCACTGAGATAGTTCAGAGATCCATAGTGCCTGTTTCATCTCCCTCAACCCAGTCAGGAGAATCTAACTTGGCAGAAAAGGATGAGCTATCTGCAATCAAAGCTGGTCTTAGGAAAGTCAAGATTTTTACAGACTATGTATCTTCTAGGAAAGCAAAAAAGGCATGCCGTGAGAGGGAGGGAAGTGATGGCAGGTGCTCTAGGAGTGAGGATTACCCTTTGGACTCTGATTCACTCGATGATTTTGAGGAAGGAGACTCGGACGAGGGAAAGGATGATTCCAGTGTTAGGAAGTCATTCAGTTATGGAACACTAGCCTATGCAAATGCTGGAGGATCTTTTTATTCCAACATGAGGTTTAGTTGTGAAGGTGAAGGCTGGGTTTACTATAGTTATAGGAAGTCAGATGATGGGTTTTCGCAGATGGAGGAGTCAACTACATCTCCTTCTGAGCCTTATTTATTTCAAAGTTCAAAGCGCAGCATACTGCCATGGAGGAAGAGGAAGTATAGCTTCAGATCTCCCAAGGGTGTTAAGGGAGAGCCATTGTTAAAGAAAGCCTATGCAGAAGAAGGTGGTGATGACATAGATTTTGATCGTCGGCAACTTAGCTCTGATGAATCATATTCTCTTGGGGTAAGAATTGTTTGTTTCCTATTCACCTGGATTAAGCACCCAATTTCACGTGCAACCCTTTACACTTTTGACAGTGTTAGTCTAGCCCAACGTCTGCTACTAATTGTAAACTCGTCAATGTTGTTTATAAGTGTCCATCCTTCAACGAAAATGTGTTATAATAAGCTGTATATTGCTGTGACATTAACCTCTGAAAGTTTCTGTAACTTATGTCACACACCGTTGTTGATTAGTTTATCAATACTAAAATTTCACATTGTCTTGCAGATGTACAAGACTGAGGATGACTTGTGTGCAAATCGATCATCAGTCTCTGAATTTGGCGATGACAACTTTGCCGTAGGAAGTTGGGATCAGAAAGAAGTAATGAGCCGTGATGGTCACATGAAGCTTCAGACTCAAGTCTTCTTTGCCTCAATTGATCAACGCAGTGAACGTGCAGCAGGTGAGAGTGCATGTACAGCTCTTGTTGCTGTAATTGCTGATTGGTTCCAAAACAATCATGATCTTATGCCCATAAAGTCCCAGCTTGATAGTCTAATTCGAGAAGGCTCATCAGAATGGAGGAACTTATGTGATAACAAAACCTATAGAGAGCGGTTTCCTGACAAGCATTTTGATCTTGAAACCGTCATTCAAGCAAAAATACGTCCCCTTTCTGTGGTTCCAGGGAAGTCATTTATTGGTTTTTTTCACCCAGAAGGGATGGATGAGGAGAGATTTGAATTCCTGCATGGTGCCATGTCTTTTGATAACATTTGGGATGAGATAAGTCGTGCTGGAGAGGAAAGCCCCTGCAATGGTGAACCCCAACTTTATATTGTCAGCTGGAATGACCATTTTTTTATCCTCAAAGTCGAATCTGATGCTTACTACATCATTGACACATTGGGGAGAGGCTTTATGAAGGATGCAATCAGGCCTATATCTTGAAATTTGACAGCAACACAGTAATATACAAAATGGAAAATGTTGCTCAATCTTCTGATGAAAAAGCATCTGGCGAGCAGCAAACGGTTGCAGCTGTGTTGGATTCTAATAACAAGCAGATCCACCAAGTCAATGGTAAAGAGGTGGATTCGGTTGCAGAGCCAGAAGAACAGTTGAAGAGTGAGCAGGAAGAGAAAATTATGTGCAGAGGGAAGGAAGCATGCAAAGAGTACATCAAAAGCTTCTTGGCTGCAATCCCTATAAGAGAATTACAAGCTGATCTCAAGAAAGGTCTCAGATCATCAACACCACTTCATCAAAGACTGCAAATTGAGTTTAACTACACCCAACTGTTACAGACCTATTCTGCAACTCCAGTGGCCAAAGCATCCACGACTGCACCAGAGACACTTGCTCTTGCGGGAACCGAGGCTTCTGAGACCCTTGCTCTTGCAATAACTGAGGCTTCTACATAATCTTACTGTAAATTGGAGAAAGTGCGGTTATTCTAACTTTTCTCACTGCTTTTAACTATTGATGGTTTTTCTGATTTGACGTGAATTTTAACATAGGGTGGCTCATTTAAGCTTTTTGATGCCGCATGTGAATTAGCTGGGCTTGCCTTTGTTTTGCATGCAATGGTTCTTGGGAAGGGGTATTCCTGTAAATGATTATGTAATTTCCTTTTCAAGGGAGGGCAAACTTTTGGCATCTGACAGGTAGTTCTCGAAAGATTCTACTCGTGATTGGCGTACAACTTTTTACAGACTTTTTACACGTTACATCTGTCTTGCTCTCGGATTTCAGTGTTCTATTTTTCTGTGGTTTCTTCTGATTCTCGTTTCTTTTGCGCTTCCTTTTCATCCTTTGTTCATTAGTGACTGTTCATTATTCTTTTGAAACAATAATTTTGTTGTAGTCGGGGTTTGAACTCAAACCAGGAAAGGATGAATACTACTTTTACTTTATTACTATCAAGTGAGTGATCAGAATTAGAGGGATTGCATGCTTATTCTCAACAGTTATAGGTATATAGTTCTGTACAATTTGAACAAAGTTGTGCTTTTAATTTGTACAGTTATGGTGTTCTTTTTCGCTGTTTTATTCTAAAACTCTTAAAGGGGTAGTTAGAAGTTTATATCATAATGAGAATGCTTCCTTGAGATTAGAAGTTATTCATCCCTTACTTTCTCTTCTCTGCCAAACTCCACCTATCAAACATTCTGTAACAGAACTGTTCTGCATCCCACCTTCGTGGGGTTTTATTGGACCTCTAATCCGTTGTTTGTACTTATGATTATCTGGCAATACAACCTTGTTCTTTTTAGACAGAGAATAGACTAAAGCATTTAATCCAGTACTATAAAGGAACACGTGATGTCTGGCAAATTTAACAGAAAAATTGGCAATGAGATAAAATTACAGGAAACCAACCTTTTGTCCTATTCTAATGAAATAGCAACTTATTCTTACCACAACGTTCGGTAAAAGTTTTTTTTTTTTTCAATTTTATTTTTTTACACGATGAGAAAGATAAACCACATCAGCTTATGTGTCAGAATCTACTTGAAATATTTATGCAAATGGTTAATTTGTTTTAAAATGAATATGATGTTAGACTTTTGTGAGTCTTGCTGTTTTTTAAACTTGAGTCATCTCCATGTGTTCCGCAATTCCCATGTTATTATTTACGAAAAGGTGAAAAGATCTGCACGTGTTTCGTCATTAGGATAAACTTTTGAGCAGTCCTTGTATACAAGTGTGATCCAATCGTAAGCATTGTTCTGAGAAAGTTGTGAATTTGGTCTTGAATTTTGCTTGGGTCCTTAGTTTTTGTCAGCCCGTTTTTGTTGGGTTCCTTGCACTTTAAGCAAAAAGTGGGTCATCTATCATCTTGCTTTACCACCTCCCTTGCAAACACGGATTTAGTTATTCTAAAGTGAAAAGATTGATAAAAAAAAAAATAAGAGATTACATAAAAAAAAGTGAGAGAATCATCCTTAAATTTATAACTTCCATTGTATATGATTAAGGTCATACTAAATATTACAATGATAATTAATTCCTTACTTTCTTACTTTACTAATCTAATCAAATGCATGAAAAACTTCAATGCATCCAAATATTACCACTTTTCTCATCTTCAACGCCATAAATTCATTGAGGTTAATTTTGTCCACATCTATGCAAATTTCAACTTTATTTTTCTTTAGGATCATTTTGTAAAACTCTCCTTTAATGTTTTAATAGGTTAGGCAAGTTTCTTGCATCTAATCTCATCCATTCATCAAATACTAGACTCCATCCAATTGCAAAAACTAATTAAGGGTCCACTGTGGACCTCATTCTTGTTGATTTTCGAAATTTGGTTGTGCTCTTGTCGTCTTGTCAAATTTCGGTTTTGACACTCGCTTTAATTTCTATCATCCACTACTCCTTTATTTCCAACATACAACATCACGCCGTTTGTCTTGCTACCATCATTGACATGATTAGTTGGATTACCTTTAGTTGGTTAACACATCGACTATCACCTTTTACAAACAAGACTTTTTTGAAAACCATTTGAAGATTACAACTTCATAAGTTATTTATTCATTTTCGTTATTTTTTATTCCATACATTACAGACATGAAATGTTAAGGATTATTTGATTCTTTTACAATGACAACTGTGGAAGTGGGAATGTGTGAGTGATGAGCAGTGATGATGCTGAACTTGGGAAGCAGATTTTTAGTGCCACTCTCTTTATTTTGGCATTCTAGTTTTCTTGAGCAAAAAGCTACAAAAAAAGATTGGAAGTATGTGGAAACAGAAGAGTTGAAATATTTTTCCATCCTTTGAAAACCCACTATATTGTTCACGCATTTATCATGGGAGTGGTGTTATTTGGATACCCAAAAAATGAGCCAAATCCATGGGTGGGAAACAACAATTTTTATTTTCAAATGTGGGTTATACAAAATTTAACAACAATGGATTGAGTGTCTATGCAGATTATGAGATTAAGGGTCTTCAAAAACATTTCTCTGAAGTCATGAAAACCATCTTTCAGCCTCTTTTTTTTCCATACAAAGTAGCTGCCTTTCTAAAATGACAGCCATGGGCATGTGCTTGTCCCCGTGACCATGAACAATGCTTCTCAGATGAATAACATTATTGGTTATTTCGTTTTTTTCTTTTTTTTTTCATCTAAACGATGACGAGAATAACTACACGTCTACACCTAGTCTTCACGAAGTTCTGCTTCAAAAGCCGCATATCCTCCACCTAAATTATCAATCTTTTGTTATGGGAAACATGGAATCCAATTTTCCATTCATCTAATCATTATCCAGAGCTAATAATAAGTAGTGTAACTTATTTATTAGTCCCTACACAGCATCCGCTTAGTACAATATCCATCTCTAAGGACTCTATCAGATAGATACAGCATTAATTATGTTACATGCGATACAAGAAAAGATGAAAGAAGATCCATAAATATAGTACAAGAAGAAGGATATGATTAACAAGTAAGTTTTAGTCAGAATAATTTTCTAGCAGCAAATGGGACATTTGACAAGCCCATTCTCGTTGCACTCTGGACATCTGATGAAAAATTCATCATCATCATTGTTTTCCTCACTGCTGCTTGTGAAGACTTTGCGGCTGCCGCTACAGTTAGAACAAATTACAAATTTCATGTTGGCGCATCCAACACAAGGGCACTCAGTAGACTCGGTTGGGGTCCCTTCCAGAAGCTTCCCAAGCCACCCCATCTCATGCAACCCAACCACTTCATCAGCTCCTCCAATGTACCTCCCCTTGATGAAGAGCTTTGGAGGGATCTCTTTCCCACCCAAGATCTTCCACAACTCCTCCCTGTACTCCAAGTGAAGAGACACATCCCTCTCATGGTACTTTAGTTTGAAGCTTCTCAATAAGAACTTGATTGTGTTGCAGTCCTGAAAGGTCTTCCTTATGCCTCTCATGCTTGTTGTGTAGAGAATGATTGAGTTGCTTCCACCTGGTGGACATATCTCTTCAAAATCTGTCAGAGAAGGGTATTCATAGCTGCATGCCAAGTTGGTGGCTGACAAGTTATTAGGAGCTGCTAACTTTTCCTCTGCAAGTTCTGTTTCTTTGGACCCTATGGTGGGTGTAGCTTTTTCCTTGTTGCTGACACTGAATAATGCTTCCAAATCCGTTCCTTCTTCCTCAGAATGCTGCTTGTGATCACCCTCACTTCCATGGGGTACAACTTCTACATCAGCCAGGTTGGTTCCTTTGTTGTGATCATCATAGATTGGTGGGGTTGGACATTCCTTGATACAGAACACTTCTGGGGGTTGAGCCGAAGGACTAAGCCTTGGTTCAAGTTGCTAATGGTAGGGATGAGTTTCAAGTTTCTAAGAAACTTGCCCTTCATTCCTTTCATAACTCTTTTAATCCTCAAAATTGAAATGGCATGTGAAATGGTGCTATACCTCTTAAAGATTGAAGAAAAGAGGAGGGTGAGAATGACTGGTCGAGAGGATGCTGAGTAGAGGACAGTGGGGTTGACGATAAGTTCTATCTTTTAGTTTCCAAAGGCCCTATTTAAAGTGGAAACTGAAAAGCTGTGTAGTGTTTGGGTAGCTTTATTTGTGTTTTGAATGATCTCTGCATGGTGTGGGGGCAATGTTGAACCCACTCTATCATCTTTTATCAGATTATAGAGTGGACTGACCCATTACCTACCATTTGGTGCCTCAATCATGGTGTGGAATATAAAGGATAATTGTCAACTAGAATCAATAAAGTGGCTAAAATTCCCCTATATCATTTTCTTTATTTAATGGGGAATTATGCCAGCCTTAATCTCTATTCGGCACATGGCTCAGTTCGTTAGATAAATATACCATTGTTACTTGGGGTGCCAGTGGATTGGACCACACACCTATTGTTTTCCAAATGCAAAGGAGACAAAGTGTGCCAATGGTCATGATTATGCACCATTCGTGTTAAAGCCTCGTCGTCCTTTATATCGAATTAGAACCCTTGGGATAAATACTCATCGAGAAATCCTTATATGTTTATGGCCTCGTCATGGAGCAATGTCTCATTATTAGAACAAATCATTTTATGGGTCACCATTTTTTTACACCTTAACTAGTAGCTACCATCTTTTTATTTTCTTAATTATTAACCTCCATCTTTTTAAAGCCACCACAAAACTGATTTGTTAAATATAATGAATGTAATATAGTAATACTCTAGGCATATGTAAGAATTTCCGAATATTTACCTTCTGATTCTTCTGTTGGGAACAAAATGAGTAGAAAGGTATTAACTTACAAATTCAGTTGTAATAATTCTTATTGGAAATTTGGAACACATTAAACAGAATAATCGTGTAGATCATTCTCTAGCTCTTCATTTCATCCCTTTCAAATGAGGTTTACATTGCTGAATCTTTTCTGCGAAAGACCCCATATTTTTAACCCTTCAATCCGCAATCAAATGCAGTTATCACGCACAACGCATAAAGTGGCACACTGGAAGGAACTAAAGATTGTTGCAAGCAAAAAAATAAGAAAAAGCATTAATGATTGCGGTCAATTATATGTCTATTCCCAAAAGTGCATCATTTGCCCACCAAACAAGTTGCAAAACACATCTGTGGCTTGCACAAACAACCCTGTACGTCCTTGTATAATGTTTAGACAAAGGTATGACATTATTGATGCACTCAATGAACCAAGTGCAACTCACCTTCACACTCATATCATACCACAGATTTGCGTCTATCACCAGTTAACTATAGAGCAGAATACAATACACGTTTCTGCTAACTTTTCCGTGCTTTCTTTATCCCTCCTGCAAAAGGCTAGTCCTCGTGCATGTTATATATATTATACTATATGGAATACAACATAGGATACCAGATTTTACTACAGCAGATGAAGTGAAGCATATATACCCTTGGGCAAGGAATCCTCTCAAGTGAAAATTCCACATAACCACATCATGTGTGAATTTTCACGTTTGATTAACAGGGTGGACCCTACTTTAAACCCCAAAAGATAATATAATCAATGGTGAAAATTCACGCATAGCATGGTCACGTGTAATTTCCACTTGAGAGGATCCATGCGCATAGCCTGGTGTTACTCTCAATGCGGTTGAAGCTTGTTATCCCAAATGTACGTGAATGTAAGAGAGAAGAAACATATACCATTGCACCAAAGTTACACCTACTGAACATGCATGATAACAATAAAGGAATCAAGCATGAAGTCTGTATTTTGTAATCTCAGCAAGTACTAGAGAATATACTTATGATTTGTGTGTACAAGGAAACAACGAACGAAGTATTAAAAGGGGACCTTAGCAGTTTCTACAAATAATTTATATGGGTCTGATAAAAGATTTCAGGACTTATACTTAAGTTACTCAGCTATATGTCAGTCACAGAGGAAATGAATCCAATATTAAAACCAAATCCAACGCAAGTCAACTCATGTGTGTTTCCATCAAACATCTTCATCTTCAAGGAGTATAAACCCTGCAAGCGTGATACAAGGTGAGAAACATGACATTGCAAATCAAAACAACACTCTACAATCAAACAAGAAAAGAGATTAGTGAGTTTTCAAATTTAAACGCCTGCAAGATAACCTTTGGCCATTACTAGGAACCACTGAATATGCAGGCGAACAGTTAAAGGAAAGGTAAGATGAAGTCTAAAGAGTCCATGACAGAAGCAGAAGACACCAAGACCTGATTGTGATTATGGCAGATCACACATAAACACAAGCACAAAAAGCAAACTTGCAAGTCATTCAGGTATTATTAACATGAAAGAGTTTTATTTATTTAAGATTTAATTTGAAGCCTAGTGTTAACCGTAGAAGAATATGTATTCTGAAAAGATTATTATATATGAGCTAGGAATCTGTCAGTTAAGATTTAACATATATTGAAAAAACGTTGCCTGATGAAAACAATGGTTATTGCTGCCTAGCTGGACTAAAAAACAAACTGAAATACTACTCTTGACAATAAAACTCATCTGTGACCATATATCAATTGAAAGGAATTAAAAATGATAAACGTGCCATGTATCAAACAAACAGAATAAAGTAATGACTTACAGGTGGTGTGAATGCAGGTAATACTTGGGTGTGAGCAACCATAAAGTCACCAACTGAAACAGGGCAAGATGTCTCTCCACAAAGGTCATGGGTCTCACTATGTATGTGCCATCCAAAGTATGAGACATCAATCACCAGTTTCCCACCAGATATTGCTTGGCCTGAGTCATGAAATGCCTGGATGGGTTAGAGAAAAGTGGGCCGTGGCCCAGTCCTTTCTTTACCGAAAGCCCAAACAGAGCCTAGTGACAGGGGGAAAGAGGATATGGAAACACACTGCAAATATTGTGAATTTGACCAGGGGGGAACCGGCCCCATGGAGGGGCTTTACCCTCTTCTATGGTGGTTCCGTGATCCCTTTTCACTTTTTGTGCTGTGCTGTGTTGTGTGTTTTTTTTTTTTTAATTTCGTTTGTATCTGTTGTCCCACATCTCTATTGATGTTTTGGTGGTTTTTTTTTCCTGTATTGTTGTCTAGGCTTTTTTCAGCTCTCTTTGTTTAGTCGTGCTTGTGCTAGACTTCCTTTTGTGTTTCTTTCATGTAGTAGCAACAGCAAAAGAATCAAGGTTTTGATATGTACCATAGAGTTACTGGTATATAGACTTGGCGATCATTATATTTGATAAACTCAAATATCATGGTGTTCAGCCCTTCATCTCTAAGAAGTCATGACTATTATGTTTGTATCTATCCCGCCAAAGCATAATGTTTTATAATGCTTCAGATAAATCCGAGAACCTGTTTACCTTTACATTGATGAGTATTTGTAGTATGATACTAGAGTGTCTGTGTTCTGAGCATTCTATTAAAGTGGTATAGTTTTTATTGGTTAATTTTCTAGGTTTAGACTTTTGTTGTCAGGAGAATCTAATGTATTATATTTACGATGTTACATGTTCTCTTGTACATATGCTTAGGCCTTTTTATTAAGGGTAAATTATACTCACCTCCTCTGAGGTTTGTGGAAATACAACTCACATTTGTCCACTTGATGCTCACACCTCCTTGCTTGTCAAATTTTAAGTATTTATATTAAGTTTCACTCTCATTCACATAACACGATAATAAACTTAACAACTGCCTTTAATTAATAAAATTATAAAAATACCCTTAAACTTAATAGAGGGTACATGTATTTTTTATAATTTTATTAATTAAAAACAGCTAATATCATAAAAATATTATTTTGTTAAGTTTATTAATAGTGTTATGTGAATGTGAGTAAAACCTAATATAAATACTTAAAATTTGACAAACAGAGGGGTGTTAGTGTCTGAACAAATAGAGGAAGTGTGAGTTACATTTTCATAAATCTCAGGAGATTAGTGTAGTGTACCCTTTTATTAATCAACCAAACTCTTTCGACAAAAAACAAATAAAAACTATTGTTAAGGCATTGGCTTAGTGGTGGATCTGTCTGCCTCTCACTAACTGCATCCGGCTTTGAATCCGGGTAGAGTCTAATTTGTGGTATATGAACCCTTTTCCCTTCCCGTGAAGGTGTGTGTGCGTTGACAAAAAAAACCAAAAAAGAATAAAACAGTGTGCAAATATTATAATAACGTAACAAAAGCATGTAAATTTACACTCTACCTGTGGTTGCTGAAATGCTGAATGTAGCAGGCTGGCCTCTTGCTATGGGATTAGGAGATATTTCAACTCCTTTCACCTTAACATTGTACTCAACTATCTCATCTACATATATATGATTAAGTCACTACACAACAAGAATATTGACTGAAAATTCAATGAATTATTAAGAAAAATAATAGTCTTCTCAAAGATCAGCCTTCTAAAAACATATTTTTTGTATTATGTTGTATGCTTTTAAATGCTAATATTTTATACTAATTTGAAAAAAAAATGCTAATATTTTATACTAATTTGAAAAAAAAATGCTAATATTTTATACTAATTTGAAGCGAAGGCTTGTGGCTGATTTTATATTTTACACAATAACAAAGATCAAGCTGGTAATAAGGTTTCTCTTTTTTGGATTTTTTTTCACAATTTTGCCCTTGTCTTTAAGGATAAAATTCTCTAATTTATTTCTGGTAGAAAACTTCCCGGTTCCTCCACAATCTTCAGTCAATCAAAGAATCTAACTCTAATAATGAAAAAAAAAAGATAAAAATAAAAACCAAACGCCAAAGAAAACTTATTCACGTACACAAAAATAAGAAGGAAAAAAAATGCTGACAAAGCTTATCTAATCAAACCATCAAAGTGAGGAATCTGAAAAAGAAAATAAAATTAAAATGAAAATAGAAAGGAAGTAGAAAAAGGGTTAACGAGACTAACCGCAATACCGAAAGTCGGTGGCAACAACCAATTGATAAAGTAGACAGAGCCATAAAGAGAAGAGCAGGATCATCTTAAATCTTATACTCTCCATCGCCATGAATTTTTCTGCAATGCACCAAAAGATAAAACGACACAAAAATTGGTGCAAAATGATATATTAGTACTTAGTATAAAGATGGGTTGGCTGAGCGGTAGATTGATGAAGAACGTTAGTTGAGATGCTGACAGTGACAGTGTTGCCGCTGTAAATTTAATCAAGAGTCTTAGATTTGTGTTTCTTGTGGTTAACCAAATTTAGTTTCATAAAGTTAGTTGTATAAGAGGAACTTCCTTGTGGCTTTTAGCAGTCTTTGGAATATTGTACAGTATTGGCCCTTTTGATACCGTCACTTGTCTTTTGGCTAATGCATAATCTTGCTAATTTATTATTGGGACAGCATGATGATATAAGGAGGTTGGATTTGAATATTTGATGCTAGCGGTAGTTGAATTCATGATCAAATAAGCTGTTTTAAACTTGGGGTATGCATATCTTTCAGCTTGTTTTGGCTTTCAAGAGAAAAAAAGAAACACATCCATATACATCATGACTTCTGAATTGTTATATTGGCAATGGTTTTACAGATCAAATGTGAATACTAGTAGCGTGGGAAAGTGAAAATTTAAATTACATGGGAGCAGGGTTAGTTTAAATTACATGTTTAAGTTGATTTGGGCTTATACTATGTTTAGAAGGAAATATTCAGCAGGGACTACAAGGAAAACTCACAGGAGAATGCAAACGAGCAGAAAAAAGTGTACCAATTATGATGTTGATAGTATTAGCGAAGTAAAACATGATTGTTTAAGGATCAGAGCAGAGATTATGGAATACTGGCATAGGCATAGAGTGCCTTGTTGGCTTGTTGTATTGTGAAGCCTTGTGATATATATTTTTTTTCTGTTGAAAAACTGTTATATTGTTCTATTGTAAGTTTTACTTGTTACTTCCTGTGCTTTATCCAATTCATTTTGATTTGACGTTTCTCACATTTGCAGCTTATATTTGTAATTTCCTTTTGGTGCAGGCGCAACTGGTCATATTAAAATTGTAGGGGTCAATATAAGCTATGAAACGCTGTGGCTTACGTATAAACTGACATCAGGACAATAAGACAAAATATGTTTATTAATAATGTCTAGCAGTGTTCATCAAGCAAATTAAAATAAGCACCTCTTAGTTTTGCTATTTCTTCATTTTATTTTTATTTTGGGGGTTAGGCAAAATATGTGATCAATTTAACTGTTGCTGCCGTCTCTTTGTTGGCATTAAACATAATAGAAGCAGAATCTAGCCGTTCCCGATGACAATAAATTCAAAGCTAGCAGTATTGGTGTCCAGATACATTGAATATTTAATGTATCAAATTTTTACTGATTTTCTAAAAGATAATTAAAAGTGGACGGAGGGTAATATTCTAGGCAGACAAGGTAAGATTTCTATTCTAGGATCTCAAACTTCAATATAGTTACACATGGCTTTAACAAATGATGACTCAATTCTCTGTGCACAAACCCTCTGAAAAAAATGAGAAAATGAGGCATTCCAAGAGTTTGTACTCATGATAGGCCAATATATGAACAATTTTTCTTACAATATAGAATCATGCAATTTATTAGTAGGAGACAGAAAAATTCCTTTATGAATAAAAACATCTTCAATATGACAAATTGACAATTGCCAAGTCATATCTATTTTGTGAAACGTGAGGACTTGAATCAAAACTCTTATTCTGCTCTTACTCTCTTCCTACGAATCCTGTCTGCTTGCTAATGGAACCACTTCAGCAAGAGGTGTTGAGAGTGGTGTCGGTATTGGAGATGTTCTACACACTGGACACGTAGGATGCAGTCTCAACCAAGGGTCTATGCACTTGAGGTGGAATTGGTGGCCACAATCAGGTAGTACCCGAACCATATCAGTACCTTTGTAATCTGCCAAACATATGGAGCAACATGTTGCAGTGGAATCGGTCTTCTTCAGCTTGGCTTCTGAGTAAAGCAGCTTTGGGTAACTCAGAATGGTTGCTTCATCTAGCCCAACATCAACAATTGAGTGCTGTGGTTCAAGGACATTGAGGGTGTGTCTTCTAGTAGTAGATGGAGCACTTGACACTTGTGTTCTTGTGCAGAAGTAGGAAGCAAGAGTGATGGTTATTAAGAGAAGGAGAATCCCAATGGAAATTCCTATGCCATAGCCATAGCCGCTGATGTTGCTGGAGCTGAGCAACCCAGATGAATCTGTTGTGTTGTTCATCTTCTGGATGGAACAGTAGCACTAGCCAGGAGTACCTGGTTTTGGAATCAATGACATAATTCTATGACAGAAATAATGGTTTATTCAGCCATGGTCATCATGAGTTGTTGTTTTATTTGGTAGATGGAGCTTGGAAGATCATATTTTAAAGTCAACGGTAACATGGAAGAGGACGTTTAAATCAAGGGAAAAAATAATGTATTTGGGATTAAGCAAAGGTGGACCGGCTGAGCCAAAAATATCAAGTAAAGGAAATGAGGCATTGAATGTAAATACATTATTACACTTTGTCAACGTTAGATTATGGTTACCTGTTCACACAAGTTTGTGCGGGTCAATGATCCTTGTGCCTCATATCCTTGTATCTTACGATTTGTTGTATGTACATGTGAGTTGAATAAAGATTTTCTTTCCATATCTGGGAGCATTAATGTTACCTCTCAATCTCGGTCAATATGCTGCCAATGCATAGCTGGTGTGCGAGGAGACACTGCTTAATGAATTAAAGTATAATCTATTAATCCAGGAAGTATAATAATGGGGTTTCCCCTATACCCTATATTTTTTTTGTTAAGGCACTAACACCCTTTAATATCAAGTTCGATCTCCAACTTCTTTCAAAATTTTTTAAAAAACAATATTTTAAATTAGTAAATTTATGACTAAATATTTGTCCCAATTATTAAATGATGTCTGTATTTTTACTATTATAAGGGTAGGTGAAGGAGTCTAAGCCCATAGATCTGAGTAGTAAATGATACAGCCTCTACCCAAAAAAGCTCCCTATGATTCGAATCCAACCTTAGAGATAAAGCTGATAGGACTCATCCCACTTTCATTGAACAAACCCTTATTCAGTGACAATATAAATACCAAACAATTTCCATATTTAATATTAAAAATGAGTTAATACTCACTTTAGTCATTGATATTTCACGCGTGAGTCATTTCAGTCCCTCACTCTTCAATTGAGTCAATTTGGTCCCTCATATTTATAACTGAATCAATTTAGTCTCTCAGTTAACATTTGTTAAACCACCATTAGTTAAGTGATGATGTGTCACCATTAAGTGACACCTTATCATCTGAAGTGTAATCTTAATTCAAGTGAGTCATTTTAGTCTTTACAACAAGTCAAACGAGTCATTTTAGTCCTTTTGTATTTGTGACTCTCCTACAAAACCCTAAAACATTTTATAGCTTCCAATATGATGGGTGGTTCCCCAATCTCTTCACGGTCAAATGAGAGTTTACTTGGAATCCATAGTTTCCTTAATAAAACAATTTCACAATTTTTATCATAAATTTGAACAATGCTTTCAACAAAATATATTACAAGAATCTTTTTATTTCAAAATCAATTTAGAGATCTGGAAGCTGATTAAAAAAAAACATTGAACTTGACTTTGAAAGGTTTAAAAAAGAGTAAAAGTGATTAAAAATAATGAAAAACAACTTTATTCGAGTATGAAGTGAGCCATAGCTGATTGGAGGAATTACAACTTGGGTTGCTAACCAAATCTTTGGTTGCAATTACAAAAAATAGAACAAAAAGAATTGAATAACGAACAATAAGAAATAAATGGATTAGATAAGAGTTTTGGGAGTGGATTATAAATGATGGATCATGATGATGAACGATGTATGATGGATGATCTAGTATATTTGTTTAATCATTTGAATATAGTAGAAAGATATAAAAAAATCCCTTGATTGTGATTCCCAAGCTTTACTAGGAATCCAATGAGATTTAAGAGAGGAGGAAGGAGACTATGCGATCATGGGATGAGGACAACATGAAGAGATTGGGGAACCATTTATCATGTTAGAAGCCATAAATTTTCACTTGCTTGGGGATCTACTATAGGTAGGGGAGAAATCTTGGAGCAAATTGAAGAATCGCACAAATTAACGATTTAGGGTTTTGTAGGAGAGTCACAAATGCAAGAGAACTAAAATGACTCGTTTGGCATGTTGTGAGGGACTAAAGTAACCCACTTGAATTTTATTATACTTGAGATGACAATGTGTCACTTAATGGCGACACATCATCATTTAACTAATGGTGATTTAACAATATTAACAAATGGGCTAAATTGATTCACTAATAGACTAAATTGATTTACGAATAGACAAAATTGATTCACGATTGTAAATATGAGGGACCAAATTAACTCATTGTAAACGTAAAGGACTAAAATGACTCACGTATAAAATGTTGGGATTAAAGAGCATTAACTCATTAAAATTTTTAAAGGATATTAAATATATTTCGTTTAATAAGTAAAGTAATTTTATGATAAAATTAAATATTTTTAAACAAGATCTTTCAAATAGGACGAGTTAACAAGAACCCACCAATATTTTAATTGACGAGTACGTCTCTATTAATTTTTATAAAATTGTTTTTAATTAAATGTTCTTAAAATAAGAAATGTACCATACCATTATAAAATACACATGACATCATCTTCGTATATTGTCATTACCTCCAAGCCACTCAATTAAATTTTTAATGATATATATGTAAGTTTTTCAGTATCTATTGGACAGAACGACTAATTTCTTTACATGCGGTTCATTTAAAGGGTAGGCTAATCGTAATTTTAAAACGTTTCATTTTCAATGCGAGAAAGAACATTTGACACTTAGTTAAAGAATGACAAAATATTCACCACCTCCTCTTGATACTTAATAATAATAATAATAATAATAAATAATTTTATAAAATTTTTATATAGGAACTATACATGAAAAATTAAATTCAGAATATTATGCAGATCATGCAGCTTTAAAAGAAACTGCCATGTGTAATCGTCTCTCTGTCTCACATTGAGCCATACAAACAGACAAACATGTACAATTCACAACAACATGATTGTCCTCATTCACCTGATCATGATTTGGTTGAACTTTCAAGGCGTTGCCAATCAAGTATGTACTAAAATGTATATATTTTTTTTATGTAATCAATTTCAGTAGTTTTTCACAAGTCAAATCGAATTGAGCCAACTTGAGATTTAACAAGATCGTAAGTTGATAATATCTTGTATATTTTAAATTAACCTACAGAAAAACCCTGCTAATAATTGACGTCTGTATTCAGCAGCCTATGTTGATAATTTTGAATCATTTAGATCATTTAGACGATCGTAATGATGTTTTTCTTTCCCGGTTGGACGTGGTGGGTTCGTTCTCTTTAGGAAAGTGGGAATACGTGGTACCTAAAAAAAAATATGGTCGAAAATAAATAATCTAATCTAATTATAAGGGACAGAAGAAGAACTAATTAGTGTACGTCCCACCCAAATCTCATTACTGCTCATCTAATCCGATTTAGTTACAAAATGAAAGTAGAATAAAGATATTATAAAAGAAAATAATGTGTAAAAATTAGAGTTAGTGAATAAAATAGCAATGTTTTGATTTCGTCGTGGGGAGATTAATGAAACGCATATTTCTCCCAATTTGTATCATCCAAGGGTAGGAAAAAGAAAGCACGTTCCCGTCATAGACAAAGAAAAAGCTTAGTTCCACATATAATTATAAGTCCATTTATTTCAATTTTTAGTATTTTTTTTTCAATTAAAAATACCACCTTTCATAAAAACTACTCAATTATACGTATGACTATAAACACTTAACCTTCCCCTCCAAAGAGGGGAAATGGGCCAAAGAAGGGGAAGGATCGGGTGGCATGACCTTTCTCTTCTCTGAAATTTCTTCCTCTCAATCTCTGTATCTCTTCTGCGTTTCCTTATCTTAATCCTTGCTTGCAGTGTGACTTGGAAGCCAATGGAACAGTGTTGACCGAATAGAATTAATTAACCTCAGTTTTTATTTTTCTGTTTCTGAGAATTTTAATATACGGATTGACATGTTAAGGAGATCTATTTCTAAACCGTTTCACATTTTAAGCTGATTCTGGTGAACCTAATTAGTTAATTCTGCTATTTGGGAACTGGTTATTATCAGCCCTTATTACTGTTGAAATCCGATTCCATAATTGGTTGGTGAATATTCATTAAGAAGTTGTAAGTCACGTGATTGTTCAATCAAAAGGAAAAGCATCCATATATATATATATAAATTTTTATTTATGATATAAAATAAAGAGTTAAATGCGTTTTACCCCCCTTTAGGTGTTGTGCAATTTAGACCATTGACTTTTAAATTAGAGCAATTCGACACCCTAGTCTTTATAGACCGTGCAAAAAGGCCCTTCCGTTAAGTACACATCCAATGTCACTGTTAAATGGTCATGTGTCACATGACTCATTTAATGGAAAAAAATACCCCCATCCTTTTATTAAATTTCCCAAATCCTAACCCTATCCTAAATCTTCCTCGTTGCCACACTTCACACCTCCCCTCTTGCTTATCTCTACCGCGAAGGAGATCTGGACGAAGACCGCGAAGGCTTGTGATGCCAAGACCGCGAAGGCTTGTGATGCCAAGACCGCGAAGACCCGTGATTTCACCACGCGAAGACCACGACGCCGCCATGCAAAGACGTCCAGGATCGTGCGGGCTTCTCACGTTGTTGTGATCGAGCTTCACAACGACTCTGGTGGACTTCGCGACTCCTGCTCAAACGCGGAGATGGTTGGCTTCGCGTGTGCTACTCACGGTGATGGATCCATGGCAACTTAACGACAACAAGGAGGCACGCGGAGGAGCTACTACTATGACGTGGCTTCATTGTTCCTTGGGGTGATGTCCCAGCTCGCGATGGCGGTGGTGTAGGGAAGGAGTGTGATGGTAAGGCTAATAGAGGCTATGGGATGGTGGTTGTTGGTGGAGGGAATCACCGGCTCCTCCCTTTTCTTTTTCTTTTTTTGTTTATTTTCTAGTTTGGTTATTTTGGTTTTGATGGGCTGTTTAGTTTGTTTTATTTCTGGTGATGATTTTTGGATGGGTGATGGACTGAGAGAGGTGAGGATGTCGTGTTGTTGTGTGGCTCAGTGGTGACGGTGAATGGTGATAGTATGTGTGGTCATGGGGGCGATGGAGGTTGTGCGGTGGTGATATGCAGTTTGTGATCGATTTGAGTGGTTATGGTTGTGATTGTGTGGATTTGGGTTTGGGAATTAGTTTAAAAGAGAAGGGTATTTTTGTCCATTAAATGAGTCGTGTGACTAGCACATGACCATTTAACAGTGACATTGGATGTGTACTTAACGGAAGGGCCTTTGCACGGTCTATAAAGACCAGGGTGTCGAATTGCACTAATTTAAAAGTCAGGGTTTAAATTGCACAACACCTAAAGTACAGGGGAAATGCATTTAACCCTAAAATAAAACATAACAATTATAACTTCAAAAGGTCAAACGTCTATGTGCTCTATCGTTTTGTAATCACTCTCTTGATATTATTTTACTACAGTGTGGCTTGGTGTTTATGTTTTGATTCGTGAGCTTGAGGTTTCTTTGTGCTGATATCAGGAGTGATGATGCCTCACTAGGTGTGTGTGTTTTTCATGTTTGATTGCAGTGATGTTTTTATGGGTGTTTTGGGGCTTTATTGGTATGTTTTGTTTGTATATATGAGATACCTTATATTGCTCTTCTTTTCTAATTATTTTGAGTTAAATAAGACCCAAGATTGATTAGAAAAACTTAATATCATTTTTAATTAAAGATTAGTGATAAAGAGATAAAAAGTACTTTATGATACAAAAAAGTAAAGGTAGGAGACAAAACTACTTTATTACTTATGATTTTCCTTGAGATTAGGGATCATGTTTGTATTTGAAATTTGAATTAATCAAGCTTAACCTAATTAAGATGCAAGAATCCCCCTAACCTAAGCTTAAAGGCCCTAAACACATAATTATCATTTCCTAACAATTCTCCTAATTAAACTCACACCCAACCCTGATTTCCACACACACAAAACACAAAATATCCCCACCTAACGCCCTAAAACCTAACTATCCTCCTTCATTCACTCTCTCATTTTGATTTTTGGGTTAAATGTATTTTACCCTCTTGAATTTTAGATCATGTGTAATTTAAACTTTGACTTTTTAAAACGTGCATGTATTACGACACCTTGAACTTTTTAAACTATGTAAAAAATCCCCCAAAAAATTTAAGTCATAGCAAAGTGTGGGTTGCACACAATAAAAAAAATTAGAGGGTTAATTGCATATAGTATTCACAGACAATGTGTCAGGTTGCACAAATTAAAAACATCAGAGGGGTTAAGTGCACATAAATTTTACTTTTATTAGTTGTCAAAATTATACTGAGGGTATTTTATAGTTTGAAAAGTTTAGAGTGTCGCAATACATATTTTGAAAAGTTATGGTGTAAGTTGCATATGATCTAAAATTTATAGAGGTAAAATGCATTTATCGCTTGATTTTTTTTCCAAGCATAACCACTCACACATTCACTCATACTATCATTCTTTCCTATCACTTTTGTTTGTCACAACTTGCACCAAGTTTGTGCAAAAATTCTCTTATTCCTTCCACTTCAAACTCTATTCTTCTCCTTCACCAAGAAACTTCATTTTTGGTCTCAACTCAAGCTCTAAGCCTCAAATAAAAACACCTCCACCATGAATCACACCCCAAACACCTAAGCTCTTGCCTCCACAACAAAGCCATAACAAAAATCTCTCATTCCCTTCCTCCCGCACTTGGCTGAAGCCATCATCACCACCAAGAGAATATTTTTTCTTCTTCTCTTTACAAAGAACAAGTATTTTCATCCTTGAAGCAAAAAGTACACTTTGGTAGTTTTTTTTTGTTTCATTTCTTTTCTTTTCTTTTGGTTTTGTTGTGATTATAGCTATGACTTGATGATGATGGTTGTGAAACCATCATGTTTATGACCTCTAGAACTCAAAGCTTGATCCTTAAAAAAGAGATAAAGAATGCACAATTTCTTCTTTTGGTTAATTTTTTAGCTTAATGATGAGTCTAAGGAACAATGTTCTTGGAACCACAAAAAAAAAGAGACTCTAAAGCTTATTTATGCCCTTTTGAGGGCCAAAGTTCATCCATTGTTCATTTTTGTGTGAAAAATCCTTGTTTTGTTAAGCTTGATGGGGTTAAAGTTCCACACTTTTTTATGTTTTTTATTTTTGAGGCTCTAATGTTATGTTTAAATGGCCCAAAATGAAAAAACATTGCATATTTATGTTTCATGTCATCACTTTATATTTCTAATGGCTTAAAAATGAATAAGCATTGCATATTTATGTTTCAAGTCATCACTTTATATTTCTAATGGCTAAAATGAGCAAGGATTGTATATTTATGTTTCTAGTCATTACCTTATATCGCCAATACTCAAGACTTGCCTTTCACTTTCTTAAATGGAATTTTTGAATATGGACACACATGTATATATTTTTTTGGCCATGCACATATATGGGTTTTGGGGTTAGTTTTATTTTATTTAAAACTTGTATATTGTGTCTAAGGGAATTTTTGAAAGAACTAAAAAACCAATAAGGGGTAAAAATGTGATTTTTGAACAAATAGGATCCCATGAATGTAATTTCGAGTTAACCACTTGATTTAATATCAAAATATGATTTCTCTAGGTGTAAAAATGATTTCTTGTATTTAAAGGGTCTTAAAATAATTTTTGAAAGAAACTAGCAACTAGAAAAGGGAAAAAATGTAATTTTTAAGCTTTTCGTATTTTCAATATTTGCCATTGTTACTTACTGTTTGCTACCGTTTTGGACGTTTAAAGTGTTAATAATTGTTGCAAAAATTATTTTTAACATCCTAGGTATCTAAATGATTTTTAAAAGTGTTAGGTTTAGATAGTTTTGCAAATATGAGAAATTGCACCTTAGATTTTCCAAACATATGCATTTGGCCAAATGAGTTTAATTAAAGTCAATAATGATTTTGGACGTGTCTATATGTTTAAAATGTCATTTATAATGTTAAGAATAATTTTTAGAAATGCTGACACTCGTTAAGTGTCAAAAAGTGAAATTTTACACTTTAACCCCTAAAGCCTAATAAATTTGGCCAATAGCCCAAAATGGTTTTTATAATGTTTAAAAATGATATCTAAGTGGTATTGGGTCTTAAAAGTGTAAAATAATTTTGAGAAAAATATTGAAAATAGAAATTTACACTTGACCCACATACTTATAGAAATTTCTATTTGACCTCTTTGGGACTAAAGTATAAATATTAATGACTTATTGATAATCATGTAATTGGTACACTATGTGGATTATACTTGTGAGAATTGTTTGGAATTTGAATGACTTGAATGATTACGTGGAACAATGAATTGATGACTATGCATGCTTGAAACCTTAGATTATGAAATTGATGATTATTATATACATATATATTGTATATATCCTATTGAATATAACATGTGCATTAGCTAAGTCTGGTCCCTTGATTTCTAGCAACTAGGTAAGAGCATATTTATATTTCAGTGATATATTGATGATGATATGCTTGTTGATATATGCAAATGTGAAATGCATGCTTATGTGATCAATGAAATAATAATTATAGCATGTTGTGATCATGTATATGGACGATTGAGATGCATGATTCAAATGTTAAATGACAGGAAGCAAATTTGGAGAGAACTCTATTCCCAGCTATTATGCTACCAGTTTTCCACTAAATTTGTGAACTTAAAGAAAATTTATGTGAAGTATATGAGCATGTCTAGCTTTAATGAGAATTGTGATAGATGCTTGCTTGCCTCATACTATTATATGAGATCATCATGTGCATGCTTAATGTCTCATTATGACTTACAATATCTCTTACAAGTATAGTCTATGCCTCATAGTACTTTCATGAGGTCTCAATTTATGTTGCATGCTTATGATAAGAAAGTTAAGTTAAGGCAATAAAGTGATTTTTTCCCTTCTAGTATCTCATATTAAATTTGGCGATGACTAGTTAGGTTGAGCTCATCCTAGGCAATCGAGAGGGTAAAGTTTTGGTGGTTATTGTAAAGTCACCAGAGAGGTGAAATGGTTAGTTTAAGATGGTTATGTAGAAAGGTGGTTATTAAGAAAAGAACTTGAGAGTTCAATATGAGAAAGAAAAGTATCATGGATTATTTTACCTTCCCCTGCATGTCAAATGTTATATGACTCATCATGCTTGTCCTCTTGTGCATTCATTTACTTGTCACTTAATCACGTAATTTGAATGTCAAGTCACCTAAGGAAGTAAAGGAAAGATGTATATTATGGTATTGCTCTGTTGGTGTGCTTAATCATGTGTTCTATGTGCTAGGTGGCTTCAGTTCTTTAGCGTACCACATGCTTATATACTTAGCCTTATGCTGTGTTTTAGATTTGAATGCTACAAACTCATGTTGTAAGTATGCTTATGTTATTTACATGTGTTACTTATACACTAAAGGCATTGCTATGCATGCATGAGATATCTTCTGCATTCATAATATTAAAACCCATGCTTAAAGACACCACTTTGGATAAATGGTTTTAAAAATTTTAAAATTGAACCTTATGTATGTACATCTTTTTCCTAATGAAAATTGAAGTGGCTTGACGATAACACTTGTGTTAGAGTTAGAAGCGCTCCTGAGAATCTTGAATAAGTTTCTCATCCATCTCCTTTCTTCCGTGTCATTTCCAAACAAGGATAATGACGTTGTTTGTGGCCTTCCTTGAGACATAGATGTGGGGTTGCACTATGAACCGAAAGAGAGTCAGGAGAAGCATGGAGATAGCTTTCCATTGTGCAATAGTTTAAAGGTTTCATATCTCTTATACGTATTCGTAGTTTAGTCTTTTAATGGATATGTACCTTATTGGTTATACTATACTATAATTATGTTTAGCTTTTGAACTATTGTATGCTCAACCTTTATCGATGAGCTTAGTATCTTAGGATGCCCTTTATGTTTATGGGGCGTCGCTATTACATTATGGTTATGATATGTTATCCTAGTTTGTGTCATGTTATGCTATAGTTTTTACATATATTATGATGAGGTTTATATGATTGCTATTATTATGTGTGTATTGACCCATATTTATGAACACATTTGGCTTGCGTTTTGGTTCAAAGTTCAAAAAAAAATTTAGCCATATTTTTATTACTTGTATTTTAAAGAATAATAGGTTAAGTTCTAGACAAAGACGTAACAATTAAAAATTAACCATAATGCGACTCAAGTGCATTAGGTTAAAAGTTAAGGTGTTACATTTGTTGTCGGTAACTTAACACATAACACGGCGTTTAACTTATATTTTTACTAGTGGAAAAACCTACCGATAATATTACAATTTTTATAAAAAATAAAATAAAATTTAGCCTATTACATGTGGATTTTTCTGTATGTAACGTTAACTTTTTTTTTTAAAAAAAAAAGCTAACCTATTATTAGGGATTTTTCAGCGAAAATCTAGTAAATCCAACAATAGGTGTGATTTTTGAGAATTTGAATACCGATAGAAAAGACCACAGGAAATGTGCTAAAAAATCAGCCGTAATGGACTATTTGATTTTTTTAAAAAATATTCATAAATTATTGATGAAAAAATCTGCCGGTAATGGGTCCTAAACTTGACGCTATATGGCGCATTGTTACCGGTGGATTTCTGCCAATAATGGTTTTTCATTTTTTTTTTTACTATTCCTATCTTTTCCATCTAAATTGTTGGTAATATCGAGGGAAAAAATTTGTCAGGAACTCTTGTTTTTCTAGTAGTGCTTTGTCAGTATTCACCCTAGGTTTTTTTTTTTTATAGACCTTTAGATTTATTAAAATCTGAGAGATTTCTCATTAGCTAGTATGACAAGTTTATTTAATATAACCCCTTTGTATTTTGCATTTTGTTTCTATAATTCTATTTTGATTCGCTTATGCTTTCACTTTGTGTACTTCCTATCCCTTCCACCAGACAAAAACATTTTTAAGAACTCAATAGAACCATGATGCTAAAATTGTCTGTCAAATGCTATCTTGACTCTAATAGAATGCATATGTTTTTGCTTTGCATACAGCACAACTCTTTAATACGAATATAATTCATAGGAATAGTTAAAAATCAGGACAAAAGTCTTAAAATTATGGAAAAGAAAAAATATTAGGAGGAGACAAAATGCAAATTGATGTTTGTGTCACTTTACAAAATTGTTTTCGTACTAAGCATTTTTCGTTTGCATATAGAAAAATGTTATTTATACTCACTTTGCATCGAACATCATGCCAACTCACATCTCATCCACCATTGGATTGAATGTAGACCTAACTTGAATAAGGTTCACACTATATCCAATAGTAGATGTGATGTAAGTCGGTACGTGTCCCATTTATGGTGAATACAAATAACATAACTCTTGCATATATGTTTAACAAATGCCATAAGGTTGACATTGAATAAATGTGGAAATTTACATATTACAACTGATATATTTGTTGAGTTGATTTTATTTTATGGAAAAAAAGTTAGGTGGGTTTTGGGCAACATCGCTAGCTGATATATATCAAAGTCCTACATCGCCTAAAGATAATAGCCTTTTTAAGTTTTGGGCAACTTTCATCCTTTAAGCTAGCTTTTGGGGTTAAGTTAGATCCACTCAATTCTAAGATGTTATGACGATATAGGACTTTCAATAGAGTAGGCCACCCTCATACCAAAATCGATCAAGAAGGACATTTTCATAGTGGATGGAAAGGCTTTGATACCATATTAAGAAACATGGCTTGGGAACCAAGAAATTAGAGCGCTACGAAATTGAAAAGATATGTAAAGAAATGTTCTCTAGATGGTAATATATTAGGTACGAATATGATGGAATCAAGTGCTCCTTATATATACACAATAGAATATTCTAGAAGCAAGATAAAATCCTAACAAATTTTATCCTACTTCGTAATTTTCCAATAGTAAACGCTAAAACTCCTCCCAAGAGAGATTCTTAGGATTCGAACCTCTAACCTTGTGGGTAAAACTCACCTAGAGATGATAGCCTTTATAAGTCTTAGGTAACCTTCATCCTTTAACCTAATTTTGGGTTGAGTTAGACTTACTTAATTCTAAGATAGTATGGCAATATGGGGCTTTTAATAGAGTAGGCCACCCCTATACCAAGATAGATCAAGACAAAAATCTTCATGGTGGGTGGAAAGACTCTAATACCATGTTAGGAAACATGGCTTGGGAACCAAAAAATTAGAGAGCTAAGTGTAGGTAGAAAAATGCATGAGAAGGGGGTTGAATCATGCTTCGCCTTTCTTTTCTTTTTCTTTTTTGACAAAGCTTAAACAAAAACTATCAAGTATAAAACTTGAAGTGCAGCGGAAACAGTGTTAGCGATGTTAGAAAGTAAATTTCTGAACTTTGACAAGTATAATAAAATGCGTATAAACGTTTATCAAAAATCACAATATAATAAGCACAAAGCAGTAAAGTAAAAGAGAGATAAGGGAGAAGAAAATATTGCACATGTGTTTTTACATTGGTTCAGCCAACCTGCCTACACCAATTCTCAACCACCGTTGAATTCCACTAAAAACCTTTTTTAACCAAGAAAGTTAGATAGCAGGAGCCTTCCCAAGCTCTTAGCAACGACCAGGAAGTATACATGCTATCACAACCAAGTAGTCTTTCACCAGTCTCTTCAAGCTAGCACTATGAACAATAAGTATACTCTATTGTTACAATTGAGTGGTCTTTAACTAGCCTTTCTAAGCTAATACCGTGACTAGTAGTTCACTCCTACTATCACGTTACAAGTAGTCTTTGCTTAGCCTCTTCAAGCTAACTCACAACGATCACTATCGGATCAAGATTATAAAGGTTTGTGTTTAGGTTTATCACTCAAACTAACCAACACTCAAGTTTTTGTAAGATGAACAAACATAGATCTGGAAAACTTGAATGATTTCTTTCTAAAGATTCTTCCTAGGAAGAAGTATATCTATTCAGAACGTAGAAAGAAGATTTTTACAAGCAAGAAACTAATTGCAAGATGTGATGAACTTAACATAAAAGGTGAGGAGAAAAAAACTCTTCAGCATTTCAGCACTTCTTCGCAAAAGTCTCTACAAATGTAAGCACAACATCTCTATTTATAGATGTTTGATGCGAGCCGTCGCAACGTACAAACAAATTAAAATTTATAAAGTGCCAAGTTGCACCAAAAATATAGTAAAAGGGCATAACTCAGGTCATCTCATAAGAAAATGTTACTAGCCAATTAGAAATTAGGGGTTTTGAAATTATTTGGAAGCAAAATTAAATTGAAAGAATATTATTGGAAGAATTACTTGCACAAGGATTCCCTTAGATTAAGAGTTGTTCAATCATCGGTTCAAAAGATAAATTTATGGCGGTGGTTACTTTCATTGGTTATGCTACCACACAATAATGATGTAATTATACTTAATATTTACACAATCGCACTCCCATTAAGGGTTTGACTAATACATGCACTAGTAATCCATAATCATGGTTCATGAACCTATGCCAGTTTATTATCAGTTGCAGCAACCTAATTCCCAAATGGAGTTAATTCCAATCCCTTACCAGTTGGATGTAATTTAATCAATTGACCAAATACCCTAATGGAATCCTAATCATGTATGTGGATGAACACACAATTATACAACCCTAAAAAATACAATTGTAGTAATTCTCACAACTGATATTAGAGAGATGATAAGAGGGAGAGAAAAACGAACCATAAATTGTAGTTAAAAATAGGAACCTCAAGAACAATCTTAATCTTTAGTTATCCTTGTACACGGTAAAAGGATTACTTCTCTATAAGAAGAGGATTACAATTATTATTAAGGAAAAGTGTAAATTGCAATCCCAAACAGGAGCTAAAACAAGGATTGGAAGCTCCCAAAACCTAGAAAGAGAGAGAGAGAGAAGAGAAAGAGTAGAGAGAGAAAGTGCTTGACAATAAAAATAATAACAATGAGGTAAAAGGTCCTTACAATTTTTGACCTTGCTATTTATAATGTAGCAAAAAAAACATAAAGTTTGGACCTTGCTTCATAAAATCACGCCGTTTTGATGCCTTGCACACCTATGAGTGCCTGGGCTGTTGTGGACTGCTGGGTGGTCAATTAAAAAATTCTGGAATTCGCACCATCTTTGTCCACCGCCAAGGCTATCATAGACTGTTGGGGTGGTCAATCGAACATTTCCAAGCCTATTTTGAGGCCCAAAACATTCTAATTAGCTCTTCAGGAAATAAAAATTGTAGCTATTTGAATAAGCTTTCCAACGCCACAAGAATCACCTCAATCAGACATCTAGCTCTAGATATTGGCAAAATACTAACTGGGGTCAAATTAGACAGGATCAGAACATCAACAACCTTTATTCTTTCAACTCGATTTTCACTAAGAGTAAGTTAGAACTGGGTTTTGAGCTAAAGATGAAAGTTATAGAGGACTTTTTGAGCTTTCCACAACATATTTATTTGCTTCAATTCGATCCTTGTAGAGAGATATACGAATTTTCTATTATAATACTTCCTGAAATGAGCTTCGAAACTCTTCTATTTAACTTCCCAAATTCTCCTAAATTGAACACTTGGTACAAACTCTATGCACCTCTATGGTCTTCATACACCAACATGGAAAGTCCTTGTAAACAATAACACTCACAAAAGAGAATTAAAAGTATAGAAAACTCCAAAATATATTATTTATCGAAATGGTGCAAAGAGCCATGATTTTATTCAATGATACCCAATGAGGACTAAATGTGAATCTACCAATTACCCATCAATTAAGTACAATTAAGATGCAAAATGTCCAAAGTTAAGATGGAGAATGGATGTATAAATGTAACCCATCAATGTTCTGCATTTATGACCATTGCCTTTGATCTGTTGTCCAAGTGGCACATGTTGATCATTTATTTGTGTCTTGGAAATACAATCTAGAGGAGTAGCTTGGCTTTGTCAAACTTGCCACAGAAGCCGTTGAAGTAGAGGTTTTTGAGGTCATATTCAAAAACTACTTTTTACTTTCTAAACAAGGTTTCTAAACTTTTCCTTCTAGAAACTGCAAGTTGGTAGAAGAGATGTCACATTAGTTTATGACTGGGTTTGACTTTAAAATTAAATTTCAAATTTACCTTCGTTTCCTATAAAGTACACCGTTTCACTGTGAACGTGCTTTTTGAAGAATAATATCAGTTTAAAAAAATTTCTTTGATCTTTCAATCTTCAATTAGAGCTTGTAGGTGATGATATGATTACGATCATGATGATTGAAGTTTGTAGTACACATTTGTTTCAGAGTTGGATTGAAATCTTCACTTGAAATATACTTTCTAAGTCGTGTGCTACTTTCTGAAGATTTGAACCTTGATTTTTTATATATGAGAATTTTCTTCAATGCATTAAGCATATATACGTTCATTTCATGATATATTTTTCATTTTAATTAAGTCCTAATCTTTTCAAACGAGATTAAACATGTTTACAAATGTCATGTGAAAATATTTTTGCTTTAAGAACTGTGTTATCCTAATGTAATGACCTATTTGTTGCTTCAAGAAACTCAAGGAAAACATTAGTCTTTTTTCAAAAATATTTTCTCCAAATTGATTATGTTATCACTCAAAACATAAGGGTTCTGGAGCTAACACTAAGAAATTAAGAGAAATGAAAATAAAGTTTTACTATATGGTAATATTTTGAGGTGCAAATTGTAGGTTGAAAAGTGCATGAGAAGGGGGGTTGAATAGTACTTTAACTTTTCTTTCTCTTTTTATTCTAAAAAACTTAAACAGAAGCTATCATGTATGACTTGAAGTGCAGTGAAAATAATGTCAGGAAGTGTCAAAAAGTAATTTTCTGAATAAAAACAAATGTAATAAACTCAAGATTAAATAAGCTTACCAGAGAAATAAATACAATAAGCACAAAACAAAATATAAAGGAGATTTAGGGAGAAAAAAGATACTGCACAAGAGTTTTTATACTGATTTGGTCAACTTGCCTACATCTAGTTCTCAACCACAGTGAGTTCTACTTAAACCTTTTCTCAACCTTGAGAAATTTAGATAGTCTTTCTATAGCCTTCCCAAGTTATCTCCACATGACCAGGAGCTCACTTTATTGTAATTTCCAAGTAGTCTTTGCTTAGCCTCTTTAAGCTAACTCAGCGTGAAGCTCACTCTACCTCACCTTTCAATTAGTTTTTACTTAGCCTCTTCAAACTAACTCACGATCACTACCGGATCAGGTTACAAAGGTTGTGTTTGGATTGAATCACTAAAACTAACAAATACTCAAGTTTTCTTAGAATAAACAATATTAGAGCTGAAAATTTAAATGACTTCTTTCTAGCTATTCTTCATAGGAAGATGTTATCTAATGAGAATGTAGAAAGAAGATTTTTTATAAAGATGAAACTGATTGCAAACTTTAATAGTTGCTTGTAATCAATTTTACAGAAGATGAGAGGAAATTTCTTCAGCATTTTAGCACTTGTAATGAGCAAAAGTTCTTTTCATTATAAGCACACCATCTTCTTTTATACTTGATCTTCATTTATGACTGTTGCCCTTGATCGTTTTCCTAGTGACATGTGTTATTCTTCTTTTTGTGTTTTAGAAATGAAGTCTAAAAAAGTAGCTCTGCGTGTCAAAGTTACTTTTTACAGTTGCAAAAGCCATTGTCTAATAGAGATTTCTAGTCCACATTTAGAAATTACTTTTTACTTTCTGAATGAGGTTTCTAAACTTTTCGTTCTATAAGCTAGGACAGTTGACCAAGTTGATAGCAGAAATATTCTACTTTAATTTAAATTTCAAAATTTCCCTCTCATTCCTGAAAGTGCACTATTTACAGTGAAATGTGCTTTCTAATAAGCTATTTCAGTTTCTGGACAATCCTTGGATTTTTCGTTCTTCAATCAGAACTAGTTGTGAAGGAAATGATCACGATCATGATGATTGAATATGGTATCCACGTTTTCTTCAAAATTGGATTGAAATCTTTATTTGAAACTCGCTTTCTAAAGTCGTGGCATACTTTCTGAAGACTTAAATCTTGGTTTCTTGTACTTGAGAATTTTCTTTCATGCGTTGAGCATAGAAACAATTATGTCACAATTTATGTTCACTTTTTTTGAGTTCCAAATCTCTTCAAATAAGATTAAACATATTTGTACATGTCATTGTGAAAAATAACCTTACGTTGGGATCATGTATGCTAATATGAAATGTCCTGTTGGTGCTTCAGAAACTCAAGTAACGAATTAGTCCTTCTTCAAATATTTTCAGAAAATTTGTTTTGTTATCACTCAAAATGTTTAGCACTGATGCTTTCTAAAGGGTTCTGGAGCTAACACAAATATGGTAGAAGCAAATGCTCCTTATATAGATACAATAGAATATGCTAGAAGCAAGATAAAATCCTAACAAATTCAATCCAAATTTTATCCTATTTTGTATTTTCCAGGAGTAAACATTATGACTCCTCCTCAAAAGAGCTTCTAGGATTCAAACCTCTGACCTTGCAGTAAAGTTCGCCCTTAACTCAACTAACTTCCATTGAGCTAGCCTAATTAGGTTGTGATGAGTTGATTTAATACTGGAAAAAAAGTTGAGTTTGATCTTAAGTCATAACAGCTAACTTCGATAAAATCTACAAGCAAATAGCTTTCTAGTTTGATCACATGGAAAATTCTTAAGGACATGCACATTTGTTTTACATGCAATCTGTTAATGATGGGATTACTGAATAAGAAAGTTTACTATTATATTAATATTGTTGAAATTGATGAGTAGGACTTGGGTGAATTTAGATGAACTTGGGTAAATTTAGATAAAACATGAATGAATTCACAAATTTATTATCTTCGTCAAAATTTAGGCAAGTACTGAAACAAAATGTTTCACAAGTATCATTCTAAATTATTAGAGCTTTCAAATTCAAAATATTGACTTAAGTTCTTTTTCACTTTTAGCACTTGATTTTTAAATTTGTTGCTTAATCTAAAGATTTAAGGTATGTCTTGTGTTCTATTTATTACAGTGTTACATGTATATATAATAAGATCTTGACTAATATTTACTTATATTTTGAAGTTACTATACAATACTTGAGTGTCTTGACATTTCATTGTACTTCATGGTTATTCTCTTTGAGAGTCTAACACTTTATAATCATTAAAATAAAATAAAATTGAGGGGTTCGCAGGATAATTAGGGTATGAACATAAATTCAAACTTGGTTATTTTTAAAATTATGATATACCAAAATACTTGAAATATGACTAATAGAAACGCCATAAAAACTGGCATAACAAATAGTAGGATTTATTAGAAATATTTTATCTTATTCTTATTATACCAAAACATGAAGACAACAATCACCTAATTTAAATAATTAAAAATTATTTGTCAAACCTAATTTATACATTATTCTTGTCACAAAAATGAGTTTCAAAGTTTATGTTGAAACTCATAGTCATCATAAAAGAAGGATAATTCAAGTTTGCCAAATAATTTTTTAAAATGTAAAAGACACTGCTTAAGAAACAGTGAGAAAGTTATTAAAGGGGAAAACAATTTTGCCATACACCATTTAGTTCCCGACCAGCCGGTCGCTTGTAGGAAATTTTTCTTGGAATGATATGGGTATTCCAAAATCACTTCCTTCACCACTGCTATTAGCAAATTTTTCATGAGTAAGCAATTCAATGTTCAAGCTCCCTCCAGTGTTGGATGTAGCAAAACTGGCATTGAACTCGCCAATTGCAGCTTCACCATTGTTGGCTCCAAAGTTGCTTGGATGGCATTGTTGTAACCCTGAAATGTTGATGGGCCCTCCATAATTTTCATTATCCTGCTCAATTCTCATGCCATTTTCACCAATTGTACTTCCAATGTGTCCATGAGGTATCCATGTGCTACTACCTCCAATTTCACCAATAGAGCTTCCATGCACAAGCCCCAAATTTTCTTCACCATTCATACCTCCAGAATAATTGGCATTATGAGGGACCCCCACTAAACTATTTTCAACAATAAGAGCACTAAAATTGCCTTGAGGCAACACCATTTGATTATCAATTTCAGCATTGAGATCTCCAAAATTACCTGGAGCTACTAAAAAGCCCAATCCACTTTCACCATTGAACCCTCCAAAATTGCCATGAGACAACACTATCGAATCACTTTTACCAAAAAATCCTCCAAAATTACTTTGAGGCAACATCATTAGGTGATCACTTTCATAAATATTGAAATCACTAGCATTGCCTTGAACCAACTCCTTATCAACATCACCCCAATAATATTCATATGTTGGAATTAGCTCCACGTTGCTCATTCTATTATTATCAACACCACTATTCATCTTATCAGCATTATCTTTCACCAAATTAAGAGTCGAATGTTGCTGTAAAATTGGTCTATCTATGTTGAACCAAGATTCTATGTCATCTTGGACCCCATTGTCTTGAGGACAAGAAATTGGTAATGGTGGTGGTGGATTAGTATTAGGAGGCAATACTAATTGTTGTTCAAAATGACTTATTCTCTTTCTAACAAACTTCAGTTTCTCCTCAACATAACTAAGTAAACGTCTCAAATCATTAACCGCAAAGTCAGATAAAGGCTTACCCTCGTTATAGATTTGGTGCATGAAGATAGACATTTCTTTGTGCTCATTGCTCTCCTTGAGCTTCATAAGCTGGCGTTGCATCCTTTTTGCTTTCTCTTGCATGTAAGTGTGATGGTTAACCATCTTCTTAAGTCGCTCCGCCTCTGGCATATTCTGAAACCTTTGCAGAAGATGTGTAGCCACTTCAAGAGATGGCCACACCGTAGGAAGGGTATCACCTGGACCAGAGATGATTGCACATGCCTCAATGTTGCAAAGGGTGGTTATCTCTTCCATTTTCTTTAACAACCCTACGCGTCTTTTTTTGTAGCAAGCTCTTCTTAAGCCTTTCTCCTTAATCAATTTCATTGTCACCTTTCTCTGAGGGATTGTTGTGTCTTCATTGGGATCGATATCTCCTCTCTCTTCTTCCATGACTCACACTTTGTTTTTGTTTGCTCTAAACTAAAGACAATATGGGGTTTTAATAGGAGAACAAATGACAATGGTAGAAAAAGAAAAAAAAAAAAAAGAAGAAAGAGAAAAGGGTATATTTTGATGGGATTATTCTATCTCTCTCTCTCTCTCTCTCTACATTTATGTCACCTACTCTCTTTTACTATCTCTTTTTTTTAAAAAAAAATCTAAAATTAAGATAAAAGAGATAATACATTTGGACAATTTGGATGCTATTTATTCTTTAAACTTGCGTGCAAGGTGTACATAAAACTCCTTTTTCGGGTGGTAATACATTCACAGTAAAGAAAAAAAATGTACAATATTGTTTAATGAGATTAATTAACAATACATAAATGTCAAATTTATAATAATAAGATGGCATTGATTGTGAATGTAAATAATTTCCCCGAAAGAATTAATGATGTATTAAATAAGCTTAATTACGATTTAATATGATTAAATCTATTTCTCTCTCATCATATATAATTTATCATGTTTGAATTCTACCTCATCTCTTAATTACTATCAGTCGGCACAATGAAAATGCAAGATTTGTGGCTGTGTACATGAATCTATCGCAATTTTGTGACGGATTAGAAATGAGAAAAGAAAAGGGTAGAGTTAGAAAAAAAATCAATTATTAATTTTTAATATTTTCCAATGATATTTTCATCATTTTATAATAATATCAGTTCAAGGAATAGCACAAGATTGAGAAAAACAATTTAATGGCTTTGATTTTTGAAATAAAAAACTGTGCAAGATTAATTGTCCTTTGACTTATTGAAAAAGACACATTACCATAGAGTAATGGGAGCACGATGAGAGTGAGAGAAGGAACCGTTGCAATTAATTAAGACATTAATGAAATTAATGTAAAATAATTAATTCTTTGTTAGAATTCTAAAATGAAAGATATGGAATAAATTTTTTTTCCTATATCAACGAAATTATTATTTTAGAATTAGTACGATATAGGCCCAAAATATCAAATTAAAAAAGCCTTAATTTTCGATTGCTTCTTGATCCAAAATGGTTACTCCAGATAAGCTAAAATTCAACAGTTCTAAAGTGCTTATAATGGAGTATCTTGAGTTCAAACTCCAAGAAATTAAAAACAATAATGGGAAATACCAGCTTTAATATGCTGAGCAAGAAAGTTTTTCTTGGAAAACCTAGCAAGATTTTTCTTTTTTTTAATCCTATATGATATTCATTAATCTATGAAATAAAAGAGTACATAGCTAGGGCGAGCAGCTAGGATAGCTCCATAATAGCCAATTGCCAAATGAAACTATTCCCTAAGAAAGAGTGACACGTATATTATATAGATCCATGCTGCTTTTATATTAGAGATAGCAAGTTGTTAATAGTCAGTAGTTAGTTGGTTTATGACAGTTAAAGTCAGTTAGACATGATTCATGATGTATATATTGCAATTTTTTTTTTTTGGTCTGATATTGCAAGTTAAACTTATTCCAATGAATCATTTCATTCAATTTTATTTATTTATTGTTTTTGGTACAACATTTCAGTCATTCTTCACTTCACTAAATACAAATAATTAATGTGACTTTTTTTGTTGGCATTTTGTTTCGAATGTTTTGGGATCCTGACTTTTGGTCATGCGTGGGATCCAGAGTAACGCTACGGACACGGACTTTGCTTCTTCTAAGTCCATTTAATGTCAATGGGCTTTAATGAGAGGTCCAATCAAATTTGGTTCCATATCAGCTCATTGTATGGCCAAAAATACGGATGGTAAGACGGGCAGTGACATACATATCGGGGCCAACAGCCCAACACAATACCAAAATAAAAACAAATGTTAGTAATATTTTATAGCATCAAGTGTTTTTCTTGGCGGATTGGGCCAACAACCCAAACATCAAGTGTTATTAAAGCAATTTAGTAACGTTTAAAAAATATGTTTTGAACCAAAAAAAAAAAAACCGTTAAAAATAAGAAAATGTTAAAACTCTTTAGTACATTTAGGGCTTATTTGGTTTGAGTTTTCATTTTTCTAGTTTTCTAGAATTTGTGAAGAAAAAACTGAAAATTTTGAAAATTGAAATTTATAATTTTCAAATTTTCAGCTTTTCCTTCACAAATTCTAAAAAACTGAAAATTGAAAACTAAAAACTAAACCAAACAACCCCTTAGATGTTAGGATTGGAATTGCAACATAAAATTTCAATTTCAATTTAATTTAGAATCTTCAATTTTATATTTGGGTTTATTAAAGAAATGTCATATAATTGTTAGAAAATAGTCAAGAAAGAGAGAAAAAAACTATATAAACTTTAATGGTGAGAGATATTCAATTTAAAATTAACAATCCATAGGGTATGAATTAGCAATCAAGAAGAGTTCATTTTAGTTGTTTTTCAATTCTACAAATTGTAGAATTATGATTCCAATTTTATATGTTACTTTTAACGTGAAAAATTGAAATTGGGACGTCTAATTCCAATTTCAAGCTCTAATTCTATACTCAATTTCATATGGCAAATGAGACTCTAGTAGAGTGTTTACTAATGTTATATATGAAGTATGTTACAAAAGAATTTTATTGACACTTTTACATAATTTAACAAAATGTTCCTAATAGAAATAATATTTGCACCCCACCACATATACATGTACATTTACACCACACTAGAGGACAAAAAATGGTATAGCATGAAATATGGAAGGGAAATGAGAGAGAGAAAAGAAGAAGTTTCTCTCACCCTCGTCCCTCTAAAAGCTTCCATTCTTTCTCTCTCTGTTTCATTTTCCTCTCTCACCATTTACGAGAATGACCTTCCATAGCTCATAACTCTCGTTGCCATTGCTCACAAGAAAAAGAAGGAGGATAATCAAGCTCGTTGGCAGTGCACAAATCAATTCTCATGCATGAAGGCTGTCACGACCCGATCCGGCACATGACCACGTGAGAAATCTCATTTCACGTCAGTCTCCGGACCCGTTACCTCTATATGCATGCTCTATTCATAAAAGTCTATTTAAAACATAATTTAACTTTCTCTAGATAAATTGTTTATTCTCTAAATCAAAATAATCATTTCTAAAACCTCATAATGTCTGTTCAATCCAAAATTACAAATTCGTCCATATCATTGAAATATTATCGAAATACACTTCAAAGTTTTATCATGATATGCTCAATGCAGCAACCCATACCCTAGGCCCTGAACCTTGCTTGCACTGGACCTAGCATTCTAGACAGAATCAGAATGCTTCACTCTGGTAAAGCTTGCCATTTGGCACTATTGTAGGATTTGCCGTCTTGTCTTATCTGTAAAAATGAGAGAAATGAGGGGTGAGTTTTGATATCAAAACTGTGAGTGAGTCCTCACCTGAAACTCCCTTTGATGGGACATCAAGGAAACAATGTACGAAATCATAAAACAGGAATATTACTCAAAGGTCTACATGTACATTCGTATACATATATATTTAAATCATCTTTTCGATAAAATAATTTCTCTAATTCACCTTCTGCTGAAATCACTTTTCCTCTTTTGTATATGTATTTATATATTCAACTAATACTTTTACCAATTCAAAAGTAATTTCCTCTATTCTCTTTCATTTCTGAAATCATATAAGCTTAAAATCATGAATTCTTTCATACTTTCAAATAATTACTTTACCACTCCAAAAGCCATTTTATTAATTAACTTTCATGCCTGGTATAAATTAAATTCATAATAACATAGCTCCTAGAGAAACAGGAATCTCCTGACACATCTGGCATTACGTGTTGCCGTCCCAGTGTGTCAATCAATTCTCTAAAATCTCTAGTCACATCTGAGCATTACGTATCGCCATCCCAAGTGTGACAATAATGAGCACCTAATTAGGTCCCTTCTCTAAATACTCTGGCCTGGGTATACTCTGATACCAAGGTTAACGGATTTATCGTTAACACATCGTTCTCTATAGCTACTAAATTAATCTGAAACTTCTTAAAACCATTTTATTCTCTAAGAGCTCTAAATCTCTATAACTCTAAAGTTTTACCTTAGCATAACTTGACTATGAAACCATGCTTAGTGATTTCAAGTCCACAGAATATGTATCCGCCAACGCTCTGAGTCACATGAAGATTCATGCTCTAAAATCCTTTTTCGTCTGAACCTCTATATTATTTTTTATCAACAATAAACTCGTTATATTCTGAAAACTTGAACCCATTTGATTCTAACAGTCTAATCTTAGCATAACTGTGGCTGCTGAAACCATGGCCAAGAGATCACCCTTTGTAGACATTGAGATTCCAAATCTCTACAGAGTATGTAGCCGCCAACCGTTCTGAATCCCATGGAAACTCACGCTCTAAAATTCTTTTATTGATTATCAAAACATCATTCAATCATCAAACTCTTTAAAACTCAAACTATTAACTTGTCAAACATAGTTCAAACCCTAAACTAGGAAAACTCAATATCATATTCTGAAATTATAGAGTCTAAACCATTATTCCACTCTTTTCTCTAAACTTCATGTCTAAGTGTAAAATCATAGCCTAAACATAAATCAATTCCAGAATCCAGGAAAACAATCATAAAATCCTCCAACAATTACATATTTCATTAATTCTATATAAAATCAATACCACAATATGGTCCCATGAGTTTTATCAAAAATACATTTCATGCTCTAAAACCAGTAGTTCAAAACATATAAACTAACTATAATCTCAATCCTTATACAGGATTTTCTCTCAAATCAAACAATAAATAATAGTTTTCATGAAATAACTCTAATGCATAACATAGAAGTCACAGATGTGAACTCACTCACCTGGAGGTGTAAAATATGCAGAAATCATACTAATCGACCTCTAGGGAGCAGAAATGACTCCACTATTTGATATAGAAGTAGCAGAATGCTAGATTAATCTCTAAAACCTCAAAAATCCAACTCTAACAAGGTAAAAAGTTTCTCTCCCTTAAGAAGCTTAGAGAACCACCCATAACCCAATAAAACTTGAAGGCAAGGAAGCAAAATCAAGAGAACAACGTACCTTTAAGCCTTACGAATGACATATTCATGGTTAAACTTGAAGAAATGGAAGAAAATAGAGTCTGGAGGGTGAAAATGGGTTGGGTATCGAGATTTCACGTGAGGGAATGGAGGAAATTATTTTGGAGTGTTCTGGACCTGAGAGGGGTATTTATAGTTATGTCGAGCATTACGTTCATCAAAAAGCGTCCAAAACATATCCTGCACCGCCTTATTGTTCCTAACCATTGCAGTGCTCACCAGAATATTTAATCATTTGTTTTCTTTCCATTAACTTTAAAACATAAATGTAAATAAGAAAATATCCCCCCAATTGGATTTAAATAAAATATTAGAAAAATCAAAATCCCAACAAATCAAAATCTAATTTTTGGGTTTTAATTCAAATTCGAAAAATCTTACTATTTCGTAAACTTGTAAGCTAAAAACGGAGTACTTAAGGGTTTCATAAAATTCGTTAAAAATCACTCTTCAACTCATTTTTCTCTAGGGAACAATTACCGGGACTTTTGGTCCCATGAATATAGCTCTATCATATAGCCCTCCAAGGGCATGTAGGTCTAGATTTAGCGAAATTTAGGACCTTGAACAGTTAACACAACGACACCTTTATTGGTTGAAAAAAATTTTCTAACCATTTTATTTATTTTGAAAAAAAAACTGGGTATTACAAAGGCTTAGCTTATTTCATTCTTCTTTTGTTTCACTTCTTTTTGGAGGAAGTGGAGGAAAGGACAAATGAAAATGAGATCTTCTATATCTCTTAACAATTTGTGAATCAGTTTCCGTTGTAAGGTATGTAGATTTATTATTTCCATTTGATTTTTCATGTGTTTGTAGTTTATGTCCCAAGACAAGGATAATTATTTTTTTAGAATTTTTTCAGCAATAAAACAAATTGAGAATAACTCTGTTAGAAGTTAGAAAGTTGTAAATGTGTATTATGAACTTATAAACTAGTGTTAAAATCTTGTAAACATGTGTTGTAAATGGATGATTATTTATTTTTTTAGAATTTTTAGCAATAAAACAATTTGAGAATGACTCTAATAGAAATTGGCATTTGTTGTTATTATTGAAAACTGGAGTTATGTTATAAGTTAACATTTCCTGTTATTATTGGAAACTAAAGTTGGAAAGATGTAAACTCATGCTTGAAAATTGTAAATCCGTGTTAAAATCTTGTAAACATGTGATAAAAAACTTGTAAAACATTGCTAAAATCTTATAAACCCCTATTAATAACGTGTAAACCTATGTTAATTAGTTATAAAGTAGTTATTAATAATTTTAAATATGTTATAAATACTTGTAATGTGGTTTATACCTTCAAATCTGTTCTAAATAATTTTAAACTAGTGGTAGAAATATGTAAACTGGTGTTTGAAACTTATAAACCAATATAGAAAAAAATTGTAAATCAATGTAAAAAATTTGTAAACCTTGTAAAAAAATGTTCTCTATATATGCATTCAATGCTCGTTTGTTGAGATATGTTTTGCATAACGACTATATTTAACTTGAATATTGGGCTTTTGTTTTTGTTGCAATTCTTTTAATATACTCAATTGAAAAAAAATGAAGGATTCAATAAATGTTGATACATATTTTCATGTTAAAGTTGAGATGGATCATCATGAAGGGAATTATAAGATGGAGGACATACACAATTTTAATACAAATTACTTGGTTTGTGATATTATTGTTTGGTGGTTTATTTTATGGCACATCAATGGGGTTATTGAGAGAACATTAGGGAACATAATTGTGTGTAATTGAAGTATTTGTGGTTTTTGTATAACTCATGTGTGCCCTTAAATATAATACATGCAAATGCTCATGTATTTATTATATGTATAAGAATTTTATAAATAGTAGAATATATTTTAGCCATAATGTTTGCATAAAGTGGTGATTTATTTGATTTTTCATGCTTGAATTTTCCATGGTTTATCTATTAGAAGTAATATACTTCAAAATCCTCCAAAAACATGTACAAAAATTATAAACCAGGACAAAAATACATGTAAACCATGTTTATAAAAAATATAAACCTATTCTAAAAATTGTAAATGAATTGAAAACAAATATTAATCAAGTTAGGATAAAGTGTAAAATCAAGTACAGAAGAATTGTATACCAGTATACAAAAACTTATAAATTATGTTCATAAAATATGTAAACCAAGTTATAAAAAATTATAAACTAATGAAGAAAAATACTAAATAGGTCCAGGATAAAATGTAAAACCATGTGTAGAAAAATTGTAAACTAATATACATAAACTTGTAAATCATATTCATAAAGCATGTAAACCCGTTCTAAAATTGTAAACCAATTGAGGATAAATATTAAATAGGTTAAGGATAAAATGTAAAACTATATGCAGAAATTTATATATCAATACACAAAAACTTGTAAACTATGTCCATAAAACACATAAATCAGTTCTAAAATTGTAAACCAATTGAGAATAAATACTAAATAGGTTTAGGATAAAATGTAAAACTATATGTAAAAAAATTGTAAACTAATATACAAAAACTTATAAACCATATTCATAAAACATGTAAACCAATTCTAAAAAATTGTAAACTAATTGAGGATAAATATTAAATAAGTTCAGGATAAAATATAAAATCATGTGTAGAAAAATTATAAACTAGTACACAAGAAATTATAAATCATGTTCATAAAATATGTAAACCAGTTCTGAAAAATTGTGAATCAAATGAGCAAAACTACTAAACAAGTTCACAAAACTAGTAGTATTACTTGTATTTCAATCATCCAAAATCCTCTTTACATGCACGTTACAAGCACAACCATTGCAAACAATATCTCTGTAAGTATGGTGGTATGCAAATATGATTTATGTTTTTCTAATGCTCCATTAATATATAGTTTGCCTAACCCACAAATGCACAAATTAATATTACTAATCCTTGCCGTCCTATATGATGTTAATTATTTAGAGTTCACACGAACATAATGATATATCGCCCTACTAGTTCTTTGTTGGTGCCTGCATTGATCAGATACGAAAGTATGTGGACTTGCTAGAGAAGATTCTAACGCAGATTAAAAACAGGATGGAGATTCTAAAAGAATTATTTATTATAACTTAGCAATCAAATTGTATAAACATGTAATCAACCCTAGTTGTGAATGATGGAAATTAAGTAACACTAATCCACTTGCTAAATCTTAGGGCAAATCTTCGATCCATTTCACTTAAATCTTTGGCACTTATTTTCATCACCTTTCGCAGTGACAAACAGTTAAGGCTTGATTGGTAAATAGTTCATTTAAGCAGGAAGTATTTTATAGTTAAATATGTAACCATAAAAGTGATTATTTTGAGTGTTTTAAAAAGTATCTCTTGAAAAGCTAGATTATTTAACTTTTCAAAAATCACTAAAAATGACTTGTTAAGAAGTAATAAGTTGTATGATTAAATAGGATAAAAAATTTAAATTAAAATTTTAACTTTCAAAAAGTTTTAAAAAAGTCATAAGCTTCATTATCTATAGCATAGTTTACGCACGTATATTCGATGTGTAATACTTTGATCCTGATTAAAACTTAAAGGAAAGCAAGTTTGACAAATCTCTCAAATGTAAATAAAATATTGCACAAACAAAATATTCTGATCAGTTGATGGTATAATTTTTACATCTTTAATACATCAAAATTCAACTCATTAAATTTTTATAATTTTTTGATGATTCTCAAAAGTAATTTTATAAATAATTTATTTATAAATTATTTATATCTCATAAGAACTCATTAAATTCTTTATTTAATTTTATAAATACTTTATAACTCCTTTAGTTCACCCCTCTACACCTCCTTTATATAATAGAAGAATCTTCTATCCAAGCACCTGTACATACGACAAAGTTCTTATGTGCGAGCTGAGGTTGCTATCTGACCATCAGAGGTACATTTTGTTATTAATTTCAATTTTTAATAATATGTAAACATAAGGAAGCACTAATGTAACACATTGACAATGTTTTGTTAAATTTATATCGAATAACAACATTATAAATTTACATGTATGGGCTTTATTCTCATATAATAAAAGTTTCTTTTTAAACTTTTTTGGAGCACTTTCTATGACTTTGTTGTCGCGCTTAACTGGAACTTCAACGCAATGCCAAATTAATTCTTTATACGAACATAATCTGTTGCTATTAATTTTGTGGTTATCCGACGCAGGACTTCTGTTGAACTCAGGTACAAATTGCGATTTGAACTCTGAAGTTTAATTTCTTCCAAGATTTAATTAGAAGTTGATTTGTCATAATGTCCACCACCTTTTATTTCCCCAAAAGATGTTATTAATTTTTTGACGTATGCAGGCGTTTCTTCACATTTGAGTGGCTTCAGATGACCTTGATCACTTCCATTGGACCTTCAACACAGCATGAATCTTCACAACAAATCTTCCTCTTGCTTTTAGATGCTGCGTTCAAGTTTTTTTTTTTTTCTAAATAAAGGCGAATATAACAACGCTTCCTTATTCTCTTTTATTTTAGAGTGTCTTATCTCATCTTTCAATTATATTTTATTTTATGACTCTATCTTAATGTTATCTTTTATAACCAATTGACTGATACTTCATATTTACTGAATTTAACTAATCTTTGACTTTAACTTTGATGGATTAACAGTATAAATTTTTTTTACACTATCTTTCAATTAATTTTTTTTATTTACATGACCTTCTAAATAATGGATTAAAATTTAATTATATTCACTAATATAATAATACATAATTGGATAAAAGTATTAAAAATTATTAATTAAATTTATTTAAAACACTTTTCTATTACATGTATAGTTTTCAACAGTTAATACCACAATGGATGACAAAAATTTTAGTGGCTTTGTCGCCGGAGAAATGTTTGCCCTCCTCCGCATGATTCCGTTCCATTGTTAGCATCTCTGTGTCTGATGATCAGTTGTAATATAATGAAAGGTATTCATCCCAATGCCTTACCACAATCACATAGCGTATTAAAGATCAAATATACTCTATCTGTTTTACTCCATCCGTCCATAAATAAAAAAATAAGTAATGTGTCGTTGATATTATAAATGATGGATATATGTTTTAAAACCAAAATAAAAAAAAATAAAAAAAAATTAACAGATAGAGTGAAACGAATGAAATAATTTTACCTTCATGGCAAGACACGTTTGGTACAAGCCTCTCATCTTCTTCATAATTTAGACTCATCAATCCCATAAAATATTTAGGGACATTTTCATTAAGTCATTATCTGATGTAATTTTCGTGGTGCTAAAGGTTTAAAATATAAATTTGGCCTTTTGCGCATTGACCTATCATTTAGCTTTTATGGTGCTCGAATGCAGATGTGGCCTTTGCACATCGATGAAGGGGTTATTCCTTGTAAATGCTTTGCTTATACAATTAATAATAAATATATTATATTGAACGGAACTTTATTAACTATTCTTTATTCAACGTACACAGGATAAGTTAAGAAAGTAAACAACTTTATTTTTTTAATATGTTGCAAGAAGATGTGCAATATATATATATATACACACACTATGTTAGTCCGATGGATAATTAAGCGATGATCTTTATCAGGAGCAAAAGTAGGTTCCTAAAATATTTAATAAAAAGCAATATTTTCAATATCTGTAAATACTAAATATATACTTTTTAAATACTTATAGGGATCAAATTTAGAATGATAAAAGCAAAACTAAAGTATTAAAATAGACCAAAAATAAAATTAAAATGATTTATATTTATAAGAATTAAAAAAATATTTAAAACTAACAATAGTAATAGAGTTTAATTTTAATCTACTGAATGCATAAAAACAAGCCATCCAATTAAAATATTTCATTTGCATGATTTTTCAAGTAGTAAGAATGAAAGCTAACTATCATAATTAATATGCCAATATAAGATTAGATAATTGCATAAAAAAATTTACACTGTCAATGCACAAAAATTAAATCCATAATTATAGGGTTAAATGCTTTTAGAACTTTAGAATTATGTGCAATTTACACAACTTTTCAAAATATATATTGGGACACCCTGAACTTTTCAAACTATGTAAAAAATCCTACTTTTTAAAAGTGCAAAACTTTAAGTCATAATAGGCTTCGGGTTAAACAAATCAGGGTGTTAATTACATATGAGAATTCACAAACAAGGTATCGGGTTGTATAAATTAGAAATATTAAGGGGTTAAGTGTATATAAATCTTACCTTCACTAGTTGCCAAAATTATGCCGATGGATGTTTTGGATTTGAAAAGTTCAAAGTGTTACAATGCATATTTTGAAAAGTTAGAGTGTAAATTACACATGACCTAAAGTTCAAAGAATAAAATATATTTAACCCCCATAATTATATACCAAACCTACTATAATTACAAACCATCCATTTCACTCATTCCAAAGTAGATCTAAACATCACTATATTTGCAGTGGCAAAGGATAACTAGAAAAATTAGGGGGAAACATAAAGTAATGATATGTTTTCCTAACCATCATTTCTCTTACTTTTAAATTACACACTCACAATGGTATGAGTTGTAATTACACAATATTCAATGATTGTTAAGTATATGTAAGGGTTAAATTAAGCGGATTTCTATATATACTAAATAGAAAGATTTATCATAATAAAGATAATAACCAAATAAATTTTAACATACTAATATGTAAATGAAATATCTTGATAATAACATAGAGAACATATAAAAAGTTTTAGTGTGGTTTTTTTTTTTTCACAAATTAGAAAATAAAACAGTCTTGACCTTATTATATATTCGTGGATTTTTTCCTTCATATAACAACACATATTAATTTTCTAATACTCCTTATAATAATATATATATATATATATATATATATATATATATATATATATCCAAAATAATTGGGGGATAGGTGACTCCTCAAAATGGAGTAATATCGGTATCCATTATAAGACCATCAAAATTGAAAACACCCATAAAAAATAATAAAACAACACCCACAAAAAGGACAATAAAAAAAACATAAAACACAAAAATCTGAGCAATGAAAAAAAAATGAACAGTGGGGGTAATAGCAGTTTACTTCAACAATACTCCCACAGTTATATACTCTCTCACTTTAAAATTAATGTCATTTTAGGATTAATTTTGATACATTGATAATATTTATCATCCAATTAAATTCTTTCATTTATATGACCTTCTAAATAGGGAATGTGAAAATCAATTATATTTGATAGTATAATAATATATTTGATAACAATTAATATATCAAAATTAAATTAGTTGTTACATATAGATACTTCATGTAATATTTAATACGTCAATTGTTATTAAATAGTGCACCTCATCTATATTTTTATTATGAAATATGTATAAAGAATAATTCTTAACTTTTAGAGTAAAATACAATCTCCTCTTTTGAGAGAAGGCTTTATTACACTCCCCTTCATTTTTAAAATCTACACCGCCCTCTCCTATAGACATGAAAATAAAATACAACCCTACCATTGAGAAATGATATTATTGCACTCTCATCCCTTTTATTTCTAAAATATATATTACCATCCTTCATAAATTTAAGATAAGATACAATTTAATATATTTTTCAAATTTTTTTATTAATTATTCATTTTCTCTTGGTTATTATTTTGTTGTTGGCTAAAATAACCTTTATTAATTATATACTTTTATAAAATAAAATACATGTGACTTATAATAATATAAAGTATTGAGTTATATATCCATTTTAAATTATTATTTATATTAAAAATGAAAAAATAGAAGCACAAATAAGTAATAGTAACAATAATTTGTAATTATTATTTTTAAACTAAAAATTATATGTTTTTCAACTATTAATTTTACAATATTAATCTATATTTTTATTGTAACATCACAAAATTCTTCTGTTATGTTCTCTGTGATTATATACAAAATTAATAAATATTATTTATATATATGTATTCTAAAATAAAACACCTTAAAAGATTTGTGATTTTTTATTTTCAAAAAATTATTACAAATCATTGTTACTATCTATAGTTTATCTTCTTAATATATTAAAATTTTAAAAGCTATATTAAATACATGTATATATAAATATATCTATATTTTGTATTATTATATGCACATATATTTTAATTTCTTAAAAAAATTAATATATAAATATATAAAACTATTAATAAAGGGTGTTTTGGTCAAAAATAAAATAATAAGTATGAAAAAATAAAAAAATAATAGAAATTAAAAAATAAAATGTAGCATTTTTCAATTTTTTAGGGGAATAGAATATATGTTTTAGAAATAAAGAGGAATGAATTGTATAATGTATAAATAGAGGAGATGAAAGTGTATGTTTTAGAAATAAAAGAGGGGAGTTTAATAAAAAAATTTCTCAAGAGGATTTTTTAATGCAGGATAAAATTATTTTTATATTATTGTCCAATCAAAATATTTTATTTGGATAACTTTTGAACTAATAGATATAAAAATTAACTATTATATTTTATGTGTCAATATATAATTATATAATTATGTAAATTTTTTTATATTGTCAGTGCATAATAATTAAATTCTTTATGATAAGTATATTAACTTTTGTAATTTTACCTCCTCAATAATTGGATTCTAGACCTGTCCTTAGAATATCTTTAATCAATTAATCAGTTGATAAGATTGACCCAACTGATCGACCTTTCAGTGTATCACCACTACATTAATTAAATATTAAATATAAGTTATTTCACATAATGAAAAAAAAAGGAGGAAGATCAGGTTGAATGAACTATCGTAGAACAGGTTAGAAAGACCAAAATATCCGTACATCAGCTTTTGATATAGCGTTTGGATGTGGTCGAAGTCATGTACCATCATAAAAATATCGTCGAAGTCGCGCACTATCTATTTTCATCTTGTATTCTTTAAATCAAGAATTTAATTTTAACGGAAAGAGAGTATAAAATTTTCCATTTACTTAGCTTTTAAAATAGTGGGTATGAGATTTAATCATATTTAATTATGTAACATTATATAATCAAGTGGTAGTATAAATTATTTTTATATTATTAGTGTATAGAAACTAAATTTTTAAATTAGTTTGCTGAAGTGTTTTGTCTTTGACACTGAAGAGTAAATGCATATCATATTAACTATTTTCATCTTTATAGATTAGCAAATAATCAATCTGTTTCACTTATTATCTTTTTTTTTAAAATATATGTCCATTTTTAATATCAAAATATAGTATAATTTTTTTCTTCCAATAATACTCTTAATTCAATTAACTATATTACTGAAAATAGTGCATATAGATGAAATGGTATATTAATTATATTAATGAAAGTGGACAATAGTAATTTCATCTATCTATATAATTTTGTATTATTATCAGAATCAATTTATTATTTTTAATTTGCATATTTTTTAAAGATAAATTAAAACAGATAAAATAGTACATTTGGAATTTATTATTGTCAATTAACATTTAAAAGACACTTTATGCTGTCTTTTTTAAAATGTCTAAAAAAGTATAAATCATGGATAAAATCTCAAACTAATCTCTCTTAGATTTTGCGTAGGATAAATTGATCCCTCTAGAAAAAAAAATACCTCAACAAATCCTTATCAATTAAAAACATCATCAAACAAATTAATTTTATATTTCTCTTCTAGAAAAAATAAATTTATATAATACAAAATTTAAGAGAGATCAGTTTGGAGTCTTTTGCTTCACCAGTTTCTTTATTTCCTATGAAAGAATTAGTTTAAAAAAAAGTTCGGCATTTAGGTGTACGGACAAAAAAACGTGCAAACAAAGTTTGATGGGCATGTCCACTTCACTTGAGTTGAGCCCACAGGGCGATGCAAGCCACCTTTTTGGAATGGAGGTCTCTTTCTTAACACCACACAACCAGCTTTTGTTTATATTTTAACGCAACAAGCTAGAAAAGCTTCCTTGGCATATGCACGTTAACAAGATGGTGGCAGTCTGCTAATCTCTTAAGCAAGTGCAAAAAGTTATTGTGGATTCATATCTGATGTGGAATGCAAATCTAATAGCCAAAATACTAACACTCACCTCTTTTTTCTACGTGCCATTACATTAGATTTCCACTTGGATGCAAGTCACGCCTCATTAATTAACGGTTCAATTTAAGTTTTCTTTAAATACATGAAACCTTCAATTTAAGTTATATTTAAATACATGAAACCAAAAAGTTATATACCCACCTCCTTTCAGAATATTTATTCATTTTTAGATAAAGTCATCTTTTAAAATATTTGTTAATTTTATATTTCAATAAAATAGATTTTTTTGTTCCAATAGTACCCATAGGGTAATTAATAACTATTAGTGTAATTTTACATTTTTAACCATTTAATGTATTTCACAATTAATGACTATTAGGATATATTAGCCTATACACCATTATTTTATATATGAATGCTTTGTTATCATATTTCTTAATATTCGTTTTTGTCCAAATTTAATAGATATTTTGAAAGGGAAGGAGTATAACCTAAAAAGAGGGAGAAAGGATTATAATGAGCTGTAAGTACTAAGGAGTGTCTATTAGCTAGGATGGTTTTGAGAGTGATTGCTAATTTGTTTATGGCTGTGTAATTTATTTCAATTTTTTAAAAAATAATTATGAAATTTAAATTTTTTATATAATTAAAAAAGTTGAAATTAATTTTTTTTAGAAAATATTTTTTTTAGCTTCTAATAAAAATCAATTTTTTGAGGTTCTAATTATTTTTTAAAAACCATACAAATATACAAACAAATGGTTTTTTAGATTAAAAAAGTGATTTCAGCAAAAAAAGGAAAAATCTCATCCAAACGATGCCAAAATATTGGTTCCCTCCGATATGGCAGACCATATTTACTAATGTTATACATGTGCGATTGCCAATAGTTCATTTTACGAAGGATGGGATAGCGATAAGTAATGTCCGAAGTCTGAAAGGAGTGTCTGATAAGACTTTTTAAGGAAACAGAAAGACAAAACTTTATGCGAGGATGACCGTGGCATGATATGTATAGTGGATTAATATGTAAGTATGCTGAGTAGAAAATTTTTCCAATACATTATTATGAGCTAGGCATGAAGAATTATAGCATGTTTGATTTTTGTTTGGAAAGTAAATCATAATTTGGATAAAAGCTATAAGGGAAAATCTTTTATCCAAACCATAATTTAAAATTTTTAAACACGAAATCAAACATACTATTAGATGCTCTAATAATCGAAATGATATGAATATTCTTCCCTTCCTTTATGCCATGTTCAGAGAGGATGACTGATTTTTCTACTTTATTTTATATCTTCTTCCCTGGGAAAAAGTTCTGCTACATCTTTCTAAATGAATCTGACATGGTTGGTACGTTTATTGAGTAGACAGAAAAGAAACGGATCGAGTCGCTTGGAGTGGAAAGAACCACACTAGAGGCAGAAATTAATGGCTGCAAAAATATGTCACTCTAGGAAACCTAATAGAGCCCTCATTCTGCAAATTTCGTTTCAACACTTATAGAACAATTAGTAAGTTATAATTATATTATATTCCATTTATCTAAGAATAAATGCTTCTTTAATTATTTTCTCACTTAAAAGTAAATTCACTTTAAAAATCCTCTTTTTTCCCAATCATTATTATCATTTTTTGAGTACTGTAAATGTATATGTGCTCTAGATAATTAATCTGGTGAAGCTATCTTGATGAGGGACTATACCGTTTGCTACTCCAGGTTCTAAGATTTAGGTTTTTTCACCTAACCATTCAACACCAAAAGAGTAAAAGTTATTGCACATTGTAATATCACATGTAATTTAAAGTTCCTTTTCTCCCTCCCATGCCTCTTGGTGAGGTTGAGTTCTTTCATCTATCACATGTAATTTAAATTTTTAGGAGTTTGATAGGCGAAATCAAAATTTTGAAGTACCTACAATTCAATTTTTTTTTTTTTTAGTTTTTCAGAATTTTCAAAGATAATAAGATTTGAATTTATAATCTCATACGTATTATATAAATCATTGTACTTATATCAATTAGGAATAATTAATGCCTCTTTCTGACTTGGTTTAGTATTGTTATGACTTTTTAAGAGTTATTGAGCTTTTTAAACTCTCCAAAATTTACTTTGAAATTCATAGTAGACTTATTTGGTAAATATATTATAAAATTATACTTAAAATTCAAAATACTTATAATGAATATAGATATTAAAAAAGATAATTTATTCTTTTATTGTTGTCATGACCCGATCCGGCATGTAACACGTGAGAAATCTCATTCTTACGACCTTGGACCTTTATATGCTCCTTCATAAAAGTCTATTTAAAGCGTAATTGTCACTTTCTTTAGACAAATTGTTTATTTTCTGAAATCAAAATAATCATGTTTGAAACATCATAATGTCTTTCAATCCAAAATTACAAATTCGTCCATATCATTGAAATATTACCGAAATACACTTCTAAGTTTTATCATGATATGCTGAATGCAACAACCCATACCCTAGGTTCGACCCCTACTGGACTAGAGCACTTTAGCAGAATCGAATACTTCACTCTAGTGAAACTTGCCATTTGGCGTTGTGCGGCAGTGTAGGATTTGTTGTCTTGTCCTTATCTGGAAATGAGATAAATGAGAGGGGTGAGTTTTGATACCAAACTCAGCTAGCCTCACCTGAAACCCCATTTCATAGGACATCCAAAAACAATACATGGAATTATAACAACATCAATAATATCCAAAAATCATGCATAATCAAGTATACGCACATTTTATATATTTAGTTTTTTTAAATAATCATTTTACAAACCCAAACTCATTTCCTCTAATTCATTTTCTTTCTGAAGTCATATAAGCTTAAAATCATGAATTTTCTCATACTTTCTAATGATTACTTTGCCGCTCCAAAAAACCATTTCATTAATTACTTTCATACTTGGTGCAAATTAAACTCATAATAACATAGCTCCGAGAGAAACAAAAATCTCTGGACACATTTGAGCGTTACGTATCGCCGTCCCAGTGTGTCAATCCATTCTCTAAATCTCTAGTCACATCTTTACGTATCGTCACAGTGATAATCATTCTTAAATCTAATCACATCTGGCATTACGTATCGTCCATGTGGTAATCAATCTCTAAATCTCTAGTCACATTTGGGCGTTACGTATCACCGTCCCTAATGATAATCAATTCTCTGAAATCTCTAAATACCATGGCCCGGGCATACTTGGTACCAAGGTTAACGAATTTACCGTTACACACAGTCTGTTCCTATAGCTACTATAAATTAATCTGGAACACTTAAGACCCTGTTTATTCTCTGAGCTCTAATCCCTTAACTCTAACAGTTTGACTTTAGCATAACTTGATTATGAAATCATACTCATTGATTTCAAGTCCATAGAATATGTATCCACCAACTACTCCAAGTCACATAAAGACTTATGCTCTAAAACTCTTTTATCGATTATCAAAAGATCATTCAATCATCAAACCCTTTTAAAACTCAAATTATTAACTTGTCAAACATAGTTCAAACTCTGAACTAGGAAAACTCAATATCATATTCTAAAATTATAGAGTTTAAACCATCATTCCACTCTTTTCTCTAAACTCCATGTCTAAGAGTAAAACCATAGCATAAACATAAACCAGTTCCAGAATCCAGGAAAACAATCATAAAATCATCTAATAATTAAACATATAATCCATTCTACATAGAATCAGTTCAACAACCATGGTCCCATGAGTTTTATTAAAATACAAATTCATGCTCTAAAACCAGGAGTGCAAAACATTCCAACCAGTAATCCCAAATCCTTGTATAATAATTCTCTAAATCAAACAGGAATCACAGTTTCATGAAAATAACTCTAATGCATAACATATAGGTCACAGATGTGAACCCACTCACTTAAAGGGGTGGAATATGTAGAAATCATACTAACCGACCTTTAGAAGTAGAAATGACTCCACTATCTGAGATAGAAGCAGGAGAATGTTAGATTAACCTCTAAAATCTCAAAATCCAACTCTAACAAGGTAAAAAACTTCTCTCCCTTAAGAAACTTAGAGAACCATCCATAACACAAGAAAACTTGAAGAAAAGGAAGCAAAATCAAGAGAACAACGTACCTTTAAACTTAGATGATAGAAGATTCCAAGTTAATCTTGAAAAATTGAAGGAAAATGGAGTTTTAGGAGTGAAAATGGTGAAGAAACAGGGTTGGGAGGTGAAGAATTAGTGTTTCAGAGGGGAAAAGGTGTGAGGGCGTTCTGAATGGTCTGCCCGAAGGGGGTTTAATATTTCTGCGAGCGGCTTGCTCACGAGAGCGCCCAACACATATCCTGCACCGCCTTACGTTTTTTGACCGCTAACGCTTACCAAAATATTTATATTTCTTAATTTTAAGTTAATCATTTGTTTTCTTTCCATTAATTTTAAAGAATAAATGTAAATAAAAAATACCCCCCATTTGGATTCAAATAAAATATTAAAAATTCAAAATCCCAACAAATCAAAATCTAATTTTTGGGTTTTAGTTCAAATTCAAAAAATCTTACAATTTTCGTAAACTTGTAAGCTAAAAATGGAGTACTTAAGGATTTCATAAAATTCATTAAAAATCACTCTTCTACTCATTTTTCTCTAAGGAACAATTATTGGTTTTGCTTCAAGAAATTGACTCTATCATATAGCTCTCAAAGTGGAGTTCAGAACTTAGTGAAATTTATGACTTAAACGACAAATAAGATAGCTTGCACCCTCCCCTATTTTAAAAGAAATTTCTAAGCTTTTTATTTAAAGCCGAGGTATTAGAATTGCCATGAAAGAAAATAATAGTTTTTAAAGTTTTAGAGAATATAAATGATCTCTGAAAGTATTACATGAGTTGATATCAAAAGCAGAATTGATTGCTTAAAATCAGGAATAAAAACATCTCAAATTTTCTATTCCAAATGGCATAAAATTAACTTATATTTTTTATAAGGCAAAAACTATCCTCTTAAAAGCAACCAGGCCAAACCAAACCTCTATCCATTCACGCTTATCTTCTGAACGAAGTATTTAGAATCCGATATAATTTCATATCCTTTCTTCTTCTTCTTTGTTAGTGACATATCCTTTCTTCTTTGTTTGTACACATTGACGTACATATAACGGTCAAAATTGATTCAACTAAAGCATTGACTTATAATTAACAACTACATTACTCTTTTAAACAGTAATCATCAAATAATCAACAATTATGTCCTATCTACTCAATGGTTCCCTTTCACATCAACGCCACAATAGCCGGTGGTTCACTTATGAATTACCATGATGTATCATCATGGAATTTGATATAATTAATTGTTTCTAGGGAGTATTGTTGACATTATTGAGCAGATTAATTCAATTTCGGCACAATTTTTTTCGATGCTACTTTTTAACCCTCACATTTTTTTTTGGTTACATACCCTCACTTTTTTTGATCTCTTAATAAGTTTTTTATTATATCTTTTGCACTTCAGAGTTTAGACTCCACAAGAGATATTATTTACATAAATAACTTAAATACGCCTTTTATAAAAAAATAATTTATGCATATTGTTAGTGTAATTTTATTTTAATATCCAACTATGTATTTTTATATTAATAGAGGTATTAATCATCCATTATCTTAAAAATATTACAATATAAGTATATGATTAAATTTGCGTGCAATACTCTTACAAAAATTTATTTTCCTCGATTTTGGAGACCGATCCAAGGCTAATTCAACAGGAAGGACAATGAAAGGACCCTGTCTTCTTTGTTGTATATGTCGCTTACCACAAAAATAATAATAAAAAGAAAGATGTCTTTGTATATGTTTATATACTTATATATGGCTTACCACAGAAATTACAAAAAAAAAGTTCGATTTATTATGTGTCCTGAGTTCAATCAAAAGCTTTTACCTACCCAACCCAACAAATATGGGACAAATAAAGTGGGACATATATATGCAGTGGGGTGAATGATATGAACGTAAGTACCTAACTATGACATTTCATAGAATTTAGAAATGACGAGTTAAAACTCCAACAGTATGTATTCTCTTCATGGCCAGGCCTTGGATATTTCTCTTACTTCTTTTTTTTTCCCAATTATTATTAAAGAAAATGACTCTTCGTCATCATAGAAAAGAACAAGTGAAGGGTAGGAAGCAAGTTTATATACGTGCAAAGTTATAGTGGCAGAGCTTGAAAAGAAATTCTAGGGTAGCAAGTAACATGTAATATAGATATGATGATAATAAAATTAAAATTAATTGTACATCACATATATAATTTATGTAACACTCACTCATTTTAAAGGTAGTGCTAAAAAAAATTTTGCCAATCAAAAATGATATTTATCATTATGCTAGTTAAGTACAAATAAATTGTTCCAATGAAAGTATTTAACATTAATATTTACGAATCAACCTTCACATAACACATAATAAATTCAAACACATTATTTAAACATAACTCTAAATGCTATAGAATGAAAGAGATTGTCTTCCTCTGCATTATTGACTAATCTGAAACCAAAAATAGGGATGAGAATTGAAAATAATTCTAGGAGGGAATGAATATCTCTATAACATTTTGAACTATGGTGATTCCAACGCATTTACACGAAAAGTACACATGGTCACATCTCTTTTATAAGAACATAATCATATATCATAGCATAAATAGGATGTATTAGATAATGCATGTCATGTAAAGCTTATTAAGATTAATCTTTCACTTTCCCCGTTGTTACACATAGTTGAAGGTCTTCTCTTAATTTATTTCTGTTCACTATTTAATATCGTGACTACAAAGGGAGACGTTTATGCCACACTAACCAAGGCAGGTAATATAAAAGAACATTTCATCTTGATCCTACTATCTTCTTGTGGTTAAGGGCAAAGTTTTAAAATGTCTTTTTTTTTTCAATATTTTCTTGCATAGTTGTATAAATGCAAAATATGAGATGCAAAGTAATAAATACAAATAGAACTTAAAAGCCAACATAAATCTTCAAATATTATAGCTGAATCCTTTAAAATAAAACTTAAAATTAAGCACTGAAATAAATGAGATATAATACATAAATATAGTTAATGTATAATTAAACTTAAAATAAATAAAATACATAGATATTCAAGTAGTATAATCTTGACGACTCAAAGTAATATAACTCACTATTTAACCTTATCAATAATTAGCAATTTTAATTAAAGATAACTTGAAATGTGAAGGAATAGTCAAGTATAATGATAGTGGAAAAATGATTTTAATATAAAGGAATAATAATTCAAAAGAAGTGGAAGTCAATTAGAAAGAGAAATGACTGGATAATCTTGAAGATAAATAAGTAATATAGAAGATAGTTAATGTAACATAAATTTACTCATAAAACTATGCAAAACAAACCAATTATTGCTTGAAATCTCCTAAACTCTTATGAGATTTTCTCTTTAAAACCTTATAAACTTTCATGATATTTCTCTATAAAATTTCCTAAACTTTTATGAGATTTATTTGTAAAATCTTTTAAATTCTTATGAGATTTCTTGGTAATCTCCTAAATTCTTATGGAATTTCTCTGAAAATCTCTTAAATTTTTATGATTTCTACATAAAATCTCATAAACTTTTATACACATAAAACTAAGATTTTGAAAATAATTAGGCAATGTAACCATGGTTTGAAGAGATTTCTTCCCTACTTTAAAATCATTGTAGAGATAACACTATAATCTCATGATTACTCATTCTTCTCTCTCTCTTCCTTCCATTTAATCTCTTTCAAGAATGCACAAAGCTCTATACTTGATCTCTTTCAAGAATGCTTAAAATTTTACATTTCTACACTTGCAATTCATTCTTCACATCACCATTTTATATAGAGGTTATAAGCTTGGCCAACAAGCTTTGAAGCTTGATCTCCAAGTAAATTAAATACATATTATTGTATTATTATATATTATATCTTAAAGATTATATATATATATGTGTGTGTGTGTGTGTATGTGTGTGTGTGTGTGTGTTAAAATGTCTCTATAAAATGAGTGATAATTTAATTTATAAATCACAATATTTAATTCTTTGATAAATTCTTATTAGGCTATTTTACAATAATCAACTCAAATAACTAACAAGAATATAAAACATTATATAAAGAAGAGGATGTTACAATTTATAATAAAAATTGTTCAAAAATTGCATTGATCACTTACAAAGTTAGATAATTATATGTTTTACTTTAAGCCATTTTTTAATGATCTAATGTCTAAGTTTGCTCTTCTCACTCCATAAACTCTTTGTAAGCTTTAAAATAAATCACTAATAAGAGATTTTTGTTTTATCTTATAATATTGTTCTATGTTTTTTTAATGACTTGAAAGTGTCAACAATTTAATTAACATTTTAGCATTTCGGTAATTTCTCTTCTGATGTATTTGGTTTGACGATGAAAATGGAGGAAAAAAATTATGAATAAGTATAATATGTAATTTCATGGATGAATTTTACGTGTAAAATTACACAATAAGCTCATGAAAAAAAAATTCATTTTCACCAATACCAAACACATCCTTAATATAAATAATCATACTATTTATGAAAAAACTCATCTTTATTATATTTATTGCGTGATAATACATCACTTTTTTTTCAATTAGAAAATAAACTAACAAACTCGAAGGTTAAAAATATCATATATTTTTTCAATAGATAGCACAACTCTAAACTCTAAATTGGAGAAGTAATTGGCAGCAGTCATAGCTACAACAAAACAAAAAAACCAAAACATTGCTCCAAAATAACAAAATGACCCTCTTAATATAGAAACTAAGCGAAACACAAATTCAGCTCTAATAGCAAACAAAGCTCCATATATCCAAGCATTTAAAACTACACATGTCAAGTTGCATATTAGAATTTACTGCACATGTATCTTCCCTCTACCGATTGCATCACTACCCAACCATCATGAACCCAAAATTCGCTTTAAAAAAATCACATTTATATAGAGTATTATTGATTATGAAATCTATTTATTACACAAAGTATATATATAAGTTAATTTTTCAAAAAAAAAAAGGGGTCATGGCCCCATTGTCCGAACTAAGCTCCGTCCCTGGCAGCAGAAAAATTTTCTTTTTGAAAAAAAATGTCAGGGAGAGCTAGCATAGCATAGCATGAAGATACAGAATCGGCACAGGATTTCTTTGGTTTGTTTAATATCCTTTTTCCAATATTAACTCGATGATCAATAAGCAGTTACTTGTTGAAATTTATCTCAAGCAACAACAAATTAAACAAGTACTAAGAAGCACAATAAAAGAAAATAGTGAGAGAAGAGGAAGATCCATCCTTATCTCTTTTGATTTTTGACTAATATGGAGGACAACATATATAAATATAATACTCCTTTCTTCCGATTTAGAATAACTGTCATTTTTTAATTTTTTAATATTTCAGAATATTTTTTATCACAATATCTAGGTAGTATTAATTTTTTTTATTTATACCCTTAATATAAATATGTTAGTTAAGTAATCAATATATTTACTAAGATGAATAATAATAACTGTACATAGATAATTTTATTACCTCATACAATATTTTACATTTACCAAGATATTTTTTTGTTTTCTTAATATGTGTGTTGCTTGATTTTTGATAATTATTCTGAAATAGAGCACTAGTTAATGGCACACAAGAACAGGGAAATGGGAAAAGAGGATTTTCAAGATAGTATTTGTTGAATCAATTCTTAAAACAAAACAAATTAAGACAGGAACTGTTCATCTTGGAAAAAACCATGACAATCCCAACACATGGAAATAGATGTGTTGTCCTTCCCCTCTACCTTTCTCGCCGATTCTCCCCTCTTTTGTTTTCTTCTTTATTTCTTTCTTTTTAGTTGGCGATTAATATTTTTTAAAAAATTATATATTCATCTTTTTAAAATTATTTTTAATGTCTAATATATGTTTATTGTGACATAGAATTAGAATATGAGAGTCATAAGATCATCTCTTCCAAAAACTTATGCTGATGGATAAAAATACATGAATGAATTATATTCTAAATTGTCACTTTTTGCATTTATATACTATACAAGTATTAGGTAACAAAAAATTATTTGGTAACAAAAAGGTTTCGTTCTTATCAGAAAGGGAAGGAGAAATCAATAAAGGTTGATGAAAAAGGAGCCAGATATCGTGTTTCAAAGGAGCTCCTGCATGATAAGAAAAGTAAACCCGGAGATCGCTACCTTGATAGGCAGCATTTTGGTCGTACGAGTTAAAACAATTTAGCCGGCTAATGAAAATGAAGCTTAAACTTCGAAGGTGAAGGCAGCATTATTTTCACATATCGCTATAATTCAAATGGTTCCTAGTCCTAGAGCCAACTCCAAGACCCTATTAACCATTTTTTATCCCTTACTATATATTCGAGAGCTCATAAAGGCCTATGGCCTGCTTTGAAAACAACCCGAACTTGAACTGTGAAGGCGATTAGACTTGCATTAATGCAGTTAATATATATTCCAAATATTTAACGTTTTGACTTATGAGTATGTGACTTATCGTAGTCAGGAGAGAGTAAAGTTGAAATAGAACTATTTAAGTGATTCTATATATGAGTGTGAAATAGCGAGTTTAACTAGTACTAATCAAGTACTAGCTATCATGTTTCATGAACTAAAATGGCCTTTACTATCTCAATTGTCTTTTAAAAATTAATATCTAACTAATTATCTCCATAAGTAATGCAACTATATATGTCGGGGTTTAAGCGCTAATTGTGAAATATGCATAAACTAATTTATCAGCTGAAAATTATACCAGCACAGTAATGGTATACTAGTACTTTGCAGAATGTTTTGGAAAGAATTTATCTATTGTATAAAATGCTTGAAGTTATCCTTTAATTTGAAATCAGAGTTAAAATTTCTGCAACCATTACTCACATATATACAGCAATAACGAAGTTTTGTCTCACGAAGCCTTGTCCCGTTACTTATTAGCTGTAAATTCCTTCTACATACTGACTACAGAATCAGCATAGCTGTTGTTGTTGTTTTTTTTATTTTTTTGGTTAATAACTATCATATTTCTGAAGGAGATTATGGATGGAGTGTTCGGAGACTATTAGTAGTGATAAAACGAACTTTCAGTTAAAGAAATTGCCATGATCCATGAGTACCTCAACTTATTTGAGAAATCTCAATAAAAATAAAGGAAATTAATCTATCATTGATACTAACTCATCCAAATCAAAGTGTAAAACTACAAATAGAATTCATTTGTAAAAATTTTGTGCTCATTTTTATTCTTTAATCAAATATACACATCCTTAAAGGGAAAAAATTCTTACGGTTCACAAATTTTTCTGCTATACGTGCAACACAGTTGCCAGTGTCATTTAAGCTATAGTAATGACACTTTTAATATAACAGTAATAAAGGTTTTGTTGACAGACACCTGGAAACACTTGTTAAGGATTTAATATAAAGTAAGATTCAAATATTACAAAAGTAATTATTGTAGTAAGAATGCAGAATTCTTGTACTCTCCTAACAGAATTAATATTGTGGACCATTTAAAAAGACCGAAATTATGAGGATATTTCTTGATTTTACAAAAGAGCTGCAGGTATGAATTAAAGGAAACTCATAATAAATGAATAGCCAACTAATTATTGTAAAGCAAGGAGGCACTTAAAAATAAAACATCCTCTTTAATATTAATTGAAATACTTTACACTCAATGTACAATGATTTATAAGTGCACCTCACTTTAGCTAGAGCATACTAAAACTCACTTGACACACTCACTAACACTCACGGTTTGCAGTCTCTCAAAGCACACAAGTGCACTTGATCACTCACTCACTGAAGCACACTTGCTTCTCACGGCGGATACTCAATTCTTGAAGCACACTTGCTCACTCACACAAGTATACATACTACAATGTTACAATGCCTATATATAGGCTTTCCATGTCGGTTTAGAACACCCAAGTGGCTAGAAATATTTAGCACAACACATTTCTAGTAGCTTCTATTGCTTTTGTTTATTAAAATATTGGTTTAGAAAATTTTAGAATTTTCCAAATCTTTCACTGAACAACATGTCAATACTATATATTTCTAGAAGGATCTAGTGTTGATTTTTCAATTATATATAAATTTATTTGATGTATGGACCACCATATAATTGTTATATAAGGGAAAACATGGAACTACGCATAGCTTAGTACTAAAAATGAAAGTGAACACCAGAAACCCAACATTTTGATTTCCTGAAACAAGTATAACTCAAACTACAACTTCAACTACAATGAAAGTAATAGATAACTTAATCGGTTATGTCAATTTAGTTTTCCATGGCCATGAGCGTTGAAAGTGTCAATAAAAATACTTTTAGAAAAAGTAAATTTAACATAAAGTGATTTTTAAAACTAATTATAAGTTTTTATTGAAAATTTGTAAATATTTTTAATGATTATTTTATGTTAAATTTATTTTTCTTGACAATACTTTCATTATTGACACTTCTATCTTGAATTGTTAAATATGCTCTCATTTTTCTTGTAATGGATGGATCGAAGCAAATTTATTGAAATAACCATAGTTTTCAATAGAGAAGTACAATGTTCTCAAATCCTTATGCCACCGACTCTTCTCTAAAGAGCTGAGAGGGACCAAAGCCAACTCATCCATTCCATTCCATATCCTAGAGCTAAGCATCCAATCTTGCAAACTCGGGATGGAGATAGGACCACATCTCAAATATCTAGAACTTACTCCATCAACCTGTACTAGTCAGAATTCAGAATATAAAATAATTGTGTTGCTTAGGTGCCTATGCAAGTCAATACCTACCGTGCCTATAGTGATGTGGAGTGTTGTGTAGTTGACACAAATAAACAGAGAATAACAGTGTATTAATGCGTAAAACATATATAGTATTAAGTTCAATCAAAGCAATTGAGTGTTTAAAATATTATAAAATAAAAACTCCTAAAAACAAAAATACCATTTATTCAAATTTTAAAAAACTACATTGAGCTCGTTTGGATAAGCTTTTAGGAAGAAAAATAATACTTCTTTTTAATTTTTTTTAAAAAGGTATTTCTATATTTTTTAGCTAAAAAAAAGGAAAAACAGCAAAAAAGACAATTTTTTTGTTGATATTTAAAATTATTTAAATTTCATATTTATCCTTACAAATTTTATGAAAAGATAAAAAAAAAACTTTTATTAAATCATTATATTTCACGCATTAACATACTGCTATCCTCTACCTACACATTGACTGTGCAGCACTCCACATCATTATAGGTACGATAGACATTAACTTACATGAGTATCTCATCATATAGCTAAAACAATCCACATACTTTACAATAAGAGAGTTCTTAATTCTGCTGTACTTTGAATGTTCATTGCCACATGTGAGAATCATAAACTTTTAAAATAAAATATTCAAAATTAATAAAAAAAATCTCAACCTCATTTTACTAGATGTTTCTATGCCAGCCTATAGCACATAAAGCAAATCTAGAGACTAATTATCTAATAGGTAATGATTACATTTTGACTTTACCAAAAGAATAAATAAAATTAATAAAACACTTAAATTTCAATAATATTTTAACCTTTAAATACATTTAAATTATATTATTATTTGGTTTTAATTTTAATTTATTTCAGTTATGTTTTTCACTATAATTACTATGTGAAAATTTTTTAAATTTATTTTAATTATTATCAATGTTATTTATTGTATACTGGCATTTCATTTCTCTCATTTATATCTTTATTAATTTTTCATCTTTCATCATCATGCATTTTTAATTTCTTTTTTAGAATACCAATCAAAGTGTAATAATTTATAATCTTAGCATAAGATGAATAAAATATTTCTATATATAACAGTATAAGATAACATGTCTTTACCAAAAAAAAAAAAACATGAGTAACTAAAATTTTATAATTAATGCCTTTAAGAAAAAGCAATCCAAATATAGTTTGTATTGATTTAAACCTCATTTTGCTAAAAAATAAATAATAAGAATTATAAAAGTTTGAAATACCTAAAAATAAATCAATTAAAAATATTAAAATAAATATAATAATTTTTTATTTGCTATTGTTACATAAAGCTAAAATGCCACATGATATCTCTTTCATTCTATGTTTTCATTAAATGAAAAATGTTTTCCTCTCTTCTAAGTTTATAATTTGAAAAAAAAAAAATCATTCTATCTTTTAACATACCCTACTACCTATACATAATATATTTTTAATATTTGATTCTTATATAAAGAAATAGATGAACAAAAATCAGTATTTACACTTGAAGCCAAGTTAATGCACAAGTGAAAGAGTTAGACATGATGATATGTTTAAAGTATTCTTTTTAGAATAATACTTTTTATATATGCACTAAATTTGATTATAATTAGTATTACATTTTTTTTAATGAAATAATTAGTATTATATTAGTGTTCATAATGTGTATCGTAGGATCTAAATAGTTGAAAAGGTAACTAAAATAATAATTTTATTCATGCATTTAATTTAGTTAGGAGTGTAATTGGGTTTGGGTTGGTTTAAGTTTGGAGGGAGAATCGTTTAGGCATAGAGTGTCATTGTGACCAAATTCATTATAATTAGTATTATATTTTTTATGAAATAATTAGTACTATATTAGTGTTCATAGGACCTAAATAGTGGAAAAGGTAACTAAAATAATAATTGTACTCATGTATTTAATTTAGTTAGAGGTGTAATCGAATTAGGTTGGTTCGTGTTTAGAGAAAATTGAATCAATTCAAGTTTAGAGTGTTTTTGTGACCAAACCCGAATCGAACCGAACCGAATCAATTAAAATCGGCTTGCTTCGATTTGGGTTATTGTATTATTATTTTATATTTAACTTAATTAAAACATTAAAAAATCATAGAGTCTAAAAAATCAGAAACTTTAACACTACGAAAGTTGTGCTTCAATTTTGCTGCACTAACAATGTAAAGAATTTTACATTATCATCCAATTAGTTATCTCTATTTGGTTATGTGTCAATAAATAATTGAACAAATGTGTAAAATTTTTTACATTATGAGTATATCAAACTTAAGTCCATAAAGTTATATTAATTTTGTATGAATATAATGCTAAATAGCATCAATGGACATAATTAAATTATGATTTATTACAACATATATTTTATATAGAAAAAAAGGTTTAAAAAATTATATATAATATATCATGGGATTGGGTTATTTGTATTCAAATTAATGAAATTCAATAATCGAACCCATTATTATTGGTTTAAATTGATTCTTGTCTGATATGATCTTGATGATTTGAACCATTTTAATTGATTTGATTTGGGTTACTCAGGTTCATTGGGTTAACTTAGTCCATTTATTTATTTGATTTTTTAATATCAAATAAGATCTTAAAAGCATTAACTTAGTTTTTTTTAATTTTTTTTATACCAAATAATTCTTGAATATGATATCACTTAACTATTTTCATTATTCTAACTTACACACGTGTGTGTGTATATATATATATATATATACCTTTTAATTTGGGGACTAAGTGATGAAACCAAAATCCATATTTATACTCTTACTATTGTTAACAAGCAAGCATTATTATACAGATATTTTAGTATACAACTAATTTAAAGGAATTAAGTGTCGAATAAAATTTTATATTTATGACTCGATAGGTTGATTTTTTTGAAAAAAAAAACTGCTTTATAAGTTTATAACATTGAATTAGGGAAAAAGCAAGAATTGTACGAATGTGACCAAAAGTCAATGTAAGCTTGTCTTTTTGCTACGATACATCACCATACGAAAAAAAAGAAGGATTGCTTAACAATCATATAATTACCAACAAATCTAAAAATGTAGGAAATGAAAAAACACATTACAATTAAGAGGTCCTTATCAATGAATATAACAATATTGTGTATGTAAAAGACAATATTTTGAGGCACATTTAAAGTTAAATAATGTATATAACGAAAATGAACATATATTAAAAAATATTAAATTAAAAAGTTTAGTATTGAGATTACCGCGCATAGCACGGGTAACATGCTAGTAAGAAAACAGTTAAGAAATATTGCCACATATATAGATGGATGGTTGTTAAAATATTGGCATCGTCTGGCCACCATCCCCAACATTACTCTTGCACTCTCCCATTTTAGGTTTGAGAAACTAAAAAATGAGCAAAACGAGGAAGTAAAGCAAGAAGGAAGGATTCGAATTCGATGCCATAGCCCACAGAAATAGTATAAAAGAAAAAAAAATGATTGCCAGTTTTTAGAGTACTGAATTAAAGAAGCTAGTTATATGTTATTTTTAGGTAAGTGTCTTTCATATATAATATGTGAGTGTTAAACTTAAAATCAACATATAAATATGAAAATCTCAATATTATAATTTAATAATGAAAAAATATGTAAACATAGAATATAATGAGTGAAGATATGCGACACTAAAGTTAAAAGAAAGTTAGAGCTAGAAAGGAAGTGAGAGAAACAATGAGTGTAGTGGTGGTGAGTGATGCTATTATTCATTATCTAACTGAAAAAAATAATAAAGTAGGGGCACATAATACTAAAAGGAAGGTGGAGTCGTCCTTGCCACGCATGAAAGACAAAGCTTATTGGTTGTTGGCGTGTATTTCCATTACACTTGGACGCATTTATAGCTCTACTCTTCCTTACTTCCACTTTCTCTCCTTTGTTATGTAAGTACTTGGTACTATAGTGCGTGTGTGTGTGTGTGTGTTTTTGTGTGTGGGCGTGTGCTTTTGCTTCATATTGTACAGACATGGCTCCAGCCAAATGGGGTTACTTTGCTTCTGCGTAGGTTCCGATGCTGCTACTTCTTTCTTCTTCTTATGCTTCTGCCACTTAGCTTGAGATGTGAGTGGTCTCCCTTCTTTGCTTCTTCTTATTAATTTCTTATAATTACTGTTTTTGGTCTTATCAACTCAATCTATTGAGCTTTGTTTTTTAGTTCTTTTCTGTATTTTTTCTGGGGAGTTTCTTTTTTAGTGCTTCTCTGGGTTGGTCTTCTGGTTCTGCTGCTCGTGGCATACTTGGTTTTTCTGTATCTGGGTATTGTATATATTTCGTACATGTATGCTTATTTATGGTTCACTGTATTTGTACTCTTTTTTTTTTTGGTTGGCTTGTGTCTTTCTTGATTGTAATTCTCAACTTATTTTGTCCCCCTGTACTTATCTTCACTTTTATATCCCGTTTTTCAATCTTTGAAGTCTTCAGCTTTTATTGCATAGGCTTTCTAGAATAGTCTCTGTGTTACTTTTGTATCATATTACTGATTACTGATTAGTTATGGATATTGGAATTCTGATTTGATGTGAAATTTTCAATTTATCGGCTCTTTTCTCATGCTTATGCTGAAGACTGGATCAAAATCTGAGGTACAACATACTTTTAATGCAATTTCTCCCCTCTTGAATTCTTTTTCTATTTTGGGAAAAAAAAATCTTATAAAGCTGTGTTTTTGGCCCCCAGCTTTGTTGTTTCACTTTTCTTGGTAATTGCTGTTCAATCTTTGGTTACAGGAAGAGGTTTACTCTACACAAACAAAATTAACTTAGAAAGGGTCTTTCGGATCATTTTGGAGGGTGTATATAGCGATGCAAACTGTTTACCTTAAAGAACATGAAGGGATTGGCCACAATTCTGTTGGACAGTTGTCATCTGCAACTTCAGCCCCCTGGTGGACTGCCTTTGGAACTCAGTATGGGGAATCTGGTGGCCAAATTAAACCCTTTTCGCTGGAGCTTCCGACCTATGTAGACCAAGCTGCCAATAAGCAATCAGCAAGAGGAGCTGAAAACGTGTTGGGTAAAGGACATACGACTCAGTTTACCATCTTTCCAGGTATTTCACATGATTTTGGATGTGTCTCTCTATTTGAGTTTTATAATTAGTCACTCATGTTCTGATTAAACTAGCAACAGTTAACTGTTGATATAGATGTGATTGTAACACACAGATATTGCAAAAACTAGTTCATGTGCATCTTTTTGCCATAAAGTTATGGGATATGGATATCATTTGAGGGCGCTTATGACAAAGAAACACAAATGAAATGATACAATAAGTTTGTCTGCAAAAATCTAGATGAAGGGAAGCTGCAGATATCAGTGTGGCAGTGCATAGTTTGGGAAACTAAAGATAAAGCAAGTAATATTCTTTTGTATTAAGCTCTGGATGGTTAGAAACTACTTTGCAGCATATCTTTCTAAGGTCAACTGTTGGATTCATTTTGCCTTCATGAGTGAAACATGGTTAAATAGCTCTGGTATGACAGCTTGTTTTTATTTTAAGGCATATTATTGATTGAGAGAAACAAAGAATATGCGAACAATGAAACTTCTTGTTCAGAATGATTGGTTACCATCACCACAAGGAAATGGATTATACATTTGAAATCTAAAGACTTAAAGATAACATTTCATGTTGGTTTACTGATATTAGAGTGAAATTATGTTCGGCTTGCTTGTATTGAAAAATTTAAGCTAGAAAAACATTCATTACTCACAAGGGATTGTAACTTTTTGAAAATCTACTCTGCTCTCGTTGGAATATCTTGCAAGGCCAACCAGCAGAAACAGTTGAACTTGTGACTTGCGAGTAGTGTCTTTGGATCACTTGTATTATGGAGGAAGCCTATGCCTACGTGAATAATGGTTCCCCGTCACAAAAGGGTTACAAAACTATAGGACATACAAAATGTGGTTGTTTAGCTCATCTGCTACCATTAAAAAAAAAACCTGAAATTAATTTTTCTTGATGGTTGTTGCTATAAAGTCTAAAAGTATCTTCCAGACAGACTCCAGTAGAATTGTTGGTTGCTTTAAATAATCAAAGAAAATCTATTCTTTTTTTTTTCCTCAAAATTTGATTGACAACTTTTGCTTCACTTGACACAAGACACATCAACTATGCTGTGGGTAACCGTACAGATGTTTCTTCTTCAGATGATTGTAAAATGTCCCGTGATGAACAAAAGCCTCAAGCAGCCATATCTCTGCAGTCACCGCTTTCTGACACCAACACTCGATTTGAGCTAGGATTTAGCCAGCCGATGGTATAAGTTCTCACTAAAAAAACAACTTTGATGTTGTAGTATATCTTTTTTCTTCTGGACATAATTTGCTCACGCTTGGTATCTTTCCCTTTCTAGATCTGTGCAAAATATCCTTATACGGGTCAAATTTATGAGCTCTTCTCACCTTATGGACCTCAAATTTCGGTTTGGCTTTACTTCAGCTAGCTTCTTAACACGCTTCTTTTAGTTTTGATTTGTTGATCTACTGTGAGCCTTTCACTACTTACTAATACATATATGTATCATCTGTAATAATCTAGGGACGTATAATGCTTCCACTTAACATGACATCCGATGATGGACCAATTTACGTAAATGCTAAGCAGTATCATGGAATCATCAGGCGTCGGCAGTCTCGCCAAAGCTGTACTTGATAACAAATTGACAAAACATCGCAAGGTATGATTCCTTGTATGTATATCCCATGAAACAATGTGTCGTGACAGGATGGCTTGAACAAATTATAGCTGTATACCGTTGTAGTATCTCACAAGTATAAGACTAATGGTGTTGTATAAAACTGAAGATAGGGCAGTAAAAAAGCAACAAGAAAATATGATTAATGTAGTATAAATAAAGATGTTGCCTTGGAAGAGTGGACACACAACATAGGCTCAGAAATGAATGCATTAGAAAGAAAGTTGGTGTAACACCTATTACGGAAAATATGGTAGGATCTCATTTTAAGTGGTTTGAGCTTGTATAGAGTAGGTTTGTAGAAGCTCCAATCAAGTGAGTACATTAAATGGAATGGTAGCCCGATAACTAGTGGGAGAGGGAGATCAGGAAAACTACAGGCGAAACTGTTAAAAAAAAAGATTTTAGTGGTTTGAATATAGATATAGTTTACAATAAAGTACTATGACGTCGTTGGATCTAAATAGTCGACCCTATCTATTGGGACAAGGCTTAGTTTCTGTTGTATACGGTTGCAGTGCACTGTTATTCTTTTGTGTTTTTGTCAAGCATAAATAGTATGATGATTTATTATAACTATAATGAGTTGAAATTTATTTAATATATTATAATTTTATCATCAAGGCATTTTGTTCTCAAAGATCCAAGGTTAAGTGATATCAAACATCAATATTTGCACTCTTTTCTGATGGCAAACTTTGACTTCTTGTTAAATAGTGTTGTTTCCATTTTACCTTTTATAGCTATTTTTTTGTGTCTGTGACAGCCGTATATGCATGAATCACGCCATCTCCATGCAATGAGCCGACCTAGAGGATGTGGTGGTCGCTTCTGAACACAAAGAGTTCTGATATTGGAGATGGTAAAAGCGGAAGCAAAGTGAACAAAACTGGTGGTGAGCAATTGCAGTCCTGTGGCTCTCAGAATTCTGAAGTTTTGCAATCTGAGGCTGGAACTTTGAATTCTTCAAAGAAGACGAATGGCAGCAGTCCAAACATTTCCGGGTCAGAGGTTACTAGCATGTATTCAAGGGGAGGTCTAGATAGCTTTGCTGTCAATCATCTTGGATCTGCTGTGCACCCTCTGGCAGACATGATCAATGGCGGGCGTGGTATGATCATGCCCCCCAAATGGGTTACAGCAGCAGGTAACTGCTGTAACCTTAAAGTTTGATTGGCAAGGATAAGTGGGCTTGGTGCAATGTTGTACCAAACCCCATCCTTGCTGTGGCCAGATGAAGAAGCTGTGTTTCAGTTTCGCGTTGACTGTGACAAGTTTCGTTTGTGAGGCTCGCCCCAAACATCTGGTTGAAGGCAATGCATCCTTGGCTCATTATACCTGTAGTACTGTCTTTGTGTTTCTGCACAGGACTCTCTTGGCATGGTACATGCTACATGCTAATGACTTGATGTCCTGATACGGAAGACAACAATGTGTCTGTCTTTGTTGCCAAAAATAAAAGCATGAAATTCTAGTTATTTGTGTGGTTTTAATCATGTCTAAACGGGGTGTTCTATTGTGGATTTCTGACTTTGTGGTGTAATGCATCCTTGAACTTTGGCACGTAATCTTTGTTATAAAAATAAAGCATTTGTCTGAATTTCCCTCTTCAAAGATTTGATAATCTTTGCATTTGGAATTATTGAGTACAAAAAACAATTCCAACTGATGCAACATGCAACTGATGCAACCAATTACATCACAAGAGTCTGTACGAGCTGCTTCATCTTTGGGTATACAATTCTGAACAGATTTCCCTCGAAATTGGAAGGAAGCACAAGGTAGTTATAGGAAAATATAGATTCTTGTTTTGCATACTAGAAGGATGGCAAAGAGCAAAGGGAACCCTTAAACTAGACCTCGAACATATAGGAAAGAAGCTAGCTACAGATTTGACGTAAGGTGATTCTACCAGCAACATGGCTACTTAAGGTCGCTTTCTTCAACTGAGCAACTTGCACGTTACAACCAACCTTCACAAAAAATATCTGAACTTAAAATTTTATAAACAGGAATATTTTTTTTAAATGTAATTTGAATATTTAAAATGAATTTTTACTGATGCAATCAACCAATTTGTTCTATAATCAATGTAATTTTTTAAAATCACTGTACAAATTGAAATGATGATTTTTATTTTATATATAGTTTTTTCTTAAGTACACAACTTGAGAAAAAATGGGGAAAAGAAAAGGAAAGGGAGAGTAAACATTTGGACGTGATCCTAACCGGAAGTAAGCAAACCTTATCCTTCTCACTCTCATCTCACCTGTCAACTGTAAAGCCTCAACTCAACAACAACAATGGATGATGTCCTAAACATTATCTCGCACTTCCAAACCCAATTCAATCCTCAGCTCTGAAACCATCAACCTTCTCTCTCTCCATGGCTGCTACTACAGCGTCTATTTCCTCTTCTTCTTCTTCTATCTGCAACAGAATCTACAACCTCGCCTTCAGCCGCACTTCCATTTCACTCACCACCAACTTCCCTCAACGACCCATATCTCATAAACCTCTCCGCCTCAACCTCAAGTCACAAAGTTTGAACCTTTTTCCTCCCTCGCCTCGCCGTCTTCAACCCCCTTATGCTGCCTTCGATGGATTCGAAGTGGGTCAAGACAGCGACAGCACAGACACAGAGTCCCAACAAGAGGACCCCGAAACAGAACCAGAAACAACCTTTGGAAAACCAGAACAAGAGGTGTCAGAATCAAACGACTCTGCGAGGCTCTATGTGGGAAACTTGCCATATTCAATGACTTCTAACCAATTGGCTGAGCTCTTTGGAGAAGCTGGCACTGTGGCGTCTATTGAGGTTTCTTATTTTTCTTTAATTTCGCATAATTTAAGATTTATTTATTTATTTTGTGGATTGTATAGCAATCTTATATTACTTTGTGCGTGTTTTGTTTGATTGGATTCTATAGATCGTGTATGATCGTGTCACGGATAGAAGCAGGGGATTTGCATTTGTTACAATGGGGAGTGTTGAGGATGCTAAAGAAGCAATTCGAATGTTTGATGGCTCGGTAAGTCTCATACATTAGCTGGTACATAATTCCATTCGTTGATGCTTTGTTTATAATGAGTAAGGGGTTTTCCTTAGTCCAATTGTTTGTTTTGTGCTAGTTGCTACTGCCACTAATCTAGATAATGATTAAGAGTCTGTTCTGTTATACCATCACTGAGTTATCAGAGGTTGATGAGGTCCTGATGAACTATGATTATAATTAATATGTGCAAGTGCAACTGGTTTATTATTCATTAAAAATGAAACAACCCAAGTTGCAAAGGAGGGTGCTCTTTCATTTTGCTACTATTTTTTATTGATCTTTATCTATCTATTAATATAATATGACAAAAGATGATTGGTTATCAACTTATTATCAACTCGTAAACATTTTAGTTGACAAAATTTTGTTAGCGATATGGCATTGCTCTTTGGTTGTTCTAGTGTTTCCGGAGACATCTTATAGTAAGCTATGATCTAATGCCATTATCTGGCCATCAAGGCCTTGATGGAAGCTCTATTGATTGTTTGCTCTATCCATGCTAATAATGTTCATAATCATGATGATGAACAGCAAGTTGGGGGAGGACTGCTAAGGTAAACTTCCCAGAAGTGCCCAAAGGAGGTGAAAGGTTAGTGATGGGGCCGAAATACGAAACAACTACAGAGGTTTTGTAGACAGCCCTCATAAGATCTATGCTGGAAACCTTGGTTGGGGACTGACCTCACAGGGCCTCAGGGATGCTTTTGCTGCGCAGCCTGGCTTATTGAGTGCCAAGGTCATCTATGAGAGGGACTCCGGAAGATCTGGGGTTTTGGATTTGTCACGTTTCAAACTGCTGAGGATGTGGAGGCTGCTTTGAATGTTATGAACGGTGTGGTAAGAACAATTTTGGCACATTAGTTCTGCAACTTCAAGTTCATCTTTTGATATCTTAGTCTAACTATATTAACTCTTTTCTTTGTAAATGTAATGGAATGTGTAATGTGTTCAGGAGGTTCAAGGTCGGCCCTTACGATTGAATTTGGCTGCAGAGAGGGCACCTTCATCTCCTCCAGTAATTGAGGAAAATACAGGAAGTAATGTTGATACCTCGGAATTGTTATCTAGTGCCAGGACATGAAGAAAATACGATTGATCAAATTTTTGCCCTCCATATGCACATCATTTAGCTTTTAATCCGAGGTTCCTATTGTATTTCCTGCCAACTCTGAATCACATTCGTGTGCACTAACTAGGCCTGACAGGCAGTTGAGATGTATGTTATTGAAAACATCTAGGGTTGGATGCTAATTATAAAGTTCTGTATTTATCGAAGACAAATTTTCACAGGTTGATAGACTAATAATTTATTCAAGTTAGGATTTATTTAAGTGCTAACCTTCTGGTGAGGGGGTCAAATAGTAGTATTGAAGTGGAAGCGATGGGCACAAATCCACATCTTTATGAAGCTGTCTATTGCGCTGTTGCTCGACACAACTTCCATGCAATGCCAGAGTCTCTGAGGTAAAAGCATTTTCAAATGCCAACTAACTAGAACCTCCATTTTAGGGATTTTTTACTCAAATAAAATGAAAAAGGAGAGATGTTACATAGTTGTCCCATTTTCCAGTTGGTTACATATATGTCATTTTTTTTTAATGGAAGTCGATTTGAATTGACTTCCCTTATGTTGCAATTTTTTTGCCAAAATTACACTGAAGTCGACTAGAATCGACTTCTGTCATGCCAACATGCCAGGCTCAGGTCGTGTCAAATCGAATCATGTCAGGTGAGCAAAAAACGCACTAAAGTCGACTAGAATCGACTTCATAGGAATGTCAGCTTTCTCCTAACGTGTTAGGAAAGGACCAAGTTTATTGCAATTGACTTCTGGATTACACAAAAGTTGATTTGAATAGATTTCCTGTGTAATACATAAGTCGATTGTAATTGACTTGGACTTTTCCTTACACATTTTGACGTCTTTTCAAAAACGATTTTAATTGGCTTTTGAAGACGATTTCAACTCGTTTTATAAATATAGCTCCCAACTCTGTTGCATAGTGAAAAATTTGGTGAGTTATTATACAAATCCATTGCGAATAGTGACTAGGATGCGGTCGAGATTTAGACGTGATATGAACTGTTATCCAAATTTTATATATGAAACAACTTGCCGCTTTCTTCATCATCTGCCGCATGGCCAAGCTCCTCCTCTTCATCATTTTCAACATCCTGGTGCTCCACAATAAAATCAAAATCCCAAAGTGGCGCTTCTACCACGGCTGTGGATTTAGCCAATGACTCTCTCACTTACCTCGCAAGCTATGCAAAGCTTAGAGAAGCCATGTCATCATTTGCTGAATATGACCTTTGGACATGATCACGTGGAACTTCAAGGGACGCGGATGCATTAGGTCTAGCAACAAATGCTGGACTAGGTGCTGAACCTTTAGAGCTTAAAGAACCATCTTGGAGTTTAACAAATAGATCTATTGTGTGAATTTTGGCAAATGCGTGAAAATAAACAAACATGTGATTGATGTGCTTGTCCTTCTAATTCAAAACTTTCTATATCAGATCCCATTTAGCCCAATATCAACCGCATCCGATAAAATATTTTTGTTATTTGCTTGTTGTTACCCGTATACACTTCTAATATTTTGCTCTACAACTCCAACAAACTAATAGGTGGATAGACAACTAATTAGGCTTGACTATCATTAATGAATGTCTCGCTCTTAATTGTGTTTATAATCTCACCATCATAATAAACAAGAATATGAACGTAACTCTATGTCATATTCTCATCAAAATTTGTATAATAACTCACTAATTTTTTCATTATGCAAGCAGAGTTGGGAGCTGTATTTATAAAGATAGACTAGCTCAAATCCCTTAAATCGACTTTAGAAGTCGATTAAAATCGTTTTTGAAAAGATTTCAGGAAGAGTACCTAGTCGATTGCAATCGACTTTTGTGTAACACATTCTGAGAAAAGCTGATGTTACCTATGAAGTCGATTCTAGCCAACTTTAGTGCATTTTTGGCTTTTGACATAATTCGACTTGACACGACCTTAGCTTAGCATGTTATCATAACAAAAGTCGATTCTAGTCGACTTCAGTGTAATTTTTCAAAAAAAATTGCAATAAGGGAAGCCGATTCAAATCAACTTCCATTAAAAAACAAAAATGATAATTAGTTATCATCTCTCCCTAAAACAGGACAACTATGGAACATCTCTCCCTTATCATTTTATTTGAGTAAAAAATCCCCATTTTAGTGTTAGGGAAAAACAATTCAAATCATTAACATTTTGGTTATAGTTACCTCATCACCCAAATTGATAATTAGTCTAAGCCATAACCAAACGGCTGCAAGCAACTTCAGGGTGAATTTTATAATTAATAAATATGGTTTCTAAAGTGAGAAAGAGCAACACAAAAAACCAGAATAGGAAGCGGAACTTAAAGACACTGCGTAATAAAGATATTATGGCCTCCTGCTGTTCAGTATCATACCAGTTTTACATTACATTCGTGAATATAAATGCGATGGTCTGTCAAACTCGGCATGCTGCCATTTGGAAATCACTTCTTGATGTGTCACTTCACGAAAAGGGCCCTGGGGACCGAATCTCAGTTTCACTTCAACTACACGAACTAAACTTTCTCAAGACAAAATGGGGAATTGAACAGCTAAATAAATAGCTCCGAATAAAAGCCAATAAAAGAGGGAAGTCGCCGTCGATAAGTCTTTATGAAGAATTGGTGCCAGCTAGAAGAGCATCAGCTGCAGAATCCAAGTCTTGAGGAAAGAAAACCCTGCAAAGCAAACTTTTGGTTAAACTAATACGTGAATCTTTCACGAAAACAAATACTTGGGACAGCATCACTAATTTTTAGGGTCAACTAGCATCACTAATTTTTAGGGTCAACTAGCATCACTAATTAAAGTATTAAACTATTGCTACAATAATAACAAAGAATATAATCTTCTGTCCAACAAAGAATAAGATCAATAATATCCTTCAAGTGACCACTTCCATCAGTAATGAACAAGTCCAGAGACAAGTAATATTACCTGCAAGTGTTGTGGTACAGCGTTTTGCTGAGGTTACCAACATCACTGATGCCTTTGCAGCCCGCAACCACTTCAAGAACTTGCCTGGAAAATTGCAGTCATATTATCTGAATAGGAGGTATATATATATGTATCTAATAAAGTTAAATTCATTCAAGAAAAAGTCTGGGATAGTCATATTAAAATAATGAATGCAAAAACGAATAGACCATGTCCTAGGTTTAAAATCTAGCAAACTTGAATATTCCAAATACGCTTATGTCAACCAGTAAGATATTTCTTGCTGCAATAGCACCACAATGATATAGGTGCAGTTAATAGACATTTGACACAACAGCATTAAGCACAAGCGCCCCACTTACCTAACTAAGCAGGGTTCATTGCGGCCTTTGACAATGCACTCTTGATCATATTTCTCTTTCTTCTTCGAAGGCCATGTAGATTTAACAAAACCAATTCCAGCATGAGTATTCTTGATTTCACAGTATGGCGAGTCTGTCTCAATCATCATTCTCTCAACAGGAATACCCTTCACAGCATCAAGGTTCTCAGTTGTCTTGAGAGAGCACCCATTTATGCCTGTTACAGTACCAAAGACGTGTAACAGTCATGGGATTCAACTGCAATTTTAGTATTTAATTATAGCAATCCAATACTCGAAAGTAAAATTTTATGCAAATTAACTAACAAGGAAAAAGATATTGAACCACACAAGAGCTTCTAGGGAAATACAACATTAGTATGTTTATCTTATTTATCTTCTTTTCATATAAAAACACCAAATCCAGTTATGCAAAACCCACAAAGCTCTTCCAGAGTATATTTATCTTTTTATCTCAAGGAACATGCAATCAACATACAAAAATAAAAAAAAAAAACTCGTGGTTATATTTAACGAAAAGCAACCTTAAAATTGGACATACCTAGTTCTGGGTTACTTCAAATAGGTTAACAAATATAATAAAGCTCAATAAGATGGATTACCTATGTAGATATTATCAAATGAGAGAAGCTTATTGCAATCATCCATGCTACCAGTAAAAGAATGGGCAACTCCAGCAGTGAACCTGTCATATAAGTAGAAATGATTAGTCCTTTTCACATATAATAGTGATTTTGCCATCAAATAGAAGTGTTAAACCTAATGCACTTTTAGGTTAACACTTTAGTTATGGGCTTTTTATGTTGCCACAAGGGGAAATGAGAAAGAAATGAGATCAAGGTTATGTGTTTCTTATTTACGAGCCACTCTTGTACTGTATGTGCCTCAGTAGTTCACTTCCACCTATTTGGTCTTGAGCAACATTGATTGACAAAAAGTTAAAACTTTGTAGTAACATTTAAAAAATGTTGTAAAGAAAAATATTGTCAAAACTTCTCTTTAGCATTTTCACATGTATAGTATATAGGCTATGTTACTACAGAGTTTTAACAACACTCATCTATAATTTAGTAACATTTTTCAAATGCTACTAAATCTTAATCATGTCATAGTGGTTTTTCTAATCCTTCACAAGTATCATCAGACAACCACGACCAATGCACTTTTCTCCAATGGATCTTAAATCTCTTATCTGATTTCCCCTCAATTCCTGAAGTTGAAAGCAGAAACAACATAGCCAAGGGTGGCAATAATACTTTCTAATTCTTAAAATTAATTTCTCAAAGCAGATAGAACCATAAACTAAATAAGACATATATTACAGCAGTCAGCAGCATGACATGAATATTAACAATTACAACATAACGAGGTTGAGGAACCACACCTATCCTTATTTTCTCAACTATTTCACAGAAGTCTGCTGCAGCTGCTCGCATGTGCAAAAACATAGGTAGTTTTGTGATATATGCTAATTCAAATTGCTTCTCAAATACCTTGCTTTCACCCAAAAAAAAAACAGAAAAGAAAATCATCACAGAATTAAACATGTTAGGGAAACATAACAAGAAAAAAAGACCCAAGTGACACATGCCTAACAATAGTTATGTTGCAACCACATACTTCTTTTGAATCTCTGCAGGGCAAAAATGAAGTCTGTCATAGTCCAACCCACATTCTCCAACTGCCACTACCTAGCATATGAAGAAGATAAACCAGGACATAACTACTATTTTGAAATGGTTACTTGGGCAGTAGTCTCTGAACTAAAGCAAAAGTTCTGCAACAATATGAAATAACAACATACAATGTGACAATGTTTAGGGAGTAATGTTTAGTAGAAAGAAGAGGGGGTACAACTATTTTAACACAAATATGAAATACCGACTGAATAAATCAATTAAGATTCAGAACCATGTAGGTTTGAAATATCTAGTTAAACTTAGGCGATATTTAATAGCTGTCTTACTGCTAGACGATAAGCATACCTTTCCTTTCTGAATTCCCTCTTTAGCTAACGACAAAAGAGCGTCAAAATGCTTTTCTGGATCTCCACTTTCCTCGAATTCCTGAACCAATACACGAATTGAAGGTTACAAACACTTCCATTCAAACCACCGCTCTGAAGAAGATCCAAAAGGTGAAAAAACAACCTTGCAACGTGTCGGATGTACACCAACTGTGCAGAAAAGTCGTCCTATGATGGAACAAAATGTTCATCAAATTACCAAACTTGCATTTTGAATTGAAAGCCATAAAGAGAAGGTCATGTTATTGTGACAAACCATCAGTTTCAGCAATTGCAAGCGCTTCCCTTGATTCCTCCAGGGATCCACCAGTTACCTGCAACAGAAAAAGCAAGCCCAAACTTCCTAACCATGAGCCATCCACACCTAGAACCCAACTAATCTATCTTATGTGATCGAATTCAAATCCATGCCTAAAATTTTATCCACAAAGAAATTGAAACATATGCCCCCATTTTTAGGCAAAATTTGCACTTTATACGGCTTCTGTGCTAGGCAACTCCCCCCCCCCCCTCTTGAGCACTTTTAAGCAACAGAAGCATAAAGAATCGTGCTGGCACCGGATATTCTATTGGCTTCCAACTTTCAGTTTCATAATAAACTCAATTTTTTATGCCTGAATTTTACTTAATTTTCTCAATTAATGATTAAACCAATAATGAAAAATGATGATTGAAGTTGACATCACAGGATTCAAAACTTGCTTGAGAAATAGAGAAGTAAATTATATGAAAAAGAGAGAGAGGAAATGGGGTACAATGATGCGGTCGACGCCAGCAGCCCAAGCCCTGCTCAGAACCGTAGCTAAATCTGCGACATGGCATTGCTTGCCATTGTAGATCCCCTTAAACATGCCATCTGCATGTGTGCGTGTGTGTGACTTTGAATTTTAGAGAAATAGATAAAAGAAGAATGGAGTGAGTTATATGAGATTAACTGCAGAACAAGTGTTCGATGAAATGCCTAACCTGCGAAGTTGACCGCTATATCTGCGCATGACAAAGAGTGTGTGTGTGTGTGTGTTTCATCAGTTTCAGTTCCAAGAGATTGAATCTACGCACACTACACTGTGAATTAAAGAGTATGCATACATACATAGCAGAAAAAATAGCTTAGTTACTTACCTATCATTCGAATACCTGCCATGCCTGCCTCAGCTTACTCACACACACAAAAGGTCCTTCTTGATGTCATTTTTTTTTGGTCGAAAACCTTTTACCTTTGTCGTTTTTGATGTCATGATTTTTAGTCAGATGTCATACTATAATACATGGACGAAGCAGAACGATTGGGCCCGTCTCCTTTTGTGGGTTGGGCCCGTATCTGGTTCCAGCAAACTAAATTGGATAATTTAGGCCCAGAAAGAAAGGAATGAATAAGTGCGTTGGTTTTCTTCCTCAGGGGTCAGATTTATTTCATAATAGCCAAGCAAGAGGAAGCAATTGAAGCCGGAGATACGCAATGCCTAAGACATACAGTGTAATTTATTACTTTTGTTAATTATTTGAAAGTTGAAAAATGTTTTTAGCCACTTATCACTTCTTAAATTATTCTTTATTTTTTGTTTAGGTTTCTTACACACTTTTTAAAACATTAAAATAAGTACTTTTATTATTATATATTTGAATATAAAATAATTTATTCACAAGTTACTTTTTAAAAGTTATTTTTTATAAGCGTTAAATAAATTATTTACCTAAACTTATAAACGTATAATCTAAAATATAAAAATATGAAAATAAACTCTACACAATATGTAAGAATTGAATAATTTTCATTATAACTTCTCTATTTAACAATAATAAATACACATTTCGCTCTTGTCTATAGAACACCTCTCAAAGCAACTCTTATGTAGATGAGTTGATGAAGAATTTCAATTTATAAAGTTATTCTTATCCATATGAGAATAATTGTAGAAAATTTATGATAGCACCAATGTGTCCTTCATTTTCATAAGAATAGGAAACTCTTGTCATTCATTTAACTTATACCATAGCTTTAGTTGTTTTCACATAAACAAGGCTATAGTCTCGTAAGTACTGCATACAATGGTTGATATAGATATAGAAATGTATCATTGGTGATTGATGCATTTTTATTGTGGGTCAGGCGCACCCTTAAATATGTAATTTAGCTTAGTACCTGGGATAAGCTTAAATTTTGTAATGCCATACCTTCATAAACTATCAATTATTTTTCTCAAGTGCCTTTTACTACATGGCATAATATATGTATATATGTTGTTGAATGAACCGTAGATTGAATCAACAAGGACTCAAACTCATTGTTTAATTGATTTAAATGATTAAATTTATAGTTGAACTGTGGTTAAACTGAAAGATATTTAAGCCAAAGACATAACTGATTCACACAGTTAAAAACAATCGTCGTGAAGCAATCTCATCCCAGGTTCATCTACAAGATATGTATATCTCACCTTTCCAACAAAGTCAATCTCAATAGAATTCATTTAGTGCATTTTAGACTTGCTTAATTTTTATGGAAAAATCACTTTTTTGTTCTTAAAAAACTTCTAACACAAAGTTTTAAGTATAAATAATTTTAAATATAAATAAAAAATTTTAATATGGAAACTATTTTTCAATTATACTTCGCATTTTATATACATCGTACAGACACAATATTAATATGAGTTCAAATTACCCCAGACACACGTGCATCAAGTTATATAGTATATGAGATATTTACTGTATGCTTACGTGAAAAATGCGTTGTACATTTGATTTTAAATTTTAATTTACAAATTATACAATGTTGTAAAAAAGAAGGGAAACTGTATTTGTAGTTACAATGATTGATATACTGTGCCAACACATTTTTGGGACTTATTAAAAATGATAAAAAAAAATGCCATTCTAATTAACAGTGGATGGTGACAATTCAGTTGATAAATGAGTCCAAATTTTGAGTTTTCATATAACACAACTCAAAAAGGAACTATTTATTAAAAGTAGTTATTAAATGATATTGGATAATAGGAACTATTTATTCATTCAAAATCAATAATAAATTGTCAAACCAATCCATAGAAACCTATAAATCTACGAAATAATTAAATAAACTCCTGCAACATACTCATATTATTAACCTGTTTTTAAAAGCAACATGAAAGAACCATATTGAAATTTTCAGAAAATAGACACCTAAATATATGTACACCCATATACCCCAAAAATGTAAAGTACGTGGAAACCTTGGTCACGCGCCTAGCTACCACATTGACCTTGCTACTCTTCTACGATCCCATGATCGAACAACATCACCCCGCTGTGCAATATACTTGCACGTGTCTCCATTCCGGCCTCCATGCTAGTAAACCAAACCTAAGGCCCCATCAGCTGATTCTAGAAACCAAGCATCTAGAATCTTCAAACAGATATTTTTTTTTGCTTTTGTGGAAAAATCTTCAAACCGATATATATACTAATTAAACAATGGGAAGGAAAAATCAAAACATGCGACCAAAAAGAATATAATAAACTAAAAAAGAATCAAAGACGTTTTTCCCTTATGCGTAGGGCAAAAGGCGGCTAGAAGAATTGATGACTTGACTACCAAGTTTTGATGTTTGGTCCACATTCGAACTCCGCAGCCACCGCTGAAAACGAGGCCAAACCCATTTGACAAACTCATCAATCAAATATCAATTATTTCTTAAAACTATGGGGAGAACTATAGCCAAGATGATTATGAGGAGCAGTATGATGGCAAAACAGGTCCATTTGCGGGTGTTCTTCTGGTGCTTCCTAGCAACATGCAGCTGCTGGACCCCACCCCTCACGAACGAATTGGCTCGTGCCACGTGGCTCTCTATGTCATCCAACTGTTCCCCCTGTGTTTGGACCAACACTGACATGTCCAAGAAGACTTGGTGCAGCTCGTTTAGATTCCTCTCTATCTCTTTGACCGCTCCATGCCTCTCTTGGATCTCCTGGATGGTGTCCATTATGGTGGCTCTCCCTTGCTGTTGGATGGCTTTCTGTAAGAAAGTTTCACTCTCACCTGCTCCACCACAAAATATATATATATATGCGCCTTAAATTTTACAGTGCACCTTCTCATAATAATAATAATAATAATAATACACATTTAAACAAATATGTAAACAGATCATAATAATTGTTTGATAAAATAAAATAATATGATTTCCCAATTCATTAAAAAACTAATAACTTTGTGCATATATTTTGGATACAAAATTTTGGATTAGTTTATGGTTCTCTAGTATTTTCATAATAATAATAATCAATGAAAAGGGATAAAAAAAGATCATAGTGAGGGCAAAGAAAACTCTGTCTCGTTCTGCTCTTTGAACAGATAGCATACAAAACATTAATTTGGTTTAACTTAAATTTTGTCATGTTACGGGATTTATCTTCACGTGCTCTGTTGTTAGCTAAAATTTCGCCCCCAAGCAGTTATTAAATTTAAAAGGATAATTCTGTAGTATCTTAAAAGTTTGATATCTCCATAAAGTCAGATAAATTTAAATATAAAATCTAATTATTCAAACTAAAAATATTGAATCTTAAGCAGTACGTACTTACGGAAACTCCTCAAATTAGTTATAACCACTTATGTAACTATGGGAAGATAACTTTTCTTTTTCCCTGCTTATCCACTAATAAGCTTCACAAATGAAACTGTACCGCTCCCCTCTTAATTTGAGTTTGGCATAATTAAAATCATCAGAATAACTTATTCCACAAAAGCAGATTTAAAGACTTTTGACCTCTGAAACACGAACAGAAACTTTCTTCCATCAAGCTTGTCAAGGACTTCAAACATACACGCGAAGCGAATTCGATAAAAACAAATAAATAACATAGTTATCTGAAAATTCACTTTACTTCATTATATTGTTGGTGATCTTTTTATCTTATTCGATATATCCTTAATAATAATAATAAACTGAACCGTTTATCAAAAAATAACAACCACCTTAGCTCAATCAACTTAATCCTAATTCCTAAATATCTTCATGTTTTATGAGCCAAAACTTTTTTGTTTCTTGGATAGATGAGCCAGAAGTAATTAACTGATTCTAGTATAATCATCCTAATTTAAGGCGCGTAGTTAAATAAAACGAAAAAAAAAGAAAAAGAAAAAGAAAACAAAGAAGGAGGTTATATTGATATTGTTACCTGTAGAGATGAGGAGGTCGATGGTTTTATCATCAGGATTCTCGCCGGTGACTGTATAGTACCTACGTTGTACGGTCTCCCTGTACTCCGACGATATCTGCTCCCTCAAATTATTAAAACTCTCCATCGACTCCTTCAACTTCTTCCTCAGCCCGCTCACCACCGATGTCCGTGTCCTGTCCGACGACGAGCCGGGCCCACAACCGGGCAGGGCCTGACTGGCCTCGTTGGCCCGGTCGAGGGCCTCCAACCGGGCCTTCACAAGCTTGGCTTTCTTGAGTGCAACTGCCACGTCAGCATCCATGCGAGAGCGAAGGTCCTTCACGGCTTTGGCGCTGTGGAGGGCCTTGCTCTTCTCGTTGGAGTCTCGGAGCCTGTTGTGGAGGTTCTCGAGCTCCTTCAGCTCCTCTTTCAATGATTCCACTTCCTCGAAGAACTTATCCAGGTTGTTGTCCGGCGACGGCGTCGATTCCGCCATCTGGATCACGTGGTCGCGGTTGTTGTTGTTGTCACGTGGAGGGGAAAGCAAGTCGTTCATGTTTTCTAATAACTCTGGTTTCCTTCTTCCGAGGTTTATGTAAAGGGGAAAGGGCTTTGTTTTTGTTGGGGCGTTGGAATGAAGAAGATGAGAGTTTTTTTTTTTTTGGAATGCGAGTTAATTGAGCAAATACAATTGTGGGCTCTTGGTTTTTAAAGGTTTGTTTCTAATGCTTTTGATGGAAAAATACTGTTTTTTTTTTAAATAACAAATAAATGGGTGTGGCCTGTTCGTTCAAATTCAACCCCTTGTAATTATCAGGTCAAAGGGGTTGGGGGTTCAGAGGGTGGATGGAGAGGACAAATGGGTATATATGGAAAGAAAAACAGAGAGAGGAGGTACTAGGAAGAGGAGGCATGTTATTCGTACGAAGTATACGATTTTGTGTTAACTCATTTTTTTTTATAATGGAATGAGATGTGAAAATTTTTTTTAAATAAAATTTATATTTTATTTAATAATAAATAAGATATAAATTAATATAATTCCTCACATTTCATAAATAAAAATAATATTTTTAAAAGAAAGTTGGTTGATGATGTAGATATATAAAATATATATATGAGGGAATTGAAGGGAAAGGTTGTTTGTACGGGGGAGGATTATTGCTAAACCTTTCGTCTACTTGTTAATTACTTATGCCAGTTAAAACTGTTGCAGTTTGGTCTTCCTATGCGGCCTATGCCGCGTACCGGCTGAAGAAGAAGTTTCCTTTTTCCTATGTGTCTTTGTTGTTGAGCTTCAATTGGATAAGCATTTTAAATTATTATTTATCTTTCTTGTATTTTTTATGTTTTTTAATTGGTACAAATTATGAGTATTTACCTGAATCTGAATTAAATTGGATTACATTTAGACAATTAAGTACTTCAAAAAATGCTCATCAATAAGCAAGTGTTTAGCTATCACCGATCATTTTATTAAGCTGATATTAAAGTTTAACTATATATTGTATTGTTGTTGTATGGATAACTTTTAAGATAGTTATGACAATTAAAAATCGAATATTTATAAGTATAACTTAATTTTAATTTTTATATGTGCTTAGTTTTATGTGTTTTGGTTTAAAATAGTATGAATCTAAGCTCATGACAACTTATTTCGGATTAAAAAAAAGTTGTTTAATAGAATCATTCAAATAATCTAATAGGCCTAAAATAACTCGTCCCATTTAGCTAACTCTATTTAGAATGGATAGGGAAAGAAACAAAGGAGAAATAACTTGCATTACAAGTTTCTTTCAGTTTGATAAGACGCATAAATAAATTCATCCCAGTTTAGGTTTCACTATACTTTGATGAGAGGGTGGATAATCTCACAAGGGCCTTCTAGTTCAGAACTTAAAATAAAATACCAGTAGTGGTTGTAGGTGTCTTCTAAGGTTGGAAACTTCGGTGTTCGCTGCTTCATAAGACATCTTACATTTTTGCAAGGAATTGGAATTAAAATTAGAATCACGTTCTATTTCTAATTTTATAAGCTTTATCCCGCCATTTAAAACTTGCATACACGTTTTTTCTCCAGAAAAAGAGTCCGCGTTATAATTGATTTCTAAGTTTGCTTTTTCTTCATATTTTTCCACCAACAAGAAAATTGTATTGAAAATTCGAAAGAATAAAAGGTAGGAGGAAATTGCCATGTTAATCTAATGCAAAACAGATCAAAATTTTCTATTTCACAAACGAGCCACAGAATGCGCGTGGACTTTTTATATCAATTGATCACATTTGCTTGTCGACATTTTTTGTTGGTTATAATAATGACATCAAGAAAACGCAGATCGAATTGGAAGCCTCAAATATTCAAATATTACTAAAATATTTCCATGTTGCAGAATATGATCGAGCTCACACAAAAGTATAACGTCATTATGAAAAGGAGAAGATATAATATACAGAGTTACTGTTCATTACATCACTCCCATCAACATGCTATGATAGACCACTACTAAAGCGCGTAATAGTTTAATCATCGTTAATTAATAAATATAAAAACATGTTTTATAAAAGAGCGCATGTTGGAATTTTTACTTTATATATATATATATGAAAATCATAGTATTTTTTACCTGATTAATCAAAATAAAAAAAAAGATTGGAAACTTTCAATTTCATATTTAAGATGCATATTGTTTCTTTTTTTTCATAAAAAATACTTATATCAATTTTTATTTAAAAATTAATTAAAGGCAGATTTTTCTTTTAATTTTTAAGTAAAAGTTAAGATGAATGACTTTTTTAGTAAAAAAAAATAAAAACAACTAAAACGGACATACCTTTACCACCATGGTCATTCTCGATGCTTAGCTTTCTTTTCGTGTGTGTTTCCCATCACCCATGACAACCAATGAAGTCCATTTGTAATCATTTGTGAAAGTTAACTTCTAATTGCTTATTATGACAATAAGTTTCCATCTTCAAGATCCAAAACTAGTAGAATGTATACGCTGCCGGCTTTAGTCGGAATCAGTTGAGACTAATTAACGTAGCTTTTACTATGTAATACTGATAACAATATATATACTCAACAGTTTGGAAATTGGAATAGAACTCTGCCTCTTAACTAATGTAGCTCATAGAAGAGAAACGACGTATAAAAGGAAAATGACAAAAAGTATATGTTGATGTGATTTGTTAACGTGAATCCCTTAACAAAATTACAATATTCGTGAAACATTTAAATAAAAAATAAACCCTTATGTTTGAAACTGTAAAGTTTTTTAAAAGAAAAGAAAAGAGGATCAAGTTTTTATTTAAAGTAAAGTAATTTTTTTTAATATAGGGTAATCCAAATACATGATGGTGTCTTGTTAGCCCAAGATTGATCAACACAATCTTGAGCTAAATGGACCAATCTATCTGCTACTCTGTTACAAGCCCTATAAACAAACTGGGCCTTGAAATCAAGAAAATGGGATGCTAGCATGAAGGCCCAGTTTCAGAAAAACTTTCATCAAGAAGTTTTGTCTTTTCGTTTTTTATGACCAAAAAGACCATAAACAAAAACAGTCAATGGCCAACAAAAAAAAAAGACAAGTGTTCTTCTCTGGACTTTTAAAAGACAAGAAATAATATGAAATGAAATCATTTACTCGACCAGGACCGGAGAAAAAAAATCATGTTATAGTCTTTTGTTCACTCCTTTTTTTTTCAGATCAAGTCCTCTACAAAGTGAAAGCTATAAACTCAATATGAAATTAATCTAAAATTGCAATTCACTCCTATGGGCGCTAACCAGTTTTGAGTATCTTTTGTTTTGTTCACTTTTATATAACTCTTTCAATTTAAAAATAATAATAATCGACCATCCAACCTCTGGCCACTTCACAGAATTCCTTTTAAAATCCTGTGCTACTTAATTCACCACGTGTCACCCTCCCTTGCCAGATTCCAAAACATATATAGATGTCTTGAAACCAATGAAATCAACACCCAAAATATGTCCAATTTAATATAATGGCAACCCTCATTTTTTAATCAATTTATCACATCCAATACTAATAGAGTTTTAAATGTTAACAGCAGGAATGTGCTTGAAGATACAGGAGAATAATAAGGCTGGCTAGTTACCATCCATGCATTATTAATTAATTTTAGCACCACTGCCCCTATGTTGCCACGGCTTCACAATGGCGAGCACAACAATGAGGACGATCACCAGAAGAAGGATAATGGTGCAACAGGTCCATTTCCTGGTGTTCTTGTGGTGCTTCTTTGCAGTGTGCAGTTCTTGTACCCCAGTCTTCACGAACGAGCTAGCTCTTGTCACATAAGTCTCAATGTCATTCAAGTGCTCACCTTGAGATTGCACCAACACTGCCATGTCAAGGAACACTTGGTGCAACTCCATGAGGCTCCTCTCCAGCTCCTTCACGCCATCATGCCTTTCCTGAATCTCATTGATGGTGTCCATAATCCTACCCTTTCCTTGCTCCTGAATGGCTTTCTGCAGGAAAGTCTCACTCTCACCTGCATCAAAAGTAGTGAAAGAAAGAAACTCATCACACATTCACACAACCTCCAATTTCGCACCAAATTTTTCAATTTGCACTATGACAACAGCAAAGCCTTTTTGAACCAAGTTACTGTCTTCAACTACCGATCAAATTATGCCATTATATGATGTTTAGCACAGTGAATGTAAGGCTAAGTAGGTGATTGCTTCGATGAGGGTAGCAGTGAATGCCTATGGTGCCCACATAGAGATGTCCAATGAAGAGTTTACATATGGCAAGTGGGGCGTAGTGTTTATAGAAGGATGATGTTTGGAGTAAGAGTTTAATGAGATGGTTAAGGCGTGTTATGTAATGATTAGTATGAGTAATTTTTTGTGGTGAAAAATTACAAATTGGGAAAATTAAACCATTTTTAAATTGCCAAACATCTCTTGCTGTGGAACAGGTTATCAATGACGAAAGTTTTAACTTGGTAGTCAAATCGCAGCATTTGACCCCTAAAAATGATTCCCACGCCTCATGGAATGTTGGGTGCATCTAAAAGAGAAACACGTGACAACAAAAATAAATTCGTTGTATGATTGTTTTAGGAAGTTGGTGATATTTTGTTTCATTAGCTTTTCTTTGTTAATCACCATTCGAAAATCTTCACACACGTATATGTGGATTTGAGAGCTAACCTTAAGGGTTATTTTACTGCTGTTCCATTGCAACTATGCAGTGATTTTTTGTGAACTTAATTAAAAATAACCTGTGTTAAAACGAAATTTTGTTGTTCCATTCGCAAACATGTACCAAACTGTGTATAAATTATACCAATTATGATTTTAAATCAAAGTATAAACATCAGAGCCATATAGGGATAATACCACATGGTAATGCGAAAATAAAGTTTGGCAATTTAAAAAAGGTTTAATTTTTCCAATTTGTAATTTTTCACCACAAAAAATTACTCATACTAACTATCAGATTACACACCTTAACCATCTCATTAAACTTTTACACCAAACATCATTCTTCAACAAACATTAGGCCCCATTTACCATATGTAAGCTCTTAATTGAATACTTTCAAATAACCTACTATACCTATTGACTTCACCTCAAGAGAAACACCCTTAAGGAAAAACAAAATGTTAGAATTTGCTACATTTTATATTGCATTACAAATGTCACAATATAAAATAACAATAACTCACAAAGCTTGGAGTATTAAACTATGAGTAGGATAGAGCATCACATAATTTTTTTTTCGTTCTTAAAACATCTAAGAATATTATAAAATCCAAAAAACAAGTATCAGTATTTCCCCACCCAATCAAATCAGCATATATAACTCTTGAAAACATCTTCAAAATCTGAGTGACAATTCAGCATTGAAAGAAATCAGCCATGCATCTTTATAATAAAACCCTTATCCTTGTAGCAAAAATAATAATAACAATAATAAAAATAAAACGAATTCAACCAAGCTTCTGATGGAACCAAAAGAATAATGTTAATTGAATATATCATTCCTTTGGTAAGCTCTCATCAAGGGTTGGATGTGCCCCATTTGATATGAGATATGAATAGGACTGTCCTTGTACATATTGCAAAAACAACACAAATAAAACACGGCAACAAAAAGTTTACATTACCAGTAGCGATCAAGAGCTCAACGGTCTGGTCATCAGGATTCTCTCCGGTGACGGTGAAATACCTTCGCTTCACAGTCTCACGGTACTCGGAAGAGATTTGTTGCCTGAGGTCATTGAAAGTATCCATAGAATCCTTCAGCTTCCTCTTCAGCCCGTTAACCACTGATGTCCGGGTGCGGTCCGAAGACGAACCGGGCCCACACCCGGGGAGGCCGCGGGCCGAGGCGTTGGAGTGGTCGAGGGCCTCCAGCCTGAGCTTGAGGAGCTTGGCCTTCTTGAGTGCGAGTGCCACGTCAGCGTCCATGCGGGAGCGGAGGTGCTTCACGGTGGTTGCGTCGTGAAGGGCCTTGTTCTCTTCGTGGGAGCTCTTGAGGCTCTGGCTGATGCGCTCCAGCTCCTTCATCTCTTCCTTGATCGCTTCCACGTCGCCGAAGAATTTCTCCAGGCTAGCTCCGTCGGCGTCGGTGGTGGTGGTGGAGGGCGCGGCGGAGTCCATGTCGATGACACGGTGGTCGTCGGTGCGAGAGACGAAGGAGTTGGTGGAGAGCAAATCGTTCATATCGTGCTCTGAATATTTGCAATGCAATGCAATGCAATACCCGCAGGAACAAAACAGGATTTGGTTTTGGGTGGAAGGATATTGTATGTGTTAAGTGTATGCGTGTTTGTGGTTTGAGAGTGGTGCCGCTGGTTGAACATTGTATCTTGAGTGAAATGTGAAATTATGAATAATATGGAAGCTTTTGATTTGAGTAGTTTCTCAGAGAATACAAAAGAGGGAGGGATTAAGATTATCACGATTTTCAGTCATTTTGGCTTTAAGCGATTTTGGAAACAAGAAAAATAAAAGGAAATAGAATCCAATCGATTTTGGCTTTAAATTTATTCGTTTAACATACTTAAAACGCTTTAAGATTTGAGGAATGTTATGTGAAAGCATCAATATGACACATTCACCCGACACCATCCAACCAATCAACTGTCAAAATCATTTATAACTTTTCTTTCTAATTTTTTTTTATACTTAACATCTAAGCATTGATGTGAAGTTGTGCACCAGACAAAAAAAAATCCATGTTTCTGTTTTGAAGTATTCTAATCAACTTTATAAGCTCATTCAATTATGGTAAGGTGGATATCAAATGAAACATCCACTCTATGTCAAAATTGCATTGCTCTTTATAAAAAGTTGCACAAATATACTAATAGCGATATTTTAAGTTTTACTCCATGTGTTGCATCTCAATTGTCTGAAAAAAAAATATACACACACATGTTAAGAAAATAATAAATGAATATTAATAATAATGTAAAAATGTGTTAAGTGACAATATTGCTCATATTTAATATGACTATGCATTTGAAAAAATAAAAGTAGATAAGGTTCAATTAATTACATTAAGATTATAACTCATAAATAAAAATTAACACTTTCTTAATTTGATAAATGTAGAGACGAAGCAAAACAAAAACTTAAAAAAAAGTGGACATTTAAGATTACAATTTCTCTCCTCCACTTTTCTCTCGTCTGTATTTCTTTCACTTCCAATTGTATAAACCCATATGTATTCATATCCATTCAAGACAAACTTTTTTGTGCTATTTAGCAGCGTTCATAAATTATTGAGCACGGTTAAACCGCACAAGAAACTTTAATTTGTTACGAATAGATGAGAAGAGAACGATTCAACCGAGAGTAATTGTTTATTTTAAGAATAAGAGGGGTAAAACTTTATCATTAAATTTTATATGAATTATCAAAATTAAAACTTAAGGTCAAGTGATTTTTCAAAAAAATTAGCATGTGACTATCAATTTATCATTAATTAATTTTTAATCTTGATCATCCATTTATGATTATATAGCTCAGATTTATTCCTTACATTTATAATAAATCACTTCGTTTGCTTAAAGTTATTCCTGAATATAGGGAAATAAATGCATGTTTATGTAATCAGAAGTGAGAGAAATGTTGATTAGAAACAAGTATAAGAAAGAAATTATAAAACTTAAAACAGAGTGGTTAATCTATTTGTACAACCTTTACCAAATCACTTCCGAACCAAATATCTTTGCAATCTAAATTATCAGAGATGAAATACGTGGCTAGGCTTATTCGTGAAATTTTGACGATAAGCTTTTATACATATTTTAAATTAAAATTTAATCAATCAAACTCAACTTACATACATTACGTATGTAATCATTTAAGTTTTATAAACTTCTTAAAAAATTTAAATAAACAGTATGATTATTTATTTCATAAAAATTTCAGATATAACAATTAAATTGGCAACTAACAAAAGTTTAGCACAGTAACAAGCGCATTACACTATTTTTTGCAAAAAGATGAACGTTAGTAATAAAACACTTAAGAAAAGGGTAAACAAGTGGTTGAAAAGCTACATATAGGCGCAGGATAGAAGATATCAATAATTGAAGAGTCGTATAAAACTCATTACCCCTTTATCCATTTAGGGTTATGATGATGAATGAGGCTAATGGGTAGACAGTACAAGGCATAGGATAAGGTTTAGTCGTATGGCTAATGGTACCAAAATTGTATTCGTCAGTTTTGAATGAAAGTTTTGATGGGTGGATTGTTCTACAATTTAAGTCTCTTATTCTCTGTCCTTAAATCCGTCGAATTCGTATCATATAGCATTACCGAAAATAAATGATATCACAGGCTTTAAAACCATTAATTACTAGGCAACAAATATATAAACTCATTGTATAACAAAAACTTACACATAGCAAATATATATGGAAGGGATATTTAAGACGCCAGCTTCCATGTATCCTAAACCATCCAAACTTTGCGTCATCAACTACAAAATTCAGGAAAAGGGGAATAGAAAAGGGATTCCATCACGGACAACGGTAGCCTCTATCAAGAAAACAAAGAAAAATTGATAAAAAAATTAAATGAACCTCACCAATCGAGACCATCACACTCCATCAAGATCATCCTGCTTGCCCGCTCCTTTATGTTGTTGGCCCTTTGCTCACCCATCAAATCGTATCCCACATGAACAAGAGCAGTCGTGGTTCGACAATGGCAGTGGTCCGAGACAACATGGTCAAAGGAAAAGAGATTGACGAAAAGATCAAGGACTCAGAAATCTGAACTGCTTGGAACCCGTGTGAAAATATTACAAAGTAATAATTGCTCCATGAATTATGCCCGAAAAGATTGGTGTAACCAATTCTTCCAGCACACCCCCCTATTGTCTGAGTCTGATTCAATAACCTGTGCCCAGTTCTCACATTCCATCTTAGTTGACCGTGTGGCATACGGTAAACATGCTACAATAAGATTGTCTTTACAAAATAATCTTGCTCACAACTTCCTCTCTGAGACTTGGCCAGTCCAAATCCGCCAGCCAGCCTGTTCGATGAACTGTATATTCTCACCGTCATTATTGTTTGAACAAAAAGAACTTGTGGTTATCCACATTTCCCTCTGAACTTTAACATCGTTCCTTGTTCCTATTGACGTTTAATAATACATGGAAATGTATTTCTTTTATATACAGCTCAGTGTTACAAATCAGATCTAAAATTCTAGCGAATGGCAAATGGAAAGCAAAACATTTACCAACTTCTCAATTGGATTGGAGCACAGTAAGATAGTATTTATACCCCTGGCACTTGCCGGAATGCTGTCTAGTTTCATCACCATCTCCCTGACCTTCGGATGGAAGTTTCCAATTCAAAACATAATTTGACAAGTCATATGTACCAGGAGAGAATAGGCAGATCTGAAGAGGAATTTCCGCTGACGACAGAGGCTCAAGGTGGAGATTCATAGAGCTTGATCCAGACCAAATGTATGGGGAGACACTTTCCAAGGATAGTGCCTTTCTAGGTTGGGTTTCAAGAACATTTGATGTGACTTTGAGTTCATTCACTGGTGTGACATCATGCCACCCTGCTTGGTTATCAGGAGCTGCTGATTGAACCGTATTTACACTGTTATGTCCCCCATTACCAGTAGAATCTAAGGTGTCAATGCGCACAAAAGCAGTGGCGCCAGACGAATTGAAAAGATGCATCTTCAGATTTAGTTCACAGAAGGATGCAGAGAAATCATGATGCAAGGTTCGAGGTCCATCCACTAGCCATGAAATAGGGCCCGTGCTAGCAGTACTATCAGGAGAGACAGAAAGAGATTAGCATAAACCCCAGAAATTAAGGCAAGTAAATCACATACATGAATAGAAAATATTCATCGTAAAGTCAACATCAGAAGCATATTGTTTGAATTGAAACATGCCTGAAGTGACACGCATGATGAGACATAACATGAGGAGGATCAGAAAGACCAGGATTGTTGTTACTCTTCAGTGGTCGAGAGATCAATATAAAGTCAACAGTATTTAAGTCACCCTGATCCTACAAACATGAGGCGATTATCAGCAGTAAGAGAGAGAACATTGAATAGATAGAGTGTAAGAGCTTGCAATAGTGAATCGTAAATGTTATATGATGACATAGGAAAATGATGATAATTAGAACAAGAAAAGATACAGCATAGATGGATTTTTATAAAACAACTACGAAAAAAGTCTACCTCATGTGACACTTCCTGCTGCAATCTTTCATAATGGTGGAAATTGACCAAAGGTGCACTATTTATATTGTAAACTAAATCGCCACTGCTTTGGGGAACCAAGCTTACATCACTTCTGACAGGCATGGCAGATACGTTGTCCTCAGACGTTAATAATCTCCTTGTGTTCTGATGGCAAACAACAGCTTAATTCAGTCAACTCTAATCTTATTGTGCATGCGACACACTCCAGCAAATTTTAAGTGGCCAGCATATCTTTAACAAAAGCAGACAAAACAGTGGATATATAATAGATTAATACTAAATGGTTTGTCCGATAAAATCAAGTAAAGAAGAAAACACCCAAGCTCAGATAACTAACATCTGAATATACAAATTCTAGAGTATTAACATGCAGTCCACCCCTGAATTTCTCCACCAAAGCTTTCCACCGTATTAATTATTCCTTTTTTTTTCCGGGTTCTTCCAGGAGAAAGAATTAGAAATAGTTTCTGGTAGAACAGACAGGAAAAGAATCTCAATTAACAATAGCAAGAGAACTTATCTCCTAACAAGAAATCCAACTTTTAAAAGCATTGAACAAACAAAATCACTGATCAACCCATGAGTTGAATCAAATAGAAGAAATATGAAGAACACTGTCCTAGAATGGCTACCAAACATCACATAGCACTCCAGAAACAAAGCCTTGTAAATTTGCTCTCCTGTACTAGGCTTCATGTGCATATTGTTCAATTTTCTAAGGCTTGCTTTTCTTATAACAGTTCTTTGCACCCAGCTTTTCTTATTCCACTAATGATAATTGAAAGGAAAATATTATTTTGTGATTTTCTCCCCACACTAGGAACAAACAATAACACCAGCTAATTTCTTTCCATAGCAATTAAATATTGTGTATTTGAACCATCTAAATTGTATGGAAAGAAGCTAGAATACATTAAGAGGTTTATTGCTTGCAGCCGTGTCCTTCCAGTTGTCGGCTCCTTTTTTCCCTCCCTACTATGTCCTCACTTCCAGCCACTTCCACCACAGTCCACCATCCCTCTTCACTGCCAGCGAGTTTTTCCGCGACGATTCCACCGTCCGACCCCACCCCAACGTCGCCCCTCCCTGTGCGACCAAACAACGGTGGTTTGGTCCTGATCCGATCGTTGACGCGCCGCCACGTGCCTTTGCTGCCCTTCGCAGCACTGTTCACCCGTGTTCATCTCCCCAGCTCGTGTAGGACGTTTAGCGACCTTTCGGCCGCTTCCACTGCCGCCGATGCCTTCCCCTCTCTGGATCTGCCCGCCTTTTTGCCATCTGTGCACTTTGCAAACGTCGTATTTTGAAAATACCGCTTCTGCCCTGACTCTTGTGACCCATGGCTGCTAGCAACTCTTCCTTTGAAGATAAGCATGCTCCAAAGGCTGAGCCTCCAACATTCGCTAGTTATGTCAGTGTGCCTCTTTCCACGACAAACTTGATGGCAACAACTATGATACTTGGGCATCAGACATCAAACTTTGGTTGACAGGACATATGCCGACCACCTCACCACGAAGGCTATAGGCATCCCTGGTGAACCCCCCCGGGTTAAGATTGATGTCCAGCTGTATAGCATTCTCAAGTCCACCATTGCTCCTTCCATCAAACAAATCTTTCGAGCTCATGTCACTTGTGAATCTGTCTAGGCGAAGACCCTCTTCACCAATGACACTCAACGTCTCTATCGTGTTTGTCAGGATCTCATGGGTATCATTGCTCCTCGCCAGCTTGATGGGTCTATGTCCTCTTATTTGGGTAAGATTCACGGTACTCTACATGACTTCAATGAACTCTTGCCCCCGCGATACCCCTAGAAGGAATTGGAGCAATGTAGCTCTTTTTTTATGCTCATGGCCCTTTATGGTTTACCTCCAAAGTACTCTACCCGTGACAGCTTCTGAGATCATCGAATGTGCCTACTCTCTCCATATTGTCTGCTCTCTCTGCGGGCTCCGCCAAACCATCCACGAGTTGCTCCTTCCTCCGACTTCGATTGATACCTCTGCACTCGTCACGCAGAGTATCCCATGGCCGTTCCTAAGTCCCACCCCAAGTGTGATCATTGTCATAAGCTAGGCCACACCATTGATCACTATTACACTTTGCATCCTCACCTACGCCTCCTGTTAATGTTGCCCAGGCCATGTTCTTGCTCCTTCGGACTCACCGCCTTGATCAACCGTCTCCAGTCTGACTATATTGATTTTCTAAAGTGGCTTGAGCAACGTCAGAACTCCTGGTTCCACCGCCTCTGTTGCACACACTGGTAATTCTTTTGTTTGGCTCTCTCAGTCGGCCTCATCGGGTCCTTGGGTTCTTGATTCGCTGACTCATCATATCTCCAGGAATAAAGCTTTATTTTCCACACTTTCTACTTCTAAATATTTACCTACTGTCACTTTAGCCAATGGTTCTCACACACAGTCTCACGGTGGGCATGCCCATCCCCATCTTCTATGTCATTCTGTCCTTTATGTTCCTGGTTCTCCATTCAACCTACTCTCTATTTATCGGTTAACTAAAGCTCTTAAGTGTATTATTTCTTTCATTGAAGATTCTATGAGAGTCGTGCCTCTCTCGTGGCCTGGCTCCGCCCCCTTCAAGTGTTTGCTCCCTCACCACCAATCCTTTCACCCTCCACGCCCAGGGTCATCACACCCTTGCCAACTTGCAGCGCATGGTGCCTAGCCTATCCAAACTATCCAGTTTGCCTTGTGAATCGTGTCAACTTGGGAAACACACGCGGAGTCATTTTCTTGATAGTGTTAGTAGTCGAGCTGCATCTCCCTTTACTTTAGTTCATTTCATTTAGATATTTGGGGTCCTAGTCGCACGGTGTCTAGTTTAGGATTTTGTTATTTTGTTACGTGTATTGATGACTATTCTCGTTGTACTTGGTTATTTTTACTGAAACATATGTCGGAGTTGTTTTCTATTTTTAGCAATTTTTATCAAGAAATAAAAACCCATTTTGGTCGCACTTTACATAGTGATAATGCAAAAGAATATTTGTCTCATGATTTTCAACAATTTTTAGCTTCTCATGGCATTCTTCACAGACGTCTTGTGCTCATACACCTCAATAGAATGGGATTGCTGAGCGCAAGAACCGTCATCTCATTGAAACAAACGTACTCTTCTCCTTCAGAATCATGTACCTTTTTGTTTTGGGGGATGTTGTTTTAACTACCTGTTATTTAATTAATCGCATGCCCTCTCTGTTTTGGGTTACCAAGTTCCCACTCCATCTTATTTCCCATGACCCCTTGCATTCCCTTCCCTGCACGTTTTGGGTCCACTTGTTTTGTTCACAACTTAACTCCTGGTCTTACAAACTTTCTACACGTTTACTTAAATGTGTTTTTCTTGGTTACACTCGGTTTCAAAAGGGTTTTCTGTGTTTTCTCCTACTCCGTCGTTGTCTCATGTTACATTTTTTGACACTATTCCCTTCTTTGAGCCATCTAACCATTCCACCTCTCTCCTTTGAGGAACTCCCGTTTCCGTGATCCCTATGCCTTTGCCACCCATTATCCCTACCCTTCACCCGCCCCTTCAGGTCTACCATCGTCAAGCCGTCCACTAGCTAAGCCTGCCCACCTCACACCCATTGCACCTAACCGCCGCCGCCCACTCCTATTCCCTCTTCTGAGCCTGTCTTGGCTGATGTGGACTTTCCTCGTGCTCGATCCTCCGCCACCTTTGGTCCTGTCTTGCGCCTAATCTTCCCATTGCCCTTCAAAAGGTATTCGTTCCACTCATAACCCGTCTCCTCACTATACCTGCTTTGAGTTATCATCGTCTATCTTCTCTGTCTTCTGTGTCTATCCCTAAGACTCCAGGTGAGGCCTTCTCCCATCCTGGGTGGAGACAAGCTATGATTGTTGAGATGTGTGCACTTCAGGGAGTGGTACCTGGAACTGGTGTCTCTCCCTTCAGGTAAATCTGGTTGGTTGTCTATGGATTTTAATGGTTAAGGTGGGGCCTGATGGCCAAATTGATCGTCTTAAGGCTCGTTTTGTTGCCAAAGGGTACACTCAAATATTTGGTTTGGATTATGGTGATACTTCTCCCTGTTGCCAAGATGGCTTCTGTCGTCTATTCTCTCTATGGCGCTATGCGTCGTTGGCCTCTTCAGGTTGCACATTAAGAATGCCTTCCTCCATGGTGATCTTGAGGAAGAGGTTTATATGGAGCAACCTCTGGGTTTGTTGCTCAGGGGGAGTCTTTTGGTCTTGTTTTCGTTTCAAAATCACTATATGGTCTTAAGCAGTCTCCGAGCTTGGTTTGGAAGGTTCCCCACGTGATTGAAATGACTGAGGTTGACCACTGTGTTTTACCGTCATACTCAAAGAGGTTGCACATACCTAGTTGTGTATGTTGGTGACATTGTCATTACAGGGAGTGATACTCATAGCATAGCACAGATCAAATAGCACCTATGCAATCACTTCCAGACCAAAGATCTTGGCAAACTTAGATATTTCCTAGGCATTGAAGTAGCACAGTCCAAAGATGGTATAGTTCTCTCTCAGAAAATATGTTGTTGACATTATAGAAGAAATAGGTTTACTGCTCCAAAACCTTGATACTCCTATGGATCCTAATGTCAAGCTCCTCCCAAATCAAGAGGAGCCACTATTTGATCCTAGGAAATATAGAAGAATGGTTGGGAAATTGAACTATCTCATAGGTAATCGTTCAAACATTCTCTCGCGACAAATGTGGTTAGTCAATTCCTAAATTACCATGTGAAGCTCACATATTCTGAAGTATGTCAAAGGAGCCCAAGGAAGGGCCTTATTTACGAAGATAAGGGGCATCCTGAGATAGTTGGCTATTCTAATGCAGTGGACAAGGTTCCCTTTTGATAAGCGTTCCACCTTCGAATCCTGTATACTTATTGGAGGCAATCTCATGTCCTGGAAGAGTAAGAAGCAAACTATAGTTGCGCGGTCTAGTGCCGAGGCAAAGTCCTGTGCCATGGCCTCAACCACATGTGAGCTTATCTAGCTCAAGCAACTCCTCAAAGAACTTCAATTTGGGGAAACCAAGCACATGACACTTGTTTGTGACAATCAAACTGCTTTACACATTGTCTCAAATCCAATTTTCCATAAGAGGACCAAACACATTGAAGTTGATTATCACTTCATCAAAGAGAAGATTCTATCTGGAAACATCACCACAAGCTTTGTCAATTCAAATGATCAACTGGAAGATGTTCTCACTAAGTCATTAAGAGGTCCTAGAATAAGTTACCTATGTAACAAGGTAAGTGCATATGATCTATATACCCAAGCTTGAGGGGAGTGTTAGAATCTGAATATCTTAATTAGAAGTATTATATCTATAATTAGGGAAAATATATATTTGTAATTATAGTGTATTTATTACACAATATCTATATATACTCTCTCCCCATTGTGTAGTTGAAACACGGATTCCTCATGACTCTCTCTATTTCTCGGTAGACATAAATGACATATTCAAACTATGTTTTCAGAGAAAAGGAATCCTTAAAATAATATGAGAATATTACATACTTTTTCTAACTAAACTGGAGTTCATAAACAATAATCCCTTCATACATTTTGTCAATAAGGTTTATCTTGATAAAAATTTCCCCAGACATGAACTGTTTTTTGAATATTCTAAGCAAATTGTTTCACTATTCTCTTAGCCACTTATTTATCATAAACAATTTTTGGGAGTTCTACCCCATATTCTGGAAAAATTATGCAGAGAATATAGAGAGAAGAGATAACTATTTGAGACAAAGGCCATATTCAAACACCGTTTTGAGAGAAGAACACTTAGAAGAATATGATAATATTATACAAATTTTTCTAACCAATCTTAAGTAAATCAATAATAGTCACCTTATACATTTAGCAATGAGATTTATCTTGATAAAAATTGCTTCAACCATCAAATTTTATTTGTATATTCTATGCAGAAGGTTGATTCACTATCCTCTTAGCCTCTTATTTATCATAAATAATTTTTTGAGAGCTCTCTACCACATGTACGGAATACCATAATCTATTTGAACAACATAGAGATAACGCCAAAAGTTGGGTCTCTAATAAACTATGAAACATGCATACAACAACTTAGAAAAACAATTCTCTACAACTACAAAGTTATCACTTGAAAAAAAGAAAAAAACAATTCTCTACAACAACAAAGTGTTTTTTTTCCCACTAGGTGGAGTTGATTACATGGATCAAATGCATTGCATCGTATCATAGACCATGTCTATAGATGAGAAAAATAAAATATGGCGATAGACCATCTGAACAATATCCACTAAAAGGGTTCATACTGTTCAACAATTTGTTTCAAGTAGCCCAGCTTTACTTGGAATTATCTCCATAATTACCTGTTTGATTGCCAACAATAATTAAAAAGTAGTTATATTTAACTAATAACTAAATTATGTATCCATCTTTCCAAGTTCAATAACCACTTCAAATGAAACCTGTCTGCCCAAGCACAAACATGTCACAAATATAAATCACAAAATCAAAAACTATAACAAAAACCTTTAGTGAGAAGAAACATGATATTGCTTGACCAGCCATCAATGATTGCGAAGGGAAAATAGTATCAGGAGGTTGAAGTAACGAGATTTCCCAGTGGCTCCCAATAGATGACAACTGGTAAACTTGAAAACTTTCTGAGATTGTCTTGTTAATAACATCCAATCGAACAAGGAACTCTTGCACTCTCATTCGAGAAGGACTGATTTGAAATGAAACACCCAATGATGGTAATACCTATAATCACCAAATTTTGGCATTTCAGAATAAAGGTCTTAATCTGGTAAATACAAAATAGAGTAATTTAACTGAACCTAATTCTTTTACTCAGACAATGGATTAAATGAAAAAAAATTAATAAAAACCCCATAGAACTGACATTTCAAATTTACTTTGATACCCATTATACTAACCTGCACATTGTAATGCAAGCGAAGAGTGCGATATCTGATGACACTTGATGTTTCTCCCATCTCATAATATATGCTCATATAAAGAGAAACATCTCCTGGAACAGCAGCCCTAAACCAAAGGGGCCACAAGAAGGGTTCTTCACCTTGAATTGAAGTGCCCTGTAATGAAGCATAATTCATGCATCCAAGAAGTCAACAGATGCCAATTCAGATTAAAGTGCTAATGCACAACTTACATGGAAAAGATTCAATACTGACCTCTGGAAACAGAAAGACTGTATCAGACATGAGACTAGGATTAACTTGTGCATCACTTTGTGCTGAATCTGTCTTCTTTGTTAGGCAAGCAGGAAACTCCGACTTTATATGTTCCTGATTCCCAACAATCAAGAATCTAGGATGACTAATCTTCATTTTCAGATTCTGCCAAAACCCCAAATGAATAAGCATCTAGAAAAAATAGCATGCAAGAAAGAGCAAGAGCAAAGCCAGTTCCACTGCTAAAGGGAAGTAAGATGCTAGACTATCTCCCAGTCACATTATGCACCTGCTGTGATTGTATGCAAGTATAATTGGTAATTTGGTACCAACATTTTTTTGTATAAAAGAAGAATTATATTGAGATGAAGATACAGGTTTACAAGATAGGAGGACAAGAGATCCTCTATACAAAATAAAAACAAACTAGGGAAAATAATTCCAATGAAGCTCCGCTTTCCAATCTCTCAACATATATGAGAGGAAAATTCCTCTAAAAAGATCATGTGCTTTACACCAAATTGAGGCCAAATGCCAAATCCTATCCCACAAAACTTACTTGTCTAAACATCTATAATTGAAGGTGCAAGAATTATACTCCAACGAATACTCCAAACTGTGTCATATAAAGAACATTGCCAGTTTGTCACAAAGTGGCAAATATAGTACACTTGCTTGTCTGATAATTAGTGCCAATATAACTAACCCCGCAACTCTACAATTACACCAACCATCAAAAGGTAAACTACAATACCTAAGTAGACATGCCAACAAAATATAAGAAATACACACACTCCCCCTCTCTCTCTCTCTCTCACTCTCAGTAATTGCTATTTAGATAAATTTTACCCCAGGAACAGTTACCTTAACAGGAAACTCTGTTGGATTCCTCAACTCTAGTACAAGTTGCCGTAAATCTCCAGCATATGCTTTTCCAGGTAAATGGTGAATGGAACCCTGAAGTTTGGGTATGCTCTGGGATTTTAGGAGAGGAAAAAAGCTGCTTTAGTCTAAATTTAGAGGATTTAAGGAGACAGACGACAAGAGCAGACAACCTTCATTTGGAAAAAGGTCAATAATGAGAGGGGATAACAGCATGCACCTTAATCACCATAAATTTAAACATGTCTTCAGGTGAGCGCTTCACTTTCCTTCTTCCTTTTACATTAATCTTTGGGTGAATCAACTCAAAGTTGTGAAAGCCAACTATAGTACCTGACAGTTTCCACCTAATACCGAGAATTGCAAGAGTACCTTCTGCCCAGGGCATAACAGATAGTTGAACCTGAAAAACAGGTTCTTGACAATATAAATTTTGCAAAGTTCACAACTTAAAACTATGAAAATATATGTGAAAAAAGATGTGTACAAGAAGATTTATCAAGTAATTTACACGAGAAAAATCACATAAAATTCTTTTGATTACTGTTTTCTGAAAGCATAATGGTAAAAACAGGTAAAATTTTTCAATCATCAAGACATGGGGGTGTTTGTTTGCGCTTATTTTGTACATGTTTTATAAAGAAAAAATCACTTTTTTTTTGTAGACTGTTTGGATAAGATTCTCAAGAGCAAAATCAAAATTTTATTTTTTTCCGAAAACAATGTTGAAGTAGAACATAGCAAAAACATATGGCTGCTGCACTGAGAAATTGAAAGCATGCAAAATATGCATCAAGTAATAAAGGTTTGCATCTTCTTTGAACAAATCAAGACATTTATTAAAACATCTTTTATTTATTTCAATGCTATTAGAAACCATGCATCAGTTAACATTATGCCACATAATCTGGGTAAGCTTTTTTGTTTAGCAACTGTGGCCTAGCAACAAGAGGAAACACTCTAATGCCATGCCAAAATGGTGCAAAAGTTGTTTACAAGTGCACAGAAGTTTTATAAACAAGTCAGTATTTAACAGCCATAAATTAACTTCCCAACACACCATCACTATTAGATTATGAGAATATAGGAGAAGTGCTTTAGATGGAAATCTACATTTTAAAAAAAAAAAATTGATGATGCAACTCAGGTTTCACATTTCTACTCAAATAAGACAAAGAAGTGGAAGTTCTTGATTGATTACAATGCAACTCAATTTGCATATTTATACTCAAAACAAGGTCTACTCTACTGAAATACAGCTCTAAATTGTGACAATGATTGATCAAAAGAATGGCAAGATTAGACTGATTCTTCAATACTACAAGCTCACCATGGTTGTCTCACCACCTCCTAGTAAGAAATCAACCTCAGATGCCAAAAATGAGGAATTGTCTAAGCTCATATCCCTGAAGTGATCAACCTCGATATCATGCTCTGTGCTTGACTGGTTTTCATCTGAAATAACCATGACAAACTATGATCAATAAGGGAAAAAATGTCAACGTTAAATATAAATGAATAAATGTAAAAAGATGAAAAATGCAATAAAAGATGGCGGAAGACAATATATACATAAATTGATAGCTTGCCTGATTTACTTCCATCACTACTAGCCAAATGCTTGCATACAAGTGCAACACCAGATATAGGAATTGGGATTTGTAGAGGGTTTCTGAATTCAATATTCACCTTCACAGCTTCTGCATTTTGGGTGCAGTGGATAAACAATGCACCAGCAGCACATAAGAAAAACAAAGTAAGCTTCTTATGCTGATTCTTCACATGAATTTGATATTAAAATATATAATATTATTGTGTGATAAATCCTGGTCAGATCAAAATTTCTTTCACCTACTTCTACACAAATAGAGCTGCTAAAAGGTAAAACCAAACTACATGTCTACATCAAACAGAACAAAACCCAAGTCTACATCAAACAGAATGAAACCCAGTGAAACGCATGGCTTATGAGTGGAACTCAATGATTATCCATGAGTCTGTCAAGAATGAAGAGAGAATGCGTACTCTTTAAGCCAAAAGGAAATCCAAATATAAAATGCTAAAAACGTCAAAAAGGACAACAATTGCTTAACAAAGATACAGAATTAGACATAACACAGTTCGTATAAAATATTACACAATGGTTAGACATCTTCAAAAAGGAAAATGGTTACTTAACCATGATACATAATTAGATGATAACTCAGAGTGCATATAAAATATTACACAATGGTAGTTCAAATAAAATATTACACAATGGTTATATGTCATTCTTAATAAGAAAACAGAAACAATAAATCTATGCAAGAACCAAAACTAGCTAGAGAAAAACTATCAAAAAATCACAGCTTTCCAATCTTTCAACATATTTGAGAGTGAAAATCCTCTAAAATGACCATGTGCTTTGGACCAAATATGCCTAATCCTATCCCACAAAACTTGCTTTTCTGAAAATCCATCATTGAAGGTGCAAGAATCACTTTCCAACCAAATACACCAAATAGTGACATATATAAAGAACATTGCCACAAAAAACAAGATGTATTTTACCATAACAAATAGTTATAACATCCACAAGCATATACATTTACAATATATGAAGCATGTTGAAGTAAACCACTTTTCTGCTACCAAGGCTTCTGCTCTCAAGGCTTATTTGTAAGACAATATGTATCATGTATCACTAGTCATTTTCACTTGAACTATTAGCAGCCCATAGCTGGAATCTATCATAAATACGGCTTGACAAATTTAAAGGTCCAGAGTACACAACTTTATGCTTTTTCCTTCTGTTATGCTTTCCATACCATCATTCCTTTAATGAACCAAAATACCATTGCTATTTTTGTCAAATGTATGACAGAATAATATTACTCATCCTCCAATAATCAGGAGTGAAGAAAATATTGGAAAGACACATTCAACAGAAATGCAATGATATAATAATTCAATTATCAATATTTAATGAAATTCAACAATATACCTCCAGCAACACAAATATTTGATTGACTCTGCTTTTTTGGAATAAGCTTCGATTGCAACTCCAACCAGTTAGTCTTGGCAGCAGAAAATGAAGGTATCATTTCTTCCTCCAAAGAATGCCACAAGCCTTCTCTAGTGTTAGCCTGAAAGTTAGATACCATTGACACTTCAAACTATCAAACTAGCCATAAATTAATTTGTAATTTGTTGCACAAACATTAACATAAAAATCTGTGATGTTAAGGCTAGGGCAAAAAATACATGGAGGGAAAAAATAAACATCCCACAAGTTCCCTCGTAAACCACCTAAGGAGAAGCCTAATTTGTATTGTTTGCAAGACATCGTCACAGCAAGGATTCGTGAACAGAAGCCTAAGATCATCTCCTTTGAATGAATTGATGCGTGCCACAAAAGGTCACTCCTACTGTCCATATGGCATAAAGTTTTATTGATTACCTAAAATTGATGCCATAAACTTGAGAATTGCCAGTTCTATGTCGACCACTCTGTAGCTTGGTTTACTTGTTCAAAGCAAACTGGAGCCAACTTCACAGAATATCCAGCATAGATCATAATGAACAGCAAAAATTGCCAAGACCGAGGATTCTTATTAATAGAATGAATCTTTCATAAAGTATCAAAGTGATCTAAACTTCCTAATTACCTGTTCCTTATAGAATTATTCTTTCGCAAAATATCAAAGTAATGCAAAGTCCTTTTCAAGCACAATGGGCTTGAATGTAAAGGGACATGTTAGATAATCAAAACCCACCATTTGTCCTCCATGGCACAGCTTAAGCTTTCAAGTTGAGCTGCTCTCTCTGGTTCTTTAAGAATGAAATACAAACAAATAAGTAACTGACTACTCACGACAGGGAACACAAGCACACAGCTTGCACCTGACAGGGGAAAGGAGAAAGTGTTTTCACTCAGGACAAGGAACACAATTTTCACAATCTGAAAATCAGGAAGAAGGCACCCAAAAAAAGAAAAATCCTTGGTATAATGTTTAGATATTTACAGTTAGAGTAAAAGACCTCTCACTATCTGAGAGAGAGTAACAGACTTAGACAGTTGAGAGAGGAAATGAGAAATCATATCAGATGATAGATAATATGCCAACAACATACTTGTACACATTTATCATAAAAGCATAATCTGTGCCTTCTAGCAAATAATCAGTTCACTAAACAGTAATAAGAGCTGGTTGAATAGGAAGGGGAAAACATTTTGAGATTAAAATGCCACAAGACCCCTCCACCAGGAGAAGAGGATAGGGGATAGAGAGATGGAGAGAATTGAATTGGATTCAACTTACAGCTAAAGGTGATCCAAAAGTTCGGTAATCTTCGGAGAAGACCTTGATTGAAGAAATGTTGATCAGAGGCAATTGAAGTTTGGTTACCTCAAATGTCCGCCCTGTTTTCTATTATATACAAGAAAAATTAAGACAGCAGTCAACTTAATTAGCTTCTGTCCAATTCAGTGTTGACATATATACTACAAACTGAAATGAAAGTGTCATGCAGAGCAAACTATTTCACAAATTAGACCAACAATCAGGTTCTAAACAAATTAGATCTCAAAAGGAAATAGAGGCACAATCACCTCCACAATTTGAAGAAAATCGCCCAGGAATAATTCCTGTGTTGCCTTGGACTGGTGACTGCAGGCCAAGATCTCCATCATATGCTTGACAGCCACATCATACATCCCAAGGGAAGCATACCACCTGAAGCAATCATCTTAATCCATATTTTCTGATAAAAAACCAGAGGATACTATTGCTGAACCAAATCATACTTACTGTCCTATATGAAAATGAACATGATCATTGATAAAACTCCAAGAAGTTCCTTTAAAAACAGAAAGAGCACTTCTGTATGTTCGAATTGCATGTTTGAGCTGAACATGACAAAGTCAAGGACAGAAAATCAGTAAGCAATGAACTATTAAATAAGGAGAAAAAACTGCATATTGTTGACAGACCAATACCTGATCACACTGTTTATACTGCTCACCAGAAAGCACCAGATGAAATCCATATTTGCGTAACATGGAGGGTTTAGACAACATGTAGCAGTACGATGCTTGTTCAAGCATCACAGCAGAGTGTAGGATATCCTACAATGAGGAATTTGTCAGGAGAAGAAAATAACATTCCCAAATTATCCTTATTTTATTTTATATATATATAAAAAAAAAAGCACTACCTCACCACAAATACGAAAATAAACAGTAGCTGCCTCCTTATGCTGGTCTCGTGCTTTCAACATTTCTATCCACCATAGACCACATCGTGTTGCATTTTGCTGACCCGATGATCCAAGTTTCTGGCCATATTAATTTTAATAATCAAAAAGAGAATGCAAAAGGAATATAACAATAAGAGAATGTTCTAGAAAAACACATCACTTAAACTTTCTCGCGACCCAAAGTAAATCATACATACTAAATATGTGTTAAAAGCATTTTCCATGCAATATTCAGCTTCCTTTCGAGATTGATCCAACATGAAGTACGTAAGTCCAATCATTTCCTGAAATATAAACATAGGCAAACAAGCAGTGATGCATCTTCAGATCATTCTACCATCAGATATCATATAACCTGAGCCTTTGAAAAAAAGGAGAATCACACCACTGGGAAAAGGAACACTCCAAACAGAAAGGCTTCTTAAAATTAGGTTATGTAGCTTTTGCTTTAGTAATCACAGTCATGTCACTCTAACTCTAAGATGACATTTGACAGGCCATATAACGAATCTCATCTAAAACATTCCTAGGTTTGCACAGTCTCGCTTTTTAAGAAAAGAAATGTATCCCTAAATGAGAAAGCAACATAAAAGGGCAACAGATATTCGGCTGGTGTGGATACAAATGATAGACTTAAACCATTCTTCTGAAGTACCTGTATATTATCTATTCTTTATTTTTGAGAAAGAAATTAAGTCCAAGCTAACATCCGTCAAGGCTTCCACTACTTTACAGAAAATCCTGATCTAACTTAAACCCATGTAACAAATGAGGATCATCTGAACACTCTGTCCACTTGGAAATAAAAACATGAGATTACCTGCACACCAGCGTATCGTTTCCAGGCTTTATCAATCTTGTAATCAGTGGAAATTAGGCGATAATTTGACAAAGCAAGTTCATAATCACGTAACATGAAAGCACAATCACCCAAAACTCGAATCTGGGATTCAGTAGAGTTAAAATTATACCTTCAACAATGGAAACAACAACCATATTAGAAAAGTACATGACATTGAATGATACATGCATAGCATACATGCATATTCTATCTGAAAGATACTCGTATAGTCTTACACACACACACACACACACACACATGTAAAACATACATCGGACCATTGGGAGAATCTGCACTATCTTCTTTGCCTTTTCTCCACCATAAATTTTTTATTTGGTTTTTAAAACCTTTTGGGTTGCAGAAACCTAAACAAAAGGAAATATTACAGAAAAAAGGCAAAGGAATATCAGAATATGGGTCAAAATGATAAATCTTGGGGCTGAATTAACATATTCAAACCACCAACTCAAAAAATAGAAGGCTAAAACTAAATGACCTGTTGATTGAGCACACGAATTTTTTGCTCCATATTTGGAATGATGTGCTTAGATGCTAAGTCTTGCATTAGATCCTTGATCTGTAATTGGGTCACAAAAATGGAGTAGCAAAACACATCTATGATTTAACCATAAATCCTATATAATGAATATAATAATTGATGGTGATGGCAAAAGCAATGTACCTCATTGATATCATCAATGTTAAGAAAGCAACCAAGATCAAGACTAGGTGAAGCATCAGATATCTGTCACAAATTTCAGGAGACAATGGCCTAAGTTGCATATTTTCGCATGATTGAAACCACAATCTTATATCATCTTTAACATAGATTCTAAAACGCAAAAGATATAAATAAAAGCATAAGGCTAGGAAGACAAGGTAACTAATTAATTTTTTATTTTAAAAATATAAAGAAATGAAGAAGTTACAAGTTCTTCAAACAAACTTACGTATGAAGCCCAAGGATTCTCTTGATGTTTGATTGGAGCATCAGGTGCAGAATTAATGCAAAGCAACAAACAGTCACTTGTACCAAATGTACTCCTCATTTCTGTAAATATTTTACTTGCTCTGCAAAGGAAGAAGAAAAATATGAAGTGTAAGTAACACAAACAAGTCTAACACTACATACATCTGAAAAATACATGCATGCATACACACACACACAGTAAAATAATGGATAGAATACCTGAGGGTGCATTAGGTTTGAAAATGGCAGTCAAGTATTTCTTCTATATTTTATTTTTCCAGAAAACAATTTTCATTTTCATTCTTCATTCTCAGAGAATGACACAGGCTTTGAAGTTCAAAATTATGTAAATATAAAGTCTACATCATTATCAAGCTACCCCAGAAGATGCAAAATTTTGCAGTGTAGCAAGAGAATACCCCTCTACATAGCCACCAAAAGAATACTCCAGCTATAGTTTCGATATCCTCTACATAGACACCACCAAGAACTCCAACTAAAATATCATGCCAGGCCTAAGCCATATTCACCAAACACCAAATCATAGACCACCAAAACATAAGCCATCTTACAGAATGGCATAACCCAAAGCTAATAATTTAGAAATTACCCCTCCCTATATAATGAAGGGAATCACAACAACTGTAAATGACAGTGGCAACCAATATTGTGTCACATGTATCTATGCATAAATAACTTCTCAAATGCAATAATGAAAGAAAATTCATACCTGTCTGCAGGCCCATCTTGATTATCATGCACTAACAAGTAATGCTTCAAAATCTTTGGATCCATTGCACCATCATTAAGAAGGGAAGGAAGCTTGTTGGTATTAAAAAGGTCAACAAATCTGTTAATAGGCTGTTCATCATTTGAAGAAACAGCTAGAAGACCTGCAAGTAATCCTCATGAGGAACAACAAAGTTTTAGATAGTAAATCCCAAATGACACTCAGAAGAAGAAAAGAATAAGGAAATTTTGAAAAGAAATATCCTAAATACAGATGCTACCATATTTGCAAGAGAAAATAAAAAGTCAAAAGAAAAGATAAAGCAGAAGAGTGCTAACAAGTTGCGAAATCTTACATGCCACAGGATGGTCAAAACATTCATGGTCCAAAAAGGAAGCCACCCGGACAAGCTCTTTATTGAGCAACTGAAACCAGGATGGCGTATCGTATTCAGAACCTAAAAAAGTAATCACCAATATAACCAATTCTTAGACAACAACAAAACTTCAACTACACATCACAGTAACACAAATTTTACAATTCATCCTATGGCCATTTACAAGTGGAGCCTATCAGAGCACTACGATGCCCATGCTTGCTCAATCAAAATATACAAAGCCTGAGGTTTAACCTAACTAAAAATCAGAGCTCAAGCAGCAGAAGCACTTCACTCAGAGTGGTAATTATATGACTGTATGTACATAACTACATATACAGATTAAACCAATATAACAAATTAATTTACCATGTAAAGGTGTATATATGAAATTGAATTACAACCTTAAATTACTCAACAAATTTACAAATTATTGTATGAGTACGGATTAAATTATACATAAATGAAGAAAACAAACCATGGCTGAATACAGATTATATACAGTGAGTGTCACTTACTAGAAAGTTCATGATCAATTTCTGGTACATCCGTACTCAACTCAGAAAACACTTTCTCCCCTGCCTCCGTAATAACTTGCTTCAAATGCTCTTTAGCTACCTAGTAAAAAGTGTGGACACACAAACAGAACCAGAGAATAAATCCTAACAGAAAATAAATATAAATATTTTCTACACTCTAAAATTACGTTAGTTAGTAATAGCAAATTGCTCAAAAATCTCTGAAAACAACAGCTAACATAGCCCTAAACAACACGAAACTCGCAGTTAGGTTTCAGATTCCGCATCGGCAGAGGAACGTGTGAGGAATTAATACTACCTTCAAATCGGGCTTCTTAACATCAGAGGCATAGAACAGTCGCAATTTGAACTTGTGAAGGCGATAGGGCTGATCACTGGCGGTTCTAACAGGCACTGCAACAAGCGAAATGAAGCAATGCTGGTAACGAATGAGAGAGAGAGAGAGAGAGAGAGAGAGAGGAATAGCGTACCGTCGATGTTGTTGAAGGAGCAGAAAGGAGTGAGGATCTGGAGGAAGGAGAGGCCGTTCTTGAGGCAAGAGTCCTCGACGGAGGGAGTGGAGAGAACCATCACAACGGGAGTGATCTCCTCCAATAGCATTTGCCCCAGTGGCGTGCTCGCTGGATCCATCGTCTTCTTCTTTCTTTCTTTCTTTCTCCTGTTAGGTTTTTGGAAGCTTGGATTCAGATTGCGAGAGGGAGAATCACCTCACTCGCCCACCCCGTGAGATCGGATCTCTGCCGTCAAAGCCAGGAGATTGATGATTGTGATTTGGGGGTGAACAAAGAGGGAACACACACTGCGTGCAGTCGCCAGGGCTGGCTCACTTTGCCTTTACACGACGTCGTCTTTTTGGGGTTCAAGTTCAAGCACAGATTAACCCAACAACAGTAAATACCCTCCCGGTATTCAGGATTCGGGAATGTCGAGTCAGTACCTCCAATATTTTACGCATGAAATTGGTCTTCTGCAGTTGTAAAATTATGGATCCAGAGATTAAATTCTTACATAAATTCCAGGAAAAAAATGTAATAAAATTAATTAAATTGATATGCATTTAAAATAGGTTAAATTATTCTGTTAGTGCTTGAAATTTTTAAGAAAATTCAAACAGATCTATGCATTTTGAAAATTTATAATTGCGTTGTTGAACTTATAAAACGTTTTATAAGTGGATTTTTAAATGCTTCTAATCTGTTGTTACATTATAATTTGTAAATATTGAGTCATCTAGTAATAATATCCTTATATCATCCTTAATATCATTAGCAACTCATATGCATTGTCATACTTGTCAGTCGCCTTTTTTATTGGTGTTGTTATGAAGATAAAGAGAAATATTGACAAGCAAGAGAAGTTGGTTGGATTAGTGAAAAGAAAATATAACTGAAAATACACCACCCACTACTATATGTAAACTATATCAGTGGAGTAGGCAGATATATAGTGGTTTCTTTTATTAGATGTTATTTCTCATTAAAATATAAAAGTTAAAATACAAAACATAGAATAACTATGTATGGATCTCAAAAGAAGTTCCATTTTAGTTTAGAGACACCAAAAATCAGTTATTCCTTGAATCCCTTTTATTAAATAGTATAGATAATATTTAAAATAATATGTTAGAATATTTCGTTTTATCTTGTTTAAAGTTCTAATTACAAACGTTATATGAGTTTGAGAGTTCAATTACAAATTTTTAAAATAAAAATATATAAAAAGACTAATAGATTAATTTAATCATTAAAATATTAAAAAATACCATGGACTACTTTTAATTTAACACTCCTTGTAATACCACCTTAATATTTCACGTACACGTTATTATATAATTTAATTTACATGTATTGTTAGTGTAAAAAAAATTACCCAAGTATTTTACCATGTTATTATATCAGGAAAATTAGTACAATTTTCCTTACTTAGACTCAGTAAGTGTCATGCTCAACCAAAATAATTAAAATCTCATTAAGAGTGACATGGTTTAATCTAACTCCAACGTTGCTTGTCATAACCAACCAGCAAGTGAGAACTGCAAAACAAGTGATCTTTTCGCTCTTTGTGAAGGATTAGGCTACTAGTCGAGTTGTTGGAGTTATATGTCTGTTAGGAGGACCTTTGCTTCTAGGGCTGGCATATATCTGTAATTTTATTGATGTAAAACCAATTTTGGCATGGCTTGCATGATCTACATGAGATTCCTTCTTTGGAAAGAAGCATACTATGATCATCCAAGAGACTTCCTTCTTTAGAAAGTGCTTACTCAACTCAATTTCATGTTCCTCTTTCTTGAACACGAAGAGTTTAGCAATTTGCTTCTTGTACGTTTTAAGAAGTGAAGAAACCGATGCACTTAAAAGTTTTTAAGTTTGATTTTAATTTGAATGAATGAATGAGCAACTCCTACTTATTGGTTCAGAATTAACAAAAACAAAGCACTAATAAGTTACTTGAGCTATTGAGCATTAACATGAAATGGAGTCCAAATTAGGGGTGTTTAATATCCGACTTGGCCACCAACATGGCACCACCCAAAGTCTATTAGGTAGGGTTTGGGTTCTCAAATTTAACAAGGTATATGTTTTACATTGGATTCGAGTTATGTTTTGCATTGGCTCAATTCAACCTAAAATCAAATAATGTTTTATTGACACACTTATTGATAATAATTAGTGATAAATTACAAGAGTTTATTCTTCAATTAATATATTTTAAATAACTTGATGTCATTTTTATATTGATATTATTTGTCTTGAATTTTATTTTTTACTTATAAAAATTGATAGTTTTACTATGTAAAATGTTTAAATCTTCATATGTTATCTCAAAGTCAAGTTGAATCGGTCATTAATTGGGTCATTATCAGGTAAAGTCTTGGCTCCAAAAAATAACCTAGCCTAAATATCGAGCAGAATTTGGTTTTATCCAACAGAACACATCCTTTGTACACACTAGTCCAAATGGATGAAAATACGAAACAATTTGGTTTTCATTGCTTAACAACGTTAATTCAAATTCTAAATATATTTTATGACTAAAATATCAGCTTAATCACAAATTAATACCTACTCCAAATAATAACCCAAAGCAAATGCATATTAAAAACCAAGTGATGAATAAAAAATACCAAAAACTGACTAACTTATTTAGCACAAGAGGATCTTGAGTATGAGAGTTTGAAAAATGATAAGTAGGCATGATTTAGTAAAGTATTTTGTCGATAAATGTTTTAAGAATTAGTTTGATTTTGATTGATTATTTTCATGTATTCAGTGCATTGATAGATTAGAAACTTTACTTTTTTTTCAATAAAAAATTTATTATTTTTAGGTTTCTTAATTAGTGCTCTTAATATATTGGTTAGCAAAATCTATGGACGTAAGTTTTGCTTTTCATACTCGATGAGTTTTATATTTTCAAGCCACGAGGGAACAAGCAAAGATTGAGGCTGAGGTGTCAAACATTTTGGAGGATCTGCTATTAAAATCTAACCTTTCTGCTATTGAAAGAAACATAATACAATGCCACTGAGGGTTTTGCTTCCCTAGTCACCCTCGTCTCCTCCAATTTCATTATGCCACATATGCTAAACAGGCACACACTTCGTGGATGCACTCCCCCAATGCATGCTCATGTGCATGCTCGCATACACATTTCCAGGATTATGTACCATGAATTATAATATCATATGTTATTTGTATATTAAGATTGACTCCCTAAGTTGATACTCATGGAGATACAAAGCATTTAATTGATGGTAGTGGGAAGGATTAAGGCTTTACGCCTTAATTTCTCTTTACAGCATGTCCACACTCCCACTTTGGATGTATAAATCACTTGGCTAATATTATAACTATAAAGTTAGTTTGTTTTATGCATTTTACTACAAAAACATAAAAATAAGAGAAAAATTAAACATTTGTATTATTGTACACCTACTAAAAATTATGTACAAAATCATGGTATATCTATAGTGTTTTCACAAATGGGGTAAAAAATATTTCTTGAAAGAAAAAAGAGTAAATATTCTTTTTAGTTCTAAGATTTTACTATTGACATTAATTTAGTCCTGAAAAAAATTTTAACATCAATTTTGTCATAAAATTTTACAATTTGACATCACTTTGGTCTCATGGTTGAATTTGATTAACATTGTTAGTTAACTTCCCTTTTTTTGTATATGGTGTCCCACTTTTTTTGAGTAATAGCTTCCCGCAATCTTCGCACCGCCTTCACGTACATCTTGGGTGTGTTGGCCTTCCACAAACCCTTCCTACACATCATCCTCGACTAGAAAATGAATCATTGGCCTCCTCATGCTCATCCTTGAAGCTCATAAGTCATAGCTTACGAACCATATGTCTCTCTCTACCTACCCCTTTTTTTCTCATTCATTTAAATCCAATATTCACTACACACACCTATTTCTTTCTTGCCAACACTTGCTCATTTGTTTGTTTATAATAGATTTTTTTTTAAATCTCTATATGGATTCCACAGAAGATCAGTGAATGTTAGAGTCAATAATGATCGTGCCACCACTCCTAACTCTAATAATGGCACTCCCAATTCATAGGGAATAGATCATTGATTGCAAGTGATGGGGTGGGTCATCAAAGACATATTCGATGTAGTTAGAGTCAGCCAATCAGTGGGTGCTTGAGTGAGAGGGATGGTGGTAGCGTTGATGAAGAGAGGAAACAAAGAGCACACTTTTAATTTGGGGAAATAGATATGCTAACTAATGGTGTTAATATGATTTAGGTGGGCTAGCTTGACGTCAAATTGTAAAATCTTAGGACTAAATTAATGTCAAAAAAATTTTAGGACTAAATTGAACTTAACTATAAAATCTTAGGACTAAAAAGGATATTTACTCCAAAAAAAAAAGATGACATAGTAAGGCCATTAATAAGTATCAGTCTTTGCCAACAGCTCTTTTGTAAACACCAAAAGTGATAAATGATAATAAGGATATATAGCTAAATATGCAAAACTACAAGGACATTAATAGTTTATGAAATGCAATTGAAACTTCTTTCAAGTAATTGATAAAAAGTTAATAACATAACAATGGTAATCTATTAAATTCAACAATACCCTTCTCTTTTAGCCTCATAGCCCACACACACAAATATATATATATATAACGAAGCCTTGTCCATGGTTTTTGAAGATAAAATTAATTAAGTCTAAAGCATTTTCATGCTTTTGCTAAAAGGTACAAAATATATGTAAAGCATGGCAAACCCCACCATTGAGTCACTCGTGATCTTGTTACTTGTTTGTACGGCAATCCAAATCACTACATGCCAAAAAATGCAACCCTATAGCCATGAGTTGGCACCAAAACCTCAGCCTAATTATGATTCATCCAAATGTTGTATCACTATTCTGACAAACACATGTAGAAATTAGATTTTGGATTACATATCGAAAAAAAGAAAATAAAAATAAGTAGAGATTGTATTGATCATTTTGTTAAATCGTGCAAGGACATTTTGACTAATACAGTTTTGTATGGGAGCAATATGCCTATAACTTTGAGAGGGTCTAGGAAGTTTGAAGGATTGAGAAGGAACAATAGAAAATGGGCTAGAAGAATACCTAGATTTGTAGAAGGGCTTGAAATAGGCAGGGCAATAGTAAAGGCTATACTAGATGGTGATTTAACTTATGGGGAACAATGACCTTAATTGGTTAAATTTCAAAGAGAAGTACTTCTTTGAAAGCATAATTAGAAGTAAAAGCAGAAATAGAAACATAAATTTATTTTATGTTTGAATGTAATTGTAAAAGTACTTTTTATAAAAAAAATAAAGCTATTTGAATATAATAAATATAGAAGTATTTTTTTCTTACAAATTACAATTAATGACATAAAAATATTAAATTCTTTAAATATATGGTTAGATAGAAATGTATTTTTTATATAATAAATAAAAACTATAGTTGATAAAAAAATATTTGAATAAAGAAATATTATAGCTTGTGAATAGAGAATGTATTATTATTACTACTACTACTAGTGACTTTCTGAGCATTACAACCGCATTGATATAGAATAATTTGTAATATAATAATTATAGTAGGTATATTTTTGCTAATATGACAAAATATGATGCAACAATTATATACATCTATTTGTAAGACTTTTTAGTTAGTAAATGGTTGAGCTAAATACTTTTGCTTATTTGGCAATACATAATTAAATGACTATATTAAATTATTTTACATTGACATTGTATATATTCAAATTAAACTATTTTTAAAATGAAACATACTTTTCGGATTATGTTCTTAATACAACATATCAAAAAATAATTAAAGGTATTAATATTAATAAAAATTGAAATACATTTTGGACAAAGAAAATAGAAAAAGTACTAAAATGTATGAAAGATTTTGCAAGTAATGACACTGGAAGAAAGAAAAACATAAGAAGAGAATAAATGCATTTTGGATGGAACTGGTTTTTTTCTTTTGCAAGGCTAGCATCAGTAAATGACATAAATGAGTATGAAAGAAAATTAATGAGATTTTGCTAATAAATTGAAAATCAAGAATAAAAAAATTACAAAATATAAAACTGAAATAGTAGCCTTTCTTGTAATTGGACAATTCCTTGTAAGAATTTACACATATTATTAGAGGCTAAACAATCAGAAAGTTACACATCCAAAAGAAAGATGAAATACTTGCTAAGAAAAGTAATGGAAAATATATATGTGCTTGATCATGCTATTCATCTTGCACTATTATTAATTGTTGATTCCCAATTAATAACTGCAAGTTACCATCATAGCACCTGATCACAAAGTGAGAAGGTAAAACAACCAAAAAACCTTTCAAAATTTAATTTTTATGGAGGTGTAACTGAAAAAACTACCTTGGTATTGTTCAAAACCAACTATTGTATGATGCAATTACTTACAGCATATTGTTCAATATTTTCGATGTACAATCCTCTAGTGCACAATATTGTCCTTGTAGCATTTGTGTTTCTTAGCCTTGGATTTGTTAGTTATGAAAGTATTCTCTTCCAAATATATTTTAGGATCAAATGGTTTTGATCAACGCATATAATTATAGAAACCTTAATCATGTTCATTTTTTCCAAAGATAGAGAGGAATTGAGATTTGAAATTTTTTGACCAGCCAGGATAGGCATTCTTTCATACACGAAGCAAGAAAATGTTGCACACAATAAAAGTACATGTGCAGGGATCAACAATCTACCTGCAACTGATAACTATTTGGCAAGTATACAAAATCATTCAAGTATATCAATCCAACGATTAAATTCTTACATAAATTCCAGGAAAAAATGTAACAAAATTAATTAAATTGATATGCATTTAAAATAGGTTAAATTATTCTATTAGTGCTTGAAATTTTTAAAAAAATTCCAACAGATCTATGCATTTTGAAAATTTATAATTCGTTGTTGAACTTATAAAACATTTATAAATGGATTTTTAAATGCTTCTGATTTGTTGTTATATTATAATTTGTAAATATTTAGTCATCTAGTAATAATATCTTGATATCATCCTTACTAATATAATAATATTTAAAATAATATTTTAGAATATTTCATGTTATCTTGTTTAAAGTTCTAATTACAAACATTAATTTACATGTATTGTTAGCGTAAAAGAAAATTACCCAAATATTTTACCATGTTATTATATTAGTAAAATTAGTATCATTTTCTTTTCACAAACTCATTAAGTGTCATATTGTTAAACTGAAAATAAAAGTCTCATTAAGAGTGTTATGGTTTAATCTAACTCCAACTTTGCTTATCACAACCAACCAGCTAGTGAGAATTGCAAAACAAGTGATCTTTTCGCTCCCAATGAAGGATTAAGCTACCTTCACTAGTCGAGTTGTTGGAGTCATATGTCCGTTAAGCAATACCTTTGCTTCCTAGAAGGCTGACATATATCTAATTTTATTGATATGAAACCAATTTTGGAATGAGTTGCACAATTTACAATTTGCTTCTTGTACGTTTTAAGAAGTGAGGAGACCAATGCACCTAGAAGTGTTTAAGTTCGATTTTAATATGACTGAATGAAAGAGCAACTTTCACGTGTAGCTTCAAAATTAATAAAAACAAGGCACTAATAGGTTACTTGAGCTATTGAGCATTGACAAAAAACGGAGTCCAAATTAGGGTGTTTATTATCCGACTTGGCCACCAACATGGCACCACCCAAAGTCTATTGGGTAGGATTCAGGTTCTCAAATTTGACACGGTATACATTTTAAGTTGGATTTGAGTTATGGTTTGCATTAGCTCCATTTGACGTGAAATCAAACCATGTTTTAATGTCATGCTTGTTAATAATAATTAGCGATAAATTAAAAGAGTTTATACTTCAGTTAATATATTTTAAATAACTTGATATTATTTTTATATTGATATCATTTGTTGGAATTTTGTTTGTTACTTGTAAAAATTGATAGATTTATTATGTAAAATGTTTAAATCTTCATATGTTGTCTCAAAGTTAGGTTGAACTCATCATTAATTGGTAGGCCATTACCAAGTCAAGTATTGGCTGCAAAAAGTAACCTAGCCTAAATATCAAGCCAAATTTGGTTTCATCTTACTGGAACACATCCTTTGTACACACTAGTCCAAATGGATGAAAATATAGAACATTTTGGTTTTCATTGCTTAACGATTTCAAATTCTAAATATATTTTATGATTGAAATACCGACTTAATCACAAATTAATACCTACTCCAAATAATAATCCAAAGCGAATGCATATTAAAACCAAGTGATGAATCCAAAATAGCAAAACTGATTACTTATTCCACACAAGGAGCTTGAGATTGGGAGTTTGAACAATGGTAAGTAGGCATGACTTAGTAAAGGATTTTGTCGATAAGTGTTCTAAGAGTATAGTTTGATTTTGATTAATTATTTTCATGTATTCAATGCAGCAATAAATTAGAAAGTTTACTTTTTCAATAAAAATTTTATTATTTTTAGGTTTCTTAAGCGATGCTCTTAATATATTAGTTAGCAAAATCCTTTCAAAACATATGTATGTAAGTTTTGCTTTTCATACTCAGTGAGTTTTATATTTTCAAGTCGCGAAGGAATAGGCAAGGATTAAGGCTGGGTGTTGAACATTTTGGAGGATCTGCTACTAATATCTAACCTTTCTACTATTGAAAGAAGCATAATACAATGCCAGAGGGATTTGCTTCCCCAATCACCCTCGTCTCCTCTAATTTCATTATGCCATGTATGCTACACATCGGCACTCAACCCACAAGGCAATGACACACTTCATGGCTACACTCATCTTATGCATGCTCATGTACATGCCCGTATACACATTTCCAAGATTATGTACAACGAATTATAATATCATATGTTATTTGTATATTAAGACCGACACCCTAAGTTGATACTCACAAAGATACAAAGCATTTGATTGATGGTATTGGGTGGGATTAAGACTTTATGTCTTAATTTCTTTTTCCAGCATGTCCATACTCCCACCTTGGATGTATAAATTACTCGGATAGAAATCTAATATTGTGCATTGCTTGGTTGCTAAACAAATTATGGTATCGGAGTTCAAGCTAGCCTTGGGTCTTCTAGGACCCACCCTTGTAGTTGGGAAGACCCAAGATCTTAGAAACCATGTTACAGCATGGTTCTATAGAATTATGCAGAACAAGTTTATTGCAATGAGTTTTGCTTGCGCAGTGAACGAGCGAGCCTTTCAGCCTTTCAGTCCAAGTTTGGCCATCTGGGCTCGCTATAGCGAGGGTATGTTTTAGCAAGCTCACTGGAGCAAGCACCCTATGTCAGCACGATATCAGAAAATGAGGCCATTTTACTTATGACCCCAATTAAAAACCATATCAGCCTCGCTTCTCCCCACAAGTAGAAACCGAAGCACACACCCCAAACCCTCATTTCTCTTTTTCTTCAATCTCATTCCAATCTAGCTCCCCTAAATCATCAAGGTATGTATTTGTTGTTAGATTATGTCTCCTTTCTCTCCATTCTTTCATAATCTTAGGTTAGGCTTTGCTATTTCTCTCATTATTGTTAAATGAGGGTGCTCCCCAATTTTGTTAGGGTTGATGTAGAACTAATTAAAGTGTAATAGGGATTGATTTAGAGTTTGGATGGTTGTTGTTACAGACATTGGTGTTTTTCCTCTCCTGGACCTCAGTTGGTGTTAGCACCATCTCTTTCTCCCTTCCAAGTGAGTGGGTTCGAATCCTGTAGCCTCTATGTGGATCACTATAGCTATTCTCATTAGATTGTAGCATTATTGCATGATTTTGAAAATGATTCTAAAGAAAATATAAATTATTATTGGTTTTGTTAAGTTTTTGAGATTATGATTATGATTATACTAGAAATTTATGAGTTTCCATGATGAATTCAAAAGTAGAATATATATGTACGATAGAGCTTAAACCAGAAGAGCTTAGAATAGAGTTTTAGAGAAATGAATATATAAAGTAAGGTATGAATTAGTTTTTGAATAAATATGTTATATGATTTTTGAGTAAGTATGATTATAAACCTCGATGTTTTGAGCTATGATTTTAGAATATCAAGTATACCAGAATATTTTAACATAAGACATGGATTTATAATTTTAGCTTTATGTTACCAAGAAGTATGAAATTCAATATGATTCATAACAACTGCAGATACATATTTTGTGGCCTTGAAATCGGAATGTCTACAAGCGGGTGATCCCATGGGCATGATTCTTACAACCATAGTTATGTTAAAGTTAGATTATTAGAATTATATAGTCTAGAACTCTAGAGTACTAAGAATGTAGGGGTTCTTATTCACCAGGGACAAAATGCCCACCCTTTTGGTTATGTAACTTCAGTATTGTTGTTTTATTTATTTTCAGTTAAGCTACGTATGAGGAGATTTATTAATCAGCCATGGAGGCAACAATAGTAACAATCACGGAGGCAATAATATTAATTAGCCATGGAGGCAACGGTGAGTAAACGCCATGGAGGCAACAGGATTAAACCATAGAGGCAATAGTACTAAATAGCCACGAGACAATAATATTAACAACTATGGAAGCTATAGTATTTAATAACCATGGAGGCTAGTTTGTGGGGAACAGAGATTATTACAGATAACTATGACAATTCCTTTATATGTGTATATATGCGTGTCAAGTTCAGAGTGCCAGTGGATACGACTCAGAATAGTTTAAGAGTTTACTTTACAATGTTTATGTACATATATACCTATGCTGAAATTATTTTAGAGTTTGTTTATTTTATTATTATTATTATTATTATTATTATTATTATTATTACTATTTCATGCATCCTATTGTTGTTGTTCCACAAAGAAGGTTTCAGGTGAGAATCGCTTCCTGAGTTTTAGATGAAACTCATCCCTCTTCCTTTTCCTTTACAGATACTTTAGCCGCCCGAGTTCCTCCTAACCACCTCTTCCCCAAAGGAGGCGTTACAGCGGTTAGCTTCACTTCGAAGTAAAGTATCTTTTTCATGGTCATAGAGTGCTTCAATGTCATGTTGGACAGTGTCCCGGACCATAGGAATAGTTTTGTATTTTGCATACCGTGATAGCATATTTTGAATCGTACTTAATGATTTAGCATTCATGGTTATTTTTGAATCAGGCTTTATATATGTATATGTTTTGTATCAGGATATGCAGTATTTATATTTGATTCATGAGATATCAGTTATAGTTATTTTGACTTTAAGGAATAGGTGATTTATATGTAGAAAGTGAAATTATGTTTAAAATATTTTTTTATGATTTAAATATAGGCATATAGAGTGATTCAACAATCACGAGGCTGATATAGGGATAAAATTCCTCAAGTGCTAGTCATGATCCAAGTTGGGTCGTGACATTCTTCTCACCCCATAAGTGAACTATACGTAGAAAGAGGGAAATAATACACACATTTTTTATAACCAAATGGTGCAGGAAGAAGTTAGCAGTGATGGATAGAAGCCTAATAATGTTGAGATATCATAACCAAATTGTCCAAGGTGTGGTTTTGCCAACACCAAGTTCTGCTACTACAATAACTATAACTCAACTCAACCATGGTACTTTTGCAAAGGCTCAAGAAGGTCCTGGACCAAAAGGGGTCGATGCCTCTGAAATGTGCTTGTTGGAGGTGGTTGTCACAAAAGCAGACGAAGGGGTAATAATAATAAGGCTTAAGACAATCCATTGATGGTGAAGTTGAGCATATGAAAGGGACTTAATCTTCTAATTCTTCTGATGGTCTAAATATTGATCTTGCTCAAGTTTATGCAAATTTCCTCAATAAAAAAAGCCAGATCCTACAACAAACCTTGATGAGAAGCCAGATGAAATAATGCAAATAGTTCTATATCCTACTCTTACTCTAGAATATAGCCCAATAATCACTTTGCCTGAAGAATTTGGTCTTTCTGGGTGTTTCAATTTTCGTGAACAATCCACAGATAATTACCATTACTTCACTAAGCATGATGTCCAAATGTATTTTTGTGGGTTCAACTTTATCTAGAAGGATCAAGAATATAGAATTGACCAACTTAGTAATCATGATACTGCAAACTTTGGGTTGCCACCATTCCAGGTGAAGAGGCAATAGTCTCACATGATACATTGTTCTCTGACTTCTTAGATGACGTTGATAATAAACTAAAAATGTACACTAAATGAGCCTATACCTCTTCAATATGCAGTAGCGGTATAACTTCACAAGCCTAACATGAATGGCGAGGAAATACATGTGAGCAATAAACACCAAACAGAAGATGGGGAAGCCATGGTGGATTAAGAGAAAGGAAGATGGAATGACTTGGAGAAGGAAAAGATAAGAAGTGAGAGATGAAATAAGGAAATCAAAAAGAAAACTCAATAGACCTATTTTTGGGTGTTTTCGAGCCTTTACAACTTCTGCATCACCACCGTGGTTCAATAACACGTATCTCCAATCCAATTGGACACTAGCACACACTAATTAAACATGAATTCCAGCTAGATAACATGATGACATGTGGCCACTCACTTGAAAATCATCCAGCTACCAAGAATTGGAAGGAAAATCAAATGTTGCATCCTTGTCATGACCAAATATCAAATTAGTCCCTTCAGCTTTTAAGCCTCCTGGACTGGATAGCTTATGGACTAGTCGGTACAAACCTAACCTTCCCCTTTAGCCCAACTTTCACTTGGATCTTCTTGGCCTATGACGATCGATGCGATTTTCTCTCTTGGAATCAAATTAGTACTTTCAACCTTTCAAGCTGATAGCATTTATGTCACTTATCTTGTTGCTAAACCTTAGCTTTTTACATGAGTTTTACTATGTTATTAGTGCAATTAATTAGGATTTTGATTTATTCCTCATTGTGAGATTTTAATAGAATTATTGGCTTTTGCACTGATTTTGGAATAATTTGTAATTATACCCTGTTGCATTTGACTTATCTCTGAAGTATGGTTTTGTGCATAGGAGTTTTGGATCAAGAGCAAAATGTCAAGAACAAGGCTAGGAACTCTTTGGAAGAAACTTGGAGCAAAAAGGAATAAAATCCGTAGAAGCTCACATTCAGCGCTAAGTGGTGGTGCGATCACGGGACATTAGTTTAGTGATATGTTTTTAGGCCCACTTTGGTCCTTTTTAGAGTAGGATCTATAGGATTGTTACAGACTTTTACCCTAGCTTTTACTCAGCTTCAGGCTGCCACTTTAGTCGCTATTATTCTCCCTCAACATCTCTCTCTTCTTCTCTTTTCTCTCTCTCTAAGGGTTCCATTAGTGAATGTGCTTTGTGTCACGACCCGATTTGGATCATGACCGGCATGTAGGGAATCTCATCTCTACGTAAGCCGTGTGATTACTACGTCGTACTATATGCATATTTTATTCATAAAATAATTTAAATCATAACTCGAATACTAACCATAATTGTAATATGAAATATTGTAACTGTGATATACAATTCAATTGAGTTGCTCAAATACAAAAGAAACCATGGTTGATATAGAGGAAGAGGGAAGATCCTGAGCTACACATATATCTGGAAAAGGAAGAGAAAGGAGTGAGTTTTGCTACAAAACTGAGTGAGTGGATTCTCACCCATAACCATACATAGGACAAGGAAGAATCATACATAAATAATAATAATGCAACAATTACAATTTATTTCTATTTATTTTACGTAATAACCATAAAATCATAATTTATTAAATACATGAAAACTATATTATTTCTCAAGACATTACTAAGAGAAATATTATCCATAAATGAAGGGTGGTACTCAATCCCTGGCAAACATGAGTCTATAGCTAAGATCTTAACCCCACGAACCATATCCCTGGTGGACTGATCTAGTATAATAATTTGCCTCTCGGCCTTGGTATAACAAAGTTAACGAACAACTGTTAACTCATAGTTTTATTCCTTCAGGAATTCCTAATCTAAAATCAACTAGAATCATAAAGGGAAGTTCTATGTGTTCTAAGTTCAACAATTCTCAATTATAAAAAAATTGAACACAAACTTTATATCCTTTTATTAGCCATACTAACATCTCATTATCAAAATCACTTCTAAGATCATGAAATAACTCATATAATATAAACTTAATTCAATAATGGTCCCATGCATTTTAAATAAACGTAGATTTTTATGCTAAGTTTCAAACATATTCTCAATCCACACTAGAATGCAATTAAATGTTTCAATTCATAATAAAACTCAAGCAAATAATTTCTAATCACTCTATGATGCTAGAAATAATTATAGGATAACCAAAATAAGGCCATGAGATTAAACTCACTCTCTTGGAGGAGTGGAACGGAAGCACCAACACCATTAGGACTCCAGGAGAGATGACACCAACGTCTTCCATTACAACCATAAAACTTATAAAAAATCTATGGGTGCTCCTAGATTACTCTAAACATACACCAACAACTTTGGAACAGCACCCCCATTTGACAACAATGAGAGAAATAACAAGACCTAACTCAAGACCATGAAGGAATGGAAGAAAAGAGACCAAAATCTATTAACATAAATATACCTTGATGATTTAGGGGAGCTAGATTGGGATGAAATTGAGGAAGAAGAGAGAAAATAAGGGTTTAGGGGGTGGAGCTTTGGTTCCTGCATTTGGAAATGAAGGGAGCCCGATTTGGGGTTTTAAAATGGGGATAAAATGAAACGGCATCATTTCTCGATAGATTAGGCTCAGGGGACGCCCTCGCTTTACCGCCATAGCGGTTAGGCCGCGCACCACCGTGTACTTATGACTATTATAGCTGCTTGGACCACTATAGCGGTCCTCAGACCACTAAAATATTTGAAATACATTCTGGTGACCGCTATAGCGGCCCTGGACCGCTATAGTGGTGATAGCAAAACCCAACTTCTGCATAATTCCTGTCACATAGCTTTTGGTGCATCTCACTTATTTACATTTAATTTTAAGTTAATGATTAACTTAAAATTAAATGTAAATAAGGAAATACCCCCCATTTGGATTCAAATAAAATATCAAAAAAATCAAAACCCCAACAATTCAAAATCCAAATTTTGGGTTTTAGTTCAAATCAGGAAGTTTTAGAATTTTCTAAACTTGTGGGCTAAAAATGAAACATTTAAAATTTTAGTAAAATTCATTAAAATTCCTTCTAGGAACAATTACCGAAACTTTTGATCCTAAGAATGTAACTCTAACATATAGCCCTCCAAGGAGGTGTAGGTCTAGACTTAGTGAACTTTAGAACCCACGGTGGGTCCTGGGACCCTAGGCCATAAGGAATCTGACTATTGACACGTGTACCCTAGGTATTACACTTTTTCTGGGGGTTGTGGCAATAATTGTTGCTATTATTTTCAGGTTCTCTCTTATCTTCATTGTTATAATCCTCAGAGTTGGAAGTAGATTTCTTGACTAGTATAGGGATTTCCGATGGATTGGGATGACATTTGAGACCCTTTGTTTATATTGAATGCATTGGAAATTTCTATTCCTTTAATTATTATGGTGGTTGCTATAATCTTTATTGGAATAACTAAATTGGCGATCGTCATTTAGATTAACTTTTTGGGCATAAATTGATAGATCTATTGGTTTATGCTTGAGAAAGAACATTAAAATTAACTTTCCGATTGACGGTTAGGCTATAGCAATTGGCTCATTAAATTGATGTGATTTCTAAATAAATTGGCGATCGTTGTTTATTAGTTATTTGCATTGATCAAATTCTAGAGGTCAATTGATCACTAGTAGAATTGCTAGTGATTTATTACCAATAGCCACCAATGGGTTTAATATTTGATCAATGATAATAAATTTCCAATCCTAGGAATACCTTGCACTAGTACCTTCTTTATTGTTGTTATTATCTTGTTGTTATCTTTCAATTTAGATTATTTACTTTAATTCTCAAAACCCCCATCTTCCTAACTAAGTATTGAAGCCTCCATGAGAGACGACCTAGGTTATGCCCTTTACTATATTTTTTGTGCAACTTAGCACTTTATAAATTTTAATTTATTTGTGAGTCGCGACAGCTCGCATCACAAGCCTCAGGATTGGAAGGCTTGTGGACTAGTCGATACAAACCGACCTTCCCTTCTGGCCTAATTTTCACTTGGATATCGTTGGATTGCATTGCTCAGCCCAACCCTTAGCGTGAATCGCTCGACCAAAAAAGCATCATGCAACTTGGCAATCCCAACACAACTAACAAACCCTAATATTCTGCCTCCAATTCATAATAGTACTAAATAGATAGTCAGCTTGAAATGTGTGAAAATGTACAAAGAATTAGAAAATGGGGATGTTAGGGTTTGAGAACACATATTGTGGTTAATGTGAAAGAAGACCAAAACGTTGTTATTTTGATAAAAAGGATTAGTAATATGTCATTGTAGAACTTAATGGAGTCAGATCAACAATTTAACAACCCATATATATTTTTCCATTAAGTGTTGAAACAATGGATTACCAAATAGATTAATGTATCCCCTTTTGTGCAAGGTGAGGGGCCACGAGAGAAATTTTAAGTACAAATGGACAAATTTGTTTCAATATTATTAGTGAGGGACAAATTTAGAATTTTAATATTTAATAAATTAAGGTACATTAATTCAAAAGTCATGTTGATCCAAGGTATCTATTGATTCACCCAATATCAAATTTAATATTCATAAGCTTGAGGTTAGTTTGTTTTAGATGTCTCACTCAACCATCAAATTAATATTTCGTCTAAGTTACTCTAATGAGGTGAACAACAATATTGAGAGTAGAGTAAGGTTTAGTGTTATTTTATTGGATCTTAAGAGGGATTTATGCATTATACTACAAAAACATAAAAATAAGAGAAAAATTAAACATTTGTATTGTTGTCCACCTACTAAAAATTATGCACAAAATCATGACATATCTATAGTGTTTTCAAAAATGGGGTAAAAAATATTTCTTGAAAGCAAAAGAGTAAATATCCTTTTTAGTCTTAAGATTTTATTGTTGACCTTAATTTAATCTTGAAAAAAAAATTGACATCAATTTAGTCATAAAAATTTACAATTTTACATCACTTTGGTCTCATGGTTGAATTTGATTAACATTGTTAGTTAACTTCTCTTTTTTTTTCAAATGGCATCCCACATTTTTTTGAGATAGTGTAGGCAATAGCTTCCGATAATCTCCGCACCGCCTTCACGTACTCCTTAGGTGTGTTGACCCTCTATAGACCCTTCCTACATAGAATCCTCGACTAGAAAATGAATCCTTGGCCTCCTCATGCTTATCCTTGAAGCTCATAACTCATAGCTTACGAACCATGTGTCTTTTCCTACCTACCCCTTTTTTCATTCATTTAAATCCAATATTCACAACACACACCTATTTCCTTCTTACCAACACTTGCTTGTTTGTTTGTTTGGAATAGATGCTTTTTTTGTGAATCCCTATACGTACTCCACAGAAGATCAGTGAATGTTAAAGTCAATAATGATGGTGCTATCACTCCAACTCTTGATAATGGTACTCCCAATTCATGGGGAATAGATCATTGATTGCAAGTGATGAAGTAGGTCACCAAAGACGTATTCAGGAAGTTGGAGTCAGCCAATCAATGGGTGCATGAGTGAGAGGGTAGTGGTAGCGTTGATAAAGAAAGAAAACAAAGAGCGCACTTTTGGGGAAATAGATATGCTAACTAATGGTGTTAATATGATTTATTGGTGGGCTAGATTGACATCAAATTGTAAAATCTTAGGACTAAATTGATGTCACTATAAAATCTTAGGACTAAAAAGGATATTTACTCAAAAAAAAAGATGGCATAGTAAGGCCATTAATAAGTATCGATATTTGCAAAGCTCTTTTGTAAACACCAAACGTAATAAATGATAACTGTTAGCACCAAATTTTACTAAGTGTCATATTGTTGAACTGGTTTCGACCTAAGACAGTGAATATTGGTCGTAAGAGTTTGGCATGCTAGAATTGACAAAATTGTGAAAAATCCACAAAGTATTAGATTTGTCAATTAACAGGTCGACAAAGTTTTTTACAAATCCTCATGATCAAGATTTGACAAGTCGAAGTTAGAGTTTGTTACTTGAAGACTTAGAAAAATTTTGAAGATTCTGAGAAGATTGTCACAGTGACTCCAAGACAAATATTCGACATTTAACGCTATTGATGGTTACCAACGGTTATTGAGATGTTTAGTGGAGGTATGACAAAATGGTAATTTCTCAATCATAAAAGCGAATGACAAACCAAGAAACTATCAAAGCCACATGGATAACATCTAAAGACAACCAGGAACAAGTGTCAAGATCCTAGAATCTTAGGTTGTCTATAAATACTAGTTCTGGACAAATTGTAATGGGTTGAAATTTTTACTCGTACACTCACACTTACATGTCTCAAATGATAGAAAGGGTCCTAAGTTCACTAAGTAATTGTTCTTAACCCATTTTCCTGCTTTCTTAGGATTAATTTGTCTTTAAGTTATGTCTTTAATTTCTTTACAAGTTCTCTACCCATTTACATTTGTTAATATCAACTTACATTCTGCAACTTCTTCTTTTTCTTTAATCTGTCAAACATTGCATTTACGCTATTACAACACAAATCACAATCACATTATATTTCATTCCATTCCGTCCTTATTTCATTAAAAAATAGCTTGACACTCAATTCTTTTTGGTGGAGAACCCAAGAGAAGTAGTTTTTTGCTTTCCAAATCAAATCTTGAAAAGCAAAGGATATCATCCAAACTCTTAAGTTTGTTGTTCAATGCTTGGTTTAGAGAAATTTGGCCTCTGATAAGGAGATTGTTAATTATTTGTTGTTGACAATATAAGTGTCAAATTCTGCTATAAACAATAAATAATCCAATTAAAACATACTTAATGATAAAGGAGATATAGCTGAATATACGAAACTACAAGGACATTAATAGTTTATGGAATGTAATTGAAACTTCTTGTAAGTAACTGATAAAAAATTAATAACATAACAATGGTAATCTATTAAATTCAACAATAACTTTCTCTTCTAGCCTCATAGCTCATATATATATAAAGATGCCTTGGCCATGGTTCTTCAAGATAATATTAATTTAGTCTGAAGCATTTTCATTCTTTTCCTGAAAGTTACAAAATATATGTAAAGCATGGCAAACCCCAACACTGAGTCACTCGTGATCTTGTTACTTCTTTGTACAGTAATCCAAGTTACTACATGTCAAAAAATACAACAACATTGGCAAGAGTTGGCGCCAGAAACCTCAACCTGATTATGAATCATCTGAACGTTGTATCACTATGTGAAGACACATGTAGAAATGAGATTTTAGATTACATATCGAAAGAAAAGAAAACAAAAATAAGTAGAGATTGTATTGATCATTTTGTTAATCCGTGCAAGGAGATTTCGACTGATTCGGTTTTATACGGGAGCAATATGCCTTTAACTTCGAGAAGATCTCGAAAGTTTGGAGGATGGAGGATTAACAGGAGAAAATGGGCGGAAAGAATACCTAAATTTGTAAGAGGGTTTGAAATGGGTAGGACAATAGTGAAGGCTATACCAAGTGGTGAAGTAATGCAGGAACCAAGAAATTTAAATTATGGGGAACAACGGCTTTAATTGGTTAAGCTTCAAAGAGAAATACTTCTTTGAAAGCATAATTAGAAGTAAAGGCAGAAACAAAAACATAAATTGAGTTTATGTTTGAATGTAATTGTAAAAGTATGTTTTATAAAAATAAAGCTATTAGATTATGATAAATATGGAAGTATTTTTCTTACAAAATTACAATTAATGTCAGAAAAATATTAAATTATTTAGATATATGGTTAGATAGAAATGTTTTTATATGATAAATATTTTTTAAAATTACAATTAATTTATGTTCATTATTTTAAATTTAAAATCATTTAATTAAATATATAATAAACAAAAACTATAGTTGATGAAAAAATATTTTAATAAAGAGGTCTTATAATTTGTGAATAAAGAATGTATTATTACTACTACTACTATTACTAGTGATTTGTCAACATGACAGCGCATTTTTATTTCTATTCTATATAAGATAGAATAATTTGCGATATGATAATTATACTAGGCATTTTTTGCTAATATGACAAATATGATGTAACAATTGTGTACATCTATATGTAAGACTTTTTAGTTAGTAAATAGTTGAGTTAACTACTTTTGCTTATTTGGCAATACATAATTAAATGTCTATGTAAATTTATTTTACATTGACATTGTATATATTCAAATTAAACTATTTCAAAAATGAAACTGACTTTTGGATTAGGTTCTTAATACAACATATCAAAAATAATTAAAGGTATTAATATTAATAAAAGTTGAAATACATTTTGGAGAAAGGAAATAGAAAAAGTATTGAAATGTATGAAAGATTTTACAAGGAATAACACTAGAAAGAAAAATATGAGAAGATGAGAAATGCATTTTGGATGGAAATTTTTTTTCCTTTTGCAAGGCTAACATCAATAAATGAAACAAAAGAGTATGAAAGAAAATTAATGAGATTTTGTTAATAAATTGAAAATCAAGAATAAAAAAATTGAAAAAACCTTACCTTCCTCTCTAGCCCAACTTTCACTTATATCTTCTAGGCCTACAACGATTGACCCAATTTTCTCTCTTGGACATCAAATTAGTACCTTTGACTTTTCAAGCCTTGGGATTTGAAGGCTTATGGATGTGCATAAACCCGACCTTCCCTTCTAGCCCAATTTTCACTTGGATTTGTTGGCCTGCATTGCTTGACCTAAAAAGCTCCCAAATCCTGCAATCCTAGCACAATCAATAAATCCTGATACTGCGCCTCCATTTAGCTAACCCTTTAACGCTTAACGATTCCACGCATTCACGACCTGTACCAGCTTCTCCATTAGTGCTCAGCCAAGTATGTAGCCAAGCAGGAAAGATGGTAGATTAACACTTAGCCTATACAGGACCTACCCTGAGAAGTGATATCAACACAAATGCATTTATAAAAGGAGAATAAGAAATAGTTAATAGTTATAAATATTTATATAAAAAAAACACATCTCATGTTAGGTTTAATATAGATTAAAAACCCCAAATTTGTCAATGACTAATATTATGAGGAGAAATTAGTTTCTAGGACTTGAAAGTCCTTTTGCCGTCCCTTAGCTTTCACAATAAAGGAGACAATAGTCCATCTATTAGATTTTCATTTCAATACTTAAGAAAGAAGTATATATATTATCCACGCTTTGTTAGTCTGTTAAACTTCATAATAGCACTAAATAGATAGTCAGCTTGAAAAGTGTGAAAATGTACAAGGAATTAGAAAATAAGGGATGTTAGGGTTTGAGAATACATATGTGTGGTTAATGAGGAAGAAGATCAAAACGTTGTTATTTTGATAAAAAGGATTAGTAATATGTCGTTGTATAACTTAATGGAGTTTGATTAACAACCCACATATATTTTTCCATTAAGTGTTGAAATAATGGATTACCAGAGAAATTAATGTATCCGTTTTTGTGCAAGGTGAAGGGCCACGAGAGAACTTTTAAGTCCAGATGGACTAATTTGTTTCAACATTATTAGTGAAGGACAAATTTGAAATTTTAATATTTAATAAATTAATGAACATTAATTCAAAAGTCGTGTTTATCCAAGGTATCTATTGATTCACCCAATATCAAATTCATTATTCATAGGCTTGAGGTTAGTTTGTTTTAGATGTCTCACTCAACCATCAAATTAATATTATAACAATAAAGTTCGTCTAAGTTACTTTAATGAGGTGGACAACAGGATTGAGAGTAGAGTGAGGTTTAGTGTTATTTTATTGGGTCTTAAGAGGGGTTTATGCATTTTACTACAAAAACATAAAAATAAGAGAAAAATTAAACATTTGTATTGTTGTACACCTACTAAAAATTATGCACAAAATCATGGTATATCTATAGTGTTTTCAAAAATGGGGTAAAAAATATTTCTTGAAAGCAAAAAGAGTAAATGTCCTTTTTATTCTAAAGATTTTATTGTTGACATTAATTTAAGTCTTGAAAAAAAAATTGACATCAATTTAGTCATAAAATTTTACAATTTTACATCACTTTGGTCTCATGGTTGAATTCGATTAACATTGTTAGTTAACTTCTCCTCTTTTTTGAGATGGTGTCCCACGTTTTTTTGAGATGGTGGTAGGCAATAGCTTCCCGACAATCTCACCGCCTTCACGTACTTCATGGGCATGTTGGCCCTCTGTGGACCTTTCCTACACAAAATCCTTGAATAGAAAATGAATCCTTGGCCTCCTCATGCTCATCCTTGAAGCTCATAAGTCATAGCTTACAAACCATATGTCTCTTCCTGCTTACCCTTTTTTCATTCATTAAAATCCAATATTCACTACACACACACACACACCTATTTGTTTCTTACCATCATTTTCTTGTTTGTTTGTTTGGAATAGGTGCTTTTTTTTTTGAATCTCTGGACATACTCCACAAAAGATCAATGAATGTTAAAGTCAATAATGATGGTGCCATCACTCCCAACTCTAATAATGAAACTCCTAATTCAGGGAATAGATCATCGATCCAGTGATGAGGTAGGTCACCAAAGACGTATTCGGTGCAGTTGGAGTCAGGAATCAATGGGTCCATAAGTGAGAGGGGTAGTGGTACCGTTGATGAAGAGAGGAAACAAAAAGCGCACTTTTGGGGAAATAGATATGTTAACTAATGCTGTCAATATGATTTATCGTGGGCTAGATTGACATCAAATTGTAAAATCTTAGGACTAAATTAATGTTCAAGACTAAATTGATGTCAACTATAAAATCTTAGGACTAAAAAGGATATTTACTAAAAAAAAATGATGGCATAGTAAGGCTATTAATAAGTATCAATCTTTGCAAACACTCTTTTGTAAACACCAAAAGTGATAAATGATAACATAATCCAATTAAAACATACTTAATGATAATAGAGAGATAGCTGAATATACAAAACTATACTACATTAATAGTTTATGGAATGTAATTGAACTTGTAATTAACTGATAAAAAATTAAGAACATAACAATGGGAATCTATTAAAATCAACAAATAACTTCTCTTCTAGCCCCATAGCCTATGTATATATAAAGATGCCTTGGCCATGGTTCTTTGAAGATAATATTAATTTAGTCTGAAGCATTTTCATGCTTTTGCTGAAAGTTACAAAATATATGTAAAGCATGGCAAACCCAACACTGAGTCACTTGTGATCTTGTTACTTGTTTGTACAGTAATCCAAGTTACTACATGTTAAAAAATACAACAACATCGGCAAGAGTTAGCGCCAAAACCTCAACCTTATTATGAATCATTGAACATTGTATCATTGCTCAGACACATGTAGAAATGAGATTTTGGATTACATACTAAAAGAAAAGAAAACAAAAATAAGTAGAGATTGTATTGATCATTTTTGTTAAACCGTGCAAGGAGATTTGATTGATTTCAGTTTTGTACCAAAGTATGCCTTTAACTTTGAGAGGATCTTAAAGTTTGGAGAATGGAGGATTAACAATAGAAAATGGTCGAAAGAATACCTAAATTTGTAAAAGTGTTTGAAATGGGTAGGGCAATAGTAAAGGCTATACCAAGTGGTGAAGTAATGCTTGGAACCAAGAAATTTAAATTATGGGGAACAATGACTTTAATTGGTTAAGCTTCAAAGAGAAATACTTCTTTGAAAGCATAATTAGAAGTAAAAGCAGAAACAAAAACATAAATTTAGTTTATGTTTGAATGTAATTGTAAAAGTACTCTTTATAAAAATAAAGGTATTAGAATATGATAAATATTGAAGTATTTTTCTTACAAAATTACAATTAATGTCATAAAAATATTAAATTACTTACATATATGGTTAGATAGAAATGTTTTTTTATATGATAAATATTTTTTAAAATTACAATTAATTTATGTTCATTATTTTTTATTTGAAATCATTTAATTAAATATATAATAAACAAAAACTATAGTTGATGGAAAATATTTTAACAAAGGCGTCTTATAATTTGTGAATAAAGATGTATTACTACTGCCCTAGCGACTTGTGGCACAACAATCGCATTTCTATTTATATTCTCTATACTGATATAGAATAATTTGCAATATAATAATTATAGTAGGCATTTTTTTGCTAAAATGACAAAATATGATGTAACAATTATGTACATCTATATGTAAGACTTTTTAGTTAGTAAATGGTTGAGTCAACTACTTTTGCTTATTTGGCTATACATAATTAAATGTCTATATAAATTATTTTACATTGGCATTGTATATATTCAAATTAAACTATTTTTAAAATGAAACTCACTTTTCAGATTAGGTTCTTAAAACAACATATCAAAAAATAATTAAAGGTATTAATATTAATAAAAGTTGAAATATATTTTGGACAAAAAAAAAGAAAAGTACTAAAATGTATGAAAGATTTTGAAAGTAATGACATTGGAAGAAAGAAAAACATAAGAAGAGAAAAAATGCATTTTGGATGGAACTTTTTTTTTCTTTTGCAAGGCTAGCATCAATAAAGAAACAAAAGAGTATGAAAGAAAATTAATGAGATTTTGTTAATAAATTGAAAATCAAGAATAAAAAATTGAAACAAACCTGGCTTTCCCCTCTAGCCCAACTTTTACTTCTATCTTCTAGGCCTACGACGATCGACCCAATTTTCTCTTTTACATCCAATTAGTACCTTTGACCTTTCAAGCCTCAGGATTGAAACCTTATGGACAAGTCACAAACCAACCTTTCCCTCTAGGCCAATTTTCACTTGGATACTATTAGACTACATTGCTGCCTAACCCTTATTGGCATTGCTTGACCCAAAAAACAACAATCTAGCCTGGCTATCCAAGCAAATCACAAATCCTGATATTCCTCCTCCAATTCAGCTGACCCTTCAATGCCTAAATGACCCATGCATTCATGACCTGGAACATCTTCTCATTAGGCCCAAGCAAAGTACATGTACCAGGAAAGATGGTAGATCAACACTTAGCCTATACACAGACTTACCTTGAGAAGTGACATCAACACAAATGCATTTATAAAAGGAGAATAGTAAATAGTTAACAGTTACAAATATTTATAAAAAAAACACATCTCATGTTAGGTTTAATATAGATTAAAAACCCCAGATCGTTAATGACAAACATTAGGAGGAGAAATTAGTTGCTCGGGACTTAAAAGTCCTTTTGTGTTCCCTTAGCTTTCACAATAAACAAGGAGACATTAGTTCATCTGTTAGATTTTCATTTCAATACTTAAGAAAGAAGTATATATATTGTCCATGCTTTGTTAGTCCATTTAACTTCATAATAGCACTAAATGAATAGTTGGCTTGAAATGTGTGAAAATGTACAAGGAATTAGAAAATAAGGGATGTTAGGGTTTGAGAATACATGTGTGGTTAATGAAGAAGAAGATCAAAACGTTGTTATTTTGATAAAGGGATTATTAATGTGTCATTGTAGAACTTAATAGAGTAGATCAACAATTTAACAACCACATATATTTTTCCATTAAGAGTTGAAACAATGTATTACTAGGGAGATTAATGTATTCTCATTTGTGCAAGGTGAGAGGCCACGAGAGCACTTTTAAGCCCAGATGGACTAATATGTTTCCATTCTTAGTGAAAGACAAATTTGAAATTTTAATATTTAATAAATTAAGGCACATTAATTCAAAAGTCGTGTTGATCCAAGGTATCTATTGATTCACCTAATATCAAATTCAGTATTCATAAGCTTGAGGTTAGTTTGTTTTAGATGTCTCACTCAACCATCAAATTAATATTATAACAATAAAGTTAGTCTAAGTTACTCTAATGAGGTGAACTCCAATATTGAGAGTAAAGTGAGGTTTAGTGTTATTTTATTGGGTCTTAAGAAGGGTTTATGCATTATACTACAAAAACATAAAAATAAGAGAAAAATTAAACATTTGTTTTGTTGTACACCTACTAAAATTATGTATAAAATCATGGTATATTTATAGTGTTTTCAAAAACCGAGTAAAAAATATTTCTTGAAAGAAAAAAAGAATAAATATCCTTTTAAATCCTATGATTTTATTGTTGACATCAATTAGTCCTGAAAAAAATTTTGACATCAATTTAGTCATAAAATTTTACAATTTCGCATCACTTTGGTCTCATGGTTGAATTCGATTAACATTGTTAGTTAACTTCTTTTTTTGTTTTTAGATTGTGTCCCATTTTTTAAGACTGGTGCAAGGCAATTGTTTCCAATCTCTGCATCACTTTCACGTACTCTTAGGTGTGTTGGCCCTCCAGACCCTTCCTACATAGAATCCTCGACTAGAAAATGAATCCTTGGCTTCCTTATGTCATCCTCGAAGCTCGTATGTCATAGCTTACAAACCATGTGTCTCTCTCTACTACCCTTTTTCCTCATTCACTTAAATCCAATTTTCACTATACACACCTATTTCTATTTCTTACAAACACTTGCTTGTTCATTTGTTTAGAATAGATGCTTTTTTTTAATCTCTGTATGTTGTCCAGAGAGATAGTGGATGTTAGAGTCAATAATGATAGTGCCACCACTCCAAACTGATAATGGCACTCCCATTCATGGGAATAGATTATCGATTAGAGATTGGGTGGGTTGTCAAAGACGTATTTGGTGTAGTTGGAGTCAGCTAATCAGTGGGTGCATGAGTGAGAGGCATTGATGAAGATAGGAAACAAAGAGCGCACTTTTAGGTAAATAGATATGCTAACTAATGGTTTTAATATGATTTATTGATAGGCTAGATTGATGTTAAATTGTAAAATCTTAGGACTAAATTAATGTCAAATTTTTTTAGGAATAAATTGATGTCAACTATAAAATCCCACAACTAAAAAGGATACTTACTCAAAAAAAAAGATGGCATAGTAAGGCCATTAATAAGTATCAATCTTTGAAAACGCTCTTTTGTAAACACCAAAAGTGAAAAATGATAACATAATCCAATTAAAACATACTTAATGATAATAAGGATATATAGTGAATATGCAAAACTACAAGGACATTAATAGTTTATGGAATGTAATTGAAATTTCTTGTAAGTAACCGATAAAAATTAATAACATAACAATGGTAATCTATTAAAATCAATAATAACTTTCTCTTCTAGCCTCATACCACATATATATAAAAAAGCCTTGTCCATGGTTCTTCAAGGTAAAATTAATTAAGTCTGAAGCATTTTCGCGCTTTTGCTAAAAGGTACAAAATATATGTAAAGCATGGCAAACCCCAACACTGAGTCACTTGTGATCTTGTTACTTGTTTGTACGGTAATCCAAGTTACTACATGTCAAAAAATGCAACGGCATCACCATGAGTTGGCACCATAACCTTAACCCGATTATGAATCATCCAAACGTTGTATCACTATGCTGATACACATGTAGAAATGAGATTTTGGATTACATATTAAAGAAAAAGAAAACAAAAATAAGTAGAGATTGTATTGATCATTTTGTTAAACCATGCAAGGAGATTTCACATGGTACAGTTTTGTACAGGAACAATATGCCTATAACTTCGCAGGATCTGGAAGTTTGAAGGACGCAGGGAATAGTAGAAAATAGGCTAGAAGGATACCTAGATTTGTAGAAAGACTTCAAATAGGCTAGGCAATAGTGAACGTAGACCAAGTAGTGATTTAAATTATGAGGAACAATGGCCTTAATTGGTTAAACTTCAAAGAGAAAATACTTCTTTGAAAACATAATTAGAAGTAAAAGCAAAAACATAAACATAAATTTATTTTAGGGATAAATGCATTTACCCCAAATTTTAGGTCATGTATAATTTACACCTTGACTTTTCAAAATATACATTGCAACACCCTAAACTTTCCAAATTGTAAAAACACCCCTCAGTATAATTTTGGCAACTAATAAAGGTAAGATTTATGTGCACATAATTCCCCTGATGTTTCTAATTTGTTCAATCCAACACTTTATCCGTGAATATTATGTGCAATTAACCCCTTTTTTATTATATGCAACTCAACACTCTGCTATGACTTAAAGTTTGGGAGGGGTTTTGCATAGTTTAAAAAGTTTTATGGTAATGCATTTTGAAAAGCAAGGGTTTTTTGCAGTTTAGAAACAGGTGTCGTAATACATATTTTGAAAAGTCGAGATTTAAATTGTACATGACCTAAAATTTAGAGAGTAAAATACATTTAACCCTTTATTTTATATTTGAATGTAATTGTAAAAGTATTTTTTATAAAAATAAAGCTATTTGAATATGATATATATAGAAGTATTTTTCTTACAAAATTACAATTAATGACAGAAAAATATTAAATTATTTAGTTATATGGTGTCCTAGAAATATTTTTTTATATAATAAATATTTTTAAAAGTACAATTAGTTTATATTCATTATTTTAATTTAAAATCATTCAATTAAATATATAATAAATAAAAACTATAGTTGAAGAAAAAATATTTTAATAAAGGGATCTTATAGTTTGTGAATTAAGAATGTATTATTATTATTATTACTACTACTATCGACTTGTTAAACAAATCGTTTCTATTTATATTCTCACATTGATATAGAATAATTTGCAATATAATAATTATAGTAGGTATTTTGCTAATATAGCAAACTATGATGTAACAACTATGTATATCTATTTGTATGACTTTTTAGTTAGTAAATGGTTGCACCAAATACTTTTGCTTATTTGGCAATACGTAATTCAATGTCTATATAAAATTATTTTACATTGAAATTGTATATATTCAAATTAAACTATTTTTAAAATGAAACTTACTTTTCGGATTATGTTCTTAACACAACATATCAAAAACTAATTAAAGGTATTAGTATCAATAAAAATTGAAATACAGTTTGGACAAAGAAAACAGAAAAATATTGAAATGTATGAAAGATTTTGCAACTAATGACAATGGAAGAAAGAAAAACATAAGAAAGAAGAAATGCATTTTTAATGGAACTGGTTTTTTCTTTTGCAAAGCTAGCATCAATAAATGAAATAAAAGAGTATGAAAGAAAATTAATGAGATTTTGTTAATAAATTGAAAATCAAGAATAAAAAAATTACAAAATATGAAACTGAAATAGTAGCCTTTCTGTAATTGGATAATTCCTTGTAAGAATTTACACATATTGTTAGAGGATAAACAGTCAAAAAGTTACACATCAAGAAGAAAGATGAAATACTTGAAAAGAAAAGTAATGGAAAATATATATGCGCTTGATCATGCTTTTCATCTTGCACTGTTATTAATTGTTGATTCCCAATTAATAACTGCAAGTTACCATCATACCACCTGATTGCAAAGCGAGAATGGTGAAAAAACCAAAAAACCTTTGAAAATTTAATTTTTATCATACATAGTTTATTTATAGGTTAAATCAAAATTCCTGCTAAATATTTGAATATGGAAGAAGATACCACCTTTAATTTGATGCTAAATACATATACCACAAAGCTGATAAACTGTTCCTCTTGAACACGTTCAATATCTATACATCATTCATCAGTCTAGCTTTAATTTACACTTTGTTGGGTTATTATTATTATTATTTGAATATGGAAGGCGTTGGTGGTGAAAACTCAAATGCTTCAGCAGTGACAGATCCATAAAATACATATTATTGGGAATAATAGCCTCAATTGATTAGACTTCTAAAACAACTACTTTTTCAAAAGTGAAATTAGAAGCAGAATTTTTTTTTTATACTTGAATGTAATTATAAAAGTACTTTTTATAATAAAAAATTTATTTAGATGTGAAAAATATAGAATTAATTTTTCTTATTTAATTATAATTGAGTATATAAAAATTAAATTATTAACCCAACAGGAGCCCTTTCGATTTTCCAAGGGATGCTTATTTTTCCAGCCCTTGATAAAATTAAATGTGATCGATTCTCTTCATTAATTGTCGCCAAGTTTTGCTTATCATACATAGTTTATTTATAGGTTAAATCAAAATTCCTGCTAAATATTTGAATATGGAAGAAGATACCACCTTTAATCTGATGCTAAATACATATACCACAAAGCTGATAAACTGTTCCTCTTGAACACATTCAATATCTATGCATCATTCATCAGTCTAGCTTTAATTTATACTTTGTGGGGTTATTGTTATTATTATTATTATTGCAAGCTAAGGAACTGTTCTTGCTAAATCCTCCTGAACTAGAGTTCGTTTAGTAGAGATATATAGTTTTGAATTTCGCTTCTGCAAACACTCATCTGTTATGACTTTTGAGTCGATTTTAAACATGTTAGTGGAGGAACGAAGATAGTCATAACCCAGAAATATATTGTCGCTTTTGCAGGCTCACTCTTTATTATCTTTCCATGAAACACAATTCCTTGGCTTCCCACAAATTTGTAGCTCCGTATCTTGCATTGCAAGAGTGAAACTGCAATAAGGTTTCTTGCGGTGGTTGATCATAATCATATCAATGGAGCATGCAGTATTTCATTTTGTTCTTATTCTAGAAGATATATGTCAACTACTGCTAGCTGGTCGTCTCAATAGTTTTGGGAAGATGTGCCAATTTTGCATACAATATGCATTATTTTGTACATATTCGTTTACTCATTGTTCGAATTCAAATAAATGTTTCTAATTTCCTTTCGCTAAGTATGTAACTTAACTTCTATTAACATTATGTCTTGCTTAACTAAAATTTAACTTATTTAAATAAACAAAAATCACCATTATAACTGCACAACAATTTTTTTCACATGAACTAAAGACACTTCACAACCATAGTTTTTTTTTTTTGGCAGTTTCCTCCCAACATTTTCAATTTGCCAAAATAATATTTCTACTGAAGCCTCCATAGTGGTATGGGTGTACCAAGGCCAGATTGGATTTGGATTTGGTCAATTTTTGAAACCCATCCAATCTGATAATAACCTAACTAATGACCAAGTTGAATAGGTAAACTTAACCTTCAAACAATATATGATTTTAAGGATTTGGACATTATATATAGTAAATTTATGAAATTTTATAAATAAAAAATAAAATTTATGAGATATTTTGTCATATATATTTTAAAATAAATCATATTAATATAAAAATAATATCAAGTTATGTAAAATATATTAATTGAAATGTAAAATATTATAATTTGTCACTAATTATTATAAAGAAAAATTATCTCTAAATAAATTATTTGACTTTAAGAAATGAAGTTAACCCAAAATATAACCAAACCAAATCTAAAAGTATATCGGATCATATTTCAAGGTAATATCTTCAATAAATTTGGACCGGTTGCGTCAAATCATGTTATAAACACCCTGCATCATAGTTCTTTCAAACCAGTCATTCTGATTATTGCTTAAGAAATCCTTCCTTAGAGTACTACAAATAAATCCAAATTTTATATCATTGACCGATGAATGAGTTGATTACCTAGTACACTCCAATTGTATCCACTACTTGGACCTTAGAAACGTCACCTAATTTCGGATCGTGGACTCACCGCGAAGGTAGGCTAGTTTGAAGATGGGATCATTTAAATAATCTTGTGTTGAACCTCAACTCTTTGACAAGTATGACTACAATAGGGTCAGCAGTAGGGTACCAATTAAAGCTATTTTTAATTTATTGAAGGCTTTCAACTACCTAGGAATTCCATATCAACCGTATGATTATGAAACAAACAATCGCTTGGACCTAACCCAAGATGTAGCAATTGGGCACTGATCAAAACGGTCGCTCTTTCTCCTTAATTCGGTCAGAAAATCATATTCAAATATGTTATTTCATGTTCATGAATATATTGACCTCCAATGTTCTCAAACGTGTAGCGGAGCCATTGGAGAAGATTATTATTAGTATTTTTGCCTAGACATTTGGAGAAGGTTAAATAGCGAAATTCATGGGTGCCACACATTATTATTTTGTATCGAGTTGGATACCAAGCCACCACATAGTTTTTCTTTTAAATTTCTTTGGTAAAAGTTTAGACAAAACCCAAACAACTTGTAAAGAGAGCAACCACGGGCATAAAATTATGTGCAACACATGATCCATTATATTGATTCCAGAAAATCCCATGATCCAAGAAACTGACCACCGCCATCAACATCGAGTCGACAAAAACGTACAGTATGTTCAAAATTGGGAAAGAAAAAATGCCATCTTATAAAGAAAACAATACTTAACTTTAATATATCTCTAGTATCTTATTATAATTAAGACAAATGATCAACATATATATCTTATGAGATAGGGTGGCATTACCGTGTGCAAGCACATACACTAATACTAACACTATAGAGAGAGTTGACTAATTATATATGAGCATTATTGGTTTGGAATAGTTTTTGTCACAAATTAGTTCAGAATACCCGATCTGGATCCTAACTGATCAGGTTGATCTTTCCATGCATTCCTTTTCGGAGGATGCATTGATTATTTCATAAATTTATCCATTTTTAAGTCAATATATAGATGAAGAAGTTACATGTTAACAAATTGCATTATGGGTTAAATTGCATTATTCATTTTCTAGAAGTGCGTAGATGACGAGTTTTTAATGAAAAAAAAGAGTGGGGATCTTATCTGTTTATTCCATAAGTAAGTTTTGGCCTCCTTACTTTACTTAATAATAATTTTTTGGCATAAAATTTTATCAATCCAACTATTGAATTTAAAGTTCTTATCAAGTAGATCAAGCATATAAAATTTCATACAATTTGAAAATGATTTGATAGTTTATCATTTTATTTTATTTTGATAGATAACATGTTTTTGAAAATACAAGTAAATATCAATTAATAGATTATATGACTATTGTTGTCCAATTTTTCTGAAATTGGCATACTTGATCATCAATATATTAAAACATAAATCAACGGTTGGATTGATTAAATTTAATGTTGATGAAGATTTATAGAATATGATAAATGTATAAGACTTACTCCAAGTAAATGAATTCGCTAAAAAAAAATATTAATGTTCATTATTCAACAAAGTCCAACAACACGTGCAAACTCAGAAGTTTTTTTAATATTTTTGGGTCATAACACAGAAGTTTCAAATGCAATAAAATTGAGCAATCTTTCTTGCTGAACTAGTCTGAAAGTGCACATCACAACCTAATCATTTCAACCGTTGACTATTTCACATAAACAACGAGGGAATCAAATTGGCGCTCTAGATTTAATTATAAGCAATCCTAATATATGGTTAATTAGTTTTAACCGTAGCAATTGATATCTGGGTTACTGAATAGATATAGTCTATATCTATACTTGCACAGGAACATCACTTATACACACATCATTAGTACACTTGTTCTATATGTGTGCCTGTGGCACAACTCATTAATTAAACTATATTACGTTGCCGATATGTAAATAGTGTGAATTCAAATCGCGTGTAAAAAATACTTCGTTAGCTTAACAATTATGACATATGTACAAAGTATTACCGTAAAAACTCAAAGATTGACGATTATAACGTTAATAATTTTTTTAATTGTTATTAAGGCATCGAATTAATAAGGGAATTGGGAAATGTGAATTATATTTTATGCTCTGACTGCCGATTACAACCGGAATGAAATGTCATTGTGTTACTAAGCTATCAAGCCCTTAGCATCGGAAAAATAGTATAAGCTCTTCATGACAGTTCAAAATCAGTTACTTATTAGGCTAAAATTAAAGTAAATTACTTGGAAGAATAATTTACCAGTATCAACATTACATCTCGCTATTGGCTGTATTATGGTATTTTTATTAAGACACATACTTATTGTAAGTGACGGAAACTTTGCCTAAATTTTAGAGGGAAAGATAGTGTCACAGTATACATATATATAACAAATAAAAGATAAATCTTAATTTAAGGAAATTACTAAAGATTCAGAAACTTTATGAAAATTTAATTGTTAAAATGATATAACATATTTATTGATTCTTGAATAAATAACTAAGCCTCAAGTCTAATAAAGTTTCTCATTACAAAATGATAGGGGAAACAATGAAAAACTACTATTGAAAATAAATAACACTAAACCGACATTCTAATGATGATTGTAAATTAAATACTCTCCAACAATTACATATTCAAAATGAAAAACAAAAAAAAATTGAGCATTTGCCAAAATTCAGTTACTTGATATATGACCTATTTATTGTTGACTATTAAAAAAGCGAGTCAAAATACTATATTTTATTCTATAACCAGTCATAATTTAGGTAAATAATAATCACTATATTTTTTTATGTGTAACATTTTCCCCTAGAAGTATACATGACATTAATTATGGGAGTGTTTTGTAAAGGACTAAAATCAAGGAGCATTTTTTCATGGAAGAATTTTATATTTAACTTTACATAGAAACTCATTCATGAAAATTTTCTCTCTAACTTTACTATTCAAACAAAAATTTCTCTCTAATTTTCTATTTATTCTTTGTCATTCTTAAGTGTCTTTGTCCTCTCTAAATATTTTCCTTTTGATGTTCCATTTTATCGTTTTTAGAAGTGTGGTATGTAATCTTGTTTGTTGCTTTGGATTTTGAGATTTTCTTTATTTATATTTTTTTTTCACTCTTTAGGTGAGACAAAATTTATCTAGATAAGTTTCATTTCATAGATAAAATAACACATAAAATGCATCTAGGTAATTTTTATCTTCATGTTTACTTCTCAACCAAATATACTCATAATGTAATCTTTGCTAACATTTGCTGCTCTCTTTAAAATTTAGCACTTTATAATAATAATAAAAAAGCTAAGTCTACCCTTAAGAGTTGCAGCTGCCCCTCTCCCCTAATGATTTTCGCCACTGCTTGCAGCATTTGTTCTCTCCCAATTGGAGCGTGTGCATTTCAATCAATCGAATGTAAAGGCAAAAGATTAAAGAAATGAAAAATCCAAAATATATAAATCAGGAACAAAAAATGAGTATGATTAAACTTTTCGTGTGAGTAACCCATTACATTATTAGTGCGATCAGTTGTCACTAAACGCACAGATCAAAACCTAATTGTCAACCTATATCTCTTGTACATGGGCAAAACTTGATGCCCCAAGCTATTTAACACTTTTTTCCCTAATTATCCTTTCAAAAGAATTCTGTACATGAAAAAGTCCCAAACTCCTTTCACACATAAGCCGGGTATGCAGAAAGCAAATTGGTGGGCACGCATGGAGAATCCTTCCATGCTCGAGCATGCAGCTTCAGAATCTCTCTTGCCTTCTCCTTGGCCTTGTTCCCACTATCCACTTGAAGCATCAAGCACAGTTTCGCCACCACCCCAAGTTTCAGCATCTCCTGAAGAACACCCGGGGTCGCAGAGAACTTCGAAATGGACAGAAGAATCCTCACAGCCCTATCGTTGGCCATGGTTGAAACCCTCAGAATCTTCTTTGACACTATGGCTAGCCCTGCTCCATGGCTCAAGAGCTGTGCTCTTCCCTCTGCACACTGGCACAACAAATCCAACAGCACCAGCATCATCTCACATGGCTTCCTTTCCTTGCTGTCGAGAAGCAGCTCTATCAAAACCGAAACAGCACCTGCTTCCACGGCTTTGATCCTGTTCCTCCCCAAGGGCAAACTTGGATCAGTGTGTGGAGTGTTGCTTTTGATGCCTTCTGAGAAATCTGGTCCTTCAAGACTTGCACTAGTTGGACAAACAACTCGGTTCTTAGATGGAGTAGGTGCAGTGGATCGGCCGCTTCGGACATGGATTTCAACAAGAAAACTGCGTAAGCTCGTGACTCAAAGATTCCCTTCTGCATGACCCTTGTTAAGGATTCAATGAACTCTCCGTTCTTGAATCCCAATAGAGTCTTCAATCCAGCTTCAGATATATGAAGATTGTGGAGCATGTTCAAGGCTTCGTCGCTTGGACTTGTTCTCAACTCAAACTCATCTTCTTCCCCGAGTTAGCATCTGATTCGGGTGGCAAAGATGAAGAGTCGATGTTGTTCATCACAACCGATGCTAAGAACTCTACAGCACCAGCTGCTTCCATGTACCGTTTATTGGTCTCGCTTCCAGAAGCAATGGATTTGAGCCTTCGGAGACATTTGATCTGCGTCATGGGGGAACGAGAGGCGTCTTTGATGAGCTTTGAGATCTGGGTTTTGTTCACTGGAGGCTTAGGAGTCGGAATCCTTTCGATGCCATAAGAAGCGTTCATGGTACACCATGCCTGAATCAGCCTCCGGAGGGTGTGGTTAGGTGTGAGATCTGCAGCGCAATCAGAAGATGAAAGTGGCTGTTTGGTGACAGGGCATGTCTTGTTCTTCTCGGAAAACAGCCACCTCTCAATACTCTCTCTGTTGTAGGTGATGCCGGTGGAGACAGTTACGGGATCCTTCATGATTTCAAGTGCGATGGGGCAGAGAAAGAACGGAGGAACATCGATCTCGTCCATGTATATATGTATATGATCTCTCGTGTCAAGAACTATATATCTATCTGAAAACCTTATAAGAGGGGTTAATGAAGTTAAGAGTTGAGAGAATCGGACGAATGGGCTGTAGTATTGGATAAGTTTTTAATTTGAATGGTTTGTGGTTTGTGGGAGATGAGGGTTGTGGGTATTTATAGGGGTATCCGCGTTGCGAATATTATTATATGTGAAAGTCAAAACACGGAAAATATTGGGGGCGGGCCTCGGTTCCAGAGAGACAGTATGATAGAATAGAAGGGTATGACTTTTCCAAGTAAGGGTAAGGGTAAGCTGGCTCAACATTAAAACTCAGTCTAGCGTAGCCTTACCTGGTCTGGTCGTTAACGCGAACAAGACACTACAGCTACAGATGCATTAATATCACATGTGGGATTTGCAACTTGCGCCAGCTTCTATTTCCGCTTTTGACTTTCTCTCTTCATTGGTTTTTATCTCTGTTATCTTATAAAAAGTTAGGATTTGACAGCCGGCGGACGGAAAAATGTTTGGCGTTTTACAATGGAGTTTAATTGTGATATAAAATGTCAAAAACTTTATATTGTATTCAATTAAATGATTCTAATTTTATAATCATTTAAGTTCAAATATACATGTGTAATAAGCGCTGTAAAAAGAAACAATTTCAAATGGAAATTTTAGTTTACTCTTTTACAATCTTTTAGATGTTTTATTATGTTCTAAATAAATTTTACAGAGACATTAAAATGTATTGTCACCATATAAATCACAACTAGCACAATTGATAGTTAATGGGTTAATTAAATATCTAATTAATGGTTCATTCCTGGTAATATATATCGAGAAGGTTTTGTGGTTAGAAGTAAACCATTGCTTCCAACAGTAAAACCCTTAACTAATAAAAAAAAATGTTGTCATCATACAAGTAAAAATATTTGAATCAACCACTTATTACTTCAAAAGTCGTACTATTAAAAATTGAATAACAGTTAAAACTCTATTATATTGATAATATATCAAAATTAAATTTTTTATAATAATAAAATAATTATTTTATATCTTTTAAAGCTCTAAATACTGATTGTTGTATTAAAAATACAGTAAAAATAAGAAAATGGTTGTAGTTACAAAATCGGTATTTAAAATTTTTGTTGGTGAGCAAATCGGTATAGTAAATCGCAACTAATACGAAGCACTACTTTTGTATTTCTAAACAATCAAGAATTTCTTGTAATTGTTTGAGTTTAAAGATTAGCTAGATATATTAGTAAAGATCCGCACCACCAAGGATCGACGGTGACGGTGTGGCCGTCTTGTTCCATGCGTTATTTCTTCTCTCATTCAAGCCTTACCTGGATCCCAGCTGTCACTTTCTGACCAAGCACGTGCCTATTTTTTTAATCATATTTGTATGATTAATAAATATTCAATATTTGTTATAATAAATTTATTTTATCATTTTATATTATATATCATTAATTCAGTAACTAAAAAATTTAGTGACGGTACAACCAATTCAAAAGTCTATCCGTGCTTTGGATATCATAAGTAAATAGAGAAAAAAAAAAGTAAATTATGGAATAAATTTAAGGAATTTAAAATTACATTATTTAGAAAATATCAAAATATCGAATAAAATTTCAAATTTTTAAAATTCTTTAATTTTTTGTAAGTGTATCAAAATTGTATAATTGAATTAACTGTTTTATTAAAAATATATTTTTTAAAATTAATTTATATGTATATTTTAAATCATAATATTATTAACTATTTAAAATATAAATTCCAAAACAAGAATTCAAGTGAAATCAATATAAATAATAATTGTAGGTTGTATATAACAAATATTAAGGGGTGTATCATAGAAATTTGACAGTTTATATTATTTTGGAAAATTATTTGACCAGATTCGGGAGGGATTTAACTAAAATTTTGTATTTAAAACTTGTTACAAAGAAAATTAATTTTATTCTTAGGTTCAACTCAATTTATAAAGGGCTATTTAAATTTAATCAAAAAATTAAATTATGGATTTTGTTAATTGTGTGGAGTAGTTTGTTTATTATTTATTTATTAATTTGTTCTAATTATTTGAGTTTGGAGAAAATATCAAAGTTGTAGAGAATAAAATATTCAATATTTTTAAAATTCTTTAATTCTTTTTGTAAGTGTATCAACATATTGTAATAATTGATATTTTTAATTCTTTTATTAATTTAAATATATTTTTTAAAAATTAATTTATATGTATATTTTAAATACATAATATACTAGATTAACTATTTAAAATATCAATTTCTTTTTTAAAACAAGAATGTCAAGTGAATCATCAATACATACATATAATTAATTGTGCACGTGTTTTTCGTTTATATTTATAACAACAGAGACATAAATTATTACATAGTGATTTACATATAATCTGAATTAAAAATATATTTTTTAAACACAAATCACTAATAACAATTTATGTAATAAAATAATATTTTTTGTTGTTTCATATTTTAAATACACACAAATCGCTAGTAAATAATTTTATTAAAAAAATAATATCATAAATCACTACAAAGCAATTTGTAGTTAGAATCTATTAAAAAAATAATTTTATTTACCTACATAGACTTTGCATATGCTAATTATTCACACGAGATGACTCACAAATTCCTTCTGAGTGATTTGTGTGTATCATAAATTCTCACTGTGAAGTCATTTGCATTGTATTACAAAACGCTAATGAGCGATTTACATATAAAAAATATTATATCAATCAAAATCTCCCCATAACCTTATATTATACCAATACATATACACAAACATCATTATAAAAAAAATTCCCCTAATAATAACTATAGTTTGTTCTTGCCTTCTATTAATAATTTAGTATTTTTATCCAATACCTGGTGTATACATGTCAGTAGACAAGTTTTTATAATTTAATCTCAGAACCCACAGGCTATATGTTACTTCACTAGTAATCTACATCCTTCGAGGGCTATATGTTAGAGTCATATTCTTGGAATAAAAAATCCTGGTAATTGTTCCTAGAGAAAAATAAGTTGAAGAGTGATTTTTAAATGTTTCATTTTAACATAAGTTTAAAATTTGGAACTAAAACCCAAAATCTGATTTTGAATGGTTGGATTTTGATTTTTTTAATATTTTATTTGAATCCAAATAAGGGGTATTTCTTTATTTACATTTATATTTTAAAGTTAATGGGAAGTAAAATAAATGATTTAACTTTTATGTTTTAGTTAATGGGAAGTAAAATAAATTAATTAAATGTTATGTTTTAAAGTTAATGTAAATAAGTGAGAGTTAGGTAACCCAGATGCCTAGATGACAAGAGATGTTGAGGTTAGGGTTACTCACAGCGGTCTGGGGCAAACGGTAGTAAGGTTATTGGGGTTTATAGTAGGTTCACCGGTCGGAGGCGGCAAGTTTCACTTGTTCGCATGGTCTAGATCCTGCACCAAGCAGACATGAAAGAGCCAAAATGCCTGTTGTTTCATTTTTTGCCCTTTTAAAATGATGTTGGACATCGGGTTTTTCCTCGGGTTACATTGGGAACAACTGAAGCCCTTCTTCTTTTTTTTTTTTCTTTCTCTTCAAATCCAAGATCAATCTTCATCCTCCAAGATCAAAGATAAGGGTTTATGCTGATTTTTGTCATCTCATTCCTTAGCACTTCACGTTTCATGGTTTAAACGTTGTTATTTCTCCATTGTTGTTAAGTGGGGTGCTCATCCAATGTTGTTAAAGCTGTGTTAGAGTAATCTAGAGATATCCATAGAGTATTTATGAGTTTAATGGTTGAAATGCAGACTTTGGTGTCATCCTTCCTCCAGAAACTCTACTAGAGTTGACGTTCCCTTCAGGAGAGTGGGTTTGGATCATGTAGCCTAGGTGGATCACTATAGCTATTTTTATTAGATTGTGATATTATTGCATGGTTTTGGAAATTATTTTAAAGAAATTATGAATTATTATGGGATATACCAAGTTTATGAAATCGTGGTTTTCAACTATCATGAATTATATGACTTGAGGCTATTTTAGAAAAGATTTGAGAGTTGTGATAATTTTGCTAAGCTTATGAGATTATGATTTCAAAAGTGCGGAGTATGCATATATGACACAAGTTTAAAAAGAACTTAGTAGAGTATTTAGAGAAAAGGAATATATATAGAGCAAGGTATGATTTAGTTTGTGAATAAATATGTTATTTCGTCTTAGAGTTATCATGTTTATGATTATGAATTCTTTTTTTGAGTTATGATTTTAAGTTATCAAGTATATGAAAAGATATGTTAGCTTAAGATATGTATTTGAAAATGGTTTTATGGTACAAAGAGGTACGAAATTCATTATTCGTGGCAACTGTCAGATACATATTCCGGGCTGAAATCAGAATGCCTACAAGCGGATAATCCCTTGGTCACGATTTTTCACACATTTAACTAAAGTCAGATTTTTAATTGTTTGAATTCATAACTTCAAGAGTACTAAAATTTAGGGCTCATTTGGAAGGCATGAGGGTTTTGCGTTTTTAATTATTTTCCATTCAGTTATGTATGATGATTAGTATTTAGACAGCCATGGAGGCAACGGGATAAATCAGATGATAGAACTATTATGAAATTATGAAAATCTAGTAAATTATGGAAATTTTAGGAAAGTTAATTAAATAGTCTAGTGAGGTGCCAAGGGACCACAAGAACAAGAAAATTAGAATGACAGTTATTATTATTATATTCATTATTATTATCCTTATGTATGTTTATTAAGTTCAGAGCATTATTGATTACGACTTAGAGAAGCTTAGAGCTTTGTTTTATATATTATATATGGGATCGTTAGCAAGAGTTTTATAATTTATTTTATTATTGTTATTATTATGGTTATTAGTGTTGTTATGACTTTTATGTATCTTGGTTGTTGTCCTATAAAAAGGATTAGGGTTACTCATTGAGTGTAAGAACTTACCCCTCTTTTTTTCTCTTTCTCATAGATACAAGTATAACTCATAATCCTCCTCTATAGTATAGTAGCCTCATTCCTTGCTTCACGTCTGTGAAGTATTTTGGATCCTTTTGGTAGAGTGCTCCAAGTGATATGAAGATCCCGAACCACATGCATTCATAGATTTTCATTTTGCATTTTGTTTTACCATGAATTAGATTATATTGTGATTGCGTGATTATAGCTTTGATGGTTAAATGTCTAGGTTAATTAAGTATAGGTTAAATGCATTTTACCCCTGATTTTAAAAATGCAATTTAGACCTACCCCTGAATTTTTCCCCCTATAATTATAGCCTTGTTAAAGAGACATCCATTTAGTCTATTAAGTCCCCATGTGCCACTCACATGACATAATTTCTAGACAAAATTGCCCTTAATCTTTAGAAAAATACCATACAGAACAACATTTCACGTTCCTTAATATAACCCTTCTCTCTATCCCCTTCAACAATATCTTTTTCTTCATGAGGATGAAGTGGAAGAAGATCTGGGTAGAAGGAGTGGTGGAGGATGAAGTGCACGACGAGTGGACCACGAGGTAGCTAGAGTCGAGGGTCATGGCGATGTGGACAAGTGATGGGTTGAAAAAATGCACGGCGGAGAGAGGAGGAGGAGGAAGAGGGGCAGGGAGGAACCATCGGTGAAGTCAATTCAAGGGTGGAAGGATAAGTGAGCCAGAGGATGTGGCGAGCGACACTAGAGATGAAATTTAGAGAGAAGGAGGAAAAGGAAGCACACAATGAAGGCAAAACGACGGCCCTTAACCTAAGAGGAAGCATTTTTGGTTTAAATGAAGAAGGAAACAAGGAAACAAGAGTCTGTGGCTTTTGGGTTTGTGGGGTTTATGGGAAAAATTGGAAGTTGGTTATGTTGTATTGTGTTAGAATGGCATTGTTGTAGTATAGAAAAGGAATGGAACAAAGAAAGAGGCTTGAAGTGATGAAGCCATTTTTCTTTGATTAGTGGATTTTCGTCTTGGATGAAACAGAATGCTTTTGAATGGTGAAGTGTGGATGAACATGTGAAGGGGTCATGGAACAGGGGTAAGGGTAGATTGATTTGGTTTTAGAAGAAGTGATTTTTATGTCAATGGTAGGTCATTTACTTTCACTAGGGGCATTTTGTCCATAAATTATGTCATTAGTGGCACATGGTGACTTAACAGCACTAAGTATAAATGTCTTTTTATAAGGACTAAGGACTATTTGCAAAAAATTATGGGGGTCACGTTGCACGTTTAAAAGTAAGGTTAAATTGTACATAACATAAAATCTAAAGGGGTAAAATGCATTTAACCCTTAAGTATATGTTGTATTATGACTATAGATTTCAGAATTGATTATGAAACTAATTATGACGTTTTAGACTTAAAAAGAAAATGATTTATGTTAGATATGAATTTCTGCTTGAAAATGGATTTTATGATTTAAGTTTTATGTCTATAGAGTGATTCAGCAATTACGAGACTTATGAAATAAGTTTTCATGTGCCGAATCACGATAAGGTTGGGTCGTGACATTATCATTAGCCAAAAGATATATATATAAAAACAAAAAAACAAAAACAAAAGGTTCTTGCTTGCCTTTTTTTTTAACCTTTCCATATTTCATGAAATGCATTCAAAATCTGTATGATTTTGTTGGACGTTATAACGTACAGGATACTATATATGTCGAATATTAAGTGAATATTGTTTAAAACGAAAAATAAATGCATAAATCGTTAACTGTATGAAAATATCTAAACATGGTATAATAATTCAAGATAAACTTAATGGTGTAGATAGGGGCATGTACAAGTTCTCATGTGTATATCTCAAGTGTTTTTCTTTTGAATCTATACATGCATGACACGTTATTCATGTAATTTAATTTCATTGGTAATTATGTTTTTCCATTTATTGTAAGTTGTAACCTAATTAAGAGCGAATAATGATAAAGAAAATTTCAATGGAGACAGAAATATTAATATTTTTTATTGAGATTTAACCCAAAGTCTCATATTGATAAGAAGTACAAGCATTGTTAGTATTTTGATCTATAAATATCATATTTGATTGTTGGATTTAGTTATCTTCCAAAAGTGAAAGTGATCTATTGTATATGTAGTTTTTTGGAGCTATCCATGTAGTGAAAGATTTGTGAGTATTGTTTGCAACATTAGTCATTTAAAAGTTGGATATTATTGAAAGATTTATAAAATTGTTGATGTAAACAGTGATTGTCAAATCATGCTAAATTTTATGTGTTATTTAGAGTTTGTTCGTATGTTTTTGCTGTCCAACATTTTTATTATATGTGAATTTGTGAAATTGATTTGACTTCTCACAAATTAGAAAAATTGAATCTGACAGTAACATTACATATTATCAGAGCGTACCCTATAAATTTAGACCAGATAACATTTACATATTAAAAATAATAAAATATTTTGTTGTAATTATTGGCTTCTATATTCAAATATTATTTTTATCTTAATTAGCTGAGAGTTGCTTATATAATCCGGAATTGAGCTTGGGTTTATTTGGTTTAACTTCTAGTAAAATTATTTTTGAAATAATTAATTACTTTAGAATAATTGAAGTTAAAAGAATTAAATTTGTGTTTGAAAATAATATTTTAAAAGTGAGTGTAAAATAATTGCTTTTATTTGAATGGGATAAAGTAAAATTACCAAAAAAAAAAAGGCAATGAGAGTAAAGTAATAAAGTAGGTAAAAGGAAGTATTAGAGGGCATTATAGTACAAGTAAATCTCATTTTGATAGAATGAGAATGAGAATCAAAAGTACCATTTCATCTATTTTCACTAAAAATAATTTTTCCCACCTAAAAATGAACTTTTGGTGAGCACATGTGAAAGCTAATATTCAATTCTACACTTTTCATTTTCTGTTGGCAAGAATTTCGTTTGGAGTGCCAATTAATATTTCCAAACAGGCACATTTTGTCTTTAACCAAGGCTATAACTGAGAAAATGAAAATTGAAGTGGTGAAAGGCTAAATTTAAGTGACTATTATTTTGATGTAATTTTAAAAAATTGAGTGATATGAATAGTAAGAAACTATGTGTCTCTCATATCACTCAAAACAAAACTTATTTAACCCTTCAATTTGGGGGTTTAAGGAGGGAATAAATGTCACATCCAAATAAGGGTGTCATAATCTCTTCTACTTTACTCCTCACTTTTCTCTTTCATTTCATTATTAATCACTCATTTTTATTATCTATAAAACTCTCAATCATAGCTTAAGATATTAGGGGATGGAGAGTAGGATAGAAGTGAAATTCGCAACCTCCCTTAACTCATTGAGACATGCAAAATCTATCACTAGATTATGAGTTACCTTATAGTTAAGTATTTTCCTTAAAATTATAAATTGAAATTAAACAATTTTGATGTTACAAATAAAATTTGATTGTAATCCTATTTATATATTTAAATATGAGTTTAATTTCTATATGGCAATGTAAATTTTTAAACTATCAACCAATAAAATTTCAAGAAAGCTTCAAATCATGTTAAGCAATTTCCACTATGATAATTATATATTCTGATTTGACAATTTCTTAAATTTATTTTGTTGACAATTAATTTTTAGAAATTAAACTCTTTAATTATATCATTTGCTAACCCACGTCTCCAATTCATATGTCCTTTCGAGTCCTACTGATCATTTATTGCCATGTAAAAAATAAATATTATATTATTTCGTAGTTGTTTTAAAATTTTCAAATATTTTCGGTTGTTATTTTCTACATTTTTTGATAATTTGATAAATGCTCATAATACCAAAACAAGGGTGGAACAAATGGTTACATCAAGACTGTATGAAAGAAACACAGGTAACCCATGAAAAACATGGGACAAAATTAAAAGAAACAAATCACAAACAAAAATAGCCAAGAGGGCGGACTAAGAAAGCAAACACCAGCACATAAGAAGTATAATCAAAACTAGAACTTCTGTGTCTTCTTTGTTGCCTCTAGCTTGAGCATAATTTATCCCATTCTCCTGTTCCATATGAAGTTCAGCAAATGCAAAAAACATATCATCCTCATGATCACAAACTCAAACATGATAGAGCATGAAGGCTCCACCAAAACGCAAACTCAAAACGCAGAATACAAAGCTCTCACCCAACAAACTTGAACATGAAAACGAGCATGATGCCACCTCTATCTTCAAATGCTTGAGATTACTAGCCACAATAGAAAGATGCAGCCACGAACACATACAAAATCAGCTCTGAAAACAAATCTGATTCGAGCATCACCGTCAAACCAAGCTTAACCAAATATTAAACACCATAATCAAACTGTCTCAAATATGAAATTGAGAACCAAATGGAAATCAAATTGGGGCCAAAAACCTTGGAAAACCTACAGATCCACAAGGCAAGGTACAACAGCCAACAAGATCTCCTCCGTACAATGATTGCCGCAACCTTGGGACCACACGAGCCACATAGAGCTCCAACACGTGATGCCTAGGTGGAGAGGCACAGAAGAAGGTTCAGGGGAGGAGAAATTGAAAATTGGGAGAAAGGAAGAGCGTTATTGCAAGCATAGTTTCATAGTTTTCAGACTTAAACTCATATCAACTAAATAAAATATTGATAACAATTTTGATTTATTTGGTTGAATTAGATTTATATTAAAATAAAAATATAAAAAAAAATAAAGTGATAACTAATTAACAATTTTACATTTTTTATAAGTTTATATAAATAAATAAATAAATAACATAAATTCATAAATATTGTTCACATTTCATAATCACGAATCACAAATGACAAATCTAAAATATAATTATACAAGCAAACTCAAAAGTTTTATATCATAAACTCATAAGTCATGACAATGCAAAAAAAGTTTATATTTTTCTATAAGTTAGATTAGAATTTTTTTTAAGGTTTTAAAAAAATATATCATTTAGCCCAAAAACCTAACCCAGTCTCGTTCTTAAAACCAGTCAAGTTCTTAATAAAACCGAGGAGTTGAAGAGTCGCATCAGTTCAATGTGGGACAATCAAACAATGGCTAATCGCAATTCATGAAACTAGTTTGAGCCACTATTTGGATTGGTCTGCATTCAAACTGGTGAAGGGATTCAATCTTAAGCTTTGTATCAAAACCAGTGACTTAAACCATGAATTGATGGCATTTTTTTGTTTTTTTTTGCTTTTTTTGGGCTAAATGATGTTTTTTTAAAATCTTAAAAAAATTCTAATTTGACTTATAAAAAAATAGTAATTTTATTTGTATTGTCATGACTTGTGAGTTTATATGTAAAACTTTGAGTGTGCTTGTGTAATTATATTTTGAACTTGCGATTGTGATTGTGATCATGTAAACAATATTTAGAAATTTATGTTATTTAATTATGTTTTTGTATTTGGAACCCTTAAAGAGTGTCAAATTGTTAATTAGTTGTCATTTTATTGTATTTTATTTATATTTTTATATATTTTTTGTATAGAATTCACAGATCACAAATAATTAAAGGATTGGAATAAAGTTTCAAAGTCCTGAAACTATGATTGCTGGGGTTGGGGTTGGTACACATGGGTGAGAAGGGTGTTGGTTATGAGAAGAAGGTTAGGGCAGCAAACAAAGGTGGGGTGCAAGGCGCTTGGTTTGTGGGTGGAAGGAAGGTTAAGGGAAAGGCAAGAGACAGGGATAAGGCAAGGAAGATGGAAATATTGGGAAGGGTGAGGGAAAGGGGGGGACATGGAATTCTAGAGAGAACTCAATCGTTCTTATATCTTACATGACAATAAATAATCCATGAGACATTGAAGAAGATGTGATTTGAATACAAGTGATTTCTATACATATAACTAATAATGAATACCCCTTTTCCTTTTTTAGTTAATTATCACCCCTTTTCCTTTTAAGATAGATTTTGATCATGCTACAAAATTTTTTTTTTTAACAATTTACGTGTCAATAAAAATATTGTTAAGAAAAGTAACTTTAATATAAAGTGGTTATTGAAAATATTTATAATTTTTTTTACAGTTATATTAAATGTCATTGAAATCTTATAGATATTTTGTTCGACGACCACTTATATCAAAATTACTTTTATTAATGCTTTCAATATTTAAATTGTTGAAAATGCTTTCTTTTCTTATAGGCACTCATAATATATACTAGAGTCTAGAGACTGGGAAAGGAGGTGCCCGAAATATCGCCCACGGTGGACCCAATGGAGAACCAGCAATGCGTCCTCACGTTATATTTCCGCAGCTGGAAAACCTGCACAACTGTTCCTTTCTCACTCGTCTATCTATATATATTTTCAAAAGGGGAAATGAAACAAGCCATGACTCTGCAAAAGTCCTTTAATTTGAGTCAGAGAGAAGCGTATCACCTGGCACACATGTTCCTCTCAAGCGACAGTCAAGCCATGAAATGAAAGACATGCAAATGGTCAGAATAACGCGTATGGCTAGCAAAAGCATAGCACCCACACGAACCATCTATTTCCGCACTAAACTACCAGATTCCGTTCCTTTCAGGGTTGCCAATTCCAGCCAGCATTTTACTCCTCCTTTGCAAATTATCCATCAAATTTAGACAAATATAAATATTAAAAAATATAATAAATAATATGATAATAGAATTTTTTTATATAAAATAATAGTGTATGAACTAATATACTTTAAAAATAATTAATTATGAAGCATATCAAATGATTGAAAATAAAAGGGTAGACCAATGGTCATTTATTACTCATGGGTACTATTGAAAAGAATGTGAAATTGAAGATATTTTAGATGACTTTATCTAAAGGTAACAGATATTATAAAAGGGAATGATTACTTGTCATTTTTCCTTAAAAAATATATTTTTCATGGTGGAGACAGGCCAACAAGGGATGGATTAAAAAAAAATTAAGTTGTGGAATAAAAAAGAATATACACAATAACAAGTTTTACATGATTCTTATATTGCTGTGGGATCAAATTTAATAAATAATAAGAAAAATACACCTAAATTAGTCCCTTAAACATATATCGGGACAAATAAGTCTATTAGATTTTAAAAGTTTTAAATTGATTCTCACATTTAAAAAAAAAAACAAATTGATCATTATGTCCAATGTCGTACATTATTTTTTTTAATCGCATGAACCAAATTGTATCTTCTTTTAAAATGTGAGCGATTAATTTAGAATTTTAAAATCTAGGATTAATTTGTCCTTGATATATTTTTAAGTGATCAATTTAAGTATTATATATATATATATATATATATCATAAGATTTTTGTTAGTACGTAGATCCGTCCCCAAGCCAACCCATCAGCATTTTATTTATTTGCGTTTTCCTTTCTGTAGTACTTCTTTTTGGGAATACATGTCTTTATGGTTGTTTAACTGAAGTTTTGTTCCTCTCAATCAATAAGTTAAATTAGAAAATAAATTTTTTTATGAAAGCTACAAAATATTAATTTTTAAATAATACAAATTATAAGAATTAACCTTTAAACAAATAAAATATGAGAACTGATAATTTAATAGTTTGTGTAAGGATTAAAATGTAATGAGTAACTATTTTTTTATTAAAAATTAAATGCGTAACTATTGTAAAAATTAAAACGTGAAAAATGTATAATATAAGAGAAAAAGCTTAATAAAAGCTATAGGAACTGAGATTGACTTTAATTTTCTTTGTGGAAAGCACTGTATACCTCATCTCGCTAATTAGTGGCATCCGGCCCACTGCTTTGCCAGGTCAATCGTTTTCCTAAAGTTTATATTAAATCCATGTGACAAAATAGGATGTCTTGTATATAGTAATATAATTCGGGTTAGTTGACTTGCTTTAAATGTGGTCAGCGATGAATAAAAAATAAAAAATAATAATAATAAATAAAGAAAGAAATGTGGTCAGTATGGTTTAATTATTAAACTGTGTTCTATATTTTATCTATAGTGTACGAATTTACAACTTCATTGAAAATACCTTGGTTTCAAAGTCAAGCCACTCCTAATCCAGAATTAATCTTCTATCTAATGCTGCAATTAGTTTGAGCATGACTACTTAAAATCTTACTAATTATTAATTATACGAATTTATCATGCGGCTAAGTTATTTTTTTGGTTTTAATTAATGAATGGAAAGGGCTCAATCAGGTTCTTTTAGTATAAGGCCATGGGATTTGATCCAAGAATTTATGTGGATAAAAAGCATATAATACAATTGAGAAGAATACCCGTTTAAATGTATGATGGTATCTTAGAACATGTGTCTTGTCGAATAACCACAATTTTGGTGAGATTAAAAGAGAAATCAGTGACCAATGCGCCAACCGTGGCAATACCATAATGTAGTAAATAAGATGCAAGATTTTTTTAAAAAACTAACGAGTACTTATGAAACAATTTAATTGAAACTTATTAATGCTGTTATGCGCATGCATATGGTCACAATTATCCCGTAAAATATTTAGGAATATGCATTTTTAATTTCTCCACAACAACTGTGATCAATTAGAGGTTAATTTTGATCTGATGTTGCTCTAAAAAAATTTTATACTATCATTCAATTATATAGTTTTTCTTGTAAGATTTTTATGATAGTGAATGACCAGTCAAATATTTTTATTGATACGTCAATATATAGTTAGATGTCCATGTAAGACTTCTTTACACTGAAGTGTCTAAATTAAATTCTAATTAATAATGGTGTCATTATATAAAAATAAAATTTCAATTTTAATATATTGACAATTAAAAAATTGTTATGCTATTATCTAATTATATATTATTACAATAAATAGGGTTGATTTTATATTGGCCACTATTAATAGAGATTATGTAAATGAAGATATTTGATTGAAATATAGTATGTCAATTTTTTATACTATTAATACATCAAAATTAAATTTTAAAAATAAATAAATAATTAAATGAATAAATGATGGAGTGTTAAAATATCTATCATTTGATTGACTTTGTAAGTTTAGAAACACATTGACGATTCTACGTTCATATTATTTGCTTGTTGACCATTAATATTGGTGACTAATTTTGATGTATTACAATATACAAAAATTTTACATTATTATTTAATTAATTATATACTTTTCTTTTTTAACTTTTTTTTTGATGAATTGATATTACTTAATGAGTTAATACTCATTTAATCTCTCACTTTACATTCATAAGTTATTTTAATCCCTGATTTTTAAAACGAGTTAAATAAATATCTAACATTAAAAAATGTGAATCATGTTAGTCCCTCAATTAATTTTTATTTAATATTTCATCAATTAAATTATGATAAGTAACTTTAAATGATACATTGACATGTCATATGTCTTTTGAAATAGAATGAAATTTGAAATAAATTATTTTAGTGTTTAACATTGCATAAAATGAATCATTTTATGATCTGAATGAAAATTTAAATGACTCATTTTGTATAATTTTATATACCAAATGAGTCATTTTAAACTCTATTATATTTTAAATGACATAAAGTATGTCAATGTATCATTTAAGATTATCTATCATTATTTAATTGATGAAATACTAAATAGAAATGAGTTGAGGGATTAAAATGACTCACTTTTTGTAATGTGAAGGATTAAATTGACTCATTTTAAAAGTTAAGGATTAAAATGGCTTATCATAAATATAAAATCAGAGATTAAAATGAGTATTAATTTTTTCTTTTTTTGACTCTCCAAATAGAGAGAGGAGCAAAGATTCGATACCGGTGCAACACATGAGAGCATCATCGAATACTTTTATTTATAAAACTATAAACATAGTGGATACTTAAAGTCTAATATTTTTTACTGAAACAGTAATACATGATTATATACTTGGATAAAAAAAATTTACATTGAGAATGCACGTCAATTAAATTCATAATATTAAGAAGAGCCTTCCATCAAACTCTCGTTTGTCTTTTTCTTGCATGTGAACCGTAAAATTCATACCTAGTTCTAACTGATTTTTCCAGAAGCACCGTGGCGTTCCATGCCGAAAAGGGGGGCGCCTTCAATTAATAAATACAGGAAGCTGTTTTTGAAATTTCTAAATATGATCGTAAAACTTGACTGCAGTAGCTACTCAAGTCTCAACCTCAAGCTTTGAATTTAGAGCAATTCAAAGGCATTTTATAAGGAGCCACGAAGAAGAACCATACATTGACCTTTCGAGCGAAAGCCGTTGGGAGTTCGCACTCAATGGTCTCCAAACTCCTAAGAGGTCAAGAGCAGCAACGGTCACGTGGTACAAGGTTGGGCTTTAGGATTTTTCTAATATAAGTATTTTAAAGACATTGATTAAGACTTTTTTTTAAATAAAAATCAATGCAATTGACGACGGAAATATTCAAACATTTTAACTTTTAGTTAGAAATGTTTTTTTTTTGGAGTAAATAATATTTTCAATCCTGACATTTTCAGAATTATTTATTTAAAAAGACATTTTAAAGCTGACATCAATTTAGTCTTGGAAAATATTTTGACATCAATTTGGTATTGACACTTTGAATTTTGACATTAGTTTCATATTTTGTCAAAAATATTGAAAATTTTTGTTACAGTTGATCATAATTGACATGTTAACGCAATGCTATGTTGTTTACGTCGTTACAATTTATCATAGTTGACATGTTACCCATTCAACTTGAAATTATAAATAAATTATAATGAAATTTGATAATAATTTTAATAGAATGATGAAATTAATGTCAAAACACAAAATGTTAAGACAAAACTGAGGTCACAATTTTTTAGGACGACAAAATTAGTGTCAAAATTTAAAATATTAGAACCAAATTGATGTTAATATTTTTCCAAAACTAAATTGATGTCAAATTCTAAATATTAAGACTAAAATAGATATTTATTCTTTTTTCCAATTGACAGCCTTAGAACATTTTTGCAAAAATTCCTTTCACTCTTTGTATATAAATTAACACTGATATAAAAGAGTTTGCTATTATTTAACCATATATATATATATATTATTAGAATTTAATTTTGATGTATTTATAGTGTAAATTTTTTTTACATAAACATCAAATTATATATTACCATATATATTAGTAAAAGTGTTTGACTCAATAATTACTATAGTAAAAGTCTTACAAAAAGAAGTATGTGATTAGATGATAGTAAGACATTTGATTTAAGAATAAATAGTTAAAGGATCAAAATAAACAAAATGGATGAAGGGACTAAAATAAATAGTAAAATGGTTTTGGCTATGGCACACAACATCAATCATTTAGCAACATTTATAAAGTGTGGTAAAATTCATGCAGCACTTTTGAATACATTTACCTACACTTCTAAGTGCAGCTAAGTTCCTAATGTGTGGTGCACCGTATTTCATTTGGTGTACCATAGTGGCCTAAAAATTTAATTGTAATAATAATTATGTAGATATAAATATTCTCATGTAAATTTGGTAACGTATACCAAAAACAATTTCGCTAGTAAATTCATTAGATAACTTTTAAATAAAATAAAATAAAATTGCTTTTTTATTTGAATAAAATACTAAAATTTGCTCACGTACTAAACAAAAGAAAGCAATTTTTAATGTTAGCAAATTCATTTGACAAATTTAAGTTTCCTGAACCTTTATTTTTCCCCTTGAACTTGAAGATGTGATGTGAGTTAATCATTTGATCTAGAGCGTTGTATGGCTCAATATGCTTTCTGCTTCTTTGAATAGTTTCTTTTTTCCCATTAATTGGTTCCAAGCCCACCACCTTCTTTGTCTGTTTTCAACTATGGATTGTTGGTTTTGGGGCAGCCTCCAGTGATTTGCTTGCTAGTGCATAAATCTTCTTTAGCCCTTTCGAAAAACCCAAAACCACCCACCCACCAAAAAAAAAGAAAAAAAATATTTATAAATAATGGTGAGTTATAACTCGTTACTTTATTGGAATATCCTTAAATAAATATTGTCATATTGAGGCTAGGAAAATAAAAAAAAAACGTGTTTATTTAACAATCGGTACTAGATTATTTGAGGTTAATTAGTTTGTACAAAAGTCCTCCTTATATGCATAAACCTTAAATAAATATTGGACGTATGAATTTCTTTTTAGATACAAAGTCATTTATGTGCTTTGATCTACATTGTCCATCATTCTAGTAAGTCATTTATATGTTTCCACCTATTAATTTAAATTTTTGGGAAAAGTTATTTATGATATTTCTCAATGATGAGGCCTTTTTTCTATACTCACATATTATAATATCTTATAATTAATGAAATTTTTTATAAATTATCACATTAAAAAATAAATTATTTATAAAGTATTTTTTATTAAATGCTCATACATTTTTTAGGCTAAAAATAGAGTTTAATTTTTTAGGTACTAATAGTGTAAAATAATTTTATATTATCAAAGAATTAAAATTAGAAAAAATATAAAATCATGTTGGATAACTATCAACTATAATAATCATCCACCACGATTTGATATTATTGTAAGAGTTTAATTTTGAATACACTGATTTAAATTATTATCTAATAAAATCCTCTCATGTAAATGACATTTCAAATAGTGTGTGTAAGATTTAATTATCTTTATTGATGTGATAATAAACTATTAGATGAGTATAAAATTTTTTTATATATATCTGAGAATTGTATGTTGATTAAGCCACTAAAATTGAACTAGTGGTTAGTGACTTAATGGAGTAGTATGTATGAGACTATATGTTTAAATTCATTGCCTTTAAATTCTGATTTATCAAAAAAACGAAAAAATGCATGCTGTTTTAGTGATAAAAGAGCTTGAGTATGATAATCATAGTTTAACCATCAAACTCTTTTAATTATGTATTTATGTACTACTAAATCCATTTAAAAAAAAAAAAAAGCGATGGATAGAATCATGTGTGTACTACATTCCTATGTATGTATCCATGGCAAGTTGGCAAGTTGGAAGAGAGAGGTAACAGGGAGGAATGGAGCAGTAGATAAAGAAATATATATCCAATGAGAGGTATCCATCCATCATATTATGACGATACATAGATGCTAGTGGCAGGTGTGCGAGTGTGACTCACCCTCGAACTCAGTCACTCACTCACTCGCTCCCCAACACAACACAACACAACACAAGGCAACACAAACAGTAGTAATATCATATTTGCTTTGCTTCGGTGCCTTTGCTTCCTAAGTTCCCAATCTCACCCAGCCGCCATCAATCCAAGAGGTGCTCTTTCAACAACAACCTAGTCCCGCAGCCCCACCCTCCCTCCGTACTTTCCTTGCGTGTCGGTACGATGTATTTAATTATGGATTTATTGTTTGCTCCTTTCTGGTACCCACTTTCTTGAATGAATCTTCTCTTATAATGTTCTGTTCCACAATCCCCATTGCCACTCATATGGATTATCAAACAGATCCATAAGCATAAGCATAAGCATCTGCTTCTATGCGCTACTTAACAGTGATTGATTCGAGAAAAGTTTCAGACCAAAATCCATTTTTTTTTCAAAGGGTCGGTAGTTTGATATTGTTTCCTTGTTTCGGTGATTTTGATTCTCGGGTGGTTTTAGTTTCAGCTGCATTTGATATTGTGACAATTATTTGAGCCTCTATTCTCTGCAATTGCTTGCACGATCCAATGGGTCTTCCCTGTCTCGCTGATGTGGTTTTTAGCTGCTTCCCTGCGGGTCTAACTCTTAATTGTTGATGTATAATTGCAGGTACTACGATGTGTAAACAACTTGCCACATAGTGTGTTGCCTTGATTTCAATGGATGCTGTTGTAAGTTTGTTATTCCCCATTTTCCCCTTCTATTTTTATTTTTTTTAAACTGAATAATTAGCTTCTATGGACTCTTCTTAGGTTGTTAATTCTTTCATTTCTTCAATTGGCTTCGTGGCTACATTAATGCACTTTAAACTCTTGATTATTTATATGCAATTCTTGAGTTGAAAGTCTGAAAGCCTCACTGTTAACTATAACAGATTTCATGCCTTTCGGACTTCAATTATTGCCTCTTTAAATGTTTGGTTATGGTGTCGAGTCTCTCTTATCTGTAGTCATATTGCCCTATTTATTTCAGGATAAGGAAGAAAAGATTACCTCTGTGATTGGGACCGATCGACTAGTGATGTTGTGGTGAGGCTACGCACACAGGAAGGCCGAGATAATTGGCTCTACTGCCACTCGGAGATTCTTACAAAAAATTGCAAGTATTTTGCTGACCGACTGTCTGAGAACTGGCCAACGTGTCAGATACTTGATTCGCGCAACTGTGTTGATGTTTATTGCCAAGAATCGGATTTTGATTACCATGTAAATCTTATACGCCTCCTCTATGTTGTCATAGATGGTTCAGTTGATGATTTGTGGCATGGTGTTAGAAATGCCCTTGGCATTCTCCAGGTGGCGGTTGAGCTTGGATGCCCACAAATTGTTACTGCCTGTGTGAACTACTTAGAAGCAGTCACATGGGAAGAGGCCGAGGAGGAGGAGATATTGAAACTCGTACCTCAAATGGGATTACAAGCAGAGCCTATCCTAGCTAGACTTCAACCAGTCAGCCAGTCAGCTATCATAAACATCTTTGTCTCAGCCATTCGCTTTGCTACATCATCCCCTCCACCAGAAATGAACGATCTTAAGTCTTCAGCACAGGAGCAACTTGAGTACATGCTAACTGAAGATGATGATGCCCCTTTATTAACAGCTGCTGACAACATAAAACATGAGGTAAAAGAATGTGTACACAGACTGTTTTCTAGGTTTAACAGCTCATTGACAGCCCTATTCTGTGATTCCACAGAATCACTCTATGAGTCAGGGAATATTCAATTGTTTCAGTCCTATTTGACTGATTTGTCATGGGTATGTCTGATACTGAGTAAGTTGGAAATAATGAGAGAATTTGTTGATTATTGGTTTGATGCATCAGAAAAGATTGTCAAGGTGCTTGAGCAAGGAAGTTCTACAACCGAAGTAATTGAGATAAAGTTGCGAGCTATTGAGGTGACATCAAAGGTTTTAGAGGCAATTGGGTATGGTACTGTTATATTGCCAACAGCAAGAAGGCTTCAGGTTTTGAAAGTGTGGCTTCCATTTGTGAGGGTTACCAAACCTTTGATTGATTCTGCTGCGATGAATTGTGAGAATGGCATGATGCTTAAAATGGATGGTGAATTATGGCAATCCCTAGAATCCACTTTTGTTTCCATTATTCTTGCATTGCCATCAGGGGATCAAGCAGAGGTTTTAACTGAATGGTTGGAAAATGAGTGTATTCGGTATCCTGACCTAACCGAAGCATTTGAAGTATGGTGTTATAGGTCCAAGGTTGCTAAGAGAAGGCTATCACTGCTAGGGGATGAGCATGCCATGACCAACTCCATTTGATGCTTTCACAAATTCAGTTTATTTATGTTAAGCTACTAATCCAAGATTCCTACCCAGTCAAGGCATTTAGAAGAGAACTTGATCTCTTTTGTGCACGTGAATGGGAATTTTTGTAGGAGGCATCTAAGTTATATTTATATCATCTCCATTCACTTCAATTAAATGTAAATTGTGTTGTAGAGTTTGTAAAACGTTGTAGTTCTAACTGTAAACTGTAGAGAATGTATTTTTGAAATGATTGATTCCCGAGTATGCAAAATCTTGATGCATAATAGTTTATTGATATCTCTTGGGAATTTCTAGTTACATGGCGATGCATTCTTCTGCATAGTTTGCCAATATTACAGCATATGATAAGGTGTGATGTGGAGTATTTTTTTTTTATTTTCTATTTGAAGTTTAGTTTTGGCTAAGGAGGAGATTGGTGAAACTACATACCAAGAACAGTTTTCTTGGTTCTGAGGAGCATTGTATGAAAATAAATTATAAAATGAAAGTTGAGAACAGTATAAAGTGTGAACTTGTAGTGCGGAGTTTGGGTAATTGGTGGGAAATTTTTTTTTATTTTTTCTTTTTCGTTCAAAATTGCTGGGTTTTTTGGGTCTAAGAAAACAATTTCACGGATCAAAATGGGGACATTTCCAACTTCCTACAGGCCCATATGGACTTGACTAATAGCAGAATAGGATAGATCAGGCCCAGCAAGGAACAACGGATCGGAACCTAAGGCTACATGTTATGGGCCGAAACTACTATATTGGCAAAAAAAATATCATTTGGGAAGACCAAAAAACATCGTTTTGGTACATAGCTTTTACTTGCGTAGGATAGCAACGATCAGCGAGAATTGACAAAATCTGAGGAATGCTTAGCAGCAAACATAATACAACAGGGCTGTCCGTTCCATTGAATTGTCACATTGCATGCCCGAAAGATGTCTGAAATATTAAGTAGACTTCTAATGGAGCCATTATTATTATTATTATTAATTTGAAAGAAGAAAAATGTAGAGTCAGAAAATGTTGTCAAAATTGAGTCACTGGAATAATGTGACATTCTATTGACTTTTGGATAGATAAGTGAATTCTGCTATCTTATTTTATCCAATCACTCCCACATTTTTCTCAAGAATTCTGACAAATATTTTCCGACTGAATAATATTGCTTTTTGATCACTATAGATGCTCTGAGTCTAGTTTAGCAATCTCGTTGTACAACTCTTCAATAGCGAATTTTGCTCTCATTCCTTTCATTGTTATTATGCACTTGAATTGTATCACATTTTATCTTCCAAACTATCAAATATAAAAATCTATTCATAAATCTATTTGTGTGTGTATATATATACACACACAATGGAAAACAAGAACAATGGTCTAGCTTTACCAGCTTGATGGTTTATGTTGATCTGTATTTGTTCTCTTTCAAACAAAGACTCATGTTCAAGTCTTTCGAGGGGGTTAAAAAAATGAATGCTTAAAGAATTTTCTCACATAGTAGACTAATCTAATTTTAAATTAGTTAAAAGCTCAATAATGTGCTCTAAATACTAATGATTTGGACCAAAAAACAATGGTCTAGCTTTCCATAAAATTTACCACTTATGATATGTTTGATTGGGAAGTAAAAGTGGATAAAATTTTTCTAAATGAATTTCATATATAATTTTACACATAATGCTCATTTGAGAAATTTTTACCCCATTTGTACCCTTTAACCAAATACATCCTAGGGTATATGTGGTTAGAATGTGAAAATGAGAATAAATTTTTCATGATTGAGTTTCATGTGTAAAATTACACATAAAATCCATTCATGAAAAAATTATCCTCATTTTTACCCTTTAACCAAATATAAGTTTAGGGGTGATTGTTTTATATACTCAAAAAAAAAAAAAACGGCAACTGATTATGATTTCTTGAACGAAGGATTTGCATTTTGCAGAATACCACATCACATAATTCCAATGAGAATATATTGGTATCTTTATCAGAATAAACTTTATGACATCAACCCATCTATCCCACCTTCAGAACTTACAAAAATAATATACAACCTCAACCATATACTCTCAAATCCTAAGCTATCTAAGAACTCAAATGGTTCTATGCATGGTATAAAACCTATACTAAAGTAAAATTCCTTCTTTCTTTACACTACAATTTTTCATTACTCCCCTGCATAAGCCCGGGAGTTCAGAAGAAATTGTGAGCGAGACCCAGAAGAAGTGAGTGCTAGTGTGCTGCTACATTGCTCACCCTTCCAATATCTTATTTAAGCCACAAAGTCTGGCAACAATTGTGCAGCAAACCTCTTTGGGTTTTGCATGCTGATACTCTCAAATGCAGCAGTGGAGTGAGGAGAGGAAGTGTTTATTGCACCAAACTCGTTTGGTTCGCTGATGTCAAGGCTTCGTCCTAGTTGAATGTTTTGGTTTGGGAGAAATGTTTGATGTGTTCCTGGTAATGAGTCAAGACCAAGAGTGAGTGATACACCATTACCTGAAAACCTTGGTGTGAACTGCTCTGCATCAAACCTACCAATATCACCAATTGGATACTGTCCAAAACCACCAACAAAGTTTGTGTGGTTTCCATGAAGAGTATCCATCTCTACTCTGCCTTTCATCCCCAAACTTCATCGAAAGCTGCTCACTGTTTGCCTCATGGGGCTTGACATCCATGTTGATTGAAGGAACACTATTTGGGGAATGCATGATTTCATTGTTCCTTGGTTTCTTGGGACTTCCTTGTGTTATCCCTTCTAGTTCTGATGACCCCATGAAGCTGAACCCTGCCTGGTTTCTCACGTTTCCCCCAACTGGTGATGTTGAAACCATTGGGGTGTTCTGGCTCTTAGACACGTCTTGTTTGGAACTGAAACTCTTAGCTTCTGTTTCAGATGCAGGACCTTTCTCTTGTGGGGCTGCCATTTTGGTAGATGGATCTTCATTGCTCTTGCTTGATTTGTCCTCAGATCCATTCCGTTCATGCTCTTTCATCTCCTCCGTGTACATTTCTTCCACCATTGGCTTCCAGAGCCTAACTCGAGCATTTATAAACCAATTTGAAACCTGTTTCACTCCAAACCTCATTACCATGATCAATTCCACAATTGGGAGAAATAAAAGCTCCATAAGAGCAAAGACTGTTTGTTACCTGGCTCCTAGTAAGCCCTGTTTGTTTTGCAAGCATGTGCTTATCAGAATCCTTGGGATAACTGAAACCAAAGGCAAACATTTAATTTCAGCTCAAAATTGCTAATATCAAGAAGAATAATGATACTCAACTAATAACATGTACCGAATAATTTTGATGATTACAAAATGAAATAAAGTGGTATGACATTTATTGGTACAAGACTCAATAAGCATATCATTAATCATATTAGAGCAATACTACTCAACCAAAAAGATTTTGCAAGAATCCTTGACAAAAATAATGGAACGTTTTGAATGATATGAAATAGTAGGACCTATTTATTCATCTAAGAGTCAATAGGATGTCATACCAATCTGACAACTCTATTGTGGCAAATTTTTTTGACTCTCTAGATTTTTCCATCATGCAACTAAATTCTAACCAAGTTTCTGACTCTCTCTATCAAGAATATTTGTATGTATCAATTAAATTATATAAAATGGGACTTTTGGGAATCTAAGTGTGCTTACGGATGGAGGAAGTGTTCAAAGAGCCAAGCACGAAGGACAGAAACAGATCTTTCTGGCAAACCTCTCTGGGGTCTCCAAGCATTGTGCTGGATCATTCCCAACTGTTGCAGAGCTCGCTGTTGCCGTAGGTGATGGTCAACATATTTGAGCCTTGACCCTTCAATCTTACCTCCAAAGCCATCTTCCTCTCCTAAGCTCTTGTTTGCAGCTTTAATCTGGCCCGTTATGGCATCTTTCAAGCACCGAAACTGCTTGGAGATGGTTTGCAGTGCAAGGGCAGTGTAAGTTCTCGCGGAGCCAATCCCTGCTGCTTGTTCGAATGTGGCCACCACAATCTCCATCTGGTGGTGGTACTGTCTGTACCTTTGCTCCACCTTCAACCAACAATACAATAAAGAAAAAAGGAAGAAACATATCAGTTACAAATGAACAAATTAGTGTGTGTGTGTATATATATATATATATATATTATGATGACTACCACATTTTAAGGTTTGTTGGAGGTGGTGCTCCCTTACATTTAAAATTTAACACCTAAATTATTACCGTGCATAGAATTAAAAAACATTTAATGAATAAATAAAAAACATTTAATTTTTCTTGTTATGCGAACAAGATAGATCTATTAATTATACATGTATATTCAATTATTATTCTTTAAGACCATGCAAATTAAAAAGACTAATTAAAGCGAACCAGATAGGCTTGTTGGATTTAGCACAGCTGAATCTTCATTCTGAGAAATGGTTAGTTAGATGCTCTGTAGAGCAAGAAAAGAGAAGTGTTCCAATCCATTCACAGCCCAAGACCTTAGTCATTACATTATAAATGTAGTAAAAATACAAATAACAATAACGCAAAATTAAATTATAAATAATATATAGCATCACTTTTGTTTTCTTGATCTGACCAACTAGGATTTTTCTCTCTATTCATAAGATGAACCTATAAATTATACCAATTATTCTTTGTATATTATTGTTACTCATTAAGAATCATGCAAATTGAAAATTAAGAACACTAATTAAAGTGAACCAGCCAGCAAAACAAACATACCTCCTCAAGCATGCTGAGTAGCTTTGCCTTCTTCATCTGAATTTCTTGTCTCTCCGCAGTTGAAAGCTCAGAGCTACGCTTCCCGCTCCCCTCACCACCAACCGAGCCATCGCCACTCGCCGCCGTGGACGACTCCCCAACCACCTTGTTGCTCTGTCCGCCGCTCTTCTTCGCCAACTCAGCATTAACTCCATTGTTGTTAACATTCACTACCTCCTCTAGAAGCTCATGCGCTGCCTTCAGATACTTTGAGCTCAAAAGCACGCTCTGAATGCCCGAACCGCCATTGGTGACCCCAGAAGCCGATGAAGGCGACCCCCAGACCCGCGCAGTTCATCGCCGGACATAGCCGGCGCCTGACCCTGCGGCGGTGCGTCACGATCGACCCGGAAAGATCCGAACCCGGCTTGTTGGGACGACAGGCTCAGGGACAAACCCTGCTGCGCGCGTGGAGTCTCACGCGACGCCGAGCCGGGGTCAATTGTGCTCCAAGGGTTGTACTGCACGCGGGGGAGGAAGCCATGCAGGGCGGAGACGTCATGGTGCATGGGGTGGTGGTGGTGGTGGTGGTGGTTGAGGTCTTGCGAGGCGGCAGAGGCAGGGAGGGGATGCCGACAAATTGCTGGGTGTGAGGGGGCGGCGCGTGAGGTGAGAAGGAGTTGTTTCCGGCGATGGTGGTGGCGGTGGAGTTCAGGAAGAGAAGATTGGTGGGGGCGTGGGAGGGCGGTGGCTGCGGCGGCGCGTCGGGGTAGTGGATGTAGGCAGGAGGAGGGTTCATGAGGACGAGAGTTTGGAGTCCGTCAGCAGAAGGAGCTTGGATTTCGGAATTGCCATGAAAGTACGTCGCCATCGGTTTTGGGTAAAATAATTTGCGTTACTTCACACTGAAAAGGGACTAGTACGTTAGTTAGGCCTAGCCTTTCAATGGTTCACATCCAACATATACCGTTCATAGCCCCCACCCCCCATATTTCCCAAACACATGACAATAACGAAAACAAAAGAAAAAACTACTAGCTCACACACATGCTGTTGTTGTGAAGGTAAACCGACATATGTATGGGAACATATGCTAGCTATATGGGCTGTACCTTCAGCCTTGTGATGAATCTGGGTTTGGGTGTAATTTGTGTGGATCAACCCATCAAACAACCACTCAATGATTGACGGTAATTAATTTCCCCTCTCTTTCTCTCTCTCCAAGAATAGATGGTGTGTCTTCTCAAAAGAATCCTGATGAGAGGAAATAAACAGTGAAGTATAAGAAGAAAATGATGATGAATTAATCTACAAAACCTTTGAACATCCTATTTTCTTTAGATGTCATGTTTTACTACTCTACTCGCTCCGAATTAAGATGTAGGTGAAATGGAGTTCTGCTTTGTGCATGGTCTTGTGTCATCTCCCTGGTCTCCCATGGACTTGAAGGAAGACTTCAAACTTGAAAGAGAATTAGGAGCAATAAAAGGGAAATATACATATGAAGTATGGAGGCTTTTATAAAGAGAGAGAGGTGGTAAGAGAGAAAGAGGTGTATAGAAGAGAAGTGATTGAGAAAAGGAGAGGATTCATTATTTTTATATTAGTTAGTGAAAGGAAGTGGTAGCCATACTATACCTGGTGTGACGGGGATTATAGTGCGCACGTGCTTCATGATCATCTCTGAACTGCGAAGGAAACAAGGATTTCAATTACAATGACCCAAAACCTATGAGAGAAACCAATTTTCAACACACCAAGGGAGAGGGAGAGAGACATAGACAAGCAAAAGGACGAAAACACAGTTAGTTTCAACCTCCAAGCAAAATACAGTTATTGCTCAACTCACATCGAGAGAAGGATACATCAAAAGTAGACATAGATGTATCAAAACCTACCTGTCAAAGTGATCTATATCTGTGTTTGGGATTTTTATTCAGTCCCTTCACTCACAAAGAGGAAAGCTCTCTTGTCAGACTCGAAATCATCCTGCAATTCCACCCCCAACTGAAAAGGGCATAAAAGGAGTTCAAGAGAGAGATGGTTAAAAAAGACCCCGGGAAAAGATGCCCATCTTTATTCACTTCATTATCCAAACATTTATGACCATTTTCATTAAAAAAAAATTGAGTTTTTTAAATATATGAAATTCTGGGTATGGGTAGAGTTTGAGATAACACACTGGAGTTAACATGTTTCACAGTTTCAGTGGCCTTTTTTTTTTTTTAATAAGATAAGTACCTGCGAATGGATCAAAACAGCGGAAAACTTCTTTTGATTTGACCCTCTCCTTTTCAAATCATTTGATGCAGCCAAGCACCCTTTGATGAGCAACAAAGAACTTTTGAGGGGGTTGAGAGAGAGAGAGAGAGAGAGAGAGAGAGAGGGAAACGATTTGTGCTGAGAAATCTATAAAAAAATATATAATGAAAATGCAATCAAGGTGTGTCAGAAGATACAAACTGCTGAAAAACGAGGAAACGTCTCCTTCCACAAAGCTTAATTTAATTGTTTTGTTTAATAAGAAAAAAAAGGAAAATAAAAAAAGGAGCATGATGATGGACAAGAAGCAGGTGGAGGGATCTCATTGCTCATTTCTTCATTAAATATCTTCTTGTCGTTTTCACAATTTCCATATTTTTCCTTATCAACTTATTTGGGAATTTTTTGTGGTTGGATGCCTGAGTTTGAAGATAAAGCAATTAAATTGCTAAGGAACACAGAACCAACTACCGTAACACCAACTTTAATGCTTTCAAAGCTGAAAATATATTTGTGCAAATTGTTTTCTAGAAATATTTATATTATATTCCCAGGTAATGATTATCTCTTCAATTTTAATTAATTGCATTATTATCTCTTAAAATATTACCCGTGCTACTATTAAGTTTGAAAATTTGGCAGATTAAAAGTGAAATCGGAAAAAGAGAAAAAGGAAAAGAGAGAGTTGGAAAAGCAACGGGTCCCAATCAAGTGCATGTATGATCTGTATATGAATCATGAGCCCCAAAATAAGTGGTCCCACTTTGGCTCTTTCATGCATCAGACCTACACTAGTAGACATCAGCAGATTATAATGATGAATAAAAATTTAAATTGCAGGTCAAGAATTTGCTTGTCTATTATCTTTTTTACCGATTTCTTTATGAATTTTGTTCCTTCTCTCGTTTTCTTATATTGAAAAGAATGAAATCCCTTAATTTCGAAATCTTTTCTACTGCTGCTTCAATAATCTTTGACGACATCCAAAGGATCACTTACATGTAAAAAAGAAATAAAAATAAAAATGGAATAACCATAGAGCAGTTCAACAAGTACTTCTTTTATATTGTTTATGAAAACAAATGGACAAAGAAGGAAAATGCACGACCCAATAAATAATTAGTAATAACCCTTTCAAGTTTGCGTGAGGTAATCTCATCATTGGCATGGGAGGACAAGGAATAACCATATTTATTATTAAAATAAATTCTGATCCTGCAACGGCTATTTGCTACATCCCAACCTATAAAAGTACTCGATCACCATCAGTAACTATTATTGTGTAAGAAGGAGCAGTGACAAATTTAAGGACTGTGATGTTAATAGGACTATAATTTTCGAAGTTAGGGACATTCATTCATGTAGCTCGGGTATATAAATCCATCCAGAAAGCAAAGCAGTGATAGGCGCTATTAATATACTAGTATATAGAGGGGGCTTCTATATATGAATGGCCTTTTTGTAATCAAGCTGTCATTCTCGTGGAGATCAATGTCAATTTATATAGTATTTATTTCATACTTGGATTCTTTCATGAAAACTCATTGGCACTTTTTGTTCTCACTCAAGATGCATTAACAACCAGGTTTTCAGATTTCACAACTAGTAAAAGCACGTTGGATCTCCCACGGACACTTGTGAAAACGAGAGTAAAAGGGTATGCTCAGTTACTCGTGGATATCCATATGTCAGAAGCCCTCCATAGTTGTTTCACGTTGTACTTAAAAAGTACAAATGCTCTATATGGGAATGCGTGGCTCTTTTCATACTCTTAAAAAATGCAAAAAAGGAGATCTCTAGGACAACATTACTCATTTATCACTTTTCTTCTTCTTTTTCAGATTGATATCCCTAATAATGTTTTTTTTTATGCAAATACACCCCATAATGTGATGTATAAATAATATTTTCATTGACATGAAATATATTATTTTTTAAGATAAATATATACATTTTGCATACAATTTTACTTGTATAGTGTTATACAAGTACCAACAAAATATAGCATAATTGGTAGATAGATGTCCTTTAAAATATTATCCAAATATATGATATATTTCCTCCTTTCCTTAAAGATTGAGAAAAACCGATACATTAAAAAATTAAGATACTATGATTTTAGTAGTAAATGGGTTAATTCCATTCAATATTTTAATAGAATTTAATTTCTATGCAATGATTTTATATTATTAACTAATAGAATTTTATCAAAATGACAAATCATAGAAAATAATTATATATTATTATAATGAGTTTATCTAAACAATGCCTTTAGAGTATTGGTTAAGGAAATGAAAGAGAAAAATCTACCTTGGAAAGAACTTTTATGTTTTCAATTCTTTGAATCAACTACTGAGTTTGAAAAATTACTTTTTAGAGTATCCTTAACTAATGCCCTTAAGGCATTTGTTAGCAAAAACCTATTATAACTACCCATCATAATTTATCATTAACGATTTGTCATTAAGAGAGACACTCAATATATAGTAAGAAAGAAATACGGCGATTTGTCATTAACGAAGTTGAAGAATTATAAATCATTTCAAAAAGTTTCACGATTTGTGTGCGATTATTTCAACGATTAAACTAAAGGAAGCAGAAACTTAGGTATTTCAAATTCCTCCTTTGGATTTAGTGATGACTTATGTTACTATATAATTGGATGCACGTAATCCTTTGTACGTATGACCAAGAAAAGTAAAACCATTAATAGAATATTAGAGTAACCCAATATGGGGGCTATCACCATGGTGATGGTGACAAGAAATTCAATTACTTTGGATATGATGTTCCCTTGAGAAACAACTGAGTAATTAAACAACTATATAATTAATTATTATTAGTTACAAAATGATCCGCAATTTAAGTTATAATCAGGTCATTGAAATTTTAACCCAAGTTTTTATCATAATAATAGACATCACTAAGCCAACGAGCTCCAAAACATGTACAAGCCCGTACTGGTGTCCCCTAAATGGATGTGGATTCTGTTTGATTTCGAACTAACCAAATAGGTAAGTGGCACACATCACATCATAGAAGCTCCGATGGACTCTGATGATGATACTGAACTCCTTGTCCATGTTTATGGGTGTGACTATATATTATATATAAAAGGGGATTTTTTAAGTGACCGGATATGGTCCCTTTGTATGTGTGCCCTATCTATTTCAACATTGTTATCATGGGACTCTTTGCTTGTTGATGGTTGTCTCGCTCTTTTCTTATTACAATTTTCTTTTCTGAAGAAAATGACCTCAAAAGAAGAAAACACTGGAAAAAGCTCCTAGATTTCATACTTAAACAATTCCATCTAGTTAGTAGTATATGTGTCAAAAAGAGGCCAAGAAAAAGGATTGCTAGTGTGAAAGTCGGTGTGTGTGGAAACAGATGCAAGCATACAAGTCATACGGACGCGGGACGCACCAGTGATAAGAATTAAGATGTTGTGATTGCACCAAAACCACCGTCCTGTACCAAAATTTATGTATTGTATGTTTCAAAAAATTCTCAAAATATGGGTAGGATTATACGTCTAAAATGTTTTGAATATTAGAAAAGTATCATATGGGCCGCATATTCAAAAGTTCAGCTGAGCTGCGGCACATGTTATATAGTGTGTCACGTGAGATTGTTGACCGGGTAGTGGCACAGAGGGGGGTGCATGTATCTAAGGAGTGGACCCATGTTTTTATTACCAACGAAAAAAGAGAGGGAGAGGTAGCTTCGTGATCTCTACTTTGTGATTTTCTTTTTCTTTGATTAAAGAAACACCCCCGGCTAAAGACGCAACTATTATTATTGGGTTTTGGTATGCACTCGGACACACACAGCTAGAGGAGTGAAAGACTAGGAAGAGTACAAAAGACCCTTAATATTGCCTCAAAAGTGATGGGGCCACATATACCTACTTGCAACCCCCACGTACCCCACTCCTGCTTCATTCTGCCACCACCACCAGGCTCTCGGATCTGCCCCACCGGCATATATGTGTACAATAATAAGATAATATAATATAAATCCCTAATCTACAAATATATGTAATGTGTATGTTGTAGGAGTTTGAAACGCATTAGGATGCTTGCATCAATACGTAACTTCAATTTAAAAAAAACACATTTATCCTAGCTATCTTTCAATTCCCTTTTCTTTTCTTAAAACTGAATTGATTATTAGTGTTGAATGTTCATGGAGGGGATCATTATATATTATATAATAAGTGCTTTTGTATCTGTCTATGGTCCTGTGATTCTAAAGCAGGCCGCTATTCTGCCCCAACTTTTGCCTACCTCTGTCTTTAATTTGTTTTGATATCCAATGTCTTCAACATAGCTTGTGCTTTGTTTATAATTGGTCTCATACGCCTTCAATCGGTGTCGTCAAGACCCAATAAGTCAAGAAGAGGTCGACAAACTGATACAAGTTGAGAGTCATGTCAAGTTCATTGAATTACACGTAAATCCTTTTGGAATTACTCATTTTCCCCTTTTGGGAGGGGGGTTGCCTTGTACATGTTCTAGCCCTCAACAAGTAGTGTAAATTTTTCTTTCTAGGAAAAACAAAATATATTCACTCTATCGTAAAAATTATAAGATGAACCTCAAATTTTAAGTCTATCATGAATCTCTTATTATTAGTCATTAGATAATTATCATTTTTATTGAATGATTTGATCAAATGACTAATAATAAAGGTTTATGATGGACCAAAAATAAGAGGTCCATCATAAAACCTACCCACTCTAACATTAGATAAGATACATCATTTAATTAGCAATAGAAGTTTTAAATATGTGAAAAGCCAAAAAGTGGATTGTTCTAATTTTGTAAGGCAAGTGATAATATTTGTGGTTAGTATTACACTTTATCAGTTTGGCTATAGTGGTAGTTTAGCTGGGTTTGATTAGATAATTTGGTTAATGATAGCTCAATTATAAGGATAAACTACTCTAGATGCAACAGTAAATTGTACGATTTAGATGAAATAAATCTATTTACTAACAATGATTGGATGTAATAATAAGTATGTTGTACTCCAAGAGAGATGATCAAATTAAAGTTCAATCTCTGATGAAGAAAATAATTAAAAGTATTTTAAAATTTAATCTAACATTGATATGTACAAGTACTCTAAATATTAAAAAAAATTGTCATCGTTTAAGTATTAGAAAAATGCCATTCAATTTTAAAAAACTAAGTTAATGTTTAGATAATCCCAATTTTTAAGGAGGTCACTAAAGTCAAACACTAGTTATTGGTTATGAGAATGTAACATTTGAGCAACAAAGTAATACATACAGGAAAATTAAATTTAAAATATTATATAGTAAATTTTAAATGAAATCTTAAGTGTAAGATCAATATTTAGAGAATAATTTGTTTTCTTTTTTTATTAATTACATATATATATGTGTGTGTGTGTGCACTCATTCTATATGGGGTGACATGGCATAATAGTAGAGGTGGTTCCCTTACACCCCTCTAATTCGAAGGGTTTGCAACCCTTCTTAAGTGACTACCCGATAAGTATCAACCACTAGTCTAATAAATGTCAATTGTCTTTATTTTCTAAAGTTTAAACTTTTGAATTATCAAATTAACCTCAATGTCCTTATTTTGAAAAATAAAACCGTTCCTACAAAATATTGAATCAAACCAAGTATCACATCAAGAACCCTAACCTCTTTATTGTTCATGCGATGTACGTATCATCAAGAACCTTAGCCAAAGAAGGCCGTGACAAGGACGGATCCAAGATTCAATTATTGAAGGGCCAAAACTAGCTATAAAATTAGAAATTAAAATGTTTAAATAGAAATTTATAAGTTAAAAAATTATACACATTATACCTTTGTTGAAGTTGAGCATGACTCCTTCATATCATCAACAATTGAATCACTGTCAAATTTTTCAGCAATTTTTCTTGCAATATAAGTAACTAAACAAACAACAAAAAAATATCTTCCATCTCATTTCTGAGCCTATTTTTGACAATATTCATAGATAAAGATGATCTTTCACTTGCAATTGTTGAAAAAGTGCTATATAAACAAACACTCAATTAATTTTATTTTCATTCTTATACGGGTATTTATTCACAATCACACTTGGCATGGAGAACTATTCAGTGTTGTTTACTTTTGTGCGAAGAATACTACTGAATATAGCATCCATTCCACAACTTTGAATATAGTTTTGGATACGTAAATATAACATCATTGTCCTTTTTTCTTAACAAAGAAATAAACTGTTACAAGTGATATTTGTTAAGGTATTAGTTGTGAGAAGTAAAATCTCACATTGGTTGAGAATGTATTAAGTAAAAAGTATATAAGATAAGAGAACTCATAGATTCATTGTCCTAAGATTTAATGTTAAGATGTAGTGTTTAACTTGTTATTAATATTGTTTTCAATTAGCCCATTAATTAAAATCTCCCCTATATGTTGGGCTCCCCTTCCAACAATATCAAGTAGTTGGGTATGTTCTCAATGATACCGAAAAGAAAGGGGGTTTTGATGAATTGTGATTGATATGCTTGATTTAATTTAGTGTTGGATAAAAGACAAATTTAAAATATGTTTAATTTCTTTCAAATGAAGATGTTAGGGTTATGTTGACAATTAAAAGATTTGAAATCTTATAACATAAAAATGAATATTATGATTTACACTTGGATAATTATTAAATACATGGTTGATATTCATTGGACTACCTAAGAAGGGTTAAATACTTCAAATTGGAGGGATTCAAGAGAAGCACCAATATTAGATTGCCATATTTTATTTTATTTCGTTTTACAAAATTAGATTGCCATATATGAATACGCGCGTTTGTTACCATGTCCTAGAATAATGGCCATGTCGCTGTTTTCTATTTAGAACGGACGGAAAGAGGCTCATCGATTTCAACTAACGAAATAAAATTAAATGTTACGATTGGAACTATATGACTTTTTTGGTGCAAAACTGTAGAGGAGTAAAAGGAAACTCTTGTGATGTTGAGTGTCTGTGATGTTAACGGGAGTAGTACCCAATAAAAAAGACTCTATCCCGTTGGTCACGACTACTCCCTGTCACAGCCCCAAAGCTATTACATTTTAAAGAAACAAGGGAAAAAAGAAGTAAAGAACAACCAAAAGTTGAAATAATTCCCACATGGATTTAATAATTATATTATCTATACTCAAGGACACTAAACAGTCAAATCGCATCATTCAAGGAATTGGAATGTGTTGTTAATCTCTCTATACTAATAATGAATCTAATTGCTTATATATTTTTTCAAGTAAAGAATCTAATTAGTCAGAAAATATATATAAAATTTGGACCAAGTAAACTTAGGACATACATATGTGTGCAACTATATTGTAAGATTCCATTGCACACATGTGTATAATTAGATGCACATATGTATGGCATACACGTATTTGCAACTGCATTGTTTTATTTCTACTCGTCCCTACATTGATTAATAGAAAACCATATCAGGAAAAAAAAAAAAAAAAAAAAATGATACTGGGATCATATTAAGGTAGCATTTATTGCTATTTCTGGACAGTGGAGACAAAGACTGTAGAGATAGTGAATGGAGACATAAAAAATATCGTCTTTGTATCGTATTTAGTTGTAAATACAAGGCATAATAACTAGCTTATTTTATTTGAAACACGGCAACAAATACATGATAAAAATATATACGGTCACGTTAGATCGCGCTATTGGTGACCAATGGAAGCTGGGTTCAGGCCACCACACTTGGGTTTGAGGACACATTGGAAAATATTAAATATGTATAGAGATATTATTGGAAGAAAAAATATTAAATTTTTTCTATGTATCATGTCCTTACTATCCACTTTTTTGAAAGTAGAAATTTCTATATTTCTTTGAGGAGAAAAATTTCTATCTTCTATTCTTGTCTTCATCATCAAATATATTTGTGTCTCTAATATCTTTATATTTCCTCCAGAAATAGAAAACAAACACCCCCTAAATGAACATGACAGAGAAAAAAATAAGACATCAACGGTGTAAAATGCTCACAATTTTTTTTCGACAATTAAGAAATGCAGAAGAGAATAACAAGTATTCAATAATTTATCAATAGACAATAAAAACAAGAATCAATAGCATAGCCTAAAACTAAGTTTCAAACATAGGCTGCAAAAGCTAATTTTCAAAAGAAACTGAGAAACAAAACAGTCAAAACACAAAATTATATCCAACATAGTAGCTTTTGCCCTTCATGATGTGAGAGATGTGTCTTTGCCTATGCTAAAATAAAGCCAGCTTCACCATGAGAAAGATGCACCAATGGCACTGGCGACAATATTAGCTTAGTTTTTTAAGTGAATGGGCAGCCAAAATAGGGCTATAGAACATATCATTTCCGCTGCATAATTATTCCTTTAGCAGAAATTGTCATCTTTTTATTATTTTTGTTATGAATTTTGATGGATACATGTACTTTTCATAAAACGTATTTCAAAATTTGGCATTGATTCAAAACCTGGACCTTTGACCGATTGAAACACGAAAGAATGTAAGTATTGGACAGCTTCCGCTTATCCTGCCTTTCATAGTGCATGTGATGTGCTTTCGCTTGGAGCTTGGACTACAATAAAATGGCATTTGCTTACATTTTGAATATATATGTTGCCTTCAAATCAATCGTCGCATGCACCAAATAGGAAGTTAGCAATCCATCATTTCGTTTCTGAATTAGTACTACCTTCATTCCTTAATAACAGTTGTAGTGGTCAAATACATTAGCTTGGTAATGTATCAAAATAGTACAATATTCCATCATGACTATTATTAAGGAACAAAGAGAGTAATTATCAAAAGCTTGGTTTGCTGGTCTTCAAAAAAACAAATAAATAACTAAATCAAAAACAAAATACGATAAAACAAGGTGAAGACGTTATTAGTCTTGTTTCAAAAATAAATAATTAAGAAAATATTATTTGTACTTACAAGATTTAAATATTAAAACTCACATTTCATCTACTATTAAATGATATTAGATGTAGATTCTATTTAAATAAAGTAATGTCTAATCAAATGATAAATGATATATGAGTCAAGATAATATCATATATATATATTGAGGACAAATAACATAACTGACAATTAAATATGGCTTTTAAGGAGGCACGCGTGCTTATGTGATTACTTTAAAGGAAACTTTATGTTCCTATTTGCTTTTGCTTTTTATTTTTATTGATTTTTTCTATTGTCTGCTAATTAAATTCCTTCAGTAGTTGCATCGCATACAACGCGAGTTCCTTAGGCCCTGCTAGTTTTAGATGAAAATAAAACGATGGAAAACTCGAGGAATGAAAATGAGACTATCTCATTTTTTTTTCCTCGTTTGGATTTGGTGAAAATGTGGTAAGGGTGAGAAAGAGGTGTAAATAATAATGATAATAAAAACAGTGAAGGAAATAAATGAATGACGTTAATATTTTAGATGGTGTTTAAAAATCAATAAAATTTGAAATTTCATATAAATGAATTATAGTTGAACAAAAATTTAAAATAAATTTGATAATTCAAATATTCATAGCTTTAAATTTTTATTAATATTTTCATAAAATTATTTATTTATTAAAATTTAAAATGTATTTAGAAATTAATACAAATAACACATCATTTTTACTTACAATAAGGGTATATATATGCCATTTTGATTCAACTATATTTTCTTTTTCCTCATTTTTTTTTATTTTCTCTTTTTCCAAGTCCATAAAACGATCATTTTTCTTTCTTTTCATTTTTTTCACCCATTTTCTCTTCACATCTAAACATATTATTAGTGTGAGAAATACAACTTTTGAAGAAAAATTGGTGTGATGCATGGAATCATTGTTGGCTAATAAAAGTGAGTAAAAAGCACCTGATTTAAGACTGGGAGCAGCACCATTTTTGTATGTATGAAACTTTGACATATTATCTATTAATATAAAAATGAGAGGTATAAAGTGAAAAGTTCTACCAAGTGACAATTATTGAGAGTCCTTATATTTAATTAAAATAGAAAATCTTTTAATTTAGAAAATATAAAAATTAAATTAAAAAACTTACAATTTAAACATACTTAGTAGAGTGCATTTAAGCAGATAATGGAATTTAATGTGTGACATTTTAGTGGATGGTGGAATTTAGTGGTGGTATTTAAGTGGATGGTGAAATTTGTGAATGACATTTAATTGTATAATTTACTACTCTAATATATATATTGTTTTATGAAATTAGTCCATAAAGCTTTACTTGAAATAATAATGGTTTTCTAAATTTATTTCTTTGAAATTATTTTATTGGAAAATTGAAAAAAAGGAAGGGTGAGTGAAAGAGAATAAATTTTATACATATATCACTACAAAATGGATAATATGTTCAATAATAGGTTATTGCACATAATATTTTTGTGAAATTTTTCTTTAGAATTATTTTATTATGATTCTAAAAAACAACGAGAGAGGGAAAAGAAAAGAAAATGATTTATTTTAATTTGACTTAAAAATTGAATATACGTATTCTTATTCTCATAAAATATTGAAAAATGAGAAAGGGAAGAAAATGAATGAAATTTTTTTAGAGTTATTTTATTCCCATTTAAAAATTAAAAGTAGATAATTTTATTATTATTCAATAATTTTAATCTAATCAATGAAGTAAATTATTTTTATATTAATCATTACATTTGCTAAAAAGATTTATCTCGTGCGTTGTAAAGGTTCAAAATAATGATTTTGTAAATTTATTTATTTAAAATTTTATTAGGAAGTTGAAAAAAAGAAGGGTGAGCAAAAGAAAATATATTTTTTATATACATATCACTATAAAATGAATTATATGTTCAATAATAAGTTATTGTAAATATATTTTTGTGAAATTTTTCCATTAAATTATTTTATTGTAATTCTAAAGAATAATGAGGGAGAAGAAAAGAAAATAATTTATTTAAATTTTAATTAAAAATTGAATATATATATATATATATATATATATATATATATATTCATATAAAATACTGAAAATGAGGAACAAGAAGAAAATTAAATGAAATATTTTTAGAGTTATTTGATTCCCATTTAAAAATTAAATTAGATAATTTTATTATTATTTAGTAATTTTTAATCTAATTAATCAATTAAATTAATTTTATAATAATTATTTTATTTGTTAAAGAGATTTACCCTGAGCATTGCACGGGTTCGAAAATGCTAGTTTCTGTTATTAGCATGTACTTTTTCTTTTAAAAAAAAGATTAAGGTGTTTCTAGTATATAAAATGCAAACTCCTACACTACATGTAATTAAAGTTTGCCAATGCTATTGGAGTTACACATCGTGATTACCCGTTCCAACTACATGGATTGGAAGGGTAAGCAACTTAACCGAGTAGATAAATTTCCATTTAAATAATGAAGCATCAGAAGGTTTGTCATGAATTTTCGAAATAAGAGCATAAGTTAATTGCCCTATGACTAATTGACCCTTTATGCGGTGAGGTATATTTTGTTTGAACAGTATATGTTTAGTGACATTAACATTTCATGGCCGGAAATTAAAATTATATGCAGTCAAATAATTCTTTCGTGTCAAAAGAGTAAAGAAGGAATTGTGTAACCATGCCATATGCAAAAAGTTAGCCATGTAATAATTGTAACAAACTCCGTTTTCTCGTTCCATGTTCCCCCCTTTTCTTTATAAACACTAGGAGTAGCTATGGCGAATGAATATGAGTGGAAATTAAGAATCATGGACGAATTAGTAAGGTGCTGTGACAAACACGGAAGAAATGAAAACAAGGGTAATATTTCCCTTTTTTTCAATAACTATAAAGGAAGAGTTAACCCACAAGCGTAATATTTCCCTTATCCCTCAAAATTAAACTCTCAAACGAATTAAATGATAGAGAAGTAGAACTCAGATTAGTGTTTACAAAATACAAAATAAAAACTAATTAGTTGAGACAGTTTATTGTTTACAATTTTCCCTTTTATTCCTTTTTTTGTTTTGTGATTGTGTAATTGTGTTCGGATTTTTTGCTCTCACACACATTGTGGGGTTAAGCTCATCTGTTTACAATAAAAAAGAACTAGTTAATACTCATTTTAGACCCTAACTTTTTATTTGTGAGTAATTTTAATTCTTTATTTTTAAAATAAGTTAAATTAGTCATTGACATTACAAAATATGAGTTAAATTAATCCCTCATTCCATTTTTATTTAATATTTTATCAATTAAATGATAATGTGTAATGTTAAGTAATATTTTATTATACCATGTGTCATTTGAAGTAAAATAAAATTTAAAATTACTTATTTTAATATCTAAAATTATACAAAATAAATCATTTTATAACTTAAAATGAATATTTAAGTGATTTATTTTGTATAATTTTAGATATTAAAATAAGTCATTTTAAATTTTATTTTACTTTAGATGACATATAGTATGTTATGGTATCACTTAATGTTACCTATCATTATTTAATTAATAGAATATTAAATAAAAGTGAATTAAGGGGCTAATATAACTCACATTTTATAATGTTGGGATTAATTTGACTCATTTTAAAAATTATAAATTAAAATAATTTATAAATATAATATGAGGGAATAAAATGGAGGTTAACTTTTAAAACAACAGGAGGAAACATGGGTGAGCTTAGGACAACTTCTTTTTAAAAAAACAAAAAACAAAAAAACACGTTAAACGGGCGGAGTAGGCATGGGAGGAGCCGGGGAATGGCGATTCTACGTCCTTGAAAGTTGAAACCACGTACCGAACCTCTAACCATTAATTACCCATTAAATAATTGAGTAAAATTGTAGGAATTGGCCATGCAAAATTCAAGTGATTCTTCTAAATTTATCTAAATATACTCCATCTATTTTCAAAATAAATATTGTTTAAGGTTAGTGTACAGACATTAAGAAAATTATTAAATAATGTTTATCTTCTAGAAAAGCTAATCTAAAAGATTAGATTGACCTTTAAAAAAAGGAATTATGATTGATTAAAAAGAGATAAAAAATAGATTATTTAAGTAATATAAATAGAAATAAACTTATATTATAAATTAATTAACATTTTATTGAAATCGTAAAATAACAATTATTTTAAATAAAAAGAAAACTCAAAAAATGTATACTTAATTTGAAATAGAGGGAGAATATCCTAATACGATACGCAGAAGTATTTAATGAGGAAAATCTCACAGTCCTACACTTTACACAGTAAATCCGATTTTGTAAACTGAATATAAAGCAATTAATGGAAGAAAAGTCTCGGTCATATATATATATATATATATATATATATATATATATATATATGTGTGTGTGTTTTAGGACATAAACCTTCTTTAAAAATCATTTATCAGTATATCTATCACCACTTATTTTACAAATTAATAGCGGTGGTTCGGACCACAAGAAGGGTCCCGAGTCCACTGTACACGCGTCAACCCCACAAGCCTCATCCCTATCTACCACCTCCTAATCGCTTTAACGAAGATTCGGTCTTTGTTTCTGCTTTTATGGGGGTCCCACTTGCAACCCCCTTTTTTGATTTTTAAGCGTGTAATGCCACAAATAGAAGGGTCCCACGTGTGAGCCAAGGTCAAGAAAGCAACCAATCACAAAGAGAGCTACCTCCCTCGGCAACTGCCTTTTTCTTTTCTTTTTTTTTATTTAATGCGGGATATATATCTACGACCTACGACCTCTCTCCTTGTCGGTTTCCTCCGCTGGACACGTGTCCCATTCTCATTGCTCCTCCTCAACTGCCCCTCTTCTTTTTTCTTGGTTCCTTTTCTTTTTGTTTTTGGCGATAATAAAAAATGCTTTCGAAATTATTGTACTCTTTTCTTTTCTTTTCTTTTCTTTTTGTGCACTGCATTTCTATTTTGGGGAATACGTCACCCTCTCATCTCGAATTTTGGGATATATTTTGTTTTAAAATTAAAAGCGATCGTGGCCGCACGGTTGTTTCGGAAGCCGCTGTCGGCGAATTGGACGGCAGTGATGTGGACATGAGACAGCCATATGATGGGTGCGTGCTTAGAAGATCACTCGTTTGTGGAATGGCGTGGAAGGAGAGGATTGGACTGTGACGTAAGGCATACGCAGTGTCTAAACACGACAAAAATCCAAACGTTGTTTGTAGGGACAAACGAGGAGTGGGGTGATCTCACGTGAACGTCATGCGCGTGTGATGTGCCATGCGGCGCGTTGCGGCCTGCCCGGGGTGTCTCTGTCATTTTATCTCTTTTGTGCACTTCTATCAATTATTTAAGAGTACACACTTTTCTTATTTTTATTCAGATGAGATGTTTTACTTTATAAACTAAAGTGCGCATACTTTTTTATTTTATAAAAAAAGTGAGGGACATCTCTGGTGTTGTTGCACTTCTATGCAGTTGGTGTTGTTGCCCAACTCACCACTGCTAACCCCCCCCACCAACCATCTTTTGCCTTTGCTTCCCCACCAACACAAGCCTACAACACTTTAACTTGGCAGTTCCGCGTCCTCCGCTACCTCGACTCCGCCTGGTCCTGCCGTGGTACCATCCTGGTCAACTCAGTAAAACGAGCCATGGTTCTCACCGAACTCAGCGCCTTGTATTTCTTCGGCAAAACCAACAAAAACAGCAATCAATGGATGAAGTTCTGGAGCGGCATGAGACGTGTTTGATATATTTAAGAGAGGCTCTAGCTGGTTCGACGGCGGTGCTAATGGTCGACGGTTTGAAGTCATCGTTCTCGCCGAATGCGCCGTGCTCGACGATCTTGATCCTTCGACTGGACCTCAGGTCGATGTGTTGTATTTTTATTAATATTTCGAAGATAATCATATTTGTTCCTAAATTTCTTCCCCGTGACTATTACAAGGTCTTTAATTTCTTAACGTTTGGCCATAGGTGTCACTACTTAGATCGTGACCAACACGTAAAAAATTTTATTCCAAGACAAGCCTCTTGATTGATGAATTACTCCATATGCATATTTTAAATAATAAAAACAATCTAAATCATAAAATACATCTTTTAATAACATTTCATCTCTAATATAAATCTCATATTTTTTGGGAATAAGATCATTATAAATAACAATTTCATAATTAAACTCTAAATTTGTCTTTATAATGTAAATATACTAGTTGTCTCTATACAAAATAAGTGAAACTGTAATAATGTAAATACGAAAATATATTACGTGATAAAATGCAAAGCTCTATGGTCAGGGTAATCGCAATGACGAACTCTATATCGACAAAGGATTCCTTCACTTTGAAGTAAAGCTCGCTGAAAGCCACTGAAGAGGTGGCTAAGAAACTAACGCTAATGTATTTGTAATGGAAAGAGGAAGAAGGGTAGTTTTCATCTAAAAGCTCGCGAGTGAATTCTACTCGTAATCCCTTTAATGGACGACAACCATGATGCATAAAATCTGATGATGATAATAATAATAACAAGCTCTTTCAAGCATATCCATATATAAACATTTTAAAACAAACCCTAAGCTTCTCAGAGTCATAATCAATAATATTCTAACTGATAAATATAGAAATGTATATAAGAATGGTCATAGTTACGTAATTATCTCTGTTCTATAAGGGCACCTTATTAGGTCAGAACTTCTCTTCTTAAAACTCCTCCATGCTTGACATATCACCTCCATGGCAGCCACATATGTCAAGGTTAAGGTTTAAGGGATTGCCTCCATAGCTCTTGGTATACCACCTCCTTGGAGTTAGGTATACCAAGGTTAACATCTTATAAGACCTTTCATGGTTTATACACCACCTCCTTGACAGTTAGATGTACCAAGATTAACTACTTTTAAACATGAATCATAACTCTGATATAATAAACCTCATCGTATATTACTCAACTGAAAAAGAATAAAATCAACAAAATTAAAATTTATTTCCAAGGCTCTGTCTATTTCCATAAGTTAACCATTTAAGATATTAAATATTAAGTCATAATTCCTGTCCAGACTATACCAAACACTCCTTAATTTCATGGAGACTTTTGAAATACTAATTGTCCTTATATAAATAAAATGGAAACTCTTAAAAACTCTGGTAGTCTGAAGTTTGAATAGATATAACTCGCAGTCTTGGTAGCATAATGACGACTATGAAATAATGCTAAACGATCACGTTTGTAGACATGTAATTTCAAAGGCAGGAATATGTAGCGCAAGGTCATGAATCATATGAAAATTCATACTTATAATCCTTTTGACTGAATTTATAAATCATATCTCAAGCTAACCCATTTTTATAATCATAATAACTCTGACATCATACCTCAAAATCATGAAAAGCTCTAAAATCATAATAACATAGGCTTTCAAAAGTTAAATCATATTATGCTCTATATACTTATTTCTTTAAAACTCTATGCTAAGCTCTTCTCTGTGTTAAAACTTGATCATATATAAATACCCTACTCTTTGAAATCATTATGGAAATAACAAAATCTCAAAACATATTCATGTTCATAATCCAACTCTTCATAATATCATTTTAGCACTAATGGTCTTATGAGTTTATGAAAATATAGTTTCATGCTCTTTGAAAACCACAATTCCATCAACTTGACAAAATTATCAATAATCTCTAATCCTTTTTAAAATAGCCTCAAATAATATATTTCATGATATTTGAAAACCATGATTTCATAAACTTGACATAGTTAACATTTATCTAAAATCTCTTTGAAATATGCTCTAGCATTATACATTATGCCATATTTTGATGAAAATAATTCTAATAACTAAAATAAAGGTCACAAGATTAAACTCGTTCATCTAGAGGGAGAAAAGGACGGTGTCAACACCAGACTGAGCTAGGGAGGAGGTTGGCATCCACGTCTACCATAACAACCATAAACTCTATATTAATCTCTAACAAGTCTAGATAGCTCTAATCTAACTCTAACAACGTCAGGAGCGTCCACTTGACGACAATAATGAGCAATAACAACCCAAACCTTAGAACATTAAAGGGAGAGGAAGGAGACGACATAAACAAACAAAACTCATATCTTTGATCTTTGGAGGATGAAGATTTGGTGTTAGATGAGAGGAAGGGAGAAAATGTATGTAGGAGGAAGGGTTTTCGGGTTCTAAAAGAAGAGAACTCAATTTGGGGTTTTAAAGGGGAAGGGGGGTCACTTACGCAAAACGGTTTTGTTTCGACACTATTCACGCGTTGGAGGCACCATTATAGCATTCTATGACCACTATAGCGGTTCAGGGTGCCCCAAAGCACCTCTCTATACAACATCGGGCTGTTGTACCGCTATAATGATGACCACAATGCCAGATTCTGCAAAACTTGGCCTTTCATGCATGCGAGGCCTTCCCAACAATGTGGAGGTCAGGATCCTAATGTCATATTAAACTTATCTATTGACACATGTCCCTAAGATATTATAATAGGTGTGTGTTTCATTACTATACATATTTGTATTATTAAGCTAATTTATGATTTTTGTTTCTACTCCATTTTGTTAATGTTGGGATCACTTGAACATTACTTGATCATTGGGTTGTAATGATATAAATAGCACTCTTTCATAGATCATTGCAGGCAGGAGAAATTAAAATTTCTATATCATATTATATCGATCAATGGAATTCTTCTTTTACTAAGTTTTTGGTTCCTTTGAGCAATCCAATAAGTTGTTCCTCTATAACCTCACTAGTTCAAGTCAAGTTAGTGAGAAGTAGTGTTATATTGGGGAGTATTAGTTGTGAAAACCATCTAAGGAGTAATTGACTCGTGATGGTGAAATACTCTTTAGCTTAGATGTTTAGTATGCCTTAACCAATAAACCTCGATAAGCTATTATAATTTATTCTTAATATGTTTATTTATTTTATTCAATGATTAGTTTATTTTAATTAATTTTTCCAACATGATGGAGTGGGATGAGGTTGGAAGGATGTCACGGAGATGTTTGAGTGCTTCAAGAGTCAAGCAAGTTCAAGGGGTTCAGCGGCCATAGGGATTGCCTCCAAGGTCCTGGTGACGATGGAAAAGGAGGATGAGGGAGTGGTTGTAATACTTGGTCTACACGTGTTAATAGTCAGGTTTTGTTTAGCCTCAAGGTCATTGGACCCAAGGTAGACTAAAGTTCACTAAGTTCTGGATCTTATAGCTCATTAGGGCTATATGATAAGCATTTTAGAATCAAAAGTCTCGGTAATTGTTCATAGGGGAAAATAAGTTGAAGAGTGATTTTTAATGAATTTTATGAAGGTTTAACATTTCGTCTTTAGCCCATAAGTTTATAAAATCTCGAAAATTTTCAGATTTGAACTAAAACAAAAAATTTCGATTTTGATTTGTTAGGATTTTGATTTTTTTTATATTTTATTTGAATTCAAATATGAGGTATTTTCTTATTTACATTTATATTTTAAAGTTAATGGAGAGTAAAATAAATGAAGACATTAACTTAAAATTTACATAAGTGAGTATTGAGATAACCTCGAATGTTATGACAAAAAATGCGGAAGCTGGGGACTTCTGTCACCACTATAGCGGTCATAAGGGTGGTTTTCACGTGTTTCAGTGGTTTGAGGACTACTATAAGGGTCGCAATAACTGTCATAAGTACACGGTGGGAGCGTGGTACGGCCTGACCACTATAGCGGTTAGGGATTGCTATGGCAGTCTCCCTAGAGCACGACAGTGTAGAATGGCGTCATTCACTCCTGGAACCCCCAACCCTATAAAACCCCTTCTTTTCCGATTTTCTCCCCAAAATCCCAATTTCCTTCACTTTCAAACCCTCCCCCACCTCGTTTCTCAATCCCATTCAAATCTCATTCCTCCAATCATCAAGGTATGTGTTTGTTAATAAATTTTAGTCTCTTTTTCCCATTCTATCATGTTTTTTTGTTTGGGTTATGGTTTTCTCTCATTGTTGTTAAGTGAGGGGTCCTCCAAATGTTAGTGTATGTTTCGAACAATCTAGAGCTTCTCATAGGTTGTTTATGAGTTTTGCTATTTCAATGGGATTGGTGTCATTCCTCCTCAGAATCGGTGGTGATAGTGCTTCACCATCCACCTCTCCAGGTGAGTGAGTTTGATCTCATGACCATAGTTTGATCATTATATTATTATTTTCTTGTATTCCAGAGTATTTGAGATTTGAAAAATGAATTCTTTCATGATATGGCTTTATATGAAAATGTGTTTAAGCTAGAAATGCTTCATTTGAACTTATACATGAAATTATGATTTTAGAAAATGTATAGGACCATATTTGCTCTATGAAAGTTTTATATGATTTAATTTATAATTTGAGTTGATTATGAAAATTTGATTTGCTATGATTGATGAAACGAGCCTCCAGGCTTGATGTTTATATTGTGAACTGAGACAGGTTGAATTTATGATTGATAAGACCTCATTTTATGATTTCAGTTTGATTTAGATTAGGGAATTACTAAGAGGAATAGAATTGTGAGTTAACGGGTTGTTAGTTAACCATGGTATACCAAGGCCCAAGAATGACATTTATCCACATGATTAGATCAGTTCATGAGGGACGCGTTCGAAAAGGTTAGTCAGTTAAGAGCTTACGTTTGCAAAGGACTAGCACACCATTTAATAGTGGATAGTCTCTTTTAAGTAATTATTGAAAAGGCAAAGATGAATTGTTAGCTACTATATAAATTATATACCAAGGATTTATGAGATTGCATTATTATTTTTATTAACTTCATTTTTGTCCCATGTATAGTTATGAGTGAGTCTTAAATCAGTTTCGTAGCAAAACTCACCCTTTCTCTTCCTTTTCCAGATATAGGTATAGCTAGGATTTCTCTTCCTCCCTCAATAGTAGATATCTTCTTAGCGGTAAGCTTCACATTGGCATGGAGCCACAATATTTACATTCGTTTGTAGAGTGATCCAATGATATGATGGAGGTTCAAACCTCATGTATAGATATATGTTCATGTTTAGTTTTTTTTTTATACCATGATTCTTTTGTATTAAAATGATTTAGTATTCATGGTTTATTTTTATAAATGAGCAACTCAATATGATTTATATTACAGCTACAATTTCATATTTTATTTATGAAAAAAGATGCTATTCAGGTCTATTTTGAGATTTGGTTTATAATTTAAAATAGATTTTATGAATAAAATATGCAGTAAGTGATCACAAGCTTGTGGGAGGAATCCTCACGTGTAACGATCCAAATTGGATTGTGACAATAGTGGTGGATCAATAACGTGTCTGGAAACGAGTTGCTAGTTGGTGGAAGTAGAGGCGGAAGATGGTTGGTGGGGGGTTGGTGATGGTGAGTTGGGCATCAGCACCAAGTGCACAGAAGTGCAACAACACCATAGAACTCCCCCAAAAAGTGTACATACCTTATTTTATAAGAATAATAATAGTTTTTTCATGAGCTTAATTTTAATATATTAATAATGCAGAATTATTTTATACTATTATCTAATCAAATTATCTTATTTGATTGAATTTTTAATTAGTGAATGTGAGACTAAACTACATTTAGTTTGTTGATGTTGCAATACATATCAGATGATAATGTAAAAAATATTTAAGTTTTGTTTTCATTTAACACGGTTTAAACATTTTTTTTCTAATTTTTATAAGATTAAATTACACTCCAGTATTATTATGATAAAATTATAATTTAAGAAAATGAAATATCTTTTTTTCATAAAGTCCAAGATATAATGCAAACATAAATTTCCTCCTGTAGTGACGGCATTATTAGTTTTACTCAATTAAACTACTTTTCTTCCGATGGTTAAATAGGTGGAGTTACATTTAAATTATCTTAGTAAACACGAGTTTATAGTTAAACAATTCAAGTTTATATTGTTTCGAATATAATGTTAATAGCTATATGAGGGTTTCTTTTATAGAATTATTTTTTTCTTCACATGATACGACATCTTCTTTTCTAAAATTATTTTTTCTTGCCATGATATGATCATTTTATGATGAATAAATAGTCACACTTTTATTGAAAAAAAAAAAGAAAAACATTGTGAACCACACACGTATTTTAACCCGATCGGCGCAATTAAAGCTATCGTTTTTATCCCGATCATAATCAGTTTTCTTCTTGAATGTTGGTGGGCTCACTTAATGTTGATTGACACATTTAAATGATTTTATGTTCTAATCATCTGTTAAACAACTAATGGTTGTAAATTTCTTTAAACTGATAGAATGGGAGTATGTTCCAATCTAACTTTAATATCTTAATGCTAAAAAGTCAACTTTATTCTTTGAGCAACCAAGTTTCCGTCTAGCTGGTCGAATCATCTAAAAGCTTGTGTAAAAGAACTAGTATTGTTCAAATTTACAATTTAATTAATAAACTGATCATAAGTCATTTTGTCCCATTTTCTCTTTGTGGCCCTTTTTTTATTGAAAAAAAAATATTCGAACAACCTCCCTTTCCTTCCCATTTTCGCCATTGGCTCGATCACCTCCCTTCTTTCCCTTTTATCACAGTAGACCAGATCACATGGCTTGATGCAGCCTGTTTGATTCAAGCCCACCTTGTTTTTATAAAATTTGATTTGATTGAACTGGATTTCATATTTACTTTTAAAAAGTAATATAATTCAATCTAAATTGAATAATGTAATATAATTTTTTATTGTGAAGTTCATATTTTTATTTATAATAATGTTAACTTTTACCACATTTTTTTCGTTCGTATAACATTCTCACTAAAATATTAGTATGCATATTGAATGAACTTTTTATTTTTTGATTTAATATATTCATTTTGTTGACTTAAATTTGGTTTATAGAATAAATATTTTTCCAGTCTTTAACATTTAGAAGTTGACATGATGAATTTTTTTTTGAATTAATTTGATTCCAACACGTTTTGACATTAATTTTATCTAGAAATATCATTAGTAATTCCCGTCGTAGTTTCTCCATAGTCTCAAGTTGATGAGGTGAGACTGTCTTTACTTACTAATCAAGAAGACTAAACAATATAATATTGTAATAATGTGCCATGTGTTGGAGGATGTAATTATAATTAGAAATTAGTTGAAGTTAGTTTAGTTAGTTAAATATTAGTTAGTAGTTTGTTATGTTTCTTATTTTATATAAGGGTACTTACACTTGTATTATCTCATATTTTGATCATTAATAAAATTTTCATTTCAGCTTCTATCAATTATTACTCTCTTCCCTCTCTAATCACCATGAGTTTTAACATGGTATCATAGCCTTTTCACCCACCATGAGCCACCTTTCTCTTGCCCAATCCTTGAGTTCCTGCAACTCAATCTCTTATTTTCTTGCATTTTCCTTCAGTTTTCTTGCAGCCAAACACCATAGAAAATCATTTTATCACATTTTTCTTTCTTTCGAAACACTTTCCTTTCTTCAACACTATTCTCAGAGAATCTTTTTGCATTTTTTCTTTTCTTCTGGTTGTTCAACATTGCTTTGTTATTGATTTTCATCGTCTTCCTTTCGGTGTGGTTTCCATTCGTCGGTTCTGGTTTCAACCACTGCCGGCACCTCCATTCGTGTTTCTTCGCCATTCGTCTTCCTCCATTTTCAAAGATCTGGTTCGGGATTTCCAATCGGTTTGTCTTCATCCTTGCCTTGCTCTGCAATCATCTCAGATTGGGTTTTCGGCGATGGTTCCATTTTGGTCCGTGTTTTGGATGAGCTTTTTCCAACAAGTTCTCCCTGTCAAATCTAGTTCACGTTCACGTTTCAAGATCTGTGGTGGTATTTTTGCCATCTTCTCCAGCAAGGTGCATGTTCTCCATTCACATTTTTTGGTTTAGATTTTTTATGTTGCTGCTTTCTACCTTCACCGTTTTCCGCCACAAGATGTGTTTTCCAACGAGCCTTTCATAACTGATTTGTAGATTTGTTTCGTCAAATCTGTTCTCCGTCATTGGTCTGGTGGTGGAGGCCTGCGTTTTCAAGATTCAAATAGCCCGTGTTTCAGATCCGGTTAGAGTTCTGTTTCTTGATTTTTTTTTCCATTTCAATTCAAGTTTGAGTATTTGCTCAGGTTTGGTTTAGTTCTTGAAGATTGTCATTGAATTTTTCTTGTTCAAGATTTAGCGATTATTGGCTCTAATTTGGTTTATATAGTTTGTTTCGTGGTCGTTGTTGAAGTTGTTTCAAGATTTGGTTTGATGAGTTCAATAGATTCATGCTGGTTTCGATTTAATGCTTCCTTCTGTTTGATAAAAGTACCCAGTGCTTCGTGTTTTGTGTTTGAAGATCGTTGCTGTGTTTTTCTGCCTATGTTGGAGCTGTAGATACAAGATGAAGCATGATTTGTGCTTGTGTTTCTGGCTCTAATTCATTATGGCTCTTGATAGTGTTACTACTGCTTCTTTTCCTCATAACATTCAGTTTATTATCTGAAGTGCAGATTATTGATGTTATTTCTCATACTTGGTTTCAGTTTTTTTGTTGATATTTGATGGCTTTGAGGATGGTTCAACCTTCATTTGGGTTTTTTTAGTTCTCATATTGGAGAAAAATTATTGATTTGGCCTTTATTTGGCCTTGTTATAGCTTTTGATGCCATGGTGTTTTGGATACGATTGCTTTAGCCTTGAATAGGCTTTCATTGGTATAGCTTATGCCCTTAAGAGGTAGTAAAGCATTGATTCAGCCCTATGACTCATCTTATGACGTTAACCTTTCATTGACAGTCTTATTGACCATAACCTCTACTTTGATATTTTTTGCTTTTATCAAGTGGTTAAGTTTGAAGATTATATTGATTACCTTCTGCTTGGTGGTTAAGCTCTTGATGTTCCTGTTTTGGGACTATTGATGATTTTTGTTGCACCGAGCGTTGTGGAGACGTCAAAGAAGGACTAGGCACCAACGTTGCTTGTTTGACACAATTGGATTTTACTTTGTAAGGAGTGCTGTGGAGACGTTGAATTAGAACTAAACACCATCACACCATTGCGTTCATCCTACATGCATTGTTCTTTTGATTACATTGTATTTTTTTACTAATTATATTCTATTTTCTCATTTAAGTTGTATTGTGCTTTCATCCAAAGCTGGAGATACGAAAAGTACATATTTTTCAGTTTATGGGGGGTGTTGGAAGATATAATTGTAAGTAGAAATTAGTTGAAGTTAGTTTAGTTAGTTAGATATTAGTTAATAGTTTATTATACTTCTTACTCTATATAAGCGTGCTTACACTTGTATTACCTCACTTTTTGATTATTAATAAAATTTTCATTTCAGTTTCTATTAATTATTACTCTCTTTTCTCTCTGATCACCATAACTTTCAACACTATGCTAAGATGACCTTAATAAATAGAAAATTAATTTGCTATGCACTTAAGTTGAGCTGGGCTCTCTTGTAAACCTAAATCAAATGTTCTTTGTTCATGGACGGTTTCAGATCCTTCAGTTTGTAATATAAGTTCTACTTTTTCTTCCCTCAAGTCAAATTAACCGTTTATATTCTTTAATTTTATTGAAAATGAGAGACTATAGAAAGAATTTCAAATCATGAGAAACCAATTTATCTGCCAAAATATTTGTGAAGAGACCAACCTTGAACTCTACTCTAGGATCTAATACACTGATAGTAATACGACAAAAGCAAAAAGCAATAACTTCGTACAAATTGGTCCAAGTCGCACATCGTAACAAGAAAAGAAATATACTAAAATCAAATGGGAGGATATTGTCATCTCATTTAGCCACGGCCCTCTTTCTCTTCAATGAAGTAATCTTTTTCACCATCCCCTTGAGGATACTTCTATCTGAATGATGTGAACCGAATTGTAGTACTGTATAGTAAGTGTCAACCAACATAAACGCCGTAATGTTGTTTTTTCTAAAAAGACCTCAACAACCTTGGCTTTCCCTGTGTATGTAGTAGTTTCTTCTAGGTCCATCACCGATCACGCACGAAGTGAATGTCTATATAACCATACTTAATAATGGTCTTGCCGAGTACACATTTTGCAAAGAGGTCATAATGGAGTAATGCAGAAACAAATAAAACTAAAAGATCGAGAAAGAAATACAAATTTAATACTTAAGTAAAATAAAAATGAAAAAAGCATGCTTTTAACATTGCATTTTAATTAGTTTCACCCCCTAAATTTACTGCACAACAAGAAAATTATACAAATAGAAGTGATCTATTTTTTTTTTCCAAAAGAATTCTTCTCGCAATCTCAAACTTGAAGTAGTAGTTAAGTAAAATTATCTCTAAATTGATAATTTAATATTCTAATTTACTCTTAACAATACAAATAAAATCATCTAAAATTCAAGTTTTGGGATAAACTTCAAGTTGAGGCCATGATCCTACCCCGTAGCCCAGTTTAATTTCCAGGCCCCATTACAATGAATGCATTATAGAAAGTGGAAAGTGAAGAGGATAAAAGGCACGCAGTACTGTGTCCACAAGGCACATGATTCACGCTCTAGGGGCACCCTGGTGAGTTATATGCGGACACATCATGGACCACCATGACTCAACTATATCCTTTCCAATTTGTGTGTGTTTTTGGGAGAGGCCACACAAGCCAGCTAAACAATAGACTATGTGTGTCTGAAGAAATTAAATGGAAGATTGTGGGTAGGTTTCGATCGGTCCTTCCTGATTCTTTCTTTTTGTTTTGTTGCCCCTTCCCTCCTTTGTGGCCTTTGGGACCCTTCCCAATTAATAGCACCTCACAAAATTCGTTGGACACTTGGACAGGGCAGGGGCTACTTTGCCAGCCACGGCTCCAACCCTTTAAACTTGTCTCTTTATCGATTTGAACCTTTCTATATGGCCTAAATTAAAGAGCATTTCAATTTCCACGTACATCTTTCGGTATTCATTGATTTATGACTGCTACAATTGCTTCCCATATAGTTGGCAATGCGTGCAGTCCCCACGTAGGGTTCAGTGCCTTTGACTAATTAGCTTAGCTAGCTTCGATATTAGTTCCGGATACTTGGGTTAATGCATGACTTAATAGTAAAGCCCTGTACTTATTCAATGGGGTTTTGTGATGAGAAAGCGATGATATATTTTTGGTTCGTTGGTGTCATACGAGGTAAGGAGAGGTAGGAATGTTGAGAATTCTCTTTTATTAAGTCTTCATAATTTGACATCTTTCACCTTTACTTTCGTAGTGCAAGAACCAAGCTATAATCTGACCTTTTCTTTGGGTCGGAATCTGACTATTTGACCTTTGAGAAGAAAGGCCCAGAATAATTAGAGGGGAACTTGAAATAGAAACTGCCTTGCTTGGTTATTTATGTCCATGCATGACCTCAACGATAACTATTCAATGTGGTAATTCTCATAGCTGACTGGAGTATTGCTCCTTTAATAATCATGTCAAAGTTCACCTTGCTCCATGAAACTATTTATGTCTTTTAATCTCTGAAATAAGAAAATATCAATTTTGGTAATTTTTTATTTTTTGTCATACAAACCAGTTTTGCTCTTTGAAATTGTAAAAAATAATTTAAATTATCTTTTTGGTGGTTTAAATTAGTCCTCTAAATATAATTGATATAGAGACTAGCTTCAATCACTTTTATATTTTTAAAAACTAAATTAATATTTTCTTAATTTTAAAAATTAAAATAAAATATATATATATAATTTCAAGAATCAAAATAAATCTTACTCATAAATTAATACTCGAGTGATATCATAGAATAGTTTATTTCTCAAAATATCTTATAAAAATATCAGCACAGACTGCCCCTTCGATATGGAGATCTCCAACAATATGGCACAAAGGGTCTCTATGTTTGCTGACAATGACCTTTTTCCCTCATTTATTATCAGAAAGAAAAAATCAAATTGTTCCCATCCATTTGGAATTGGACACGAATTTAATATTATTTTACTTTATGGACATGCATGTAGAATTTAATAATATTTATTTTTAAAAGTTCGATTTTAAATTTTTATTTATAAAGTGAACAAATAAAAGAATATTTATTCACTTTTGATTGATCCAAATAGTTTGAGGCATATTTCTCTTAGATAAATTCTCAGCTCTCAAGTTTAAATCTTGCAAATTAAAAACAAAAATAGCATTGAGATATCTTTATTCCTATAATTATCAATTATTCACCTCGAATTAATTAAATTACGTTTTTTTCCGATGCCCACGGAACATCAATACTCTTTTATTTTAGATGATTGCTATTTTTTATATTTTATATTTTAATAAATTACAGTCATTTTACTTCAATATAATGGGTACGGACCCTTATGTAATTAGAATAACTCATAATTTTTTTTTATAAAAAAGAACTGACTACGTACCATGTGAATTTGTAAGAAGAAGTATTATTTCAATACCTAAAAATGAGTGTCCCTTAAAATACCAATTATTTTATCATTAGATGTGATAGGTTAATGAAGAAGTGATAATTACCATCACATTGACAGTGATAAAATAAGTATTTTAAAAACATTTTTTAGGTATTAAAATAATATTTTTGATTTGTAAATTATGAAGGAAAAGTTAATTATCAAGGTAATGGGCGTTTCAAACCCGTAATAATTAGGTAATTACTAATACTATCCAGACCATAATTCAGTGGTTGAAATTTCTAATTCTGTCAGCAAACATAACATAATAATACCTCCCATTTTTTTTTCTTCGTCATACAAATACATAATAAGGTTCTTTTTTTCCGGTCAAAATAATAAGCTTCTAATTGAACAATTATGTTAGCTTCACGCTGAGCAGTAGCTGAGAGATTCTGTTTGGCCCTTGTGTTACTTGTTGAGAAGTTGGCCATCACCCACAGCCATTAGGCATTAGCCACCGAACAGTGGGCCATGTGTCAATTAAGACTTCCCAGTCTCTTACCTGTCTTTGACCCAAAAAACACAAAAGTCTCTTACCTGAAACACACACACAGTCACAGACACATATGAATTGGAATTTTAGATTTTTCTGTTTTTTAGTTTTCTGGCAAGATTATGCTATTTGCACAAAATATTATTGGTAATATTTTCACACTTTTTAAAATAAAAATAGAAAAAATATGTTAAAATGTATTGCTATTATTCTTATTCTTATTATTATAAGAAAATTCAAACCGACAAACTGAAAATAATGTGCAAATATCATTTATGGTTAGATATCATTATTGTTATGGTAACAAACGTGGCCAGTTTGCACTCGCGGACTAGATACAACTGGTATCGAATTAGGCTCTCCCTAAAGGCCACTCTCTGTTTGACACTTTTGACCCTTTCTTTTATTTTCTTGGTAAGATAAGATGAGGACATATGTTCTTTCTGGTCGCAACAGTGACATTTTTCATGGAACCCCACACCCCCGTCTTTTGGAGGATGCCGCCCTTTGAGTTAAATGCCTGTCACTTACAAAGTTGAATTTCATTAGCAAAAGGGGTGGGCAAGATTTTTTTCAAAAAAGAAAGAGAACAAAGAATGACTTGCCTAGCTATTCTTGATGCAAAATACTTAAAGCTGTGTTTTCGTTGATTTCCACACATATATTATCCCAAATTTTTAATCGTTGCAAAAGACAAAGCGAGAGTTAAGTAATAAAAAGATTAGATGGTGACGTAGTAGATGTTATCTATCCTATCCCAAGGAGCAACTTGGCAACAGATTAAAATGTTTTTCTTAATGAAAAGACAGATAGCAGTAGCATCATTATCAAGTAAATAATACAACTATAATAGCTGAGGATTAATTATAGGGTAGTAAGCGGCCCATGAAAGATATTTGAGTGACATATGTACTTTATGTCATTGGATTATTGTCAAAAAAATTTACAAGCGTTAAAGTGGAAAAAGAGATAAAAAAAAAGGCTTTTGAATCTCACTGAAACAGGGCTCAGGCGCTATCCCAATGTTGGCGAATTGTTGTGCGGAATTCCCAAAGATCAATATTAAAATTGAACTTGCTCTTTTACTTTTGTGTTTTTATTTGATTCACATGGTTTTGTAGCATATTTCATGTAGAATAAACTAAAGTTTCAAGGGTTAGGGCCTCAGAAAACATGGAAACCTCCGATCCTAGTAATTTGATGACTTTTATTTTTCCCTTCTAAGCACTACGTAATGCACTTATATCATGTTATTTTTTTGAGTAAGGCCGTAGGGTGGCTATTTCTTCTTTGTGGCTGCAGGTCCTGAAGATTTATCGTTAATCATTATCTAAAGTTCCTTTTATTTCCTCCTCAAGTTTGTTTATATTCAACGCTCTGCTAATTAATATTCAAATGGATTCAATAAGTTCGTTGAATCAAATTTTAAATGCAAAGCTTAAAGAGAATTGGATCAAATTGGAGGGTTGGATTCTTGAGGGAGAAGCCAAGAAGGTATTTCCTTTCTTCTCCTTTTGTGTAGTGTTTTATTTATTTATTTGCCTTTTGTTAGAATATAAAATTATTACATAACTTTGCCCATCAATTTAATTTTTTGGAAGAAAGATTTTGCGACGTATAAGAGTCACCATAACTGAGAACTTTGGGACTCTCCTTGTTATCATCGATTATTAAAAAACACCCAAAATCAAGAGGCATTCACTGTGTGTGTGACCCGAAAACTAGGACTGTCCTGCGAGTGGTTGGCCCATGAGTCAACTTGCTGAATTCTGAAACAATAATGGAGAGGATGACATGGGCCTCTATTGCTCGTGCTGAAAAAGGATCTCATTGCATTGTTCAATGATGAGATTCCCACATACTAGGGTAGTGGTATCCTACATGTCTTCACCCCCTACTCTGCTCCAAACACATTACAACATCATTTGCCAATTCCCGCTTTGCTCACAAGTCACAACACAAACCACACGTCTTTCAGAACTAACAGTTATTCGTCTCCCCATCTCTCCTTGCATTCTTGACTAATAATCACAAAAACATTACGGGAAAAACTTCACAAAGGGTGTGTTTGGCATCAGAAAAAAAAAAAATTGAATAAGTTTCTTCAAAGTTTCATATCTAGTTTTACATTTGGAATTCATCCATATATTTTTCCCCTCATTATTTAACGTCGTACCAAATGAAACAAGAGAAAGAGTGAAGCCTCTAGAGGGTGATCGTATATTTTGCTAGTGTCATGTCCGAGCTAGAGAGCTTAATCCTCTCTAACTAATTGTTCTACCCAAAGAGTAGCTGTCTTTTCCATAATGATGCGATGATCAAACAATAAGGTAAAATCCCGGGACATTGAAAAGTAAGACTAATTGATTTATGGCACGCCACGCATGGCTTGGCCATGTATGTGACCTATCATAGACTCAAGGTAATGCTGAAGAATTCTGTATTTAAGGGATTTCCCCAAAACAGAAGACACTCTCTTTGCGGGATGTCAAAAACAATAAGGGACATCAACTGCCATTTTTGAATGTGCTGAGTCAAAGGGCCATTGGAATTAATTAGTCCTGTCAAATATATATGGAGGAGGCAGGAACCCTCTTAAAACAATTTCCTTTGTTTTTATTACATCGGTGATACTGAGGTTGCAACTTATATCTTTTGCAAAACTACCTAAATTCCCTCACGCAGTGGGCTTCTTTAGAATCTTCTTGGTCAAGTCAGACGATGGGATTAATTTCAAGGAGGAAATTACTACCCGGTTGTTGTCATTGAATGTGTAATTGTTAAGCATATAGTAACGTATAAGTAACTTTAGCTTAGTTTAGCAACTGATATATATAATAATAATTCAGATGAATATCCCAAATTTGATTCTTTTTTTCGTGTTGCTAAATTGAATTTATTTTATTGGTCGACAAGTTAAATTAACCGAAAAAATACCGAGGCCCATAAAGAAATCGGTCCTTCTTAAAATTGAGAAGTGCTTCTATGGGTTTGTGTTGATGAGGCATTGGAGCAAGTCTCACAATACACCTTAGACAATAAACAATACATATAAGCTACTCTGAGTCTCTTGCTTAAGCCATCTACACTAACAACTAGAAAGGCTTTTAACAAACCATTGACCTTGCTATCAATGATGCTCTTTGAAGTAGCAACCAAAACGTCGATACTTTTGTCGGCAATAATAATGAGGAAAACTGTGTTTTTTCTTCTCTCTCTGCCCAATAAAAGTCATTTGAAGATTTATCTTCCACCTATTTATTACTCCCCTACAGTATTCAAATATTGATAGATTCAAGCATTGTTGTGAAAAACAATGGTACAAAGTGTGAAGAACACGCAGGGACTCACACTAAACCAGAGCAACAGGCACAAAGCTAGGAGACCTCCCTGACCACCATTGACTGAGGCTGCTGATTCACCATCTATCATGAGCATATTATATTCCGATGTATCCAGTATGAACAAATTGTGGGAACACTTTACAGTTAAGGTACTAGTGCATTCAAAAGATACAGCGAGAAGAGAGACACAAGTTCTTTGCAGTTTTTTTTTGGTTTGTGGTCAGAAGTTCTTCGCAGTTTAGTTTTTCTTCTGTTGCCTATTTCTTCTTGTCAGGCCTATTTTGTTTTTTTTTTTTTGGGTCAAAATTTTGCCTATTTTCTTAACAACATGATAATGTATATTTCCACTGGGCCTTACGGTTTGGTCTGAATAATATCGGCTTTGTGGGGCTAGCGCTTTACCATCTACATAGGATTGGGCTGCTACGAATTTGAGCTTCAAATTTGAAAGAAATAATTGTACAGTAACTGGGTGGGTCTCATCTGTGGACTTCATTTATGGGCCCAGTTATTGATTGGGTCTTCTTTAGACTGACCAGTAGAATGACCAAAATCAGAAAAAAAAAGTGCAGCAAAAAGAAAAAGGAACTAAATATTAAAGGTAAGGACCTGATTTAAAAGTTTAGAGGTGGAAAAAGGATTGTCAAAATATAATAAAATATATATAAATAATTTAGTGCCATGGTTAGAGAACAGTTGTTATTTATAAGATGTGGCTCCAAAACTTTGCCTTGGTGTATATTTTAAATTTTTAATCCAATCATGGAAGCTTGGATAGAGAGAGCATATAACAGTTGGCATAAGTTTGGGGTCTTACACTGGAAATCTAGGGTCCCTCCCACACTGCCAAAAAAAAAAAAAAGAAGAAAAAAAAAACAAAAGAAGAAACTAGCAGAAAACCCCACCAATCCCACTCCACTATCCACTTTCATTTCATTGCGCTCATTTCAAACTCTACATAAACTCTCTCTCTATTGCAAATTGCAATGCGCACCAGAAATTCACCGACTACAAATGCCAGCACCATGAGAACACCTACTGCAACGATGAGATGATGGTAGCCCTCAAACTCCACTCCACGACCTCCCTCCTTTCCTCCTCCAAGCGCCCAAGGTCCCTTCCTTCTCTCTCTCTCTCTCTCTCTCTCTCTTGACGGAGGTAGCACGCGAAGTATAAGCAAAGGTGTTGCATCGTGTTGCTTTCCTTTTTTTTTTTCAGGGTTAAAGATTGGCTGACCAACTTTCAAAACAAGCCTGGTGACGGTTTCCAGGTTTTGACCAATTTTGAATTCCCTCGGTTTTAGGAGCTTAATTGAACGACAAGGTGACTGGTTCCCAATTTACCCAGTCTAGTCCGTTTTCTCTTCATGAGTTCTAGACCAAAAAAATAGAAAATAAAAGTTCTTGACAAATTGTGTTAAAAATATGTAAATATCCATTGTTCCTATTTCATTGTGAATATGACAATTTTAAATTATTTATTTTCATATCGTGTTGCATAACTTTTGACTACTTTTGATAAAACAGTATTCTTCATGTTAAATTTATTATATTTTCCTAGTACAAAAAAATTAAGGATAAGAGGATGATGCCTCAGTCTAAGAAGATAGGGAAAACATCTAGACTCAAATAACACTTAAAGGAATTTATATTTATCTCATCTCAAGGAGACAGATAAGTCTAAACTCCGATCCATTAGATGCGAGACCATCGTTTGTTGCACTTGCCCAACCTCTTAGGGCTTAAATTTTGACCTTTAAAAGATCAATTAATTATGTGCATTATCAACATAAAAGAGTTTTAATTACACGTCATTCGATCATATGGTTTTGTTTGTAAGATTTTTAAGATAGTGAGCAATTGCGTTAAATATTTTTTATAAGGTTTTTGTTTTGGTACCCATAAGGTACCATTACCCTTTACATAATCAACGGTTGTGATTTGATAGATTTAAAAAAACTTGGGTTAGTGAACGTGGCTCATTGTCAGCTACAAATAAATAAGAGGTATTGATTTTGAATTTTATAGAGGTCCTAAAAAACTTCTTTTTATAACATGTCAATATATAATTGGATATCTATGTAACTTTTTTTTTACATATATTGATGGTGCATGAAAATTAAATGGTAGCTAAAGATCATGAACATAGTTACATAAATTTATTGACATAAATATTCATAATTTAAAAGCTAACTGAAAGTAAAATTTTATTTTTGACATAAAATAATGAGATATTTTTGATAAACAATATCAACTTTGAAGTATGAGCCCAACTTAATCTAAAAAATCCGGATCAAATTTCATGCCACAAATCCGATCCAACAAGCTTTTAATTGGGCTGAATTAGCGGGTTGGGTGGGTCATGAACTCCCTAGTATGGAGGCGTTTGCCCATAAAGTTTTGATGGCAGAAACCCACGAGAAGGTAGGATTTAAATATAACGATCCGAGGTAGGATTTAATTACAAACAACGGTGTGTGTTTATAGGTGATTAGCCATCCAGAGCTGCTATTGACTGAAAACCAGGTTGAATACATTCCACAATGGCAACCAACGGTTTGAAGATAATCACGTTGCAAATTTGTGTCTGGTTTTCTTGCAGTATTATAATTTGTGTAATGGAAGGATCAGAGCCTTTTTGTCGCTCCAATCTGACAAATAAGGAAAATGTCTGAAACTTTTATTTATATATAGGCAATGCAAAGTTACACGAAAGACTGAGACATACTGTAAAGCTCCAATATGAACCACTCAGAGCACGGTCATATTTTTGTTTTTGTGCCATGGGACTTTCGGTGGAGATCTACCATATGAAAAATATAAGAAATTCTTAGGTGGTGCTGCGTAAGATTTTCGCTGTGCAGTATCATTAATTATACGTGTATCATTTTAGTTATACCGTTAAAAATCTAGTTAAAACGAGAAATATTAATAACTCACTTAACGCATGCAATGATACAATACATATCTAATAGTATAAACCAAAAGAAAGATTACTACAAAGTCAAGAGTTCCTCTTAACTTATTTACATGCACAAATAATTTGTTAAATCAATATTTACTGAAAAAATGAGTTTAAATTGCATATATTATGTGAGTTTGATGGTATGAAATAAAAATTGAGGTGAAAAATATGTGTAAACGTATAAATCTAATCCATAGAACATAATACTTTCTTCTCAATTTTGATTCTTTCACCAAACTCATGATGTGAGTGTATATAATAAATATAAAACTATTAATATATTTTTACCCATTGGTTTAAACTTTTAGAAAAGAAATATAATTCATAATGACATAATATGAAAGCTTTAATGACCATGCAAGTGGTCTGATTCAATTCTCATTATTTTTCATTCTGATAAATTATTTATGCTGAAAATCAAAATGAGATATTAGTGTGTGAGTATATTAGATATAAAATTATTTAATTATTTTTCAGTTATCATGGAGTTAAAGTTTTGAAAAAGTATAGGCCAGCTAGATTGTTTATGATCAAGGGTGTAATATCCTACATTCTCACTACACAAGTGAAGTTAACGTTTCCAAAGCTATCCGAGAACCCAGAGACATATACTAAAACCAGTGCAGGTCATAATGCGGGAATAAGGTTCCTCACAGCAAAAACTATACACAAACTGGCAGATCGACAAAGATTGCTTCCAACGACAATGGCCATACTCTAAAACCAAATACAGCAAGGCAGGTGAAAATAATCTCCTTATGTTGTTGATCAGTCAAAATCAAAAGAAATAAAGTTGATAAGAATTTTTCCTTTGCTACGTGAGTCTGGGGCCTTTCAGTGATTTCCATAATAACTATACGCATGTAAATGAAGTGTATTTTATTTGACAAGAAAGCAGGGGCTAAGACTAAAAAGAATTCAAATTTGAGACACTCATATAAAACTAGCACTTTCTAGCTTTGCTGCTTCTGTTTCTGAAGATTCCCCCTCTAAGCATAAAATATTCTTCTTTATAAGTATGCAAGTTTATCACACTTCAGTGATCTTCCGAGCTTGAGTTTAAATGATCTGAATCTGAAAAGATTGATATTAGCTTGTAGCTCCCAATTGGATAATTAACATGAAATTTCTTCAACATGAACAAGACACTCTTCCAATGAAATTTAGTTAGTCATTTTCATTTTCCAAACCAGCTAAGAAGTCTAACTTTGAAATACCCGGAACGTTATCATCATAAAGAAAAATACAGTGAAAGAATAGGCTTGATGAGTCAGATCCTACTCACTAGTGCGTGCTGACAGTGCTACTGATTTAGCACACATGATGGCTAAACAATTATATGGCCAGCTTATTCGGATAATAGTCAATAAATTGGAAAATGATTCCTAGTTTAGTGAAGATAATTCAAAGCCCTTTTCTTTATGTTCTTACTTTAAGTTCACAAATGAAAAGATAATGTGGAGGGGTCATTATCAAATGTTTTATAACTTCTTGTGCTTATATTCCATATCTCTTCTAAATCATTTAATTGCTTTATTTCCTTCTGCTTGTTATATTTGTTTTTTATTGGCTAGGATTACAAAATGCAATAATATTTTATAAATTCACTCTTTTTCACATGTTAGATTCATCACTTTAATTGACCTTGTTGGGGCTTTGAAGTGCTGATGCACGCATGATTCTGAATCTCTATCTGACTAATCCTTTTCTTCTTCTTTGTGTCGTCTCTTTTTATCTGCAGGAATACACTAAGTATTGTTGGATGTGATTGTGAAGCATGATATTATTTTTAATTCGTAGCTTCTTTATTTTTGTTTAAAATGAGGCCATTCTTGCGAATAATGTATATTTTTATTTCAAGCATTCACGAACTTAATGCTGAGCTATTTATGTTCAAAATTTCATCCTCAAGCAATTGTTGCGCTTATAAACATGAGGTCCTCATGTCAGAATGAACTTAAAGTCTGCTTACAAAGTTTTAGCCACTGACCAACATGATTTTTTGCAGCCACTAAAAGCTAAAATTGCTAGAAATCCACCGGAATAGCATTTTGTTTTCCTTTTTTTCTCAATAAATTGATACCGCTTAACCCCCAACATAGAGAGGAGCCAAAGCAAAAGGAAATAAATCGCATAGTACCCCATAAACAACAATTCTGCTAGCACCACGAGAGCAACAACAGAAAGAATACGCAGCCCACAAAACAAAGCTGCTGCAAAGAAACACCTATAGCTACCACAAACATCCCCTTCGCCATTTCTTTTGCTTTCCTTCAATAAAAAATAAAACATATATCTTGATTTCTTTATTTAATTAAAGGCCATGGTTGGTCCAATTCTTTAAGAGAGTATTTTTATTTAAAAAAAAAAAATGGTTTCTGCGAATGGCTGTCTTACACATGCTTCGTCATTTTTCCACTTTCTATGCTAAACAATCCAAACTACATAAATTTTATACGGATTAAAAAGCTGCCCTCTGTATGCATTGCTAATAGGGGGAAATATTTAGGTAGATCCCTTAAGTTTTTTAGCCAGATTTGAATTGAATGCCGCTTCCATCAACCCTCGTCCGACTTTATCCGCTTGAAGCTTTTACTAAATAAATTTCAGTATATGGATTTTAAATTTTATAATTTCAATCTTCAAATGTTACAAAAATATGTTATATTTTTTCCACCAAAAAAAATGTTACATTTTTAAAATATGTAGAATTAGTATATAAAATATAAATACTTTAAATAGTACAAAATTTATCATGTGTAGAAATAGTAGAAATACTTTTAAGAGATACTAATGAATAAAATGTGAAAAAAAGGAGCAATGAAAGATACTGTGAACTACGGTTTTAAATTAATTGTTGATAATGTTAGAGTAATGACTTAATTCTAGGTAAAATATTTAAATAAGAAAAATATTATATTAACTATTACCCAAAAAAAAAAAAAGAATTACTACTCTACGATGACAGTTCATGAGTTGTACAACCATAAGAACATGCATGTACTGGGGTTGGTTAATTGTAACAGTGACAACAGTAAATCTTAATTATTAGATTTAATATAAATGATGAATATTAAAACAAAAAAATCATGTATTTTTTAATTGATTGTATGATTATTAAATAATTTTCAATTTTGATTTTTTAGGTATGGTTAAATAGTCAAGATTTATCTCTCCTGTTTCGCATAAAACACTTATCTGATACGCCCTCCAAAAATCATCTCTCACCTGTAACATAGCCCTTAAATTGTATCAAATGAAAAATGATCAATATAATCGGTATGGTATAATGATACTCTTTAATTAATTAATAATTATTATGTAGATTTTTCTATTTAATGGTGTGTTTGGCTTGGGAGCAAATTAAAATAGGTGGGAAACTTTATAAATAAATTCTATGTATAAACTTTTCATCCCATACCAAATATATGTGTTTGATTTATGTAATTTTCCAGAAAATTTTTATAGATAAGTATGTAATTTTATATATGAAATTTATTTATAATTTTTTTTTCAATTTTATCTCTCTCAACCAACAATAAAGTTACATGCTATACATGACTTCTTATACGGTTATACCTGAAGCCTTATCATGGCAAAATGCTTATTCACTTGGCCTAAAATGCCTCAAAACCTACCTCTTCTTGTGCCTTTCTAAGTAATTGAACTAGTGACCTCATATATATAAGATATCATTTGTTAGATCAGATTAACTACGAAGTCAAAAGCTATATCAAAAAAATGCTGCAATTTTCTAATTTTAAGGCACTAGTTCATTCAACTGGCACATTGATAACCCTTGCTATTAGGTATTGCAATAAACTAACTCATCCAACAAAAAAACAGAGAATGGGTATAAGATAAATAGTATATTTTTGGTTTTGCTTAATATTTTTAAAAAATTGTTATTAAACATCCAAGCATATCGGGATTCATAACCTTTAGAGATATATATTTTTTGTAACATTTGACATATGTGATTTTAACATTAAAGTAAACAAAATCCCAAAATACACGCCTCAGCATTTAGAACATGTTTGTCATCAATGTGTAATTTTCAGTCACGACTTATAGCATCACAAAATATATAATTTATAGTAACAAATAGTGTAACTATAACTCTATAAGTAATAACCTTAAGTATTATTCCATCCCTTTCAAAATATTTATCAATTTAAAATAAACACAAATATTAAAAAAGATAATAAATAATATTAATAATTGAATAAAATATAATAAATTAACTAATATATCCATACATATTAATTAGCATAGCATAATGTTCAAGGCTAATATTATCATCCACTTATAAGTGTCTCCTAACTAATCAACAAAAATTTGGTACATCAAATATCAATATAATATACCTGGACACAAAGGTATATTGATATTTTAATGTACCAAATTTTAGCTAATTTTCAGGAGATAATTATAAGTGGACAAAGGAAAAATTAAATAAAATGCTTTAAAAATGTGAAATTAATTAGAAATAGTATTGAAAGGAAAAATTAATATTTATTAAAATATGAAATTAATAGATATTATAAAATATAAAATTGACTGAAAATGAATAGAGATTCTTAGATATTATGAAAGAAAGTAAACAAAAATATGTTACTTTTAGTAATTAATGCTTAATACTTAAAGTCATCAATGTTGATCTTTAGCTGTGGCATCTATGCAGAATGCGGTAACTTTTAATCGCTGCAAAATGTATAAAAGTTGCTTTTACGTGAGAATGTTAAAATGTTTTAGTGATGATTTTAGTTATCGCATTAAACTTTATTCCTATTAACATGGATTTGGTCAAAACGGCTAAGCCTTTCAATCTATTAACCAAGTGTCTCGAATTTGAGTCTTGGGAGTGGAAAAATCTCTGCTGTGAGACCTAACAAAAGCCAATGTACCAATAACACTATGGTAAAAAAAACCAAACTTTAAAATGCAAATGCTGAAATTGATTTAATAAAAAAATTAAAGTAAAATGTGATTTACCCCCAACAAAAAAAACAAAATGGAAGGTGGGATACAGCGATTAAGCAGTGATAGTGACTGAAGTACATGTGCTAGTTACTTGTCCAAATAAATTACTACTTTATTCTAACTTTCTTATGCAGGACTGCTAGTAAATGAACTTTGTCATTGTGCTTTCCAAACTAAACTATTCCTAGCTCAAGGTATATATCCTTTCCCTGTCTCTCTGTATTTTGGTACATGTTAATTTGGTTAGTGATATGAGTTCCTGAAACTTTTAGGGTCATGGCCACTTTGTACTTAATTATAATAACATATTTTCTGTGACAAAGTACTTTCTCACATAACCTGTTCCTCTTCAACAAAAAGACTGCAACTCATTTGTCTGTTAATGAGAAAAAAATTCTTAGCACTATACAGCTATGCTTCTGTTCCTATAAATATGAGTCTTCAAAGGCATTTTATTCAATAAGCTTCTCATCATTGCTTGCACCACTAAATATATTTGTTATTTTGTTCCAATTGAGGCTTAATTGGTATCACACACTGCCATTTTTAGCCAAGTTGTTCTGCATGCAATAGCTGGCAATGGATATTGAGTCAACAACGCAAGTTAACAATGCTGGATTTTTGGCTCGCTGGGGTAGCTGCCTCAAAGCTTTGGCTAGTAACTTCCAGTCCAAGGTTATCAACATCACAAGAAGTATAAAGAAGACTGGGCAAGATGACCCCAGAAGAGTAATTCACTCATTGAAGGTGGGGCTTGCTCTCACATTGGTGTCATTGTTTTACTACTCGAGGCCTCTTTATGATGGCTTCGGAGTTACGGGAATGTGGGCTGTTCTCACTGTGGTGGTAGTATTTGAATTCACCGTTGGTAAGTTCAGGCATCACAAAAAGTTCCATACTTAAGCTTATTGCCCCTTTTCACATAAGTGAATTCAAGACTAATAATGCATGCAAATATGCATGTTGTTTTTCTGTTTTCAGGTGCAACCCTCAGCAAAGGATTAAATAGAGGATGTGCCACACTATTAGCTGGTGCTTTAGGGGTTGGAGGTCAACACTTAGCTACTACTTTTGGACAAAGAGGAGAACCTGTTGTCCTTGGGGCCCTTGTCTTCATTCTAGGTACTCAATAATTTCAACAAAGAAAAAATACATAAGCTTATAAAACTTGCTTCTTAAACAATGTGTGTGAGATTCTATCTTTTGTTTTAGCTTTAATTTCGAATTTCTAGTTGATTTATAATGCTAATTAATTTGTTTTGCGCTTACTATGTATGCAGCGGCAGGGTCTACGTTTTTCAGGTTTTTCCCAAAGATCAAGGCAAGATATGACTATGGGGTGGTGATATTTATATTGACATTCAGTTTGGTAACTGTGTCCGGATACAGGGTGGAGCAACTCTTCGAGCTTGCCCATCAGAGGCTGTCAACGATTTTAATAGGTGCAGCAACATGCATGGTCATCTCAATATTCGTTTGTCCAGTGTGGGCAGGCGAAGATCTTCACCAGTTGGTTGCTTCCAACATAGAAAAGCTTGCCAATTACCTAGAAGGTATGCATATATATATGTGAGTGTGTGTGTGTGTGTGTTTGACCCATATGCAATGAGTTTTCATGTTTTCTTTTGAGTTTTATATGTGCACATATATGTATCTAAAACTCCTACGTCATTCTCAGGATTTGAAGGAGAATATTTTCATTGCTTAGGGGATAAAGAGAAATCTGATAAGTCAGCTCTCCAAGGATATAAAAGTGTTCTCAGTACCAAAGCAAATGAAGAGTCCTTGGTGAGCATATTCTTTTTATTTTTTTGAATAATAGTGGTATTTGTACTCATTTTATATTCTATACTTTGTAGGAGTCTAGGATGAGTATCAAAAATATTTTTCTTCTTTAAGATATATCATTTAACATTTTCGTTCTCTGGATTGATCAAATGTTGACTCCCTGAATTCCACACCATCCACAGGCAAATTTGGCAAGGTGGGAACCTGGACATGGCAGTTTTCGTCTTAGTCATCCTTGGAAGCAGTACTTGAAGATTGGAGCACTTGCTCGGGAATGTGCTTACAAGATTGAAACTCTCAACACCTATCTTAACCCCGAAATCCAAGTAATGCATCGTTACTTTCCACATGGAAAACATATATTTTAGTTTAAGCGCACTTTATAATTTATACAACTAACTGAGGCCTTTTACACTTCAATATCTATAAATCAAACTTTTCTTTTATCTCGACTAGCTAGAAGCTGATATGTATGCATTTTGGCTACTTCAGGCATCTCTGGAATTCAAGTGTAAAGTTCAAGAACCATGCACAATGATGGGTTCAGAATCCAGCAAGGTGTTGAAAGCTTTATCTTCATCAATCAAAACAATGACAGACCCATCTCCCGCTAAATGCCACATAGAAAATTCTAAGACTGCAATTAAAGACCTCAAAATTGCACTTGAAACCATCTCACTGGAAGAAATAGAACTCCTAGCCATAATCCCAATTGCCACAGTTGCATCAATACTAGAAGAAATCACCAAGTCCGTGGAGAAGATATATGAATCCGTTTCCGAGCTCTCTCTCTTAGCCAATTTCAAGATTGTTGAACCCAATGTCTCGCCAGAAAAGCCACAACACTTACTTCACCGAGGCATCATAAATCCCGTTTTGGACATTGATACCGCTGACCAAGTTGAAATAACGATCCATGACATAAGTACAGACTCACCAGAAAAGAAAATGCACCACCAAAAAGTCCTGTGCAGATGTAAATTGTTGTCATTAACTTGAGACTAGTAACTGTCACTCAACTTTTTTATTCCTTAGTTGAGTGAGTAGTCTCCAACCAAATTTTACCCTTGTAATGTGGAATGCTATGTATATTAAGCGACGAAGCATTTTCATATTCTTCCCTAACTTGTATCCCTGAATTTAGTTTCTTCTTCTATTCCTTTCATTCTTCTGTGCTCTACTGTGACAATTTACGTTATCTGCCTATCTGTCATTTTATTTGCTCAATTACCAGAAAATAATATGGAAAACTAGCAATGCTCTCAGCCACATTTGGTGCTGTGCTTTCCATGTCCCTCATAATACTCACGAGAAATACCTGTGTATTTTAACTTATAGTGTTTAAAAATTATATAAATAGTCAAGAATGAGCTATTATAAATGTTCTGGAGCACATATTAAATGTGTTAGGACACAATATTTATCGAGCACACATATGTTTTCTACTTTTGACGGTATTAATTATAAAGCCACAAACAGTGCACCAAATTAAACCAGGAAGTTGAAACAAATTGACTGGCCATTATGGTTTCCTTGTGTATGCCTGGAACGTAGTGTAAAGCAAGTTGCTGGATGGCAAGAACAAGTAGGGCCTTAAGTATTTCACAACAAAGATAAAGAGAAAACATGCTTTATCGAAATAAAAAAGGTACAAAATAAATGGGTAAAAGGGGAACGAAAGTACATTTGTGATTTAAAGGAGATCCACTAAGAACGGTATGGAGTTACGCAGAATATAATAACAGTAAGTACGGATTAATGATGTACAAGAAGAATGATGCTACCTTAGATGGTTAGCTAAACTGGGTATGAGTGTATGACCAATGGGCCAATCAACCTTCATAAGTGGTACCTATTTTAGCCTAAGCATATAAGGTAACATCATTCTTTTATATGCAGTGAAATAAAGTATTTGAATCATTAGCATCATCTAAAATACTTTTATGCATTTTGCAATTTTACTCTAAAACACTTTTTCTTTTCCTCTTTTAATTTCTTCTCTGGAATCAAATTCACAAGCACATTCTAAGGGAATCCAAAAATAGTGAGAAATTGGGACAAAAAGTCATTATTGTACCTGACTAAGTGACATGAAACTCTAAACATGAACCGTACACATTAATGACAAGCATGCATGTAGGTTATGTATTTTTCTTTATCTGTTTCTTTATCACGACCTAGTACAAAATGGAGGCGTTCCCTACTTCCTATATTATTTACCAAAAGCTTAAGTATGAAGATCTTGATTTTCAAGATTTTTAATCCCAATTTTGAATTTGTAAAACCTCCTGGATAAACAACTTTACTACTTAACATAGCATTTGACACCTTTAAAAGGAGAATGATTATTATTTTTTTATTGTTAAAAAGCCTCAACTACTCTTCCTATGAATGAGAGGAGTAAAAGAGTACATCAAACATCAAAGATACGCGAGAAAGAAAAAACCATACTTCAAGACATAACGAAAACATACCACCCAAAACATGAAAAGATACATATACCTGATATTCAAAATACAAAAACATCATATGAACACGAAATAATGCATCGTATGAATCTCAACAAGCGAGAAGCAGCTAGAGCCCCACAAGGGTTTTTTTTTTCCTTTTGGGGGCAACACTTCACCAACGCCCTTAACCATCATAGAGAGAGCACCAACAACGCCATACCAATGGCAAAAGCATAAATCAGAAAATTAAACCCTTAATCAACGACATCAAAGCACCGAGACACCGAATGCTAGTTGAAAACCAATCATAAACAAGCAACCACAAACACAAATTAAACCGGCCAAAACACAAAACTCAACCAGATCCAACACCTCATGGTCACTTCACCTCGAATTAGAACAAAAGCATGAAAACGTGCACCAAAATTGAAGAAAGTGTGAGTCGATCTAAAGCCTTGACAAAGATGGTTGAAAAAGACCTGCAACAGCTCTTAAAAAACAGAAGCCTCGTTAGAGAAGATAAAATTATACATTTAATAATTGTCAATAAAAACTTATAATTAAATATTTTCAATGACCACTTTATACCAGAGTTATCATTTTTAACAACACTTCTATTGACGTTTTTAATGTTTGAATTGTTGAAAATATTCATTTTCTTATAAGTAATGATGACTTGTTGTTAAGTGATTTAAAGAAGTGGAATTAAGAGACATTGTTCCAAAGAGAGAGTAGCAGTAAGAATTCTGAGTATTTAATTAACAATATACCCCGTATATTCTGAGACATGAAAACAATATACTCACGTATATTCTGAGTATTAAATTTAAAATAATAGTAAGAAATATCGTTCCAAAGAGAAAGTGGGTTCTGAAACATGGTAACCACAATTTCAATTTACCAATCCCAGACTGCAATAAGAATGAAGCAGCAATTTATGTATTCCTAGTTAATCAGAAAAAAGGTAAACAGGAATATACATGCATATTGAACTCTTATATTTTACTTAGACAAAGGATAATAAGACAAAGTATACATAAAAAAAATTGTGCTAGTACACTTCTGCGTTCTGTCTTCCAATAACACAGACAAGCAGCGCGTAGCTAATATAATAATACATGAGCTCAAGCCATGTGGCAGACTGAACATTATCCTGCTACTGCATCACTTGGATCTTAAAAAATGACGTGGAAATATGTAAATATACTAAAAACAGGTTATTAGATGCATGAATTTATCAAAAGTATATTCGAGAAAGATACTCAGCGTTAGCAGAGCTTGACCCTTTGAAATGTTGAATTAAATAAAATATAATAATAATTTGAAGTTAATGGGTATATCTCTTTTAGGTATTTTCAACATATATTAATTGTCACAAAAATTTATAAGTATTTTTAATATTATTTTAGATCAAAATTATTTTTCTTGATAACACTTTTATTAATATTTTAATTTGTGAAAACTATTGAAATGTTCATTTTTCTTATAGTGTTAGTGATAGTTGTTGGTCATTAGAAAGAATATTGTTCGAAAGTTAGAGTGAGTTATTTGTTACCTAGAAGAATAATATTAGGTTTATGGAATTAGTGTAAATTTTTGTTTAGCATACAATTGAGACAATTGCTCTTGTTAATTGTGATAATTGTATAATGTGTAATTTTTTTTAAAGTATTATGAGTAAGAGACAAATAAAATTATTTTCTTCAAATAGAGTTCACATTTTAACCAATATAAATTAGAGATATGAGTCGATATAAAATTTCATGCAACATATGTATAAATATCATGCTTTCTTTTTTCAACATATATGTAGTCTCTTTAAATATAGTACTCTTCCACTCTAATATCAAATTGGCTGAAATTTTTTTTAGTTTGCTAGAAATTGGAAATGAAAGAGACGAGGTTTAATTTAGAATTTTCTTTCAAGAGCAAGGATTTTTCTGTATAATTAACATCAATAACCCTTTCGGACTAATTAGGTGAATTAAGAACCCAATATTTGTATATTGGTAGATCCGATGTATCAGAGTACAAGCTCCTCTCTCCAAGAAACTAAAAGTGAAGGTAAACAAAATTACAACAACTTTGTACATAAAATAAAGAAAATATTGCTTTTCACTCCATGAAATGAAATATAAGTTATGTACACTTTAAATTCTAAGCTTTAAAAATATGCAATTCGACATCTATTTTTTCAAATGTGTAAATTTACAAATTTGCTTTTCTGTTAATTTTTTTCATCAATTGATGATTATAAAAATATAAGATATTGGGTTACATATTTAGAAAAATTTAATGGTCAATTTATAAACGTTCTAAAATTTCAAGATATAGTGCACTTATTTGATTAACAAGCAGATTTATGAAAATTTAAAGGAAAAATTTACATGTTTTTAAAATTTAAGGGATAAAGTATATATAATCTATAGCTGTGGCTCCTAAAATAAAAAGTGTCCAGCCGGATGGTAAAATTAAAGATAGAGCAGAAATGACATGAGCCTTTTTGTGTTAATCATTCGTGATTTGATGAATGCTTACGTGTGCTTCTGCTTTTTAATTTCAATCGTGTACTTCAAGAGATGTTTGGTTATCGTACACATACCACGCAAATTTTGTCACAAGCTACAGATTTTAAGTGGACGTAGCGTGACTCCAGGTATACATTCATTCCCATCTCTCAATTCCTATATATCAACTTTCAGATCCCATAACTGTTCCCTGATAGTAAAAGACTAAAAGTAGTTCATGCATTTCTGCACTAGCCATATACTTAATAGTACAGAATAGCAGAAGTATGGGCTAAATCAGCTTAATCACAACCAGGAACTGGAAGATTCCAGTACCATACAATTCCACAGGGAATGACTTATGAGTTATATATCATGAAACCTAATTCTTAGTAGCAGGGTTACCAGACTTGGCCAATGGGAATCACATGCGCTGTGAAATTAAGCGGTTATTAAATTTAATTTAATTAGCTAGCACGTGCACCGCACGCCATTTTTACAGCTGTGCCTGAAAATAAACTTCTACTTCTGCATCAGCATAAACGAAGTCTTTTTATTTTAAAAATTTTCTGATGTAATCAATTTTTTTTAAAAAAAATTGTCAAGTTGACATTGACAAAGAATATATTGTTGGAAAAATATAAATAAAATAACATATCAAATAAAATTAAATAAGATAAGAAGTAATTTGACATAATATAAATTATCAGTCACAAAAATTAAAAAATTAAATATGACAAGTAAATAACACAATTAAAATATAGTAGAGTGGCTTATTGAATTTATTGACTGCCTAAATTTAACTTAAGAGGATTTTAGGATTATCGATCATCTAAATCCAAATGGTTTTAGCTAATACTTCCGATGATCCAATAATCACTTCTCACTAACTCTGCACTTAAACTAGTTACAATAGAAACAACTTACAAGAATTTGCTGAAGGGAACCAATTAAACTTTAGTAGAAGAAAAAATTGTAAGAGTTGATAAAACATAACACATGAACTCTAATTCATCTCTCACAAAAAGGCATTGTAAGAAACACTATTTATAAAACATGTATGTCTTCTTCACATTGCCCACGTCCAAATTCAATACTCATTACATCAATATATAAACCTCCAACGTTAAGAAATTAAGCTTCTGATATTGAAACGTTTTTGTCATTAAACTATTTATAAAGTCTTTTTATTAACTTTGCTTAAAATATGGGACAATGAAACCAATAATTGCAACGTAAAAAAGCATACAACGTACATGTATTAATATTATATTTGTAAAGTAATATAGCTAAAGAATGAAAACATAAATTTAATAAATACTATAATATATAATTAACTTTGAAATAAGATAATATTGATAATAAAAATACAACATATATTGCTGGTCAAAAGTTGATAAGCTAAAGGAAAAATGATTGGTTCTCAATAAAAGGTTATATACTGATGTTAGTGTGTGGATTTGGCACCGAGCTAGATATCCTAGACCCCCTTATATGATTTATTTATTTTCAGCTCCCTACTTAGTTCGACATAGAAATAAAATTAAAACTGCAAAAAGAAATTGAAAAAGAGAAAACATAGAAGAAGAGGCAAATAAGAATTAACTAATTGGGCACTACCAAAAACGAAGAAACTAATTGGTTCGGATCTAACTCTAATTGGATATTAAAAATTAACTAAACTGATTACACTTTACACTTAAGAAGTTAAAGTGTACAGATATAGTAATTAATGAAAAAAATTAAAAAGAAACAAAATAATATATATTTATGATCTAATATATAATTTTTCATTAGAGCCAAATTTAAATTGAATTATTGGGTTTTTTTTTTGTCAAGAATTCTTTGGTCTAATATAAATGTCCGATGGGCCTAATTTTGACTGATCAATCGGAAGGCTAGGAGCCTAGGACACAAAAAAGTCAAAAAGTCAAGGTTGAGGTTGGTTCCAAAGCCGCCCACGTTTAAGTGTGAGCAGGACAAATAGTACCTGCTTCGTCTCCCCTCGGTACGAGGTAATGCCATGCCACGTTCATTCCAAACGGGGCGTGACAACTGTTGAATACTTGTGCTAGCCATAAAAACACGAAAGGAAAAACACTAGTTGAAATCCTCAAATGCTACATAGCAAAACAGAAATAGATTTTTGGCACCAAATTTACTTTAGTAATTGTTAGTCAAACAGTGCTCATTGCCCACTGACTTCATGATTTCTGCCTACTCCTCTCTTTTCTGTTAATTTTGTTCTCATTTTTCATTAGCTAAAATACTGATTTGTACTGTTTGAATGAGAATTTTTTATTTTTTCATGCTAAAGAGCATTGCTGATAACGAAAATGATGGCAATGCCCTTTTTTTTGTATTAAAAAAATTATAAAAATGAGAAAGGATCTCATTCCAAGGTGGAGGCACAGCGAGAGACAATGCTATTTATTCCTTCCCACAACGCTATCTAAATATTTTAGTTAATGAAAGTTGAAAACAAAATAAAAAGAAGAGAGAAAGAGAGGATTGTCAAACAATTTGGGTTAAAGAACATTTTCAAGTTACGCGGGTCAAACATTTTGTAAAACATTTTGGGTTACCAACATTTTACTCCGAATTACGTGGGAGAACGTCCATCTTTTGCCATTACATGGTAGAAGTTACACTAGCATTCTACATATGTATTTTGACGATATTAAACTACATCACTTACAAAAACAAAACAAAAACAAAATTATGGACTGAAATCTTATCAGGCTCCTAATTACAACCAGTAACTATGAAACAAGCCGAAACTACAAAACCTATTCACCAGCCACTGATAAAATTTTCTACCTACAGGCATGGGATGAAGGCTTTTACAGTGTTGCTAGTCACAAATATACTCCTCCACAAGTTCAAACTAGCCAATATATTCACCAGCCATAGATAGGATTTTCTACCTGTGGAGGCAAGAGATTAAGGTCTTTACAGTGCTGCTTGTCATAGTCACGTGTCCCAGGTATTGCTCCAGTACATAACCTTAAGAATTCGTTCCCCGTGAAACAGTAGTGAGCAAATGCTAAGCCACCATCAACTACTTCTGACAGATTAGGCATTGACATCGACTTGGCAATCAGCATTCCATTGTCTTTGCTTGACTTTGCTCCATCATTTTCCTTGTTCGAGATTTTGTCAATCTCGGAATATTCCATGAATCTTTGAGTAGCTGCCTCCCAAGAAAGTTGATATCTTTGCTCAGGTGTAAGAGGATAAGGATCCTTTTCTAATGCTTCCTTTACTTTTGCCACGAAGTCTTCGGATGTCTTGTAAGTCAAACAGTTGGGGAATGACCTGAAGAACTCGTTTGATGGATGATCAGCACAAACTACAAATTTTCCCATGGCAAGTGCCTCAGCTGTAGCTGTGCACAGCACATCGCTAATGCTAGGATTTATGAACACTTTGTACCTTCAAGAAAGTAGATAAATAGTTTCAACAGGAGAACCAAATTTAATAGCAGCAAGTTCAGTATTAGTATCTTGGTGCATGAAGCACGAACATGTATGATATGTAGGTGAAGGTGCATTTATACAGGTATTAAAAGGATAATTTTGGACGTTGCACTTTTCTTAACACAACCAATTCACAATATGAAGATGGGGTAGGTAGAAGATAACTTGCTTCCGTGTTGCAATAGATTAAAAAGTAAGTTTTCCCATTTCATTTAGATATTTTACATAACAAACTGACGAAGTGTTGATCTTTCTAGTTAATCAGTTTTCAAATTATTCTTACCCATGAAGAGAATCATCTGCATGGTCTCTTCCTTTCTGAAAGTTGAGATTCAAATCCAACTTTCTAGCTGCACTCTGAACTTCATTAGCATCCTCACCGGTTCCAAATACATCCAACTTGAAGCCATCAAGGTCAGTCTTATGCATTGCCAATAAATCTATCAACTCTTTATATCCCTTTGCCCATACCATCTTTCCCAAGAAATATGCCCCTTTTGTGAAGGCTTTCTGCCCTTGCTCCCTCTCTGCAGCAATCTTCTCTCCAATTTTTAAGAACTTGGGATTCACACCATGAACATTGCAAATTATAGACTTGGGCAAATCCTGAGTGGCAGCTGAGAGTCGAAGAACCTGAATATAAAATGATTTAGTTCCTAAAGTCTTGTTTAATTCTCTTCTGATGATAGAACTATGTGACAAGTTTATCAAGAGAAACTCAAAAATAATTCCTAATTATCACCCAAGTTAATCCAATCTAACATACTATGATGATAAGTATCATACCTTGTGGCAGTATGCTCTTGCAACCAAGTTGTTTATGTGTTTCACAAGGAATGCCTGGAGTGCTCCATTTTTCTCCCTCTTGATGTATTCTAAATAATTTGTATGGACAACACCAACAACATGGTTGAATTTGTCTGTCCAACGCTTACCGTGATGATACCAATTCAAATGTTCTGGTTCTTCCAGGATAGCAATGTCGGCATCCCTGGATGGTATAAATTGAGAAGTATCTCCAGCAGGTATAATACTTCGTCGTGCTTTTGAAAACTATGTACAAGAAGGAAAGAGTGTTAGAATTGACATCAATGACATGAAGAATTTTAGAATACTAACTTGATCAAAAAGTTACCTTCCCAGGATAAAAAGAAATTTTGAAGTCTGGCTTAAAACCAATCCTTTCCTCAAGCCAGTTACGTATATAAACTTCCTGCTCTTCTGGTGAAGTAAAAGTGAGATTGCCAGGATAAACTAGTTCTTGATCCGATTTACAAAGCCATGGAACCAGTAGAGTGACTTTCTGCTTTGCAGATTGTGATAAATATGCAGCTCGAAACAGTGGATTTACAGCCGTTCCTGTCATCCAAGGAAGACTAGCAGTTGTGACTATTGCAACATGTCTTTCATTGTCTGATGGATCATGCTTTGCATGGTCTGTCCAGAATCCACCATCATTCCGGTGCCCTGTGCTCTGAAGGACACTTGCTATTCGCAAATCCAATTCATCATGTATGTTTCCACTCCCAACAATAGAAGACTCTTTCCCAGAAAGCGATTGCAATAGAAGTTGGTTCTTGCGTTTGCTATACAAGCTTTCCACTATCTTGTCACATATGTCTGTAATGCAATCACATTTGGACAAATCACCAAAAGTTAATGGAAGATAACATCAACTATACACTTGCTGAATAGCATATTTGGTACGTCTTTCTTAGTTTCTTAAGCCAGAAATGCTATAACCAAGAAGTAAACCTATAATCCTACCTCCTCATGAATGTTGATCTTGCACCAAATTTCACAAAATTTAAATAACTATATGAATGTGATCAAACAGTATATATTTTCACTTGCTTGAAAATCACATGACACATTAATTTAATGTGTTAATGGAACACAGAAGTAGAAAACAGTATTGGATTAGTGCCAAAATAAGCCTGATAGGTGTGACCTAGATTTTCATCTCAATGGAGTACAAAATGATATGGGAATAATATGAAATTTTAAAAACATGATTTATGCAAGTATTCTTTCACTTCAACAGTAGATTTTATGAGAAAAATATCTTAGAGTCATTCATTGATGGATTTTGTGACACATTCAATGATGAATGTGTAATGAGCCTTTTACGCAATCAGCCATGGGATTGAATGTATGCTTGACATAAACCATGCTTATAAAATCTTAGATTAATCCAAGATTGTTCTCCACTCGCTCACCTTATATCAAAATTAATGTATAATATGATTTCTCAAGCAAATGAAATATCTAGCTCTTGATACATGCTTGAAGTTATTTGAATTTCATGAAATTTGATGTTAACCAAGCTAAATTCAGTGCGCTGATTAACTGCAATGATTTCTACAAAAAGTTATTATAAGGTGTAAGTGTGTCAATTTTTAGTGTCCTTGAATAATAGTCTCCATCTACTCACCATGTGCATGCCCTTGTTACAAAGTTGCACCAAATGAGTGACTATGGTAATTCACATTGCTGAATAATTAAGGAATGATGCAGCAAACAAATATATCAGACACTGATGCCTTCTAGCTTGCCAACCACACAAGAATAACACTGTAATACAGCTTAGCAAGATAAATGCGAAAAGAAGGGGGAGGAAAAAATGCCCAAGATAAATTATTTAAGTCTAAATATATTCGGAAGCATTGCATTGGCAATGTTCAATGCATCTAATTTCCACTAACAAGGGAAAAAAACCAACACCAAGTGTTTGACAGCAGACATGCAAGAACTTTTGCAGATTCTTTGCTCCCATTTTATTACCCGTAAGGGGGGGGATGTTATATAATTGCTTAAGACTTTAGGAAAGAAGGGAACCCAACTTGGTATTGAACAATGGAAACAACAATATTGAAACAGAAAAGCTGGTAGACACATGAAAGAGAGATATAGAAATGGAGTATACTGATGTATTAATGGGGAGGAAAACTAATACAAAATGCATAAACAGAGGGAATCCTGAGCACTATAGCAGCTTAACTCTCCCAAGTGTCTAAGCCAATATTCTGCTAACCAACTTTCCTATTCCCTTCCCTTATATACTATTCACATCGGCATGTGCATATGCTGTTACAACCCTTACCCCACAAGTATTCTGTTACAATCCTCTCATAGCACACTCACACTCCACGCACAAAGCACACAAACATCACAGTCACACTTCTAACACTTTTTTCTCACTCATACTTCAATAATTACAATTAGGGCCCATTGTGCTTGGCCCAATTCCATTGGTTTCTAACAAAAGCACTTTCAATTGCAAGAGAAGATGTTGATAGAAAACATCACTTATCAAAACAAAATACAGACAAATCATTCACATATGATATATAAAGTGAGATAGCATTGCAATGAAATCCATAAAAGTTAGGTATAACTATGTACCTCTTCTAACTCCAAGTTGATCCAAGAATGGTCCCGATTGTTTAACAAAGTAGGCCAGAAGTTCTGGTACGTCCAATGGCGGCACTTCCTGAAACAGAAGTCAAGGTGAAAATTTTAGCCATATTTCATGATTGAAATCAAGGCCCCAAGTTTAAATATACAAGATCCAGTTGACAGGAAAGTTAATGACATGTGTGAATGCCATCCTTATCATGAAACCAAGTATTTGAGTATAGCATTCTTATCATGCTTGAATCTCCTAGCCCCCATTTCTTTATCACCTAATGTATTTAATCTTCTCGCAACTAATCATTCTGATGTCTAAATTGAAACATAACACTGCTCACATGAAAATGACACCAAGTGTAAAAATTAATGCCCACTAACAGAAGGAGACATTTTTGGATACATAGCTGAAAAAATCTAAAGAGTTATGGCTCTAAGGGCACACGAGCTTGTGTGTTCTGTAAGGTATACTATGTATGCACAGTGGTACAAGGATAGTTAAGAGTTTTCCAGTCACATTCAAGATTTTCTAGTTTCTTTCCACAAAATTGCACAATATTTGACCAGGTAAGTTCATATGAACCAAAGAAATAAAGCAAATTAGGAACAAACCTTTGAGTCATGAGGATCCTTGACCATTGATTTCTGCAACAAACAAACATACAAATTCTTAGAAAGAAAGCAAATATCAAATTTATGTTCAAAAGTGCAAAAAGCCAATTATCATCAATCACGAAAACCGTTAAATATACAAATTACTGAACATTGATGATGTTAAACAGCCATACAACATTTAATGGTAGATGCTAGTTAGTCACATGCATATGCTTGACATGTAATTCCCTAAAAAAAAAAAAATCATAATATCCACTCCATCCCAACCAACAAACAGCTTGAACTCACTTCCCTCCACTAATGAACCATCCCCAAAAGGTGGAACTTGCAAGGGTCGTGTCAATTTTTCTTTTCGCAATGAATCATTAAATTTAGCAAAATAAGCACAGTCAAGCAGCAACAACAGCAAACAAATGCAATTTTATGGCTACTAAAAGCTATATCACCCATCAAGATCTACCAGTATCCCAACAACTACCATCATAAGAAATAATTTTAACAGGAAATAAATCCTCCTCCTAACAACAACATGAATCCAACTGTACACATCATTTTCACTAGAAGAGCTGCTTTGATGAACAACCATAGATTAGCTAGACGAAAGAGTCTCTATCCAAATTCTCTTTGTAAAAACCATAGTTTCTGCTCTCCAGGAACAAGAGTCCAAAAATAGTTTCTGCTCTCCAGGAACAAGAGTCCAAAAAATAAAAGAAAAAAATATGCATAGCAATTGAACAACATAACCCCTGTGCAAAAAACCATCTCTAGGATTAGAAAGTGTGAAAACTGAAATAATACAAAAGCAACCCACATGCAATTCAAGCTCAAAGTAAACTGAAAAAAAAAAAACACCAAAAACCCCATAATTCACAGTAAGGAAGTTCCAAAAAGAGAGGAAAATTATAGAAATCAAAGAGGGACAGACATACCAAGCTTGCCTTGACTTTCTCCACGAATTCATTGTTCTTGAAGCCATCGAAAATCTCAGAGGAGGAACTTCGCTTCTCAAACTCCTTGAACCTGCTCTTCAACGCTCGAATTGGCTCCCAATCACCACCACTATCACCTTCTTCCCCAACCCCAACCCACTCCCCCAAAAATCCTTCAAGCTCAGCCTCCTCCCACTCTTCCCCTCTGCAAACCCACAGTTCCACCGCCATCTTCTTCCTCCTCTCCTTCCTCAACCTCCGAAACGATGGCGTTTCGAATGGCGGACAAGTCAATCCTAATTCGCGTTCTCGGGCGCCACTTCTCCAGAACCTTCTTGCTGAATTCAGGGAAGAGTACGCCCTCCGAATCTCCGACAGCTTCGGCTGAAGCTTCTTCACGAAATCGATCTCCGCCGGCGGCGGAAGTGTCCCGGCGGAGCGCATGGCCGGCACGGCGAAGGGCGGAGCCGCCGAGTTGAAGAAGTTCTCGAGCTCCCTGTCAAACGACGTCGCTAGGTTCTTGAACGAGTTGGCTCGGTCCCTCATGAGCCTGAGATCCGCGTCCGCCGAGTCACGAACCTCCCGCCAACCCTTCGACAGGAACGAAAACGCGTTCGAAGAAGGGGAAGGCTGGCGCTGGGTCGCCATGGCCCGAACCTCAACCTAACCTCCTCCCAAACCTGAACCCCGCACCTGACCCAAGCAGAGAGTTTTCTTTTTTTCTCTGTGGTATTTGTTTTGGTTTTTGAGAATGCGGACTATGCTTGGGAAGAAGACGAACAAAGTAGAGAGAGAGAGAGAGAGAGAGAGAGGGAGGGTAATGTTTGATGAGTGGAGATTTTTCTTTAACGGTTGGGATTTTGGGACAGTTCCGAAATTCTCTGGAACCGTGCTTGTACATTTGTTGTTCCACGTAGGATGTCGCGGCGTTTGTTGACGAGATTTCGTGTGGTGACGTGGAGGATCACATACTTCGATGACGTGGCGGAGCTGGGTTGGATGATTTGGACTGGTGGTAATTGTGGAGGGAAGAATATTCTGGTCGGTGAAGAGATATATGCTAAGTACGAATAAGGATGTGTTTCGTTTGAACCTTTGAGGAATTTGGGGCCTGAGTGACAGTCACAAGTTTCTTGCTTTCGCGGTAACCTGGACGCCATTGAATTGAATCATAAACAGACCCACAACTCTTAATTGTGAACCATTAATTTCGCCGCAATGTCAATCCCAAAGTGGTGTTTTGCCTAAATTTCGTAACATTAATAGTTGAAATCCTTCATTTAATTCCTTTTGTTTTCATTTCAAAACGTGCTACTAGGTTCAAAGAATAATGCAGAGAATTTTAAAAAGTCTTTTTCTTTTTGTGGTTTGTTTAGGGAGAAGAAAAATGCAATTACTCGGAAGTAAATTCACTTGTTGAATGGGGTAAAGATGTGAGTTAAAGTCAGACGATGTAATAATAATAATGAGTTAATAATGCAATACGTTTAACATCCATCATCTAAGATCAACTTCATTGCAAGCCAAACAACGTCCCAAGTTGCAAAGGTACTCATGAAGGGATTCACAATGGTGATACATTGCAATGAGAAGTACAGTAATGAGGGATTTCAAAATTTTTTACTTTTAATTTAAGTTAAAAAATTAATATCAGAAAAATAATATTATTAATATGTAGAGGAATTAAAGTTGTACATTAATAATAATGAGTGTTAGACTTAACAGTCCAACAACATAATAATGCTTACAAACATGTGATGGTGTGGTGGAAGCAAATTGTGTTTGACAAAGCAGTTGACATCAACAGCAACGGCAAGGAACTACCATGCACGATTCTCTCTCTTCTCTTAGCTGTGAGCAAACAATTGATCACCGGGTTTTTCAGCTTCTTGGGGGACCTAGCAAGACAATTTCTACCGTTGCTTGGACAGATAAAGGTAGGCCTCCTTTTCTCACACACTATAGATGTAATTTGACTCATTTGGAAGCTACTCCGACCCAACCCCTTTCCATGCGTTCGCTTCACATCACACATCTTTGTGTGGTTTGCTGCTTACACATACCATTATCATTTTGTGGGCTGCTACGAGTGTGAACCCACTATCTTTTGTCCCATTGTGTGTTTCATATTTTATTCGTTTAGTGATGCTTCAATCACGCGACACGCGGGTCAAGTTCTAGACTTCTTCCAGAATGTTTCAGACACTGACATGCTCTGCAGCTGCCAAATAAATGAGGTTTTTTTTTGGGTCATGGATGAAGATTATTTATGGGCAGCACAACTCAAGGTAGAAGGCCTATCGTCAACTTTTTCAGCCATTTGGGCCTCTAACAATTGGGCCAGACGTCAATACCAATGCACACCAAGTGCTTTTGCCTTGTTTAACCTTTCACGACCCAAAATAAACCCTTCATCCACCATCCGACCAAAACCTCGGACCAAAAACATAGACCTTTCATCCACCTCGTGAGCTGAAAAAAAAAAAACTTTCATCTTTCTCTTGGGCCACAAACAGCAAACACTTTTGTTTCATCCACCTCAGACCAAGACAAAGAACGTGTCATCTACCTTGGCTAAAAGAGTAATATTATTTGGACTCACAATATGAAACGCGTCAACACTCCATCTATCCTTTGAATGACGTTGGATTCAAACTAAGTGAAATCCACGCTTATTTAAGAATGGATAAGTGTATTGAAATGTAGATAAATTATAAGTACAAATAATATTTCTGGAGAAAAATAGAAACATTTCATCCACCACATGACAAAAGAAAACACTGTTCATCCATCAGACTAAGCAATGCTTTCCATTGCTACTACTAATGGGATAGTTGACCCCACCCCTTCTAAGGTGATGTCCGGTAGTATACCTTCCTTTTTCCTTTTTTATTTTCCATTTTGATTTTTTGTTTTAGGGTTTGTTTGGTTCAATTTCTTATTCATTTATAATAATTCTAAATTACAACATGACACTTAAAGGTAATTCATTTAATTATATTCTCTTCGGTCCTTAATATATGTTATTTTTAGATTATACATATGAATTAAGGTAATTGTTGCATCATATTAATCTTCTAAAAAATGAAAGTAAAAGACACATCTATCATTCAACCCTTATTCTCTCTTCCATTAAATATTCTAATAAATTTATCTCAACTCATTCTCTTTTCAATTTAAAAAAGGGATAAAACCAAAGAAGAGAAATCAGATCACAATCGGACCGATTCAATTGGGAACGGGGCACCTTTTCAGTTTGGTCAAGTGCCCTCAATCGTTGGAGCCAAAAACGGGACAAAACCAACAAATCATAAATAGGCTTGGTTTTTCAGGTTGGCCGGTTCAGAGACTTTTATTTATTTTTCTTGCCAAACTTGTTGTTCTGTTTTTGTTAATAAAAAAAATCATAAAAAGGAAATGAAGCAAGTGCATAACGCACGCAATGACTGATGAGGTCTTCTTATTAATGACGTCCTCTGTGGTGGCTGGTAAGATCTTCTTATTCACTCTACAGAACGTGGCCACGCTTAATGCCAAAAAAGGAAAGCCCAACACCACCGCCATTCGCTCTGCCTCTGCGATGCTCCCGTAGTCTATGCTACCCTCTTACCGTAGAAAAATAAAAAAACAAATGACAGCAAAAAAGAAACACACCAAGTGCTCGAAAAAGATAAAAACAAGAGGGAAGAAACAAGTTATATGCGGCGCATCATTAGTCATAGGAGTATTCGGTTTTCAGCAGCAAAGGATGAATGGATCGAGATAATATCCTAAATAAAATGAGCACACCTAATATTTTCTTATGCTAATAAGCATCCAGCACATATAATGGAGATGTAATTTAGGATTCACATGTTAGAAACCTCACAAGCATAAAACCTAGGACAAATTTTGTTTAGATGGGTACAAATTTAAGTCAAATTTAAACACACATACTTGCATAATAGTTGGTAGGATCCATATTATACAATTGTATTTTAAATAAAGTTGTTGAGACTTATTTTGTTATAAGTGTGTCTAAAGTCTAAACATGAGTGGACTGTAACCAAAAATGAAAAATAAACATGACTGGACAATAAATTCGCTGGCAACTACGTTTTGTTTTGTTAATTGTTATGTAACTACCACGACCCCTCCCCACAGGCGTTAATTTAGTACTTCCTGTCACACTCCCTTCTTTACAACTTGGATTAGCTTAGATTATTATTCATTAATTTTAATTTGTTGACTATGATATCACGCACTTGTCCACTTCTTCCACTCTCGCAACACAGCTGAGGCACAAGATGCAGCAGCCGGGGCAGAAGCGACCTTCGCGAACTCGGCGAAGAGGATATATATAGCATACACGTGTTAGATCTAAATCTTCTAACCTCTTTTTCTTGGTTTTTGCTATGTGATGGAAGAAGCTTAGATTTCATCAACGTCTTGGTGCTTTCAAATTTGTAATCTTGGCATAATGGTCCATCAGCTGTTTGGTTAGTTCCAAAATCAAAGCATATATTTGTTTTGATTCCACATATGCAACAACTTTGAGTAGGGTTTGGGGCAACGATAGAGAGAAGGTGGAGCTAGTGGTGGTAGTGTGCGTGTTGAAAAGTGCTGAGAATTGAGAAATGAAATAAATCTTGAATTAAAATGAAATAAAAAATTTAAAGAAAAAGTTTTGGATTTAGCTACTGGAAACATTTGAGCAAGGAAGAGAGAATATAAAAGTGTAGATGAAGAAGAAGAAGAAGAAGAAGAGAGAAAGAGTAGCGTAAAACAAATTGATATATAAAAGTTAGGAAGGATAAAAGGAGTAAAATATAATATATTAAAGTTTTATATTTTTTAATCAAAATCAACACTTATGTTAAATACTCCAGTTGTCATGTTATCCTCCTTCCAAATCAATTAGAAATGGTGCATCAATTTTGGCCTACTGCATTGTAAAACGCACCATCAAATAATTAGCGGAAAAACTAAGTAACTGCCATTGTGAAATAACAAGCTCAGAGAAGACTAACTTCACCGGAATTAACCAACTCCAACCGGTATCATGTTGATTTTTTTAATAAACTTTAAATCCAAAATAAGATAAGCGAGGCTAGAGAGCTAAAAAATTATTGACAAAATATGTGCCAGACATGGCCACGCACATGTGATAAATTAGAAATCATATATAGGTGACTGAAAAAATTGAGGCGAACTTATCGTATAAACTAATCATATATCATCATATATAGTTTTGAAAATTATTTTCTCGCAAAAAATTTTCGGTTGACAAGTATTTCCCAAATAAGATATCCAGCCTATAATGCAATCAATATCTGGAGGTAAATAGCCCACACTCATTTAATTAGATTGAGGAAAAACATTAAGTTAAAGTGTATAATACTCAATTCGTTACATTCATTCGTAAAGAATTTTATAATCTGAGTTGCTAACACCTTTAAATTACAATATTTCAATTATTATCCGTGACTAAAATTGAATTATTATGACATATTGAAAAACACATTTCCTAAAACAAATTGAGCATTTACTTATGTTTCTTGTGATTATTTCATATTTGCAAGAAATAAATACCATTTTAGTCATAGATAATTAAACAAGAGTAATTAACTTATTTGATCATAATATTTTAAATTTGACATCAGTTTAATCTTAAATTCTTCTTTTAGTATATCAGTTTATTCCCATATTTTTATTTCAACATTAACTTGATCATAATAAAAGTTTTTACATCAATTTGGTTCCAATATTTTTTTAATTTTGAGATAAATTTAATCGCTATAGTTTCTAGTAACCTGGAATATATTTGAAGATGAGTGAAAAAAATTGGAAAAGAAAAATGAAATTTCCTGAGTTTGTTACAAGGGAGTCAAATGGGGCTGATTAAAGTAAATGCTATTTTTGCATAACTATCGTTTCTGCGTGTATAATTGCCTCCGCCGAAAGTGACCTTGCTTTAATTTGGGTTTCATGTTGAAATTAAAACTGGATGTGTCATTGTAAGGCATACGTCTAACGAAAGATACATGCAATTTGCATGGAAATTGTAAGGTAAAAATAACCTCTGACCCACGACAGAAAGGGATCTAAAAGGTATATAGTTTTAGTTTGTACAGCAGCTTGACAGCGGTCAGCGGACCTTTCCCTTCTGATTGGAACCAAGAGAAGGACTAAAGAATATACTCATTCCACTGTCGTTGGACAATTAATTCATTCGGGCCTATAATAATATATATCAATAATATTATTTTAACATCAATTTTTTAGTATCTTATTATATATTTATCTTATTAATTATTAGATGAGATTGTAATTTTTATTAATTTTTATTTATCTATTTTATCTAACAGTAATTGATGAGTGTTTAAATAAAATATTTAAAAGTGAGTGTTAAAATAATATTATATTAATATATGCAGCACCAGTTATGATTACCAGCACATACGGCCTCTGCTACACGTGAAGAATGGTGACAATGGCAAAGCTCACAACATCTCATGCCCTCTGGAAAATTCTATCTTCCTCCAGGAGGAAATCAATTTCCTTCATGAAATCATCTCCACCATTGATTTTTATCCCTCTCCCTTTCTCTCTCATTTTCCCCAGAAAAATGAAGGGATCGGATCACATGCTATGAGGAGGAAATTCTCTCTTCCTCAACTTTCTCTTTGCCCTCCTTGCTCGTACTTTATCTATTCTCTGAACCTAATGTTCACATCCGGATTCAGAAAATTTTAGATATAGGATTTAAATTTTGGTGGGGGCATGTGTCCCTATTTTGTGTGTGTAGATCTGCCCTTGTTTACATCTCATTGTTTCAGCATTGCACTAGAACAAGACATGTCATTTGATAATGTTGGGTCCTATTTACCCTTTGTTCTATAGAAATAATGTTATTGGGATATCTAAAAATAATTATCTATTTAAAACCTATCAAATTTATGTATGGTGAAAATATTCAATTAAAATAAAATAAGTGTCAAATGAGACCTCTATTTTTAATGGATGTCATAAAAACGTTCCAGTACCATTATGGAATATAAGTAATATCTTAACTCCCTCCTTTATCGCAAAATAATGAGATCTAAACTTATAATTTTATTTCCATACTATCAAAATTCCTTGTCACTATTGTCTAATACTATCGGCTTAAAGTAGGGACACAATCATCTCATCCTGCTTGATTTGAGTTTTATGTTTGTATATATTTATAACAATTGCCCCATAGTAAAGGCGTTTTATTTTATTTCAAAATATTAATGTATGACATGAGATGGAGTGAGGAAATTAATGCAATATACAAGGACTCCCACTTCTATAAAGTTCAAATGACAAACCGAAATCAAGATGGAAAGCAAGATAGAAAATGGAGGTTTTATAGACCTAGCCATAATGAAAGGTGAGATGGCCTCCAACTTTTGACTCTTTGACAATAAGCGTGGACCGATAGACCAAATTCAAGGCTCAATTCACTGCACCAACAAAAAAAAAAGGCTCAGTTCACACTGACATGGTGAGGAGTGAGGCGCTTAAACTTCATAAGCTAAAAGACTACAAGAAGAAAACATATACAGAAACAATGCAACTTCAATCATCGCGATCCGCAAGACTAACAGATTCCCTATTACCACTATCGCACATGGAATAAAATCACACCTGCAACAAATATATATTAAAGAAAAATCCAATAAAACGGCAAAACACAGCTCCCAGGCATGTATGCTGCAGAACTTTGCAACCACTAACAGATAACTCAATCACATCAGATTGCTACATTTAAATGATGTGATGTGACAATCAGGACTCAGGACTAGATGTGCAAAGTACAAGTACACCACCAGAATATCAACACATATCATTAGACTGTGACGAATCAGGCAAAAATAACTTTTTTGAAAAATGAAAAATAAAACGGAGAATGTCTTCAATGTATGAAGAATGAACTATTGAAAGGGAACAAAAAAATCAGAAAAGCAGAAGGGAAGTTGGACCACACTAGCTAGATGACCCGTCGCTAGCGACAGTAAAAGCTTTTGGAAGTTTCCCCAAAGGAGCACTTTGGAGACACAATTCAGGATTCACACGCTGAAATCTCACAAGCACCAAAACCTATTCAAAACCAAAAGCAGCCGCGTTTAATTTGTTTTGTTAAGTTATTGACCTACGTACCACGCCCCCACCCCACTTTTGCACTTTTCTCCGAATTCCCTTCCTCAGAAGATTACTACTACAGATTAATTTTGTTGACTACAAGGCACTTGGCCACTTATTCTAACCCCCATAAACCCTAAACCTTACCCTTTATACATGTACAGTTCTCCCACACTTGTCATAAGACCGCGCACACATTATAAGAAGCTAGGAGCCCATCCATTCTCTCTATCGTTACGTTCATATATTCCATTTCTTGTTATTTTTCCTTTCGTTTTCTCTTCTTCATCAGCCATGCCTCCCTCTGGCAGAAATGACATGAGCTGCGGAGAGTTCTGCGACGAGTGCTGCTGCTGCTGCTGTAAACATTATCTCCTCCATGTCTTGATTCTCTTCATCATCACGGGCATCTTGATCTTAATCCTGTGGCTCTCCCTTCGCCCCAAAGCGGTGAAGTTCTACGTCACGGACGCGTCCCTCACCGAGTTCGACTACGAAAACAACACCCTCCACTACGACCTCGCCCTCAACTTCAGCTTCCAGAACCATAACAGGAAGATGGGCGTCTACTACGAGTACATCGAGGTCCAGACACTGTTCCAGGATGTAAGGTTCGACTTGGAGACCCTGACGCCCTTCTACCAGGGACACAAGAACACCACCGTATTGAGCCACGTGTTCAAGGGTCAGCAGCTGTTGGTGCTCACCGCCGACCAGGCTTCGGAGCTGGACAAGGAGAAGAGCAAGGGTGTTTATGACATCCAGGTGAAGCTGTACTTGAAGACGAGGTTCAAGTTCGGGGGGAGAGAGAGAAGGATAAGAACGAGATTACTTGTGACTTGCAGGTTCCTTTGACTTCTTCAAACAATGGCACCTCTTCGGCAGGTGCATTTCAGACCACCAAGTGCAAAGGTGATCTATCTTACGGATACGAGGAGGCGGTGCAGTGAAATTGAAAGGCTTTTGGTCTCCTTATGAAATTAAAGTTTAACAATTGTCTTATCTTCCCTCTTCTTTCATTAGTATGGCTTTGGATATGTATACCCTTTGGGCATTGTGTTCTTAGTTTCTTACTTCTTGGAGTTGCATTGTGGGGCCATTCTCTTATGCATTTGGATTATAAAATGCACTGGTGCAGTTCTAATGTTATGTAGCATACGCCAATTTTTGGCATTGTGTTATTCTTGGTATTGTTTATGTGTTCTTGATATTAATCCCTTTTGGTTCAATGTACTTCTAAAATTTTGTTTTGTAGTTTTTGATAAGTGAGTAGTAGAATTAAAATGATTGATTTACTGTTTTTTCAGAAACAGCGTAGAGGAGTAATTTTAAAAATAATAATAATAATAGAAGAAGCAATAAAGAAAGAAGAAAATGTATACCACAAAATCCGGAAAGCACGTTAATTACGAATCTGTCCCCAAATTGTTTTTAAATTTAAGGCCAAACCTTGGTGCATAATCGCATCCCAAAGAACCCATCAACATCCACTGATTCGCCGGAATGAATCTCTCTCAGGACTTGGGGCAGACGGTAAACTTCAGCTGCCGCATCCGCGAGCATCCTTAAGAGGCTCAACGACGCTGGCACCACCGCGACTTCTGTCGGACTCAGTGTTGGCCTTCAAAGTTGATACTGGTGGTTGCTGTCGTATTCAAGGTAAAGTCAACGTAATTTGCTCTTTTTTAGTTCCGAGTCTTCTTTTTTTAATTTGGTCAGAGTTCTGAGTCCTGACAAACGACCAAGTCATCCATTTTATCACTCATAAGGCCTCTGCACTTTTTTTTTCTTTTGAAATAATATTAGGTGTGCTCTATGGTGCCGCTGACACAACAGAAGAAATAGTTAAATAGTAATGTCTTTCTATTATGGATATTTATAATTGTTGATCATAAACACTGGCTCCATGTTCAATAAATTTAAAACCCTAACGTACATTAATAAATGTGCTTTAGCATTAAAAGTCCATGTCTGAAATAGTCATTTTCTTATACAAGAATAAATCCACGTTATTTTATCACTTCATTGTTCCTTTATCGTATCTGCTTTTTCATTTTTTAAACTTTATCTTCTTAAAAAATTTTACTGCATCAACTGACGCTTCTTTCTCAATTATTTATTTAATAATAATAATTAATAAAATACATAAATAAATAATTAAATGTTAACTAAATAATAATATTACATCATTACATATAAATAATAAAAAAAAATTTATAAAGTAATAAATAATATTAATATAATATATAATAAAATTTAAATATTAAAAAATAATTTTTTAAATTAATATTTTAATTATCATATTTTTAAAATATATAGAAATGATTGTTAAAATTATTATTTTTATATTTTTTATTTCACAATTATAAATAGAAATTATTAAAATGTGTAAGAGAAAGAAAATGTTATATTCTATTAGACATAAATTTACAATTCTTTATCTTACACCTCCTTATCAATGAACAACACCCAATAAGAAGAACTCTTTTTGGTCTTTTCCTTTCTTTTTTACACAGTTTCTTTCACGTTATTATTCACTATAAAATATTTATAGATGAGTCATTATTATAGGAATTTTTATTCATTTAAAATAAAAATATATATTATCTATCAATCCAAACCAAATCAATATTTGTTACAAATGATGATGGTTTTTATATAGAGGCGAATACGCTAGGCTTCTTTGTATTCCAAACCAACATAAATATGTTAAGGCCCCTAACATATTCATATTAGCTTGGGATACACTAGACTTTCTACGTATTCAATAGAAAAATGATACACATGAGAATAATTACCTTAATTATTTAATGAATAGATACTCAATTATCAATGATTAATTTTAACCTCTTAGTACTCTAAAGACATGGTTATATCATTAGATGTTTTTAATTAACTTAAGATCTAAATGTGATCCGTTTTAAAAGTTTAAATTTAAAGTTTAAAGGTTTGATAGGGAAAAGCACAAATAATAAAAATTTGGCAAGACTAAGTTGAGAATTAAGAGGGTTATGGGTTGCCTTCTTAAATGGTTCTTGGTAAGTTTGTCACCACATGGTGACAAAATTTTAGACATTAATCAATAAATCTAATGGTCATAATTAATTAAAATTAAAATTAAAATTTATATATATAATGTTATTTTTATAAAAATAGTTTTATAAGTGATTTACATGTTTGTCCTCTTCTTCCTTTGATGTCTCACTACTCCCTACCGTACTCAAGCTCCACAAACCACCGTCAACTCCACTTCAACATTTGAGTAGCACTTAACTCCCAAACTCCACCGTCAACCACTATAGATTAGTGCTGCTTTTGACAAAATAATAAAAGAGAGATCTACTTGACAAAATATATTATTCGAATAAAAAGAAAAAAAATAGAAGATCAACCATTTTCCATTTCTCCAACGACCAGAGATTTGCAATATTCTTAGAACCAATAAATACCTTTCTTATCATCTCCAATCAAAGATGAAACATGACTTAAAGGTTAGGAGGGGCATATATTTATATTAAAAATTTTAATTTAAAATATTAAATATTTAATTTCAATGTGCTGATAGTTGGATGTAATAAAATTTCATACCAATATCTAGTGCATAAAGTTTAATTAAACTCAAATACTAATATGCAAATAAAATGGATCAAAAAAGTTTTATTGTCACGATCCGACTTTTGAAATGACACGTGAGAAATCTCACTCACGTAAGCCTTTTGGGTAAAGTGTCTCTAAATGTATAGCTTATCATAATATACACTTAAAATATGATTTTCTTATAAATCAACAATCATTTCTCCATTTAAAACATAATATTTAATTTTATAAAACTGGAAATATTTAATATTCAAGCTTTGAAAACCCTTTTAAATTCATTCTGCAAATTTTAAAATCATAAACTAATCCATCACATGATATTAATCTTAAATTGATAGCCTTAACCATTGGAAACTAATCATAACTGCATGCCAAATACATAGTCTAATTAAAACCAATAGTTGAAATCTATACTTAAACTCTAGAAACACATAGGGAAATACATAAACTTTGAAAATCCTAGTATTTTAGAATGCATGCATGGTAGGATCTGCAAAACTACTAGAGCACTTCTACAACTAACATGATCCTAAACTAAGCTTTAGCAATGCAAAGCTCATCAAAGGATAGCTGCGAACTAATGAAAGATATAAAGATTGCACTGCAACTATGAGAAGGAAGAGAGAGGGTAGTCAACGGACTGAGTGAGTGAGCTCTCACCCATTATCCACATAGGACAATCAAGGAACATATATACATAATGCAATATACATGTAGCAATATAAATCATTTGATATTTACATACATAGCTAGCTAGGAAAACACTTTCCATTCCATAGATTCATAAACAAACATTTCTAAACTCATAATAAAACTTGAAATCATTTTACCGAGAGCTTGGGAAACAATATTTGTTAGCGAATAAATACATATATAACAATAAAAGCTATAAAATCAAACTGTTGGACAAGCTGGGAAGTCCCGTTTCTGGAACCTGGGGCGAACTTTCATTATGGATAATTTGGTCAAGGTTAACAATCTCTTCACTACCGGCTAAACTGCTTTTCTTATCCTACCGGCTAAACTAGTTTCTCAAAAATCAAAACCAAAAGGTGGGTACTCTGTCCCCGTGAACACGAGCCCCTAAATTATAAGTCTTTAAGTTCTGAATTCATATAATTCTAACTATCTAACTTTAGCATAACTGTAACTGTGAAAATCGTGCCCAAGGATATCACCCGTATGTAGGTATTCTGATTTTAAGTCCACAGAATATGTATCTGATAGTTACTACGAATCATACTAAATTCCATACCTTTTGGTACTTTAAAACTGAAATTCTAAATTTTATATCTTAAGCGATCATATTTTTATATACTTGATAAATTCTAAATCATAGCTTAAAATACTAGGGTTCTAAATCATGAAAACTCTAAAATTATAATATTTTTCTTCATAAAACTAATCATACTTTCTTCGACATTGCTCAACTTAATATTTTCCAATATATCTCAACTAGTTATTCTAAAACATGGTATGGAATTTAAATCATAATTGATAAAATAGCGAAGTTGCTACAATATATATTTTCTTAATAAATTCCTTCTCAAGCATGTAAAACATTTTCCATAACACACAACATAGCAATCATGGTCCCATGCATTTTCTAAAATTATAATTTCATGTATAAGTTCAAATAGAGTATTTCTAGCTAAAGCATATTTTTATATAAAGTCATATCATGTAGGAAATCCATTTTTCAAATCTCTAAATACTTCGTAATGTAATAAAATAATAATATAATGACCAAACTAAGGTCATGAGATCAACCCACTCACCTGGAGGTGGAACGTGAGGGAACACCTCAGGTAGAACTTAGAAGGAGAAATGACACCAATGTCTACCATTGAAACAACAAAACTTATAAGCAACCTATGGAAAGCTCTAGATTACTCTAAACATACACCAACAACTTTGGGGAGCACCTCACTTTACAATAATGAGAAATATAACAAACCCCAACTCAAGATCATGAAAGGACGGAGATAATGGAGACATAATCTAACAATATATACTCATCTTGAAACTTGGGGATGATGGATGAAGTGGATTTGAGAGGAAAAGGGATGAAAATATTTGGGGGAAGGTTCTACTTCTGTTGGAGGGAGCCCAAATGGGGTTTTAAAATATGGTAAAAAATAAAATGGCATCGTTTCTAGGTACCGTTTACAATCCAGGGAACCATATAAGTCTCTGGCTATAGGTAAGGCCACGTGCCTGGTGGAGCAGGTCACTTATGGTTGCTAGCGGTCCTCAACCACCAAAACTCATGCAACTCAACCCATCGTTATAGTGAAGGCAACCCCAACATTAGCAAGTTTCTATCATTCTGACATTCAGGTTGTAACATCCCCAATTTTTCTTCATATAGTGTTGCTTTGTTATAACTTTTTATTTAGAAAGTATAAGGATTTTGTTTAGCAAGAAATATTAGGGATAATCATTAAAAAAAATGTCTAATTAAAATATTACAAGACTTAATAGCTGTACAATCTGGAACTTAGCACCAAAATATAAAATTTTAATAATTTCCTTAGGTTTTATTAAAATTACAAATATGCTACTAAATGTTAGAAAATAAGTTTATAACATAATTAGTTGCAGAAAAACTAACAAAAATCTTGGAAAAACTTAGAGAATGTCATTAAAAAAATTATAAATACATTTTAAACATAATTTTAATAATAAATATTAATATTTAGTACATTTTTATAATATTAGTATAATTACACAAAAATAACCTATCGTTGATGTAAAATAAACTCAAAAATCCTAGAAAATAACTCTAAGTCTTGTAAAAAAAAATTTAACTAAGTTATGATATTAGATAAAGAGGACCACGAAATGGGCCTCTCCATTAGACTATGGATAGTGTTAAAAATCATATTGATCTTTAATTAATTAATTTTAACTTAAATAAATCTTAAAATACCTAATTAACTACTTAAGCTTTAAGATAATTTTTATAAATTTTGATTAATCTCACTAATACTCTTAAATCAATTAAATGACATCTAGAATAGTTTAGAATTCATTTTATAATTAATATATATATATATATATATATATATATATATATATTTAAAAATATAAAATATATTTTATATGACGTATTATCCAAAGCTAACCATTTTTTACTTAAAAATTCAACAAAGATGGGTTTGTCTCCTTATCTTGTTAAGACAGCTCAAATTCACATGGAAGCCTGCAAAAATTTTATATATTTTATTTATAGATAATTAATTATTTTAATTAACTCAAAATAACCTAATTAAGGTAAAAATATATTAAAAATACTAAAAATTATAGAAAAAATTCATGAAAATTATAGATAACTTATAAATAAGGTAAAAACATGTTCTTGCCAATAGATTAAGGAAAATTAATTTTTATGATTATTTTATGAATTATTTAGTATAGATAATTTTAAGGTAAATATGCAAAATTTATCATTTTCATATATTAATCATTCAAGACAACTTGTCACTAGTGGACATCAGGTTCAAACCTCTAGGCTATCCAAGAAGAAGAAAAAAATAATTTAAAAGTAGTTAAATAAATTATTAGTTAATTAATTCTTAATAAAACTAGTAATAGTGTAAAATACCAAATAAAATATAAATAATTATATAAAATTATATAAATTTCATGAATACTTGTATTATATCTATAATAATCTTATTATGATGTTTGAGTAAAAAAAATTAAGTCATTTACTAATTAATTAACTTAATTAAGATTGACTAGTTTAAGCAAATTTACCTTATTTTGAATAATTAATTATTAAATTATATTTAAATATATAAAAATTTACTAAATGTATTTAAATCATGTCATTAACATTTTAGTATGTCTTGAAATGATAATTTAGAATTTATTAAATTATTTAGTGTTAGTTTTAATATTTAACTAATTAAACTAATTAAATATGATAAATAAATTATGAAATTAGTAATATTTTAATCCTAGTCTTTTTTCTATAAATAGCACCCCTCTAAACACAACTCCACACTTCATTCTTCTACCAAAATCTATAAAAAATTATAGCCACCATTTATCTCTTCATTTTCTTCATTTTCACACAAAAACTCTTACAAATTTTTAGCAAACCACCTCTAAATTATCACCTCTTCTTATCACCATCTAACATCAACACTTTCCAGCCTTTATATATGAATTTTAGCCCTTAGAGAAGGTTTAAAAAAGTTGAAGAAGTTGCTGGTCTAGCCTTGATATAGCTAAGTTTCTAAAACTTCAAGAACAAAAGGGTTTTTATTTCACTATTAAGCTTCATGTATAATTTTCATATATGATGTTGTTATGATACTCAAAGTTTGTGTTTATGATTTTTAATATCTTTGAATGATTTAAAGATTGTGACATAAAATACTTAATCTATGTGTATATGATACATGTTTATTTGTTTACTTATTTGGTTGAAAAGTATGATTAAAGATCATTTTAAATTTTGATTATGCTTTCTTCAAATATTTCAATATTGCATAAATTTGTTGAACCATGTATTTTCATTTAATAAAGCTTTGTGCACAAGTTGTGAAATTTTAAGGTGATATAGCTTGGTTTTAACCTCATTATGTATTTGATCATAAAATATTTTTGGTTCAAAAAAAGTATTTTATTTAATTCATTATAATGAATGGATTTTAAACCTTTGAGCATGTAATATTTAACTTAGTTTATGTGTTATGTTTCTCTTAGGATCATTAAGACTTAATAAGATATAAAAGACACTAAAATCTATTTGTATTAATTAATCATGACCTTCGTTATGGACTTATGACTTCATAGATATTATTTGGACTATTATGAGTTAAGATTCACTTGGACTTGATTGAGACAATTTATTATCATAATATTTGGATTCAAACCATGGACCTTGAATTATGGATCTTGGACTATGGACCTTGAACTATAAATATTTGACTTGAATATAAATTTATTAACATTGAGAATTATTATTTACAAAGATTTAAGTTAAGGTCCCATTAGGAACATGACATGTAAACTAATTAGTTTCTTGCTTGAAGTGATTTCCTAAAGCTTGGGTATAATTTTGATTATTTCTTTTTAAATATTTATTGAAGATTTCATTGCTCTTTTATTTACTCTATGATTATATTCTTATATAGATAAAAATATTTTTCCACTTATGTTGAACATGTAAAGGTAACTTGTCTACATATTTTCTAAAGATAGATTTGAAATAATTTTGGGTGTATTTAAGCTTATGGAATTAGTAACATATTATACGAATACTTGAAATTAAATTATTATATGATTAAAAACTAAGTTAAACATATTTTATTATAAAGGAAATGAATTTATTATAATAGTGTGATTTGGTGATTGAATAATAATTACAAGAAATATGGGTTTTATGAGTATTTTAGAAATTCTATGTTATTTGGGCTTTATATACAAATATAAAAAATTTTGTGGTCTATATATAAATATGAAATAAATCATGGAAACTTTATGTAATTTTCATTCTTTATGTATACTGTATGAACTATGTGAAATGGATACATAATAGTGAAATCATAACCTTGCCTTAATGGAGAAGGACTTGGTGAACACTTAGTCTTGCAATTGTTAAACAACATTGGTTCGCCGTAGTGGAAAAGGACTTGGTGAATGTTGTAGTGATGCCTTGGGCTCTTATGCTAGCGGACAAGGATATTATAAAAGGGAGTTCAATACTCATGATTATTTATTACACTTCTTTTAATGCACTTTTATTATGATTGATATTATGCACTTCCATCCTGTTGACATTAGTAAAATATAATTTGAGTTAATAGAAAAGATTGCATCTTATACTTCGTGTTATTCTTAATATTTTTTGGGATGAAGTGAGACTTCCCTGAAATATCACCTATTGGAGACTCTCACCCATTTCTTTGATGTTTCGAATAGTATAGATTGTCATTAGGAGAAATGGATGTAGCCTTGGACTTATTTCTCAAATAATCATTCTATTATGTGTGCTAGATAGAATCTTTACTATTTTACCAGACTTTGGTTATGTTATATTGTTGTATTAAAGTTTTTCTTAATGTATTGTATGTGTACTATGTATTGTACCCTATGAATTGATGTTATTAGTGAAGTATGTTATTTTTCTTAATGTATCTTGAATGTGTAATATATATTATACCTTATGAATTGATGTTACTAGTGAAGTATGTTTCTATAGATGATGGTTGTCTAAACTGGGAATTACTTATTAACAAATCGTAGTAATATGTTAGAAAAGAAATATTCTTTGTCATTTAAAAATTACCCTGGGTTGCTAGAAGAAAGTGTATTACTGAAAGTGTAATTTGAAAAGGTTCTGGCTAAGAAAACTTGGTATTTAGCGTATCCATTGTGACCCACTTTCTTTCCTGGAATCTACCAGATGCATGATTTAAGTTGATATGCATTATTCCAGGATAGGACTATGATTGAGAATAATCATTAGTTATAAAAAAAAAATTCTCGTAAAATTTCAAATTACAAGTTAATAATATTATGTTAGCTAACTATTGTTTAAAATAATAATAATAATATTAAAAATTAAGGTAGAAGAATTAGAGTTTAGTAAGGTGTTACACAGGTTACCTCAATACTCAATTATAATGCTCATTATTTTACTCTCCATTAACTTTAAAATATAAATGTAAATAAAAAATACCCCTCATTTGTATTCAAATAAAATATAAAAAAAAATCAAAATCCTAACAATTCAAAATCCAAATTTTGGGTTTTAATTTAAATTCGAAAGTTTTTGAGATTTTCTAAACTTATGAACTAAAAACGAAACGTTTAAAGGTTTCATAAAATTCATTAAAAATCACCCTTCAACTTATTTTCTCTTAGGAATAATTACCAGACTTTTGATCCCAAGAATGTGATTCTAGCATATAGCCCTCTAAGGAAGTATATGATCAAGACTTTGTGAAGTTTAGACCTTACGTGGGTTCAGGACCTTGATACAGTAAGAATTTATCTACTCACGTGTAAAGGTATTGCACTTATACATTATTTTTATGTGTCACAATGTCCTTAAATGACGTTGCGACGAGAAAAAGATTTTAATTTTCAAATGGTCAATAGTCGCCACTAATTTTTATTTCCAAAAGTTGGAAATCCCTTTTAATTTTGCAAAACTAGTTTGAAAACGATTCAGTTTGGAAGTTTAATTATGATTAGGAAGGTGGAACTTAATCTTACTTGCAACCTTAATACTTCCATCTTACGATGTTTACCCAAAGTTTGTTGTGCGAAATTAAAATCACTTTAATAATTAATTTTTCCCCTAAAAATTAAAGTCTAAGTATTTCCAAAATTTAATAATAAATATTTACAAAAGAAAAGGAAACAAATTTAGGAAAATTTAATTTTGGTTAAATAGGATAAATCATTATGCAATATCTCTCTACTCCTTTTCATCTTTTTTATATTCTACAATGAGATTCACTGTTACATATATCTAAAAAACGCTTTGAAATTGTTTTCAAGTTTTCACTTTGTTCAGAAAATTACTTTATGAATTTTACCAATGAAGAATTCGCCATTCAAGTGTAAACTTGATAAGCATTGTTTAGTTTTTCAGAAAGCAAAAACAAGTTAAAGCATTGTAATACCCCAGATTTTAAAAAATATATATATAAATAGAAGGTTAGAGAATTTTTTTTTTGAACAAAGAAAGGTGCTGGTCACCTTTATCTGTCGTTTGGTCCTGAATTTCACTAAGTCTGACCTACATGCCCTTGGAGGGCTATATATTAGAGTTATTTTCTTGGGACCAAAAGTCCCGGAATTGTTCCCTAGAGAAAATGAGTTGAAGGGTGATTTTTAGCGAATATTATGAAACCCTTAAGTACTTCGTTTTTAGTTTACAAGTTTACGAAATCGTAAGGTTTTCCAAATTTGAACTAAAACCCAAAAGTTAGATTTTGATTGGTTAGGATTTTAATTTTTCTAATATTTTATTTGAATCTAAATATGGGTATTTCCCTATTTATATTTATATTTAAAGTTAATGGAAAGAAAACAAATGATTAACTTAAAATTAAGAAATGTAAATAAGTGAGTAGTGGGATAGTACAATCCAATACATACCAGTATTGGAGCATCTGGAGCTTTTGGAGCCACCCAGGCGGTTATAGAGAGTGAAGTCGTGTCTGAACTCTGGAGAACCGCCCTTAAAGAGAGTAAGTCCGTTGCCAAGTGGTAGTGGACCGCCCAGGCGGTCATATAACCGCCTCGTGAACGAACATAAAAACCTCATTTGAGTTTACCATTTTAGACACACCCACCTCCCCCAAACTTCAATCAACTTCGAACAAACACCTCTTCCAACCCATCTTTCACTTATAAAACCCCATTTTCTTCCAACTCTTTCAAGTTTAACTTAGAATCTTCAATCCTCCAAGCTTAAAAGTATGTTATTTTGCTAGTTTTGCTTCATTTCCTTCAAGTTTTCCTAGCTCAAGAGTGGTTCTCCATGTTTCTAAGGAAGAGAGGTCTTACCTTGTTAGAGATGGAATTTGAGTATTTAGAGGTCTTAAAGGTTGATTTAGAATTATACTGCTTCCATGACAGATATTGTTGTCATTTCTAGTCCCAAGAGTTATGTTGGTGTGATTCCTTTTGCTTAACCCTCCAGGTGAGTGGGTTCACATCTGTGACTTCTATATTATGCATTAGAGTTATTTTCATGAAAACTATGATTTTTTGCTTGATTTTAGAGAATTACTATGAAGATTTGAAGTTTACTGTTAAATTCTATGTTTAGAACTCCTGGTTTTAGAGCAAACATGTTTTAAACAAAACTCATGGGACCATGGTTATTAAACTGATTCTATGTAGAATTAATTATATGTGTAACTATTAGAGGATTTTATGAGTGTTTTACTAGATTCTGGAACTGGTTTATGTTTATGCTATGGTTTTATACCTAGATACGAGGTTTAGAGAAAAAGGATTGAAATGGTGGTTTAGACTATGATTTTCAGAATATAATATTGAATTTCCCAGTTTATGGTTGGAACTTTGTTTAACCAGCTAATAGGTTGAATTTAAAGAGTTTTGATGATTGAATTATGTTTTTGATAATCAATAAAAGAGTTTTGGAGCATGAGTTTCCACAAAATTTAGAACGTTGGCGGCTACATACTCGCTGGAGGTTTGGAATCCCAATGTCCACAAAGGATGATTCCTTGGACATGGTTCAGATGACAGTTATGCTAAAGTAGACTTTAGAATTGAAGAGACTCAAGTTTTCAAATATAACAAGTTTATTGTTAAGAAGAAATGATATAGAGATTTAACATAAAAGGATTTTAGAGCATGAATCTTCGTGTGACTTAGAAGCATTGGTAGATATATTCTGTGAACTTGGAATTACCAAGTGTGATTTCATAGTCACAATTATGCTAAGGTCAAACTTAAGAGTTAAAGAGATTTAAAGCTCTCAATAAGTTTATGAGCCCACGGGGCAATCTATTCAGGAGAATTATAAGCCCACGATTCCAATATTGAGAATTACAAGCCCACAAGGGCAACATATTTAGAGAATTATGAGCCCACCAGGGCCTGTTTACAGAAACCATTGAGATCAATCCACAGGGACGGGTTCACGAGGAACAATTAAGATCTCAGTGAGGTGTGTTCACAGAATGACACCCACTTTTCCGTTATTGTTTATTGTTATGATATTTCAGACTATACATTACTATTTTCCTAGAAGCTACTACATCGTGAACTTATATGATTTCAGGTATGAAAGTGAATTGAGAAAAATTGTTTTAAGATTGTAAAATGATGATTAGATTATGGATATATGGAATGTACGTATACTTGATTATGTATGATTTCAAATACTATTATTATGAGTTCATGCATTGTTTCTTTAATGTCCCATGAAAAGGGGTTTCAGGTAGGGACGTGGTTCACGAGGAACCATTAAGATCTCAGTTAGAGGCTCTTGTTCACGATGAATGAGCACCCATTTTTCCTGTTATTGTTTATTGTTATGATATTTCACTAGACATTATTGTTTCTCTAGGAACTGGATTATTATGAGTTTATTTAATGTCAGTATGAAAGTTAATTAATGAAAGAACTTTTGAATTGGTAAAGTAATCATTTGAATGTATATAAATATATGTACAAAAGAAGTTTATGGGAACTTAGACAAGAAAATAAATCAAAGGATTGCTTTATCAAGTTTATGAAATGATGATTTGCATATATGTGTATGTAATATAATTGTGTAAGACTTTTTGAGAAAAGTACTTTTGAGTTGATGTATGGACATATAATTACATAATATTTTTGAGTATTAGTAATGTTATTTTACCAACCTGGCACGTGACGCACGTGAGAAATCCGGTTCCCATGTAAGTCTCGTGACTTGGATTCCTCTATATGCAGTAATATTTTAAAACTAGTTAAGTCATAAAATCTTTTCTACATACAAATCATCTGTCTTAAAAATATATAGCCATCATTTTCCAAATTTCAGTCTCATATCCTGTTTTCAAAGTTCTGAATTCATATACAAATCTCTATAAGTAACAAAATCTTATAATACAATTTAACACAACATGTACATGCAAAACTTAAATCATGAGTACGGTTGATCCTCCGCCAATATAGCACTCTAAACAACTTGGAATACATGCCTACCCTGTGAAGCTTACCGTTTATCTTTACTCCTGGTTGGGTAGAATTTGCACTAGTGGTTCTATCTAAAATAAGAGAAATGAGAGGGTAAGTTTGATACCAAAACTGAGTGAGTGAGCTCTCACCAACCCCCTTTCATGGGTCACCAAAGGAACAATGCATGAAAGGAATCATAATAACATTAATCATATTCAAAGTCTTACATAATTACATGTATCTATATATATATATATATATTTCAAATTATCATTTTATAACTCAATAAAAGGAATTTCTTCAATTTACTTTCCTGTGGTCACATAAAATCATAGCGTAGTAGCTCCTAGAGAAACAATTATATCTAGTCTGAGACGTCTAGTCTAAGGGCGGATGGCTCCACCCTCCTAGACTTGTCTAGGGTGCAGACATCTGGCTCCACCCTCTAGACTTCATTCCTTCCCCCTAGACACGGGCTAAGAGAAGAACATGTGTTTCTGTGATCTCTTGCCTAGGCATACTTGGTACCAAAGTTAACCCATTACCCGTTACATGGATTGCTCAGCTATTATAAATCAATCTGAAAATCCTTAAAAAAATTTTAGTTCACTGAGCTCTTGAATCTATCTGTTTAACAGTTAACCTTAGCATAATTGTGGCTAGAAATCATGCCCAGGGATTACCCTCCTAGACATTATGATTTCATATCTCCACAGAATATGTAGCCGTCAATTTTTTGAACCTCATGAAGAATTAGGCTCTAAAACCATTTGGTTCAATATCTAAAACACTTTTCAATCCATCCAACTTGTCATAAACTCAAAAACTCTATATCATGCTTCAAATAGCAAGTTTGCATCAAAGTTCTATTTTCTTAAACTTCATATCTGTTATAAATCTAATATGTATACATAGACCAGTTTTAATCCATTGAAATAAGCATAAAAACCTTTATCAATCGCATGTATCATCAAATCAACATAATATCAGTATAACAACTATGATCCCGTAAGTTTTATCAAATATATCTTTCATGCTCTAAAACTGGCCATTCAAACTACATAATCCCATATAAATCTCAAATCCTTATAGGAATCTCTAAAGCCAAGTAGTGGATTATAGTTTTCATGAAAATAAGTATAATGAACAACATAGAGGCTACAGATGCGAACCCACTCACTTGGAGGGTTGAAAGAGAAGGAATTATACCAACAGAACTCTTGGGATTAGAAATGATAGCAATATCTGCCATGGAAGCAATAAAACTCTAAATCAACCTTTTAAAACCTTTAAATACTCAAATTCCATCTCTAACAAGATAGAGAACTTCTTTCTTAGAAAGCATGGAGAACCACCCTTAAGCTAAGAAAACTTGAAGGAAATGAAGCAAACCTAGCAAAATAACATACTTTTAAGCTTGGAGGATTGAAGATTCTAAATTAAACTTGAAAGAGTTAGAAGAAAATGGAGTTAGATTGAGAAAATGATAAAGAAATGGAGTAGGGAGGTGAAGATTTTGCATTTCTCTGGAGAAGGGGTAGAATGTGTTGGAATGTCTGCCCGAAATGAGGCTTTTATGTTCGCTTTCACGCCTGGGTCCCGTCACTTGGCGCACCGACTACTCTCCTCCCTGGGGTGTCCCAGAAGCTCATACACCAACTTCACTCTCGTTAACCGTCTGCGGTCTAGAAGCTCCAGATGCTCCAATACTAGTATGTATTGGATACTATCCACTACTCACTTATTTACATTTCTTAATTTTAAGTTAACCATTAACTTTAAAACATAAATGTAAATAGGAAAATATCCCCATTTGGATTCAAATATAATATTAGAAAAATCAAAATTCCAACAAATCAAAATCTTATTTTTGGGTTTTAGTTCAAATTCAAAAAATCTTACGATTTTATAAACTAGGCTAAAAATAAAGTACTTGAGGGTTTCAAAATTCGTTAAAAATCTCTCTTCAACTCATTTTTCTCTAGGAACAATTTTGGGACTTTTGGTCCCAAGAAATAACTCTAATATATAGCCCTCCAAGAGCGTGTAGGGCCAGACTTAGCGAAAATTTAGACCCCAAATGACAGAAAGGGTAACTGCCACCCTTCTTGGTTCGAAAATTTGTTTCTGTCCTTTTATTTATTTTTTGAAAATCTAGGGCATTACATTATCATAATTTCATGCATGGTTTCTTTGATGTCCCATGAAAGGGAGTTTCAGGTTAGGGCTCACTAATTGAATTTTGGTTCAAAACTCACCCCTCTCATTTCTCTTATCTTTAAAAGAGAACCACACTTCCCCAGCCTGATTAGCCACAGGAAGAGTCACGGAAGCTTTATCCTGAGGCATGTATTCCAAGTTGTTTAGAGTGCTCCGGATATTGCAGTAGGGATCATTGTGTACTGGATGATTTAAGTTTTGCATGTATATGTTGTGTTAAATTGTATTATAAGATTTTGTTACTTATAGAGATTGGTATATGAATTCAGACTTTAAAATAGGATATGAGACTGAAATTTGGAAAATGATGACTATATGTTTTAAAGCGGATGATTTGTATGTAGAAAAGATTTTATGACTTAACCAGTTAAATATTACGATGCATATAGAAGAATCCAGGTTAAAGAGGCTTACGTGGAAAATTTTTACGTGCGGATCATGCCCAGGGTTGTTTGACAAGCATGATTCAACCCCTTCTTGTGCTACTTCCAACTAAAGAGTGTCCCCATATAAGAAGCCGCTTGGTTTGTGGTAGACCCAAAGTTACGAGCCAAAGTCACCAAGACAATTCCTTTTCTAACCTTTTCATTTTTTTTTAAAAAAAAGCTAACTAACAAAAGCAACAATTAAAAGTTGAATACTGAAGTAAAGGAGCACTACCTTAAATGCAAGGTCTTCAAAACATATCACATTTAGATCTTAAGAATAATTAAAAATATCTAATGACATAACCATGTCTTTAGAGTACTAAGAAACCAAAATTAACTATGGATGATTAATTATCTTGCAAGTATTATTTTCCCATTAAATACGTTAGAAAGCCTAGTGTATCTCAAACTAACATGAATATGCTGACATAGCGTATTCATGTTGGTTTGGAATATGTAAAGAGTGCTAGCGTATCGCCTCTATATAAAAATTGTCCTAATTTGTAACAAATGTCGGTTTGGTTTTATATATATATATATATTAAATTGATAAAAATTCCTATAATAATGACTCATTAATAAATATTTTCTATTGAACAATAACGTGAAAGAAATTGTGTAAAAAATAAAGGAAAAGATCAAAACAATTTTCTTATTAGGTGTTGTTCATTGATAAGGAAGTGGAAGATAAAGAATTGTAAAGTTGTGTCTAATAGAATATAACACTTTATGCCTCTTATACATTTTAATAATTTCTATTTGTAATTGTGAAATAAAAAAACATATAAAAATAATAATTTTAACAATCATTTCTATATAACTTTCAAAAATATGATAATTAAAATATTAATTTAAACAATCATTTTTAATATTTTAATTTTATTATATGTAATTATATTATATTAATATTATTTATTACTTTATATTATTTATTTTAATGAGTAATTATTATTTATTTATAATATATTATTATTTAGTTAACATTAAATTATTCATTTATGTATTTTAATAATAATAATAATAATAATAATAATAATAATAATAATAATAAAGAATTGAGAAAAGAAGCCTCAGTTACGCGATTAAGTTTTTTAAGGAGATAAAGTTTAAAAAATGAAAAACGGATACCTTAGAGGAACAATGAAGTGATATGATGATGTGGGTTTATTCTTGCCCAATAAAATGACTATTTTAGGCATGGAGTTTTAATGCTAAAACACATTCATTAATATACGTTAGAGCTTTCGATTTACTAATCATAAGACAACAAGGAGTCAGTGTCTATGATCAACAACTGCAAATGTCCACAGCAAAGAGAGACACATCACTACTTAACCATTCTTTCTGTTGTGCCAGCAGCACCCTAGAACGCCCCATAATATTGATATCGACTTAAATCTAGGTGAATCTCTATGTGTGACACATTTAATTGGTGCTTTTGTGATATTTATATACTAGTATTTATATTTGTGATTTCACATGGGCAATTTTTGTATAAATAAAGTATATGTTGTTACCACAATATATATATATATATATATGTTATTTTATTTATTATGAAACCAAAATAAACTTCTAGTGCCACCTCTCCTCCCCTATCCCTTGAGGAAGAATTCATAATCTTAATGTCTTTGTTAAAAAAATTTCTCATGTCAAGACATATAAGAGAGAGACTCCTAATAACAACTTTAGAATCAAATGAGCCACTGAATAGTTTGTACATGAAATTGTTTATGGAGTAAAAAGAGAATTTTAAAGTGAAAGATTTGAATTAAGGATGATAAGGAAAAGAATTTTTATTTAAAGAGATATAGTACTAGCCAATTAATATCAACATGTCATGAATATTCAAATATGGCATCAATATATATATGATAAAGGAGTGAAACGAAGGAAAAGAATCAAACCTTAAAATTGGCTGTTGAAAAGAAGAGTGTAGTGTGAATGTACGTGTGAGAATTGGCAGGTGAACAACATGAGATTGACCGACGCATGTGACAAGAGAAATTGTTTTAGGAATCTTAGAGGAATAATTTTTATTTAAGAGTTTGTATGTGTGGATGTTGGAAATGAAATTGTAAGGTGTAATTTTAATTTTAGCCTAAATTTTAATTCTTATTTAGAATCTTGAATTCTATGATTGTGTTTACCGAACGTTATAACACAATTGTTGGAAAATAAATGAGAATAAAAAATGATTATAATATACACTTTAATAAAGAGAGAGATCTATATTTGATAAGTTTATAGAAATATAGGTTAGGAATTAAGAATAATCAATTTTAATTGTTTTTCAATTTCATAAAATTATATTATAGAATTATAATTTATACTACTCTAAACATGAAAATTAGAATTGAGACGTCTAATTCCAAGCTTCAATTCTATGTTCAATTTCAAGCATCAAATATAATATAATTATAATTAAGAATTATCATGTAATATTTTGGGGTAGTGCCTTTAGTTATATAATAAATATATAGTTTTCAAAAATTTTAGATGGAAGAGTTTTTCTTTAATATGATTAGGACTTGTCAGATGGCATTTAGAAGGAATATAATCTATTTAGTTACAGATATTAGATAATATATAACTTTTAGATATTAAAGGTTATGACGACATTTTTACCCAAATAAATTGAAAAAAAGGATTATATATAGATGTGCTACATTTTGAATTTTATGTAAGCATTACGCTCTAATAAATAGGTTAACTATTCTCCTGATTTCAAAACATTAAAACCCAAATGAAGCAGTCTATAATTGACCAATTTCTGTTGGGGTGATTTATAGGGATTAGAAATTGGTCAATAATTAACCTATTTCGGAGCTTAAAAATCACCCAGGTGTTGACCGTTTCCTTCCAAACAAGGCATGATTTCTCCAAGCAACAACATGCCAGTTTTTCGGTTTTTTTTTAATTTTTTTAAATCTATCATATAAAACTCGCACCTAGCTGGAAAAGTAGCCCCACAATACCGTAGGATTCACAGGCAAACTTTAGGTTCCCCAATCAATACCCCTTTAATTTATTGTCAATGTTAGTTTTTGACCTGCATCTGCATGCATGTTTGAAGGTGCATTTCCTTAACCAAACCACAATATATTACTATACGGCACATAACTATGCCCCTTAATTAATTATGAAATGGTGGGGTTTATGTAACCAAAAAACCGAAAGTAATGGTGTTTTATCATACACCATTTGTTTGCTCGTTAATTAATTCATGCCTGGTTTAAAGACATACTCAAATGTGTCTCTAGTTATTATAAGAGACAATTATATTGACCTCTTTTAAGGTTTATTATAATTACACCTGACATTCTTTTATTTTATAAAATTATCACTGATCTTTGTTTGAATTCACTAAAATTACCCTAATATCCCTTATAAATACTTATTCCTTAATTTAAATGAAAAAAAAGACTCGTGACATTTTTTCCTGTGCAAGTTCAATCTATAGTATTTAATTAATATTATCATATAACACATGTAATATCTATGATTATTAAAGTAAAAATTTCTAGCAATTTTTTAAATAAGCAATAAAATTATACTCATTACAATATTTAAATTATTATGTACTTAAAATATAATAATTGATAATTATAAAAATAAATAATTAAACAAGAGTAATTTATTTTATTCTTATTGTCTTATTATTTTATAGATTTAGATTTTTAATTGCCAGGCACACTAGTATGATGAAACACCACTACTTTCGGCTTTTTGGTTACATAAACCCCACCATTTCATAATTAATTAAGGGGCATAGTTTTGTGTCGTATAGTAATATATTGCGGTTTGGTTAAGGAAATGCACCTCGAAACATGCATGCAGATGCCTGTTTTATATGATAGAACTATTGACCAATTTCCAATTCCCCAGAAATCACCCAAGTGTTAATCAATTTCTTTGAAGAAAATAATTAGTAGAAATTAGTTAACTATAGACCGCTTTTTGAGTTTGAATGTTTAAAATCAGTTGATAGTTAATCAATTTCTCATATTAAAAAAAATATAAATGCGTACATAAAATTCAAAATGTGACACATTTGTATATAATTTTTTTTTCAATTTATTTCGGTAAAAAAAAGCCAGTTATGGCTTAGGACCACAACATATAATATGCAGTCGGTAAGTCCTGATGTAAAATCTTCCAATCACATTCTTGTTTCATTTGATAGAGCCGATGAAGGCCAGGTCAACAAAAATTTGAAAGGGGATCATAGAACCCACCTTTGCGGTTTTATCTGCATTCCCTTCCTCAAAAAATTACTACTCCAGATGAATTTTATTGATTATAATAACATTGTTTTGTTTACTATCACGTGCTTGTCAACTTCTTCTAACCCCCACTTGTAATAAGACCACTCACACACACACTACAAGAAGCTAGGAGCCCATCCATTATCTCTATCGTTACGTTAATATATTCCATTTCTTGTTATTTGTCTTTTCTTTTTTCTTCTTCATCAGCCATGCCTCGCTCTCGCAGGCCTCGCCGAGATGACATGAGCTTCGGCGAGTTCTGCGGCAAGTGCTGCTGCGAGTGCTGTAAAGAATATATCCGCGACGTCGTGATTGGCTTCATCATCGCGGGCATCATCGCCTTCATCCTGTGGCTCACCCTTCGCCCAAAAGCGGTGAAGTTCTACGTCACGGACGCGTCCCTCACCGAGTTCGACTACGAGAACAACACCCTCCACTACGACCTCGCCCTCAACTGCAGCTTCCAGAACCATAACAGGAAGATGGGCGTCTACTACGAGTACGTCGAGGTCCAGACACTGTTCCAGGATGTTAGGTTCGACTTGGAGACCCTGGCGCCCTTCTACCAGGGACACAAGAACACCACCGTATTGAGCCAAGTGTTCAAGGGTCAGCAGCTGTTGGTGCTCACCGCCGACCAGGCTTCGGAGCTGGACAAGGAGAAGAGCAAGGGTGTTTATGACATCCAGGTGAAGATGCACTTGAAGACTACGTTCAAATTCGGGGAAGAAGAGAGAGAAGGATGATAACAAGATTACTTGTGACTTGCAGGTTCCTTTGACTTCTTCAAACAATGGCACCTCTTCGGCAGGTGCATTTCAGACCACCAAGTGCAAAGGTGATCTATCTTACGGATACTTGGACGCGGTGCACTGAATTGAAAGGCTTTCGGTCTCCTTGTGAAAGTTCAACAATTGTCTTATTTCCCCTCTTCTTTCATTAGTATATATGGCTTTGGATGTATGCCCTTTGGGCATTGTGTTCTTAGTTTCTTACTTCTTGGAATTGCATTGTGGGGCCATTCTCTGATGTATTTGGATTGTAAAATGCGAGGGTGCAGTTCTAATGTTTTGTAGTATACGCTAATTTTAGCATTGTGTTGGTATTGTTCAATGCACTTCTAAAATTTTGTTCTGTAGTTTTTAATGAGTGAGTAACAGAATTAAAAATGATTGATTTACCGATTTTTAAGAAACACGCAGAGGACTAATTTTTAAATAATAATAAAAAGAAGCAATAAAAGAAAGAAGAAAATGTATACCACAAAATGCGGAAAGCACGTTAATTACGAATCTGTCCCCAAATTTTTTTGAAATTTAAGACAAAACCTTGGTGCATACTCGCATCTCAAAGAACCCTTCAACACCCACCGATTCGCCGGCAAAAATGGCGTGTTCAGCGCCAGAATGAATCTTTCTCAGGACTTGGGCAAGACGGTCAACATCAGCTGCCGCATCTGCGTGCATCCTTAAGTGGCTCAACCAAAATGTCAACGACGCTGGCACCACCGTGACTTCTGTCGGACTCAGTGGTCGCCTTCAAAGTTGATGCTGGTGGTTGCTGTCGTATTCAACGTAAAGTCAACGTAATTGGCTCTTTTTTAGTTCCAAGTCTTCTTTTTTAATTTGCTCTATTCGTGACACATTCAATCGTTGCTTTTGTGAGTATTTATATTTGTGATTTCACGTGGGCATTTCCTTTATAAATAAAGTATATGTCATTACCCAAAAACAAATATGTTATTTTAATTTGTTTATTATGAAACCAAAATAAACTTCTAGTGTCACCACTCCCCTCCCCTGTTTCCTTGAGGTAGAATTCCTAAATCTATTTAATTTGAGTTTTTAGTTTTTAGTTTTTCAGTTTTTAATAATTTATAAAGAAAAAACTGAAATCTTGGAAATGAAAATGAAAACTGAAATTTATAGTTTTTAAAATTTTAGTATTTTTTCACAAAATTTAGAAAATTAAAAAACTGGAAACTCAAACTAAATAAACCGTTAATGTCTTTATTAAAAAGAAATTTCCAGTGCCAAAGCATATCAGAGAGACAGACTCCTAATAACAATAGAATTAAATGAGCCACTGAATAGTTTGTACATGAAATTGTTTATGGAGTAAAAAGAGAATTTTAAAGTGAAAGATTTGAATTAAAGACGATAAGGAAAAGAATTTTTATTTAAATAGATATAGTACTAGTCAATTAATATATGTCATGAATATTCAAATATGGCATCAATATGATAAAGGAGTGAAACCAAGGAAAAGAATCAAACCTTAAAATTGGTTCTTGAAAAGAAAGAGTGCAGCGTGAATGCATGTACGTGTGAGAATTAGCAGGTAAACAACATGAGAGTGACCGACGCATGTGAAAAGTGAAATTTTTTTAGGAATCTTAGAGGAATAATTTTTATTTAAGAATTTGTATGTGTGGATGTTGGAATTGAAATTGTAAGGTGTAATTTTAATTTGAATCCGAATTTCAATTCTAAAGATTAAGAATTGTAATTGATTTAGAATTTTGAATTTTATGATTGTGTTCATTGAAGGCTTTTTCACCAAAATAAAATAAGAAAAATGTTTATTTACGATGTATAACTGGATTGATGTTATTTACTAATATGCACTAAATATAAATCGGCCAACAGCAACAATTTACTTTATGTAAATTGGCTAGCTGTCCACCAATTACAGCTATTGCATCGCCTAGCAGCTAGCCATTTATGTCCTTGAGCTGAATAATAGACCTTCAGACACTCTGAGAAGAGATTAGGGAGATTTTTTTTTCTTTGTAGAGTGGGTGAACGAAAAAATGGAGGAGACTTTTTATAGTTGTTTATTATAATTGTATGAGGTGATTCAAAACTCAAAGATGAGTCAAGTTTTGCTCTGAAAATCCACCACTTATTAGTGTTATCCACTAATGGTATTATGTTTTAACAAATTAACTTAATATTTGCATATGTACTTAAGATAAAAAGATATTGAATAATAAATAAAACATTCACGGTGAATCCAAAAATTAAAATAAAACATTCATAAAATTATTTAATTTACAATGTATTTCATACATATTTTTCAGACAATTAAAAATGTAAACTTTTATATGGAAATTTGGTACATATTTTGTACATATGTACTTTTATAAAGCTCCTCTCAAATTTTTATGGGTCGAATTAGATTAATTGAATTTCCAATAATGAAGTTAAGTGAATCAATCATCTTCATAGAAAAAATATTGAATAGATTGAGAGTTTTTTAAAATGGAAAAATCTAAGTCTTCTCTTTTATATTTTAATTATTAGATTATTACATTCTAAATTAAACTAAGATATGGAGCTAAATTTTGTAACACAATAGCAAACTTTAACTGGGTTTTGACCCATGTGGTAATTTGAAAATTGAATTAACTGCAAAATATGAAGAATTGGACTAATTTATATTCATGGAAAAATATAATTTTATTTAACTATATTATCCTCTATTCAAATAATTTTAAGGACCTCTTAAATTTTATTTAATGTATAGATATCAAGGAATAATAATAAAACTGAAAAAGTACAATGACTGTTCAATATAATATATGCTCTTCTAAATAAATATTATTAGTGATCTTCTTAATAAATATTATTAGTAATCTTCTTAATGATTTTACTCTTTCACTCAAGAAACAACAGTTTTTAAGTAAGATATATGGACTTAAAATAATTCTTCATTTTCATATAAAAGTTTACATTTTTAATTGCCTGGAAAATAAGTACGAAATACATTGTAAATTAAATAATTTTATGAATGTTTTATTTTAACTTTTGAATTCGCCGTGAATGTTTTATTTATTATTCAATATCTTTTTTATCTTAACTACATATGCAAATATTAAGTTAATTTGTTAAAACATAATACCATCCATGGACGTATACTAATAAGTGGTGGATTTTTAGGTAAAACTTTGACTCCATCTTATGAGTTTTGAATCATCTCATAGTTATAATAAAAAACTATAAAAATTCTATCTGTTATTTTTTGGGTCACACACTCTATAAAGAGAAAAAAAAATTTCCCTCTAATCTACTTCTCATCTAGTTTTTAAATCTATTATTCAGCCTCGCGGACATAAATCGACTAGCTGCAGGCAATGCAATAGCTGAATCGTTGGATAGCTAGCCGATTTACATAAAGTAAAAATTTGTTACTTAGCCGATTTATATTTAGTGCATATTGATAAATAACATTAGTCTTGGTCTACATCGTAAATAAACATTTTTCTTATTTTATTTTAGTGAAAAAGCCTTCGTTGAACGCTATAAGCCTATAACACAATTGTTGGAAAATAAATGAGAACATAAAATGATTATAATATACATTTTAATAAAGAGAAAGATATATTTGATAAGTTTTTAGAAATATAGGTTAGAAATTAAGAATAGTTCATTTTAATTATTTTTGAATTTCATAAAATTATATTGTGAAATTATAATTTATACTACTCCAAACATGAAAATTGAAATTGAGACATCCAATTCCAAGCTCTAATTTCATATTCAATTTCAATATCAAACATAATATAATTATATAATTAAAAATTATCATGTAATATTTTGAGGTATTCCCTTTAGTTTTATAATAAATATATAGTTTTCATAAACTGTAGATGGAAGAGCTTTTCTTTAATATGGCTAGGAGCTGTCAGATGGCATTTAGAAGTAATATAATCTATTTAGTTACAGATATTAGATAATATGTAACTTTTAGATATATTTTTGTAGGAACAACTTTTAGATATTAAAGGTTATGACTTAGGACCACAACATATAATATTAAGTCAGTAATTCCTGACGTAAAATTTTCCAATCACATTCTTGTTTCACTGTAGTCCAGAACGTTACCGCCATCCCGCCACAATAAGTCCATATCTCATCTTTCGTTTGATAGAGCTGATGAAGGCCAAGTCAACGAAAATTTTAACAAAAATGCTATTAATTGAAACACTCATTTTATTATTATTAGATATAATAGTGATCTTAATTTTATTTATTTATCTATCATATTTAATAATAATAAAATAAATATTTTAATTAAATATTTACTTTTAAATATTAAAATAATCATGCTCAAATTTTAAAAGGGATCATAGAACCCACCTGAGCGGCTTTATCCGCATTCCCTTCCTGAGAAGATTACTACTCCAGAATAATTTTACTGATTATAGTAACATTGTTTTGTTTACTGTCACGCCCTTGTCAACACTTCTTCTAACCCCCACTTGTGATAAGACCACTCACACACACACACACAATATAAGCAGGTTGGAGCCCTTCCATTCTCACCATCGTTACGTTCATATATTCCAATTCTTATTATTTGTCCCTTCGTCGCTCTCTCATCTTCATCAGCCAAGCCGCCTCGTCATCGTCGCCGAGATGACATGAGCTTCGGCGAGTTCTGCGGCAAGTGCTGCTGCCTCTTCTTTAAAGAAGCCCCTCTCCATATCGGGATTGGCCTCATCACCTTGGGTACCAACGTCTTCATCGTGTGGCTCTTCCTTCGCCCTAAACTAGTGAAGTTCTACGTCACCGACGCGTCCCTCCCTCACCAAGTTTGACTACGAGAACAACACCCTCCACTACGACCTCGCCCTCAACTTCAGCTTCCACAACCCTAACACGAAGGTGGGCGTCGACTACGAGTACATCGAGACCCAGATACTGTTCCAGCATGCCAAGTTTTACTTGGAGACTCAGGCGCCCTTCTATCAGTGACCCAAGAACACCACCGTATTGAGCCACGTGTTCAAGGGTCAGAAGCTGTTGGCGCTCAGCGCCGACCAGGCTTCGGAGCTGGACAAGGAGAAGAGCAAGGGTGTTTATGGCATCCAGGTGAAGCTTTTCTTGAAGACAAGTTTCAAGGGCGGAGGGTTGAAGGAAGTGCTGGATGAGAACACAGTTACTTGTGACTTGCAATATCCTTTGACTTCTTCAAACAATAGAACCTCTTCGGTTGGGGCATTTCAGACCACCGAGTGCGAAGGTGATCTATCTGTTTACGACATTTTGGACCACATTCACTACCGCCACTGAGGAATCCAGAAAATTTATATAATAGAGGCAAATATTATACATAAGCATAATAATAATAATAAATTTGTGTTAATTTTTATCTCAATGGGAGATCAAAATAAAGAAAAATGGGATAAAATATGTATAATATTGTTGTGTTCATTAGTATGGCTTTGGATGTATGCTCTTTGGGCATTATTGTGTTCTTAGTTCTTACTTCTTGAAGTTTCATTGTGGGGCCATTCTCCGATGCATTCGGATTGCAAAATGCACTGGTTTAGGTTGTACAAAGAGTTGGCAATGAGGAAGCGTTCGGGTTGCTGTGATTGACTTGTTTTTGGAGCATAGAAGCTGAGGTTAGGTTGTTTCTATTGTTCGGATAAATAATTTATTTTATATTTAAATATATAATAATAAAAATGCTTATTTTAGTATTTTAGAAAGAGTTTTTAAGAAGTTAGATACTTTAACTTTTCAAAATATATTGAGAATAATTTTTAGAATAATAAATTATTTAGCCAATCATGACAAAAAATAAAATATATGACTTTTGACTTCTAAAAAGTTGAAAAAAAATATAATATCCAAACATGCTGGTTTAAGTTGGTTTTAATTTTACAATAACCAAAATGATGAAGGTTATGTTGGTCGTCCATTAGTTTAATTGGGACCTTCGGATTGCCCTTCCTAAAAATTATAAAAAGTAACCCGCGTTCAATTATTTAATATTGCAATTAAGGTGTTTGTATTTTCTATTTACAATTGAAGTAAGATCAACCTACACTGAACTCTTCCTGCTCGTGCGGCTCTGGCCCCTTTCAACGACTCTGAATGGCTTCCCCAAGGCAGCAGTGACCCCAACACCATACCTCATAACCTCGTTCAGCAACTCTAGGTTTTTATCCAACAAACTTTCTCCACATGCATAGTCCCTTGGTCGCAACTTCATAGCAAGTAGTCAAGACATCAAACTTTGGTTCCCCATCTCAATGAGTTAGTTTCAGAAGGGAGTTTGATGCTCAATGGCATGAGTGACCTTTAACAATAATTCAAACTATAACCTCGTTTAATTTATCTTATGAAATGTTAGGTTATATGCTCTTTAGTCACTTAAGTCCAATAAGACTTTAGTGAGATTAAAGCCCAAGAACAATATGGCCCATGTGGCTTAGGGTTAGGTCTTGGACTTCACATATATAAACTAATCTTTTCACCCTTGTGCCTCACTAAGTGTTTTTCATCAGAAACAGACACCCTAGAGGCGTCATCATCTGAACGGCCCACACAGCCACTCCATCCCCTCGAGAGATAGTCTGGAAGATCTGTCAAGAGCGGATTACTACCGATCGTGAAGCTTCGGTCACTTGTCCTTCCAGGTAATCAAAACAATGAAGGTTCTATTTTTCCTACGCGTGATACGATGCGCTTCCGCGTTTCTGTTGATAATCCTACAATTGGTATCAAGGGATCGCGATGAGGAAAGAACCAGTTTTGATTTTAATTTATATTTCATGTGATTTATTTCGAATTTTTTTTTGAAAAATATGGCACCTTATTTTTCTGTATTTGTTATTTATTTCATGTTATTTATTCGCTTATAGTTCATATTCGGTAAAAGTCTTAATTTTTAATTGGTTAATCGCTTTAATCCATGGTTAGATTCTCTTGTGTTTCTCTTGGTTTGTAACAAGGAGGCTAATCCCATATGATTAGGTTTCCTCCTTGCTTTATTTTATGTTTTTCGCATTTTCCTATGTATTTTTCGAATTTCTGTAAAAGTTCAAGATCGAGAAACAACGACAAAGATGAGCAATCAACACTGCGAGACTTTTCGTGGACCTCTGGATCAATTTGGATGATCCATATATGGTTGGAAAGAGGACGGAGACGAACAAAGTGATGGGTGGCGGCGGCCGGGGATGCCGACGCGCGCACGCGCCGCCACAAGCGGCTGAGAGTGGCCTTCACGCCCGGGTGGAGCCGCGCGTGAGGGCGCGTGGGACACCCTTTTTGGGTGTTTCCGGCGTTCTCGTCTCCTCATGGCGGTCCTTCCCTGGAGTTTCGTGCTGAGACGAAGTCGGATGACGGCGCAAGTCCTGACGCTAGGGTTCCTTTTCGTGTCCTAGGGTTTCTCGCCAAGGATTGGGTTTTTTGGGCTTTTGGGCCCATGGATACCCTAAAGGGGCTTGAGGCAGATATTGTGGGCTTGGATGAAAGAGGAATTCCAAAGTTGTAATATTATTATTATTATTATTATTATTTTTTTAGGAAAACCATGGATTAAAGTTATTTGTTTAATTATTTATTGCTTTTATTGAATTGTATGAATTATATGTGCGATTAACATGATGTTTGTAATAACATGCCATATAGAATAGGATGGTGCCATATTGTTGCATAATCACATGTCATATATGCATAATAACTTTTGTCATGATACGACTAGTATATAGTTATTATGCGCGATTATTTAAATTTTAAGTTATTCACTAGATTAATTATCAATTATTATGATTTTCGGTAAGAAATCAAGATTAATAATGGGATTAATTTATTGTGGAATTAAAATCTAGACAAATAATCCAATAATTTCCTAAGAGAAAATTGTTTCTTGAAAATATAATTTTGTGGGTTTTCTAAAATGGTCATGGAATAACACACGCTGCATACAACAATCATGTATCATGATTGTGTGGAGCACACGCCGTGAAGTGACCAGATTTTAGGACCTTAATGTTTTCAAAATTACGTTAAGTTAGGTGATGCACGTTCATCGGCTACACCTACTTACATAGTTTTTGAAATCAAACAAAAATTATTTTCGAATGAAACATTTTTTTTGGAAATTGGAAAATTCTAAACTTAAAAAATTGAATGGGTGAAGGTTTAAATTTTTTAAAAAAAGTATTAAACCTCGGGCTCCAATTGTGGGTTTATTAGTGAAATGGTTATCGCTAAAGCCCATGGATAAGGATAATCGGATTTCGCTAGATTAAACCTTAATATTTTTCAAAATTTTAGTAAAGTTTTGTACGGCCCATCGTCAACACTTAGACACTAAAGATAATTTTGAAAGTAAACAATGGTTAAATACATTCAACTTTGGTAAAATTGTTAACCCTCCCATCGAGGCTCTGGCAATGAAACTGAAGGCCCAAAATAACAATATTAGTTTTACAAGTATCTTGCCCATCGTAAGCCTTGTAAAGATAACTAATGGATTGTTACACAATAAACAAGTAGTAGTTATTAGAATCTACTAGCGCTAATATCTGTTTGTTGTTATTCTAGTTTGTAATTAGTGTGTTTTTTCATTGTTTTCAGAAAAATGTCTTCATTCAATCCTTTAGCTACTATCTTGAGCCAAAAACCTATGGATGGTACAAACTACAAACAATGGAAAACTAATTTGGATATTGTTCTTCAATATGAAAAGCTCAACTTTGTTCTAACTACCCCTATGCCAGCGCAAACTCCGAAGATGCGCCTGAGGCAACAAAGGCACGTTTTCAGGAGAAGGAAAAATGGGAGAAGGCAAATGTGAGTTCGCCTATATTTTAGCTAGTCTCGCCAGTCACCTTCAGGAGCAAGTGAGCATGATTGAGAGTGGAGCAAATATGCTCCAACTCTTGATGGCATGTTTGCTACATCTAGCAGCTCTTGGCAGAATGCGCTGAATGAAGTCACCAAGACAGTGATGTCTGGAGGAAGTGTGCGGGATCATTGCTGACAATGATAGCAAACTTCAAGAAGGCTGAAGACCATGGGGTCAAATTTGAACAAGAAGTAAAAGTTGACCTTCTCTTGCAATCACCGCCTGAATACTTCAATCAGTTCAAGATGAATTATAATATGAATAAGATGAATCTTGACCTTACTTGTCTGATGCATGAGCTTGAGAGTGTTGAAGTCTTAGTCAAGCGGGAGTGCATTTTTGCTGGTGAGAGTTCTGTGAAACCTAAGGGGAAACCCAAGGGAAGGAACAAAAACAAGAAAAAGAAGAAATCAGGAGTTCCAGTTGCCAAACCAGTTGCAATGAAAGCCAAAAGGCAAGTGCTTCAAGTGCGGACAAAAGGGGCATTGGAAGAAAAATTGCCCACGTATGAATAAACCAGGTATGGGTAATTTACATGTGATTGAGGCTTGTTTAGTGGAGAATTACAATGATAAATGGATCATTGATTCAGGAGCCACTAACCATGTTTGTTACTCTTTGCAGTGGTTCAAACATAGCTTGCCTGTAAGTGAAGGACAAAGAGTTTTGAAGCTTGGAAATGGGGAACTTGTGCTGCACTAGCAGTGGGACAAGTTATTTTATCTTTTGATAATTGCAGAACTTTGGTTTTAGAAGACCGTTTATATATTCGGATTTTCAGAGGAATTTAATTTCTGTTAGTTGTTTAGTTAAACATGGTTTGACAGTTAATTTCTTTCCTTCAATAAGAAGTCCATCTTCTTTTATTTGTTCCGGTGTAATGTTTAATGGTCTTTATTTCCTTAGTCCTGTGCCCTGTGAAATTAATCATGTTGAATTAGGAGATGTTGAGCATGTTCATTCATCAAAGAAAAGAAAAGTTTTCAATGAAACTTATCTTTGGCATTTGAGATTGGGTCATATTAACTCTAACAGGATACAAGGTTTGGTCAATAGTGGGATTTTAAAATCCCTGAATTTTGAACCGTTACCAGTTTGTGAATCTTGTTTAGAGGGTAAAATGACTAAGAGATCTTTCAAGGCCAAGGGAAATCGTGCCACACTTCAGCTGGAATTGGTACATACTGATGTATGTGGACCAATAAATGTCCAGGCCAAAGGGTATCAGTATTTTATCACATTTACTGATGATTACTCTAGATTTGGACATGTGTACCTGATGCGTCACAAGTCTGAAGCTTTTGGAAAATTCCAAGAGTTCAAGGCTGAGGCAGAAAGCATCTTGGTGTTCAAATTAAGACTCTTGCTTCAGGGGTGAATACCTATTGGAGTTCAGGTCTTACCTGACCAAAGAGGGGATAGTTTCACAATTATCTTCTCCAGGGACACCCAGGAGAATGGAGTTGCTGAAAGGAGAAATAGAACCCTTTTAGAAATGGCAAGATCAATGCTCAGTTATTCATCTCTTTCTGATTCATTCTGGGGATATGCCTTAAAACTTTGTATCTATTGAACTTAGCTCCGTCCAAGTCGGTTTCAAAGACACCAATAGAATTATGGAAAGGGCGTAAGCCCACCTTGAACCATATTCGGGTTTGGGTGTGGCACATGTCTTACAACCGAAACCAAATAAGATGGACTCGCGTAGAGAAGTATGCATATTTATAGGCTATCCTAAAGGAACCAGAGGTTGGTTGTTTTATAGTCCGAAGGAAAAGAAGGTTATAGTGAGCACACATGCAACTTTCTTAGAGGAGGACTATATGGCAAATTATAAGCCTAGGAGTAAGGTTATTCTTGATGAGCTAGTCTCAGATCAAGTTTCACCTCAACCTGCGGTTCAGCTTTTGTTCCTGTGGTTGTTCAAAGGGAAAATATACCTGATGTTGAACACACACAGGAACCAGAAAAGAACCAAAGTTCAAGCATGATGATCAACAAGCGGAACCTGGAGAGATGCAGTTACCGCTTGTGGAAGAACAACAAAATCATGAATTGGTTAATCCTCTGAATGAGGGTCCTCATCTAGAATTGGATCCCCCTGTAAATGCACAACAACAAGTGCGGCAAACTCGTAGTGGGAGAGTGATTCGTAAACCCGCAAGATTTCTCTTGTTGGGTGAATCGTCTCAAGATGTCATCATTGAAGAAGATGATGATCCCACGAGTTATGACGAGGCACTAGGGGATGTTGATGCTCAGGAATGGCTTGAGGCTATGAATCGTGAAATGGATTCTTTGTATTCCAACTCAGTTTGGTCTCTTGTAGATGCACCAAAAGGGGTAAGACCCATTGGGTGTAAGTGGATCTACAAAAGAAAGAGAGGATCGGACGGGAAGGTTGAAACCTTCAAAGCTAGATTGGTGGCGAAAAGGTACACCCAAATAGAAGGTGTGGATTATGAAGAAACCTTTCCCTGCCATGCTCAAGTCCATCCGGATTCTCTTAGCTTGGCAGGAATCTTGATTATGAGATTTGGCAAATGGATGTCAAAACTGCTTTTCTAAATGGAAATTTGGAAGAGGATATCTATATGCAGCAACCAAAAGGGTTCATAGCCAAAGGGCAAGAAAACATGGTATGCAAGTTGCAAAGGTCCATTTATGGACTTAAGCAAGCGTCCAGATCATGGAACATCAGGTTTGATCAAGCCATTAAGTCTTATGGTTTTGAGAAAAGTCCTGATGAGCCGTGTGTGTATAAAAGGATCCAAGGAAACGCAGTATTTTTCTGGTACTTTATGTGGATGATATACTTATTTGAAATGATACGGAGGTATTATTAGGCATAAAGACCTGCTGAGCAAGCATTTTGATATGAAGGACCTGGGGAAGCCAATTATATTCTTGGTATTAAGCTCTTGCGAGACGGAAGAATAGGGTATTGGCATTATCTAAGGCTAATTACATCGACAAAATACTTGCCAGGTTCACATGGAGAATTCCAAGAAGGGGATTTTACCCTTCAGGCATGGGATTCATCTCTCTAAGGAGCATTCTCCTAAAACTCCTGAGTAGAGAGAACGGATGAGTAGGATACCTTACGCTTCAGGTAGCCTTATGTATGCTATGCGTGCACCAGACTAGAGATCTGCTATGCGTGGGAGGAGTAAGTCGGACCAATCTAATCCTGAGAAGAACATGGATAGCGGTTAAACATATACTCAAGTACCTTAGGAGAACGAGAGATTATATGTTGGTCTATTCTAGTGGGAGTCTTGAAACCATTGGTTATACAGACTCAGATTTCCAAGGAGACATTGACTCAAGAAAATCCACCTCTGGGTATGTGTTCACTCTTAATGGCGGGGCCATTTGTTGGAGGAGTGTCAAACAATCATGTGTGGTGACTCTACCACAGAGGCGAGTATGTAGCTCGCTTCTGAGGCTGCAAAGGAAGCCGCATGGTTAAAGAAGTTCCTAACGGATCTTCAAGTGATACCAGGTGTTAGTCGTCCCATCACACTTTACCGCCAGAACAGTGGGCAGGAGCACAGTCCAAGGAACCAAGGTGTCACAAAAGACAAAAGCACATAGAGAGGAAGTACCACTTGATCCGAGATATAATTGAAAGAGGAGATACAGTGGTAGTCAAGATAGCATTTGACAGAACCTTGCTGACCCTTTTACTAAGAGTTTGCCTGAACGTGTGTTCGAGAGGCATGTTACATCTATGGGTCTTAGGAGGATTCCAGATTTGCTATAGCTTTAGGAAGTTGTTATTTCACTTTGTTATTTTGTGCCTTTTGAGCAAGACATTATGACATTGTATTTTTTTTCTAATGTTATAAATGAGGTATTATTCATTTTTTCCGCACACTATTTACAAACACGAAGGTTGGATCAATTGTGAAGTATATGATCATATGGATACGTTCATGGAGGACATGGTCATAGGTTCTCACAATTGATGAATAGGTTCACAGCTATTAAATAAAGTTGGGCATTTTTTTAGGCTGCAATATTTATGAGATGATTTTGTCCGAATCATTTTAAATATTGGTGTGAGTTAATACTTACATTGAATGGATCAAGGAGAGATTTGATTAAAGTTGTTCTTTCTGTCATAAGGAATCAAATCTCCAGATAACTATAGTTATGTAGTTGCTCTTAATCCTAAGTTTATTTTAAATAAGTAGTCGAATAGATTTCATTCTTTGATTTACCAACGGGTGAGGTTCAATCTATTGATGGCCAATAACCCGGTATTTTGGGATTGAAACTATTTGGTTATTGGTGTTTATGAGATAAACAACATGGAATTTATAGGAAATGTCCCCTTGATATGTTTCGGTACTTGGATATTGAAGACATCTGCCATGCATGTAATCCATTAGAGAAACTATCACAGTCAAGGAAATAAATAATTGATTGGGTAACAGAAAACTAGTCAATCAATTATAGACATTCTATAAAGGGGCGATGCATATTCATGTTATAAATGTCATTATTCTTGGAGTTCACGTTCGGGCTTTTAGTGGAGTAGCATGAATTAGATAATCTTCTGGAGATTATCAGGAGCCTTGATAAATGACAAATGGTAGATCCCCAGGCTAGCTTGAGATAAGGGATGGGGTATATTATCAGATGATGATGGCTTATGGGATACATGATCTTGGGTTTATGAACTCAAGTTTGTATCTTAAAGAGCAAGTGGGAGATTGTTGGGTTATATGCTCTTTAGTCACTTAAGTCCAATAAGACTTTAGTGAGATTAAAGCCCAAGAACAATATGGCCCATGTGGCTTAGGGTTAGGTCTTGGACTTCACAGCATATATAAACTAATCTTTTCACCCTTGTGCCTCACTAAGTGTTTTTCATCAGAAACAGACACCCTAGAGGCAGACGTTCATCATCTGAACGGTTGCCCACACAGCCACTCCATCCCCCTCGAGAGATAGTTGGAAAATCTCTCAAGAGCGGATTACTACCGATCGTGAAGCTTTTCCTTACTTGCCCTTCCAGGTAATCAAAACAATGAAGGTTCTATTTTTCCTACGTCGCGTCGGACGATGCGCTTCGCGTTTCTGTTGATAATCCTACATGAAAAAGATTGTGTGAGCTGAAGATTTTAATTCAACACCCATGACAATTTTCATAGTCTCAATTTTAGGCACAAGTTTGTATTTGTATTAGAGGTAGGTATATTATGAAGAGGCTAATGGAGTCCAGTCCTTAACCCACTTTCATCGTCCAATCATATGTTGGAAATGCTTGGAATTATTATATTAATGACTACGTCAGGATTGCTTGTCCTGTAAAGGTCAATCTCGTTTGAGGAATTAGTATTATCCGAAAGAAGGTGAAGAGACAGAAGTGATTGCCGATGCAAGAAGGCACGAACAAGGAGTACTCCTGACAAGACCTCTAAGCGGTGGTACATGAATGAACCAATTACACACCAGAATGAGAGAGATCTTGAGACTATGTAGGTATGAGACTATACAGTTAAAGATGACTTATATGAATTGATTGGTACTACCTATGCCAACAAAATGCATAGCCCATTACTAAAGAACTCTACGGTTAAGGGTGCTTGACTTTGAGAAATTTTGGGATGGGTGAAAAGTTTTTCCAGGAAGCGTGTAAATGAGGACAAAGCACGTTGAAAGACCTATATTAGTTTATGGAATAGTCGTCAATCCATAAAACCACATGGGATGTTACATCCGTCGTGCCAACCCCAAAGGAAACAAAATATCAATATTCCTACACATTAAAACTGATAACTCAATGAAACTTACAACAAAAAAGGCAAAAAATGAAAAAATTAAACCGACTAAAAGTTAGAGAACATTACCACGAACACAATAACACAAACCATTTGCAAAATGGAGGCTTTGATGACGGCAGTGACTCAAAGAAGTAGTTGCGTTCTAACCGAGAGAGAAGACAAATAAGTGAAAATGAGAAATGGGGAAGAAAGGGCACGTATTTGTAGCCTTAATTTTGACGTTAGTTTTTTTGTCTGTAATGTACACATTAAATACGTGCTTTTGTAATCTTAACGTTACACACATATTTTTCCATTTATAATCTTGAATTTCAAATTATAAATGAATTTGAAGACAGGAAAATTCGCTTTAATACGCGTGTTAAATATGCACCTTAAATTTCAAATTACAGAAGGATTTTTCCGTTGTAATATTGGATTTATTTTAAAGCAATAATTTAATAAAAATTCATCTGTAAATCTATCTGAATATTTTGTAAAAAAACAAAAAAGAATTCATTCATTATTCGTCTGTAACAGTTATGCGCTATATGGCGCAAGTTTGTGTTAGAAACGGGAAAAATTTCCACATTTTTGTTTACCCATTTGTAAATCCGTCTGTGTTAGAAACGGGAAAAAATTTGTTTGTAAAATTCATCTTTGTTTCGTTAGTTTCTAGTAGTGTAAATTTCAAACTTTGGCTTTGCCTTTAGCAAAGGAGGTTTGTGCGTCTTTCGAGGATGAGATGTCTTTGCTTGTGGAGGAGGTGGTTAGATGTCGCTCAGACGAGGAGCAGTGGTCGCACCTAGGTGGAAAGTGCAATAAGGCGGTGGTGGTGACCGGTAAGGGTGGTTGAACGAGAGCAATGGTGTGTAGCCGAATGAAAGAATTAGTAGTTAAAAAATCTAGTAATCTTAGGAAGTAAAGGTGAACCATGAGAGGTCCAAACATGGTTAGTGCTGGACCATGTAGCACAACCTTTGAATGACATTATGACTCCCACTAGACGTCACTATCCACCTTTTTCACCTTTAGATTTGATGGGTGTCAAATGGACATTTACTTTTAGACATCATTCCTCATTTTCCAAAGTTTATGTTCTTTTTCTTTTTGGCCGAATAAGTATATGTTCTAACAAATTGACAATAGAAACTATCTTTTCTTTTGTTTGAAGGAGCTCCTAGTGGAGCTAAGAGAAAATGAATAATGGAATGAACAAATGGGGATAAAATCTTTGACCCAATACTAATAAATTCTTAGTCACTTGGACTAAGAGTGGTGTCATGTAAGCTATAGTTCATTAGCAAAACTCTTTATATTAGGTAAAAAATAATGGAGAAACTGTCTTTTTTTATGTCACGAAATAGAAGCTGTTTATCATACACTTACATGCTGCGTGGCCACTAATGCCCAACAGGACGATGACTATGGTAGGAGAAGTCAAGGACCAAGGCCTATTCTGGCTCACATATACTCACTCTGCTGGATTTTTGAGCCATTTGGGCCTCTTGTGGAAAGACCCAATTTGGGCTGAAATCACTAAAATAGTGATGCAAAAAAAAAAAAAAGAAGAAGAAGTGGAAACGCATCAATAAATGCCTATAAAATAAATATTTAGATGATATTACACTGATACCAAGATACAGTGAAATTATAAAATTTAATATATAAGGATACGTGTATATACACACACTAATTATATATTAAATTTATTAAATTTAAGGTAATATTATCAACATGTTAATAAATTTACTTTGTTCTTATTATAACTATCTTAAAAAAAATAAAAATATATATCAATAACACTTTATGAACAAATTAATTTATAATATCATTCAAAAATTAATTTTGACATATCTTAAAGTATTAAAGTATTAGTATCAATACAGAAACGATACATCCTAAATATTGCACACAATGAGATGATAAAATATCGTACAACATAGGTAAATGCATGGGAGACATGGAGATGGTTACAGGGTTGACGATAGAGAGACATTAACAACAGGGAATGGGATTTGGTTCGCTCTTTTCTTATTTTTAATTTTTTTTGGGGTCATCATCCGTCGCTATTAAGTAACATTTGTTTACTGTCCTAGGACATGAAATATATGAACAAGGATAAACATATAGGGACAATTAAAACAATGAAGAAGAATACAAAAATAATAAATATTTATACGGATTATTGAAGATAAAAATATTAAATTTCTGCTCTTTTCTCCTTATATTCTAAAATGGAAGGATAGAAATTTTGTAATTTTTCTGTCTAGAGAATAAAAATATTTTTTTTTATTTCCTGCACCAAATATATTTATATTTTTAATATTTCTATATTTTTATTATAGAGACAGTAAACAAACCCTGTCCTATAACCGCTCAGCTATGCTTTTGAGCCGTGACGTGATGGACGGGAGTGTGACAGATAGGAAAGAAAACGCTGCTGGACTTGGACACCACTACTTGGGCTTTCAATTTGGGCTTATGGGTTGAGCTAGCCCTGTTACCACTCTCCAAAGAATTTGAACAATAGGGCCCAGGCCATGTGTGCCAGTTAGAAATCTTTTCCGTGACCAGAATCCAATAAAAGATTCTCTGTTTTTCCCATGACCAAAAGAAAAGGAACTTTCGGCCAAAAAGGGGAACTTGAGCATATTTCACGACCCAGAACAAAAAAGACTTGCACAATTTTGTTGAAAGGAAAAAAAGACTTCTCACATATTTTTGCTACGATTTTATTAACTTCTTTTACCAGCATATACATATGAAACCAATAAGTGGTCACATGCACAAAGCTCTCAGCATGTTATGCCCTTCCTTATCCCTCATCCCCTTATCTTTCCTCTGGACCCAGTGTTTACATCCCATCGTTTCAGCTTTGTACTAGAACAAACCAATGCCATTTGATATTGTTGGCATGGGTTTCTTCACCCTGTGTCCGGTTATGGAATTTATGTATTAACTTTCTCCTTTAACTTATCACTACTAATGATAGCAGGATTATATTAGATTAGCTGGATTATAAATCAGCCAAACAATTTCTTTTTAACAGCAACTTTTTTATGAACGTGTAGTTGAAATTTCCTTTTTGAATTTGAGTGCATTCACTACATTATGCTAATGGCTTATAACGAAATAGTTGCTTGCTGCCGTGGCATTTAAGGTGAATGAAGTCATTGTGAATTGTGATTTTAGTTTTGACCACCGCCTATCGATCCATTATGCATCAATCGTAAAGCCTTTTTGAACAGTGTATGATGCGCGATTTATGTTTATGATTTACAGCCCAACAAAGCAACAAGTTGTTTCGTGAAAGAATCTCTGAAATGATATGAAAAGATTTTAAAAATAAAACGAAGGAGACAAGTTATAAGTGGAAAAAAATCAAAGAGTATGCCACACTTTAGGTAGGTGTTTGGGAATAATTATTATTTTTTTGTTTAATAATATGCGTTGATTGTGATTGGGATTGTTTCAATTGGTCAATCTTGTGCTCATATAATGTCATTATTTAGATTTGATTCACATGTCTTTTCCTTTAATAGGTGATTTGTAACTATCTTTATAAGCTCTTATGAGCTTGAAAGGATATTTATTTATCATAAAGGTAAATTTTCTCCTCAACTTAAATTTTACTAGATAATAAAAAGGATAATATACTTTAATTATAGGTATAATTGAATTAATGGTAAATGACTTGAACACGTTTATATTAATGAAATTGATTGAAACTAGTATTAATGGATTAGAAAAAGGAGAACAAAACCAAACACATGATTGATTGGAGTGGTAGATGTTCATTTCCCTTTAACTAGTAGTCTGGGTTCTAGTTCTAGGAATGATATGAAAAATGAGTGTCGAAGAGTCATACTCCTATAGGATTTCAAACGCTAGAACAAGAACTTCTTTTAATAAGAGAATACTTATGAGATTCTAGATTTGATCCTCTTATGCTCATTGTGGTCAATATAATTTTAAAAGTAAAAAAAAACTATTGACGCATATATTTCATAATTTATAAAACAATGGCTATTGCATGTAAAGGTGTTTTCTATTCATTTCATATATGAAATGACATATTATTCGCATGTTAAAAAAAAAGTAAATTCACATTATTCTATTTTTTAGTGCTGGACAGGGAAAGGATGGATTCTCAATATGCCAAGAATCACGCTTCTTTAAAAAGTCAAATGACAAACGTATATAGTAAAACCGAAATCAAGAAGAAATGATAGATAGAAAATTGAGATTCAAGAAAATTGGGCATGATGAAATTAAAGAAAAGATGGGCCTCCAACTTTTGACTGTTTGGTGATTTGGTCCCAGCAAAGTACCATCTCTCATTCACTAGACACTACAAACAAAAAGCGTGCTCCCAATACATGGCCCCTCATCCTTGTATGTGCTCTGCGCCTGAATAAAAAGCCAACTTTGCACCGGCAGGGAGTCACCCTCACCATCCTTTAGAATTATTATGGATCGAGCTGTGCGCCTTACCCCACAACAGAAAAGAAAATTGCAATAAAGAACTAAAAATTGCAAACCTTGTTTTTTCAAAACAAATACGTTATGATCATGGATAGATTGTTGGTATGTTTGTTGAGCATTAATGATTAGTTAAACATGTACAATGCAATGATGCATAACAATATAGCATTAATACACGAACTCAAGCACTCAACTAGATTTGGCTTTTGAAGAGGTTGATCATTAACTAAGATGCGATATTTTGATTTGGATGATGGTCAAATTTATAAATTCTAACAACAAATATAATAGTAAATAGGATGGTATTTTCACTATTTTGTTTATCAAATGTAACCCGAATGTCAAATTAAAGTTGTAGAGCTAAGTTTTAGACGCACGGATATGCATTTTTAAAATTCATATTTTCTCGTGAATGAAGGGTTTATATTGACAGAAAAGATTTGTTTAAGTTGCATGTCTCTGACTCTTGAGTTGTTGAGCAATTATAAAGATATTAATTAATAGATCATCTATCAATGGAGGAATCTGATTGAAATTTAAACTCAAGTTCCATAGTAATATATACGTGGAAGATGACGAGATTAACCAAGTTTATTGACATTTTTTATAATTTCAATATTACATTTTATCCATTTTATGTATATTTCATTTCTATTAATGTTATTTAATTTCGATCCATGTTGCGTATTAATTTTTTTATATTTACCATATACTAATGCTTTGTTAATCGTCAGAGCAAAATTGATTATAGTAATAATAGTTTGAAATATGAAAATTTTTAATAACACATTACACATAGTAACACATATTATTATACTAAAAAATTTAAATTGATCAATATAAATCAGGTTGTTGAAGAGATAGAGGCATGGATATAATTATAACATAAAGTCACGACAATAAGAGCTTTCGGCCTACCGCTAAAAATTATTGACTGGAATTCAATTAATGAAATTTACAATCAATTCAATAGGTACAATACTTTCAACTTGAATGCTTGCCGGGAAAAAAATTGCAGGAACAGAAATAAAACCAACGTTAAGCAAATGATAAAAAAAATAATGTGGTTTGAATTTTTTTTCTTTTGGGGCGGTACATAATGTGATTTAATCTTTATTATTTACATTAATGACTTCACAAAATAAACTAAATTTATTTAAACATTACAACTATTAATTTTGAAAATCTTTCTCAAACCCAAAACTACAGTTGGAAAACAGGTTAACCTAGGCCTAATTTTTAACAGAACAGACATGTGTGAAAATTTCTTTGTTATAGACAATTTTTTAAGTCTAAGTCTAGCATGCCCAAAAGTAACTAAACCGGCCAAATACATGTTAGACCACAGGCCTCTCACAAATTGTTTGACCTATTTTAACTCCCAGGTCCTATTCAAAATTTCATTATATTCAATCTCAAAATAATATTCAGCACTAATACTATTAACTAGTTGCTTTTTAGTTTTTAAGATAAATGTATTATCATAAAGATTCATTGAGATTCTGCGTTGGTTGTAAATGACCTAACACAACCTTTTCCTTAGGATAAATGTATGATAGACGAAATTTATGTTGCGTTAAAATTTTTTTAAGAGAGAACAAAAACATTAATAATGTGAAATAATTTAAACAATTTAATGAATAATGATAACATAAATCATCAAATAAAGATATATCCTGCAAGTGCGTGTTAGTTCCATATTATAGACCAACATTTACACATATTTAGTAGTTGTAAGCACTGAAAATTTAATTCTTGTTTAACTATAAGCTCAAGTAGACAACAAAATTAATACGTGATATATACGTTGCTCTTACGAAGGGGTAAAAAGGATGAAGAGGATGATTACGCGTAAGAGGGCTTGATGATAATCCTGAATTATAAATTCCGCGTTGGCGCATGCACGAAATTGGTGGTGGTGAACCATGTTCTTCGCCGACAGGGCAAAATCTTTAATTTAATAAGATAAATAATTACCAATAGATTAATGCTGATTATTATCACCTTTGTCCATTTCTGTAACCAACTTCCATTAAAATACAAAAAACAACTTCAACTGAAGAAGAGATCCACAAATTTAAGTAGCAAGTCTCTTACAATTTCTTCTTTATTTTCTTTTTCCCCACTAAAGCAGTCATTTGAAAAATTTTATTGTACCACCAGTTACTTCGTTCTTTAAAAGGTACCGGTGCGTTAGGACGCTGCTGCTATAATTCACATAAAAAACCACTGAATTTATCCCATTCTTCCATTTGACAGAACAATTTTTCAAAGAAAAAAGTAATACAGCTGGATTGCAATCTTAGTGACTTGGATTGTGGAAATAACAACTGTAATTTTGTAATATGCATCATATACATAATTTTGCATATGTTCCTTTTATCACGACTCATACAATATTCCTCTTTGAATATGGATATAGAAGAACTTTTTCTGAGAGAACAAGGTCGACCTTTTCTTCTTTTTTATTCGGAGGAGGGGGGTGTGGAGGATTTGATAGCTAGATCTAATAAGCATATTACCTTTATTTTTATATTTGTCAAATATCAATTTCAGGATCCTTCGAATCCAGAATAGGATCCGAAAGCATACACTACTCTATCTCGTGGTTACCAAAATCTGTTAAAGTTTTTGCTAAATTCTCATAGCATAGAATCAACTTACAGTTTATTATTTTAGGTATCTTCGCTATAAGACAGTTACTGAGTGGGGATTATCCAATGAATGAAAATTCAGCACATGTAGCGCAAAATTATAGCAGCAACGTCCTAACGCAACATCAACAAATAACTCTGTGATATTGTTCTCATTATATGTAAGAAGAAAAAATAATAATAATACCCCCTCCATTTTCAAATAACTGTCCAATTATAAATGCGTATTGAAATTAAGATAATAATTTGAAAGATATTAATATTGGAAAAATTTCAAAGTATCTTAGTAAATTACTCTTTTACTTTTTAACTATAACTTTCTTTTTCTATCTCTGCTAAATAAGTCAATAAAAATTATTTAATAAGAGCATTTATAAAAAAATAATTAATATTATCTATAAAATTGACAATTATTTCTGGACAAAATATATTTGGAAAATGAAAAGTTATTTGATGATGCGATAACATAAGGATTTGCTTGCACCACTTTATCGCCTTAGTACGCTTGCTAATTATTTCCCGTACTCTTGCTCTCACTTTATCTCTTCCAAGTTTATATGTTAATTATTTATAGACTGACTTGCATCTGTCTCGCTGTACCTGTTCAAGATACAATCCTCATTGATTAATTTTTCTTTTCTTACAAATCTAGTAACATCACGGACATTTAAAGGAAAACATAAACTATTTCGACATAATTACTGAAGTATTGTATACGGAATGGTTAAATATAATAATTATTAATGACCTATTCACTCATGTTCTCTTCATTGATAGCACTAATAAGGTTAATATTGTTTTAATATTTAAAAGTGAGTGTTTAATTGAGATATTTCTTTTATTACTATTGAAATCCTTGACTTTTTCCACCAATCTATCACATCTAATAGTGATGAAATGAGTGTCAATTTTTGACTCACTTTTACTTGAAATAACAATATTCCATTAATAATAAGGAAAAAAAACACTTTTCATTTTTCTTTTACTTTTGCTTTGCACCGAACAACGTATTTCACATGGCGCAAATTGGAAAATGAAAGTTGAAACCTATGAGTAAAGTTTCATTTTGGTCATTGAAATTGTAACCTGCTTCACTTTATCCCTTGAAATTTCAAAATTAACTCTTTAGTCCATAAAATTTTATTCTGGAGATTACTTTAATATCTAGTCAAACAAACGTCACATTTTACTGACATTAACACGTTACGTGACACGTGGCATACCACATGTCAATTACGTGTTACGTTGATCCACGTATCATGCATACATGACACCAAATCAAATAGGTTCATATTATTACTTGAAATTTTCTAAAATATGTACAAAAAAAATCTCAAATTCCCAAATTTTTCATATTTTATTTCATACAATCTAAATTCTCAATATTTCTTAAATCCACTTATTTCTCTCTTATTTTCACACCCTATTTAAACAAAGATATCTCTCATATAGAATAACAATGAGAAAAGAATGTATAATCAAAGGTTGTTGTTAGAGGAGTCATAAGCAATTCAATCCCTCGTAAAGGTGAGGCATGTTGGGAGGGAAGTAATCATAAATGTTTTATTCTAATCCAATATCATTGTGTTTGCCCGTCACATTAACATCCCCAAAATGCTTTCCCATCAATCTTCACTATGGCAAACTGCTATGTCAAATGTGAATAATAACTCCCAGCCATATGCATTTTGATTTGTGAATGTGGCACCATTGTTATTCACTTGTACACACCCTACGAAGTGGTGATTCCTTATGATCCACTATCATTGAGTGGAATAAAGACACGATTCTTACTTTAGCTCGATTAAAACTCTTCATATTTGAGAATCTATGGTACATTTGACATGAGAGTAGAGTTTTTTTATTGTCATGTTAGATTCATTTGATACCAAATTCCTTTACAGATTGCAACTAAAATGTTCCAAATAAGCCCTTGATAAACTCTGTCCATGTTTGATAATATAATGTTTCCCTTGAATCCAACTTTTAATATTTTTAAACCTAATTTATTTCAAGAAATGTAATGTAATAAATCAATTATGTTAGCCAGCCATAGAGGTCTCAAATTTGAACTAATCAAGCTCTTAGGTATTGTGGGTCTCCAATTTGTACTAGTCAAGCTCTTAATTATGTTAGCTAACATTTAGGTCTCAAAGTTGATTTAAGAAATATTGAGAATTTAGATTTTATGAAATAAAATAGGAGAAATTTGGGGATTTAGGACTTTTTGACATATTTTAAAAAATTTCAGAGACTATTTTAATATATTTGAAAATTTCAAGGACTAATATGAATTTATTTTGATTTGGTGTCACTGTCTGATTCTACATTACATCAATATGACACATTATCGACATGTGGTAACATATCACGTAACAAAATGGAACGATTTATTGATACCATTTGACATGAATTAAAGTGAACCGAAATAAAATTATAAAAATTAAATAGTTAATTTTAAAATTTTAACGATTAAAATAAAACATACTTATAATTTTAGAGATTAAAATAAACCATTATTCTGAAACCTATAAACAGCTCATTAGTCCATCCCGCAAGTGTCGGTTACCACCATGTAGCAAGTTATGTTGAAATTGAAATTAACCATATTGAGGTGAACAGTTAGTCAATTATCGTGTGGAATTATACGAATCCAACCAAACACCTGAGCGACATGATACACATCGGTGACATCACCATGTTTAGTTTTCCTTTAGGACGTGGCTACAAAATAAATAAATAAATAAAGTAGGAAAGCGCGCGGTAATACGGCTAAATGGAAGCACTCATCATTGCAAATAATTTGTCTTGAGCAACGTAACTTAGTACCTCCATGTGTGGGTGTATAATATGCTTCAATGTTTCTTTAAAATTGAAAAAATAAAACCCTAAATCATCCGCTTATATTTATAACAAGGATAAAATTAATTCCTTAAATTTAAAAAATTTAATAATAGTTCCTAAAATTTCATGAATGGCAACAGTTACTTCCTCTATAAAATTATCGTCTTAACTTGTTATATTAATTTATTTACCTGTATTATTAATTTATTTATGTATACTGTTAATTTTTATTTGGGTTATAACTTTACATACTTCTTTAAATGAAATTATTTAGATCTTTTTCTTTATTTTCTCTATCACCATAGTTTTCTCCTTAAAAGAAAGATTTTAAATTTAAGTTGTCTTTTATTTTCTATAAAATAAAGGAATGAAGTAAGTTAAGATCTATCATAAAAATTAATAGGATACGCAAATAGATTAACAGAACATATGAATATTTTTATTAATAGTTTATAATAATTTGATAAACTAATTTGTTCTTATATGTAAAATTTAAGAGATTAATATAAAAAAATTTATATCTAAAAGATTAATTTATTCATCACTATAAACCTGTATGGATCTGGACATTTTGCATGGTTGTTCGGGTGTCGAATACATGTGATCATGTGAGCGCGATCATTTGACCATTAGGATATGGAGACATTTATTAAATACCGTAGATCTTTTCGGAATGTGAATTATATCTATCACACAATGCTTTGCAATATTCTATCCGTTCGGAGTATGAAATTAGAAGCAAAGTTAAGTAAAATTAGGGTTAATAATTCGATATTATATGAGCGGATTTAAAGGGCCTTCAAAGCCTCACTCGTGACTCGTAAGGGACGCCCGTGCGCTCTAGGGAGGGGATGATCATCGCTGACTTAGGAATTCTATCATTTGGATCCTAAATACGTTGTCAAATGTCAATAAATTTTTGTTTCTAAATCTCAAGATCTGACCTTTCTTTTTCTAGGAGCTTCGCAATCTACGGGGCCATTGCCACTTTCTAACAAATAAACCATTGAAATAATAGCAACATCTATATAATAAAAACAAGCCAATCGTCGCAAATTATACCAAAATTTTTCATCATTACGGTGGTGTAGTTACATTTCACAAAACCAATTAGCGCAAGTAAATACTAGCAAGAAACGAAAGGATAATAAAAAACAAGGAAAAAAAGTATTTGAACAAATAATAACACTTACAATTTATTAAGTAGGTTGATATTTATTTTTCAATATTTAAAGTTTAAGTATTGTAAATAAATAACTGATATGAAGAAATTTTATTTATAATAAATTAACTTGACTCAAATTAAAATAATTGAAGAATAATAATAATGAAATATTGGCAATTAAAGAAAAACAACCGAAGAGATGCACAAAATAAAATTAATAGATCAATGAGGTGTTTGCCGAGCAGGAAAAGCATTAGTCATTTAAATATAAGGTCTTGTATTCGTTGTAAGGATTCATGTGCATGAAGAAAAAAAAATTATTGAGAGAGATTTTTGTTTGAATGCTAGATCATGTCTTGGAATATTAGATTCTCAACTATGGGTGAGAGGAAGTTCCTAAAGCATATTAATGCATGCTTTATAAGATGCACAACCATTTATTTTGACTTGTGATAGTAAAAATTTATGTAAAAATAATTAAAATGAATAGTTGTTTATGCATGTGAAGTCAAAATGAAATATACTCTATGAGCATGTAAAACAGTTCTCTATGTAGAGAAAGTCACCAGGGTTACGTTAATGAAGATCATTTTAAATAGTACTCCATTGTTTTCACTTTATTGGTCTAGTTTTCTTTTTTTTTTTTTTGTAAAATATATGTTCATTTATTATATTCAGAAGCATTTAACTTTTACTTTTCAATATTAATCTCAATGTAATTAATTATCTTATATTTTAATAAGAGTAATATAGTCTACTCATATTTTTTATGATATATTTATTATTTTTTAATGTAGATTTTTTTTTGTTTTTGTTTTTGTTTTGGAGAGATGAAATGAAAAGGAGGAAATAGCATGCATGGAGTTGCATACCCAGTTTCTCCGTGCTTCGATGCACAAAAAAGAAGAATTCTGTGCAGAAAAACAAAAAAAAAACTACTAATTAATTAATAGTGGGATGATGAGAGAGGAGGTGGCGTGGCAACTGGAAAACCAGTTCGCTGGCAGAAGATGGGTGGGACGAGGCGTACACCAACACGATAACAACGGGAATTGCGAATCCCTCAGTCCTCACTCTCAAAAGAAAAGCCCCAAATATTCCACCTCCTTGTCTTTCCCTTCCCTTCCCTTCAACATTCTTTCTTCCTTTCCTTTCCCTTCTCAATTCTCACACACCTTTTACCCATCACACTGCATCAAAATCCACTGAGAGTATCTCTCTCACTCGCTCTCCATTCCTTTTCCATCTCTCCATGGACTACTGGTCCAAATCCACCTCCGCATTCCCTCAAACACACTGTCCTCACTCCCTCAGATGATCCTCACACTCCTCCTCCTCCTCCACCGCCATGCCCACCACCACCCCCCTTTCCCTCCTCCTCATCCTCCTCTTCTCCGCCGCACCGCTCCTCGCCGACACCGACCCTAGCGACGTTAACATCCTGCACCAGTTCCGAAAGGGCCTCGACAACCCCGAACTCCTCCCATGGCCCGAAAATGGCGGCGACCCATGTGGCACCCCAAAGTGGAAATACATCTTCTGCGATGGCAACAGAGTCGCCCAGATTCAAGCCAAGTTCCTCAACCTCTCCGGTCCCTTACCACCCAACCTCAACCAACTCACCATGCTCTCCAACGTTGGCCTCCAAGGCAACAGCCTCAACGGCCCCTTACCCTCCTTCAAAGGCCTCAGCAAACTCCGATACCTCTTCCTCGACTTCAACAACTTCGATTCCATACCGTCCGATTTCTTCGACGGTCTTGATAGCCTCGAGGTCCTGGCGCTGGATCACAACAACCTCAATGCCAGCAGCGGCGGCTGGCAGTTCCCTACTGGTCTTCAGGGCTCGGCCCAGTTGACGAATCTGTCGTGCATGAGTTGCAACCTGGCCGGCCCATTGCCGGAGTTTCTCGGGAAGATGAACTCTCTCTCCTTCTTGAAGCTTTCCAACAACAACTTAACCGGGGAGTTGCCGGGTACGCTAAACGGCACCGCTTTGCAGCTCCTGTGGTTGAATAACCAGCAGGGTGAAGGGCTTAGTGGGAGTATTGACGTTGTGACGACTATGGTCTCGTTAACGAGTTTGTGGCTTCATGGTAACCGGTTCACCGGGTCGATCCCGGGGAACATTGGGGACTTGGTTTCTTTGAAGGATCTTAACCTAAATAGCAACCAGCTTGTTGGGCTTGTACCTGATGCTTTAGGTAACATGGATTTGGACGCTATTGATTTGAACAATAACCACTTGATGGGTCCGATCCCCAAGTTTAAAGCGGTTAATTTCACTGTTGCTAACAACGATTTTTGTGAAGACACTCCTGGGGTTCCATGCACCTTTGAGGTTATGGCGCTGTTGGAATTTCTTGGTGGGTTGAATTATCCTTCGAATCTGGTTGATTTGTGGACTGGGGATGACCCGTGTAAGGGTCCGTGGTTGGGAATCAAGTGTGATAATGGGAAAGTGTCTATGATTAATATGCCGAATTTTAAGCTTAATGGGACCCTAAGTCCTTCTGTTGCAAACTTGGGTTCTCTTGTTGAGATTAGGTTGGGGGGTAACAATATCAATGGTGTGGTGCCCAGTAATTGGACTAGCTTGGGTTCTCTGACATTGTTGGATCTGAGTGGCAATAACATTTCCCCTCCGATGCCCAAGTTTCGCGCCGGATTGAAACTCATGATTGATGGGAATCCTCTGTTGAAAGGCGGCTCGCAAGCTCCTTCAAACAATCCCCCATCATCTGGTGGATCTGGGAGTGGTCAACCTTCTTCACCGAGGTCTACCCCTGCACAGTCAAATAACAATTCGAGTAGTTCTCGTGAAACTAAGAAATCCAATAGGAAAGTGTTGATTTCCATTGTGGCGCCCATTGCGGGTGTGGCAGCTGCGGCTTTTCTGCTCATTCCACTCTATGCATATTGTGTCAGGAGCAGGAGAAAGGATGCTTTGTTGGCTCCGAGTTTGGTGATACACCCTAGAGATCCATCTGATTCAGACAATGCGGTGAAGATTGTTGTTGCTAATAATACCAATGGAAGCATTTCCACTCTAACAGGGAGTGGGTCTGGGAGTAGAAACAGCAGTGGGATTGGGGAGTCTCATGTAATTGAAGCTGGAAATCTTGTGATATCGGTTCAAGTCCTACGAAATGTGACCAAGAATTTTGCTTCTGAGAATGAGCTTGGCCGTGGTGGGTTTGGAGTGGTTTATAAGGGAGAATTGGATGATGGGACTAAAATCGCAGTGAAACGGATGGAAGCCGGTGTGATTAGTAGCAAAGCCTTGGATGAATTTCAGGCTGAAATTGCAGTTCTATCAAAGTCCGGCACCGGCATCTGGTGTCCCTTTTGGGTTATTCCATAGCAGGTAATGAGAGAATTCTAGTATACGAGTATATGCCCCAAGGTGCTCTCAGTAAGCATCTTTTCCATTGGAAGAGCTTTGGACTGGAGCCCCTCTCTTGGAAAAGGAGGCTCACTATTGCCCTGGATGTTGCTAGAGGAATGGAGTACCTTCATTCTCTGGCTCACCAGAGCTTCATTCACAGAGATCTCAAGTCGAATATTTTGCTTGCCGATGATTTTAGGGCAAAAGTCTCAGATTTTGGATTGGTAAAACTTGCTCCTGAAGGCGAAAAATCTGTGGTGACCCGGCTTGCTGGGACTTTTGGATACTTGGCACCAGAATATGCAGGTGATTTTTTTGAGCCAGTTCTTAAAACTACATATACTCTTTTTTAGTCACTATCTTTATATTTTCTAAATTTTTTTTTATGATTGTATTTGAATTACTTAATTCCTTCTGCAGTGTTAGTATATAGTTTCTGAAGTAGTGCTAGCTTTCTCTAAGTTGTGGATTAGTGTGGTTTATTGCTTTGGATTGATGGCTGGTAGCCTGTTTGTAAAGTAGCTTATTCTAAGGGAAATACTTCAATTTACTTTAACGCATCATTTTGAGAATGTTGATTATGCATTATAAACATGGAATAGTTGTCACATGTGGTAAGTCATTTAGATTTTTTCGGAGGAATCAATCAATTTCGTTCATTTATAATACTTTAGCCAATCTATTTAGTCTTGAAAGGAAGTGAATTATTGGCATCTGAGTGTTTTCCTGAAAAGTTGGATGTGGCAGATAAATTTCATTGGCATGGGTGAACTTTTCATTTCTGCATTATTTGTCTTGTACCACATATCCAATTGTTGTCCTAGTTTATTTGATATATTTTAATATTTTACTAATCCGGCTTCTATATTTTAATATATTTCAGTGACGGGAAAAATCACCACCAAAGCAGATGTTTTCAGTTTTGGGGTTGTGCTAATGGAGCTGTTGACTGGATTGATGGCACTTGATGAGGATAGACCTGAGGAAAGCCAATACTTGGCAGCATGGTTCTGGCATATAAAATCAGATAGGAAGAAACTAATGGCTGCTATTGATCCATCCTTCGACATAAAAGAAGAAACATTTGAGACCATCTCCATCATCGCTGAGTTGGCTGGGCACTGCACTGCCAGAGAACCAAACCAGCGGCCTGATATGGGTCATGCCGTGAATGTCCTGGCACCGCTAGTTGAAAAATGGAAACCATTTGATGACGACACTGAGGAGTACTCTGGCATCGATTATAGCCTTCCCTTAACCAGATGGTGAAGGACTGGCAGGAGGCGGAAGGAAAGGACTTAAGTTATATGGGCCTAGAAGACAGTAAGAGTAGTATCCCTGCAAGGCCTACTGGATTTGCTGATTCTTTTACTTCAGCAGATGGCCGGTGAAACAAATTGGTTGGTTGCTTTCTTGAATGTACCTTCTTTTCCCTTCTTTTTATTTTTCATTAGGTGTAGATATCATGCTTTTTTCTTTGTGCCTTAAAAAGCCATGGTAAAAATGTGTAGTACCTGTAGTAGTGGTTGAGTTGGACTTGAAATCTCATTTGTATGCTTTGTGTCTGTATTTTCTTCTGCTGTGACATCTAAGTGTTAATGGGTGTAGATAGTGCCACGGTCAATGAGAATGCTTGCTATTTGTTAATTCATTTGCGTCTCAACTTTCATATGTCATGTGAAATAGTTGATGATTCTCCTTTATATTCTTAAGATTTTTCTTTGTTTCCTTTTTTTTTTTCCTTGCCAACTTCATATTTTTGTTAGAGATTTTCATTTTATGACGGGGTAGTCTTTCCATTTTAAGATTCTTACAGAAGATTGTGTGTTGGCGAATGAGCTAAAGCCCCACAGGTATATATTTATTGCTGTTGTTGATGCCTGATGGTGTCTGTTTTCATGCTTGGCAACAGCAACAAAAGTATAACAACAAAAAATAATGCTTGGCTTGTTTTTCTAGTTTTTAGTTGATAAATTTATATTCTTAATTACAAAAATGTTATTTGTAAAAAGGTGAAAAAAAATTGTTTTCACTCATTTAATCGCAAAACTTTAAAAATAGGAAATAAAATGAAAGTAGGATAATAATTTGATAATTATTGAAAATATATCAATTAAAAAATAAAAAACAAAAACAAATTAAATACGTTCTAAAACTTAAAATTTTCATTTCAGTACCGAACTAAAATTTCTCTCTATCATCAGGTAGCCTATGGACTATTGGCCTCGCGAATTTGTATGATTGTGTCCTCTCATTTTGCTCAGTGGCATGAGAGAGAAAAATCAAAATCCGCATCTATGATTAATTGATTTTCTTTTTGAAAAAATGACTTTCGTTTAGCTCAAGGGTTTGCTTTTGAGTTTTGATAACTAGAACTCTAGAAGCCATTGGTTATATCGAATCAATATTAGATTTTGCTGCCGGTATTTAGGTTTTTACCTTTTGCCATTTTGCACTGGGACAAAAAATTATGTAAAAGAAAACGCATCAAGTATACGTATATATATGACATTACAGGGTAAAGTGGAAGGGAAGTAAAATAATTCGTTTCGGCTGCACAAGCATTATCTCAAGCATTATCACAACTCAAGCATTATTTGAGTTTAATTTTAATGCTCTAACAGTATAAAATTATTTTATATTGTCATTCAATTAAAATATTTTATGTAAATAATTTTTTAATAGTGGAGGTAAAAGTCAATTATCATATCTTATGTGACAATACATGATTAGATAACTGTGTAAAATATTTTTACATTATCAATACATAATAATTAAATCCATGTTATTTATTTATTGCCAAAGATAGATATATTATTGATGAAAGAATAAACATCAAGTCCAAAATGGATACAAGCATAGTAATAGAAATGGGATAACACCCTACCTCACTACTTAAACAGGTAGGAAAGAAAGCTAAACATAATATCTAAGGAGAGGGGAATGAAAACTAATTAAATCCATGTTATTTTACATATATTTTTTAATAAGTTTAATTTTTATGTAATTTTATACTGTTATTAAATCATTTGCTACAACATCAATAAAAGTAGAATTGAGTCTTATATCCATTATTTGAAGAGCTATTTAAATGAGATGATTTGATTTAAGAAAAGTTTTAAATTTTTTTTATGTCACTCGTGTATAGAAATTAAATTATTTTTTAATTTTTTTGAGATGTGCTAAATAGCACGAATAATATTTGTATGACTTGATTCATTTGAACTCAGATGTCTTTTTCAAAAAGAGATCAATAGAAATAAAATTATGTCTTTCGTGCAAGGCTTCGTATCTAAAGCTTTTTCATAATTTGTTTCTATGTTTTTTCTCTTGAAAAAAAGGGGTGAGAGTTCATATCCTAGTACCTTCTTTCTCTTCTTGTTTTTGTTTTTTCCTTTTTAATAGGTGAAAGAGAGATACAAGAGAAAAGGGGTTAGATTACTCAAAATGGCTTTGCGAAACACTGTAAAGTATAAGAGATAAGGTATTAAAAAAAATTACTCAAAATGGCGTATGAAAGTTAAAACTTTTTTTTTTTTATTTGTTCCTTGTAAGAATCAAAAACCAAACTTTCTTTCGCTAATGTTTTTTGAGAGAATATTTGCATTATCTTTTCAGTTTCCACATATAATTAATTAATGACATCCTGCACTAGTTTGGTGACAAAATAGAATGGTCTTTGTGGACTGCGGTACTACTATTAAACCCTAACCACTAACCAGCAAGTAACATTAAATATTTGGTTGAATTTTTTTCATCAAATACTTCGCTCTTAAAAAAATCCCAGCCACTCCTCTGTCATGTCAAGCTTTTGTTTTTACTTATAGATCCCAATTTGAGTGAATGTCCAATTTAATTCCTCAAATTCTATGTGTGAATTATTTTTATCCTTAAAATTTGAAAATTATTGTTTTAGTCTCTAAAATTATATAAATGTGAGTCAAGTTGCTTCAATTCCATTTTTATTATTTTGCATTCATATTTTTGCTAATTTGTCCAATTAAATGATATATTAGTGATACACTGACATCCAACTTGGCATTAAAAGTGATATGGTTAGATAATAGGTTCAAACTATTAACATAACCCAAATATATTAATAATATTATTTATATGTAAAATTTATATTATAATATTGGATTATGTTTGTCTCCATATAATTTAATTGACAAAAATTAAATAAAATGTTAGTCTATTACTTACATGTCATTTAATGTGATAAATTAACAAAATTTTGGCAACACAATAATGAAAATAGGGCTAGTCTTACTAATATTATGTACCTTTAAGAATAAAAATGTTTATTTTTTAAATTGGGCTAAAATAACTTATGTATACGATTTTAAAGATTAAATTAAACTTTTATTCACCGCAGTTTTCGTGAAACTGCCAGGAAACAGTGTGCTTAATTTATGCCCTTTACCATCATAGTTTCAACTTTCAAATCAATGCCTAAAATATCTACCCGTAATTAAAGTCCTAAAGATCAAACCGGCCATATTGACCAAGCAATACGTACGACTATTGAACGCTGAGTTCCATTGGTTAAAAATTAAAATATCGACGAAAACGCATTATTCAATGAAGTTTTGTGCATCAAATTCAGAACTCAGAAATAGATTGGCCGCGTGTACTGATAATAGCACAAAAATGTTGGACACGAGTCGCATAGTCCTCACACATCTGTTCATAGAACATTCAAAATATGATATAAAGAGTTTGTAAACGTAATTCTATTTTTAATTTTTAATTTTTAATAGCGTGTCTTAGTCAGTAATGGGATCCTCTTTCCCTGTCACTGATTATGTACACATAATGTGGACAACGGTTTTGACTTATTGGCCAATGAGTAGAGCACAGTGGACCCGGTTCCTTGCACAGAAGCCAGGCTAGGGTGTTGTTATTTGATGTGGATTATTTAATATCTCACATGCCATGGCTTCAGTGGAGTCATGGAGCTATCAAAGTCATGAGAATTGAGAACGATCAAATCAGTATCTGCCAGGCAGATGGCACATTCATCTCTTAGGTCACATAAGCATAGCAAGAGTTGAGGTTGTTGTGCATTTTCAATTGGAAAAGCACACACCTCTATTGTAGGAACAGTGAATCAGCTAAATGCCAATATCCAACGTAATCCGTATCATGACCAATTACTCATAACTCAATGGCCAACCTTGTGCCGCGAGTGTAGCCACTCATGTCGACAGCTGGCCTGTCACCCTTGCTCACAGACAAATTTCTCTGTGCGTTTTATGTCAGTTGAATAATAGACCAATGAATGCAATTACTAATTTATTTTTTTGTGTAGAATTCTTATCATCAAACTTGTCGGGTTTTGATTTCTGAATGCCATGAATACCTATTAAGGATTAAGGGATTGGTCAGGAGTCCAATCACACTATCATTTCTTATTCTTTTGAAGTGCCCAGCTGTTTCCCACGGATAACCGTCACTGTTATTATACTTCTGAATCTTATGCAAATTCGTTAATAAAGCCAACAATCGGAAAATTATATGATTACAATTTCCTTTGGAAAGTTACTCCCAAAGAAAAGTTACCCCAAAAGAGCTAAAACTTTGGCGTACATGGCGGATAGCCGTCAATTGGAGGACATAATTTATACTTGGGGCTTCAATCACTTTTTAAGCGTTTTTTGTATTTGTTCCAAAATCATCGCATTAACAAACCGTGCAGCCCAACTTACCGCAGGCCCAGAAACAACAATGAGAAACAGGCCCACAATGATGGGGCTCGCATTCCGCAAGAACAATAGGCCTAACACACAACAATTTGGGTATTTTCAGTTTTGGTGGTGACTTCGACCATAAAAAGAGTTTGGCAGAATATTTGACCATGCTGACCAAGCAGGGCTGGGTTGGTCGGTGCTAAAATCTCAGACAATTTTTTATTAGTAACTATTGTGCCCAGGCTGAGGCCTTGATTTATTAATCAATTTACCTTTCCGAAAACAAAAACAGAACCCTGGCATAAAATAGTCAAATTCTTGGAGAGGGCATGTTATTAGAAAACTGGAGCGGGTACTAATGTTCAGATTGGAGGCATCCGTTGACTCTGGGTTTACTTTGGTAACATAAAATGACTACCACATCACAAGCACGTCATTGGCAACTGACAATTGCAATAACCTGACTTTTCTACACAAAAGAAGGCTTTTGCTTTTTCACCATATCCTCAATGTCTATTGTTTTACATTTTTATAGCTAATGAACCATTAATTAAAATTTGCATAACATCTTCATAGCCACCATTATTACCATTTGTCAACGAGATAAATTTACACATTTTACAAACCAATACATAATTCAATGACTTGCACACTAATCTTTCTTTTCTAAAAAATGCCCACGTAATTTCTCATAAGAAAATCAAAATTGAAAACCACTCCCTAAATACTACCACACGACAACATACTTTATCAAGCACATTTTATCAGAGCGCAGCCTAAATCAAATCGATAGCCTACTTTAATTTTCATAATCATAATACTTAAAATAATAACTGATATTGGCCAACCGCCCATATACACCTAACAATAACACATTCGCTGGGCAATACAGATATATCCACAATTCTGTCTGCACAATTAAATAAAATGAATTTGCACTACTTACAGATAGCAGCTTTTCGTGTATAAGCAGCAACAGTTAAAACTAACAACACAACTCCGTATTCTCTTGTTTTTGTCTTGAAAATGTTCACCAATTACAACTGATTCAAACCCTGCAATGAAATGAGTAACGAACAAGTGCAAATTTATTGTTTAGCAGTGTACAGCCATGAAAGTGTGCAGCAATAGTTTTAAGGCATGAGCACATCATTGTCTACAAGAACTTTCAGCACCAGCACAACATTTGCATCTATCACTCTATAACTGTAATTACTGTACAAGTGGTTCAATCTCAGTGGCCCCTTAAGCTTTTATCTATTATATCTGGATGGAGAAACAAGTACATACAGAGCACGTAAGAGTTGTGTAGAGAGCATGATTCTAAAATCAGATACATCGCTAATTGTATCTTAATAAATAGGCTAACAGAACTTCTATAAAGTACAATCAGCTGGCATTTCCATCTTGTAAACATGGAGGTCATAATGTTCTCCTCTTGACTTTTTTGGTTCTTGAGCCAATAATCAATCTGGTAAGGAAAACTTCTGGCAGCCAAAACACCAATTTTTCAGTGAACATGATACAACCTATTAATAGATGCTGCCACTGCAATGATGCTTGCACAATAAGCCATGTACCAATCAATTTCATGAGGATCAAATCTAAGAAATAACAAAAAATACAACTTATTGAACTTAAGATTTCTAATGATACATGATTTCTAGTGATGCATGAGAATGAGGGAATCATACATACAAGAAGGAAATGGAGATTCTTGCATCTCGTATTCTTGTAGGATCACATCTACTGAGGCAATGAGCTTACCTGAATCAATAATGGAAGCAATCACACTTCCTCAGAGAAGCAGCCAACATGATAAGCAGGAGTAATATCGGAGCTCTGGTCCTTTGAAGAGATGGTTGACAAAATTTTTGAAAAGGAAAACTGCCAGAAAGGACGGAGCACTGGAGGTAACAGAAAAGCTGATTGTTTATCCATGGCAAGTAGGCGTGAACATTTGCTGCATCACCAACAAATTGGGATTTGTAATTCTACCATATGATATGGAAATCTAGCAATCTAGATACTGCAAAACAAACCTGCAGTGTCTTGAAAACAGAGTCTGGTAGCTGCAAATCCAGTGCTACAACAAAAAGGTAGAAAGCAAAGTCAACCTTAAGTACATCTGGAATGAACAGCTTCTAACCAAAATAAGCACTATGGCAAATGCGTGATAATTTCAGTACCAAAAGACAATACAGAGATGTTTCAGCTTGGTTCCCAAGAAAATACTGCAGAGCTGTTGATGCATAATCCTACAGTGGAAGACCAAAAGGGTTATAATCAGAATGACTTCAGATAGTCACTAAGGATTACATGAAATATAAAGTTAGCAACTAAGACCATTACCGTAATATGTCTAAACACATGATGAACTGACAACCCCCTAGCATGCACATAGCTTCCACTCTGTAAAAGTTGTACATAGTTTAAATACACTGGGCCAAAAGTACAAAAGCAACTACAAAACAGTTGAATTATGGATGTAAAAATCCCATGAAAATTTTATCAAGAAACAACAAATCAAAAGTCTTGTTTTATCCAAAAAGAAGTTCTATTAGAGAGAAAGTAGGCGAAAATCAACATGGGGATAAGATATCCCCAAAATAGGGGAGAAAAGAAAAATAATGAAACAAAAGATAAAGAAACACCGCCCACTCTCTGTGAAAATCCCTTGAAACAGCCCTAAGCAGAGTGGAAAATTCAGATTCACAACCCTATATATATATATATATCAACCTCCTGTTTTCTACCAAAACTTTAAAACAAACCAAGATAAGATGCTCCAAAGTGACTGCACACCATTAATATATGACCAGCGCAACAAACAAACAAACAGCTCATTCCCATAGAAAGTCTCCCTTTTACAACTTAAAAATAATGGGTTTTCTTTACACATTTGAGCTGGTGGCCAATTCCTCCAGAGAAGGACTTGATTGAAAACTGTAAGAATTCTGAAAGCTTATGAATCATAATAAAACATGCATATTATGAGTAGATTATGAAAACAAAACAGATATATGATGTGAGGCAGAAAAAATAAAGGAAATTATGGATGGAGTAAAAGAAAAAAAATGATGCCCATGGTGGATGACCATAGCACCATGTAACCAAGTTAATTTTGTGAAATTAATAGTTTAAGGAATAAATAGAAAAAAGGAGCTTCAAGAAGGCAGCAGAGTATGATAAACAAGCAAGCTCACATCTCAAAATGAAAATGAAGGCTTGTAGCAACTTGATTTAATAAGGAGATTTCATATAAACTTGATTTACTTGAGTTAGCCACGTTTCTACCAAGTAAAGCTGAGGGGAGGGGAAAATCACATTCTTTACAAGAAATATGACAGACCTGATATTGAGATGCATCTAATGTTGCAGTAATATCGCCAAGTATAACAACCAAACATAATGAACATGGAAAGATAAATAGTGATTAATGTCACAGTAATATTGCCAAGTATACCTCCTCTGGAGCAAAGAATGCTACAGCATCAGGATCAATGGAACCAGCAGGATGCAAGGAAATAACAACTCTAAAGGTTGATGGGACCAACAACTCTATAACTGCAACCTTCTCTGCAGCAACAGTGCCAACTGATCCAAGCCTTAGCTTATTAGAACCAGGATAATTATGTTCCATAGAACTCTCATTTGTTGAAGATGTAAGTGTAGAAGCTCTTTTTAACCAGTCCAATCGTTCAAAACTTGAAATTTTCAAGTTTGGCACTTCCTTTTCCAAGGACTTCAGAATTTCCGGCAGCGTCCTAAGAAAACTAATTTCTTCCTTTGGGTCCACTGTACTTTCCACAGACCCACAACGTTTCTTTGAAGCTGATTCACTAGTTTCAAGACCATCGTCAAGATGAGGGAAAAAACGCCTCTTCTGATCAGTGAAGGCTTTGAGAGCTAGCCTGAAGTCATTGAAAAGCCAAAGTGAGCAGCCAATGTAGCATGAGTCAGCAGCATTGGGAAGCCAGCAAGAGCATTATAAATCACAACACCCATGAAAGAACAATAAAATACAAGCTAAAAAAATGGGCAGCCGAGGGTAAGAAGCACCCACCTAGTGGGGTCTAGGGAAGGTAGATGTGCGTAGCACTACCCCTCGTAAGCAAACAGACTAATTCCCATATTTGAATCCGTGATCTCCAAGTTACAAGGTATCAACCTTACTGTCCTGAGGCTCACCCTCTTAATAATTAAAAAAAAAAAGCTACCAAACTTTTTTTTTTTTTCCAATCGTTGAAGAAGCAAATCAGCAATCAACAAATTTTGTACAGAGTCTTTGTGGGAAGGATAATAATCATAAATTAAACTTAGTCCAGCTAAATCGTACAGAAACTGATAATATCTTAAAGTATGCACCAATTCCCACATTCCCTTCACTGCCTTTCAATCTTTTCTCTCTTCACTTCATCATAATGCATCCAAACAAAACACTAGATAGTTGACTAAATTGACTTTCATTCCACTCCTTTTCCACACAATTGATGCAAATTAAAAGTAAAAACGAAACCAATTGAAACGAAACAAACCTAGTCCTGTCAACGGCGGAAGCACCGGCTTGTCCAGCAAGCTGTCGTTTCCAAGCATAAGCAACCATGGCACCGTCAGGACAAACCAGTGGCATATGCAGTCCCCAAAAATCCTTTCGCGACCGAACCGATTCGCTGAGAACTCCAGACTCCTCCAGCTCCTTCCCTAACAAATCAAAAACCACGCACACAAAAATCAACAACTACGTAGCCTAAAACCCTAAAACCCTGATCTAGGTATCAAGGAACAAAAAAATAAAAAAATCAAAATGCAGAGAACGGAGGGAAAACAAAATGGCGTACCGAGGGATCGAAGGTCTTGAAGGTAGCGGCGCATGCAGGCATCTTCTTTGAGGAAGAGCTGGAGAGGCTTGGTCCCCTGGTGAGGCTGCGCGGCGGCGACGAAGAGAGCTTCGAGGACGCGGTCGGCGCCGATCCTGATGTCGGCGATGATGCGTTCCGCTTGCCCGAGCTTGTCCATCGCTAGCGCCACCTGCTTCGGCGGAGCCTCGGCCGCGGAGCCACCGGAGGAGGATGACGGAGGTGGAGGAGTGGAGGCCGAGACTGGTGCCTGCTGAGTCTGTTGCATTTGCGCACTTTTGGAGCTCCACTTCCCAACAAAGAAGAGTGGGTTCCTTCTCCGTTAGTACTTTCGGACACCTCGGATTGGGCCCTATTACTACCCTCTCTTTCCTCTAGCATGGGCCTAGTGGGCCAAGCTATCCACTATTCACCTGAGTCCATATAGCCCAATACGACATCTGAGAACTCCTAAACGGCGACGTTTTGGAACTGGAGGCTAAAATACCTTATACCTAGCATGCCATCGCTTCCTCCTCCTCCTCCTCCATTGTGTCGTCGCGGGAGCGGTGAACTTTGCTGCTGAAACCTTGTTGCAGTGCATTCATTTTCTTCTATATTCACTGAGTTGGTTTTGCTTCTTCTGCTTCGTTAATTGAACAAGATGACTCGTTCTAAAGCCAAGTCGAAGAAACAGCACGGTGTCGACTTTAAGGTTGCTCTAGCACAGTTCTCTCTTCTATATGTTGTGTATAGTTACATGCGTGTGTGAATGTGTTTAAGAGTCTTTTTGGAAGCCTTTGATGATCTCTCATTTTCGTGTTTACTTTCAGAAAATAAGGCGAAAGATTGGGAAGAAGCTGCCGCCACCGAAGAACACAACAAATACCGAAATTAAATCTAAAGGTACTTCGATTACTTCCTTTCTGCACCAAAATTAAGATGTACTTGTTTTTTTTTTCTTCTTCTGAAATGCTGCGTCAGTATAAGAGTGCACTTATGCTTATGCTGTTAATAGTAATATTACTGTCGCATTTCCTACAGCAATTATTCTGCCGGAGCAGAGTGTGGCAGCAGAGAAGGCGGGGTTGGCTGTAAACAAGAAGGGTTTAACTTTAAAAGAACTTCTTCAGCAAACATCTCATCACAATGCAAAAGTTCGGAGAGGTATTTTGTTTCATATGTTATGATGTGATCGCGTCTAAATGGCTAAATGCGTGTAGTCGCTACAGAACAAATCCTATGTGTTTGAAACCGAGAAAATCTTCAAAACAGATAGCATGACTTGTGTATGAACTACTTAGATATTTGTATGTATGACAATCAAAAGGTGTATTGTGTAGTTATAATTAATAGGGTATTGTTTCATTTTGAAAGAACAATGAACCTAGAGGTTGGAACTGAACCACTGAACCAGAATCATTGGTTTGGTATGATCAGTTCCCATGGCCTGGCTCAGATTTTAAAATCTGAGTATCAACAAGTTCAATTTGGTTTGGTTTTAAACCTCAAATCTAATCAATTTGGATCATTAACATGGCAACAATATCGATCGTTGTTCCAAAACCAGTTGAAAAGAAAATTAAGATGGCAGTTATTTTTATTGTTTGCATCCTATGAAAGTTAAACTAATGATCTCTGAGGTGTTGATTCTAATTCCTATTATGCTTTATACTCTTTGAACTGTAGTTTCATTATATAATGTTGTTGCTCTTTTTAATCCTCTTGAGCATTTGAATTCTCATTTTTATTTGTTGTCCTCATATCAATACTCTTTTCTCCTGCTAAATTATAGATGCATTGATGGGTATTAAGGATTTATTCACCAAATATCCAGCAGAACTGAAGTTGCACAAGTATGCTGCTGTTGAAAAACTTCGTGAGCGCATTGGTGATGAGGATAAAGTGGTTCGGAAATCATTGTATGATCTTTTTAAATTGGTGATTTTACCTGGCTGTAAAGAGGTACTTTCTAAATTGTTTACTGAATTTTTTTCCCATATTGAGGTGATGCTCCATTATCAGTTTGGAAGGATAAAATATACTAAGTACTTTTTTTCTCCTCTCTTTTGATGAAAGAATTCATTTAGAAGAAAGCCAAAAAAGGTTGCAAAACAGGAAGATCCAAATCTTTCTATAGCTACAAAGGACACTAGAAGGAAAATAAAATGAAGAAAAATGCATCAACTACAAAGTGCAGTCAGTACTTTTGCTTTCATTTAGAAGAAAGCAAAAAAAAAAAAAATGCAAAACAGGAGGATCCAAATCCTCCTATAGCTACAAAGGACACTAGAAAGGAAATAAAATAAAGAAAAAGTATGTCAGCTTGAAAGAGCTGTCAGTACTTTTGCTTATTATTTTTCAGTTTAGAAGATTATATTTTTCCATGCAGTTTGTCTCTTGAACTTTGTTCCTTAACTGTTTGATATTGGCTGGTGATATACTAGCACACCCCCTTGGGGGATGTGTAGGTGATGCCTTGTGTTTTATGATTGACTTTTATTGTGGGGCACTAATGCTAGTAGAGATATTTATTTTAATATTTAGAAGGAAAAATGGTGTCATAATATGTAATAAAATGGTGATACTGATACACATACATACAGATCACCATCTTTGTAGCATTATTGTGCAGCGACCAAGGCATACAATTGTCTTGGAAGACTGATGCTTGATCTATTTTTCTCTTATGAGAGAGGAACTGTTGGGTTTTATTGCTCTTTTTTGTTCTGTTATATGGCCTCCTGATTAGTAATCTGTGATGCTTAAGATGTCTGGCTGTAATACGCTCTGAAGCTTATTGCTATCCTCATTTGTTCTGATTCTGGTTATTTAATTTGTTTTCCCTTGATGCATCTTGTAAATGTTATTATTATCATTATAGTAAAGATTAATGCTTTTTAAATTTCATTCACCTTATTTTTATACTTTGATTCGTCCTGTATCTTGTAGGATAATCAAGAGCTGATCATCTCTTTATTAATGGCTTACATTTTCAATGCTATGACACATTTGGCGGTTGACATTCGGGTCATGGCATTTGATTTCTTGGATCTTGTTCTTGAGTTTTATCCTCCTTCCTTTCTTCTTATGCAGAAAAGGTGATGTTATTCGTCCTTATTTAAATTCTCTGTAACAGTATACTGGAACCGGGGAATGCATTTGCATGTAATTTGTTTTAAACCCTTTATTGTTGCCTAACAATACGAAGAGAAACAGTAGTTAAGGCTGCAATATGTCATGGGATTTGATAGAAATTTGTGCAGTGTTTCCCATATTTGACAAAAGCTAAGGGCCTGTTTAGTTTCAGTTTCTAGTTTTCAGTTTTCATTTTCAATTTTCTAGTTTTCAGGATTTTGTGAAGAAAAAACTGAAAAATGGAAATGAAAACTGAAAACTAGAATTTGTAATTTTCAGAATTTTCAGTATTTCCTTTACAAAATTTGGAAAACTGAAAATGAAAACTGAAAACTGGAAACTCAAATCAAACAAGCCCTTAAGATTTATTTTAGGGGCAATTCCATTGTAATTTTTAATATTCTTATTTCCAGTGCTTTTATTATTCATATTTTGTATTCCCATAGAGTCAACAGTGTGTGTTTTTATAATTATCAAATTTGAACCTATTTATCTGACAAAACTTGTGAAATTTGCTTCAAATAATATTGCCATAATTTATTTATTAGTTGTTGATGAAATGCATACTGCAGTAGCATTCCTATATCCCATGGCTTTTCATAATTAGATTCTGTAACATCACCTTTTTATCTATTTCTGACCTGTTTTTTATTACATTCACTCTTGGTTTTTCTTTAGACCTTTCTGGAATTTGAGTTTATATCTGTCCCATAATTGTCTTTGTTGAATGGCTGGATTTTGTGGCTTAGAATTCTGTGTGTTGGTTCTGTGGTTAACAGGTTTTTCAAAATTATGAGAATATTCTGAGGAAGAACCAGTACTATTTACAGGACAAAGGAAAACTAAAGGATGTTCTTGCTGGGTTGGTTCGCTGCCTGTCGCTCTTGCCATGGAATAAAGGAGAAATCGGTTTGCATAATAAGGTATCTTGTTTTCCTTTGATTGTGAATACTCCAGTCAGTCTTTGAGACATGGATGTACAATGCAGTTGTAAATGCACTGTTCTGGTTTTTAAGCATCGGTCTCTCTATGTGTGACATAAACCTCTTTGGGTATTTTTGCAATCTCTTTTTTTGTCATTACATTTCCTCTTTGCAACTGTATGCTTGAACTTGTTGAATTACCTGCAACTGGAAGACTGGACTTGTTCCTTCTGTTCAGGAAGCATATATTACTTTGTGATCTTGCACAGATCACAAAATACATTACTAGCTAGAAAATATCATGGAAGACATGATTCAATTCATGGCTTTTAAGATTCTGTTAAGAGTCCTATTGTGGAAAACCACCTCAAATTACTTGCTTTTTTTTTTAACCCTCGTGATTTATGCTGGCTTTGTTTACTACCAGTTGTTTTTGGCTTTTGCCTTCTCCAATTCATTTCTAATGCATTATCAAATTTTAACAGGATGACAGTGGACAAAGATTGTTGCATGCTTTTGAAGCTGATATGCCTGTGAGCTCCACTGGTACGATAAAAATACCTTTCAGATTTTGAAAGAGACAACTATTTCACTGGTGTTGCATGAGTTTTAGTAATTTTCAAATGTCTTAGACCTAAATGTCTTGTTGAGCTCTTATGATCTCAATAATTGTTTGACTGTCCTGTTTTACGCTGTGTTCGTGTAGGTTTTTCTCATATCATAAAGAAGTTGGGGGATCTAGTGCCAGTATTAATAAATAATTTCCAGGAATTTATTCCATCAGTTCATGCTTTGGCAAGTCTTGAAGGGAAGTCTTTTGGTTGTATGCTATCTATTCTTCATAGCATAGATCTTATAGTCAGGTCCTTTGTTTATGGGACTGATACGGAGGCAGAGTTCCCAAGTTCTGAAGGTAGACCTGATGGGGCAATGTGGGATGTTACTACCTCTTCTGTACTGTTGAAGAAATTATTTCCTCTTTTCCCCTCAGTCAAGTGCATCATCTTTCAGAAAAGGTATAATTTTTTTTATTTGTTTATTTACCTTTTAGACTTAGTGGGAGCTAGAACTACATACTTGATAGTGATAATATATATGGTAATCATGTGTCATAGTGCTTCCTTGGTGAGAATAATAGTTGTCAAATTTAGGGTTCAAAGAAAATGAAACTATTCAGGTAGATGGTTTTCCTTTTATAACCCATTCAATGCAAGTCTGACTTAATTTAATCAAATATAGTGGTTTGTTAAGTTAGTTGTTTAGTTTTTTATTGTTTAAATAAGACATTTTATTTGGAGGGAATGTGGAGTAGAAAGGAGGAGGGGGCCAAGTTAGTCACTTTGAACAAAACAGAAACCAAGCAAAGAATATCTCTCCAGTTTCTTGTGCCATGTTCTTTTCTCTTAGGTCCATAAATTTGTTTTTGTATTGTATCCTCAGCATAATTGTTTTCTCTAGGAGTATATCTAGTATAGTTGGTACTTTCATTTGAAGAATTGTGACTTTTGATAGGGCTTGTCTAATGTTCCAACTGGTATTTGAGGAATATTTATATCTATTTATAATTTACAGCTTGTAGCCTTATGATTTGATGACCAATTGGGAGATTAAAATTAAATGATGCAGTTCATGTGAGTTCACCTTGATAAATGTGTTTTAATTGGAACTCAACACAAATTTGGTCTGTGTTAGGGCTAGAGTTTAACCCTATAAATTATTCTGTAGTGAATTACCATTTTTGTTTAGAAGTATAGTAGTCCCCTTCCCCTTGGGGCGTACAGAGGGAAGCAACGGAGTATTCTAATTTCAAATAAACTAACTCTTTCTTCCTATGCTTTCCAGGATAATGATAGGTTGCTTGACTTGAACATGGTCATTGCAAAAATATTTTTTGAATTAAATGAATGGATTTGTCTTCCTCCTGATTTGTTGGAGAAATTTCTAGAATTTTTGGAACATGCACTGCTTGGGAAGGTTAGACAACCAAAAAACTTCTTCTAAAGTTTTAAGTTTTATGAAATTGAAAATAATGATTAATCTACAACTGAATTTGACTGGAAATGTTAGCATGCAGATCTGCAAGGCTGCACAGTCTGGTAAGGCTGTCTGGGAAAAGCATTTAGTTCAGCTTCTTCCTTTTATTCCAAAATTTGTTTCACGTGGCGCAGGCTATTGGACGTCTCACTTCTTCAGGTTTGACATAAATTCTGAATATCAATTTGTTTTTGTTGGAAACAATTGATTGAATATCCTTATTTTCTGAATATTTATTTATTGATTTTTGTACAAAGGCATCTGTGTTTCTATTGTAAAATGGAATTTGTGAAACTTGCAGGCATTTACACAGATATTCAGGGAAAGCCACCCGGATTCCTTACTGAAGTTGGCCTGTCTTTCTGCAATTGAAGATATGCTAACTCCTGTAAGTTTGCCTTGTCTCTATACCGGGGGAATTTTTGACTCCATAATAATCTTATGAAAGCACTTTTACTCCTCTCTCTTTCCCAAAGTAATGTTCTTTTGCTTTTGCTTCAAATCTAGATCCAAACCAAGCTTTCTCTGGAGACTAACAATCCTGAAACTTTAGAACTTCAAGATGCTTTAATGGCTTGGATTACAGAGCTCCCTCAGCTGCTGATCCAGCTTGGCAATAAACACCCTGCCTGCTCCAAAGTACTCATTATTTTTATTTTAAAAGCAGATCTCCATTTGAAATTCTTGGATTTGATGGAATTTGCAGAGATTAATGTGCTGTAGTATTTATGATTTGAAATTTCTAATTTAGTATCTGTCTGTCCCTAAAATGTTCGATGCTCATTATAGGTTGTTTTGCGTCTTCAACTTCGCATTGGACAATGTGCTTTGTCAAATTCATCACTTGTTTGCATATATGACAACATGCAGTACATGTTGCAAGAGTTTTACTCTACATCTCAAGGAGGTAAACATGAGCATGCTGTTGGCATCAATACACACACAGTTATTCTTTGGCCTCCTATGACATTGCTTTTTCATCTTGCAGGACAGAAACGCTATGGTCCTTTTCTGTGGCTTCCTAGAGAATCTCAAGAGCTCTCTTTGTGTTGCCTTTACTATTTCTCTCATTTGGATTTGCCTTTTCTAAAGTCAATAGCTTCTTGTTGCTTAAGTAAGCCTGTCATCCCTGCATGAAATTTCACCTGACTTAATTTCTCATTATTCTTAAGTTCTACATAGAGGATTCTTTTTGTACAGTTCTTTTCTTCCCTTCCAGCTTTTAATTTTCAATATAACCAATGCCATTGAGGTAGGATTCATATATCAATGATACTGAAATGCAGTACAAATCGTTTTGGATCAAAGCTTATAATGTTACTCATATTTGTACTTATTGCAGGTCCTGAACTAGACCCATGTGTGTTATTTCGCATCATAGAGATTCTTCATTCAGCCTATAGAGAAGGACATACACAAATTGCAGATCACTTGAGTGTCTTCATCACCTTGGTCTCGTGTTATAAAGTTTCTCCTGGTATTTTACAAAGATTTATTTGGACAACTTGTTTGGACCTGAAATTTTGATAACATTTATTCTTATTTAACTGTTCCAAATTACTGTTGTCCATTGTGCTCCTTAGGAGTGATAAAAAGGGGCTAGACTGGAACGGGTTAAAATTGGCTATGCTAGATTATACATGTCTACATTGCTAATTTTCATCCTCACCAGTTCACCCCAATTTAGCTCATCCCATCCATATCTTGCTTCTCAGCAACTACTAGATAATTACAAGATTCATTTAGCATTCTTTACATGTTTGATTTGAGCTAGCAGAGTCACTTAAATAAGCAAAATGCTTAGTCCTTGACATCTGTTTGTAACTTGCTAGGGTGGGTTGGTGTTCACTCCTGGCCTGGAAAAAAGTGTAATTTAGTCTTATGGCATCAGAAATGTTATTCTTTTCTCTATTTTGCAGAAGTCGGTGCTGCTGGTTTGAAGAGTGACAACCTACTCTACCAAACTTTTAAGTCAATGACAAGTCTTCTTTGCTCATACATGGCACAGATGGGTGACAATTCTCTTGTTCTACAGATGATAGAAAAAGTGATAATTGATCAGATAGTAAGTTGACTCAATTGTGTGTGTGCGTGCGTCTTTTATCGTTTTTAGAGTTGTCTTCTTTGTGTTGAGCAGTTGTGATTGTTTTGTGGCTAAAATATGTTTTTGGTACCTGTAAAGAGGGGTTAATTTGATTTTAGTCTCTCTAAAAAATTTTGGCTTTTGGTCCCTCCTTTTTCCAATATTATGTTTTTTGTCTTTGCACTTTAGGTCCCTAAAAGTAGTTTAGAATATGCATTTAATCTTTATGAATATTGACAATTTTGTTTTTTATCCTTATAAATATCTTCAAAATATTCTTTTGATCCTTATAATATTGCCACTCAACAGCACAAACTAACAATAGGAACCAAAAACATAATACTAGAAAACCAAGGGATTAAAAATTAACAAAAAAATTTAGAGGGACTTAAAATCATAACAACCTTTATTTATTGGGACTGCAAACACTTTTAAGCCTTATTTTGTTTACTTAAGAGCTTGTTATCCTTTGTTAGTTTTCTGATGACTCTTATTGGCTCATTCAGATAGTCTCTAGAAGCATGAGTTCTGATAGTAGTATTTTGTGTTACAGCTGCTAAAGCCTCCTCTGGAGAACCTTTGTTCTCTCCTAAGAATGGTTGTTACGGTCGATTCCAAGCCCACAAGACTTTCTGAGCAAAGCATTATCACTCTAGGCCATTGTCTTTCTGAATATCTGATTGATGCTGCACAAGTGAGTATGCTGTCTTGAATCCTGTGACAATCCAAGATTATATGCTTGCAGTGATTTTGGCACTCAACTGTTTAACATGTCTCACTTTATTACTTTCAGTGTCCCAGGTCATGTTTCATAATGAAAGTGAAAAAATTTAGTTATTTTTTCTTTGTCCTTATTTTGTTTTGAAAGTAAGTGTTTAGGAGAGTTTTGAAATATTATGGCTGAATGGTGTGCTATCTTACTATGTAGAATGACATTTTTTAATGTATCGCTGTTTTTCTTTTCTGTTCTCCCTTCCTTTTTTGGTGCAAGTTGTTCTTTAAAGCAGTGGGTCAATTTCTGTTAATAATGATTGATTATAATACTAGTGCTGATTATATATTTTTACTGTCCCACAGTGCATTCCAGAAGATTATGATGAGCAGCGCACTACCACCACTCAATTAACTACCCTGCATCACTATCTCCTGCCTTGTTTTTTCTTGTTTGATCGGTGTCATAAACTATTGAATCTTGTGTTGAAGACAATGGGATCAGCTGTAACTGAAAGCAGTTTGTGGTCGATATCTGATAATTGTACTCAACATACAAGAAACTGGTTGATTAGGGTGAATGCTGTTGCTTCTGTACTTGTGTTGATGGACAAGGATCCTAAGTTGCAACAGATAATGTCTTCATTTAATGAAGATATTAATAACATTATACAGAATGTTCTTTCTTTACAGGTATCTTTAAACTTGATGAACAACATTATTGATTGCCACCAGCTATTCAGGGGACAATGCAATTTTCCTATGTAGCCAGCATATGTTGTGGCTCATTGTTATGTTAATGTGGTTTTTTTCGAAGTGATGAGTGTCCTTTGCCTATTTTCTTTGTTTTTATGCAGTCATCAGAGAGGATAAGTATGACAATTGAAGAAAGGCATAGAATAAAATGTGCATATGATCGACTGAAAATCTTAACGAGATGAGGATGCTTTGGAATGAGAAACTGATTCATGTGAGTTTTTTGAGCCTCAAACAATGCTATGTCTTTGGCCAATTTTTGACATATCATTAACCTTCATGGCTGTTTCTTACCATCTTATTTTCTTTTGGTATGCCCTATGTCATTATCTAGTGTCTACATCTTTTGTAGTTTTTTGAAGATAGGTATTTATGAAGATGGATGATATTGGTTTGTGTGCTTATCTGGCAAGAATGTGTTCATAAGGACATGCCTTTAATCAGTATGCGTTGAGCCATGCAGCATAATAAAGAGGACACCTGCATTGTTGAATTTATTGGCGGATGGTTATCATTTTATTATTATTATTATTATTTGAGACAGCATGTTTATCTGTTCCCAATAGATCTTTTGCTTTCTAAGTTCGCATTCAGCCCTTATGCAGAATCATACAATTTATGACTGCTATGGTCGCCAAATAATATGAATAAGGGTATTTATCCAGATATCTATAAAATTCATAGATATCAATACCTTATAGATAACTTGTGGCTGAAAATTTGCCATGTGTCCCATTAACTAATTTATTAATTTTTTAAATATTCACGATTAAATTATAACCCTTAGATTCAAAAGGATACCAGTATCCTTGGTACCATAACAAAAACCTATGAATAAAAATGGCATTAGTTGCTCAATCTGTCCATGCATATGTTTCCTTAAATATGAAAGTAATGATGAGGTTGTTCTGATCTGCTTTGACTTATTATTTGCAGAGATGCTTAGCATAGAAGAGGGACTCTTCTATTTTCTAATTGGCAGGCAGAAGGGCTTGGAAAGTGGTTTGCGGTAAACAAAAATTTATAATTGCATTACGTTATGAACATTGTAAACTGAGTTTTTTCTTCTGCTTCCTTTCAATATTTCAGATTCCTTATGTTTAATCGATTCATCTTGAACTTACAGGGAGACCTAAAACCGTTTAAGGAGAATATTATGAGCTTTGCTAGTGGAATTTTGCATCAGTCTTGTGAAATTCGAGTATCATACTTGACGTTCTCAACTGCCCACCTACTTTTCCCAAGTTCAGTCTGCTAGCAATTTTGAGGTCAGCTAGCAGGCAGTTGATGCTGACAAGGTGGAGAAATATAATTTTTGCCTCCTTATGTCTAATAATGTTTTGTTCTGATAGTTATTCTCCCTCGTTATGAGCGTCCGTGCCACTCCCTTATATATTCATTGGTTTTGGATGTGATCTTCCAGCTTCTAAGAAATGAAATGTGATTAATGCCATTTTGCTTTGTTATATAAATGCCGTTAGTTAATAGCTTGAGTAGTTTATGCATTGATACGATCTCGGTAGATGATGCCCTGGAACGGCCTGCTTAGTTACAAAATTATGATCGTGATTAAATATTATAGATTTGCGATAACTTGAGTTAATGAATTGTATTGTATCAATTCGACACACTATTGCAATCACAGAAAGTGAAATAATAAACGGGCGCATGGAGAATCTTTGGTGCAAATGCTGTTTTGAAAATTTTCTCTGTAAATTCAAAAAATAAAATCGAGAACTTTTGAAAAAGGGAAAAAATAAAAGTTAGACTAAATTATCAAATTTGATCCTAAATAATATTACATTGAATAAATTAGTCCCTGTAAACAGTCTCGTCTTTTATCTTTTACAATAAGAGTCATTTATTAATTCATTATTTTAACACTTAAAATAAAGAGTATGGTGTCACTCTCTAAGTTTTATGGCAGCACCAAACTCAATAAAGGGTGAGGTTAGGCTTTTTTTTTTTTTTTAATACTTTTGGTTTCTAAGGGCATCTATTATAGGCCCATTTTAGGGCTTTGAGAATGTATAAGTGTGGTTAAGAAAAATGAAAAATAAAATATGATTGTTTTAGTGGGAGAGATTAGTAATGTACCATTGTAGAGTTTAATAAGAGTCAAATAAGTAATTTGACGTTTCATGTATACATTTTTGTTAATGTCTCGTTTGGCATCTCAAATTTAGTGTGAAATTAGAGTTTAAAATTGCACTATTCAATTTCAAATTTTATGCTTAGAATAACATATAAAATTAGAATTATAATTCTGCAATTAATCCTGCCAAATTTAAGAATTAAAATAGATACTTCTTAATTCCAAACTTTTATTATTATTGGATGAATCAAGGGGACCAGCAGAAGTAACGACTAATTCATTGAGCATGAGAGCTCACAAACGTAGATGTTATCTTCGCAGAGACATTTTATGCAACGTTAAGAATTGAATCCCTTACTAAATGTTTAAGGACTAAGGGTAGTGCAAATTGTGCTAGGTCTAATGATTAATTCCTAACCTTTTATGATCCCATGAATTATCAAGTCAAAAACTTATTAAATATTTCTCTTTTTGTTGAAGTTTATATAATTCCTTTTTTCTCTTTTTCATTTATTTCCTAACAGTTATGTTACAATTCTAAAGTAAACTCAAACACACTTTAAGTTTCTAAGATTAGACTTCTCCATTACAATTCCAATTCCAGCATTCAAATAGACCTTTAAGTGTTAAAATGATGAGTTAATAGAAAAACTAACGTGTTATGTGGCCTCTTTTATAAAACGTTAGGGACTGAGAGGACTAAAATGTCATCCCATATGCGTGACTTTTAAAATAATGTGAGAGTGAAGCTTGTTTTACTAATGTATTAATATGTGATTATATGACTTTGTAAATTAATTTTACACTTATCAAAACACCAAAATTAAACTCTAAAACTAATAACTAACAATTAATAAAATATTTAATCACGCAGTAAACAAGTCGTATAAAAATTGGGTATGCAAACAAGGAACAGAGTGGGCAAGCTCCGCATTACGTTACATTTACACATGTCATTGTTCATTATTATCACCACACTTAGGGTATGTTTGATTGAGGAGTAAAAATGAGGGTAAATTTTTTAAGAATGAGGTTCATGTATAATTTTATACATAAAGTTCATCCATGAAAATTTATCTCCTATTTTTACCCCTAATCAAACATAGCCTTAGAAAGAATGGAAAAAAAAAAGATTCTTGACCAAAAAAAGAAAGAATGAAAATTCTTGACCAAAAAACAAGAAAGAAAATTTTTGACCGAAAAAACAAAGGAAGAAGAAGAAAAATCGGAGCGGGAAACATGAAAAAACCGAACCTCACTTGAAAATTTGACGGTGGTTTGGCGCAAATATGAAACAGGATCCGTAAAATAAAGTTACCAACAAAAACAAAAACAGCTGTAGAAGCAGGGGGAATGAATGAGCATGCAGATCGCAGAAGAAGATGCAGTCCAAAATCAGCGCTTTCTTCAAATCTCCCTCTCCTTCCTCTGCTTCGGCTTCCGCTTCCCCTCCCAAACCCCTTCCCCTTCACAACGACGATGACGACTCACTCTCCACCTGGGAGAACACACAACACAACATCTTCATCACTTACAGCAGGAGATCGCGCCCCACCCCTAACGCCCTCGAAGCTCCTTCCTCCTCCTCCTCCAAGCCCCACCCCACCATAACGGGAGCAACCGTCGTCAAGAACAAGAAGAGGAGCTACGCACAAGTCCACCTCGATTTTGGCCAATCCGATTTCCTATTGCGCACGTGCTCCACGTGCGGCCTCAAGTTCACCCCCGGTGATGTTGACGGCGAGAAAGAGCACAAGGACTTTCACAAGCTTTACATGCAGGGGATCCAATTCAGAGTATCAAATTTCGATATCCCAATTCCTCACTTCCTTCAATTTATTTATTTTAATGTGATTCTTCCTGATTGTGTCTTATGTTGTAGGGTTGGACCAGCGAAAGGGTTGTCCCTATGTCCACAGTTAAATCTACGAGTCGAATCGTTGTGGTCTTGGACACTGACCCGCCTGCCCACAGAAACAAGGTTCTCTATATATGTTTCTGAGGAACATGTTCTGCTGCTGTTGTTCGAATTCTGTGTTTTGTGGCGTTTAATTGGGAACTCAAAACTACTCGTGATGATGGCAGGTTGAAGAGGTCGTGAAAATGATGGAAATTGAGCTTGGTAGTGAATGGATACTTCATCAACTCTGTAAGGTGGACAAATTTATTTCTTTCCTTCTCAACAAGCTTATTTGCAATATACATTTGTCTTAGGTTCTTGTATAGTTGAAAATTGAAATTGCAAATCACTCATTCCAACTTTGGAATGCTAGCCGATCGCCCCACCACCACCCCCACCACAATTGTTAGTTTTAGTGAATTACTCGCTTCAACAAAACATTTGAATAGCTGAATGCTTAAAGTTTAATTAGTAGAATACAACAATTAAAACTTCAGGAGTAGTTTTGCGAAAGAATTAGATTTATTGCATTGTGCATATCAGTTCAATTCACAATTTCCAGTGCTTTATGAATTAGTTCTGGGTATGCTATTGAGCGACCGTTTACCATTGATTTGTTCATTGGCACTGTATTGTATATATACAGGTCTACCTGTTCATTTCACAACAAAGGATTGTTGGGTGCCTAGTTGCCGAACCAATCAAAGAAGCATTCAAAGTTGTGTCTTGCTCAATTGCTGGACATTCTGATAGCGCAAAGAAAAGGGAAAAAAGGTCGTCATCTTCAACCACTCTCCAGTTTGGGAATATTGTTTTTCAAAGGGAAGTTAAAAAAAGAGCCGTTTCAGCGAGTGATTCTGAGGCGATGGACGGATCGCGTGGCAGGGCAATCTTCTGTGAGAGCAAATCAGTCGCGGCTCTTTGTGGCATTAGAGCCATTTGGGTTACTCCCTCCAACAGAAGAAAAGGCATTGCTGGCCATTTGCTAGACGCCGTGAGGTAAAAGTTAAATTTGACTTTAGTTTTATAGTGGGTCTATTTCTCATTCTCACAGGAAACTAAAAATCATTTGACCCAACCCACGGCATTGTTAATGTTTGGTGTGTCATGAATCTAAGGCTAGTTTTTTTAAAAAAAATGGAAAAAATTTCTTTCCCAACTCATTAACTGAAAGAGTCAATAACAGATAAATTGAGCTAGTACACAGATAAGGAAGATTGCATTATGTAATATTATATCTTTGAAGTTTTTAATACTAGCTGGATTGAATTAGTCCCAATTGGTTGGTTATTCCTAAGTCAACTTTCAGCACATTGATTTTGTTTTCTTTTGTCATTTTGTGTATTAAATTTGTGGCAGGAAAAGCTTCTGCGCGGGTTCTGCACTTGAACGTACTCAACTGGCTTTCTCCCAGCCAACCTCAGCTGGAAAGGCATTAGCATCTGGTTACACCGGCACTGGATCATTCTTGGTGTATAAAGCAGACAAGACAGTCATAGATAAAGAAAATGAATACATCAAGCTATATCTTGATTACTGATTAGTAATCACTTCTGTTGCCTGTTGATTAACACCTAACATATGCTATTATTTTTCCATAGTAATTATTTGCTCATTGTTTTTAAGCAGTAAATCTGTAATTTCTTCCCTTCTCTCTTGTAAGACTTGGCTATCATTTTGAGTTAATTTTCTCTCTTAGATTCGTATGGAAGAATTGGTAGGCAAGAACCCAGACCTGTTGGGCATTAAGTCTTTGCGGCTAAGGGCTAAGATAGCAATTATATATACGCGAACAAGTTGTGTGATCTGTCGTACACAGTGCTACCTATTTGCAAGCGTGATTTGTCTATCAACGGCTCTGCGAACTCGAGTGAGATCACAATTCTAAAGTTGGGAAAAAGATCAATTTCTACAATTTATGAAGCGAAGCACGTGGTCGATATAATCAATATTGCCTAAACGGTAAACTGTGATTTCAGAAAGCATGTGACCGCAAGGACTAATGCAAGTTGGTGAGGATTTCTTTGGCTGGATAGAAATCCAACTAGCATACGGAGTTCAGTTTAAGCTCTAACAAATGAGTTATGACGTGTGAGACCTACTGACTCATAATTCATACATCAAAATTTTAGGATAGATAAAATTAATCAAATAAAAGCCACATAAAATGGCACTGATTGGAATAGATATAGCATAGAGGAGTGCCTGATGAGAGATTCTATAGAGCTCTTTAAGGATTCTATCAAAGTTCTTCAACAAGTTTAAGGGGATTTAACAGGATATTCTACTGAAAAGTTTTGGTATCTTGAAATTATAATTGAAATGGAATATGAACATCACAAAATAGTTTAATTATAACCAATTTGATGAAGTCGATGAATCTAAACTAAAGGAATTTATTTAAAATTTTACATCTCTTTATTAATAATGCAAATTTCAGAAGGAATTTCCTCTATTTGTTACCTTTTTAAGAAAATAAAATGGAAGTTACGTGTATTTGGATGCTAGGTAAGGATTTGAACGGAATGGGATGAATTACTCCAGTCTTTTCGGGGAATTTTCAGCTACTCATTTGTGAGATCTTAATCATTGATGTCATCTGCAAAATTAACTAACAGAGCAACCTAAACAAATAAACAATATAATGTGACATTTTCCAAAGACTGGTTTAATTAATTTTATGTAATGTCAATAAATTACCAGCTCGGTTAGTTAATTTTGTTACTTTATTCTTGAGCAAGGTTTTTTTATCAGGTGAAGAATAAAATTTCATTGACACTACGCTATAGTGACCCATTTTGCTACTTGTTCACTTTATTAAACCAGTAAGGTAGAAGTTATGCTTAGATTCTTGCTCACGAATTGTAGTCAAGACGCTAGCAAATTAAACACACAAACTTTCTGTGCTGTAGTGTCAATAGAAGCTCATTGCTTCCCAATATAATGTGCTATAAAGAACACTATTAATCATACATCAATTAAAGTCATGAATTGTGAATTGATAGCAGTTAGCTATGACAACATAACCTAGTATAATCGAGATACAAGAGAGCCTTGAAGTTGAATCAGGACAGAGAGAGAAAAGAAAGGGTTGGTTGGACCAGGTAGCTTATAGTCCCAACCTCAAATCCAAAGAGAGGGTTGATGAAGAAGAGCAATGGTCTTCAAGAGTAGCAGGCAAATTCAAGTCAACAGGCACGCATGATCCATCGGCGGGTGCAGCCATGGAGGGGTCAGTGTCGGCTGCTTTCTCCCAGTGGCACCTCTTGTGGCCACCAAGAGCTTGGCCGGTTGAGAGACCCTCATGCATATGCCACACTTGTGCCCTCCTCCGCTGTTGTCCCCGATTATTGTGGCAGTAGCTGCACCCGCACCACTCTGGATGTTCATGGGGCTCTCCAACTGTTGCTCATGGCGATGACGACTCGGACAGTACTCGAGGCCCTCCACGTTAAACACGCTCTCCTTCTCCTTGCCACTTGCCAGCAACAGCAAACACTCGGCAACCTCGTGGTCCTTGTCGGTCATGTGATCTTGTTCTTGTTGTTGTTCCGTAGGTGGTCGTCTGAGGAGGTTGGGGGAGGATTGATCCCTCTCCACTGGCGCTCCGGGTGGCATCGCATGTGGCCGAAGAGAGCCTTCCAAGACCAGAACTTCTTGCCGCACTCGGTGCATGGCCGCGTGATCTTCGGGGCATCTGGGTCTGGCTTCTTGTAAGGCTTCGCCCTCGCCGCAACGCTGCGCTCCTCCATTATCGTCATCATCAGTTTGGTGCGCTTCTTCCGAGGGTTGCGAGTGCCGGTAAGAGAAGAGGATGAGGAAGAAGAAATGGCACCAACACCAACCACCGCGTGTGCATGATCGGTGTCAGGGAACCAGAAGCGGCGGAGTTGTTCATGACTCTAGAAACGGTATAACTGTGATTGGGAGGGAGGGTGCAGTTAATGAATAAGGAAACCAAGCCTTTTCAAGGCTGAGGGCATATGTACCGTACTACACCCCAATCCCACCCCGGCAGTTACTGCAACTCTCTCTTGCACTTTGAATTGTTGGCAGTTTTCCTTTTCTTAACTTCATCCTTTTTTTTTTCAAGTTAATGCTAAGTCTAATCCTGACTTTATATTCACTAGCGACTTGTCGGACAATGTCCTATCCGCGAAGTCGCATTTTTTATATTTTTTGGCAGTTATACAATTAAATATGGTTAAGATAATTATTATAAAAGTTAAATATCTAAAATAATATCAACTTAACATGCATGACACTGCCTGTCAAGTCACATTTTTTTTTGGATTTTAATGTATAAATAAGAAAACATAAAAAAAATGATGCAATAAGAATGATTATATTAAATCAAAACTCAATTTTATTGTATCTTTAGCCGCAATAGATTTAAGAAAATATTTTTTGTTATGATGAAACAGAAAAATATTGGAATTCAATAATGTTTATGTTGTCCCAAATTGGTAGCATGCAAATATATGGAAGATGATAAAACTCAGTTTTTTGCTATCGACTTCACATAAGCACTGGTTCAAAAGGCAACAAAAAGACCAAAGAAAGAAAGAAAAAAAAATTAAAGTAGGCACAAGAAGAGAAAATCCTTACTCTAGTTTGAAGTCTTCACAAAAAGTGTATTGTAAATTTTTTATAACTTGTGATTATAGTAGGGACTTCAATGGGCATGATGCACGTACACTATTTTTGTTATACGTACGTCTGCCATTTCCCTTGTGAGTGCAAGACGTACTAACCATATATGTCGAGTCTCTCTTTAGGCTTTTCTTCTTCATTAATAGTGATGGAGAGAGAAATCACAACACCAAGAGTAACAACAACAAAAAATACAAAAGGCAAGGAAGAAGAATAAAAACAAATGGATGAAAGGAACAGAGGATGCAATGATTATTTACTAATGGCTAGAGATTAAGCATGATGTGGGTCAACAAAAGACCAAAATGTGAACATTTGGTTCATGGAGTCTAATAAAGAGGAAGTTTAACAAACCTTATCGAAAGAGGGAGGTGTTTGGATGAAGAAGGGTTATCAGGCAAAAATTAAATATGATATCCTCACGACCCAACTAGGGAATGATCGCGTGAGGAATCTCGTCCCACATAAACCTTCTGGGTAACATGACTCTTTAAATGCATAAAATAGTATAATATCATACTTAAAATACGATGTTTCCTTGAAACATTATCATTTTCTATGATTAAAACATAACACTTGAAATCATAAACATGAAGCATTCACATACATAATTCCAAACATTTTAGTCATGCTCTGAAATGCATTTCAAGACTTAAGGACTGAGTTATAAATACATCTCTAGTTCATTTCATATATCTTTTTACCATAATCTGTATTTCAAAATACATCCTTGAACTCTAAAAACATACAGGGAGATATATAATCTCTGAAAATAACTACAATATCTCAAAATACATGTATGGATCAGATCTAAAAACTGGAGCACTCTAAAACTAACAGCCTAATCTAAGCCTTATAGCAATGTAATGCTCACCAAAAGATAGTTACGGCTACTAGATTGAAGACTAAACGATGTTTGTACCTGAACTATGAGAGAAAGGGAGAGGGGTAAGTCAACGGACTAGTGAGTGGATTCTCACCCATCACCTACATGGGACAACCAAGAATATACATAATGTAGTATACATACAATATCATAAAACCATTGATATCTACATACATAGCTATAAAGGAAAACATTTTTTATTCCAGTTTCATAGGCAAGCATTTCTAAATTCACAATCAAGCATAAAATCATTCTAACTGCGGTGTGGTAATTCCTAAAGAAAGAGGTAAATTCCTGGTCATATGTTCATATATCTAGCAATAATAATAATATCCCTGAAATTCTCTAATCTTCGGTTATGCATGTCAACCATGACATAACAAATCCTCTACTCTATGATTCTTCAAGGATCTAAACTGGACACCTAACTAGGTTCCATCTCTACTCTATGAGATTACCCCCAAGGAAAACTTGGTACCAATGTTAATGATCGTTTTTACAACCATTAACTCACTTCTATTCTCTATAGCTACCGTCTAAACAAGTTTGTAAAAAAAAAATCTATAATTGAAGGTTGGGTGCGTGCTCAATCCCTCACGAACAAGAGCCCCTAAATTCTAGGACTTTGAGAGTTCTGGACTCATATAACTCTAACAATATGACATTATCATAACTGTAGCTGTGAAAATCAAGCCGAAGGAATCACCCGCTTATAGGCATTTTGATTTCAAGCCACAGAATATGTCTACCTGCTATGAATCATCCTGAATGTCATACTTCTTTGTACCATAAGCTGAAGTTTTATGTTCATATCTTAAGCTAACATATTTTTCCATATACTTGAAATCTCTAATATCATAATTCAAAACACGGGGTTCATAATCGTAAAACGCTAAAATCATAATGACATATTTCTTCATAAAATTAAATCATACTTTATTTAACATAGCTCGACTTAATATTTCACTAAAACAATTTCTGAAATTCCAAGTCCTAAAGCATACAATAACATAAATCTATAGTACATATCTGACAACTTTCATAAGCATCTTTAAATCATACATTTTTCTCAATGATCATTTCATGAACATGTAAAACATTTTCATAACATGCATCAGTCATATTCATGGTCCCATGGTTTCCTAAAATACGTTTTCATATCAAAAATCAAAATCATAAACTTTGCCAGTTTTGTCATCACTTGTAGATACATATCTATATCATATTTTCATCTCAAATTTCATATTTAGAATTCACAATGCACAAACATACTCATAATGGAAAGAAAATAAGGTCATGAGTTTGAATTCACTTATCGTTTGGAGCCGAGAGTATGTGGGCACCACCAACTTGACCTCAAAAACTTGGAATGACACAAACAACTATCATAGAGCAACAAAGACACATGATCAAACTCTAATCACACCTAAATAACTCTATAACAACTTTAACAACTTTGAAGGAGCACCCCCATTTGATAACAATGGAGAAACTATAGCACCTAAACTCTAGAACATGGAAGGGAAGAGAAAAGGAAGCATAAACTAACAACCAAACTCACCTTAAAGCTTGGAGGAAGCTAGATTTGATGGAAGGTGAAAAAAAAGGAGGAAAGCTCCTTTGCGGGTTTAGGGTTCAGGTTTTAGATGCCCAAAATACGACTGGAAGGGTTTATACAAGGGTGGGGTATCAGTAAATGAAACTGTTTCGTTTTGCATTGTGCTAACATTAGGCATGCTCGCTAGCGAGCATACCTGAGTTTCACACTTACTTAGTGAGCCTTCTGGCTCACCTACTCATTGCAACACTCGCCAGCGAACTTGTTCTGCATAATTCTCAGAACTTGCATTACAATATGGTTTCTTGCACCCTAGGCTTTTCCGACTACATGGGTGGGTCTTGGGGGACCCTAGGAGTACGGAACTTGTCTAAGGACACATGTACTCGGGGCATCATATATACGGGTATTAAGCTACATGCTTAGTAGAAGAAGTGAAGAACACAACATGTTCCACTTTGATATTAGTTCAAAGAGTGAAAGATCGGTCCATCAAATTGGCATCAGCATTTTGCAATAGAAGTTGTTATGATGATGGGGTGGTCGGACCTCTTCTTGGAGCACAATTCCCTTGGCAAGATGAAAGAGAAATGAGAAAGATGAATGTGTGTTTGAAGGGGGTGTTTGAATAACGTTTTTGAATGAAAAGCAACAATAGATTTTTCAAATTTTAAGAGTGGAATAATTGAGTTACATAAACAACAACTACAGCACTTTCTCCAAAAAAAAAAAAAATACACACTTAATAATACAATAGATATCTTCATTAACTTAGTAAAATTACACGTTTAACCCTAGATAATGCTGACTAAAATTATTTTAGGGATAAAAGGAGAAAATAGAAATTGGATACCAAATGGAAATATTATATGTATAGATGTATAGATAAATCATTTTAATCTCTAACTTTTAAAATGAGTCAAATTAGTCTCTGACATTGCAAAACGTGAGTCAAATAGTCCATGATCCCACTTTTATTTAACATTTTGTCAATTAAATGATAATATATAATGTTAAGTGAAACCTTGATATATCATGTAAAATTTAAAATAATGTATTTTAGCATCTAAAATTGTAAAAAATAGTTATTTTAGGATTTAAAAAGAATATTTAAAGTACTTATTTTGTGTAATTTTAGACACCAAAATGATTTATTTTATACTTAACTCTACTTTAAATGATATAAGGTATGTGAAAGTATAATTTAATGTTATACATTATCGTTTAATTGATAGAATGTTAAATAAAAATGAGTTGATAGACTAATATAACTCATATTTTACAATGTTAGGAACTAATTTGACTCATTTTCAAAATCAGGGACTAAAATGACTCATGAGTATAAAGTTAGAGACTAAATGAATATTAGCTCTTTTTCTATCTCTTTTATGCTTTCATGGATTTTTGTTTTGTTGAACACATGTTTATTCGAGTGTTTATCAATCTTAAGCTCAACATTATTATGCAAAGGTCCTTCAATTTTAGGTTAAATAATCTGCAATCCCTATACTTTCACTCAATTTTTAATTAGGTCTCTATAGTTTAAAAGTTTGTAACCAAATCTCTATATTGCATAATTTTTTTTAAATTAGGTCCTTACCTCCAGAAGGCGTTACAAAAATATTAAATTAGACAAAATATTCAGAAAATATTCTTTAGTTACAATTTTAGATTAAAAACAAAATCCTAGTCATTCATTTCAGTTGAAGCACTAATACACCTAATGATAAATGATGCAATCTAAAACACTACCATATCTTAGCAGAAAAAATAAAAAAAGTAAATAAAACAAAAAGACAACAAAAAGGGTGTCAAGTGTTCATTAACCTTATGAAGGTTTTGGGGTTTGAGAACAAAGGCACAAGATTAGGGTTTGGTTAAAATGGGATAGAGGCTAGGTTGCATCTCTGGGCAGTTGGCTGGCATAGCTCCGTGAGCACACGACGACGAGCGCATGAAAGGTGGTGGCTAGTCGTAATACAAAAAAGAAGGAAGACAGTGGTAGCTCTGCAAGGCCACAACTGTCAAGGCTAGCAGAGGTGGTGGCTAGCTGGTGATGTAGCGGCACTAGCAATGCAAAGGTCGCAGTGGTGGTTGCACGCGAAGACGCAGTGTAGGCACCATGGAGGTCGTAGTGCGGGTGATGAAGTTTTGTAGATATGTGAGAGTAGAGAGAAGACGATGATGATGAAGAATGATAATAAAATAGCATGAAACCAAACCAAATTCTTTACCTAAAAATTTCATTTTCTTGTGTATATATATATATATATGGATATATTTTTTATTTGGCTCCCCTCAAATTTTTTTACTTTATTAATTTTTATAAATTTTTAATTTTAATTAAATGTTTAAATACTATAAATAGACATTATATTATGTGTGTACGTCTTTTTAAAGTTTTGATATTAAAACATTTATTGTTTTATATACTGTGATTTGTACTTCAACTTTTAGATTAGAGTAAAAATTAGAAAATAAATATTATTTTTTAATGAAATTAGTGCCTTTTACCTAAATGTTCTAGCTCCACCCTGTTGAAATTAAACTCTTATGATATTATAAAGAGGAGTTTAATTTTTATGCACTGTTTTTTACATTGTCATTCAATCAAATTATTTCATTTCAATGACTTTTCAAGTAGTGAGTGTGAGACTTAACTACATTTGCTGATGTGTCAACATATGATTGAATGACAATATAAAAATATCAGTACATAGAAGTTAAACTAAAAAAACAGTGCATCTCAAGCCAAAAAAATATTATATTTTTAACATGCAAATTAAATATAGAATTTAATTTAAATATACTGGCGGTGTACAAAAAAATTAGACAATCATCTAATCATGTAATATTATATCAACAAATATAGTTAGAGTCTAGTTTGTATGCATTAACAGTGTAAAAAAATTTCACATTGTTATCCATTCAAATCACTCCATTTGAATGACTTTTCAAATAGTGAGTGTAAAACTTAACTACTTTTACTGATATGGTAATATATGATTGGATAAGTGTAAAAAAGTTATACACTGATGCATATAAATTAAACTCATATTTAATTTTTACCTTCACTATTTGAAAAATCATGCAAAATGAGAAAAGTTATGCCCCAGTGCATCAAAACAATACTCATAAATATATTATAACTACATATAAATATCTTTTTACTCCTGGAAATGAGTTTCAATTTTGGTCTTTGAAAAAATTTTCTATTAGGTTTTGGTCCAAACCTTTTCAAAATTGTTTTAGTCCCTGTAGTTATTCTATCTTCTTAAATAGTGAGTCAAATAATGAAAATCAAGTTATCCAATCCTATATAGTAATCACTAGTCATATGATACACATCGCGATTCTATGCGTCAAAATCTTTACCAAATAACACATTAAATTCAATCCATTAAATCATCTTAACGGACTTAATAACTCATTTTACAGTAGGTCTTGACACATATGATTATAGGCGAATATAGTACTCCTTACTAAATATGGTGCACCATACACCACTTAATCTCACAATCAAGATGCATTGTACAATGTACCTATAGAGCCAATAAGCTCCAATGCATTGTAACATTTTTCTTTCTTTCTCCTATCTCCTTTACACCATACCTCCTTCAGAACCCTAACCCTTGTGTCTCTAAACTTCTTTTCTCTCTACCTCAATGTCGCTACCACCGCCCACCCCCCCAGACACCACCACCACCACCACCACCACCGTTCGCCTCTAGCATCACCACCCATCACCATGCTCTCACATAATAGCACTTCTACGCAAACTTCTCTCAGCAACACCACCTCCCCTTCCTTCCCTCTCCTCCCCCTCCTCCTCCTCCTCAAATGCTTCCAACTTGACCTTTTTTCACCCTACTCAAGAGATGGAGGAAACAACTCTATGGACTTACCTGAAACATTTGGGTTACTCTCAAGCTTGACGACAGTGCTAATGGCAAACATGTCACATTTGATCGCAACAGAGATTGCTCATCCTTTTCAATTCCAAACTTTTTTTTGTGATTTGACTTTGCTATATATACTAGATGCCCATGCTTGGAGAATATCAGGGAAAATTCCCAATGATTTTGAGAAATTATCAACCGTCAGTAAATCCAAGAATTAGTTCTCCAGAAAACCTGGCTAGATGAGAGACCTTTGGGTTGGATGACTGACCTTCCAAGTTTGGACTCTATGGCGGCTGGGCTTGAACAAAAATCAAACAAATTTTTTTTCCAAGAACCAAAACTAAAACTTATTATTTTTAAAGGACCATAAAGATATTGAGTATAATTATTGTGCATTAACAATGTAATCATCTTTACATTGTTATGCAATAATAAATTGCTATGTATGTCCATTATGAAATCACTGCAGTTTAAATTGTAAAAAAATCTATAAAGTGATTAGTTATCAACGTTTTATTTGTTAATAGTTTATCTTTACACTTCGTGTATTGCAATTAATTCCAAAAGATATTTAAGCCCACTTAAAATGAGTTTAATTCATATGCATTGATATTTTTACACTGTCATTTAATGAAATCGTCCTATTTGCATGATTTTTAGAGTAGTGAATGTAAGACTTAACCACTTTTCCTAATGTCAATATATGATTGGATGCAGGTATAAAAAAGTTTTAGATTATCAATATATAGAAGTTAAACTCAAGTATAAAATAATTTTACATTGATATTCAGTAGATGGTGCAAGCAAAAAATTAGTTTATTTTTTGAATAATAGGTATGGATGTCAATCGCTTTTATTTGTGTAATAATATCGGATAGGATGTTAACATAAAATTATTTTAATAGATGGTATATATAAATTAAACTCAAAATCTTAACCATCAAATACGGAAAGATATAGGTGCCACCCTCTAGAATAAGGTTACTCGAAGGAAATTCCTATAAAATACTAGTTTCCCATGAAAAGAAATAAAGCATTTATGATACCACCCGGTTTCCGCTTTTTGCTTGATCCCCAAGTCACCAGTTCAGTTTCCACATACCTCCTATTCCAATAATACTCCTCACCGCCATTTCCAAATTACCAAACTACCACCGCACATTCTTTTCCCCACTATTTATTTACACTTTTCAATTTTTATATATACAAAAACCTCTAATCCCCACACTTCAATCCCTCATTCATTCATTTGGTTCCTTCATCGGGAACAAAAAAAAAACGCAATGGTCGACGGCGGAGGCGTGCCCTTCTCCGTCGTCTACCTCGACGGCGACACCGAGTCCTCCCTCGGCGAATTCACCGTCGACGCCTCCTTCAATTTCAACAACTTCCTCTCCTTCCTCAGCCACAGGATCGGGATCTCGCCGCACAACTTCTGCGTCTACCTCTCCACCTTCGGCACCAACCGCAAGATCCCCATCACAGCCAAGGTCAACGTCGCCGCCATCGCCGGCGCCGACAGCACCGCCTCCTTCTTCCTCGTCAAGCGGTCCAGGCGCCCAAGGAGGAACAAGCCGCGCAACAGAGGCTCCCGCAATAACGCCAACGCCAACAACGATAACAATAACGCGAGGCCCGAAAACGTCGTGCTCCTTCGTCGAAACGACGCCAGTTCGGCTCTCGGTCGTGGCGAGTACGAGAAACGCGTGAGGGAGTTGCAGATGGAGAGGGAGCGGTTCATGATGAAGATAGCTACCGGCGGAGGCGTGTTTTGTGAGGAGTGTCTGGTGGGGACTGACGGCGGTTTTCACTGGTGCGTGTATGATGCGGTGGTGACGAATGGGTTCAGGTCACCGGCTGGTCCGGTTGCCCGACCCGCCAAGGGGTTAGAGTGACGTGGCATTTTTTTTCCTTACCCTCTTTGGTGGTGTTGTGATTTGTGAATATTATTAGCATAGATGGAAAAGGTTGGGAGTTTTTCGGAAACTTAAAAAAATAGGGAAGTTATGGGATGTGGTGCGGTGTTCTATAAGAAACGGAAGGTACACCACCCACTTTGCTTTTTTGACGTTAATTGATTAATTGATTAATAAATTAGGTGACTTTAGAGTTTATTTCTATATTTCTATAGGATTATACACGTGGGTGGTGGATTTGAGACAGTTTTGACCCCCCGTGGAGAAGGTGGGTTCTATTGTGTGCTACTAGCAGCAAGATTAAGAGTTTTCCTTTCTGGAAAACTTGTTAGTTATGGTTTTTGTGTAATTTGAAAAAGAGAGTGGAAAGGGTTTTAGTGGGTTGTGATAGATTAGGACGGTGGGATTGGGACAGCAAGGGCTGTCTTCCATGTCATTGATCAAGACAGAGATTGCAATGTCTAAATTTGAGGGGAAGGATTGAGTGAGAGCATGAATGAGATGTTGTTAATGATCCTGTTTGGCTAGCCAACTCGTTTTCGTTATTTATGTTTCCTTTCTTGCCTTGAACGTTTCATGAATTGTTTATTATATTTAGCTTGTGTATTGCGTCCATCTTTCGGCTCTTGAATAAATGTCCGATACTGCGTTCAACTCATTAAATCTAAGAATCTGTATCTCCTTTAATTTTTGTGAAAAACTTATCTTTAAATCTAAGAAATTAGTTCATATGCTAAAAAATTCTATATTTGATCATATATAGACACATACCAGAAAAAAAAATCATATACTGGCGCATGCTTGACTCAACTACCTAATCTGTAAAAAAAAACATATTTTGTGATATAGGAGTCTTCTGTATTGGTAATGTAGCAAAATTAATCTCTAAATCTATTGAAGTAATGGCATGACTCCAATTCTGTCAATTACTCGATTACTTGTGATATCCTTTTCTTTTATATTGCCACGGTGTAGTTACTGTCGTTTCGACCTGTGCAATGGGCTCCAAGCTTGTACAATCGTGTGAAAGCAGGTGTGGTGGTGGTGGGGATGTGGGGGCATACAGCTAAATGAGACGGGGGATCCATAATTTCTTAAGTAGGTCGATGCAGGGGAACTTTGTTATCATGAATAAGAATATGGTAGAGCGAGGATTGAGGATGGGGTTTTGTGAGTTGGAATTTTGGAGGAGAGTGGAAGGAAGGGTTTGTAGGATTTCTTCAAAATTTCAACTCAAACATTTCCTTAGGACTTATAAGGGTAAAATTGGGTTAGTTCAGAGTTTAAGAGTATAAGAGCTAGTTTAGATTTGCATTTTCTGATAAAAAATATCTTTTTGTGTTTTTCATTATGTTTGGGTAATTTTTTTAAATAAAAGTAAAATCACTACAAAAAGCAAAAAGAAATATTTTTAAGTTAGAATTTGTATCTTCTAAAAAAGGATCTTTTTATAATATAAAAATGATTTTTGATAATAAATAAAGATGTTTTAATATTATGTTCATACATAAATTTATGTTATATTTAAATATAAATTAATTTTTATTTTTTCAAAATATTTTAATTGAAAAGATCAATTAAAAAAGATATTTTATGAGAAGCTCATGAGCTTTAAATTTCTTTCAAAGAATAGATCAAGTAGGGTTAGGCATTGGGTTTTAAACTTCAGTAAACATGTTGTGAAGGCTAATCAAGATCGGATTTAGTCTGCAACTACATAATTGAAGGAACTACCTAATTGAACATGATAATCAAAACCAATTTATTTGGTTTCGATGCATATGGCCCAACTTGATATAGAATAAAACCAAGACGTTAATGTTATAAAAATGAGATTTGACAAAACAAAAATGATCAAACCAAGGTCTAATAAAAATGATACAATAAAGTGACTAATGAGTTTAAACACAAATTGAGGCACCAATGTGCAATATCTAATTTTCTATTTGGGAAACTAAGGTTTCTTTAAGTTTCTATTTTCATTTTCAAATTTTATGAAAGAAATCCTGAAAATTCTAAAAATTATAAATTTTAGTTTTCAGTTTTATTTTCAGTTTTCAATTTTTTCTTCATAAATTTCTGAAAACTAGAAAACTAAAAATTGGAAACTAAAACCAAACATGTCCTAATATGTTAAAATGCAAATTCTTCAACCTAAGTAAGTCTCACCATATAAAAAGTCCCTTAATTGAGCTTGATAGAAGGGACAAATAACAGAAATAGAGAAAAGTTAAATCTCAATATCTCATTACTCGCTTGACATGTTTATAACTCAAAGATTGAAGCTATCAATGTGGTATTAAAGAAAACTATTAATTTGAAATTTAAATTTAAATTATCAAAATTTAAATAATTTGTTTCTAAAAATAAAAAATAATATTAATTAAAACACCTATATAATTATTTATAAAGATGTAAATAATAGTTTACCAAGAGCACAGATTACCAAAGAAGTAAATGGATGTTTTGAAAATAATTTAGAGAGAGACTTAATATGTAATGTCCCAAAAGTGGATGTCTTTAGAAAGGATATGCCTAAACTCATAAAGGGTTGGATAAAGTCTAAAAGACATTTAAATGCCTTAAAAAAAATTAAAGAGGTTATATATCGAAAATAAATAAAACAAAAGAATGAATATATATTAATCTCTATTTTAAATTTATGTGAAATAATAAATCATGTAAAATTTAAATTATAAAAGAAAACATCAATCCCAAAAGGAGAAAATAAAATGTAAAATTTTTCTATGTCAATGTTCAGTTTTTATTGGAATTTGATATTTAATATTTTTATGTAATATGATATTCAATTTGTGATATGATGTTTAATTTTCAATTTTGAAAATATTATCTTATCAAAATAGATTCACTATTGTTTATAATAATTGATACTTGTTGATTTTTAAACTTTAAAAATATTATCTTATCAAATTCATTAGATTCAATATTGTTTATAATTATCGTTGATATTAATATTTGTATTCAGTATTATAGATATTGTTAGAATTAGAAAAGATATATCATACTAAATTTTTCTTTTATCACATATGCTCTTTATAAATTAATTTTTATATCATTTCTAAGATTATGATTTATTTAGATATCTATCATTTATATTTATGGTGTAAATATCAATTAGGATTTGAGATATATATATATATATATATATATATATATATATATATATATATATATATATATATATATGATAGTGTGTAAAGTGTCAATTTGAGATTGGTTTCTTCCTTTCATTAGAGATTGTAATTATTCTATAAAGATTTGATTATTAAAGTATATATATAGTATTCACATATATTACTTTTGTAATAATGATGTTAGCATAAAGTATTTTATATTGATAATAGATATAATTTTTTTAAGCAGTTATAAAATAGTCAAATATTTTCAAAAATATAAATATATAGAATTAAATGAATATGTTGCAAAAATATGTTTTCATGTATGCATATCAGTTTCATGCAAATTTGAATACAGACAAATTGACTGAAAATTTTCAAAATGATTGACGGTTAACCATCATGACCATTGTGATTTGAAAATGATTTTTCAGGCATTGTTAAATTACAATTATACTTACTTGAAGATATTAGATATTATTTATATTTTAACATGTATTATGAAAATAATTTGTTAGATATTATTTTTATAGAGAATTATTAGGTATTTTTAAGAAGTTATTAGTTATTAGAATTGAGTACAAAATTTGTTCATCATGTAAATTATCATCATCATCATCATCATTATTATTCTTGTTCTTTTGTTGTTATTATTATTTCAAAAGTGAAACAAGTACATAATGTGAATACACCAAGATATATGTTATTTATTTTAAAAAAACCTCGTTAGCTTTTCATTTCAAAATATATATAGATATATCGTAATACAAAAGATAATTAAAAGATATATTAGGTCATTTGAATTAGAATTATCTAAGTAGTTGCAAAGATACAGTTAGCTTTAGTCTAGCTAAATGATATCATGCAATTAGTTATGATACATCTATAAAAGACCTTTAACATAGTTTTATTCTTATGCTATCAAGTATGACCCCTGTTTAGTATTTTACAAACATCTTGAGTTATAGATGTCAATTGATGCAATTTTTGTGGCATTAGAAAGATAACTCAATTATCTACATGTGCTAATTCTAGCCTTGATGTCAAATTCTAATCAGTGGAAGTTAAAGACTTAAGAAAGGTTAAAATAGAAAAAAAAGGGAAAATGAAAAAAAATAAATAAAATTTGTTAGTGATATTTTTCATCTCCTAGTATATATTTGGCATATTATAGTACTCCTAAACATTCTTTTATGAACCCTTACCACTCAAGAATTTTCCCTAGAGAGAAAGATCCAATTAATCTCTTTAGGTAAGTGTTTTCACCCTTATCCTTATATGGTTATGAGTTTAGCCAAACTTTAGGTTATTGTGGTATAGTTTTCTCTTCTCACTCAATTCCAAATCATTCCTGATTTTTGTCTATAATTCCATGACAGTTGAGAGTGTCATTCCAATTTCCCAGGATCATGTGAGTAGTGGTCAAGCACTCTCGACAACAAGTGAGTGGATTTAAACTCATGGCCATACTTTTGGTCATTATTAGTATTTTTTCCAGCATTATATAAATTGTTTATGAAATTATAGAATGACTTATGCCAAATACATGCTTTGAAGGATTATGCCAATTTTCAGAAAAATTATTGTTTCACAGTTATCATAAAAACCTTATTTTAAAAAGTTTATGGGACCATATTTGATACCTTGCATATTATAGAATATTTTGTTACCCAAGTGGCCTCAATGAACTCAAGAGGGGGGGTGAATTGAGTTCTAAAATTTTTTCTTTGTTTTCACGCTTTAATAACTTTTTCAACAAATTTTGAAGAGATGGTTAAAAACTTGGTTTAATGTATGCAAATGCAAGAGATATGAGAGTGTAAGTATGTCTATGAGAAAGATTGACAAGACAATGAAAAGTAAATTTGCAATGAATGTAAAGAGATAAGAGAAGAGAGATTGCAAACTTGGTTTATACTGGTTCGGTCACTCTTGTGGCCTACATCCAGTTCTCTCAAGCAACCCACTTGAGAGTTCCACTATCACTTCAACCTTTACACTTTGAAGAGATCTCTTTACACGTTGGGATCCCTCACCCTTGTGTTTGAGTCTCTCAAGAACCAAGAAATGCCCCACTCTTGTTCTATCAAGGGATACCTCACCTTGTACACAAACTTAAAAGAGTATTACAAGAAATCACTCTCTAATAGAGTAGATGTTACAAATTGAAGCCCTATAAGGTTTCTAAGAATAAGACAATTTGGCCAAGTATTGATCTCAAAGATTGATGATTGATAATGATTGAACAAATGATCTTTGTAGTATGTTTTTATCTTTAAACATTGTTAAAGAAGGGTATTTATAGAAAACAATTCGTGTAGACCATTGTGGATTAGCCTCAGAGATGTGTCTCTTCAAAACACACCTTTTTGCAAGTTTCAGGCCATGGTAATCCATTACTCAAACATGTAATCGATTACATAGTTCAAATTTTTGAAAACAGCAACGGTCACCATTGGTAATCGATTACTTTCTAATTGTAATTGATTACATACATGAAAAATCAGGTTCTGGGCTTCACGAGCAGCATTGTAATCGATTACTCGTTTTGTAATCGATTACATACATTCCAGAACTTGAAAAAAATGAAAATGTAACATAGTGTAAAGATATTCTTCCATTTGAAAAACATTTTAAAAGATCTTTGATATAAATCCAATCCTTTCAAATCAACCTTGTATCTTTACAAGTTAAAAATAAACTTATTCATTAAGATTAAATCAATCAAAGCATGATTAATTAAGAGTGGCCAAATGGACCTTATTAAATAAACCTTTTGACAAAATGATCTATGTCTTAAGTATTCTAACCGTTTGACTTGATCACTTGCTTGCTCATCTTTAGGAACTCCATGTCTTTTACAATTTTTGTCTTGCTTGTTCATTGGCATCATCAAAACCTACAACATGAATTCACATATTTGTTTCCAAGTTTATAAAATTATGAGACCTTAATTTAATGTTTACAATAGAAATATTGATTACCATGCTTTCATATTATGGATTTCCTATTAAGATTTTAGAACATCATATATGATTTATTGAAAATATTGAACAAAGTATAATTCATAACAATTGTCAGATACATACTCTATTGGCTTCTGAAATCACTATGTCTACAAGCTGTAATTCCTTGAGCATGATTTTAGAACCTCAGTTATGCTACAGTTAGATTGTTAGAATTATATAAATTTAGAGCTTTCAGATTTATCCAATTTAATTGCAAGTTATTATTTTTTTAGTAATTAGTGAAAAGATAAGTTAACAGCTAGGATTAATCGTTAACCTTGGTACCAAGTGGTCAATAAGTACTAGCTCACCCAGTAAGGAACAGTGTGGTGTTCATTTATAGGATTTAGTTAGGTGCCTATCAGATTAGCTATTGACTTATTTAACTCAGCTCATATATTTTATATAGAACAGTTCATGTTTCTTACTAGTTATTGCCATGGATTCAGTTAAATTATTATTTTAGGATTAGTAATACATATTTAAATATAAAACAAATATTTTATATCAGTTTCATGTATATTTATGTATTATCTTTGTTGTCCCATGTGGGTTGTGAGTGGAAACTCGCTCACTAAGTTTTGATGAACTTACCTCCTTTTCCTCTCCCTTACAATTATAGTTGCAAATCTAATTATTGTTCATCTAAGCTTCAGAAGCCGTGTAGTTGTTCTAAGGGTGAGCTTCACTTTGTAGTGAAGTTTAAATTAGGATCATGTTAGAATAGAGTGCTTCAGATGCAGGCAAGATTCTGGATATTATTTAACATATATGATTATTTTAAGGTTATGTTATTTTGTCATAATGATATGATATGTAATTTCTCTAGGAACATGATTTAAGATTGTGTATTTTAGTTATGAATTTTGAAACAATTTGAAATGATTAAATATGTTATGTATTTTATTAATAAAGTTTTCAAGAAATTTTGAGGAATTTAATTATTTAATTATTTTTATGATCTGTTATGAGCATTAATTTAGTAATTTACTATGCATGATTGCATGAAATTAATTTTAGAAAGCTTCCATAAGGAATAATATCTCTTATGTGCCGATCACGAATTTTTGGTCGTGACATAATACTTGTTTGGTTTCAAAAAATGATTTCTATTTGTATTTATTTTTTAATATTATTTACCAAAATATCATTTTATTTTCATTTTTCTTGTACAAAAATTTGAAAAAAACACTTAAAAATAAAAAATAAGATAAATAATAATGTAATATTCTTATAATCATTATTAAAAATAAGAGATAAAATATAAATATTTTCTAAAATCAAACATGTCCTTAATTATTAATTGTCACATGTTAAGCTAAACATATCTTTATCATATGATAAACAATTTGATATGAAAACCAATTAAATAGAGCCGAGGAAAAATTTAAATAAAACAACTATAATTGTAGAATTAAATTAAAGGAAGATAAAATAAAATAAAATGACTAAATGCAATTAAAAAGAGTTAAAATATTATTTTTGGTATACTAGGGCTTCCAATTTCACCTATTATTGATTCAGTCACCTAGGTTTTTTTGTTATTCAACTTCCAATTTAAGTGATTAATGGTTAGAATTCCTGAAATAATTATAAAGTTCACTTGAAACATATAATTCTATTGTTTATTATGATTACATAATCTCTTGGCATAAACTACAAAAAAGGGAGGTTTTGAGTTAATGAATTCCACAAATGAATAACCACACAAATTACGTTTGTTTATCTCTAAGTTTCATTCAACCTATGTAACAAATCAGTAATTTTAATTTCTTTCTCAAGTTCATAAAATCTACAAAAATCATATTGTTGGTGTTCAAATGCACAAAACATTAAGAACAATCAAACACACTTGTTCAAAATAAAAAGAGAATCAAATAATATCAAAACTTCAGCCACATTGTCAAGAATTGGCTACAATATCATCACCCTAGTAAAAGGGTTTTAATTCATACTTACAACAAAAGGAAAAAAATAAATGAAAAAGAGCAAAGGAAGGAAGACACCATTAAACCGAATGATGAAATTTTGTTTGATGGATGGAGATTGATCTCTCTTCCTCAAACAATAGCTCCTGTCTTCCAGAATCCTTTCTCTCAAGCCTAGAGTTGTCGTCTGTACTCCTTCCAAGACAACTGATATATAGGGATTGTTAAAATAAGTCCCTTTTATACCCCCATGCCAAATATAGCCTTCAAACAGCATAATTTGGGCTTGTTATATAGGTAGCATTAAGGGGGCTATTAGAGCGCTCTAAGTGTTCTACAATGCCATTCATTGAAGACATCGATGACATGTTGAAGTTATCATGCTATTGTACACTTTGGAGGCCAATTCCATGCTATGCGGTTCTCAAATTTGCATTTTGTCCAGGGGGCTGTCAAGGGGCTATGGGCATGCTACAACACACATAAGATGAAGCCTTTTGATGTTAGCTTGTGGATTTTGCCTAGGGGCTGTCATATGACTATAGGAGGGCTATAACACGCTCAATTTTCAACTTAGCTTTTGAAAATTTCCTCCTCCGTGCCCCTTGGTCCATTGTACATAATAAACACCCAGAACATTAATAAACAACCAAAAATAAGTAAAAGTCATATAAAAGCTAATCGTAGAGACAAGCCACAAAATTATATAACAAATGAGGAAAAATAACATGCATGAAATGCATGAATTCCTATCAAAACTACCCAAAAAATAACTCACTAAGAGTTATCATTGGGTTTGGAATTGCAACACACATGATATCAAAACTAATCACAATAAGATTTTGTCTATAACTATCTAATTGAACATAATAACCCAAATCAACCCCAATATAATACCTTGAGTACATGTGTCTTAGACTAGTCCAGGACGGCCTTAGGTCCTATGGGACCCACCCGTGTTGCTAGGAAGGCCCAGATGCTTGAATGACCCAATTATGTAGAATCTAGTGTTACTATCACCATATAGCAGTCATAGGTATGGTAATGGGGGTTTTGGCACTCTGTCAATCGTTATAACGATCTAGGACTACTATAGCGATCATGTGTTGTTCTGCAAGGAGCCTGGAGCACCTTGACCTATAGAGGTCATATAGCAGTGCCCTGGATGCATGAACTATGCTTAAACAATGCCATTTGATTTTAATAAGCCCCTAACCCTTTAAATACCCCCAACTTGGGTTCCCTCCCTATTTCCAAAAACCTAATTCCCCAAACACCTTTCCACCTTTTTTCTCTCAACTCCATTCAAATTCATCATTTCCCAAGCTTCAAGGTATGTGTTTGTTGTTGATTTATATTAGATATCTTTCCTCTTCCTCCCTATGTAATGGATGTTATTATTTCTCAATATTGTCAAGTGGGGGTACTCTCCAAATGTAATTAGAGTTAGTTAGAGCTATCTAGGGATACCCATATATTATTGACCAGTTTTATGGTTGTTATACAGACATTAGTGCTATCTTTACTCCCCAAAGCTCTTGTGGAGTTGGTCCTTCACTTTCCACCCTTCAGGTGAGTGGGTTTGATCTCATGGTCTTATGTTAGTCATTATATCACTATTTTCTAGCATTATAAAGCATTTACGAGTTAGAAATTGACTTTTTCACATAATATGGATTTTACATGAAATGTGCTAGGACTAGAAAATGTATTTCTTTGAATTGCATAAAAATCTACGATTATCAAAATGCATGGGACCATATTTGAAATGTAACTGCTATTATATGAGTTATTCCATGGTTTTAAAACCAATTTATTTGATGAGAATTAGTTATGGATGATGAAAAGAGAAATGAAGCGTTATGTTATTTTATGAGAAATGAGAATGGTTGAACTTAGAATGGATAGAATTCCCTTTTTAAGCTATAGTATAATTTTAGATGAAGGAATTACTGAGAGAAATAGAGTCGTGAGTTAAAGACAGTAAATTGTTAAACTTGATATAACAAGGCCTACATGGAGCAAATTATCCTCAATTAGACCAGTCCTACGAGGAGGCCCTTCTAGGACGTTAAGTAATTAGGTGCTATTGTTCACAAGGGATTGAGCACCACCTTACAGTTTATGGATAGTCTATTCTTTTGTAATGCCTAGAGAAAATGTATGGTTTTTATATTTCTAGCAAACTTATGATTTTATAGCTATTATGTGATACAAATATAAATGATTTATGGATGTTGTATTATTATTTATGTATCTTTCTTCTTGTCTCATGTATAGTTGTGGGTGAAGACTATTCATTAGTTTTATGATAAACCTCACCCCTCTTTTTCCCTTTTCCCTTTTCCTCACAAATTTAGTTGGGTTTGATCCTCCACCTTCTCCCCTCTCAGGAGTTATCTCCAATTTGGGTGAGTTTCACCTTGGTGTGAAGTTTTGGTTATTTTGGTATAGAGTACTTTAGTGATAGTGCAGCAAGTCCAGACCATGCATAATTTAGCTTTTTGATTAATCATGATATTTATTTTGTACTTAAAAGGTTTATAGTTTCATGATTCTTTTGTAACAAATCAAACTCAATATAAATTGTATTACAGCTACAGTTTCATATTTGACTTATGGAAAAAGGACTCATCGGATTTTTATGATTAAATATGTCAATTGATTTATGATTTAAAATAAATTTTATGAATAATATATGTATATAGTATGACTCAATCATCACGAGGCTTACATAGGGATGTAATTCCATGTCACGTTCCAAATTTGTGACACCTAACCAATTAATTGGTTGGGTGTGAATTTTCATATGCATAAAGCCCAACTTGACATATAACAAAACCAAGACGTTAATGTGATAAAATGAGATTTGACAAAACAAAAATATTCTAAAGAAGGTCTAATAAAAATGATACAGTAAAGTGAGTGGTGTTAAAACCCGAATTGAGGGATCAATGTGTAATTTGCAATTTTTATTTGAGGGACTAATGTGTTAAAACACTAATTGTTCAATTTAAGTGAGTCTCATATATAAAAAGTCCCTTAATTGAGCTTGACAGATGAGAAGAATGATAGGAATAGAGAGAAATTAAATCTCATTACTCTCTTAACATATTTCTAACTCATAATAATTAATCTGTCAACGCGGCATTAAAAAAAATCTACTAATTTGAAATTTACATATAAATTATCAAAATATAAATTAATTATTTCTAAAAATATAAAATAATATTAATTAAAAAATATATACAATTAATTAAAGATGTAAATAATAATGATAAAAGTTACAATTTTTTCCTTCTTTACGGAGGGCGCAGATTACAAATTTAATTTTACTAAATTTATATCAAAGATGTAAAAGAATATTTTGAAAATAATTTAGAGAGATACTTAAGGCTTGTTTTATTTCAGGAAACAATTTACATTTGTATTATTTTTTAATATTAATTACCAAAAGATCATTTCATATTCATTTTTTCTTGTTCATGAATTTGTAAAAAAGATACTACAATTATTATATAATTAAAATTTCTTCAATAATAAAAGTCCAAGGTCACTTTTGTCCATAAGTAAAAGTCTCATTTGCAAATGAGAAATAATATTTGAATATCAAAAATAGATATCCCAATTATGCCCATTTAAATATCTTTCATCTTTGAATATGGTGATGGTTTTAACTCATCACACTTTTCCTTCACATATAAAAATAATAAAATGGATGTCCCAAATGAGACATACACCTTTTGATATTTAAATAGCACTGCTCTTTATAAATTAGTCCACTCTACTTTTTATTACTACTGCTACTAATATTATTAACATTATAATTTTTGATAAATATTTATTATTATTTAATTGGTAACGCCGTGTCTTTGGGGTACCTCAATTATTGAAGCCATATTTGATGCTCTCAAGTTGTGTCTCCTCCCGCCTACATAGGTCACTCTTGTCTCACTCCCCTCCGCACCCACTCTGTCAGCACCTCCTTCATTCGCAACCGATATGGCAGAGCTACCTCCTTCGCCACCGCCCAGGAATAATGGTGCGCAAGCATGGGCTCGTGAACCAAAGCCAAAAGCTCCCATTGCTCCTAGCCCAATATGGCCACCTCGTCCAAACCACCCATACCAACAATGCCCACAGGTTTTGCTTCTTTCTTTCTTTCACCACTCATACTCTCACTTCTCTACTCTCTTTAATTCATCATCTTTGTTAGTGTTTTTGTTTTGTTATTGGAATCACAGGGCCGGCCTTTCTATCCACTAGTAAGACCGCTGCTACCTCCACCACCACGTGGGCGAGGTTGGGTGAGTCCTCCTCGTCCTCCAATGGCACCATCTGCAATTGGATATGGACCTTATGGTTTCCTTGGAATTGGACCGTACGGGTACCAATGGTTTAGACCAATTGGTCCACCTCAGCCTCCAGTGCCTCTAGGTCTGCCTCTACCTCAACCTCAATTCCTTCCCTGTCTCCGTACGCGTCCCCGTCCTCAACCACAGGTAATGCCAACACACATGCAATTTGCCACGTTCTACGTTGCTCGATCTCACTGTCTTTTATGCACCTTCCTTTTGGCGATTTTCGGTTGTTTGTTCATTCATTCATTCATTAGTATTAAATGAAGTCCTTCGATTGAGATAAGAGATTGACGCATGGCTATTGGTTCATATCATGTTGTTGTTGTTGTTGCAGGCCAATGGGAACAGAGCAAGGGTGGATGCTCAGAGACGTGGGACTGGCGTGTTCATTCCTTCCCCTCGTCCCCAACCTCCTGTTTCAAAATGAATAGTAACAATACCAGCAGCAGGGGTCAGTTATGTTATTATTACTGCCTTTTTTTTGTTTCTTTCTTTTTTATTTTTTCTGAGCCTTTTTAAACTAGTAATGCAAACAATGCTACACTTGTCAAACTTTCTTTTTCTCAGCGGTAAAAATGTAACGCACCTTTTTGTTTTTTTGGGATCCTTTTTGCCAATTGTAGCGAGTCAAACCAAAAAAGAACAATGCTAGAGTTTTCAAGAATTTCAACCACGTCGCTAGATTTTATGTAAAGTTCGGAGACACTCTTAACCAATTCCAACTCCGATTTTATGTAATGCATTTTTTTTTTCTCGAGTGCCAATTTTAAGTAATGTTACTTGCAGGTCATTTAGTGTGTATCATTTCTACACCAATTTGTACATCTTGTTAAATTTATGTTTGGGCCATTGTTAATTAATAAATGTAAAACTGAGTTACACCGATTGTTAGGTGCGTATCACCCTATAATGTATGGATACTTGAAAGTAATAGCCATATCCATATCAAGTACGTAGTATATATATCGAATATTTTTCGATACTTTTAAATGGTTTTAATTATATTTTATATATTTTTAATATGATCTATACTATATTCTCTTTTTATACAAGTATCATATTGAATACTCGCAACAATATCCATGCAACAAAGGTATCACGTATCGTCCCATCCACAAAATCAGAACAATGTTTGAGTTTACGAAAATTTCAACCAAGTCCCATGCCCATCCAATCGCCAAAGTTGCATTTTGTGAGCTGACCAAGGTCAAGACCTTAACCAATTTTTAATAGAGGATTCATAAATTTTCCTTGGTCTCACGGCAGGAAGGAGGAACAAACAAGGGGCTGAAGCCAGTACTCGTCAGATTTGGAGACCCAAAAACAGGAACACATTCAACGGAAATGATGGTGTGGTGAAGCAGGATAACGCACACGTCTCGATCCAGGAGCTGGCATCAACTGAATTGGAGGAAGGCCATCAGAAAACACCCTCCCCGGAAATGGGCTTGCCTAAGGAGTGGACATACTAATAAGCCAAGGCTATATACGTCTCCATAGGCCTTCTGAGAGTAATAGAATAGGCGATGAAGGTTAGGAGCAAAAACTCAATAAATATTTAGGAAAAATAAATAAGTGCGAATAAAGGAGGACCTTGATGAGCCAAACAAATATACATACATATATTAAATGAATATAGGTAGGTGTAGCTTATTCATGCCATATGTGCGATTCAAAACTATAAGACAATATAGCTCCTTATTGATTGCTATTGCTGGTACTTCATAGATCAGTCCCAAACTCCGAATACCTCAAATCTCTACGCAAAAATTTAAGATACTAATATGTTTATTTACATAAAATGAGAACATTAAATAGAACACTTAGTAAATAAAATGTTTTTTTACGCAAAGATTATTATAATCATGTCTTACATCATTATATCGCAAACATGTTTAGATTGTAAGTATCCTATTTGATGTTCTGAATTCAAATAACAAAGACTCTTTATAATATCCGAGACCTTATGCAAATGGTCAACGAAATTCCATTTCTCAATTTGTTCGATCAGCCAGTGATGTGAATCTCGCGTAGACATTCTATCACCATGCTGCCCAATCCCAATGTATTTTTTATTTATAATTTATTTTTTTGGTCTTTTTAGATTTCACAGGTCACGTGTGTCTCATTTTTATATTTTTTAAAAAATACTAGTCGGCAATCGGGTTGTGCTACTAAGCCCAGAACCCTTGACCCAAAAGATGTTGTCAAACATAGTTGCCATATATTTGGGAATTTGGACATAAATTATGAGTGGTTAAAAATTACAAAGTGAAAATCAAATTCTATGTTTTCACAAATAATTTTGACAATCATAAAATTTTTCTGATTGAGAAGTATTTTTCTTTGAGAAGTATTTTTCTTTGTCAAAACCTTTTGTATAATCACATTTGCCTGCATAATGTGAAATTAACACGTCATGAATTAATTTTTTCACCTAAATCTCTGCCATCTTTCTCTACCCTCTTATGGACCACCATTTTCTGAGTTTTTTAAACATCTAAAATAAAAAAATGAGATATTATATATCTATCTTGAACTGAAAAATACTACAAATATGTCCTTATTTTTATTATATAGAAATCGATTTAATCCGATTTATGTGATAAAGTTTAAAATTTGAAATTGAAAATAGTCGATTTGTTCACTGTCAAAATATTGTTCCCTTAAGAATTGAGTTAACTCGATTTGTCAATGAAACTGTCAGGGGCACTATGTTATCGATTTAAATCGATTCCGCTACACTTTGATATTTCTCTCTCCCTAGATTTCTCATTACTTTCCTTTTCCACGCTTTTTAATTGATGATGAAAAATTAGGAGCAAATAAAAATTAAAAAAACCCTGGAGAATTTAAAAAAAAAAACCAAAGAATAGTTAGCTGATATATAGAAAGCGCAGAGAGAGAGAGAGAGAGGGGGGTGCTTTTTGGTTTGGTTTGGGTAGTTATGGGTGCAAATACATCAATTTATCCATCATATATATGGGAGTGGTAATTTGGCTAATATCACTTCCTATTTAATGATAATTTATTTGATGTTTCAAAAATATTCTTCATTTTCATTCGATCATATTTAAATTAACAATCTATTATTACTTCAATATATTATTTAAACTCAAACATTAAGAAAAAGTAATTAAGGGAGGTATTTTCAAAAAAAATTATATTCAAAATAGTTTTCATATGATTTTTATATAATTAAATTTACTATTAAATAAAGATATTATATTAACATTATTTGGTGTGTTAATCTTCGAAATTTTATTATAATTTTAATTTTTTTATTTTTAATATAAATCAAGGTAATATTTTCATATTAATATTTTCTTCAAATATTTTACTAATGTAATATTTTATTTTATTAAAATATTTTTTATTTAATTTTGTTCTAAAACATATTATATAAATACAAAAAATATAATTATGTGACAAATTGATTCTCTTAATCTTAATAGTTTTTAAATTAAATTAAGCTTTTCTTTTACTTCAAATAACTTTTTTCAACCATAATAATTTTTTTGTACATTTTATTTTAATATACTATAAATATGATCCAAAATTAAAAAAAGTTAAGAAAATAAAACATTATAAATTTTAATGAAATGAAAAAATTATCACTAATAATTTTAAATTATATTTAATATTCACCATCAACATAAAAAAAATTCTACTATCATTTAATGTTAATTTGTTATTTTATTTAATTTAATATCTTATATACGATTAAAATAGCTTAAATTTTGTGAAAATATATCAACAAATGTTTGTATATAACTTAACATGTATATAATTATATGGTAAATAGCTAACTTAAACATATCATGTTACCTTGATTTATATTAAAACTAACAAAAGTAAAATTATAATAAAATTTTAAAGATTAACACGCCAAATAATGTTAATATAATATCTTTATTTAATAGCAGATTTAATTATATAAAAATAATATGAAAATTATTTTGAATATAATATTTTTTTTTGAAAATACCTCCCTTAATTATTTTTTCTTAATGTTTAAGATTCTTTTTGAAATTAATATTGGTATTTTGTAGAAAATACTAAAAATTTTAAAAACTAAATTAGTTATTAACTTATTATTAACAAAATTTAATAAATTTATTATGAAATTTTTTTCGCACAACAAAAAATTCAAAGACACAAACCGCAAATTTTTTAGTATGAATGCGAAATTCGTACTCTTCTCCATTGCTTTGAATCATAGTTTTTAAAGGAGGAATCGCTAAGTCAAGGCACTAGGTTACTCGATAATGGTTGAAACGATGGGTCACTGGTTAACTGGATTTAATTAAAATTAATTAAATATGTAAAAATATAATATAATAGTATAGTTCAAATAAGTATCTAATATATATTATTATATATAGATTACAACACAAAAACATAAGTGGTATAGTGGTAGAGGAGTGTGTCTTCACTCTTTTGGGTCTCAAGTTTGAGCCCCACCAATGCAACTTTTGTAAAAATATGATTTTCCACAAAAATCGATCGGTTTGGCAACCGTTCAAGCCAAACTTGATCAGTTCAACCCAAGTTTAACCATGTCAAATGAAGATCCAATCTGGCAAGAGAATCAGACTAGCCAGGTGACGATTCACGTTTCAATTGAAGGCTATAAGTTCTGAAAACTATGCTTTGAATTGTTAATCATCTATGTTTTTTGGCCCATTAAATTTTGTGTAATGCTATCCTGCTCCAACTTATTTTTACGAAATTGGTAATGACAAATGCATTTGGCCTAATTTGATTGGAGAAGAATCATGGATCAATAGCAGCAAAAATGAGAAGTGTGCGAAAAAGTGAGAGTAAAACACAAGTGTATTCGCACCAAAAGTATGAAATCTTTTTCGTCATATGGGTGTTCGTGATGTTAAATTTCATGGTGATCAGCGAAGAGAATAATATTGAAATGAAAATTGTACAAATGATGAAAAAGGTGAGGTAATGAATAATGTAATGCATCTTTATATAATCTAAGAACCATAACAAATTACTAACTAATATCTAACAAACTAAACCAACTCCAACTAATTTCTAATATCACCAATTAATACACTCTAATATGACCTGAAGCCAACCTGGCTTGAAGCATAATGGCAGAGTTTGGATTCTAAAATTTGGCCTTGTAAGCATTTTAGGCTGGAATAGAGCCATATTTTGAGTTTAACTGATTTCGACACAAAGTTAAATGATTTCTTAAATGGTTAATTTTTAAAAAATAATTAGTGATAAATTATAAGACTTTATTTTTCAATTTATATATTATTCATAAGTTGATGTTACATTTAGATTGATATGGTTTATTTTAAAATATATGTTGTAAAATATCTCTTCAATTTTGTATCATACTTTTAAAATTTATGATATTACTATGTATATAATGTTCAAATTTTTATATGGCGTATTATCTAGCTGGGTCATTATCTAATCAAATTCAGGTTCAAGAAAAATAGCTCGATCAAACAATCAGTTAGATTCGGGTTTGGTCTAACCTAGCCCAACCCATATGTACACCCTTAGGGAGTGTTTAGTATGGATAATCTATCTGGATTACTAGTAATGCTTAAAATTACCGAGTTCACAACATTGCCTTGTTTGGTTACATCACATCATGACTGGTAATCTACATTGTTATCTTGGTGTTAATATGGATTACGCTCATAGGGTGTTTATGTGGATTACCTCCTAAACTATCAGTCTTTATGTTATAATAATAATAATAATAATAATAAAATTATTATTATTATTGTTGTTGTTGTTGTTGTTGTTGTTATTGTTAGTAATAATGTCACGACCCAATTTAGATTGTGACGACACGTGAGAATCTCGTCTCCAAGTAAGCCTCGAGATCGCTACGCGTGCTAAATTCATACTTTATTCATAAAGAAATCTGATTTAAATCACAATTCAACTTATACATCCAACTTATAATAATTTTGGATAAACCTTTTTTCGTAAATAAAATTTGAAACTAACTGTGATATATAATTCAGCTTAGTTGTTCATTTACAAATAGATTCATGAAAGCTATATCAAATGTTAAATATAAAATAAATCATAAAATTAAAATGCAAAATATGAATCTATTGTCCAGGACTCTATCCGTCACATCACTGGAGCACTTTATCATAAACAATAAAAAGACTTCGCTGAACATGAAGCTCACCCAAACTAATGATATCTAATGCTAAGGAGGGAAAGGAGGATTCTAAGCTACACTTGTATCTATAAGGAAAGGAAGAGAAGATGGATGAGTTTTACCACAAAACTTAGTAGTGGATCCTCACTCATAACCATACATGAGACACAAAAGAAATACATAAATAATAATGTAATATTCTCAAATCATTTATGTTTACTTTACATAATAACAAAAGAATCGTAAATCGATGGCAACATAAAAACCATATTATCTTCAAGGCATTACAAAGAGAACAAACTATCCATACTGAAGAGTGATACCCAGTCTGTGAACATGAGCCTATAGCTGATCCTAACGGTCCTTAGTGACTGCATCCTTGGGACTGATCTAAAATAAGGGTAACTTACCCCTTGTGGGCCTTGGTATATCAAGGTTAACGGATAACTGCCATTAACTCACAATTTTGTTCTTCTTAGTAATTCCCTATCTAAGTCATCCTGAAGTCTAAAAAGGGGATTCTAAACTTTCCAAGTTTAACCATTCCAAGTTCCCATTAAAATAAAACATAACATTTCACATTTTCATTTCCTCATCTATACATGATCTGCATGAAATGAACCAAGTTAAAAAAAATCATAATAAATTATGTGATAGCAATTATACCCCAAGTGTTGTCCCATGCATCTTGATAAACATAGATTTTCATGAGAAGCTTCAAATAGATAAACTTAAAATTTGGAACAACATGCTTATAGTTTCATATCGTACAAAATCTTGAGTTCTAATTTCTAAATACTTTATAAAGCTGGAAAAATAATTAGTATAATGACCAATATAGAGCCATGAGATCAAATCCACTCACCTAATGGGTAGACTTTGAAGAGCCAACTCCGGTAGAACTCTGGGAGGAGAGATGACACTAACGTCTACCAGTGAAACAATAAAACTCATAAACAACCTATGAAAAGCTCTAGATTACTCTAAACATATTCTAAAAATATTAAGGGAGCACCCTTACTTGACAACAATGAGAAAAATAACAAAGTCCAACCCAAGGTCATGAAAGAATGGAGAGAATGGAGACAAAATCTAACAACCTATACTCACGTTGATGATTTAGGGGAGCTAGATTTGAGTCAATTAGAGAAAAGGAGAGAAATGAGGGTTTGGGTGTTTGGTTTTCATTTCTACTTCTGGAAATGAGAAGAGCTTGATGGGATTTTCAAAAGGTTATAAGTGAAACGATGTCATTTCTAATCCTGTGAACAGTTGCTCGCAGCGAGTTCGCTCAGCGAAGCCTGGCCATCTCGCTGGCAAGTAAAGCTCAGCAATGAGCCTATAGCAAACTGCATAAAGGCTTCATAATCGAGCCAAACTCGCTTGTAATACCTCAAATACAAAATTTATTAGTATATGAATTATTATTACTATTATTATTATTAATCGATTAATCCTTTTAATAATATTATAACGTATTATCATTTTAATAATATATAAATAGAAGAACGTGTTGCACGGTTAATTATTTTAATAATATTATAACGTATTATCGGTTTAATAATAATAACACAGGATGCACGAGGTTTTTTATTTATATATTATTATTATTATTATATATGTAAGCAACGAAGATGCTTTAGTTTCATTTTTTCTTTTACACTTTGCAATTTCATTTTTCTTTTTGTTTTATACTACCAGTATATTTTTAACACATCATAATAAACAAAAATATTTTTCTAAAAGTCCTAGCCGTCGAAGGAATTTTTCCTAGAGAGAAAAACGTGATTTCTCTTAATTTTCTCCGATTAATCTCTTTTGGTAAGTGATCTTCATGGAATTTAGTCAATTCCTCCCTTTTTATATAACCCTGAGTTTGGGTACTGTTAAACATGGTTTTCTCATAATATTTTTCCTCTCTAACATCTCAAACTCAGTTTGGGTGATAAAATCAAATTGTTTATATTTTCACTATGTTGTTTGGCAGCCAGGTACCATTCTAGCTCTCCAGAGTCAAGTTGTTAGTGGAAGCACACTCCGGCCACTAACTGAGTGAATTTAAGCTCATGGTCATACTTTTGGTCATTATTAGTATTTTTCCAATATTATATAAATTGTTTATGAAATTCTAAAATGACTTATGTCAAATACTTGCTTCCACGAATTATGCCAATTTTCAGAGAAAAAAAAATTATTTTTCATAGTTATCATGAAAATCTTATTTTAGAAAGCTCATGGGACCATATTTGATACCTTACATGTTATAGAATATCTTTTCCTAATTTATGAAATTATGAGACCTCAGTTTAATGTTTCCAGTAGAAATATTGATTACCATGTTTTCAGACTATGAATTTCCTATTAAGATTTTAGAACATCAGCTATGATTTATTGAAAGTGTTGAACAAAGTATTATTCATAACAATTGTTAGATACATACTCTGGAGGCTTCTGAAATCACTATGTCTACAAGCTGGTGATCCCTTGGGCATGATTTTAGAACCTCAGTTATGCTAAAGTTAGATTGTTAGAATTATATGAATTCAAAGCTTTTAGATTTATTCAGTTTATGTACAAGTTATTTTGTAGTAATTAGTGAGAAACGAAAAATAAGTTAAGTTCAGAATTGATCATTAATGTTGGTAGCAAGTGGTCCGCTAGAGGATTAGCTCACCAACAGTAAAGCATCCAGTGTGGTGTCCATTTAAGTTAGGTTCCCATCAGATTAGTCATTGGCTCAGTTTCAGCTATTTAGCTCAAAAATTTATGTATAGAACAATTCCTATTTCTCTACTAGTTGTTATCATGGATTTAGTTAACTTATTATTTTCATAGTTATATGTAATTATATATATATATATATATATATATATATATATATATATATATATATATATATATATATGTTTTATATCAGTCACATGTATATGTAATGTATATTTGTTGTTGTCCCATGTAGGTTGTAAGTGAAGGCTCACTCATTGAGTTTTGATGAATTCATTCCTCTCTTTTCCTCTTCCTATAGATACAGCTACAAGCTCAATTGTACCACTGGATCCTCCCAGGAGAGTTACAGCTTCTTTTGGTGAGCTTCGCTTTGGAGCGGAGCTTACTGTTAGTTATGTCAATTTAGTAGTGCTCCAATAATTGTGTAGGCAAGATCCGGACATGCATTATATTGTTTTGACTATTTTCATAATTTCAGTCATTTAATTAATTTTGTTTGGCTTTACCCGATTATGGATTTTACAGTTTTATATTTAGTATTTATGATTAAAAATATTTTCAGAATAATGAAATTTAGTTGAACTTGAGATATTTTGAATATATTTGATTTATTTATACATATTAGCTAGTTACGTTATCAAAGGCTTCTATGGGATCCAAATCCTCCCTAATTCTCAGACAGGTCATGACATTGCTAGCGAACTTGATCTATATAATTCTACAAAACTAAAGCTGCAACATGATTCAAAGATCCGAGGCTTACTCCCAGGTTGGTCTGGAGTCATAAGGCCATACAAAACTTGTCCAAGGACACATGTACCTTGGGTATTACAAATAATTAATAATTATTGATAATAACAATTATTCTGAATCGTTAATGATTATTACTAATTAATTATGATAATTATTAATTAAGTAATATTATTACTATAAATAATAAATTAATGAATATTATTATTAATTTATTAGTAAAAACATATATTATCTAGTAATTCTTATGATATACCAAACAAGATAATGTTCATTGCCAATTAGATTACCCATATATACCAAATGCTGCATTCTAACATTACCAATAATTCAAAATGTGGTAATCTTTTTAAGGAGTAATTTAGATTACCAATAATTTGGTAGGCAATGCACCAAACGTACCCTTAGATACTTTGTACTATTAAGATTAATTTACAATCAGCATCCTTAAGATTTAATGTAATTACACTTGATACCCCTCTATTTTGCAAAACAATCATTGGCCTCCTAAGATTTACTAAAATTATACTGACCTCTACCTAAATACTAATTTGTTAATTTAAGTTACAAAGAAAAATAACATCAGATATATATATATAATTATTAATGATAAAATTATAATATTTTGACAATTATAAGTTCCATTTTCATGTGATAAAAAGTATTGTATTCAATTAATGTGCTAAATATTGCTAAAATATTATAATTTGATCATTAATAATTATTATGTGTGTGTGTGTATGTATGTGTGTGTGTGTGTGTATATATATATATATATATATATATACATATATTTTTTATCACTCAAATTAATGAATTAATATCTACAAGAATATTAGTGTAATTTTAGTAAATCTTCGAAAGATTAGTGATAGTTTTGTGAAACTAAGAGGTGTTGAGTGTTATTACATTAAACCTCAAGAGAAATTAGTATAATTTTATCTGATATTAATCATTATGATTAAATTTTCCTCTATCTTCTCTATTTATTTATTTATTTGTGTTTACTTTTCTCTATTTTAATTGGCGGACTCTTGTATTCGCAGTACGTACAATTCGTGATCTATGGCTAGCAAAACTGCACTAATAACTGTTCTAACACGTCATGGGCTCACTTAATCAGACGGGACTGGGCTAAGTTGCAGTTTTTATGAGCTAAACATAAAGAAATAACACATTTCTTGTTGCTTAGGATACTAAATACGAACTGATTAAAACGAGAATAAAGTTATGTTTACAAGGGTGTGTTTGGTACCGGTGAAAATATGGGATAAGTTTTCATGAATATTTTATGGGATTTTATTCTATACCTTATAAAATTCATGGATCGAATACCTTTTAAATTACTTGTAGTTGAAAATTGACCACATGTGCCACTAATTAATTTTTTTAATATTTTAAATTTCATGATTAACTTGTAATCTTTTGATTCAAAAAGGTATTGGTACCCTTAGGGTACTAGAACAAAAATCATATTTTATATATAAAACTCATCCATAAAAATTTATTATCTCTCATTTTTTCCTAACCAAACATAACCTAAAAGTATAAACATATAAGTAAGAATAAAATAATAATTTGAGAGTTCTTAAATTTGAATGCCAAGACATCATGTTTTCTCAAGAGGTAGTTTTATATTGCAGCAAATTAGGGACTAATTGCACCCATAATCGAACTTATTTTTAGGGAAGAGAGAGAGAGAGAGAACTAAAGTCGATTACGTGAGGACGGATGCCATGTCAAAGTGCAGGGAAAATGTATATATTGTACCACTTAAGTTGGCTCTTGAGCAATTTGCTCTTATTTCTTTTGGTAGCCATATATAAAACAATTGAGTAAACAAGCACTTCCTCCTAATATTTTTAATTTGATATCAATTTGATCCTAATAAAATTTTTAAAATCAATTTAGTCCTTATTTTTTATTTTAACATCAATTTAATTATTTTATTTGACTTCAAACTTTAAATGAATGGTCAAATTGATGTCAAATAAAAAATATTATAAGTAAATTAATGTCAAAATTAAAAATGTTAAGGCCAAATTGGTGTTAAAAAAGTTTGTTAGGATCAAGTTGATATCAAACTTAAAAATATCTGGACAAAATTGATATAAAAAATTTTATTGGAATTAAATTAATATCAAATTAAAAATATTTAGAAATCTCACAATTGATTATTAAACGTAAAAAAATTGAGTCCCCTGACCATTTCACAAATTCGTATAGGCAAAAGATTTGACCTTTGGAGAGTCAGATAACCTAGCGACTCAAGCTTTAGAAAACAGTTCTTAAAGAGAAATATCGAAATGTACATATTTCTAAAAATAAGTTAATATACAAGCAACGGTATTACAGTTAAGCCCGTTACAAAATGCTTGATCATTGTGATCAAGACTTACAGAGATCCCAACAGCTTCGTGCACCCAAAATTAACCTCTCCTTCCATATTCTCGGTGTAAACATTTGCAACTCAACTGATTATCAGTTACCGTGCTCCTAATCCAATCTACAAACATTGATATTTAATGGCGCTCCCCTTAATCTTTTTTCTTTCCTTCTTCTTCTTCTAAGGCACATCAAATTAAACCCTCTCACCCATATCCCAAGTTAATTAATTAGATTCTCCCTATTCTCCCGATCGAGCTAAGTATGTCGTCCTCAGCGCCTCAAATTGAATCCAGGGTCCAGTTCTCTCCAATTCCCCAAGACGACATTGAGCAAGGGCATGAGCAGAACATTGAGGACAAGGACAACAACAACAACAACAACGTAGTAGAGACAGAGCCATGCGAGGAAGGTTTCGATTTGGGTTCCGTTGTCATAATTCTTCGCTTGGCCTTGGTTGGAGCCTTGCTCGTAGGGCTTGCCCTGAGTCACAGGTCGATAGACCAACCAAGTTCGGATCCCAATACCCCACCCAGAATCTTCCTCGATTCCTTCCACGTTCCTCAATTCAAGGTATCCGACGGCGAGTTATCGTCCACGTGGAACCTCACATTGACCATCTCCAACGCCATGAACTCTTCCGACATCAACATCGTAAGGCTTGACGTGGCAATCACTTACAAGGGAAACGAAACGCTGGCTATGGTTACTCCAATTATGCCCCAATACGCGTCACAGGTTAGTGTTTTCCCGGTGGGAGCAGAGGAGAGGAAGCGGCTGCAGCTCTTGAACATTAGCATCACGGGGTGGGACAAGGACCAGCCCGTTGTGGATGACACCGTGATTCAAGCTATTGTGGAGGACATGAAATGGGGGGTCACAAGGTTTGGTGTGAAGATGAGGGTTGTTGGGGAGGTCATGTTTGGTGATGGTTGGGTCTCGGGTTTTGACATGCATCCTAGCTGCAATGATTTGGAGGTTCGGTTTTTGGGGAATGATCAGAAGAGAGATGAGGCGGCGACAATGGTCGATCGCAGGTCCAGAGAGTGTGTGGGCCTTGTTGAATGGGGACCTTCAAGAGACTCATTATAGAGATTATGCAGATTTGATAGGAAATAGAGAGACAGAGGTATGATGTTTAATTTGCAAAATCGGGATATTCGGGATTCATTTGACTTCCACAAATCTTCTTAGTCTAGTTGGGTATTATTCTGTAAAATTCTTTTATTTGTATGTGCAATATTGCTTTTTATTTCAAGTGTATTATGCTTAAGCCCTTCCTTATATTACTCTATAATCTATATGACTGAGACTTTTTTTAAAAGGCATATATATTACTCTATCATCTATATGAATGAGATTTTCCCAACCTTAAAGTTTATTAATTTGTTTTTCAATTGAAAAAATGTGTTTGGTATAGTAATTATGAGAGAATATTCTATGAATAAGCTTAATATATAATTTTATATACATAGAATTTATCTATGAAATTACACATGATATCCATCTATAATTTTTTCTCCATTTTATCCTCACAAAAAACACACCACAAAAGGGAGAATGCTGGAAGCTTAAGTTCTAATTAAATTGCTGACAATTTCAAGTCACTAGAAAAACAAAGAGCGATATTATAAGATATATTTTTCTCATTTATTGTAAAAATATTTTATCTTGTTAGTAATTTATTTTAAAGTATAGAGTATATATCAAATAAGAGGAGCAAATTTAGCCATTAGATCTTACAAAAAAGAGTAAAAATAAAACATATAATTATCTAGCTTTTGTAAGTGATGGATGTGACTTTCAAATAACTTTTATTGTTAATCCTTCATGTATAGTTTAGTAAAGAAGATTTACTCCTTTTATCTCTCATATAAAAATATTTCTCTTATTTGATACATTCTAAAATTTACTTTTATGATATGATGTATAGTTAATTTTATTTTTATCATCATCATCTAATTTACATGTTACTCAGCCCTTGTTTCTGATCAAGGTTTGGATTTGCAAAAGGTAGGGGGTTATGTCATATGTGTGTGTGTGTGCGCGCTAATGGTTCGTGAACTCCAGAGTCGAAGGAAGTTTTGATGATGAGGGTCTAGGTGCTCAACAACGACGATCCTCCCAGGTGTCTTCAGCGCTTTTTTATATCTTCCCCCCACTATTTTGTTGTTATTTTAACTACATTCCTAGCCCAGACCAAACACACCACCAAAGTTCCCCAAGTTTTGCTTCTTTGTGGGCCCTAGGAGAGACACCTATTCCTTGGGCCTGTGTTAATGCTTCTTAAGATCCATGGTTCCTACCGTTTTAGATGACGATTATGGGCCGGTTTATCCTCTCCTGTTAGGCCAAATCCCTGAGGGCCCAAACAGCCCTCTAAAATTATTTTTCAAGCTCCGCCATTGTGCTTAACTGACTTTTTGTTGTGACATATGGATGTGGTGTGAGCTCAGATCATTTTAATATGTCCTTTTATATATATATATATATATATATATCTCTCTCTTAATGCTTATAAGCTTCCAATTTTTTTTTAATGAGAAGTAGAAAAAAGGAGTGAAAATTGAAGGAAAAAAAAAGAAAACAAAAGTATGAAAATATTGATACACTAATGTTTTGCGCTATTGGCAAAAAAAAAAAAAAATTTGTCTTAAGATTCGTTTACACAACTTGGAGTTGAGGTTGGTAATATGTAAAATCTGAAAATGATGACTCTTCATTTAATTATATGATATCAAGTGCATTATTGATGCAAACTTTTAAAATCTCAAAATTCATCGCTTTTTCAACACTATGAAACCAGTAAGTGCACTTGCACAAGGTGAACAAGAAGTGCCTCCTCACTCCCAGTCTTTGTCAATCTACTTTGTTCTTGCCTCTATCCCCAATCTCCATTATGGGTTATTCTTTTCTCTCCCTATTCTTGTTCTGTGTCTCCAGCAAGGATTCCTCTGGAAGAAACGAGTATAACTACCAACTTGTTTGTTGGTGCCGAGAAGTTTGGTGTCAGGGTGGTAATTGAGGATAGATTTTGTGTAATTGTTTCTAAATTGGACATGTTAGATTTGTATTTTTTTGAAAGTTATCCTTTAATTGTCTCCTCCCCTATCCATGTGAAGTGGCTAGAGTGACGATTGAGGGTTAAGGTCTTAGGGACTTTTGGTAAAATTGAATTAGGTCTAGAGTTTAAGAGTACAACTTTTTTTTTTGAAAAAAAAGATGAAGTCAAAGGGTTAGGCATTGGATTTCTGATTGCAAGACACGTGAGATCAAAATTAATCAAGATCAAATTTGGTCTGTAGCTATGTGATTGGACATGATAATTCAAACCAACTCAAACCGATTTCATTGGTTCATGTGAATTTTCAGAAGCATAAGGCCTAACTTGAACCATAATAAAACCAAGATGTTAATGTTATAAAATGAATTTTGACAAAATAAAAATGATAAAAAAGGTCAAATAAAATAATACACTAAAGTGACTAATGTTTTAAAACACAAATTGAGGGACCAATTATGTAATATGTCAATTTTTATTTGAGGGACTAATGTGCTAGAACACGAATTGTTTAGCTTAAGTGAGTCTCTCATATAAAAAGTTCATTAATTTTTTTGGTAAGGAAAATACAAAAACATAACAAAGACTGGATGACTAGATCAGCTTGAATAATGGAATTGAGTCCATTCCAGGATTATGCCATCTCAAATAAGGCAAGCCCGAGGCAGCACAGTCTTCGCCACAAGATCCGCAACCCAATTAGCAGTCCTAAGGACCAAATCAAAATGAACACAATAGTTTCGCAAATCAACGCACGGATACACAAGAGCAAACCAAAGTCCAAGTGATGAGGAGAAATCTAATCAGTGGACACATCTAAAAAAGCCTCCAACAGTCCATATCAACATAAACAGTATGGTAGCCAAGCATCTAAACTAGGGAAAGACCATGCCAAATAAGTTCAAGCTCTACCCGAATAATTCACATCTCATCCATAGACCCCGAACAAGTAGCCAACTACCTTCCATGAGAGTCTCAAATTATGCAACCAAAGCCCACTAACCCCTCCTCCCATAACACACTACCATCAACATTCAACTTAACAGGCACTAAGGGAGGAGGTCACCACATATTGGCATATCAACATAATTGGTTGGACAGCGAGTGATCTCATTAGCAGAAGCCATGCCCAGTTGGGCCACAACAGGGGTAGACCAAGTGTCTATCATGACCCGACCTGGGAACGTGACCGGCACGTGAGAAATCTGGTTCCCACGTAAGTCTCGTGACCTGCGACTATATGCACAGGAACTTATAAAATCATTCAAAACGAATCTTCTTTTTCTACATATAAATCACATGTTCTTCCAATTCAAAATAGTTAAATTACTCAAATCTGAAACGTCATAGTTTATCTCTAAGGTCTAAAATCATAATATAACATATAACTATAAGCTCTCTTTTCCAAAACGTTCATGAATTTAATATAGTTAAGTCATTGAACACCAAACAAGAATATACTATCCTAGTACGCAAAATGCAAAATATGATCTAGGTTCGGATCCTACTTGCATTGTACTAGAGCACTCTAAACAAAACCAAAATGCTTCACTCCAGTGAAGCTTACCTTAACTCTATTGTTGTTGGAGGACGTGCCTGAAATTTGTTGCAATTCTCATATCTAATAGAGAAAGAATGAGATGGGTGAATTGTTATTCAAAACTGAGTGAGTCCTCATTGAAATCCCTTCCATGGGACACCAAAGAAACCATGCAAAATATCATAATAACATTAATAATACTCAAAATTTTTACACTTAAGTATATATATATTCAATTCAACATTTTACAAGCTGAACCATTTTTTCAATTCACTTTCATACCTGATATTAAATAAGCTCATAATGTAGTAGTTTCTAGAGAAAGGTAATATCTGTCTGAAATATCATAACAATAAGCAATAATTGTAAAGCGGATGCCCAAGTCCTCGTGAACAAGAGCCCTAACTGAGATTTTAATGATTCCTCGTGAACCACGTCCCTCGTGGACTTATTCTCTAGATAGATTGCCCTCGTGGGCTGGGTTCCTGTGAACCAAGTCCCTCGTGGACTGATTTTATTCTGAATAGATTGTGCCTTGTGGCTCTAGAACTTCTAAAAACCTTTAAACCCACTAAGAGCTTTGAATCTTTATAACTCTGATAGTTTGACCTTAGCATAACTGTGACTATGAAATCATACATGGTAATTTCAAGTCCACTAATATGTATCCGCCAACTATTCTGAGTCATACGAAGATTTGTGCTCTGAATCCTTTTATATCTGAATTTCTAGATTATTTCTCATTAACAGGTAACTCCTGGTACTCTGAGAACTTTGAATCCACTCGATTCTAATAGTCTGACCTTAGCATAACTTGATTATGAAATCATGTCCAAGAGATCACCCTTTGTAGATATTTGTGATTCCATACCTCCAGAGTATATAGCTGTCAACGTTCTAAATCACGTGAAGACTCAAACTCTAAAACTCTTTGATTAATCATCTAAGTCACATTTCCAACTCAAGCTTTTCATAAACTAGAAACTGAATATCAAACTTTAACATAGCAAAGTTTAGAGTCAAAATTCAATTATCTTCTCTAAACTTCATATTTAGTTTAAACTACATCATATATATAAACCAGTTCAGAATCGTTGAAATAGTCATAAAAGTCTCTAACGTTACATATATCATCAATTCTATATAAAATCAGTATACAAACATGGTCCTATGAGTTTTATCAAAACCAGTTTCATGCTCTAAAACTAGAGTTGAAAACATACAAACCAACAGGAACCTCAAACTTCTTTGCAGAAATCTATAAACTCAAGCAATAAACCATATTTTTACAAAAATAACGCTAATGGACAATATAGAGATCACAAGTGCGAACTCACTCACTTGGAGGGGTAGAATTTGCAGAAACAACACTAACAAAACTCTGGGTAGAAGAAATGGCACCAATATCTATCGAATCAGAGAACTGAAATCAATCTCTAGATACCCTAACTTCACCTCATCCAAGGTGAAGGAATATCATAACATAGAAACCATAAAAGACACCCCAAGAACATGAGAAATAAGGAAGAAAGGAAGCAAAAACCGTAAACTAAACATACATTAAATTTGGAGGATGAAAGATTCAAGCTAGATTTGAGAGAAAATGGAAGAAAATGGAGTTTAGAGGGTGAAGAGAGGTGAGAGGACGAGTTTTCTGGTCTTTAGGAGTGGAGGAGTCACGTTTAGAATGATCTGGATCCGAAAGGAGGGTTTTATAACCTGGAGATCGCTAGTGCTCAATGATCGCTGCAATGCTCACTAGAGACCATAAAATAGTCCACTGCACCGCCTTATTATTCCCTAATCACTAGCGCTCTCCAGAATGGTCTCTCACTTATTTACATTTTTTAACTTTACTTCCCATTAACTTTAAAACACTTCCCATTAACTTTAAAACACTACTTCTCATTAACTTTAAAACATAAATATAAATAAGGAAATACCCCCCATTTGGATTCAAATAAAATATTAGAAAAATCAAAATTTCAACAAATCAAAATCCAAATTTTAGGTTTTAATTCAAATTCGGGAATTCTTACGATTTTACAAACTTGTGGACTAAAAATGGAATAGTTAAAGGTTTCACAAAATTCATTAAAAATCACTCTTTAACTTATTTTCTCTAGGGAACAATTACCGAGACTTTGGATCCCAAAAATGTGGCTCTATTATATAGTTTTCCAAGGACGTATAGGGTCTAGACTTAGTGAAATTCAGGACTTGGAATGACAGATAAGAGTAATTAGCACCCTTCTTAGTTTGAAAAAATTTTCTAACCTTTTTATTTGAAACTGGGATTAGATTAGCCTGGAAAATATCCTGGTTACAACTCCATCAAGTCCACTATAAAGTAGCTAAAAAAAGAACACCATTAGCACTAAGAGCACCATCTTTCACCCAAACAACCGGATCATCAACCTCAAACCGAGAAAAGAGATGCATGCCAACATTATACCAAATGCTACGACTCTTGAAACATCCCTAGACAATAAAGTAGAGTATCCTTTTAGCCACAGCGTGAGCATGCACTGTTAACTGCCATGCTACGATGAAAACGAAAGAATTGGTAGATATGCTACCATGAAACACAACCAAAGCAACATCTTGACCTTCTTTGGAGCCCTCACTTTCCAAATCCAACTCTAATTGAGGTTAGGATCACAAGGAAAATACTAAAACAACAACCACCGATAAGCATTGGTAGCAAAGTAAATGTCCCTCCCAGGAAGCTATCAAAACCAACCCACCTGAGAAAGCGACTAATATTCAAAAACTCCTGCATTAATAAGGTCTAAAGCTAAGGTGATAAAGAAGTCCAAAGAGACGAAGTAAGCCAAATGCCACCATCCCACCAATCTCCAATAGTGAGGTGAGTATCCAAAATATACATGTAGTCAAGAAGCTCACATAATCTACCAAAAGAAAAGCAAAGATCATACCAGATGAACAAGGCACAGTCCACCCCATGGGAATCCCTCCTGGATAGAGGTGGGTATGCGGATCATTCCAATCCATTTAGCCCGTTACGACGACCATAATTAAACGGGTAGACAGACCTTCCGTTTCATAAATGGACTAGGATTTAGAGTTGTCCACATCCACCCTACATAAACCCGTAGGCCAACGAATCGGTCAGCATAAACCTTTTTTTCTATTCACATTTTTGCCCTGCATAAACTCGTCAACCAACCCCTGAACCACGTGGACCAACCACGACCAGTCGGACCACCACATAACCCTTTTTTTCTTTCATAGTTTTTTTAACTTTTTTTATCCTCTGTATTATATATTTATATTTATACAGTATATTTTACCTCATAAAATACATATACACATTTTCTTTATAGTATCCAATTTCCAAGTTAAATTTTAAACAAATAACAGTACTAATTACTAAATACTGCAAATATTAAAATTAAACATACAATTTCAAAAATCCAAAATGTTAATTTTTTTAAAATAATAATATACAAAGTTATAAACCAATCAAATATGCATAACTCCTCCAATCATAAAAAATAGCAAAACTACTAAAGAATATAAATTAATAACTATTAACTATCAAACACCAAACATAAGCAAACCAAATACCAAAAATAGTAGAATAATTCAACTCACCAAAGTTCACCCATCAAGAACATAAATGAATATCGCAAATGGAAGTATTCCTTCACTTATGCGGGCTAGCAGGTTGGTCGCGAACCCTGCGGCCAGGCTCGTTAGCCCGTGGGTTAAGCGATGCGATAAAAAATGTTCACGGGTTGGTGGACTAAAATTTTCTGGTCCATTTTCGTGCGAGTTGAAGGGGTTGGTTCGCGATCACGGCCCATATACCCAGCTTTACTCCGGAGCTTATGAACAGCAAAAACAATGACACGCCAAATGGAAGAAGATTTTGGTGATGGTTCCACCGAGAGCAAATTAGCACCAACCCCTTTTAGATACATATGGGAAAGCACACGAACCAAAGGCTGTTATCTTGAGTCAAGATTTTCTAAGCCAACTTACTAAGAAGCGAGACATTCACACATCTAGCTTCTCTAACACCTAACCCACCATACCATTTCGGAGCAATGAGGGTTTGCTAATTCACCAAGCTGAAACTCCTATTACTCCTGCTACCATTCCAGATAGAAAGGCGAGTTTTCTTGTCGATGGCGTCACAAATCCCACTAGGAAAAGTCATAACCTATTTGATGAACGGGATAGAAGTAGCCACAGACTTGGCAAGGCAAATATGTCTAGCCCTATTAAGTAATCTCTTTTTCCAACCTATAAGTCTAATGTTAATATTATAAAGAATATGCTGAAAATGAGCCTTCGTTATTCTACCACCAATAAGAAGGAGTCCAAGGTACCTTCCCATATTAGTAATAAAATGAAGAGAAGATATGCTGGTAAAATTATCCCGACATTGTCTCAAAACACCTTTAGAACAAAGAGCTCTAGACTTATCAAAGTTAACTTTCATACCAGAAGCAGAACAAAAGCCATCAAGCATATGCATAATTAAATGAACCTGGAACTTTCTACCTTGCAAAATAAGAGAACATTATCAGCAAACATAAGGTGGGATATCTTAGGCCCCCCACCCCCTCCCCGCCCTCCGCGAAATATAGATCACTTCCAATGCCTCACTTCCACCATTTTATCCATCATTACTGGAAATCTCTCCATCCAGAGAACAAATAAGAAAGGGGACATAGGATCCCTTTGGCTAAGACTCCAATTTGGGGAAAACCCTCCTAACTTACTGTCATTCCAAAGAATACTAAGCACAGAGGAGGAAACACATCTCATAATTAGTCGCCTGTTGCCTAGGGAAAACCAAAATGAAGCAGAGTTCTTTCAGAAAGCGTCAATCCACTCTATCATAAGCTTTCTCAAGATCCACTTTGAATACAAGAACCACTTTCTTAGGTTTTGTCTTCCTCATGTAATTCATTACCTCCTGAGCCACAATCACATTGTCCGCACAGCTCCTCCTGGAATAAAACCTCCTTGCGTTGGTCCTACTAACTCCTGTAAGAAAGGCCTCAGCCTATTCATAAAATCTTTTAGTAACAATCTTGTAAATCACATTACAAAAACTTATGGGGCAAAAATCCTTCATATGCATAGGCTGATCCACCTTGGGGATAAGAACAACCAAAGTATCAAAGAGAGTTGAGTCACACCAATTCCCACAAAAAACATTCTGACAATAGTAACAACATCATTCCCCACAACATCCCAATACTCCTTAAAGAAAAGAGCTTCAAAACCATCCAGACTTGGGCCTTATAAGAATTCATTGCCATCACAGCAACCTTAACTTCCTTCAGATATGGTTTTGGTTAACGCCAAATAAGCCTCTTGACTAAGCTAGACAAATGATTATTATGTAAAACTTCCAGATCAATATTATCCCTGAGCAATAAAGAAATTGATAGAAATGAAGGGCCTCCTACTATAAATCCCCAGGATCAATTGACCAAAACCCAATTCTAGATGTAAACCCTCCACCTTATTCCGTATCCTTTTAACTAAAGTTTGCAAGTGAAAAACTCTGTATTTCTATCACCAAACTTAACCCAATTTTCCTGAGATTTCTGAAACCAAACAAGCTTTTCCCAAAGTAACACTGTATTGTATTCAACTTGGATATCCTTCTCAAGTTGCTCCAAATGAGGATTGGTTGTTGTCGCCAACCGTTGTTGCACATTCAGAATACGAAACTCCAACTCTTTCTTTTTCCTGTGACCATTGCCAAAGACCTTGGAGTTGAAAGTCAAGGACTCCCTCTTGACATGTTAAAGATGATGCAAGGCATTAGATTGCTTCTTACTCCAAGCTTGACACACCATGTTTTTATAGAGAGGGTGGGTTGTCCAAGCTTCTTGGAATTGGAAAGGACGCTCACCTCTAGAACTAGGCACACTAGAACAACAGAGGAGGATTGGAGCATGATTTGAATGGAGTCGGCAAAGATTTTCAACAAAGGCCTCCCGAAAAGAGACCGCTAATCAAAGCATGCAACCCCTCTATCCAGTTTCTGCACAAGCCGATTCCCCTAACTCTTCTACACCAAGTATATTGAGGACCCACAATCCCAAGATCTATCAAGTGACAAGCACACTAGAAAAAACTTCCATCCTACGAGAGTAAAGATCACCGCCCTTAACTTCAAAGGAGTCCATTACCTCATTGAAATTGCCTAAAGCAACCCAAGGCGCTAGGAAGAGTTGCGAGTTTGGCATAAATAATTCCACAAAATGTCTCTATTAAAGGGCACAGGGCTAACATAGTCCCTTAATTGAGCTTGAGAAAAGAGATGAAAGATAAAAATAGAGAAAAATTAAATCTCGTTAGCTAATAATAATTAAGCTATCAATGCGATATTAAAAAAAATCTATTCAATTTTTTGGTGTAAAAAATCTATTAATTTAAAATTTACATATAAATTATCAAAATTTATATTAATTATTTCTAAAAAATAAAATAATATTAACTAAAATAGCTATATAATTAAAATGATAAAAGTTATAATTTTTTCCTTCTTTATGAAAGGCACATATTACAAATTAAATTTGTGCTAAATTTATATAAAGATGTAAAAGGATATTTTGAAAATAATGTAGAGAGAGACTAAAGACTTGTTTGGTTCATAAAATGATTTCTATTTGTACTTTTTTTAGTTGCCTAGGGTATCCATGAATAGTGACTAATTCTTTCAATGTGGAGTTCTTCTAAAGGGATAAATCTCTCACAAAAATCTTGCCCTAATTTATAGTTTTTTAATTTTAGTTACAAAAATATCATTTTATTTTCATTTTTTCTTGTTCAATAATTTGTAATAAAAACTTTTTATTATTATTATTTAATTGATTACAGCTTTTCTTTGTGGTTCCTCAATTAGTGAAGCCATATTTGATACTTTCCGTTGTGTCCGCTTCCAACCTATATATCTCACTCTTGTCCCACTCTCATCTGCCCTACTTACTCATCGCCCTCTTCATTTACAACCAGTATGGCGGAGCTACCTCCACCACCACCTCCACCGCCCAATAACCACGGTGCGCAAGCACGAGCTCGCAAACCAAAGACAAAGGTTACCGTTGGGCCTCGCCCAATGTGGCTACAACGCTCAGACCAACGCCAACAGGTTTGCTTCTTTAATTTCTCTTTTCCTTTTTTTCTTTCCCAATTCACTCTCCCACTTCTCACTTTCTTCAATTCATCATCTTTGCTGGTGTTTTTCTTATCTGTGATTGGAATCATAGGGTAGACCCTTTCCTCCAACCCCAGGACTACTGCCACCACCACCACCACCACTTGTGCCAATTTCGATTAGTCCTAATCCTTCACCTCCTGTAATGGTACTATCTGTAACAGGATATGAACCTTATAGGTATACATGGTTTAGACCAATTGGTCCACCTTTTCGTTTGCCTATGCCTCAACCTGAACTCCTTCCCCATCCTCATCCCCAACCACAGGTAATGCCAACACATGCAAGTTGTCCTGTTCCATGATGTTCTCATTATCTTCTTTGCATCTTTGTTTTTATTGTTTCAGTTTTTGCTTTATTCATGCATTAATTACCATTAAATGAAGGGTTTCAGCTGAGATCAAAGATTAACGTATGGCTATTGTTGGTTTCATCATGTCATGTTGTTGCGTAGGTCAATAGGAATAGAGCATCGATGGATGATGAGAGACGTGGGACTGGCGTGTTTCTTACTCCCTCTGGACCTAAACTTCCGGTTTCAAACATCAACGGCCACAATTCCAGCATCAGGGGTCAGTTATGTTATCATTACAATATCACATTTTTTCTTTATCTATTTCTTTTGGGATGAATCTTTTTGCATCTTTTAAACTAGTAATGCAAAACAAGCTATACTTGTCACAATTTCTTTTTTATAGCAGTAAAAATGTAACACAATTTTTTTAAACCTATTTATTGGTTTTAGTTACAGCATGTCTGGTTGAGCATTTGGCCACCCCCATAATTGATTCTAAAAGTCTAAAATCAATTCTATAAAAAAAATAATAATATTTGATTATCAGAAATTAGAATCAATTCTGACCTCTAGAATTATTTATAGGATAACTTAAAATTTCTTGTTTTCTATCAGAATTAATTCTAGAGTAATTACCAAATATAAATTACTTTACTTTAAAATTAATTATAATTAAATCAATTCTACAAATGCGAAACTAAACACACATTTAGTCGAACAAAATCTGAACAATACTAGAGTTTCGAAAATTTCAACCAAGTCACTAGATTTTGTGTGAAGTTTGGATACACTTAACTAATTCCAACTCTGATTTTGAATTTGAATGTTACTTTCACATCATTTGGTATGTATCATTTCTGCAATAATTTATACATCTTACTAAATTCATGATTGGGTCATTGTTAATTAATAAATGTAAAACAGAGTTTCACCGTTTGCTAGATGTGTATCACCCATCCATTCTTTTATATTTAATAACAATAAATGACAAAGTTTTGACTTTTTATCATTACCTTGACTACTTGAATTTGATTTTCTCAACCACCTTGTCCCAATTGATTTTCTTTCCATGCCCAATCGCCCACAGTTGCATTTTGTGAGAGGACCAAGGTTAGGACCTTAACTAATTTTTAATAGAGGATTCATAAATTTTCCTTGGTCTCATGGCAGCAAGGAGGATTAAACAAGGAGCTGATGAAACCAGTACTCATCAGACTCAAAAACCCGAAAACACAAACGCATCTGACGGGAATAATGGTGTGGTGAAGCTAAAGGAAGGCCATCAAAATAGTGGTGCACCCTCCCTCGAATTGGGCTTGCCTGAAGAGTGGCCATACTAAGCCAATGCTATATTACAAAGCGAACATCTCATATTTTGACATATAATTTTGACAATCAGACAGTTTTCTGATTGATAGATATTTTTCTCTATTAAAACCATTTGTATAATCACATTTTCCTTCAAAATGTGAATTTGACAATTCATTAACTTTTTTCACCAAAATCTTTGCTATCTTTCTCTGCTCTCTTAGGTATCATTTGATAAGGAGATAGGATAGAAATACAAGAACAATGAGATGGAGACATGAATAATAAATATGTATAAAGATATTATTGGAAGAAATAAAATATTAAATTTCTGTCTATATATATCCTTACTTTTTGAGTTAGAGAAACTTCGTGTTTTTCTTTCCAAAGGAGTTTATTTCCAACTAAATAGATTTGTGTCTCCAATCTCTTTGTATTTTTATCAATGTATCATTAACCAAAAGCTACATAATTGACTTTTCTCCTTTATATATAGTTATTCTGTATGTTCTACCATCGGAAAATACTTTTTGGTATGAAGTAAATCTTCGTACATATTCACTAACCATAGTATAAACAGGGAAATAAGGGCAGCTATTTTCAACTTTTACCTCATCTTATCACTTATGATTTTTGCAAGTCCTCTTCTGATTGGTTTTCAATGTTTTCGTACAAATTCGTCATATATCTATTTGTACTGGATAGTATTCCTATTCTATCATAAGCCATTCTCTTCTCCTTCACTGTCAACTTTTATGTCTTAATAGTTACCATCATTAACTTAGGTTTGTTTGGACAGATATGAATATATGATACTAAGACCATCTCAAATGGTGGCATCCATCTAAATCCCACTTTGGGCCCATTGGAATATATTAATATTAACATAACAGAATAAATAATAAAATATTTAAAATAATAATTAAAAAAAAGGGGGTATTAGGACGTCCCAGTCTGATGGGACTAGTCACTTTCTCTCCTATCCCAATTTTTTCCTCTCCTATAATTGTCCCACCACAATGTTCCATCACCCTCAATACAAAACTTAAACCAAGGAGGCATAAACAATAGCAACACATGAACCACAACCAATATTATTTATGCACCTAAAAATAAATGTCTTATTTAGGTGTTAAAATATTATTTTTGTATGAAGTACTTCATGTGCTACCTGAGCACTTGGTTTGTTAATGCAGAACCCCTTAGCAAGGATCTAGTCATGATCTTTATACTTTTCATTAGATTGGAAAATTTCTTATACATAAATAAAAAAAATTTATCTAAAGATTAAAATTAAAGTGACCATGGTTGGACCCAGGTTAGAGGGCCTAACATAAACAAACCCTTTGGGCTAATCAGCCTCCACACAGACGACCATCAAATGCTTGTAATAAAGGTGTCACCCCGACTTTTTGCCGTTACCCGAATCCCAAACGCCATCAATGGAGCTACAGATTGCTCCTCCATTTGGACCAATCACCATATTGTTTTTGTCTTAAGAATCATTTATACAACTTGGAGTTTAGTTTGGTAATTATGTAATGAAGATTCAAAATATGACTCCAGCATTCATGATATCGGATACATTATTATCCAAATTTTAAAATCTCAAGATTCATCTCTTTTTCTACACGGTGAAACCAATAATGGCACTTGCCCGAGCCTGCTCGCTCCCCGTATTTGCCACTCTACTCTATTTTTGCCTCCATCCCTCAATCCTGGTCATGGGGTACTCTTTTTCTTGCTGCCGTTTCTTGTTCTGTGTCCAAGCAAGGATTCCTCTGAGAAGAAACAGAGTATAACTACCAACTTGTTTGCTGCTGGTGTTGAGAAGTTTAATTGGCAGCGGGGTAGTAACTGAGGATTAGTAGCGAATGGGGTGGAGCTGTTAGCGGACAATCACTTCTTACCGGCTGTGACTGTGAGTAGGGATAATTTGGGGAGGGAAGTCCTAGCAAACACATTGGTTCATTGGTGAGCCGTCAATGTAGTGGTTGTGTTCAATTCTACAGGGCCAGTAAATATGATGATTGCAAAAATTAGGAGAAACTCAACAGCATAACACTATTGGACATAAAGTGCTTGCTATAGTACCTCGTGCAAATCTAATGCATGGTTCCAATTTGATGTGGTTGGAGCTAAACATGACATTTGGAGTTTTTGACTAAAGTATGAAAATTTAAGGTGGATATGAGATCCTTCTTACATGTGAAGTGTGTATAATAGGACCATAATAGTCCTTAAATCCCAACCACTAAAATAACAAGTGATGACTAAGATAAATTTTAACTAAAATTTAATTAATATAAAAATAATTTAATTATCAATTAATAACTATATTATTAATTTAAAAATTTATTAAATTATTTCTCGTTTGGTGCTTACTCCCTTATAATTGATGGTTAATGTCATCCTAGTTGAATTTAACAACATTTTTAAAACATGATTAAATGAAATCAAATATGTGACAAAACGCCACACACACTCTATCATCTCAGAGTCTCCTCCTCCCTCCCCTATCTTAGCCACTACTCCTCATCCCCACCACCACCAACAACCGCCTAACATCATGGTTGGCATAGGACCCACCCCCTCCTCCTACCCAACCCCTTAACAACGAGTGGTAATGAAGAAGAGGTTATTGATTTTGTGAGGATTGGGTGTAGATCCACATGATCTACAAAAAGGAGCGGTGGCAACCCAGGTTATCTTGTTATGCCAGGCCATCCTTTTCTTAATCTTGTCAGTGCCTACCTCATCTGCTTTAACCAATCTGCATCGCATTCGACCACCTTTCTTCGCTCCATCATCCTGCTCGCTCCATCAGCTTCGTCGTAGGCTCACTGGCGCCACTTGCTTCGTCGTGGGCTCACCAACGCTATATCGCTCCTTGCACTTTGCCTGTTCTTCGCTGTCGTTATCCGCTACTACCGCCGCACAACTTCAATGCAGAAGAGGAACCTTCATAAATGGCAGGAACGTTGTTGTTTGTGTTGCTGTTGCTATTGTTGAAGGGCTAGGAGGGTTGTTGTTGTGGTTGGTGTTAAGGGGAGTAGGGTGGATGTTGTTGTTGTTGGTGGTGGTGGTGGTGGAGGGGGACGTGAAAGGAAATCGAGCGGTGAAAGGAAATTAGTCTCCCTCACTCACTCACCCATTTGTGACCACACCTATGGTTCAGGGTGGTGCTCTAACAAATGAGAGAGTCGGGAAGGGGGAACTCTAGATTTGGTTCAGATTGGGATTAATTGGGATTGTATCATTACAACATATTACATGCACAGTGCGGAGGAGGAGGAAGAGGGAAGGGTGCGGCAAAGGTGGGGGAGTAAGGGAGGGAAACTGTCGACTAAGAAGAGGAGGGTGGTTTAGCCACATTATTTTTTATTTTAGCCACATTTTTTAAATGTGGTTAAATGCCAACAACACCATAATCATGGACTGGCAAGTGTATGTGAGAATCTAGCTTTTCGTTTTGCCCTTTAATTTACAAGCTGACTTGTTGTCCACTCCTTCACTACCCCACTTATTAGAGGGCGACGCGCTTGGCACTAATGGAGAGGACACACCAGACACATGAGGAGGAGAAGGAGGGCACGCTTAGCTTGCTCCATGACTCCATGGCGACCTTCCAGCAACAACTCTCAATTTTCTTTCTTTAGCTTTCAAAACAGAAAGTACAGAGCTGTTTTCTTTAGCGGACTGGTTTAGACCAAATAAGTACTATGGGTTTGGATGATCTTTGCACCTATCACATCCTACTTGTGGAAATTCACAGCTGCCTGCATCATGAGCTGGTTGTCAACCCAAACTCAATGCAATGGAATTGGTCTCATCTTTTGCTTCTTGTTAGGTTCAAAGTTTAATAAATTGTTGGGATTTGGAAAGAAAGTAATCGCTCACTATTAGATGATTCTAGGAATATGGGAGCTAGAAGAGCATTGTTATTCTAACATCTAAAGTGGGTGTCAAATTAAAACACTCATTCAATCATCTTTGTATGTGATAGATAAGTGGAGAAAGTTAAAGCTATCATCACTTTCAATAATGATGGAGTGGATGTTTCAATTAGATACTCATTTTTGAGAGCTGGAGTGGGATGGAGTTTGGGAAATAAAGAGAAAGGAGAGAGAATAGAATCAAAATGGAAAAGGTAGAAAAATAATTATAATTTGGATTTTTTTTTATAATATTAACCTGCTCCATTCTGGTCATTAACTAGGAGTGACTATGGCAGAACTCACCTGGTACCGGAGGACAAAACTAACTGAGTGTCACCAGCACCTTAATACTACATTCAAGATCCACATGTCCCATTCTCCGACCATTAGCCATTTAATCATTGTACTGTTCCTTCTGAAAAGCATACGGCACTGTAGAACGCTCCTTGCTACAATAGTCTTTCATCCGGGCAGGGACCTCTTCTTGCGTCTCCAAATTGGGCCCAACGGCTCTCCCTCCTCTGGCCCAATTGTTTTAGTTGCCTCAGCTTCTTCTTCATTCAACTCTGGGCTCGATCCTTGTGGGTCTTCTAACTCAGGTATTGGGACATTTGGTGCATAACAATGGAAGGTGAATCGATGACAATTTTTATGAGTTTGACGAGTAGGAAGTTGATGATGGAGTGTCTCTCAGTCTCACACACTCTATTGGCGGCAATCGTACGAATGAAAGGAGTGCCGTTAAGGACTCCAAGGATGGGTAGGAAATCAGGGATTTCTTTTTTTTTATTTTTATTCAAAATTAATTTAGTAGGTTGATCAGTATGTGTAAGTCCATGGTAAAACTTGTAATAATATATTGTTTATAAACTTTGGATGCAATAGTCTCTCCTTCCCTATATTTCCTGTTGATAACCGATATATATATATATATATATATATATATATATATATATATATATATATATATATATGTTAATTAAACCATAATTAATGTTGAGAATAATGCTTTTATTTTTCTCATCACTTTTTCTTTTTGTATTGGAGACAAGCTAATGAAAAACTTGAGCAGTACCCATTATAATGGAATTTACCAGCTGAACCTGGCTGTCACATGCTTTACAGCAAAAATTTGATTTTTCCAAATGTATAAACATTTGACAATGAGAAAATCCACCACATTAGCTGTAGGCAAATTTGATCATCGTCATTTCCATACAAAACTAACCCCGAATGTTAGTGTTTGTTTCATACTTTGGCGTTTGGACAACCTGGAATTTCTACATATAACACCTCTTATGCCACCTTTCTTTCTCTCCTCTGGCTATAGCTATTCTCTCTCTCTCTCTCTCTCCCCCTCCCCCACCTCCACCTTTCCCAAACATCTTTCCCCCTCCAACCCTGATACATGCATGGCCTCCTCAACAGCTGACGTTGAGCCCCAAAATGAGCGAGGCCATGCTTACAGGTTCTCCCCTTTGCCTCAGTCAGAAACCACCGAAGAAGAAGAAACCGAACATCATCATGAAGACCAACAACCCTTATCAATTTCAGTGGAATCCAGGCCCACATTAAGGCCCACCACCTTTTCTGACTATTACTATTCAGACGAAATCTACAGCACCAGCGCACGCACGTGCGAGATGACTCAAGACCTCCTTGGCCTGACGGTGTTCATGGTCCTAATATTCTTACCTCTCTATAGGCGTTTAGGGACCCCAAATGATGACCCTGTTCCACCCGTTTTCGTCCTCAACTCAATGTACCTTTCCAACTTCACCACAGGTAGGGGAGGCCTTGGTGCCACTTGGGACGCCAAGTTCACCGTCATCAACACTAACGTCTCCTCCATTTACTTCCGAACCATTGATTTCACCTTGTTCTACAAACAAAACCCCGAAGATGCTCTTTCCGCTGCTTCTTCATACCCTTTTTATCTGGACCAGGGGGAGTACGTGAAATTGCACCTGAAATTCGAGACAAAAGGGTTGGTGGAAAATCAACCGTTGGTGGAGAACAGTTTGGTGGAGGAGATTGGGAAAGATAGGGCCAAAGATGGGTCGTTGAGTTTTGGGATGCAGATGAAGGTGCAGGCCATTTACTATGGGGAAACGTGGGTTTCGGATGTGGTGATGAGTCCTCATTGTCAAAACTTGACGGTTCGGTTTTGGTCTAACAAGGATTCGGGAAGGTTAGCCAACCCTAATAGGAACTTCTCGGTTCCTTTAGAATGGAAGCCATTCTCTTTCTTTTGATGAAATTCCAAGCTTGTTAAGATTTATTTTGGCGGTAATAGCTGGATAGGAAGGTTTAATAATCTTCTCTGATTCTTTTTTTCAGTAAATAAAAAAAAAAAGAGTGTAAGTGGTTGCAAAAATATAATTAATTAATGTTATCGAGGCAAAGAGAAAGAATGCATGTGATGATGAGCTGAGAAATTCATTAAAGTGAAGTACGAAGAATTGTGTGTATGAAGTCTTACTCTTCAACTACTTAAGAAATCAACTTAATGATTTAAATATTTTGTGGGTCATTTAAAAAAATGTTGAAACAGATTTGAGTTTATGATAAATTTTATCAGTAGCAGAATCTCGATAAATTTTTTATAGTATTTTATATTTTTTAATTTAAAATTATGTTTTGAATGGTTAATATATTATACATAGAATTTATCATAAATTTAGACTATACAATCATTACATTTTAAAAAATCAAGCAAGGTGAAGATTCACTAATAATATTCCCTTTGCTCTATTTTCTCGCCAATTCTCCATTCAAACGTAGCCGCGTTAGAAAAGGGAGGGAAATAAGAAGAGAAAAAAGTACAGAGCGTGAAGGTTGAAACAATGAATAAGGAGATTTTGGAGAAACTAATTGCATTAAGTGGTGTAGTGCTATAACCGTGTGAGCATCATACATCAACGTTAACCAAACAAAACTTGGGCGTAATTGTCCAAAAGGGTAAGGATTAGATGCAATATTAAACAACTTGCACTCATGAAAACAGAAGGAATGTTCCGACTCTAAAAATCAATCATCGAAAAAAAAAACTTTTAATTTTAACGATGTTCGAAGAGTTAATCTCGCCATAATTTATGTGGAAAAAGCCTTGTGCATGGCCAAAAACTTCAATATGTTGGAAAAAATTAAACAGAAATAACACAAATGATAGATAAATGTATATAAACAGCAGTAATCAATTCTAAATGATAAAGATTGTTCAGTACAAGAATAAAAAATCAAGATAAAGAAATAACAGAGTGAAAGAGAAATTGCTTATGGTGATTATTAATGGTTGAAGGGTGTTAAGTGGTGAGTTTAAGAGTACTTAGCTTTACCATTTGGACTACTGAGGTTATAGGAACAATTCTCTTATAATGTTCAATAAAATCAAATAAGAGAAATTGATGGGTTGATAAAGAAGTGCATGAACTCTTCCGTAAACTACATAGCTGGAAATCTCTATCGAAAAACCCCATTGCCACAACGGAAACAACAAGCAGTATCCAACGTGTTCAAGGAAAATCCTGACGGACAAGCATAGGATTTTCTACGTAAATAAAATAAAAAAATTAGATATTTTACAAATCTCCCTATTTTCAATTTGTTACAGATATGTCCTATTTTTGTTTTTTTTTTTAATGGAAGTTGATTGGAAACAATTTCCCTTACAATTTCAAATTTTCAATAAAAATCACTCTAAAGTTGATTTAAATTGACTTTAGCTATACAGGATTGCTGCTTCGCTAGGGTAAAGACCTCTTCGACTAGTGAAATATAATTTCCACCACTGAGGTAACCTCAGAGCCCACACACACACATTGCAAGCAAATGTCATATCGTGTCACATCATGTTAGGTTGTGAAAACATGATATAAAGTCGATATAAATCGATTTTTCATATGGGTGTCAACATGTTACGTGCAAAGTCAACTTAAATCGACTTTTGTATTATACTTACGTCTATTTAAGTCGACTTGTGTAGTAAAAGTCAACTCAAATTGACTTTTGTACAAGTCTAACATTGTTTGAGGAAATGGTTAGAATCGACTTATGATATTAATTTAAATTGATTTTAGGCTGCTCCTGCTTTATAAATAATGCTCCCAACTCAGTTTACATTCCAAAAAAATTGAGTGATTGAGCGTAAAAATTTTGGTGAGAATGTGACAAAGAGTTATGCTCATATTCTTATCCATTATAATGGTCAAATTATAAATAGAGTGGAGGGTGAGACATTTATAGTGACAATCAAGATTGGTTGGTTACTGTCCACCTATTAAGTTTATTGGAGTTGTAAAGCAAAATACTAGAAGAACATGAGGGTAACAACAAGCAAGTAGCAAAAGTATTTTATAGGATACTTATTGATCTTGGGCCAAATGAGATTTGTTATAAAAGGTGGCGAATTCAGAACTAAAATTCAATTTATTAAAGTTTGTTAATGAATCTAAATGGTCGCTCTTAAAACTAATCATATAGTATTTATTATTACAAATAATTAAAAAAAAAAGAAAACTAAACTTCAAAATGCTGACTACTGAATTCCAAATTAAAATAAATTTAACATACAGACACATTACCATAACAATAAAAACGAATAGTTTTATTATATTTTGTAGTTTAGTTTTCTTATATTTTATTTTATATATAGTAGAACACCAATAGTTATTATAAAACTATTCTTAAATTTGTTATTAGTATTGTATATTATTTTATAATTAAAAAATAAACAAATGGTATTAAATTTAATTATTTAATGTGTTAAAATATTTTATTTGCTATAATAAATTATTGGAAATTATTCAAGTTTTAGAAAATTATTGGGCATTTAATTTAATTTTAATTGGCAAATTGGGATAGTTTAATTTTAGCTTTTCTTAATTTTATTTTTGTGCCATAAAACAAAATTAATTTTAGGTATCATTTTTCAGTTTTAATTTGTTTGTGAAATGTAATTAATTTAAGTTTGTTATAGTTTAATTTGCTTGTATTTTATTTTAGTATAATTTAGTAGAATATTGTAATATTATATAATGGTAGTTAAAATATTATATTATTTTATTATTAAGTGTTATTAAAATTTAATTTAAATGAATGGTAAACTTAATTTTTTGTGTAATATTTATTATTTGTTATAATAAATACTATATGATTAGTTTTAAGAGTGAGCATTTAGATTAATTGACAAACTTTAATATATTGATTGAATTTTAGTTTTTGTTAACTTTATTATTGTTTCAAATTGACAAACTTTAATAAATTGAATTTTGGTTAAAATTGCCACCTTTATAATGGATCTCATATTTGGCTCAATATCAATTTGTATCCTATAAAATATTTTTGCTACTTGCTTATTGTTACCCTCGTACATTTCTAGTATTTTGCTTTGCAACTCCAATAAACTAATAGGTGAATGTCAACCAACTAAACTTGATTGTCACTATAGAATGTTTTGCCCCCACTGTATTTATAATTTTGCCATTATAATGGACAATAATATGAATATAACTCTTTGTCATATTCTCACCAAAATTTTTACATTCAACCACTCAATTTTTTCAACATAATTAAATTGAGTTGGGAGCTATATTTATAATGTAGGAGCAGCCAAAAATCGATTTAAATTGACCTCATAAACATATTCTAATTGTTTCCTCAAGCACTTTTAGAGCAATACAAAAGTCGATTGAGTTAACTCCCACTACACAAAAGTTGATTTAAGTTGACTTTGATACTAACATGTTGACACCTCTATGAAAAATCAATTTAAATTGGCTTTATATCATGTTTTGACAACTTGACATGATGATATGACATATATATATTTACTTTGATATGTATTAGCTAAAAATGATTTAAATTGACTTTAGATATTTTCACTATAAAATTTGAAATTGGAAGGGAAATTGTTTTCAATCCACTTTCATATTTTATATATATATATATGCGTAACAACCTGAAAACGGAGCTATATGTGTAATATCTATTTTTTAATTTTATTTACATGAAAAATCCACAAGCAGCATAGTGGTTGAAAACAAATTCTGTTGCAACGGATATAATCGTCGGTCATAGATAAATATTAGCCAACGTGTTCCCACAGGAAAAGGAGTCAAAGATATAGGTGGTTAAAACAAAAGGCCAATTTTTGTTGGTTGTCAGAAAATTTATTATTGACAATAGTTACTAATCTCTTTGAGGTGAGATTCTCCTAAGAAGATAAGCGTCTAGCCATAAGATGCTCTCTCTATACACATAGTCGAATTTGAGCTCCCGGCTATATGTTTAAGGAGCCATTAAGTTAATTAATTACTACTTGGCCTTGTGGTTGGTCAAAATGTGTTATTAATATTCAGCGGAGAAAAGGATTAAACAAAAAAAAATCTACAAGAAGAATTAAACAAGCAAAAATTAATAACCTAGCTAATTATTAAGTGCTAAGTCTTATGGTCAGCCAAAGTATTTTATTAATATTTAGAGACATGAGAAAAGAATTAAACAAATAAAATTAATAACTCAGTTAACTACTAATTTGCTAGGTCTTGTACTTAGTCCAAATATTTTATTAATATTCATAGACATGAAAAAATGATTAAAAAATTAATAACTTTGAAATATAAATAATATTAATAAAATGTAATTATTAACCAGAAAAACTTTACAAATCAAATTAACAGATGCAAAATGATTCCCAAGAAATATTATCAATTCTAAACATATATACTTTTATTATTATATTCTCAATGTTATTGACAAAAAAAAAAAGTAACAATAAATCACTGAAATAAATAATTCTGAAACGATTATTTTCTGAAATATATTTATAAAACTTGAAACAAATGCCCCTTAATCATGTATTGTAAAAGGTCATTACTTTAACAATTAATGATTCAATTTTTTGATATATATATATATATATATATATATATATATATATATATATATATATATATTATCTACTTAATTATTTAATCATGTAAACCATAATTAAATTAACCTTAAAAAAACTCAAGTTTAATTTAAATACATTGTCAATATTAAATAATTTTACATAGAAATTCAATTATGTTGCCCTATCAGTAAAATCGTTTGACTCAAATAGAAAGTCTTATAAATAGAAACATATGATTAATTGACGGTGGAATTTTTTACACTGTTAGTATATCAAAATTAAATTCTAAAAACTCAATTACATTTTCTCTTTTAATTATTAAAGAACTCAATTAATTAGTTCTATTACTAAAAACTGAAATTAATACACTTATACATTTATATGAACAAAACATGATTTTGCTGATCTTCAACTTTTTTAGCAATACATTTAAGAAGGACTAGAGGATTGAGAGTGTGATAGCCAAGCTCATCAGGCATTCACTATGTCAGCGTTAGCAAAGTTGTTTCAGTGAGAAATTCTTACTCACAGTTTTTGTTTAAAAAAAAGTTTTGGTATAGTTTTTTTCCCAACAAATATTCTGTTATTGAAGGCAATTACAATGGAACATTTGAGATTTCAACACCGATACTTGTTACTCCAAACTCAAGACATTAATTATTACATTAAAAAGTAATGAAAGTAATAAATAGTAACTCATAAAATTAGGAATTTCTTTTAAATAGACACTACATTTATGGAAAGTTTTAGGAGATTTCATACACACATATACTTTTTACATCACATACTAGCCAATTGTCAAAGGCAATATTTTTTAACAAAATGGTACATGCATTAGTGTTGCTATAAAGTGACCAATTGAAAGTAATAAGATATTAAAGACAACACATTTAAAAATATAGGTAATATTTTCATATGTTAAATAAGTGTTGTTTTACAAACTTATAGTAAGACACAAGTCTAACACCTTACGTGTAAAGAATATATACTCACAATATAATATTGAATATTATCTCATATCTAGAGGTAAAACTAATATATATTTACGCCTTAAGTGAATTAGTTATAGCTTCAAACAATGTATATCTTGGGTTTTTACCCCTCAAAAAAAAAAACAATATAATAAAGTTGGTGGAAGCTAAAAATAAGTGAATTACATTGAATAAATTTGATAAAATCCACTTTATTGTTAGTAGATGCAAAAATGAGGTATTAATTAGAAGTGTATTTATACAAGAATTTCTTTAAATCTAATTATTATTAGTGATGAATGATATCAACTCTCTTTTTTTTGGTAAAAAAAATAGATACCCATTAATAAAAATAACAAAATTACAAATTTAAATCAGAGGAGACGAAAGAGCTGGAGGATCCCAGTATAATGTAGGTAATCCTTGTTAGTGACACCTAATTACATTTGGCCTCCGAATCCCCGGCCCATATACATCACATACTCCACATAGAACAAACAACAACCCGCGATCTTCACGCATTTTTTTGCCAATCTATTGTTGTGTGTTCATTTCTTTGATCTCATCTCCAAACTAGTAACTAAGACAACAAAGACATTGCTTCCCCATATCTTTCTGCTCTCTCTCTCTCTCTGGTAACAATATCATTGGGGAGAGAGGAGTCAGAGAACCGAGGAACCATCATCTATGGAAACATCTTCGCCCCATAAAGGAAGAGGACCCCCAAAAGAATCATCATCAATCCCGGATGATCAGCGGCCCCCATTAAACAGGGATGCACCACCCCACATGATGTATTGCCCTCCACCAATGGGGTACCCTAACCCTGTAGGGCATCAACCCCACCAAGGATACGCTTCAGGATACGGCCCATACCCTAATGAATACCCTCCTCCACATCAACAACCTTACAGTTATGCTGCAAACCCCTACTATGCCGACCAAGCACAGACCTATCCCGCTGGAAGCGGTGGAGGCTTCATCAGGGGCTTCATATTGTGTTCCTGTTTAATCTTCACCATCTTCTTCATTAGCGCCATTGCCATGGCCCTAGTGATGAAACCCGAAGTCCCCGTCTTCAAGGTTGTCTCCCTCTCCGTGGAGAATTTCAACACCGCCACTACCTTGAACGGAAACTGGAACACCGTCTTCACCGTCGAAAACCCCAGCCAGACGCTGAGGGGTTTCTTTTCGGATTTCAAGTTGGAATTGGTTTACAAGAGCGATCAAATAGCAGGGGGTTACGCGCTGGGTTTTGAGCTGGGCAGGCGCGACAAGAGGCAGATGGAGGTCAGGTTCATGTCGTCGAACGGTGCGGGTGTGGACCTGAATGGCATGGCCAAGGAACGAGAAAGTGGCTCCGTCACGTTTTCTATGAAGATATCTTCCATGACTGCGCTCAGGTCTACCCATTTTCCCCATTTTCCCCAATTTACAGGAGAGGAGAATCGCTGCTGGTCACTTGCGAGGGGTTGAAGGTTGTGTTTCAAAATAACACCGGCAATGGCGCGATGAACACTGGGACCGAACCCATCGGTTGCAAAGTTAATTAATATTGAGAAACAGCAACGCAATGCCTGCATATTTTTTTCCTTTTAATTTTCGGCAATATATATAGGTTATCTGTGTTTTTTTATATATATATATATATATATATATATATATATATATGCTTTTGAGCAAAACATTTCTTCAATCCTATAGTTTTTTACACTATTTCGTCGGAGTGATTACCTGATATGTAAACATAAAATAAAGTTGAGATTTATCAGCTTTACACATATATGAATCAATAATATATAATTAAGTAAATTTAATAATGTTCTAAATTAAAAATATATACTCCTCATGAACATACGCTAGCTGGTATAACGTTAACACTCATAAAAGCATGGGGAATCAACCCCTCACCTAGTTGTAAGGAACTAAGGCCGTGATTCTTTACACATGCATGTAGGAATTTTAGTTAGAGCTTTCGAAATAAATAATGATGACTATAAAAAACATAAATAATAACTAAATTTCTTTTTTTTTTCAATCCATTTAACTCTAAATATAGCATGCACAATGATTATATATAATTACAAATAAGAAATTGAGAATTAATATTATAAATAAAAAAAAGATGAAGATGAGAGACGTGATCCTTATGAGTTATTAGAGAAAAACACAAATATAAAAAGAAATTCAAATGAGGATTTTGGCAAAAATTCTTCATAATGTAGCAATCAAAAAGCATATAGCTGTCTCTGTTTTGTATCAGCAAAATGACTTGCTTAGTCTTCGTATTAATAACAAATCTGTACACAGAGCCCTATGATAATACTCACAATGAGTTGTACTAGTTGACAACAATAACCAATAATTGTGATAATATTTTACACAATGACATGGATTATATTTTACACAATTTAATGACTATTTGAGACATGTAAGTGAGATTTTGAATTAATTTTTTTAAGCAAATCAATTAGGAGAATTTATCATTTCTAAGATAATATTAATTACAAATTTTGGGTTTAAATAATATGCTCTAATTATTTTAACACCCGGTTAATCTGAGTTTAAATTAAAATTAAATGCAATGTTCATATTTTTTTGGTACTAAATGCAATGTTCATATATGCTAGTAACATTAAAAAAAAAAAAGATAATCCAACAATGTACGCAATTGCTTGCTCCTGCTAGGGCTATTTCTCACTAATAAATGGTATATTTACAATTTTTTATATTGAATAAAAATTTAGGCAGGTTTGATCCTAGTCATCCCACCAAAATAATCCACCAAAATAAGGATATGTTTACGGATAAGGAAGAAAAATAGTAGGTATGTTTACAATTTTTTATGTTTACGGGGAACCTATTGTATTGCATGCCAATGAGGTCCTATGTTAGGATAAGGAAGAAAATAGTAGGAAAATTCTAGAGTTTAAGGTAAAGTTTCATAATTTGGGAATATTCTAAAATACTTTTTAACATTATAAATGTAATCATTTATAAGAATGAATATAAGGAAGAAAATTGTTGGTTTTAGCCACAATTTTACCTTAGTTTTTCGGTCTAGTATTTCTACCTTCAAGCCTTCTCTTAATTTTTCTTATCATTTCGAACCCATGTTCCATTCTTTATCTCACCTATTATGGCTATCATCCTTACATGCATTAGAAGCGAAAATCGAACTCACTTTCCTAAGAGATGGAGCTCGTTTCTCGCTACCCTATTTGTAGTATATTTATAATTATAATTCAGGAAGCACTAATGAATCGTTTTTCCACTATATATATACACAAATGATCAATCTTGTCCTAATTAAAAGAATTAGGCTGAGACAAATTATTGAATTAATTAAACAATGAGCCCTGCTATACAGTACACAAGGGTTTTGAAACAAGCCTTTAATGAAGGAAGTGCTAATGAATGAATATAAACAAATTTATCATCACATAATCACAAGAGGAAGTATGCTAAAACGCAGACACATGCATTATTTTTCATTCAGTTTATGTACTGCTTCAAGGAAATTATTTTTGTGCTCTATAGTACACATGTTTATCTTTTTATTTGTATATATGTTACTTTTTGCAAAACCAGTTCGATTTTCCTGTGGATAAGTTTGCTGGAATTTGAGCTCCGCAGTCATTATTTTATATATATATATATTTGGCCACATGTAAGCTTTAATTTTTTTGGGGTATAAATATATGTTTTGTACACCAAAAAATATTCTTTTAGAGAAATTTTTTTAAAAAAAATTGCATGAAGATTAGCTAGAAATATTTTGCCCATAACAAGCAAATAACAATCTAAGAAATTTAGATAGGTCATGGTTGTTGCCTGTGTAGGCACCCATCTGAGGAGGTATGGCATATTTTCAATGATTGTCATTATAACACTGATTTGATTTCCTTGAGTAGCTGATAGATCTAGGTTATAAGCTTGTTGCAAAATGTTCATCCGTGGCTAGATTTCCTGCAAACAAATCTCACCAAATTGGAGAGGAGAGATGAGAAAACTACTGGTAGCACTATAGGATGGGAAACCTGCGTCAAATCCGACCCAACTATTTCTTCGGGTTATCACTTACCTTCATGTCAGTGGCATAAAGCCACTTTTTTGTCAAAATTTTCAAAGTGTACAGGAGAATTTTTCCTGTGCACATATAATAAAGTCAAAAAAGGAGGCATCGAAATCACAAGAGTTACTGTGTAAGTTACTATGCATGCACAGTAACTTATCATGTGAGCATTGAAATCACGAGAAAGTTCCTGCGCATTGGTTGCAAGTAACTAGACTCTATAAATAGAAGCTGAATTCATTCAGTTTCACCATAAAAACGAGAGTATTCACTTATATATATAGTGTCTTCCGAGAGTCTCCTATATTTATAGAGAGAGGTGTATTCTCCTAGTATAAGAGAAGTGTTATTGTTCTCTCCTTAGTATTAGAGAGAGGTGTAATTTTATCTTTCACATAGTGAAAATTTTTCTCATCTTGCCCATGGTTTTTCCCTCATCATTAGGGGTTTTCCACGTAAATATTGTGTGTTAGTTCCAATTCTCTCAACTCTATTTTAGTTGCATTGATCTGTTTCTATAACTCTGATACCCAACACTTCAAAGCTTCGTGAAGTGTCAATCGCAAGGACAAAGCTTCCATGTTATGGATCCGTCGAATGAGATGTGGAATCCTTCACCAATAGGAGCATAGTTATTAAATTCGGACTGGTCATTGACTTGGTTGTATTATGGATCATGGTTCAACAATAGGTCATTGGTTAAATCAATTGAATCGAATTTGATTAAATACATAAATAAAAAGGTATTAAATATGAAATGTATATAATTATTGTTATACTAATAAATAAGAATCAAATCAGTTTAGTGATTGGTGCATGCAATTTCTACTTGCATAATTTCAAATTTACTAATTAATTTCCTATGTACAAATTAGGTATGTAATATATATAATTGTTTTTCACATTATATAATAATAAGAGCTAAGCTGGTCAAGTGGATGATGATTGCACCTTCTACTAGCCATGACAGGGTTCAAACTTCATAGCAGGAAGTTTTTGAGATTAATTTCAAACTCTGGCCCGATTCAAGTTTTACAAGTATGGGAAGATTTGTGGCTCAAAGAGTGAAGAGAATCTAAGGAAGATGGAGGATCAATTCATATGGCGGAAGCAACGGGCTCTGCTAGGGCTTCTATTTGCTACTTAATTGGGGTTTAAGTTTTTTTTGTCCAAGAGTTGGGGTTGAAGGTCGTCACTCAGCAAGGGGATTCCGGAGACATCTTTGAAGACTTTGAAAGAAGTGAGGTGGACCTACCTCGTACTAAACTAATTTTAGTAGAGACATAGAAGGCTCTTCCAAGATTGAATATCTAAGGCCCAATTTGTCCCAAGAACTTATAATGGGGTAGCTAATAAAACAACCCATTTATTCATATTAAAGAATGATTAGATTAAGATTGGGCTAATGATGTATTGTATTTGGGAGGTTCCTATGTTGGATTCTTGTGATTGAATAAATTCCTCTTTCCCAAAAAAACAGATTAATCAAGTCAAGCAGTTGATGCATCGGCTTTGTGGTTTATGAACCCTTCCCCTCTCTATGAAGGTGTACGTGCGTTGATAAAAAAAAAAGGACACAAAAAAAAATTCAAATAGTAACTTTACAACAACTGTTATGCCACACATTGGAAGTATGGAGAATTTATACGATATTCAAGCAATACTACAATGTGAAAACATTAATATGGTAATGGTTGTGTGAATATCTAACCATTCTTATAGTAATCAGATATCATTCCAGTTTAATTTTGGCTCTCTTATTAGTTCGCAAGTTTGTTGAAAAAATGCCATTTTCCCAAAGTCAATTAAAAACATACTATTAATTGAATTTTTTTTTATATTTGATATTATATGAGATATTGTATTGATTCATATGTTATTTATCATTGAATAAATTATAAACTCTATTTAAATGAAATTTATACTTCATTTAATAATAGATAGAATATAAATTATACAATATTTCATATTCAATAAGTATGAAACTATAAATCACACATCTCTTATTGATAACGCGGATTTCGGTTTCCTTCCTCGGGGTAAAAAGGTTCGTTTCTGCTTCGAAGTTGCATATTTCTTTCCAAAAAGACTTATGTCTCTTTTACCAACCCGAGTCTTGCCAACTAAGAAATCGCGTCTTTCATTATTAGTTCCCTCGAACATAAAATTTCGTCTTTCACCCGCCAATAAAATTGAGGAGAGAAAGATAGTTTACTGCACATCCATCCAACAGTTTAATATAAAACACTTTAATCAAATATGATCATTTATCCGATCAAGATTTTTTATTTGGATGACTTTTTAGGTGTTAAGTGAAAAATTCAATTATCATAGTTAATGTGACAAATCATGATTCGATGATTGTACAAAAAAAATTTACATTATCAATATATATAAATTTAATCTTTCATTCAATGAGTTTAATTTCTATATAATGATGGTATAAATTTTTTTACACTATCGTTAATTATATATTTTCATATCAACAAAAAAATGATTAAGTCTCACATTCATTATTTAAAAAGTCATACAAATATAGTGATTTATTAAATGATACTATAAAACTTTTATACATTATCAATGTAAGAAATTAAACTTTCATTCAATTACATATTATTATATCAATTAAATGGATTTAATTTTTATTTTACCATTTCAAAAATAAAACAAATAAAAAATTTGATTGGGTGTATAAATTTTTTTACTACCAATAATTTAAATTAGATCATTATTCTTCATCCATTTTTTAATTGGACATTATAGGTGTCCCTAATTGTAAGATTTATTTTTCTTTTCCTTTTTTAAATTTTGTAAGTGTCCTATTAATTAAGATTAATTTTGATATATATCGCGATTCTGAAGTTATAAAATATTTTACATTATTAATAAATTTCATCATATTTTTACGTATGATTTTCGAGTAGTCATTGGAAATTGCTCAGTGTCAAAGAAAATTAAATTTTATAATGTTATATGTAATTTTCAAATAATGGAATCTGAAAAGAGAGTGAAATGCGTGTCGCGTGAATCCCAATCCTTCGGTTTCTTCTACAAATACTTCCGGTGCACACGCCAGTCAATGAAACCCACGCCCCAGCTGATCACCAATCAGCAACAGCAACCGCGCTCCCAAAAACAACGCACGGGTCCACAAACCCAACGCACAAAGAAACAGCACACTCACCTTCCTCGGAGTTCACACACACACACACACACACACACTCTATCAGTAACGCTGTAGCTATCTTCTCACCGATGGCATCGTCCGCCCGCGACAAAGCGCTTCCGCAGAGCACATCCGCCGCCGCCTATGGCGCAGTTCCGCCGTCCTCTTACTCCACCTACTATCACCACCAACAACAACCCACCGCCTACTACCCCCCGCCGCCGCCGCCGCCGCGCCCGTTCACATCCACCTTCCTCTGCCGCTTCCTTGCCGGCGTCGCCGCCGTCTTCACCCTCTTCGCCTTGATCGCGCTCATCACGTGGCTCATCCTGAAGCCCCGCCCCCGAGTTCCGCGTCGTCTCTGCCTCCGTCAACTCGCTTAACGCCACAGGCTCCAACCTCCTCAGCGCCCAATGGGACATAGCCCTCGTAGTTACGAACCCTAACCACAAGCTCAATCTCTATTACGACAGCGTTTCAGCCGGATTGTTCTACTGGGAGAATCGGAATCGACTTCTGGCCACCACGCGCTACCCGCCTTTCGTGCAGCACACGCGGAGCGAGAACACCCTCCACGTTAAGTTCGCTGTGGCCGAGGAGTTCGTTGGGGGTGACGTGGCGAGGGGCATTGCTGGCGACAGGGCGCGTGGGTTTGTTCGATTTGGGGTTAATTTGTCGGCTTGGTTGACGTTCAAATCTGGTATTGTGCGGTCCAGCTATCACCTGTGGGAGGTCGTGTGCTACCCTCTCAACTTTGATTTCTCGAATCCCAACAGTGCCAACGGCACTTTGTGAGCCCTTTAAACTGTCAGTAACGCACTGGGAATACTCTGCTTGTTCGCCTAGTAAGAGTTTTATTCTGGGAATAAAGGTGGTATAATCTAGTAATGTGAATGATATTATTTGAATATATATATATAGAGAGAGATCTGATATCGTAGACGGACAATTAGAATTATATTATTATAATTATAATTCACAGTGTCTTTACAAAGTGCCTTAAAATTGTCTGTAAATATAATAAAATTTATCCATCATTGTTATTTTTTTTTTAACTTTTATTTTATGCAATGTGTCACTGTTTGTGGATGGATTTGTAAATGTTTATTTGGGAGAGGGGATTCTCCTCTTTGCGGTGTATTCATTCCGTTGCTCTTGCAAAACTTGCGGATACATGTCTGATGTTTCCCGGTTCCGTTTTGGAAAAACTAAGGAGAATTAGGGAAGGGAATTGACTTTGAATGTAACGCGGGTCAACTGTAAATACTCTAGCCGTAGAATAATAGGATACATTCTGATTAGTTGGGTTCTCATAATAAGTTGTCATTCACTCTTTTGTTTTCTGATGATCCCTTTTTTTTTTATGTTTTTTCTGCCTTTGGGTATGCAAGAGTTAAAATTTTTCTGTGTTCAGGTGAAAATAAGGGTAAACAAGGTTGCGAGAATTGTTTTTATGATGAATGAAACCAGTGTGAATGGAGTCGCTAACGGGATGAAGAGACTTTGTTCAACCTTTTGCTCATGATTTGCTATGACTTGGATTCTGTTGCAAGATTTTTTGTTGGTTGTTCCTTTGTTAGTACCTTGTACTCAATCGAAAAGCACGCACTGGGCATGCTTTGCTCTGTGTGCAAGTTGTTCTTTTAATTTCAATTTTTGTAAAAAAGATAAGAATGGAATTTAATCATGAGTTTTACAAATATTAATACTTTAGTAGTATACATGACCAATTCTTAACTACAAATAAATAATGATTATTGTTACCATTGAATTTTATAAGATACAAGAGAGAAACCCAGAAAAAGAATATATAAAATGGAATCATACTTCATAATTAACAAAATATATATGGAAAAGAATATATAGAATGGAATCACCCTTTGCCCTTAGCAACCTTACACTTTGGACTGGTACCTCAATGAGATGTGTTCAAATAAACAAATATTCCTTTAAAACCAACATGACAGACCGGCTGCTTTCCATTATTTGTACTGAAAATATTTGTCATCCAAGAGACTTACGAAAATTGAAAGAGTAAAATATTTATGAGCTTGCTGCAATTCTAATTAAGGAAATCACTTTTGACTTTTGAGCCTGTATGTGCCTTGAATTGAGCTCTGAAAAATGTTTGGTATAACCTTCAATTGTCTTAGAAGTGAATTTGGTGATAATACCAAGCCTGCTTCTCTTGCTCATCTATTTCCCAACTGCTATATCTTTTATCAGCATATTTGGATAGCAGTAATGCTGTTGATTGTGCAAATCTTGTTTGCATGTGATTAATTTTCTCTGTCAAAACTAGTTCAAAAGCCTCTTCATTGATCGTCCCCCTTCTCTCATTTTCGTTTTAAGATCCACCAAGGTTTATACCAAACAATATTTGATTTCAACCAATTTCAATATCAAATTGTGATCAAACAAAATTATTTAAGAATGATCTAACTTACGATTTGCAAACTGGTAGATGAACATAGTAATTTGTATCTATCATTAAGCTCGGCTGCTGTTATTCTTTGACATAAAAAGCCTTGGCTTCCACTGGATATTACAGGGAAATCTGAAAATGAAAAGCTTTTGCTTCCCCTTCCATTTCAGCTTTTTGAGACTTGAAACATTTCCTAAGCTCGCACTTGCTGGTTCTTTTCACTCCATCTGCTGATGAAGGTTTTATCAATACTCAATCTCAGGCTTACCTGAAGTTTTGATTAAATTCATATAGATTTCTAAATTTTCCATTGATTACACAGCTGATATGTAAATGCAATAGCAGCTGTTACCTTGTTTTCCTCCCTGTATCTCCCTTCTCTCCTTATACATGCACAAAGTAATTAAAACATGAACTCATCTGCTGGATGTCAATGTCCCTAATCACGTGGCTGATCTGACATGATATATGTAGTTTCTCTGACTACTCAAGATTCAAGGCATTGACATTTAGTAGTGATGTTTAAGGTGAATAATTAGAACAACCTGCACCAGTGAAAAACAAAAGTAACTTGGTTATTAATTATCACTTTATCAGCAAGCCATTATGTGACTCAGATCAGCATTGTATAAGGGAAATAGTGAGTCTCCTTGACTCAACTTGTTGATTTGATGTTATGTCTATGATAGGGTATTTTACTGCATGAAAAGAAGAGGAGTAATCAAATGACATGGTTCAGGTTATAAAGGAAGTTGAAACAAAACGGCTCTAGGCTAGGGTGATAAATTGGTGCAAGGCTGAAAGCCTGAAGGCTATCATTGTAATGAGAACTGAACTCTGGGAGCATATGATTTTGAAGTTGAAAATTCTTATTGTGATGCATCTTTCTCAGCATCATGATTATATAGAGTTTCATGACTGGTGATCGGCTCTTTGTTTGAAATGGTACTTTCAAGCGCATTTTCGAACTAGCTCTACAAAATGTAGGTTTTGAATGTGTAGTTGACTTTTAAACCATTATTGCGAGTGTAAAGTGGCAATCGATGGTTTTGGGCTATAATACCAGTCACCAGATATCTTGACTAGAAGGATCGAAGATCAAATAAAAAAGAAAAAAAAGAAAGAAGAAGAAGAAGATGGATCAGGAATCAGTGTTCTCTGTTTTCATCAGTCAAGTTGATTTTTGGTTATTTTGATGTATGTATATACTGTCAGATACGTTTTCATCAGCTTTTGTTGTTTATAGTTAATGAAATATTCATCTGACCGACGGATAGTATATATTTAATTCCCTGTTGCTTAAGTAATGGAGTATTTCCCTAACACATGTTACAAGACTCCAACTGTTTCATTTCTGCTTGAAATTGTTCTGATATTTCCATCGTCTTATGCATCAACCATCTGGTGATGTTGCTGAACAGCTTGAAGAAAATAACCTTACAAAGCCTGAAAGCCCCCTCCTTTGGACTCCGTAACTCAGTCTGTTCTACTTCTACAGCTCCACGCCAAAATATTTGTCACCATAAGTTTGTGAACGTCGCCTTTTTGTTTTGTTTTTTCCTGGGCAAACATCGCCTCTGAACGTCGCCTTCCTTTTTCGTTGCCGAAATTTTGCGTGGATATCAAAGGTGTTTGTCGTGTGCTGAAATTTTTTGTATCTTTTTCTGGGTCTAGGCTAATGATTTTTTGTGTTTGGAAAATTTGGGTTCATAAAGTTGGGCCTATCATGGCGAAGCCCTGTTATGAAAGAGTTGGGTGAGGGAAGATGCCTGATTCAATCATCTGCATAGACCAAAAAAAAATCATATGGATAGCTCCTGAGTGGCCCAAGATGAAAGCGAACACTACGCGCTGTGCTAGCAGTACTTCTTTGGTTGCCCGTGGTGACAAGTGATGGTTTGCTTAGAGTGAAATTCGGAGCATCGGTGACCTTCTCACCAAGAACTAAAAATAAAAGAACATGGGTGACCTATGCAATGGTGCCGAGGTTCCAATACTTGATCAGAAAACTATTATTGATATCATTAAATTTTGCATCACTTTTAGGCATATCATATGAGTTGCTATGCCATTATCATTCAAACATAAAATCATCTTTTAAACTTTTTTATTATATTATAGAAATTTTTTAACAAAGAAACAAGAATTCTATAGGATTTTTTTTGCAATTAAAGTCACAATTAAAATCCTATACTATATGAATTGAAATTAAAATCCTTCAATACAATTTCAAGTGTAAGGTTGGAAAATAAATAAAGTGAGAGAAGTTTTTAAACAAGTGCCATAAAATTTATTGTGATAACCCATTGAGAATTTCAGCTTTAAACTTATGAACCAAGACTTAAGAACCTTACCTTTACTAGAAAAACATTTTGACAATATTTATCATCTAGACAGATAACTCCATTTTGTCAAATTTTTCCTTTGAAAAAAATGTACCGAATTCTGACCTAAGAGCCAATAGTGGAGACGACGACGTCCAGTCCCACGTTGTCATTTGGTAGACATCAAGCGAAGCATGCATGTGCTTGTGCACGTTGATTTAGAAATGGGTGACATACCCAGTCAAGGTTGACACAGGTGGTAAGAAACACCCTTTCTATAAAGATGTGAGTTCAATTCTCACTGTCATTGAAGGCCCATTTAATAGGTAAGTCCTCACAAGTCGTATAAATCTTAGTGAATGACCAATGTAGAACCTACCTAAACTTTTTCACAACAAAAAAAAAGAAAAATGTACATATTATTTATGTATTTTCATTAAGAAATTAAAATTAGTAAATTTTGTAATTTTTTTAATGTAATAAATATAATGGAAACTTAAAAGATTCATTCTTTAATGCAAAAAGTATTATTTTAAGTTTCCTTATAAGTGTTCTTAGAGCACTCATTAGAAATAACCTATTATTAAATCACTATGATTAGTCATGTGGTGAGGGATTTGAGTAATGTGCATAAGGTCCTATATTAAAATCTTATTATGATTAATGCAATTTCATCAGAAGTAAAAAAATAAAATAAAAAAGAAAAGACTAATTATTTATATCTACACTTTTGAATCAAAGAATTGTTATATTTTTCAATTGCTACATAAAAGTTTAAATTATTTAAGTATTTAGATGGTTTCCCTAATTCACACACTGGATGTGGGTTAATCATTTATCGTTCAAAACAAGTTCAAAACCTTTGTCAACTATATATGATAAATTGGGAAATGTAATTCAAATTATATGTTAAATTTATGTGAAAAGATTTTATTTGGCAAGTAAAAAGTTCAACATTGATTGAAAATATCTTGTGACATGATTAAGTTCAACATTATTTTGTAACTATCTCTAATTCAAATTTTTAAAAAACTGCATATAACTGATGAATGTCAATTGTTCATTGGTTTACAATATAAAAAATATTTTACATTGTTAGTGCATGTCAATTAAACTCTTTAATTGATACATATTCCCTTGTAAGTCATGTCAATGTTTGAATAATAATTAAGTTTACACTAGAAAGAATGTGATATTCATCATAGTTAACAAAACTAGACTAGTTCGGATTAAAACAGGTGAACTAACGACTAGTTTAGTTCGATTCTTAGTTGATCGAATTGAATCTGCACTTAACCAGTCAAATTTAGTAAAACCCACGTAGCAAATTGGTGGGTCCAAGAAAAGATTAGGTGTGCACACTACTACTAGGCCAAACAAATAGTTATGTCATTGTGTATCATTACTTATATATATTTATATGTTTAATTATATTAAATTATATTTTATATATTGATTTAATAAAATTCAGTTCATGCAATTCAAGTAGTGACCGATTGAATCAATGACCTGATGCTATGCTATATGATTGAATGGATCATTGGTCCAATCTAATAACTATGGTATTTATAATCATATTGGTTAAAAAGTCTCATTAATTAAGTCGGAACATTGTTGAAGCTAGATATGAGTATCATTATATCAATGGCAACATTATTATAAGTTGATGTCGGCACCATATATAGTTGAAATGAGTGAAGATGGTAGATATAATAAGATGACGAGGAATCAATCCAAAGACTTATGTTGTTAGGTTTGGTTGATAAAGTTGGTGGATAGTTTGGTTCTTTTCAATGATGGCTTCATGGAAAATGCTAATTAGCATTGCATCAACATGATTATATTTTGACCTTATCTTCCGAATCACCATATTTACATGAGTGTTGTAAAATTAAAAGCACATAAAGAAGAGGAAAAACCGATGTCGAGTGATATTAAGTGCTTGTTTAGTTTCAGTTTTATTTTAGATTTTAGATTTTATGAAGGAAATAATTGAAAATTCTGAAAATTGCAAATTCATTTTAGTTTTCATTTCAGTTTTCAGTTTTTTTCACAAATTCCTAAAACTAAAAACTGAAAATGAAAATTGAAAACTGAAACTGAAACTAAACAAGCCCTATGTATACTATTTGGTATCAGTGCCCTATTGGAATTCCTCTATGTAATTAGTTTGTTATATATGATTTCACTCCAAAAAAAAAAACATTAAATACATTGAACTGTATAAGTTTTAATTGATTGTGAGTACTTGTAGGGGAAATTATTGAAACATATTATTTGATAATAGTCAATCATATTTGTATTATTGTATAAAAACCAATTTCTATATATTTAATATAAATAAAAGTTTAAATTAATCCTCAAAAGATATGTGTAAAATGTATTAGTCATTCAAAAAAATTACATCAATTTATTCCTTTATAATATAAAATTATAATGATCAATTTAAGCACTAATTGAAGGGTTGAGTTTATGCTTATTTTAAATATTAGAGAATTAATTTGATGTTGGGTATGCTTTCAGAGAATTATTTTGAATATTTACTTTATTTTTCCTCTAGGACAATTTAGAACTCGAAGTCATTTTTTTCATATTCACAAAGTAGCTTTTTCTTTCATTATCTTTGTTTTGATTCAATATTTTCACATTTTCTTCAGAAAGAAAAATAAATATTTTTTTTAGTAATTGAACTCTGAGATAAAATTAATTATTATTTGCTTCTATCGTTCTTGATTTTTTTTTACATAATTTAATTTGGAAGGAGTGAGAACAATAAAAAGAAGCAATCGTAATAAAATGAATGTCTCTTCAAATAATTTTATTTTGGTGCACATATTTTTTTTTATTATATTTTGTATTAACACTATTATGTAACCTGTTTCAAGCCAGACTCATAATTTTTTGTCAGCTTTTGGCAGGTATAGATTCTTACACGGGATTGCTTACTAAGCGTAATTTATTGAATTAAAATAATCATTGGCCTTTGGACGATAACAACGAAGACAATGGAGAAACCACGAGCTATTTCCTTTCATTATCCACTACTTTCTCCCCATCTTCTGTAGTTTGGATTTTTCCGTATTCTAGAATTTTTCACATCCCAGGCCCCAGTGCTTTTTTGTTTTCTTCTTTTACGTGGCTTTTTTTTTACCCTTCTCTTTTCATTTGGCAAGGAAATTGCCAGTAACTGTACTAAAATTATATAAAATATGCACACTTTTGAAGGAAAACCCACTCGCGTGAAAGGCAATTGATGCATTTCCTGTTCTGTTCAGTGGTTAGGTGAATTTTGTGGATTGATAAAGACAGAGGGTTAATCCGGTAAAAGAGTATAAAAGTAAAAGTATACGTGTTCGTTAGAACGTTAAGTTCCAAGAAGATCGTGTAGGGACCTATTTTGAGTTCAAACTACGCCCTAAACAGAGTACAAGCCTTGGGATCAGAGAATCGCATCCTGAATTTCAGTGCAGGAGCCTGAACGCACACCTTTTAAGAAGGTAAATAATATTTTAATATTTAAAAGTGATTATCTAGTTATGACAATCACTATTAAATGTAATAATAGTTCTATTTTTTGTTAATATATCATAAATATATTGAATGATAACATAGTGAATATCACGGTTTGAAATAAAGTGTTTTAAGAATCGCATCCTTAATTTCATGTGGCCGGCTCGGCTGCCACGTGAACATTTGGATATCCGTTGACCTTATTTTCCTCATGTTCTGTGTGTGTTCATCCCCCTCGCCCACATCCATACACCTTCCTTGGCCTGGACCATATTCACAACATAGCAGAATATTTAATTGGCCACACAGAATGAAGACAGATATACAGTGCATTTCTTCTGAACAAAAGACCTTTCTCTTGTCAGTATGTTTACCACTCTACCTGCCCATGGGTTAAACAAAGAATCGAAAGAAGACCCACTGTTTATATTATATAAGAAGATGGGAGAAGGCAAAATAAAGTGTAACTAATTGGGCTATTGACCGGGGATAAACATATATATAAATGATGACAACAATTATTGGAGATTCTAAAACACATGGCCTAAGTGAATAATAGGCAATTCTTATTTTATTTATTATGCTAAATGGGATGCAAAGTAATGCATTTTGATCGTGAAATGCACCAAGAGAGTACGAATACGGGGAAAAAAGGAAATACTTACTTCCTCCCTTTCTTTAGGGAACTCAGTTAATTGTGCTTTTGGGGCCTCATCTTCAATGGGCCATAGTCACTACTTTTTCTCCGTTTGCTGCTCTCACTGGCATTGCTCTACTGTCGGCCAACAACTGGATGACCCAGAAGAAGGTCTTTCTTAATTAACAATGTTTCTAGTAGTTTAATTAGCTCCTCTTGGCCTTGACGAAGTTCCACATCTTGAGATCTGATAAAGAACTTAAGAAATGTACGAAAACATCAAGAAAAAATAATTAAAAGGAGTTAATAATGGCATCATGAATTCCTAGTTGGTGTAATATATATGTGGGTGGTTAACAAGTTAACATCATCATATTTCAAAACCGAAATACATGAACAGATTGAAATTCATGTTTTTTTTATGTAACAATAGTCAATTAGTGACCTTATTAGTTCATTGAATTCTAATCTTTCTTACACCAGACCACATCTTTCAAATTTTGAGCTGCTAACCACTATGTAAAAAGTAAAAGGGCACGGCACTAGTAAAAGTGAGTGCGTTCAAAGAAGTGATATAAAGTTGACTTTCAAGCAGGGGGTCTTTTCCAAAGAAGAAATGGGGAGGAGTTGCTTCTTCATTAATTTAATGTTAAAGTGGGAGTCCTAGTAAAGAAATACTATAATTGTGAGTTGTCAACTGGCTCTTACCTTGTAAATAAAATATATCAATTAGAGACAGAGAAATTAAGAGTAATGGGAGCGTACGTCGATGAAAGTAACCTAAGTGAATGCAATGTAGCACCAAGGCATTACTACATTATATCCAAGATGCATTTTCAATATCTGCATGCTGGATGTGACACACATTGGGGATGGTGATATTCACTAAATGTTACGGATCTTATAGCTTCTCCCAAAAGAAATAAGTTACAACCACTAAAAAAATCATATCATAATTTCAATTGCATATATCACTAAGCAGTTGTGTTATTTTTCACCATAAATCGACTTCAAGAAAATATTACTAATCCAATCATCTAGAACATTTCACACGGTAGCGTGAAAAATCAAGATTCTTGAATGGTTCTGAAAAAAAACACAAAATCAAGTGGAAAAGCTGAACAGTTGAAAATCGGGAACACTAAGGAAAACCATTCAAGGTAAGCAAAAGGAAAAAGTTATGAACTGTTTTTGCCTCAGTTGGAACATAGATAAGGGGAGGTAGCAAACTTTGCAACCCAAACTAATTGAGGTTTCCTTTTTGTGTCATTTTTTTTTTCCAATTTCGACCTTCTGAGTTACCCTGTTAATTCATAAAAAATGGGATTTTTTGTTTGCATAAGTTCATAACAGTACATAAATATAATTATCTTAATGGAAATGGAAATTAATTTATCATTTTGCGGGGGTGTGATTCATTTCGTTTGCATTTTTTTTTTAGTCATATGATTCATTAATTCTTAAACCTCTGCCATGCCATCACGCTAGACTTGGGCTTTAGCTTGGGCCTTGGTGTTACCAAGTATATTCTAAGGGGTCTGTTTAAGCTGGACTTCTGCAAAATGCTCCTGTGATGTTCCTCATCATTTTTATCTTTGGATGAAAAATAAAGCAATTTAAAATGTATGACATTTTCTAATCTAATAATCGAAATACGAAAGACCATCACTGCTCTTTGTTTAACAAGACCAGTATAAAAGGATCCATACTCTAAGACCCCATTGAAAAATGGAAAAGTAAAGAATAGTGAACCCATCAGGAGCTGATTTGTTTTTATTTTTACTTATTTGTCATTTTAAAACGATGATTTTTTTTTAGCTATATCTTAGCAATAGAAAATAAAAGCACTAACCTTATGATATTATTCTAAGTACTTTAATATAAAATAATTTAATGCAAGTATAAAAATTTAAACATAATTGTGATATACAATCTTTTTCAATGATTTCATCCCACTCATAATTCATGATTCATTATTTCTTTGCCTTTTTGTCTCTTTGTAAAGCTTGGTTGTTTTACAAAATGTAAAGCATCCCTTTGTTGACTTGGCAAGCATAACGATTTATGAAATCAATCCATAGTTGAAATGGACGAGTACTGTCTCAATAGTACAAGTTGGCGTAGAAAATAAGCCTTGATCATCGGTTAGTAGAAGACTTTCAATTGAGGACAGCTATATCTAGTTACTCGAACTAACAAGTTATAGCAATATATAATGAACAAAATGTGATTGAGAAACGAGGTAGAATAATCAAATTAAGACCTGTATATATAATAGAGAAGACAAGTACGAGATTGTAATTACCATCACACATGTCTGAAATTGTTCATCCCGTTCTTTTCTTGGCTTAATCAAGTGAAAAGAAAATTTTCATTATTTTTTAATTTACCATGAATAACCAATATGGCAATATATAATCGTCCTCGAGAGCGTATATATATTCTTCACTAGTTGAGTTCCACACCAGTCGATCACGATGACACACAGGGATAGTAGCTTGATATTTTCGATTCATATATAAAAATGCTTTCTGACCTTCTTTTTGGGGTAAAAAACTCGAATTGCCATTAAGATCTCTGTTACATTCGTAGAAGGTTGCACTATAGAAGTTTGACTCGGTGCTAAATGGGGGATTTAATAAGCCAATTTACAAAGTTACGATTACGTATTTCAAATATAGTCTAAACGAATTACTGATCACTCTCCATCACATGACGATCTTATATTCTTATTTAAATATTCGCCTCAGCAACCAAACGCCTTCCCATTATTAGTTTAATTGTATGCCACCATGATCGTATAATATTCTCCTCAGTAACCAAACACCATGTAACATGATCTTTATCATATCTTTTCAACCCCAACGGCTTTTTAATTATCACAAATAAATTATATAACGCCTTTAAAGCGATCAATTAATCACACAGAGAGTTCACAAAAAGCGTCCATCACACGGCACGAGCACAAAAAGACCAGTGGCATTTGCATTCATATACCCTGTTTTTCCTCCCTCCGTCCCTCGTTGCTTCCTACTCACCCACTTCTTCCACACAGCTTAGCCAAACCAGTTTCACTCTCTCTCACACACACACACACTCGAATTACCTGGCTAGTACGTAGCCGCAACCACCATGTCGGTGAAGGAGTGTGAGCACCACAAGAACAAGAAGAAGAAGATCTTGAAGCGGATCTTCTGGGGATTCGTGATCTTCTGCTTCATCGTCCTGGTAACGATCCTCATCATATGGGCCATACTGCAGCCCACCAAGCCCACCTTCATCCTCCAAGACGTAACAGTCTACGCCTTCAACGCAACCGTCCCCAACTTCCTGACATCCAACTTCCAGGTCACCCTGTCCTCCCGCAACCCCAACGACAACATCGGAATCTACTACGACCGCCTCGACGCCTACGTCACCTACCGCAGCCAGCAGGTCACCTTGCGCACCTCCATCCCCCTCATACCAGGGCCACAAGGAGGTTGACGTTTGGTCCCCGTTCGTGTACGGAACCAATGTCCCTGTTGCTCCTTACAACTTCGAGGGCCTGAGCCAGGACCAGACAAACGGCAACGTCGTCGTCATGGTCAAGGTCGACGGCAGGGTCCGATGGAAGGTCGGTGCCTTCATTTCTGGACATTACAACCTGCATGTCCGATGCCCTGCCTTTATCACCTTCGGTGCCCACAGCACCGGCATCGCCCTCGGAGACAACGCCGTTAAGTATCAGCTTGTACAGCGGTGCTCTGTCGGGGTGTGAGTCAACGCCGTTAAGTAATGCACTTTGCATGTGTTGAGGAATGATCGCGTTGGGTCTCTTCTCTGCTATGCTCTGCTCCTTGGTATTACTATATTTATTTAGTGTTTACGGTTAATAATTTTTTTTCGTATTTTCTACTATTCTACGTATATCTTGGGTCTTGATTGGTACTGTGTCATTGGGGTATACGCATGTGCCTTTATCATTACGGATTATTTACGGTAATGGGAAATATACATTTTGCTATATAATAATAAAAAATGCACTTGTTGGATGAGAATGTGAAATTTATGAAGGAAATAGCAAAATCACACTTTGTAAGAAAGTCAGTTTAGTAAAACTAAAACATTTATGAAGTTATTGCTTCCGTTTGGATAAAAGAATTAGTGTATCAAGAAGCATCTGGTGCCATTTGCTTTCTTTTTTTTCTCTATCATTGAATATCCATATGATTCGCAGCTTTTTTTTAATCCCTTTTTCGGGTTTCTTATAAATTGGCATATGTATGTGTATTCCTTTGTCTATATATACATGTTTCATTATTGAACCAATAGTGAAACTGAAAAGTATGTATACATGTTATCGAAATTGAATGTCTTTATAGTTGGACAACTTTGTTTTCCTTCTTATTTATTTCATTTGGGGTTCATCCATTTGGGGTCATACGTCCACCCAGATTCCACACTTGATGTATATGGTCTAAAATAACACCACGCTCCCTCCCCAAATAGAACAGCAAGGAAACGACCAAACAAATTCTGCTTTCGATCATGTGCGTTGTGTTGAATTGGACAGAAAAGCTTATGGTTTGTTTGATTTCAGTTTTCAGTTTTTATTTTTAATTTTTTAGATTTTAAGATTTTGTAAAGGAAATATTGAAAACTAGAAATTAATAAAAACTGAAAATTAGAATTTATAATTTTTATAATTTTTAATATTTACTTTATAAAATTTAAAAAATAAAAACTGAAATCCCAAACTAAATATACCCTTAATGGCCCATATTTAATTTGGAGAACGGGGTAGTATGGTGAATTTTTCTCTAATTAGCTTGGAGTTAATGGGTATTGTCAATGAAGGGAGAGGTAGTATCCATTCCTTCCACAAGGCATGGTGGTGGTCCTTTTTAGTCCCCTTTACCTAACTTGCCTATTAATAATGCGGTGATAGAAAGAGCCTTTCCTTACGTCAGGCCTACAAATGGGTGCCCCTCCATGTTCATCTATATACAAATTCTCAAATAAAAGCAAAGTTTGGACAGCCCAACAGAACACATGCATGCTTAGCATCAAGTGGTTAGAACAGATTGGTATGACTAGCTAGGACCGTCAAGAGGGTTGAGCAAATTAAAGGAACCTTCTTTGATTTGTCAAGACTCTAAACCGGCCACCATGTGCATGTGATACGATGCCACTTTGATGACGACTCACGACGCTCCGTGCCATACTCATCAAGCAATCTGAATTTAGCCCCCATACATTGGTGTTATTCATGTATTATTATTGTATTATGCTTTCTCCTAACACGATCCAAAAATCAATCACATGCTCTCTAGCTATGTCACCATAGAGTTAAAGGTAGGAAATAAATGGCCTTAATTAGCTATGCTTAAGGTATGCATGAGTCAATATATCTTCCAATTCTATAAAAGAATGATAGTGCTTTCAACCTGAAATATGTCAGCGTAACTAGAGGTGTTATTTCAGTACATAATCTAATGAATAAATTATATTGATAATTAAGTATTGAAAGAGAAATGAAAAAAACTAACTTAAAGTAAATATTATTCCATTATTGATGTTTCCTAGCTTGCCAAGAGAATGAGCCAAGACAGATTGATCATTACAGTGCTTTAGTGCGGGATAATTTTAGAGTTTTTTTTATTTATTAATGGATAGTTACAAAATTTTAAAATTTAAATTTGATTCAAGATAGAGAAAAAGAGAAAGTGGGACAATTTAGGAAGTGAAGTGATTTTAAGTTTTTGATGATAAGAGCATGTAATAATTTTTTATAGTATTACTTATATATATGATTTGATACTTAATGTTTGAATTTGTTATAAATAAATGAATTTATAAATTCACAGAAAAACTCCACATAAAATAAAAATCAAGGGTGATAATAAAAAAAATGAAATTTGAAAACTTAAATAAGATTAGGACATAAAATAAAAACAATTTTAAATAATTAGTTTGATTAAGAAATTAAAGGAAAAAGATCACTTAGATAAATTAAATAAAATGTAATTAAATACATAAAAGGAACAGTGGACATATATAGACAATTCTCAAAGGTTTAAAAAGTAAAAGATCTTAAGATGTGAAGTAAAAATTAAATGAGGTCTCTGAAATATTTTTATTATTATGATAAATATATTTTACATTCAATATATTATGGGTTTTAGATGAAAGATGAAAGAGATTAAGGGTATATGTTCAGACAGTAATAATTGGATTGTATTTTGGTATGTATTTTAGTGAGTGTTTGTATGAGTAATGTAACTTACCAGTAACAATGGAGATATGGGGGACAAAACGAAAAACTGAATTAGGGTGAGGGTTAAACCATGAAAAATAGAAAGAGGTGGGGAGTGAGACTAATAATAGCTCCAAAGTGTGAGTGGATGGGTCCTACAAGGCCTTCCCCACCATTGACTGCCACACAAGTTAGATTGGGTAACATGGCCTCAAATTTACATCAGGCATTGTAGCAATCACCAAACCATAATTGTATTATGCTTTCTCCTAACATGACCCAATAAACAATCACATGCTCTCTAGCTATGTCACCATAGTTGAATTGAGTAAAGTGTGATATCTCGTTGCATCCTGTTTGTCTATTTTATTTTATTACTAGTGTTTTGACCCATGCAATGTAAGGGATAATAAGAAAAAAAAAGTTTAAAGTTGAGTACATAACAAATTATTTGATAACATTTTTTTGTAAATTAATAAATAATAAAAGTAGATAATTAACAATAATGTTACCATTAAAAGTAAATACTCCACATGATCATTCAAAAAAAAAGGATTACAAAGGATTAATTACATAGAAATTTTGTTTCGTTTTTGATCTTTATATGCCACATGCATAATATAATAAAAAAATATATAAAGACTTAATCACAAATGCATTTAATATTTTGTTTAATAAAATAAATAAATAAATATAAAATGCAGATCCAAACCTGAAAGTCAAATTTTTTGAAACACCTCTAGATAAATAACATTTTTATTATATTGCAAGGTTCCCCATTATTATCCAATATCAATATTTTCAAACCACTCCTCAATTTTACCCTAAAATGGCCACGTAAAGTTACCCATGAGTGAAGGTTTGGGTAAAAACAACCCAACAAATGACAAATATTTACCTTGACTTTTATTAATAGTCATAGGCTCATAGCAAAGCAAAAAGTAACTGGGAATTGTCTTCTTTGAAACTTAAGAGGCTTACATAGATCAAAAGGTATTAAATTCATCCAAGGTATATAAACTTTTTCTCCAATTTTATTACCATTCACAACAATTGCTCCAATGATGTTGTTTCCCAATTCTTCAACAATCAATATTGTTCTATTACATAATCCGGAATATTGATCAATGTTCCTTAGTAGCATAATTGGAACTCCCCTTTTTCAAAACTAATTTATGATTTGGAATGCCAGAACACTTTATTTCATTTAAAAACTTCAAGTTATCCAATCACCTTCAATGCCGACATCTTCATCAACTATGCAATATGAATTAGAGCTCAAATACTCCTTTTCCTCACAGGAATATGAGAAAGTACAAATTTATTAACCATTTCAACTACTTTAAGAGTAGTCGCTAGCAATACTCTATCCTCAAAAAGGCATAGTTTTTCAAATTATCCAATAAATTTGGATAAGTGACATCTACAATACTCCTTAGAGTGAAGGTGATTCTAAAATTAAGAATTCTGCTGGAATTTCAACTTCTACAATTCTATCATGGTCAATTCCTAGCTTTCAATCTCCAATTTGAACAATCCAGTCAGCAAATAATCTTAATTCTGGATCTACAGAGCAAGTACTTGTTGCTTGTAACCTCATATTTTTTGTCATTTAAGAACCTTGCAATGCGGCCACAAATTTGATGAGTTTATGGTGGCATTTACAATTTCTTTTCTTAAAGCTCTTGGAATAACTGGAAGTATCTGACGGAAGTCTCCTCTAAAGACAATAGTTTTTCCACCAAATGGTTCATCTTTAGACTTATTATTTGTGAACCTCAATATATCTCTCATTATATGATCCAATGCTTCAAAAGCAAATTTATTTACTATGCATGCTTCATCCCATATAATAAGACTTGCTTGTTGAAGCAGTTCTTTAGGACTTCCGTACTTGATAGTACACATTGACAACTCGTAAGTGTCAACGGAATTGAAAATCTATAATGAGTTGTCCTTCCACCAGGTAAAAGCAATAAAGCAATCCTACTAAATGCAACATTCAAAACAATTTTGCTAGTAGGTCTAACAAAGCGATAATGTTTTCCAAATGAATGTTTTTCCAATTCCTCTATAACCATATACAAAATAAAAACCTCTTTTTTCAGTGGTTATCGAGTCTATTATACTATCATAAATTATACTTTGATCTTCATTCATTGAAGATAAGTTGCTTTCAAGATCAATAGACAATTGCTCTCTATCATAGTTTAGCTCTTCAACGAAGAGATGATTTTGAAATTGATTGAGTGGAAAATCATTTGGGTATGGCATGGAGGAAATCTTTCAAAGACCTTATATTTGAATTAAGTAACTTTTCAATTTCAATCAAACATAAATTCTTTAACCTCGAACTTGGGATAGAAAGATTTAGGAAAAGCTAAAGGTTTTTTAATGACAATATAAAACTCTCAACTTATTATTAAAAAATACAATATTTGTCTTTAAAATTTGGAAAGATAATATTAAAATCGCTGAAAAAAATTAAATGATAATTTGAGAGTTAGACTCGGTAAAGTAGTTCTCGGTTGGATGTTCAAATGAAACTCATGATAGGTAGTGTGAAAATAACCACTATTTCACCAACCCCAAAATATGCAAAAATGTAAACATGCCCTTCTTTCAGTTGAAATTTAAACATGTTAACCAAATTCTTTTGGACAAAAGCATGGATAGTACATCCCTATAGCCAACACAATCAAAAGAAGTCAGTATCTATACATCAAAACTAAAGAAAGAATGATAAAAAAATGAAATAAAAATTAGAGTTTGTGTGAGACTTACAAACTCATCCATAAAAACCATTTTGATTGAGTTAATGGTTAATGGATCGCTAAAGCTTGGGAGAGTCCATAGCTGTATAACCCAAACTTTGACTCTCCAGCACTCATGCAAAGGAGCAATTTTTGCCAAAGGATAGATAAGTTTCACCATAACAACAAAGTAAAGGTCAAGAAAAAGTACGAATTGGACAAATAATGTCAAGGGATCAGGAAGAAAGCGGATAAAGGTAGGAAGCAATGAAGAAAAATGACTAAAATTTGTAGGAAAGATTGAAAGCCGCCATGCATATCTCGGTTTTTAGGGATTCAATCAAAACTTAGAATCCGCAATTTTGGATTGTAATCAAATTGGGATTCAATCAAAATAACAATCTGAACTTAGTTTAGAAATTTAGGGATTTATGGTCAAAACAAAATAAAAAATGATGATTAGCTGAAAATTAAAATATCATAATCCGATTGAAATCCAAAATAGTTTGGGATTTATGATTCATGATGAGAACAAAATAAAAAGTCATAATTCAGCTAAAAATCAAAATATCATATTTGATCGAAATTCAAAATATGTTAGGGATTTAGGATTCATGGTGAGAACAAAATAAAAATAAATGATCAAATAAAAATAAAAAATCTTAATCAGATCAAAATATTAATTGAAAAGAATATCTAACCTTCTTCTTGGGGAATTTGCAAGAGCTCAAATTTATGACCATCCCAGGTGATTTGATTGCAATAGCGGATTTCTTTACGATTATTGTCCAACGCGCAACAGGAAAAGCCAAGAGTAAGATCTAGAAATAAGAGACTTTTTTGTTGATCTGGAAATAGTATGACCATCCCTTCTTTACGATCACTTTCCTTTTCTTGTTTTCTTTCCTTTTTGGTTCTCGACAAATAGGAGACTTTTTTGTTAATCTGATTAAAGCATTCCCCGTTTTATTTTTTTAATATCACATGATTTTTTATTGTAATAGGCCTCATTAATATTTTTATCACCCCAATTCGTTTATATCTAATCCATTTTTCAATGATTTTTAACTCTATTTTTTTTTCCATTCTTAATGATTCTTAATTTTAATTGTAGATAGTAATTTTAATAATTCTTAATCCCATGAATATATCTTAATGATTCTTATTTTATTAATTCATGCAATCTTTAATAATTATAATATTTGATTTTATTAATAATTAATAATTAAATTGTAAATTAAGTTAAAAAAATATGTAGACATAAATATTGAGAAAAGTGGACCCTAAATCACTATATGAATAACACGTGTACCCTAAAGCTTCTATAAAATATACGCGTAATAGTTTCTATAAAATAATTCTCAAATATTATAATAGTAGATTTATTACAATATGATATCTAAACCCACTTTTCGGGGCTAAGATCAGGCCTAAATTATCTTAGAATATAGCATATAAAATTGTTAATTATAGCAAAGCAGGTGGCCTGTGTGTTAATAAACTAATTGATTGGATTATGGTACTGCATTCTAATGAATTGTGTCCGATCTTCAATGTCTCACAAACAGTTAAACTGGTATGCAATTTTTTTATAATTATTTTATGCATTTGAAGGCATGTAATTTGAGTCTAATAACTAAATTTGTGGCTTGTTATTGAGAATTTATAAATAATACATTGCGTTAAAATTTATGATGAAAACTCCATTTATTTAAAAAAAAAAGATAGTACGCATGTATACACACACGCATATATATATATATATATATATATATATATATATATATATATATATATATATACCAAAAGCTTTAAACCATTTTTGTAAAATATTTCTTTTCGTATAATTTCTTAACTAACCATGTGGTCAGAGACAAAAGAGAAAGTTCCTCAATGTCATTATAAATGGATGTAAACGAATGTAAGAAGCCAGTCCATAAATCAATCAAGTATAGAGTGCTACCTCCTTTTTCTTTTTGGGTGATTAAAATGCTTCTTCAGATTAATTTCTTTATTATGGAAAAATAGAAGCACTGAGAAAATGCCAGTCTGGGGTGTAGAGCCGTAAGTGCCCTCGGGGGTGGGCCTAAGTTATACCTGGCTTAAATTCCGGCCTGGCTATTATTTGGTCTCGATGAAATAAGTTTGGTCTCCAGCTTTATATTAAAAAAGACCCCTTAATATTTGTCTATTATTTGGCCGACAAAAATAAATTGGGCTTTCTATGTTTTTTGGTCCTTTTGGTCAACTATCTATAGTAAGTGTGAGCCGGTTTAGGGTCATATTGGCCCAATTTTCATGTGAATCGGTTCTGTCTACTTCTACTCCAGCTGGGCATCGTTTGCCTCGCCCAATGGGCACACTAGCAAAAGAAAGACACTATCCCCCTCCTCCCCCCTTAATGGGCCTGCAGTAAGTTAGGCCGCTTCTGGTTTCTCTGTTTAATGAAATGAACTTGGACCAACCCTCCCTCCTCTCCACTAAAGAAAGAAAAACAAAAACCGACCACCCTCCACACTGAAGAAAGAGAAATTAAAAGAGGACATTATATTGCTTAAAATCTTGATAATAAGAAGAGAACTGCTTGTGCACAACAAAGAAAAATATTAGCCATTGCCTAACCAATTTAACTATATGATGTCCATTTTTTATGAGGAAACAAAAATTAATAACTTCCATATTAAGAAAATAATAGTTGCAGCACATAGTTTTGTTTATTTTATTTTTTTTAATTGTATAGTTCAAGTGGTAAGAATGATGTGCGATTTTGATAGCAATTGATGTTGTTCCCATTCTTATATAAGGCAAACATGCATTATCTTCTTTGAACTTTTAGTTCATGCATTCGGATCTTATCTAACCATTTGAATGGTTTAAGTTCTGAATATACAATCAAGGTTAGTTTTTATATGGTGACAAATGAATTTGTCTCCACATGGTTTTGAAATCTCAACCACACAAAAACTTATCTAATGCTAAGATTGAAAGTAAGTCATGGTTTGTAAAATGATATATATTCCCCAACATTTTTGGGTATTTAGAATATGAAAATTTAACTTAACCCATCTTTTCCATTTTTTTGGTTGGGTGCCCCAAGAAATTTTTGAACCATTAAGTAAGCATGGGTATTAAAATTTTTGAATGAACTTGCTAAGTTGTTAACAGACGTAATAATAATGATTAAGTTAAATTTAATCATGATCTTCTTTTCCCTTGAATTGGTCCCCATCCTCAAGTTTTGTTAGAGATGTGAGACCAGTTTGTGTTGTCCTCCTTTGGACTACTCACCGACAATGACAAAACACCATTTATTGGCAGAGATAGAAGAAAGCTTGTAAGCGGTGGAGCCCGCGGTGGTGGCACCGGCTTTGTGACAACGACGGTGGTCCACAATGATCTCGAGGCGTGACGGATAAGAAGAAAGTTGCGACGAAGGTGCACGATTTGGCCAGAAGGCTCAAGTGGCCTTCGCGGTGCTAATGAGGTGATTCGCGACAATAGTGGAGAGAGTTCTAACAAAATGGTCCATGGTTGTGGTGTGAATATGTGAGGATGAGGACAAGGAGCCATGGGAAAAACATGTCGTCCACCCCCTAAGTATGTGAACCACTCTGTGTTCCTATTTAGATCCAATGGTGGCACCTCCCCCCACCACCACTCACTTCTGCTCTTTCCTTACATGCAGCGCCTCCACGCGCTCTATCTCCAAGCTCACTAACTCCATCGAATCTAAGATCCAAGCCTGAATCGCTAAAGCCTCCACACCCTCATGTGCCACCTCAACAACACCCCCAACAACACCAACGAGTTAATCACATTCTTGACTACCAAGTCTCCAATGGCTTAAACCATGAGTTACAGGACCTCATCCTCAAGAACAAGATCGTCTCTTCCCCCAAATTGGTCCTCTTCGATGCCAAGTACTTCCAGAACATTTGAGAACATGCAGGCTTTGTCGTTGTGGTGCTGATTCACTTCAACAAAGACGTGTTCGTTAGTCAGTTGCTAATGGGTCCAATGACGAGGCTTTGGTTGGATCACTTTGTTGCATTCGATTGAAGCATTGTGTTCTTTGATTAGGTTGATAAAATCACCGTTCGTGGATAAGATTGAGTCAAACGGGGAAACAGGGAAAATAATAGGGTTTTTGGATAGGGAGGAATTGGGAATTGGGATTTTGGAGATGGAGTGTTTGCTTGAGATAGGGTACTTTGGGAGGAAGGGAGCGGTGGAGGCTATGGTGAAGGAGGGTTTTTGGTGAAGCTTGGTGGGGTTTGATCAATTTGGATCATTACCAGAAGAAGGAGGAGGAAGATGATGAAGAATTATTTATGTAATCAGTCTATTATGAAAAGATATATCAATGATTGATTATGTGTTTAAGTGCAGTTTTAAAGTTATGTTTGCGCCCCATATTAACATTTTTACAATTTACAAAGACACCCCATTTCATATGTGTAATTTTAGTCACCATGTGGTTCTAAGAACCATATAAGAAGTTGCCATACAATCAATGTTTCATTGAAAGTTTCACGGAAAACTATACACATATTTATAGCTTTGATCTTCTTGTAATTTTTTTTTTTGTTTTTTTGTATATCATATTTCAGAGAAAACAGAGACACAACAAAGAAATGGTAAAACAAGACTAACATTAACGATTACATAGATAGATAGAAATGCTGTGCCCACATGATGGCAAGATCTCACGTCATAGTTTCGAGAAAGTATGGTCACGAGGCCCAACAATTTGAAAATTGATCATTCTGGCCATTACCTTGATTTTCTTCCGTGCGAATATTTTTTCGTGGCTGTTTTGGGACAGACAGACTCATTCTTGTTTTAGTAAATAGAGTTTCCACCATAAATCTTAAGCGTATTGTCAGTAACAAGCTCTCCAATCATAGACGTACAGTAACAAGCTGGTTAGAGAAAAATTCAGCGCGTATTACCCCTTCTCCAAATATGGGCCATTCCATACAACAGAACCTTCTCTGTCCAATTCAACGAAACTCTCATGATCCGAATGCGCAATTTGCTTGGTTTCCTTGCAATATTGTTCCGGGAGGGGTGTTATTTAATAGAATATACATCAAGGGTATGCTTTATTGAAGAGTAAAAATTAAGGTAAAATTTACATATTTCATATATAAATTTACACATAAAACTCATTCATGTAAATTTTATTCTTATTTTTACTCTCCAACCAAACACACTCCAAGTGTAAAATCTGTGTGCAGTTATTACCCAATGGATGGATCCCCAAGTTTAAAATAAGAAAGAACAATGAGATGTGAATTGTATTGATTGAATTGATTCTTACACTTGGTGTTGGTTTATATGCTCAGGCCAGGACACTAATATCACATGTGTCTAATATGTAATAACAGTATATCTATTAAGGTGCGTTCTAGGGTGCCGGAAGCATTTCTGAAGGAATAGTGAAGCAGTTACGTGTCTCAATATGGTGCAGACATGTGTAGCGGTTGATCGTTGAATGTATTGGGCACTAATTAGTGTGATCTATGGTTAAAGCAACCATGCCTAAATTAGTCATTTTACCATTTGGAATTTTCCACTAACACACGGCCAAGCTGGATGGTACTTGGAATCCAGGAAGAAATGGTTTTTTACTTCAGCTGACGCGATGGGCCAAGCACGGCGATCTGGTTTCCCCATAGCAACCCGCGGCACCTCTCCACCATGTCGTCACCGCGATGTGGAGTTCGTCGTCGGAGTATGTAACCCTTCCTCTACCTCTATCTCTCCCATCGGTTCTCACTCTCCCCCAACCCCAACCCTCTCTGCCCAAACCCTCCCTTTTCCCTTCCACCCAGTCCACACCACGCCATCTTCCCTGTCGCATGCCTTCCTAGTCTCCGAGATCTACATCATCGGTTAGCTGTTGTCAAAACTCAAAATCCCTTCCACGGAATTGTTGTTCTTCGATTTCAATTCAAGCGTGAGGGCCCTCCCTTCTTCAACGGCCACAAGCGCACCTTCGTTTTGGACCATCCCCTTCTGGTTACCCTCTGGAGGTATGTAATATTGTCATTTCTTTAGCTCGAATAGGGATCTGCTGTGCATCTATGAAAAATATAGTTGGTAGCTAAAGTGATTCTTGGGTACAAATGGGATGCTCAAGTTGTGTCTTGGATGGTTTGACCTTGGGTATTTTACTCTTGGCTGAGGCATGGCTGTTCCTTCCTTTGATTTGGTATTGTAATTTTTCTTTTTTGTTAGTAATAAATATTTCTTATTGATACATATGATTATTGTGGCCATAGGTTGATTGTTTAAGCTTGCTTGAATCATTGTATTTGTGTATTTATATAATACAACATCACATATTGAATGCCATGATATCAGTGTGTAGATTTTCGCAGTTAGTTTGAAGCCCAGCTCACTTAGAAGCAGAAATATGTGAAATTCTTCGTAATTATTGGATGTTTCAAATCACATCGGAACCTTTAACAGGCCACCAAGTATGATTATATATTACTGATAAATTAATTGGTGTCTCATCAAATGTTTATATATATATATATATATATAGGTAGAATGAATTTCCCAAGAAGCTTATAAATCTTCCATGAAATGTTTTTCTTAACTGGGTGTTTACGAAGTTGTTAGCAGGAATTACTAACAGCTAGCTTTCTTGGTGCAAATTGTTGCGTTTGGACATGGTTGTATTGCCCTCCTTATATTCATTTAACTGAATTTAGTTCCTTTAATGGTGTAAAGAGTTTTTAATTGTCATTATCTAAAGTTAAGGTGTTCCTGTCATATAGATCCTGATATTTCAGTTCAAGGATTACTGGCACTTGAGGCAATTTGGTAAATCACTTTTTCATGAAATATGGTGGCAAAAGAGCACCTTATATGCTTGTAGGATATTATTAGTATTAGTCTGTTGTTCACATTAAAATCTTGCTTTTGTAGTTGACTTCAATTAATCTTTTGGCTCGTATTTTCTTTTCATGCTCTTGAAGATGTTGCTTCATGACTTGTATTTCACTATTGCAGGTGGTTCACTATTTCTTTTTGATCGTAAGGTTTTGAGATACTTTAGAAAGGATGGGCATAACTAGAAAGAAAAAAGATGGGAAAACTTGAAAGAAGCTCATGGAGAATTGAAGGTAAGCTTAGAATTTTCTTGAGTTTTTAAGTTTGTATATAATCAACTTTTTGTAAGACAAGTATGTCAGTAAGGCAACTCAAACCCTTTCAATTAATCTTCGCTAATGGAAAATTCTTTACACCCTTATATGTTATTAGCTGTGGTTGTAACATCCTTCAATCAAATTTAGGTGGGAAGTGTTGATGTGCTGCACTTATGAAGCCAATGGTGAGGAAAATGAAAATTTTCAGAGGGAAAGCTATTGGATGCTTGAACCGTGAGTATGAACTAATTTACTTAAAGATTCTGTAATAATATTTCTTGGAAATGAAAGTAATAGTCATATTTCATGTCTTTTTGCTTGGTATGTTTCTAAGTTGCTTCAGTGCATTTGTAATCACATTGCAAATCAGTTGAAGACAAAAGTTTTTAAGGGTGTTTCGTTGCCCCAAGCTTGTGGATGAAGCTAAATTTTTTGTTTTTCTTTGGTGTTCTACTTATGGGTGCGTTGGAGTTGCTAGCTTAGATACGGCAGCTTTGATTCTCAGGTTTCCTTTCTTAGAAGTTTAGTATTTTTTGTTTTGGAGGATTTCTTGTGCTCCCCCTATTGCGATCCACTATTGCTCCCAATAATCTCCCTAATAAAATACATTTTCTATTGAGAAAATTGTAGATAATAATTTTAATGCTATTGGGTTCTATAGCATAATTTATCTTGGAATCAAAATTTTTGAATGATTGTTTTCAGAGGAGGCTGAGTGTGGTGACTTTTAGACAGGAGATTCCTCCGTGTTACCTACAAAGATTAGAGTGAGTTTGGCTAGTTGTGGAGGTGTGTGGAAGCTCGTGATAAGAGGGAAGGACTGGGAAGCTATTCTTCAATTTGGTCCATGTTTTGTTTTAGTAACTTGAATGGAAGCTGATGTATATGTAATTATCTATGTTTTACTTGTAATTTGGGTGCTTAATGAGTGAGTTCCCAATTGATTAGGCTTTTGTAGTAAGCTATGTGTTGGGCCTGTTGCTATTGGTGTTGGTTTGACAAATTAGTTGGGCCATTTGTCACCCACCCTTTTGAATTGAGAAGGTTTATGTTGATCCAATGATAAGAGACATGGACCTGTTGCATGTCTCTTTATTTATTAGATCGAAATTTAATAAGTAAAGTGAAAAGGCTGAGTTCTGTCGTGTTGTGTGAAAAGTTTTGGGAAACCCATGAATTAAAAGCAGGGTAACATCTAAGATTACCATGCATTTGTATTTTTTTAGTAGCTTCCATTAAAACAATCCTTCCACACAACTATTCACATGGCTACAGGTCCTAACATTACAAGAGAATTCAAAAAATTAAATGTTCTTACCAACTTTGTAACTAAATAGCAAAGCTCCCATGCTTTCTTACCACCTTTGTAACTAAATAGCAAAGCTCCCATGCCTATGTATTGGAGGTTAATAGAACCACATTTCACATTGCACACCATGAGGTACTTTTGTATGTGGCACTTGGATTCCCATCTTTGATTTCTACAAGTGGGAAAGCTGAATGCATTTGCTTGCAATTTTAACTTTGTCCCAAATTGCTCCTCTTGTGGTATCATTCTTTTATGGGAATGGATGAAATTGACAATAAAAAAAGTCCACAAAGTTTATAACGTGGACACACGAGTTTTGTGAAACTGGAAAAAATGCCTACATGAGCTTAGCGTGCTAGGTATGGTTTTGTTCTTGTTCTGTGCATATTTCGTAATTTGATTGTTATTTGTTGCTTTTCCCAAAAAACGTGATAAACTTGGTTAAAGAGTTCATAATTTTTTGAAGGCTGCATATTTTGTCATTCACGTTCTTTTATCATTTATTTGTTTTGTCGACATTAGTAAAAAATAAGTAAGAATTGATATGAAAAGTTACGCATTTGATTGTTTTTTTGAATTAAGTTCCTTGAAGATTGTTCCTTGAAGGTTGACATGTTTTTTTGTTATAATTTTTTGTTCTAAATTTGTATCTGTTAACGATGAAGAGTGTAGGTAATAATTATAGGACACAGCAGAAGAAGTTGTGGCAAAGCTTGAGATGTTTGTGTATTTGAGAGGACTGAAGTCACACCACTTTCCTCCCAAATCAAAAGCATTCAACCCCAAGAAAACCTAGATTTTTCAATGAGTTGTTAGTTGAGATCTTTTTTTAATATATTTGTTTAAAAAATGCAATCATCTTAGACATAAATAGTTGCAAGAGTATGGTTTTGTACACAAACAGTTAATGTTTGTGTTTGGATCAGAGTTGTCAAAGTTAAGTTTAGTTTGCATATACCTTATTTTTAAAAATTGATGCAAAGTGTATCAACAATAACTTGATTTATGTTTGGAGTATTTTAATTCAAAAGTGATTATAACAAAATTACCATTGCTTGAATTATGTTGATCAAAATACCTTTTGAATGGATAATTTATATAAAGGATGATTTTTTATAATTTCATTTTAAGTAGTATATTTTGTATTATTTATTTCCTTAAATCCTCTGAAATGGTTTAGTAAAATGTTATAATAGAATTATTTAAATTTTTTTCTTTTGAGAAAGTTAAATAACTTTTGATACCCTTCCTACCGTTAATCCTTGTAAACATTGGAACGGTGTTATGGTGGAAAGTTTTTTCTACGTTGGATATTGAGTTAAAAAAATGTAAGGATATGAATTAAGTGGGATATAATAGTAGTAACTAATTTAATTAACACAATTCAAACAAATGACATGTACGTGGGATAGGATAGTAGTTGCATTCATTCCATAATCTTGAAATTGCAAAGGTTGAAGTGTCGAGCAAAAGACAACTGAAGTGGGTTTTCATAAATGAAAACCTAGAACAATGAAATTAAATTTTGGTCACTGATTCGCATTTAAATTTCTATGCGAAGGTGTTGTATTTTTAAACTCCACCAATTGGTTGATTTTGACAATAAGGCCCCCCATATACAATTGTAAATGCTGGAAAAGCTACCTTTACAAAGAATGCCCTTTTTATCGTGGAAATGACCGAGGAATTCATAACCTCTGCCTTTGTGAGTAATGATAGCATTTCATTTTGTTACTAGATTAGATTTATACATATAGCAAAGTACCAACAATTCTAAGCATTCACCTACAAATGATTGGATTAATAGATTATATTTATACATATAGCAAAAACTAATTCATGGAGTATGATGGTATATCCTAATAGATACAAAAATATATGGATACACACTCTGTTGTTTGTGGTTAGCAAAAATGAGCTTTGCACCATCGATGGATTGACTTTGATTTCCTCAAAATGTGGCTTTCTTTGACAAGCCATTCACCTAGTTTTGAATTAGTTATTTATTAGCAATTGTTCATAGACTTTGGTGTATAGTAAGTGTGCACAGCTAACCAATAGGTACAGGCAACAATAGAAAGGATTGAACCAAAGTAATTTGGAAAATTTTGTGTTAAAGTCATTTTAAGAAGGAGCTTACGATGGTTATAGTTGGAGAACTACTCTAAATATGTTAACCCTTAAAAAAGGGTTTAACACCTTCACTGTCAACCACCTCAAACACACAAATTGTCCCAGGTTGAAGGTTGCCTCTGCGACAAAAGAAGACCAATTTCCACACAAAAGACAGTAGTTCCTTATTCCTCGAATAGGTAACAAAGGTTGCATTCCACTCCCTTTGACCAAGTCTCAGGATTACCTCCTGCCCCGGTAATGAAGTCTGCTTTAGGCAAATTCTTCTACAATGTATGAAAAAATTGTGCACTGGTTTGAGGCATCAAAAGGATTGCAATTGAATGTTGTCAAGTAGAATAACTTCCAGGAAAAGTAAAAGACAATATTTGAACAATACCAGGGGTGTCCCTCGTTGATGTTGATGATGAAATCTTAGGAAAGTACTTGAATGATGATTTGAAATTTGCAGCCACCGTTTGTAGAACACCTTAACTTCAATAATGACAATTAAAAACTCTGGACACCATTAAAGGAACTAAATTCAGTAAATGAATATAAGGTGGGCAATAAACCATGTCCAACGCAACAATTTGCACCAAGAAAGTTGTTAGTAATTCCTGCTAACAACTTCGTAAATACCCAGTTAAGAAAAACATTTCATGGAAGATTTATAAGCTTCTTGGGAAATTCATTCTACCTATATATATATATATATATATAAACATTTGATGAGACACCAATTAATTTATCAGTAATATATATAGTAATCATACTTGGTGGCCTGTTATAAGGTTCCGATGTGATTTGAAACATCGATAATTACGAAGAATTTCACATATTTCTGCGGTCTCAAAAGCTTGCTTCAAACCTAATTGCTGACACACTGATATCATGGCATTCAATATGTGATGTCTGTGTTATATAAATACACAAATACAATGATTCAAGCAAGCTTAAACAATCAACCTATGGCCACAAGAATCATATGTATCAATAAGAAATATTTATTACTAAAAAAAAAAGAAACATTACAATACCAAATCAAAGGAAGGAATAGTCATGCTGAGCCAAGAGCAAAATCCCAAGGTAAACCGTCAAGTTCACAACTTGAGCATCCCATTTGTACCTCAAGGATCACTTTAGCTACCAACTATATTTTTCATAGATGCATATGTGCCAGATCCCATTCGAGCTAAAGAAATGACAATATTACATACCTACAGAGGTAACCAGAAGGGGATGGTCCAAAACAAAGGTGCGCTTGTGGCCGTTGAAGAAGGGGAGGGCCCTGACGCCAGTGAATCGACAATCGAAGAACAACAATTCCGTGGAAGGGATTTTGAGTTGACAACAGCTCAACTGCCGATGATGTAGATCTGAGACTAGGAGGGCATGCGACGGGAAGATGGTGTGGTGTGGACTGGGTGGAAGGGAAAAGGGAGGGTTTGGGGAGAGAGGGTTGGGTTGGGGGAGAGTGAGAACCAGTGGGAGAGATAGAGGTAGAGAAAGGGTTACATACTCCGACGCGACGAACTCCACAATGCGGGGTTGCTATGGGAAAGAATCACGTGCTTGGCCCATCGCGTCAGCGAAGTAAAAAACCATTTCTTCCTAGATTCCAAGGACTATCCAGCTTGGTAGTGTGTTAGTGGAAAATTCCAAAAATGACTAATTTAGGAATGGTTGCTTTAACCATATATCACACTAATTAGTGCCCAATACATTCAACGGATACAGTCAACCGCTACACATGTCTGCACCATATTGGGACACGTAACTACTTCACTATTCCTTCAGAAATGCTTCCTGCACCTAGAACGCACCTACGCACCATCTATTAATAGCAGACTAGCAACAATATAACAACAACAAAACTAACGCAAGCTGATCTCCTCTAACTTAATATAGTTATCACCTATCAGATGAGGGTGAGGAAGATCTTCCGAGATGTTGAAGTGGTAGCGGAAAGATTCTCGACGCTGGTGGAGGTTAGGCGATGCGGGGTGAGGCACCAGACAACTGTGGTTGAATATCATCCATGGCTAATTAAAGGTGAGTGAGTGAAAAGGTGATATAGGCGATGATGTGACGAAAAAATTATTTGAAGTGGGAGATAGAGATATGTATGAGAAGATGCGAATGAGAATTTGATGGTGGGAAGCTTGTGACTCGTTGAGATATGGGAGACAAGTCAACTAGATAGATATATGTGACTTGTTCCAATCTCATATATATATATATATATATATATATATATATATATATATATATATATATATATATATATATATATATATATATATATATATATCTTCTTTACTTTCAGAAGAGATGCTTTTTTATCTTATTTAATCATTTTGAACAGTTCAAGTTCTGTATATACAATCACATAATGTTCATTGAATGTTTCACCGAAAAACCAAAAAAACTTCTGTAGTTTATTTTAATCAAGTTTCAGAGAAATCAGAAGACACAAGAAGTTGTAAAGCTTGAATAATATTAATGAGAAGAGGAGTCTATTTAATTTTAACGTGTATTAATCATCAAATATTATGGATAAATACGATGAGTGAACCACCATCATATTTATGATTAAAAAAATAAGTAATGCAATAGATATTTATTTGTTAAGTATTAAAATAATATTAGTGTAATAAGAATATCCATAAATTGAGAGATATTGTACCCACTCGAATTTATTCAAGACCACATGCAATGTCACAGTTTTGGTAAGTATCGTAACCATTAACAAAGGGTAGGCCCAACAATTTGAAAAATGATCACCCTAGCCGTCTCCTTGCGTGAAATTTTCTTCCGTACGAATGTTTTTTCGTGGTTGTTTCGGTGTAGACAAACTCATTCAACAGTCTACATCAAACATTGCACCGGTCAATACAATCCGCTATTGTACCAATTCCTTTCATTGGTGAAAAATTGAAATAGGCAAATGCCCAACACGCGCTCACGTAATCAACAACCGCGTTCTGCTCATAGAATCTTCAATGCCCTTCCTTCTATATATACCAACATTTCCATCTCCCTTGTCACCAAGTCACTATCTTCTTCCATCAAATCCTCAAATTAATATACCACATCTCCCATATCTCTATTTCTCCCTCGATTAATTTCTGTGTCATACCACATACACCACCTTAATTTTCATTTACTCATCATCTTGAAAGCATGGCTGATAAGCAACCACACTTGAACGGTGCCTACTACGGCCCCGCCATTCCACCAGCGGAGCCACCCCGCCGCTACCGCCACCACCACAGCAGAGGCTGCTTATGGTGCCTTTTCAGCATCTTCTGGAAGATCATCGTCACACTCATCATCCTCGCTGTCATCGCAGGCGTCATATTCTGGCTCGTAGTTCAACCCCGCATGTTCAAGTTCTACGTGACCGAAGCCAACCTAACACAATTCGAATACAACAACAACAACATGCTCAGCTACAACATGGTGCTCAACTTCACTGCCCGCAACCCGAACAAGAAGCTCAGCATCTACTACGACAAAGTGGAGGCCAATGCATTCTACGAGGACACGTGGTTCGACACCACCGACGTGATCACTCACATGAACTCCTTCCGACAGTACAAGAAAAGCACAAGCCTCATGAGCGGCGTTTTCTACGGGCAGCAAGTGGTGAATTTCGACAATGACCAGGTCGCTAAGTTCAATGAAGATAAGAACGCTGGGGCTTTCGACATCTATGTGAAGCTCTACTTCAGGATCAGGTTCAGGCTTGGTGACGTGATTACGGGTACCCGCAAGCCTAAGGTTAAGTGCCACATCAGAGTTCCGTTGAATTCTAACAAAACCATGACGTTCTTTGAGTCCACCAAGTGCCATGTTGATTTATAGAGGGTATATATACACATGGCGGATATGGTTTGTTGGATTGGTTTCGGAATCCAGCTTCTACCTCTACCCATCCGATTCGTAACACTCTCATTATTAGTTTCAGTGTGGCCTCTTGTCGTTATTTTATTCGTTCTTTGACTATACATGTATAATGCATACGTTTTTAACAGAATAAAATATTTCTTTTATATTTTTTGTGAGTATTCTAGAAGACTGGGAGTCTAGGATTAATTGTCTATGGCATAAATCTTAAGATCTAAGCTGCAAATCGGATAGGTCTCTTTTGTCTTCTTTGACTGTCTTATGATTAATTTACTCAGTTCTCAGGCCATCCCTTAGAAAAAATCATGCGATTAAAATTTAAAATCATGATGAATTTGTTTTTTCTTCTTCATTTTTCGTAAGTTGTGACATAATCTAATTATACTTGCACTTTAAACGAGCTTGTATGGGGAGAAAATTTACTTATAACATCTACTTTCACCATTGAAACAAATTTCAAGTGCACGTAACAAGTTTATTACATTATTACAATTTATTTCTAAATATAGATATTTTTGGTGTAAATATTAATCTATGAGAAATTCTTTGCTCTAAAGTAAGATAAAATATTTGCCCTTCAATTTATTGATTAATAATAAGCTATTGCATTAAAAATATAAGAAAAATAAGAGAAAATAATAACTCATAAAATTGATATGTCAATTAATAAATAGATCAGAGTATGTGTTTTCTCTTACTTGGTGTATGTAAATATTTCTCTTAATCTTTGTAAAAATTAGTTTATCTTTATATACACAAAAAGGATGAGAGTAAGAAAAAACACTTGTTTCAATTTATTTATTAATTGAAATATTAGTTCTATAAATTATTATTATCTTTTATTTTTTTTATATTTATAATACAATAATTAATTTATTAATCAATAAATAAAATAAAATAAATATTTTATCTTATTTTAAAAGTATCTAACAATTTCTCTATAACTAAACAAGCATTCAAGAATGGGTATTGCTCAGGTGCCTTCATGGGTCAATACCTATGGTGCCCAATATAGTAACAAATTGACATTTGGCATAGTGGGCCACAGCTTTGCCCCACCTCCTCCTCCTCTCTCCAAACCCGATCCTCTTCCCCCCAAATTGGAGTTATCATCATCGATGCGACCTCGCTAGCCTTCCGCCTCACCCACCTCAACTCCCACAGGATCTCTTCCTCCTCCTCGAAGCCTCGACGTCGTGGTACACCTACTTTTAATTAACCAATATTTTGAAGGAAAAAAAAGGCAACATTGTACTCCTCATTTCCCAGACTCCATCTACTTCCATGTGGTGTGCCTCCGCCATGTCCATTAGCGACATCATCACCACCGCCAACCCCCTCAATTCTAGAAAAAAAGAAAGAAACAAAAGAAAAAGTGAATTTGGACTGCCCAAATTTATTTTAAAAAAACATGTTGCTTTAACTTAATTCGGACTTTCAAATTTAGTTCAAAACACACACACACAACCTCCCAATGTCACACATATTCACACACAAACATGATGGATGTTTTAATCCTTGGCCTTGGCAATGGCAATTCCCAATTTTGGGCGTAACAGAGCCACAAAGACATAATAATAGAGACTTCTCCAACAGGAACAGAGAATCAAGATTACAACAAAAACAAATCCTATTATCTAATCAAACTCCCAACTTCGTAAACAACATTTAACAAAGAAACAACAATTGATGATGATTCAAAGCTAAAGGGTGTTCATTCTCTTGTGGGTACCTCGTTTGTGGTGAGGATCTCCTCGTAAGTCTGGTGAGGACATGGATTCTGTGGATCCATGAGGAGCTTGTCCCGATGGATCCGATAAGGTTGGTGAGGGACGTGGTGGCGTCGAAGAAGTGGCGGAGGGACGAATGTGAATTGGCCATCGTAGAAGATTCGAGAGCCGAATAAAATTTTGGAGGTTGAAGGAATTGTAGTTGAGGAGCTTTTGTGCTTTGGCTGATGAAGATTTGGAAGCCGCGATTGAGGAGGAAGTTGTCGACAATGTTGTCAAAGCAACCACCACGGCGAGAGGCTTCGAGGAGGATGAAGAGGATGCTGGGAGTTGAGGTGGGAAGTCGCAAGGCTAGTGAGGCGGCGAGGCCATGGGATGACTCTGGTTTTAGGGGGAGGAGGGGATCGGGTTGGAGAGAGGAGGAGGAGGGGGAAAGCTGTGGCCCACTATGCCAAATGTCAATGTGTTACTATATTGGGACCATATTAACCCATGAAGGCACCTGAGCAATACCCTTCAAGAATTTGTTCATCAGGAAGCACGCACACTATCATGACAAACAGAAATATACTTAACAATATTCGAGCCGAATCTTCAAATAATTAATGGTTGTGCCGTTGTGGTACTTGAAAGTGTTAGCAGCTCTTGCAAAGGGTGTAAGGAGTACGAATTTCTGATATTATAAAGAAAAAGTGATCAGCCCATTTGATATTCAACAATAAAATAGCAAATATTGAAGAGGCAATGTCTCCACTCTCCAGTATAGTACCGCGCAAATTTCTGGATCACATTGTGCAAAACTGATTTGGGTAGCTTATTGCAATCACTTGAATGAAAAGAGAACGCTTAATTATATATACAGAACCATAATAATGACAATGATAAAGCTGAAAAAAAAAATAGCATGGACAATTCCATTGTGTTATACTTCAATTCTTGGCTTTTTTTTTCCTCTTAATTAAGAAATTGCTCACTCAGTTTCGGCTCAAGTAGTGTTTGCGATAAAACTCTCCCAAAGATGAGTCTAAATTTTGAATAGTTGTTGTCTTAAGTCCGTAAATCATTTTCAGTGGCCTAATAACCTTTTTCTTCCAAAACCTTGTGGAAAACTCTTTTTGTCGTTTTTTGGTTCGTTTTGGCTCATTTCTTGGCTTTGAGTGAACAGATTGGGCTAGAGATTCACAAAAAAAAAAAACTTTAGAATGTGTTTAATTAGAGAATAAAAATAAAAATAAAATTACTTAAATTAACATTATATGTAATTTTATACATAAAATTTATTTAAAAAAACTTTATCCTCATTTTTATTCCATGATGCCCTTATTGACTCTTTTTTTCCGTGAATAAAAAACTTTTGTAGTTGATGGGGGCAAACAGAAGGATATGCCATTACATCCGGCCACTTGATTGATGGGCTTGAATAGTGGTGGAGTATGGACAGATAGGCCTGTAACGTATCCACCACCTCTTCCTCAAAACTAACTGATGACTTGTCTTCGACCGAGGGAGAAAAAAAAACCACTGATGACTTTTCTTCTTGACCATAGAAAATGAATTTTCTTCTTGCGGTAAAGATATTTCATGGTCCTCTCACATATCCCTATTTTATGAGGAGATTTAATTCCCATAGCTATTCATGAATTTATTTAAAAAATTAAAAAAAAATTTAAAAATATTTAAAATTTAAAACATAAATATATATAATAAAAAATATTAAGACGTGCTAAGAGTTTCTTGGTCTATATTTATATATATATATAAGTGAATAAGTGAATATTTAAATGATTTATATAGATAAAGGATTAACGGATCTTAACGGGACAAAAATCTCATTCCCCATCTTTGTTTTATTGAATAAATGGGGACTTTGCTTTCATTTCTAGGGGACTAAATTTATCCCCATGCACTACAAGAAACAATGAGTTACCAACGGATTTTATCGATAGATTTTTTCCATTGGTATTATCGACGAAAGTGTGAAATAGAGAAATTTTTTTGTGGGATTTCAGTCATTCCTGAACGGATTTTCCATCGGTAACTAATTTTTCTGGCAAGCTTCGCCAAATACGAATATGATGTGCACACTACCAATGGATTTTTCTCAACTAATTGGAATTATTTTTTTTAAAATGAAGTTTATTGACGAAAATCTTGGTAACTAATTGAAATATTTTTTTAAAAAAATTAATATTACCGATATATTTTTCGGTTAAGAACAAAAATTTTGGAAATAGTTTTTTAATTACCGACGAAAATTTTAGTCAGTAATTCAAATTTCTACTGGTAATAAAAAATGATAAGGGTGTTTTAGCTTTTCATCCTTTCATTATTTCTCTCCCTTCTCAACATACACACACACACACACTCTCTCTCAAAAGGAAGCACCGCCCGTCCCTCTCCAACAATAGCCAACCACGCCTCCCCCTGCCTCGTCATGCCAGCCCCCTCCTCCCTACTCAACACTCTCTCTCTCTCTCTCTCTCTCTCTCTCTCTCTCTCTCTCTATGTAGAAGGAAGCCGCACCACCCCTCGGCGAAGAAGCCTCGTGTTGCCACCGGGCCCAGTAGGAGAAGACCGCCACATCGCCTCAAAGTCGCGACCAACCTCGCGAGCAAAACCCAAACGACCTAGAAGCGAGCAGATCGTAGAAGCGAGGACGCAAGATCGAAGACCACCGCACTGCCGCCCCTTGTCTGAGAAGACCGCTGCGCCGCCCGCCTTACACAGGAAGACCGCCTCGCACACGAGATCGGTGAGATTTGCCACGCACAGGAATGGGTGTCATGTGAGATCTGCCACACATAGGAATGAGTGTCATTTCGTCTCAGGAATCTCCTCTTATGTTATTGAGATTTGAGATTTCAGAGATGTTCCAAGTTTTTTTTGTTTGTGTTTGACATGTATGGACTTTACTTTATCATGTTCTTTATGCAACTAGAAACATAACATTTCTGGGTAAAAAAAAAAGTGATATTATGGGATAATTGAATTAAGTATAGTAGAAATTCTGGAGCATTTAGTGCCTTTGCATTGTATACTGACTTCCACCAAGTAGTATTTCACTATATCATATCAATCATCTATGATTCTGCCTTCAGGTGTTAATTAACTCTTGATATTGCTAGTAGTTGTTATGACAGAACATATTCTACAGGACCTAGAGGGGCTTCTTTTGATCATAATATAGATAGCCATGTTCCAGTGTTCATTTTTCCCTTAGGTTACATACTTGATGGAAAACCACTGGAATAACACCCTATTTTGTCATTCTTGCATCTTTTCTTGTCATATTTCTGGTTCAATTCTATCATGCTGTCATCACATTTATAGTTTCATTTTCTTGTCAAACAAATTTATTTTTGTATCTTATATCTTGTAGATGCCATATGTAATATGTGATCAATCTGGGGCACAACAAGCATTCATGAGTTTTTAACTAATATGCAGGTTATATGCCTTCTGATCTATACAAGTTGAATTCAGCCTTGGTTCCATGGAAGAACTTAAACAATGTATAGAGAAAATGCATTCTCAAGATCTACTGGTATCCTGTGCTGCTAGTTTTGACACCTAAACTTGAACACTTTGTCACTTGAAGATATATTGTAGGAAAATGATTTCTTCAAATCTTACAATATTGTTAAATTTTATTAAAACCCCATCATAGTTTTTGGATGCCCAAAAGTAACTAGTTTAAGTTCTTTTGGATGTCATTGTGGTGTTTCAGAGTATAAGTGCAAAGTTTCTAGTCTAAATTATGATCCTTATTTTCTCTAATTTTATAGTAAAAGGTTCTGGTATGAAGTAATGTTTAGTTCTAGGAGCAGATTGTTGTGAGCTTTTATTTTGTCTACATTACATGCTATTTGATTGGTTGAGTTAGAGAAAGAAGACTCCTTCTCTGAAATATTTGATTTTTAGGGAACTTTCTTACTAGAAAAATGTCACAATTTTAAGTTGCACACGGAGAATGGTGAAGGTAACAAAATTTTCAATAGAAAACTCCTATCCACATATCTTATATCAATGGTGCTGTGAGTGAATGTCATACCAAAATAGCCATGGATAATATGTTCAAAGGAGTCTAAGATCTTCATTGTTTTCAGTCTTTCTTTGCCACATGTTATACGTCTTTATTTTATTTTATTTTATTTTATTGAACTGACCATTGAAGATATTCTAGTTCTTTTCTATTTTAAAGTTAAATTATTCTAATATAAAATTTGATAGCTCCTTACTATTCTTCAGAGGCTTTTCTGGTACATACGTAAAAGAATACATTGAAGCAACAAATCCGTTTTTGCCATTGGAGAATATTGGGACAGCTTGGCTTATGAACATGGAAGTTTGTGCTACAACCAAGGGTGTTACTTACTGCCTAATCCATCCTTATTATATTTTTGTGGAAAGTGAGTTTAATTTTTGTTGGTAAAATTAAATTATGTACACTGCGAAGATGATGAGGTCCGCATAAAAGTTCACTTGTTCAACGGAACTTCATTGTATGCAAGAGAAGGACGAAGAGCGCGCTAGTTGCCTAAGATGATTTGAGTTATTGTTTTGTCTTTCTTTATTATATGTTGAATTTTTATGTGTCTGTACACTTTCTTAAACTTTTATCTATTTTACATTTCAAAGTAAAATTCATTGTGTTTATTATGTATTGGGAATGTTTTTATAATTTTTCATTATTAAATATATTTTAATTAGATTTAAATTAAAAATAAACTCTTAAATGATTAGGTAAAACACAAATTATAGGATATTTATTTTAAAAAAATAATTACCGATGGAAAAATCGTTGGTAAAATAAGAAAACTAAAAATATTTAGGATTATTGACGGATTTTTCTTGGTAAAATAAATAAAAAATAAAATTTTAAAATTTAAATAATCGACGAAAAAATCCGTCTAAACAAAAAATAAAAATAAAATTATGAAATCCAATAATTACCGATAGATTATTATCGATGAAATAAAAATTTTAAAAAATATAAAATCCAATAATTAATTCAATATTTGTCAATAAAATAAAATCTGGGTAATGCCTTAACCCTCGAATTTGTTGGCAATTCATCTAGCCCATCGGAGTTTTATTACAAAAATCCATCGGTAAATCGTCAATACAATTTCCTTTTTCCGTCAATAATGATTTCTGACTAATTTTTAAACAAAATCCGTGAAAAAATCCATCGGTAACAATATTTTCATAGTAATCCATAAATTTCGTTAGTAAAATCCGTCATAACAACATTTTTCTGGTAGTGATGATCTCTATTTCATTTGCAGGTAATCTCATGGCACCCGCTTCAACAGATATTGTGGGGAAATTAATTTTATTATGGAGATTAAATGAAATAATATCAATAATATGAAATTTGAGAAAAAAAAATTACACTCATTGTGGAATATTAAATCTCACATAATGCGAGATTTTGAATAACATTGCACACCTACAAGACATGTCAGAGCCCCAAAGAACCAAGGGATGAAACAAGAATCACTGAAATCTCGCATAGTGCGAGATTCCCGCCCCGCCACGTGTCATCTTCCCGCCACACAACCAAGCCACATGTCACTGCCCTGGAAATGTCGCATGGTGCGAGATTTCTCCATAAATGCGCTACAATTACAGCCATTCCTCTTAATGAATTGTTATTGGATGGAAACGTTTTCTCCATAAAAACACAAAACTCATCTTCTCATGATAAAAGTTTCTCTTTTGTGCTTGATAAATCCTTAAAGTTTAAGAATTCTCACAATCCAAATTAAAAAAATCAAATAAGATTTTTTTTTCATGAAGACGATATACACATATGATAAATTGTACGTAAATTAGTCGTATAACCGATGGATACAAGATAATAATAAAAAATAATATATTAACCACTACTGAAAATAAATAATAATTTATTTAAATATATTTATAGAAAATAGTGTATATAAATTTCTTTTGAAAATAAGTTAATGGATAAATAATTAAATAAATAAACAAAATATAAATGTGTTATTCTATTTTATATTTTATTTTGAATATCATATTTATAAGTTGAAAAAATCTCAATAAATAACTTTTAAATAATTTATATAAATAGATTCATGGGCGAGACATCATTCCATCCTTGCCGTTTAGCAAATGGGACTTCACACCGTCCATATGAAGACTAAAACTATTCTTATTCCCATCCAAGTACAAGCAATCTCGCGGGTACTTAATTAGCTTTTTTTTGTCATCTCAAGCTTTTTACATCGTTTTAATAAGTCAATTTTAAAATATGTTACACTTAATGTATTATAATTAGTCAAAAAAAGTCATGAATAATCATAATTTATGTAGTTTTTTTAACATTACATATGAGTTGTAGTTTTAGTTTATTACTAACTTAAAAAAATATTATAATGACTTTTTATATAATTATATAATAGTTACATGGTCAATAAAATTTTTGTTAATCATAATATTTTTATGGTAACATAATTATAATAGTTTTATTATTATTAATTAATACTATAATAATTATATATATTAAATTTTAATGATATAACAATATGTTCAATTATCATTTTGTTTATATTATTTGTTATTATTTTTATGTTAAATAATTTTGATATAAATATTTGTAGAGTATTTTTATTGTTCTAATGAAAGAGATAAATGAAGGATTGATTGGAAAAATTAATTAATAATTAGAAGATAAATTAAATTCAAAAATTTGCTTTAAATATTAAGATTATGAAAATAGTGAGACATAATTTACTCTATGAATGAAACATGAAAAACTTTTCATGTAATAAGTTTTAAATATTAGTATTATTATAGATATATTATACTATAATAATTATAAATATAAAATTTTAATGATATAATATTACGTTCAATTATCATTTTGTTTATATTGTTTTTTATTATTTTAATATTAAATAATTTTGAATGGGATATTTACATATAATTCTGTCACTTTATTAATAATATATTTAATTGATATATACATTTATCTAAATTATGCCATTTAATTTGACTTTATTTTGGTATCACGTTTAATTAATTTTTCTTAACTGGTTTTTATTATATCTTATGATAGACATAACTGAAAATTTATTAATAGAGAAGTCAAAACATCTTCTTAAATAAAATTAACTATTATCTATCTAAAATAAAACTAATAATTTTTTTCCTCTTTATCGCTCTTTAAATTGAGTGGCACCTAAAGTTATTTAATTTTTTTAATGAAAAAGTTATTTAGAATTTGATAGGATAACTTTATGCTACAAAGAACATATTCTCTCTTAAGTTTTATTTAAATTGATAGACATACACAATTTAACATGCGAAAATGAACAAAAAACTAATTAATCATATAAAAATCATTAATTTGAGGCTTTTTTTATGGATTAGAGCTTTAAAATAAAACTGAACAATAAATCAATTTACCACCAAACCTGGAAATGCAACTTAACAATAAACTAATTTATTATATAGTAATTATTATTAATATAAGGCTTATTCATTGAACATTTTTTATAATTAAGATTGTTCTATTTATACTCTCATCATTGAACATCTAGCCAAGTCAATTTTTGAATATTATTGAGAAAAATATAGTTTTTAATCCTTTTATTTTCTTGATTGTTTTTGTACTTTTGTTTCTTATTTCACCTTGCATAATAATGCTCCTTATTTTAAAATTATTTATTCATACAGACATTGTTTGTCCTTTTAAATTTTCACCCAATTTATTCATATTTTCACTATTTTCATTATATTTTCTTTTTCAATATTCTAAATATTATAAAAATTGGGACAAGATAGCTTTTGAAAAGTCACTAGACTATTAAAAGATTGTGGCAAGCCTCATAATATATCTACAAGTCCAATCCAAATAAGTTATCGTAACTTTGAATTGCTATCTAAGAATGTATTTCCTTTCCAATATAATATATCATTTTAATTTTTTATATATTGCTACATTAGTGAAATAAATTTTACTCACTCATTACTTTAAATATTATTATGTAAATAAGAAAATTTGATTTAAAAACAGCACAAAAAAGCTTTATGATGTTAATATATAATTCTTTTAATAATTATCATCACAATTTTTTTTATATATATTTTTATTAAAGCAACTATCACAAAATATAAATAAATATGTGTATTGCATGGGTATTATATCTAGTTTATTTGTAAAATTTATTTTATAGATCTTTGAGTTTATTTTGTGAAATTATTACTTACCTTTCTTAGGTTTATAAAATTATTATAATATTTATTTTTTTATTGCACATTGAATACTATATCTAAAAAGGATTAGTGTCACTAGAAGGAAGCTAAAATAAATTTAATCAAATTCAACTTAAAAAAAGCCAGAATAGTATATCAAAGTAACAATAATAATAATAATAATAATGATAATAATAATAATGAATTCCCATGTCCATGTCTATGTCTAACAAGTGGGATGAAAATATATTTCCCTTTCCTTATCCCAGCAGCTGCTAGACTCTATAAATAATGGCCCATTATCTGCCATGCCTCTCACCAGTAAGACTTTACTCACAAAAATCAAAGCTCAGACTTGAAAAACGAGTTCCCTTCAGCTCACCGTGGCATGACTGTATTTTTCCTGACACACCAAAATCTCACACTGTGCGATCCTTTTGAAAAATTAAAAAATTATTTTTCTTGATTCCTCGCACTATGCGAGTTTTTCTTTACCACATGACCGTAAATATATTTTCACATCCATATTCCTGTACAATGACACCCCAATTTTCATATTAAAAAAATGACCCGATATTTTTATCATAATATAAAAAATTTATATCTAAAAAAACACTTAATTTTAGGTACATCTAAAAAATGTTACTTATGCACATATAGATAATTTTTTTTAAATGTGTTGTTTTTGATATAGTAAAAACTACACTTTTTTAAATTAATATATTACTTTTTGAAGAGTTGCAATATCATATGTGATTAATTATCAAAGATAATATTTTTTAATAAAAGGGTATACTTTTAAATTAATACATCACTTTTCATAGTGTTACCATAATAAGTGTGACTAATTATTTAAAGTAACATTTTTGAGTAGAAAAGATAAAATTTTTTAGATATTAAAAATAATAAATTTTAAAAAATATTATCTATATATATAAAAAATAATAATTTTCATATATTATAAAAAATAAGTATTATTTTAGGTCAAATTTCTTGTAATGTCATCCTATTTGTGAAGGTATTTTGACTTTTTATTGATGACGAGCCGTCAAGGAGGAGATTTTGATGGCCAACATGTTACGGGTTTCAACAAGATATTAATGATGCTCATGAGCTACCCACCATCAAAAGGTGATAGTACTTGAAACTGCTTCAACACAATCGACCCGTTGGCAAATGATAAAATTATGAAATATTGTTATATTTGTATTCATAATTTATAAATATTATATTCACATATTTATTTATTATTGAATAAGATATTAATATTAACTCAATTTAGGTCTTATATTCATCTAATAATAAATATAAATATATCGACAAATCTCATAAATTATAAATACAAATAGATTTCATTACTCTGAAAGTAAAATATAGATTATGCAGTAGAAATTGAAACACGGTTAAAACAATAGAAGCAAGTGGTATAAATTACATTAATTCAATTCGTAGGTAGGTTGCTTACGTCTATTTGTATGAAGAATTTGTGCGTGGAGACAATTTTAGTTGCTTAAAGAAAAAGAAATATCTTATTTTAGTTTAATAGAATTTGTGTGATTTCGATTATGAAATTCTAATTATAAGTCACCGAATTCCTTACATATCTCTTACTTGAGAACAGTGACAGATTAAAGTATAAATATAACAGTTGAATCATATGATAAAAATTCTGTAAATATATAAAAATGTTTGTATATGTGGCGTTATTCATTAATTATGTGTCGATTACTACTATTATCTTTTATTTTACTTAGCAAAATTCTTATTTTAACTCTATTTTAAATTTTAGTAATAATATCTCTACCAAAATTTTTTTAGTATAATATGCAATTAAAACACTTTTAATTTAAAAAAGCCAAGAATCAGAAAAGCAAATGGAATTTCGAAGAGAAAACACCGAAAGGGATAGTGAGCGAGAGTCAATGTTTTTGAAGCTTCCACGAATGAGCACTGTGGAGGAACAATTTAGGATTCACACGCTGAAACATCAACCACAAACACACCTATCCAAAACTAAAAGCAACCGCGTTTGTTTGTTTATTGTTAAACTGTAACTACCACGCCTCCACCCCACGCGTTAATTTGGTACTACTCCTCGCCGCAATTGGCAATCCCTTCCTCAGAAGACTACTACTCATGCTGGTTAATTTTGTCGACTCTATCACGCGCTTTTCCACTTCTTCTATTCCACCCACAAACCAACCATGCATCCCCCTTTATATATACCCTTCTCCCACAATTGTCATAAGGCCACACACACTATAGATTAGATTAGAGCCCTTCCAGTCTCTCTATCGTTACGTTCACATATATATATCATTCCAATACTTATTATTTAACTTTCTCTTTCTTTTTTCCCTCTTTAATTGCCTTTTGGTGCTTTCCAAATTCCAATCTTTCATCAGCCATGAAACAACCCCAGCTGAACGGAGCCTACTACGGCCCCGCCATCCCGCCGCCGAACTCCTACCACCGCCCAGGTCGCGGCGGCGGCTGCTGCGAGTGCCTCTGCGGCTGCATCTTCAACCTCATCTTCAAGATCATCCTCACCCTCATCATCATCGTGGGCATCGCCGTTTTGCTCTTCTGGCTCATCGTGCGCCCCAACGTTGTTAAAGTCCACGTCACCGACGCATCCCTCACGCAGTTCAACTACACCGACAAGACCCTCAACTACGACCTCGCCCTCAACTTCACCATCCGCAACCCAAACAAGAGGATCGGCATCTACTACGACTACATCGAGGCCCGGACACTGTACCAGGATGCCAGGTTCGATTCGGAGCCTTTGGAGACGTTCTACCAGGGACACAAGAACACAACCGTGTTGAGCCACGTGTTCAAGGGTCAGCGGCTGTTGTCGCTCACTGTTGACCAGGTTTCGGAGCTGAACAAGGAGAAGAACAATAATGGTGGTGTTTACGACATCAAGGTGAAGCTGTATTTGCAGGTGAGGTTCAAGTTGGGTGCGTTCAAGACAAGGAAGGTGAAGCCCAGGGTTACTTGTGATTTGCAGATTCCCTTGACTTCTTCTTCAGGAACCTCTTCTTCGGGCAGTGCCTTTCAGAGGACCAAGTGCGATTGGAGTCGCTGATCTGATCATGGTGGTGATGATCGATGGATTGGATGATATGGGTTTTTCACTGGACCCGACCCGATTTGATTACGTTTCTTTGTTTGACTCGACCCGATCCGAGTCGATTATGTTTCTTTGTTTATAGACGTATACACTTTCGGCATAGTGTTCTTTGGTCTGTTTGGCTTATTGTTTTCGTATGGTATATTTGTTCATTGATTGGACATAGTCATACTCCTTGACGGGGTCATATTCAGGGATTTTAGTGCACTACTATAATACGCATTTTACGGTGTATTTTTCATATCCTCCGGTTCCCCTTTGGTGGAGGGGATTTTTGGTATTATTTATATATTGTTATTTGTGAATAAATAAGTATATTTTCCCCTCTTTTATATATTAGGTTATTGACTTATTTCCCGGTTTCTTTTTTCTTTTTATACAATTTTCCCCTCTTCTCAAGTTGCCTCTGATTGGGACATGATGTAAATTGAAGCTGGAGGACTTATTTATGGACCGTCTAGTTAGAGATTAAGTAATGCATTGTTATATGGAACTGCATTATATAATGAGTTGATTTTAATACATAGACAATATAAAATTCTTTGTTCAATTAAATCTTTTTATTAATATATTTTTTAAGTAAATTAATTATATTTATTAATATGTCATTATATGATTAGATAATTGTATAAAAAAATTTGTATCATGAGTACATTAAAATTAAATCCTTATATAATTTACAATAATTGCTAAAGTTTTGTTTGATGTTATTATAATGCATATAAAATTAAAAAGGTTATTGTAATTTGGCCTCTACCATATATACAATTATATTGAGATGTAAAATATCAATCGACACTCTCGCGTGCGTAATCATCTGTAACCTATAGAAGAAGCTAGTGACATTTTTACTTAATTCATTTTTATCCCTCCACCCATTCAAATCATCATAATCTGATTTATTTTTTATGACTTTCACTTGTAACATAAGGGGGATTCTCATATAGTTGAAGGTCAATATCTTCCTTACAGTCGCCTTAGTGGAAGCACAGAGGCACAACACGTGTGGTAAGTTCAGTTGAATAAAGACCTGTTGTTAAATGCAATCTTTGTCATCCTCTTTCACTTCCACCCTCACTCCCCACCTCTCCCCTCCTTCCTTCGACGACCTATTCCCATCCAAACCCCTACCACCACCATCTCCGCCACCCTCGCCGTTGGTGACAAGCCCCCTAAAGCCACCTTCTCCTACCTCGACGACATCGCAAGGTCAGACCACCAGTCTTCGACCTCATCAAGGGAAAAAGACGATCCTCTTCACCATCCTTGGAGCCTTCATCCTCACTTGCTCTCAAAATCACGTCCTTGGATTCTTGGAAAAATCTACCAAGCTCAAAGCCATGGGTGTGGACGCCACAACTTGTGTCTCTCGAACGACGCATTTGTCATGAGGGTGTGGAAGATTGACCTCAAGGTTAGCGATGAGGTTCTCTTGTTGTCCGATGGCATTGGAACACTCACACTGGCCATAGGGTGCGAGTTGGATCTATGATGGGAGGCAAAGGTTAAAGAATGGGATTGATTGCGTGATGGACTTTGGATCTGTGTTTTATGTAAGTTAGGGATGAGGAGAGGTTGTTGGATATAACCACATTTTGTAAATGTGGTTATAAGAAAGGGGCATTTAGCCACAAATTTAATTGCACTTAACTACATTTACATTTTTTGAACGGAATTCGGGCTATCCGAATTCAGTAATTTGTACAGTCCACCCTTCGATGAGTATTGCGTTTGACCACACTTTTATCTGTGTTTAACCACATTTGAGAAATGTGGTTAAAAGCAATTGTAAAAACTGTGTTAACTCTTAACTGTATGAGAGTGGACGCGGTAGCATAAATGGTGACAATGAGTACGTGAAGAAGAATTTTTTCCCTATTGAAAAATATATGCAACTGATTACATGACTTCCTTTGATTTTGTTGTAGATAGAAATATCAAATGATTTCTGAATGGCATATAAATCTATTTCTTCTCTCTCTCTCTCTTGCTTTTTCTTGCATGATAACGCAAAACTGTTGACTTTTGGAAGTGGTGGAGTTGGCCCGCGGATGACCGTGTCAATTCTAACTCTAATCTATATATCATGTCTTTGGTTAACTGTTGCCTCATATTTCAATTACCAATTAGACATTTGGTTCGATGTGGTAGTTGTCGGCGATTGCCCCAGGCTCTCATTTGTTTAAAACTTCAGAAGTAGGAATCATATTAATTTAATCAGGGTCACAATTTTACGCTAATTAAATGAAATGCTGCTTTGTTTGTTCCCTAAATTCGAAGTTTTCATACTACTTTCTTTTGCTGTTCGGATTAAAATATCGTACTATTTCGTGGTAGCAAAATTGTTGAGTGATGATATATCTTTTTAATAATTTTTTATTTTCAAATTTTACTCAATTGACATAGTTTTAATTTACATAACATTTTAAAATTATTTAATTTATGTGAGTATAACATTGAACTAGGAAACTTTTAAGCATAATAATTAGAAATATTTAGTGTTTCTCAGTTGCTATGTGTCATTTTCGTTATGCTCGAAAAAGCCATGGGTATATAATTTGACCCTCTTTTATTGCGAAAAAAGGGCTATTTGAGTATAGATTGAATACTCTCTACTTTGGCTTCCATTCAGATGAAAAGTGCCTGAGGTTTTGGCTTTTGACATCATTTTGGGGTATTTTCTCGTAAATATGATAAAAAATAAAAAATAAAAATATTCGAGCTAAAGGAAAATGAGAAAGGGATGGATAAACAGAAACCGAACCCTGATCCAAAATCAAAGACTCTTTTATCATAGAGGCCAGAGGAAGTGCCCACCTGAAATAGAACTTATTATTAACTGCTATATATTTTAAACTATACGTTGACAAAAAAAATTGAATTTATTTCATGAGATTATAATATAATGGAATATAAAACATTCACTTTTATCACCCCGAAAAAGAGTATTAGTTTGATCCCTAATAATAATTCATTAAAACATTCATTTAAATGAAAATTTTTTCTTAAATTGAACTAACCAAATATGTATTTTAAAAAGATCAAAATCAATATTTGCTCTAATAAAAAAGTTTAATTTTGATGCATTGACATAAAAATATTTTACATTATCATCCAATAATATTCTTCCATTAGTAAGACTTTCATATATATATATATATATATATATATATATATATATATATATATATATATATAGTGAATGATTGAATCTAACTCTTTTGCTAATGTAACAATACGTGATTTAATGTCTGTGTAAATTTTTTTCTACATTAAATGTGTATGTATAAATTAAATCCCTAACAAAATTACTGATACATCATCTTCATATGAAATTTTGAGAGAGGGCAATGCATATATATATAGATATATCCTGTCACTCTTTCAATTTCATGTCTTATTTATTTAAATCCTTTAATTAAAATAAGGAAGTAAGACGCTAATCTTTCATTGGCTCACTTTATAAGTATTTTCACTTTAAGATTGTTTGGTTGAGAGATAAAAATAAAGACAAATTTTACTTGAATAAACTTTAATTATAATTTTACACATAAAGTTTATTTAAGAAATCCTCTTCATTTTTATCCCATAAACAAACTTACGCCAAAAGAGCATAAATCTATCCTACTCATATAGACTGATTTTAGTTAACCAACTACTTATACACTTTTGTCCATACAAAAATAGTTTGAAATTCAAAAGCTAGTTTGAAATACATTTAATTATTTGAGTAAACTACATTGAATAGATTCTCTCACATCAAAATCTTATATGACTTTGTTACATGTAATCTCTCACCGGTCATTGATTCTTAACTTGAAAGAATTAAGGATGGATGATCACACATAACTTATCATTTGAAATTTTAACATGAGAGAGTTCATCATTCCCAAATCACATTGACTTCCCTTTAAATTTATAGTAATTATATTGGACACCCTCATAGCTGCACCCTTGCACAAACCTCCTCAATGTTTATGGACTTGACACAAAAGAAGTTCGTGTGATGTACATGTCACATGATTTGTGTAGGAAGGATTGTAAAATTTTGAACAATTAACATTATTGTCAAGATAGCATATATTGAGTTTGTAACAGTTTACAAACTTCATCTAAAGAGTTTAATACAATGAAAAAAATCTTAATATAAAACTATTTAATTTCTTAATTTATCTTATTAATGACTTTTTCCCCAGAAATGGATGAAGAAAAAATTCAGATAAATAAACAGAAGGTTTTTTTAACAGAAAATAGATGAAATGTGTTTTAAATAGGGAGGGTATTAGTATAAATTCAAATATGAGGCTAACGGTTTATTATCAGTATCATTCGAAGCAAAAGATGTTTGTATAAGGATTAATTATCATTCAATGCTACTTTTACATACTAATAAAGTAATTGTAATTATCATTCAATTTTCAGAGAAGTCAGTGTATTTGTTCTTTAAAATTAATTGTTGAAGGAGGATAACAAGGTAATAATAAGATAGAAAAATATTATATTTAAATTAAATTAGTTAAAAAAATTAATTTTAAATATTTGGTTTATTGACAAATAGCATTTATCTTGATACTATCATACTTCGTTAGTCCATAACGTGCCAACCCCCATGTACTTAAATATTTAATTTTTAATAGTTGCCAAAGTGACTCTTGGGCTTTCAGAATATATGCCCCTAGGCACAATGTTTTGTATGCTCCTAGGTATGAATTCTAATATACTTGAGTTTAATTTTCGAAATGGAACAATTTTAATCGTCGAGCATGCCTATGCGACGTTGATTTGTGGCATTACAGTGTTGATAGACTTTAAGGGTATGGTTAGATTGATGGAGTTGAATAGAGCATAGCACAATGAAATAGAATAAAATAGAGTGAAATAATTACTCTATTCCATTATTTAGGTATTTTTTATTCTATTTTATTTTGTCCAATTGAAGGGAAGAAAGTTGAGAAGAATTAATGGAATTTAATGGAATAAATCAATTCATCTACACTCCATTCCATCCAAGTTTGATATATCAAACAAACGAGCAAGTAAAATACCACTACGCTCCACTCAATTCATCAATCTAAACATACCTAAAGTCTAAACCATAACTATGTACGTGGTGTGGCTTTTGGGCCATTGCAATAACGTCCTTCACCCAAAAAAAATTAAAAGACCAGAAAAATGATGTTGTTAATCTTAAATTTATTTAATGATACGTTAAAAATGATGGCTTTTGGGCCATTGCAATATATCTTTCTCAAATACATGTAAATAAAAACTGCTTGAAATCACATTTTCATCTCAATATCCAATTTTTCAAAATTTAGCACAAATTAATGGCACTACCCATGTTGCAAGCTTTTCCATTGACCCAAACTTATTGATTATAAAAAAAAAGGGCACAAGTGGTTATCATACTAGATATTTATAATTCAACATTTAAATTAATAAAACTTAAATTTATAAAAAATTATTAAAAGTAAGTATGTCAAGTCTTACATTAAGTGTTATAGAATAAGAAAAGGGAAGGGAGGGGAGGGGGGAATGTCTCACATTTCTCCCCATAAGTGACCTTTTGTAAAGATACTAATTTTGATAAGTGTAAAGAAAAATGACTAATTTATGGTTATGTAGTAACTAGTAAATATCAATTTTCAATATTCTACATCTTATTGTGTGGGTGATTTTTGGACATGTTATGATAGAAAAGACATATTTATAGAAGACATACGTTACAAACAATTTGAATTTATTTTTATGCATTAAAGGTGTGTCATCCAATCAAAACAATACCTCAGAATTTAAATTTTTAGAATTTTTACAACAATATATCACAATTAAATCAAATATTAAATTTTATATTGATAAATAATAATTTATCAAAATTTACAAATTAAAAAATAGATCTATGTAATAATAATTAAAATTTTATTTTATTAAAATGTGATATTGACATATATTTTAAAAGGTATTTTTACCTAAAAATTAACAGAAGAAATAGCTAGCTACCGGCTAGGGGGCGAAGCACAGGGCGTGGAGAAGGGCGTAGTTTCGTTCAACTTGTTGGCCTTGTTCATCATTACAGCACTTGTCTCTGTGGATGAAAGGGTGGTCGAGTCCAGCCCCTCCGTTTCTCCCTCCTTGATGGTGAACAGCATCCTCGACCATTTCGTCGCATGTTGCTGCTGTTCCTCCACCACCTCCAACTCCCACGAACTTGGAACAGAACAAGAAGATGAAGCACCAGTAACAGCTTCTTGAGGCTCCGCGCGCACGCGCCCACCCAGCCTCTGGCGCCGACGCAGCACGCACATGATTTCCACCAACAGGGCCGTGAGAGATGCTGCCATGATGACGCTGATGATTGCACCTCCCAATTTTGTCAGACCCATTGCCATCGCTTGTGTTTTTGTCGTGTGGTCTCTGTCCTTTCCTGCCGAACGAAACTTACAAGAGCAAACGGAAGGTTTTAGTGTTCAGGGACAGAGAGCTAGTAATACTAAAAGAAATAAAAAAGTTAGAACACCGGAATGGAGAATGGAGTAGTGGAAACTGGAAAGGGCTTGTTTTCGCAGGTTAGGGATTGAATCTTTCGCTTCCGGATGTGTGAAAAGGTAGCAGCAATTTATGGCCAGTTGGATGGACAACGATGTTTTTTCTCGAAAACGGTGGTGATATTAGCATTATGATTGAGCCGTTTCAATTTGGTGATATTAGTAAAATACACAAATCTTCAAGATTTAAATTTGATTTTAATGCTCCAATATAATGTAAATGTGGTTAGATTGTCATATTCATTATTTACAAATTCGTGCAAAATAAAAGGATTTATTTGAATAATCATGTAAAAATATTTTAGTTTAATTATGTTATACCTGATAATATTCAATTAAATTATTTTATTTGTATGATAATTCAAGTAATGTGTATGAAAATAAATTATATTTATTGATTTGACGTTATAATTGGATGATAATGTATAAAAATTTTACACTCTTAATATATAAAAATTAAATTCAAAATATATTATGCGATGAATACATCTATAATCTTTATAATTTCACTTAATTTTCAATTTGAATCATGCATCTTGAAGGACTTACCGCTTACTACAAATTTTTTTTGAAGTTTTAGCTTTTGTCACAATGGATTGTTTAGAGGCTTGATTATGATAAATTTATATATTGTAGGGAGTTTATTAAAAAAATATTAAACTAGTATTTCTAATTAAAATTTAAGTGAAATTATAGAAAATTTCAAATTTATTAAACCTATTTTTATTCTAAATTATTTAACATTTCTTAAATGAAATTCACAATAATATAGATATTCTTTCATAATAGAAAAAAAATCTTCACACAGGCTTGACACCCGTTATGAGTGAATGTTTGCTTTGGTCCTCAAAGTTGTTTACGTATTTTATTTTAAGTCTTGAAATTGTGAAATTAATAATTTATTATAGAAATTTAAAAAATATGATTTAAATTAGTCCTAGTAGGTATTCAAAAATTAATAACCATACTTATTTTTTTGTCCTATAAAAGAAACTATTTTTATTTCTTTCAAGAATTTGTATTGTTTGTCTTGTATTTTTTTTCCTACTTCAATCAATATTCCTATCTGTGGAATTCATTTTTTACAAACTTTAGATATAAAAAATAAAAGTAATATTACACATTCAAAAAAATATATACATAATTTTTTACACAAATCACAATGATTATTAGATAAAATAAAATGGTATAAGCCACTAATTTATCCAAAGATGTTAACGTACCATTTTTACTATAAAATTCTTGAATTTTTTTTATTATCTCATATTTTCTAAAAAATAAATGTATGTTAATTTAGCATCTGTTTAATTGATTTATATGCTAAATTAACAAAATAAATTAATTTCATCTTTCGCAAAAGTCATTCTACCAAGTCGAAAAAATGAAGTGTTTAAATAGTTCATTACTTGTCTCGTTGGGCCAACCTTTGCTCGTCACTGAAGATCCACCACCTTCATTTTTTTGTTTTGGTGAACCACCGCCTTCTTTATAATATACATTCTAAAACTGAAAGAGTTAAAAGACACTTCACTTGATGGTGAGGCATAACATAATTAGTAGCTATTTGATTCATGTTGGTATATATGAAGAAGGACTCATTGTCAAAAATAATAAACATATTTATAAGTTCTAAGTCTCAAAGAAATTAGTCACTTTTTCCAATGATAGATACCCTTAATTCATCCATAAAATAATAATCTTCCCTTAAAAAATAAATCAAGAGCCAAAACGCCATTAAATACTAACTCGTCAATTTCAAAATTCAAAATTGAATTCCCGATATTAATTGAAATCAGGGTGACACGTTTGAAAGCTATGAAACGTCCATTTGGAAGTTCTATACTTTATGTATAGAAAGAAGAAAAATGAAAACGAAATCGTTCGTTTATTTATTTGTCTGAAAGCAAACGAATTCGTTTTATTTCAATGGAAATAACAGAAACAACATTTTTTAAAGATTTAATTGAAAGGTTTAAAAGTTGAGCGCAACTGCTTGCAACTGGCTAAAAGATTAAGAGATCTAGCTTGTTTAGGTGTTGTTTTTGTTTTTTAGTTTTCTAAAACAATTTTAAAAAGTAAGTTTGAATTTAGTTTTTAAAAATAAAAAACAAAAAAAGTTTGATAAGAAAATTTACAAAAAAGTTTTCAAATGACTAAAAACAAAAATAACTGTTTCAACGTTTGTTTTCAAAAATAAGGTTTTAATTTCAAATCAACTACTATCACCATTACGTCAATCACAGTACAAACTTGAGATAAAAAAAAATCTGTGTCAAACATGAGAGAATGAGATAAAAAAAAAGTGACATTGGGTGCTTTTTAAGCCAAGGTAAGATTTGAAAGTAAGACAAAATCTATATAATAACATAATTACATTATATGTCACCATTTTGGTTTAAAAACTTACACTTCAAAACATCTTTTAACTGTTTCCAACTTTTAGTTTTTAAAACAAGAATTTTATTTTGAATTTTTAAAATCAATATGAAAAATACAGCATATCAAACAAGTTTTTTTAAGTTTTTATTTTTAAAACCTGAAAACTGTTTTGGAAAACAGTTTCCAAACAGGCCAGCTTTCCCTTTTATTATTTTTGGTTTTTTTTTTTTTTTTTGGTCATAATTATGTTTTTTCGTTTGGAAGTGGAAATGGTTTTCACTTCTTTATTCGCATATTTTTGTCCATCTCATAAGACTTTTTTGTGTGCAATTGAGCCCACTTGCTTGGTTTTGTATGATATTGTCTTTTTCATATTTCTTTTTTTTGGGTCAGTCGTTTTACGTAAAATTTGTATCACATTAATCAGTAACAGAAGTACAACAGGTTAAAACATGGCATAGAAGCCCAATGTTTACAACTACTCGTGGGCTTATGAACTGTGTACTTTTGTTGGATCACACAGGGCCTCGCTGACAACAAATGATGAATCCTTAGACCAAAAACAAAAAGATTGTCTAACTAAATCCCACACACCCGCAAAAAAAATGTCGAAATTCTTGGATAGTACAATCGACAACGTCCATAGCCAAAAAAGTATTGTTCAACAGGTTTGACAAAAAAATTTATTATTTAACACGGATAAAAAATACTTCTTTAGTAATGTTTATGGTCGTATATTTTTACTATAATCTCCATACATGTCAAATAAGTTTTTTTGTGTATAATTGGTAATGTCTAACTAAGAATTACTTCGGTGAGTATTATTTTATTTCATCTAGTAGTAATTCTTATTTTATTTTAAACTTTGACCCTTTTTTTTCTAGCTGTATAATATTTTAAAAGATATAAGCACACAAAAAGGTGGGAGGCTTAAATAAAAGTCTCGTGAAAATTATGTTCGAAATTGTTTTTTTAATTACACTATGTCCTAAATTATTAAATACTATATATACTTCATTGAGATAGAAAGATATACTAGGTTTATGAATTTGGGCTCACCGAATTGATTTTTTGAAATACCCAAGCATAAAATCGAGCGATTTTCAATAATTGAATGCATAAAATTAATGCAAATTTGTTGCTACTTAATTAGAAATGTGTATATTCAACATCATGCTCGAGTTCCTTTTGTTAGGGGTGGTTAGATGTTTTCTGGCTTGTTTGGGTGCTACCCACACACACAAAAAAAATAAAATGTGTATATTCATTAGCAACTAACAATATTTTGGTGTACGATTGATTCGAATCAAAATATGCATGTGTTATATATATATATATATATATATAAGCCAATTGAGCAAGGCTTATCAGTTATCAACTATCATCTACTATGGTAAAAATACCGATGCTACCTATATTCGGAATTAAATGAGAATATTAATAATTCATCCCTTATTTTTTCTTTATTTTTTATGTTCGAGACTTCGAGTCTATGATGAGGATGAGTGCATTGTTACCGGCCTTATCGCCTGTCCTGTTTTTTTAAATTTGTCTTTACCTTTGTTGATTAAAAACTCTGTTTAACGTAAGAAAATCAGTATAACTAAGGTTAATTGTATTAGATATAAAACTATTAGTATGTTATAACCCAATAGTTTAAGTTTTTAAGAGAGATGATTTCATGACAATTTGTACCCTATAACTATACATTATTGGACTATTAGTGGATATCATATGAAAAGAAAGAACAAAAGTATTTGATAATAGCACGGATAGTATATTGGCCAATTTCTCTACCATCGTTTAATTTCCTTTTCCTTTTTATGCTTGGAATGGGGACCTAGAATACTTGGTGATTGTTCATCTCTTAAACGCTGGTATAGTAAATAATAAGAATATTATTTAAACATTCATTTATTAGACGTGGTGGTCTCCATTTATCTTACATTTTTCACAATATCTAGAGATGATCAAGTGAATGTTCAAATTGCACTTCTGCCTGTATAATGTCAGCCTACTTGTATCGGCCCTATGCTTAAGCTAGCTAATTATTAAGATTACATTGTACACATATACAAACATAATTTTACTCTATTGAGAGAGAGAGAGAGAGAGAGAACTCGGTGGCAATAATGGGAAGAGCTGACGCTCTCTTAGGAAAACGACCCAACAATCTTCAAAAGCAGAATTGTTCGTCTATTCGGGACTCCGAGATCAAATCATCATCTAAGCCATTCTTTGATTTATGAATCCGATCGCGTGTGCTATACCCACACTCACACCTGATTTAACTTTTGACCACAGCTCTTTCTACATCAGAGACCACTTCCCTATACCCCCAGAACACGTATATAAATACAAGAGCCAAAACACGCTTATATATGTGTGTGCATGGTGTGTGGTGGTACCTCCCTCATCGTTCGTCATCACTAATCACTCTATAACTCAGTAGTCTCTGAAACAGCAGCACATGAAAGCTAAGCACCTTGGATCCCTCAATCTCATCACTTTCAAATGATGAGCTCGGTAAAAGCATATCCAAAAGAAGACAAGGAATCAGAATATGTGCGTGTTTCTGTGACAGAAAAGATCAAACTGGGAGCATCTATATATATCCAGGTATAGAATATATTTTGTAATTAGGGAGTGGGGACTTTTGATCCAAGACTTCCCTTACTTTCATGCAGAACTCACAAAAAGGAAGGGGGGTAAAAGGAAAAGGGAGCTAGGAAATGGACGCTGGACAATGACCTTATTAAGGAAGACAACCATATGTTTAGCTCCTTCCCTTTTATTAAAGTCTGCGAAAGGCACAAAATGTGTGTGGAAACTTTGTCTGATTTCCATCCTAAATTCTTGTCTTTTGTGGATGCCAATAACCCTTTCTCCTTTTGGTGCCTCTCAAGTAACAGTATCTTTGGAGAGAAGGGGCCATGATCTCTTTTTCCTTATTGTCAAAAACAATTTGACTTGGTATTCGATGCATTCTCGTATACATGTATCTTTACGCGGACTCGTGAATTAATTAATCATAATTCTCTGATATTTGTTTGGATGCTCAGCAACTAGTAACCAATAATGAATAATCTTCTTATGCGCAGTCACATGTTTGCATAATTGCGTATGCGTTTCAGTAATTCAGTTGAGTTATATATTTAAAGCAATAAATGACAGCAAAGGGCCAAAGGGGTAAGGGAAAAGAGAAACAGGGCATAGGATAGTAAATAATATTCATATCTAAATTCCTATATTTATTGTCTTATAAGTGTTCATCTTTACTTATGCATACATATTAATAAAATAATTAGATAAACTTGAAATTAAAGTAAATTTAATTATATTTTATAATACTATCCTTATTACTTACCTAATACTCTCTTTTATATTTAATCTATTCACTAATTCTCTCTCATAAGGTATCAAGGAAAAAATAATAATTAATATTGTTTAGAATTTTTAAAAGGACAAATAATAACATAAAAGTAAAATTTTATAAATGAACACTTATGTTGTGAGATTTTGTAGGCCTTCTAGGTTATGCTTTATACGTTACATTTCCTTTTAATTTGTTGTATCTTTTGTATCATTTTATATATCGGTTAGTAAGATTTAATTTTTCATTCTCTCACTTTCTTTAAACTAAATTCAATCAGTTTATGTCGTTTATTGCTTTTACTAAATTCGAAGTAATTTTGACAAAGAGGATAAGAATAAGCACAGAACTTTTTACTTTGCGAATATATACTACAAATAGGGATTTCCAATATATCTTTGCTCATGAAACACTTCTGTCAACATGTGACGAAAATTTTTAGTCAAGTATTCACATAATAGGGGAAAAAATATTTCTTTCTACCATTTACATAGTTTAACATTTTAATTTTGTGGTTTATTGCTCTTTTTAATTTGTATTACGTTTTTAATATACCATATTACATATATGAAAATTTCTCTTATACTATTGGAAATAAGCTAGCTCACAAAGAAAGGTTATCCAAACTCTTATTTAAGCTATCTAAATCATATCCTTAATCAACTAACGACTCTAAAAAAAAATGAGTTTGCTTCTACATACCGTGATTTAACTGAATAATATGCAGTAGGTGTGACCATAGTCAAATCGAATCAATCTAATCAACCTGCTGCCACTTTGTTAAAGTTAGATGCCTAATGTCACAAAGTTCTAATTTCTAAATGAATACTTTGAGAACTTTATGAGAAGGAAGTGGCAAGAGATGTACAAATTAGGAACCGGCCACCATTATTTGAACAAGAAAAGCCGGATAGTTGAGTTAATCCATATATTGAGAAAGATGCATGATTATAAGAGTTTCCAAAAAGTGATTTAGGTATTTAAATTATTGTGGTTAGAAAAAGGTTTCCAAAGTAAAGTGAAGCGCAAGATGGCTCTTAAAGGCAGTGAAAGAAAAGAAATAAAGAAGGGATAAGAATCGTGTGATTGGCTCCAACAAAGTAAGCAGGGTCCTTGGTTACCCTTGAGTATATTTGTCACTTTTGATTTCCCACAAGGCTTAAGACCAAAGATTAGTACTCCATCAGCTAGGTCCCTTGGTAATGCACCCCTTTTATTAAGACAATGGGTTTCCTTATGCGACAAGCAAATGGGGCTCCACCCCAATTCCATTGGAATCCAATATCCCATTTTTAACTCATCTCTTGCATTAGTGGTTACCAGAAACATGCCCTACACATAAACAGGCAAACACAGGTTTCCTATTTATGTTTCAAATCAGACCCACATCCATATGACTGAATATATTATTCCATAATTTTCTTTTTCTTGATTCTCTTCTTTCCATTAAACTAAGCAAAGCTAATCAGCATGAAAATATATTGAAAATCCGATAAAAAGTGAAGATTAGACTTCACCTAAAAAGTGCTTTTATTAGTTATATGAAATGTAGAACAAGAAATGAATTTCTTAACAGATAATTTATACACCAAAACTGACATATGATTAACTGTGTGTAATAAATAACTGTGATTTTAGTTACATAAGTCTTGAATTAATGTACTATCTTTAGAAATATTTTTCATCCATTATTACTTAAAATTGATTTGTTTCTTTTTTTATATATAATTAATGATAATTGATAGGCTCTAAACTCTTTTAGAAGAGCAGAGCAATACAGGTATCGTAAAGATACAACAAAAACGTCTAAGGTGAGGCCACAAAAAAGAACATAAAAAACTCAAACATCCAGTGAGTCATCACCACTAGCACAGCAAACCACAAGCCACAAGGCAAAACACGAAATCAAACCAAGTTGATTTGTTACTTGCATAATTAAAATTTGTACTTATTTATAAACCACTCATCATAAGTTGATTTGTGCGTCTAAAACCGTTTAATAAAATTCATTTTTGAACAAGGGCCATTATATATATGATAGTAGAATTGATTATCGTATGTGAAATTTTTACGTGATCTTTGGCATGCATGTTTGGCTTTATGTTTGTAGAATTAATTTAAAATAAAGTGATTTGTATTTGGTACTTATTCCAAAATAGATTATGACATAAAGTAATAAAATTTCACTTTTTCTATATTCAATGCGTGTTTATTTGGATTCTGGAGTCCCAAAATTATTTTTTTTCACAAAAGAATCATTTTTGTATATTCAAATAATTTTTTAAAAATAATTAGAATCTAAAAAAAAATCAATTTTCAAGTTTTTTTTAGAAGTTAAAAATAATAGTTTCTAAAAAAAATTAATTTTTAATTTTTTTAATTAAATATAAAATTTAACTTTCGTAATTATCTATAGACAAGAAACAATTTTGGTCTATTTAAATAAAAAAATGATGCAAAACTTAATCAAAATCAATTCTAAGGTCATAGAATTGATTTTGATGGTTGCAAACTTGCAACCAAACATGCTGCATGTCGTATTCAATATTTCACCATGGTTTTAAAAATAGCTCAAACACAAGATATGATATAAGGAAATAATGAAAAGATTAGACATGATAAAATTATAAAAAATTTAACATGAGAATTTTTTTTTTGGGTCTGAATTCTTCCGATATGTTCGGAAAAAAAAGTTTAACGAGGGGGAAGTTTTCACTGAGATAAAAGAAGGAAAGAGAATCTCGTTGTTCGCCAGAAAGCGATGGACTCAGGCCCAAGCAGTTCTGCACTGTGAACTCGTCCCCGGTCCCTCTTTCTTCAACGTAAAAAGAGACTTTCTTCGTTCGACCAAAAAAATAAAAAACAGAGAGCTGACGAAAAGAGACTAGGTTACGTAGGGGGAAATGGAATTGGTGGCCATCAAATCTCACGAGGATTTTGCATGTCATCACTGTCATGCGCATGAAGGTCTTCAATGCTTAAAAGTATCGGGAAATGTTTTGAAGAAATGAGTTTGGTGTAATTGGATTTCGTTCAAGAGAAATATGAACCAATCAATTTTTATTAGTTCAATTTGGCTGAGGTTTAGGGATTTTTTTGAAATTAAATTCGAATTAAACAAAACAAATCAATGTCTGTCTGGTTTGATTTGAGTAACTTAATTACCCGATTGTTATTATTTTTATTCCAACCAATTAAAATGCAAAATAGAATGTGTGAATTAATGACATAGGGGATCTTTTAATTGAGAAGATCTATCTACTTGAGACGAAAAGTATAAAAGGACCTATATGGACACATAAACTCATGGATCCATTTCAATTGAAAAAAATAATAATGAACTAGAGGCACCCCTTGTTTCGGGGGATGAATTATTCACATTTCATCACTTTATGATCAAAGACAAATTGAGAGGTAAGCAATGATAATTTTAAGAATTTCCCCTGAGAAAAATAGATATGTCTCTACATTTTATCAAATTCCCATTTTATAGATGCCACACAACTACTTATTTACGTGGGATCTATAAGCGTTTTAATTCTATTTGTCGTGATGTTCATGAATGGTTCAAAGAATTACCAAGAATTTCATCTTTTGACCATTGGGGTGGAATTACGTCGATAGTTTTGACATGCTTCATTTGCTTTTCTCTTCTTTTCCGAGCACACTTAGCATGGGGCTAGAACTTTGCTCAAAGATTTAACATGCTTCATTTGGATGCTAAAAGTACAAATTTTAAATCTTCTAATTTTTATAATTTCATATAAAAGTATCTCATAACTAAAGTATGACACATACATTAAATACATGTGTTACACACACTCACACATATAAAATATGGTTGGATAATTGGATTTAAATTTGTGAAATTCGAGAATAGAATAAATTATTATCGAGTTTAGTAAGTTTTTACTCAATTTGACTCAAATCAACTTGAACTAATTAAATTGGTTTGGTTCAGGTTGTCAAATTTATTAGATTTATTGTTTGGCTACATCCCTAAAAATAGTAAGTCATTCAATTTATTCAACAATTAGTATGTGAATAAGAATATTCTTTTAACCTAAGTGTAATTTATGTAATCTAACAATATTTATTGTTTGTTGGACTTTAACTATTCTGGATTTTGAGTTGGTATACTATAAAAATAAAACTGTCTCACGTTATCATTGAACACTTGATTTCTTTCTTTTTTGATAGTCCAAATATTTTATAAGTATTATGCATAATTTTTTTTTTGACAAAGATGATCAATTACACATATATATCAAAATAATTAAATATATTATATTATATTATGTTATATTTGTTATTCTCACATATTACAAAACCTATCCCTAGTTGAAAGTTTTAGGCTAACAATATACTCTTGGCCATAAAACATCTCTAGTCAGTTTCAATCCTCTACAATATGCAACTATACTCTATCCACATAAATTTCAGTTTATACTAACCAAGTCACAATTATATCATAAGGGGATGTTTTTTCCAACTATATACTTGTCAAACCTTTCTACCATTAATTATATCCCTGTCATCGCTTTAACCAATTGCAGCACTTTTGTTTCAATTTATGCTATTGATTATACATATGCCTAACTTCACTCTTAACAAAAGCGATGATAGCTAGAGAACCATCCATATGGTCCTAAAAGGTGCATGTTGATGTATTAAAGTAACCCCCAAGCAAGGCCACCGTTGTTACTGTAGAAAATATAACAACTTTTAATTTGTTGTAAAAGGGGTTACCACTTTGCACAATTGATATATATATATATATATATATATATATATATATATATATATATATACAAATATAATTTTTTTTTCATTTACACCATTTAATAACTTTTCATAGAAATTGAATTTAATTGATCTGACCATTGGATTACGTGATATTATATTAACGAACAAGCATGTCAAATTTTAGAGGAATCGAATAACAATAGGCATGTATTCTAATGATTAATATTTACTAAAATTTTCAAAAACATATTATTCATCAAAAGAAAGTAGCATGATAAAACATAAAATCATTTTCAAACTGCATAGAATTTGATATATTTGATTTACTAGGTAAAAATTTTGAATTCAATGGTTAAATTAATGAAATTTTATACTCATAAAAAGTTATTAAAAAGTGTAAGTATATCAAAACTTACATATAGTATAAATGCATCCCCACCTATATATGCATGTGTGTGTGTGTGTTAATTTTATAAATTATACTTAACTAAGGCGTACAACAATCAGGTGCTAACTTTATCTTCATGCTTTTAAGGGAAAATGGATTCCATTCCATGGTACCTTTTAATATAAGAAGGTATATCTAGCAAGCATATCATGTGCATGATCATTTTTGCCAATGCATGATCATGGCATACTTTTTCTTGGTACATGCACGCATTTTATGGCATACTTTTTCTTGGTACATGCATGCATTTTATGATGATCTTGGTATCCAAGTACATAATTATTAACCTGGCCATCGGCTAACTAATTCGCTTAATGCCTAATCAGAGAAAGCATAAACCGCATCAAATATTTAAAAGAAGCTTAAGAAGATTGACCGAAGAAAAATAGTTATGCATAGCTTGTAGCGAATGCTAAGATCTTGGACCGGATGAAATTTGAAAGATAGCAAACTAAAATAACATTTTATTCCTTTTGAGACTCTCAAATAAGCTATAACATTCCAGCTCCCAAATCGTCTCAAGCCTCTTTCAGGTTCCTTTATAAAGCAGGAATTAGTTTTCTCGTTTTCTCTTATTATATATTTTTCTTTGACAGTGAAACAAAAAATAATATTAAATTTTTTTTTAATAAGTAGACAAGATAAACTATTATAATATAAAATCATTAATGTGTTTTTATCCTTTTGTTCAAACTTTTGATAGAGATTATTTATGACATGGTACTACAACTTCTATGACTAGGTAGTCTAGGGCTCAAACCCTTATTCTAATAAAAATGTTCAATACATATAATCTTCAAGTGCCAAAAACCTATTTACTTATGGGGCGTTTGTTTCAGGATATATTTAATTTTTTTCAAATAAGTAGTTAGGAATGATATGTTTACGTTTGTTATAAGTTTTATAAATTTTTCTCGGGTATTAATTATTCTATAGAAAAAAAATTTCCTTTGATTTAGTGAAATCTCATTTCTAAGTTGAAGGGTGGGAAAAAAAATTCTTATGACTTGGGAATCACAATTATTAAACACAATTATTAAATTATCCCTAAATTATTTGACTTTTTCCTCATAATTATTTAACCTCAGGTATTTTAGAAATTATGACATATATTCTAGATATATAAATTATAAAACAAACAAGTTTTAAATTTATTCTTAAATCTTAACAAATAATCTCAGTAATGTTTAATGCTAAACAAATAATTTTTTAAAGATATCTGGAATAAAATTTCCAGGAATATCATTATCATAAATGAGATTTCTGTAACATAATTTCAAACCTTAAAACAAATGCTCCCATAAGAAAATATATTAGAGTATAAAGTTATTCATATGCCTTAGATTTTTTTAATAGATGGTTCATGACATAAACTCTCAAAGTAAAAGGGAGTTATCCTAATTCAACACCTGTTTTGGTCTTATATAGGAAAATAGGAGAGATACGATGGTAAAGAGCTAGTAAGAAGAGAGGAGGACAAGAGCTCTCAAGTGAAAAGGGCTTGGGTAGTAAGAAAATGAACCTGTATATGAAATATTTAAGGTAAGTATGTAATTAAGGGACCCAATTGAAACGTCCAACCAAATATGGGTACAAATATTAGAAAGCTGTCACTTATACATAGGGCCGTCAATTTAATTATACCCTGTCCATCATCCGACACGTGCATGTACATGTAACATATCTCCAAATATTATGTAAGCATGGAGCAATGATTTCACACATGGCACATAGTCAATACATGACTAGGATATACATTGAAGGTCATCTCTAGAGTCGTTGAAATGATTCAGCATCCACATGTACAGAACCTTTTTCGAAAATATCAACATGGAGAAGGGATCAGATACGGCAATACACCCTTGTTGTAGAGAACTAGTTGCGTGCCGGCACCAAGTCAAGCAAGTCTTGGGAAGAAATTAAAGTTGAACAACGGAGGGGAAAAAAAAAGAAAAATAAATAAAAGCATGGACGATTTAAAGAGGAAGACAGTCCAAGATGGAGGCTTCCGCCTTTCACAGATTGCAAAAAAGTGATAAAAGAAATAAGTTAAAGGTGGAAGAGCATATAATATGGTTAAACTTGATTTTTGCGAGCCAAAGCATCCATCGAAACCCCGAATTTGTCCACCACAGATTACATTAATTCTTGGAGACCCTATATCTTTTTAAAAGCCATATAAGCGACAAATTCTCTACTTATGCTTAATGGTTTTAATAAAGTTGTGAAGATAATGATCTTTTAGTGATTCTAAAGCAGTACCATCTTTAAGGTTTTAAAGAAGTGATGATGCTCATCTCTCTTTTTCTTAATACTTTTCTTTAATCCTTTAACATTGTCTGTATTTTGAACCCTTATACCGCAACCTTTCTTGCTTTCCAAAGATGAGAATGTTGGGTTACGAAAATCAAAGAAAGTTATTCTTTTGTAAAATGCATCTCACAAAGCATAAAAAGAAGTGCTCCTTTAATAAATCTTGGGGAAGATTTTACTTTTTCCTTCAGAAGCAGAAAAGTTGCTTCTCCTTTGCACAACCCTTACGGTATGGATCATAATTTAATTATAATATTTGGTGCAGTTTGATTTAATTTTTTCTTTGGGTAATTGGCAACGCTGAATCTTATATTTATAATCTCTTATAGCTGTTTAAACAACAAGGAAAAAAAATTGAACTTGATAATTATTGCAGTGTACGTTATACATTTTTATTGCACATTGATAATTATCATAAGTATGATTTGGGGTGCATTTGTTTGTGTTTATTTTGGATAATATTCATTTTTTTTGTTCAAAAAAGTCATTTTTTATATATATAGAATTTTTTTTAAAAAAAATTAGTTTTCAGATTTTTTATAATACTCTTTGTGTAGGAAATTATTTCACAGCCAGAAAAATTGCCAAAATCTGACTGTGAGAATGAGGTGTCAAAACGTAAGATATCCACTTCGTATTTTTCAACCACTTATAATTTTAGTGCAATCACTCAAAACTTGCCACATTAATGCCAATTGTGTCGAATTACTTAAATTTTTCTGGCAACTTTATTTTGGCTGAGTAGTACCACTGTTCCGTGTATTAGGAAGGTAGGCTTATGAAGTTGAGGGACCGTTTTCTGATTCTAGTCTAATCCCTCCCATATCATGTTCAGCTATAATACATAATAGATTAATAACATCTTTGGCTTCCGTTCGAAAAAAATTAAATCATGATGAAGCTATTAACCAAAACATGATTTGTTGGTTTTGAAACGAAAAGCCAAATATATTACAATAGTTCGCCACTTTATATCTTTACCTTACTGATTGGAAGACCAAAACAATAAGGAATATTCCACCTCTGTCATCCTGTTATTTTCACTGAAATTTATAACTGTAGTTTCTCTCTTGTTACTGGCAATTATAACTATAGAACATGTATCTTTTCCAGCGAGGCGTGTAGAAAGAGTAGAGTAGAAAGAACGAGAATGGTGTGAGACACATGATGAGTAATTGTGAGTGGGATTGATGAAAAGAATGGAAAAGGTTGGACCTCAATACATCAGTGCATTATCTTTAAACTATTTGCTAGGTATACTGAACACTTGATCTAATAACTAACTAGCTGAAACAACTAACATAAAACAGATAAGCTCTAACAAATATAACGGAGAGACAATTGAATGACTTAATATATTTTAGGCACGTGATGTAGTGTGCATCATGTAACACCCCCTCAAGTTGGGATTGTGGAAGTCTAGCAATTGCAGCTTGCAGTGAAGTGTACCAAACGGTCTTGGTGCAAGTGCCTTCGTCATAATATCAGCTATCTATTGATTAGTTGAGATGGGAAAGACCTGGATGGTCCCATTTTGAACCTTGTCCCTTACAACATGGCAATCTATCTCTATATGCTTTGTCCTCTTATGGAAAATCGGATTTGTAGCAATATGTATTGCTGATGGTTGTCACAATACAAGGCTATTGGTCCTTTAAGTGGAATGTTGAAATCTTCAGAAGGTATGAGAGCCATTGTCCCTCACAAGTGGCTTGAGCTAATGCTCTATATTCTGCCTTGAGGATGACCTTGCAATTGTTGTCTACTCTTACTCTTCCATGAAACAAGAGCAGAACCCAAGTAGAAGCAATACCGTAGATTGATCTTCTAGTATCATTGCAAGTGCCCCAATTCTAAGTAGTATCCTAAGTGCATGAGATTTGATTCTGAAGGGAAGAACAAGCCTTGTTGGTGCCTACTTCAGATATCTCAGAACTCAATGAGCTACTTGCATATGTGTAGTGGTTGGACAATCCAGGAATTGGCTCAAATGGCTAAATGAAAGCTGATGTCAGGCCTTTTGTTAGTTATGTACAATAATCTCCCTATCATCTTCAATAACTGGATGAGTCATCCAATGGAAAGCCAATTTCTCTAGATAGTTTCTGAGTATAGTCTATAGGTGTGCTTCCTGGTTTAGCACCAAGTAGTCCCAAGTCCTTAAGTAGATCTAGAGCATACTTTCTTTGATACAGTGTTATACCTTGCTTAGTGCAGGCTACTTCCATTCCCAAGAAAAACTTCAAGTTACCTAGGTCTTTGATCTTGAACAAATCATCAAGTAACTTCCTCACACTTTGAATTTCATTCAGATCGTCCCTGCCAAGACCAGGTGATCAACATACACTAGAATTGCAGTGAATCCTTAGTGAGTTGACTTGGTGAAAAGGGAGTTATCAGCCTTTGACCGATTGTAGCTCGACCCAATAGGTGTAGTTGTTAGCTCTGTGTTCCATCTCTGGCCTGCTTCAAGTCATCCAGAGATTTATGTAATTTGCACACCATTCCTACTTGTGGGACATCAAGACCAAGTGGCACACACATGTAGACCTCCTCATTCAGTTCTCCATGGAGAAAAGCCGTGTTCACATCAAGTTGCTGGACATGCCAAGCTTTGGCTTGCAGCAATAGCAACCTCAGGGTGGTCATCTTAATAACTGGGCTGAAAGTATTTATGTAATCTACACTAGGGGTTTGTGTGAAGCCTTTGGCTAGCAAGCGGGCTTTATGTCTTTCTATGGTCCCATCAGCATTGTATTTTATTTTGAAGACCCATTTGCATCCAATGTGCTTCTTTCCAGGGGGAAGTGAAGTAAGAACCCATGTATTATTCTCAAGTGCATTCAACTTAGCCTTAATTCCTTTCTCCAACATCCCTCAGTTCCAGCTTCATTATAGCTTTATGGTTCTGTCATAGAAGAAACAAGAGATAAGGATCTATGTTTGGGTGAAAGGTTAGAGTATGACACATAATTTGATAAAGGATACCTGCATGTTGATTTGTCAGTTGATGAAGTGGATACTGCTAGGCAATGAAAATCCTATGGGTAGAGTGGTTTTTTCTTAGGCCTAGTAGATCTTCTCAATGCAATGTTAGAATTAGGTTGTATTGGCTATGATGTTTGTGATCTGATGAGGGGTTAATGACTTGTGTGTGGTCTGAGAGGTGTGTCTCTACTGTTTCTAACTCAAGAGAAGGCTATATGTATGGTTGGGAGGGGACATTATGTGATTGTGAGGCTGATTCATATGTGATGAAAGGATCAATGTATAGTTGAGAGTGATTGGATGTTGTTGGTGGTGATTTGGCATCATGTAACACAAAAAGAAAGTGATTTTCATAGAATGTAACATTCCTAGAAACAAATAATTCCCTTGAATGCATGTCAAAATGCACAAAACCTTTTGTATCCTCCTTAAAACCAAGAAAAGCAGATCCTTGCTCTTGCATCTAATTTCTTTTTGTTGTTAATGAGAGTTAACCCAAAAACTAATTAAGCAACCAAAAGCTTTAAGATGAGACAAGTCTGGTAACTTGTCATATAAAATTTGAAAGGGTGACTTATCATGCAAAAATTAGCTAAGAATTCAGTTGATAATGTAGACAACATGGGAAATAGCATAGTGCCAAAACCATTTTGGAAAATTTGACTAAAATATAAATGAACTAGCCACATTTAGAATATGTTGATGTTTCCTTTCGACTATCCCATTTTGTTGGGGTGTCTCCACACATGATGTTTGATGAAAAATGCCTTTTGAAGTGTAGAAGGACTAAAGTTTAAATTCAAGTCTGTTGTTACTTTTGATGCATTTTAGTCTCTTATTTTTGAATCATTTCAACAAAGTTTTTAATCAATGAGGTGTTTCAGATTTTGCTTTCATAAAAAAAATCCATGTGAATCTACTCTTATCATCCATTATTGTTAAGAAATATCTTGACCGAGTAGATAATGTAGAGATTGGACCCCAAATGTCAACATGTATTATATCAAAACAAAAGTCAATATAGATGTGCGTTATTGAAAGGGAGTTTTTCTGTTTTGCTAAATGACATGGCTCACAAAGGTTGTTACTCAATGTACAGTTAATGAAAGGAAAATCTTTTTTTTTACACCACTTGCTATGTGCTAGGTGACCTAATTTGAGATGCCAAATTGGTGAATGAGTTGCATCAGTGATTGTGCTTAGAACCTATGGTTTGGTGGATGTGTTGATCTTTTGAGTGGACTTCTCCATCACATAGAGGCCATACTTCATTTCAGCTACACCAATCATCTTCAATGAGTGGCAAGTCTTGTATCTTAGCATGTGTCATTGAATGTGAGCATACATTTTAAGAGATTGGTTAGTTTTAAAACTGATAACAAATTCAATTGAAAGGATGGGATATATAGGACATTGGTGATGTAAAAATCAGAGAATTGTATAATTCTTGCCAAATCAGTTATTATTTTGATACCAGTTGGTAACCTAACAAAGATGGGTTTAATGTGATAATAGGTTTGAAAATTCGTTAGATTATGTGAGACATGGTCCTTGGCACTTGTATAAATAATCCAATTTTGTTTTGTATTATACACACCATTATAAGGGTTACAATTTCAGGTTTAAGGTTGTAAAGAGAGTTTATGGGTATGGTACGCTGGGATATGAATGGCTGAGATGAAATGACCTATTTGGTTGGAGCTATGTAGGCTAACTCTTGGCCTTGCAGTAAGGTAATTAAGGCCTGCCTTTGCTCTTGAGTTAGAACAAGACTTGAATTCAGACTTTCCTCTCTTGGGATGTAGGAACACTGTCATCAACTTCTTCAGTGCCTACATGATTGATGCTTCCTATCTTTGGCCGAAGGTAAAGATACTGTTTGAAGCATTGTTCAATCAAATGCCTAGGTTTGTTCAAATGAGCAAAACTTGGTGGTGGATTGACCTCTTCCACCATATTCTTTGCCAGACCCTAGAATTCTTTTCCTCGACCTCTCCTTTTCCTCGAGACGCGCATTATTAGCATTGGAATCAGATGAATTAAAAAACACTCTAGGATCTTGTACATCAGGTTGAGTTGTCTCTCTGAGTAAGCAAAGAAAAGGTAGTATTGATGTTGGCAGTGGCTTCATAAGCATGAGACTTAACGCTAACCTTATTTAGCCCTCTAAGGAAGCATATGACATAATCTTCTTGCTTACATCCTCTAACTATTCCAAGGCCACATGTGCATGCACTAGTGCAGAAAACACACCTTGGAATCGGCTTGAAGTTTTTTATTTCTTCCCAAATAGCTTTCAGCTTTGTGTAATAGGATGTGATACTCAAGTCACCTTGTCTTATGGAATAAAGCTCTTCATTGAGCTCAGCTACCCAAAATACATCTCCTTAGTAGTAGCGGTGCTTGAGATCACGCCATAAGTTTGAAGCAGTGTTGCTCCAAAGAACACTTTGTGAGATTTCTTGGCTCAGGGACAAATTGATCCAAGAAACCAAATAAGTGTTGCATCGATCCCATGCATCAAAATTGGGATTGAGTTTTTGGAATAGGGATTGAACCATCGATGAAACCCAATTTGTTCTTGGATTTGAGTGCTAGCCATATAGCTCTTGACCAAGTGATTGTAATTTTGATTATCTAAGACCATAGTGATAATTGGGATACCTGGATTTTCACTAGGGTAGAGGTAGAAAGGGCTTGCAGGATCTGCCATAGGATTGACATTGTTTTTCCAATGTGATGCTGCAAGGTTGAAAGTTGTTGAAGAAGACTTGCAAGATTGTGGAGATCCATGGTGGAATTTTGATCACTTGAGGACTCCATGTGTGGTTGTGTTCTGTACTCATGGTGGATGGAAGAAGAAGAACAACAACAACAATGGTGATGACCCTTTCACAAGGCTCGTGATACCATGTAGAAAAAGTAGAGTAGAAAGACTCATGATGAGTAATTGTGAGTGGGATTGATGAAAAGAATGGAAGAGGTTGAACCTCAATACATAAGTACATTATCTTTATACTATTTGCTACTAAACACTTGATCTAATAACTAACTAGCTGAAGCAACTAACACATAACAGATAAGCTCTAACAAATATAACGGAAAGACAACTGAATAATTGAATATATTCTAGACACGTGATGCAGTGTGCATCATGTAACAAGGCGAATTATTTGGTTCAATTACTGCTATAGAGAGTCCTATGGTGAAAATGTTTAATTAAGATGAGATGTTACATTTCAAAACACGTCACAAATATCAACGAAATCATTTGTTTATTTATGTTTGATGTTTAAACAAACCATTTATCAAAAATTGCTAAATCAGATCATCATCTATTCATCTCTCTATACAATATATAAAAGAAACTCCTCTTTATAATTATTTTTGGTGTCTTCTCAATATGATGAGTTATTTTTTAAGTCCATTAACATATTTTCATTCTAAGTATTTATATATTATATACAAATAAAAAATAATTAATGGATTAAAAAAAAACTCCAATAACTTTCAGTCCACTTAAAATTAACAATAATTATCAACTAAAAAATTATCTTTCCCTTGATTTCAGTTTAATGATAAAAAAAGATATCTATATTAAAATTTATATTTAAAAATTAAAAAATGCCGATAGGCAATACACTAGTACTATATGATGCTGCTTTCTAATTAAAGAGAAAATGTCTTTTCATGAACTCTTACTCCCTGGACTTTTTGAAGCAAGAAATGACTCCTGCCCCTACCAACCCAAAACTTGATCTTGGAAGCATGCTGGCAAATTATGTTTTCTTTCTTTCCTTTACTTACTCACTATACTATAACTTATTTGAGTAGAATAATATTATTTTCACATTTAAAAATAGGTGTTTTTTAATGGGACACCCATCATGTATCATTGGATGAGATTAGTTAACATTGGTGAGTGGCAATTATAATCTCATTCAATAGTAATAGAATATTTTTAATGTTAAATATTATTAATTTGAGTAATGTTATATATTAAAAAAATTACAATAATTTTTGGATGAATAATAAAGATTATAATTCACTAATTTATTTAAAAATTAATAATTATAACATATAATTTTGAATATAAAATTATTTGAAAATATTTAATTACCTAATATTTTCCAACTCATTCTGATTCATGACGAGAAAGAGCAACTTGAAGGCCCCACGACACACGCGCGCACATAAATGTCCGGAATAAGCCAATAAAAGGTGAAAGGGTTATTATATGGGATAAAAACACTGATAACATGCATCATGATGGGATAGAGTGATCGACCTATATATTTTCAGAATTGATGACATAAGTTGCTGTAATTAAATCAATAACAATCATGAAGTGATAATTACCTAGCTACCACATAGGTCTTTAATCAAGCAGATATTAATTAATTTCTGGAATGAATCACAAAACATATAATAAACTTTTTTTAAGTAAATTAAATAAGTAAAGAGAGGATAAAAAGAGATGAATGACTTATCATGAAAGTGGGATGAATAAATATTGATTATTAAAATATAAAATTATGTGATTTTTCAAAATAATAATATAATTATTATTAATTAATTTTTAATATTAATATGTATGTATAATTATATGTATGTAATAAAAAAATGGGTTGAATTTACTCCTCATATTCTTATAATGATAATCAATCACCCCTCTCATTTTATATGTCCCAATAAATAACCTTTTTATTTATTTTTAATTGAACCCCTTATCGCTTTTAAAAAAATATTGGATTACGTTTTAAATTATTAATTATCAATCAATCAAGTTTGCAATATAATAATAGAAATTATTCCATTATAAATCCTAACGAGCATGATGATATCACATGTTAGTGACATTGACTTCACTTAATAAATTTGAAGTGGGACGAAGGACTAAAATAGTAGATGGTTTGAAACATAAATGACAAAAATTTTAAAAAAGAATGCTAGGAAATCAAATTGAAAAATGAAAATATAACAATAAATTGCCTTTTTTTTTTTTTTTATCCTCTTCCCATGAGGGTCAACATCTTTGAAGTGTGGCTTCCTCGGACCTACGATGGTGTGAATCTGACTGGAAGGTGATGCCAGTAAAATTTGAGCCCTACTATACCCTCGAACTGATAAATACACTATTTGTACTTTTGGTGCTGCAAAACGTGTAATTAGAAGCCTAAAAATGAAGAAACAATTGCATATTACATTATGCAACTAGACGCTCAAATAGAATAATATTTACTTAGATATAAAAAGTTAATATATACGGGTGCAAGTCTATAAAGAAAGAATAAACACAAAATATTTTCTAGTAGTGAGTGTTAGGGGTAGGAATAGATCAAACAACTTTCAAGGGCCGATGGTCTAGCCTAGCTTGCCTGAAAAATGATACCAGGCTCAGGCCCATTTAGGAGCTTGTTTATCTTAATAGACCAGGCATAAGCTCACTTCAAAACCTAATAAGTCTAGTAAGCTGTCTGTTAAGGTTCTGTACATATAGACATTATATATAAGTTAACAAAAACATCAAATTTAGGATTCAAACCCCACCATTCACATTATAGATGAGCCAAGTTTACCAACAATCCAACACGCACTTGTGTTCCATTATTACAAAAGTTTTAACTTTATATGTTTATTTTTTCCTTTAAAAGTCAAAATTTGAAAACCCTAAATCATGCTTCCTTTTATACATAATAGCTGCCGCTCACTTTCATCTCTCTTTGAAAAAAAGCTCACCCTCAGTCTTTGAACAAACAATCAATCCCTTCCTATCCCTTCCTCATTTACTCTTCTTGCAATCATCTATCTCTCACAACTTAATTATCTCTTCATCCAACTATTGCTCATTTTCAACTGCCACTCATCATGACGCTTGCAGAGTCGTGGTGCAAGGTCGCTCACTGAAACCACATCGAGAGCCTCATCAGAGCCACGCCATACCACCTTGTAGAAGAAGGCACATAGTTGCCACCTCACCATCACTCTCTTCATTTCCATTCTCTTTCATATCACCAGTTTTTTTTCTTTGGTTTTGATTTTTCATTAACAAGGTTATTTACTATTTGAAGCATCTGGATTTTAACCTGAAAAATCAGACCAAGCCTATACGTCTTTAGATGCTCTTTATCCTTCAGAGAAAGAAATTACATATTATTTACTTTTCAAATGTTCATTCTCACACATTCAAATGGTTTTGGAAAAGATTTATCATATAATATTATGAAAAAGAAAATTTGAAATGTGAATTTTACATGCTATATAAGTAGACTTCATGCTAGGTCAGGCTTTTTAACAAGTTAGGCTCAGGTCAAAGAGATTTAACTCAAACAGGCCCCAGAGAAAAGCCTGGCATGATTTGTTCAAGCCCTAATGAGTGTCTATAAGGTTTTGTGTCTTTCTTCGAATAAGTGTCTATTTGTAATTATGCATTGCGCATTCCCTTATAGCCACTCAAATGACTTGGTCAATGTACATTTAATCGTGGTCCTAGTTGAGCTCTTATCTTTAATTTTTGATCTAGTACTAATTAAGTGTTTGATCCAACCTAATTTATCTAATCACTTAAACTTTTGTATACATGTGTTGTAGTGAAAAGGAATAATTTTAATAGATTGTATATAGAATTATATTTTATATTGTCATATAATCATATACTACTATATATGTGTCTTTTAAGATATTGATTGTAAAACACTTTTATTAATATGATAATACATGATTAAATATTTACATAAATTTTTTTTTATAATGACCATGCATCAAAATTATTATTTATTTTAAAAATTCAAATACCTTAATTTTTGTTACAAAATCATTTTAGTTGGTTTTAATGTCACAAATAAAATCCACTCACATAAAGGGAAGCTAATTATGTCATGCGAAGTTAAAAATGATATGATCTTGTGTAGGTTTTCACTATTGATCAAATATATGAAATAAAAAAGACTAAATTATGAGAAATATACGCATGAATAGAGCTGCTATACATGTAAAATTTTCATTATCTTCAATCACTTGTTTATAGTTTAACACAAAAAAAGTGGTTAATAAGAACACCCACTTTATTATCATTTGATGTGATAGTGATTCTCATTTATTCTTATTATTCATTATATCAAATGATTATAAAGTGAATATCTCAATACACTTATTTTTGATGTTAGGATAACATTACACATATTTTTAAAAAACTATTTATATTCATTTTTACTCCTTCTGGGAAAAAGTTTAGAAATATAAGGGGGAGTGAGGGAAAAAGTTCCCAGCCCCTGTGGCACAAAGTTGATTGCTAATACTACTATACCTCTATTCCTAATTAGCTCAAACGGCATAATGATGTCTAAATCCAAGACGTAATGATGAATAGAGAGAGTAAAAGAGGCGTAAATTTTTCATCTTAAAAAAAGTATTAAATATTCTCCAAAAGTTCATTTGTTTTTCCTCACAATTCCTGCATTTTGAAGACAACCCGTCTATCTACGGATTCAAGGAGCCCAACATCATCCACTGAGTGATCCTCATCATCAATGCAAATATTCAAATCCAAAGACACACAAGGGCTTGTGTCCCCCAAATTAGTAATATTATCGTCCTTCTCTTCTTCTTGAGAACCTTCACGCGATTTTTGCTTGGTACAAGAAGGAGAGCAACATCTTGACCTTGAACTGAAACTCTCGCAGCTCAGAATGATGATGGCATCGCATAGAGCAACTTCTTCACCGTTTGAATCTATCACTCTTCCTCTTTCAATAGCCCTTTTGAAACCCATGTGAGAAAAATAATCTGCTTGCTCTATGTCTTCAACAAGAAACACCCTATGAGGGTTACACGAAACTGCATCCGCAAATCTGTTAATGTAACTGCAACTTGGTTCGTCTCTTGACCTCTTGTTTCTGAAGTCCTCAGTTGACGAATCTGCTGGTCTTGATGATGAGAAACTGCTCAGTGCTATTGAGACGAGGTTGCTCTCGCACCCGAAAACAAGCCTCGCCAATTCTCTGGCTATTTTCTCTTTAGCATCGATATCAACACCTTGGAAAAACAACCATGATTCTTGTTTCGACTCATTACTATTACTTCTCACCTTATTCCCTTTTCTTCTTAGCATGCCACATCGGCATTGTAAAACGGTGCTCACAATTTCCGGTATTATGTCTTTTTGCCACGGGACTTTCTCTTCCAAAGCGTTGCACAGTGTTTTCATGTTCTCTGAATTGAGCTCTTTGAACCTGCTCGCGTACTCGGCTTCCATGGCGTCGCTAGAATAAGTGGAGTTACGGTTGGAACTAGGATTCGATGGTGAGAAGAATGGTTCGTTAGTATCCTTATTACTTTCGGGGAGGTATATTCTCAAAGTGGGTTCGTTATTGGGCTTTCTACCACTTTCAGAGATCCAGACATGGTGGTGGTGGTGGTGGCCCCTCTGTGAGTGGTTAGCTTCAATCACTGACCTCTCATGGTGCAAATTAGGGTGTTGTTGGTGCCCATGCGAGAAGCCTGAAGTAGATGAAGAAGGTGACACATAGGAGAACGTGAGGGCTTTCTCAGAAGGATAGGGTTGTTGTTGGACTGAACTACACACAGAGTTCCACTTTTGGCAAAGGTCTCCCACTTGGACACAGTTTTGCTTCTGGTAAAATATATACAGGGAAAGTTAATTTTCATCTCATAAGATTGTACTATTACTGTATAGTAATATTGCACAATTAAAAAGATAGAAACTATAACAGTGAAATGTAATAAAGTAATATGACATGCTTTTAAGCTTATTAATCATGTGATATAATTTTTGTAATTAAACTGTCTTCATTTATGACTAACATTTTTATTGTATATAAAAGCAATATAAAATATAATATCAAAGAGTAATGCTATACATTCAATAAAAATATCTATAAAATCTTTCATAAAAATTATGATAATTATCGGATGAAATAAGATAGTATGATTTATCATTTATCTAAAGATTAATAATTACATCACATCATTTTGGATACAAAATTCCGGATAAATATTTACTTATTTAGTATTTTCATATATCAAAATGTAATATTATATATATCTTCAGTTCAACTTAGAAGTTTGGGTTTGATAATTAAGACCTGGTCATTGGTGGCAGCTCCTTTGCGCTCATTTTTGCACTGTTGGAGCCACGTAGGAAGGCTTGACCCGGAGGAATCACTGTTGCAGGTGTTACCCTGCATGCTTCCAACTTGGGTCTCAAACTTGGCCGTGGGCTCAGCCAAGGAAGCTGGTTGCTTCTGATCGCTCTCCCTTCCTTCAAGTAACAGCCAGCTAGTTCCATTGTGATCAGCTTTCTTGCTGGTGGATTGGTCTTCCGAACCACTGAGAAGAAAGAGAGTCAAATTTCAGATAATGGTGATAATAATAAGATTATATTAATTAGTGACTCATTTTATCTTCATTTTTCTCTGTTGTTTTTCCTTCACACAGATACAAAAACTACTTGAGAAACAAAGAGGAAAGGAAAGAAAAAAGTTCCCCCTGTTTTGTATAGTAGTATTCACAGTTATCTCGTTTATACAACTCAAATTTCCCTTTTTAAAGTTTTAGCCTTTAAGAGTGAAATTAAAGAACATTTCATTATGTTTCCTTTTTCATTTTATTTTCTCATGCTCATTTTCAACCAGTTAATTTTTCATCTGAATAAGTAGCTCTGGACTTGAAAATGGAATGTAAAGAATGAATCAAAGCCAAACACAATGATATCCAACTTTACCAAATAACTTTACCTGTCAGTTACGAGACTCAAACGCAATGTTCCTGCAGGGATAGTAATCGGATGAAGACCCCAAAGAGCCTCCAGTGATGGATGGCCATTTTTGCATCTCATGTAATCCCTGAAAGTGGCAATACCCATAATCCAAAATCTTCCACACTCTCCAACCCCACTCAAAAGCTTCCCAATCTCCATCAACATGTGATCCACGGGACAGTAGTACGCTCCCCCATGCTGGCTAGAACGGCCTCTATACTCAAATACCCATCTAAGATCTCCCAAATACAAAACATAGCCTGTACTATTGGAACTTGTCTGCGCAAGGATCCTAAGCTCTTCAACCTTTTGCTCAACCTCTACTCTAGAGACATGACTAAAACCAGAAAGAGAAAGGGGCACAAACTTGACACCCTTCAAAGACTCACCCACATCTCCTTTATCAACCTTATCCATCACCCCTCTAACTACACCTTCAAGACTAGCTAGACTCTCCCCAACAATCACAGTGTTTTTCCTTCTTTTCTTCCCAAAATTATCTATGACACTAGCCACATCCTCTTCCCTAATCGGATCAGACGCCAATGTTTTTGGTGCGCTGTCTCTGGTTAGATTGTTGTTTTCCTTTGATTTGTTACTCACAGAAGAAGGGTTGTTGTTGTTCTGAGCACATATTTCAAGAGACACGGCTTGTTCAACATTGCTTTTGACTTGGGTGCTGGAGAACCCAGCTTCTCTCATGACTCTACTAACGCTGGGATCATCCAAAATCGAAATCACAAGCTGCTCAAGCTCTATCTTCACTGCCAACAGTGGCTGCTGCTGGTTCTCAATGGATCCACGGCGCTGGTGAGCCTGAGCGCGCTTGAACGCAGCAACCAAGGCGTTGGAGATTGAAGGACACTGAGAGTGATGACTATGAGTTCCCAACATGGCGCTAGAGGATGATGATGATGCTGGCAAGCGATTGAGCGCAACGTTGAAGCAAAGCTCCAAGGCCTTGCACTGAAGTGGGTGAGAATTGGATTGGAGACAAGCCCTTCTCAGCAACCCGTTTGTGATTGAAAGCATGGTGTTAGCCACGTGAAGTGGTGTCACTTGAGCATGGCCGCGACGCTTGGCGAGTGTCACTGCTTGCTTCACTATGCTTGCAGCCTCTGATGTTAGGCCTTGCTGCACAGTGCAGCTTCCTGTCCTCATCTTCAATTCGCGTGCCCTTCAAATGTTTTTGTTTCTATTTGCTATGACAACAGTGAAAGGAGGCTACAAATTAAAGGTGAGATCGAGGGAGAGTAGTTTGTATCCTAACATGGAAGAAAGAATAGCGATGAGGAGTTTGCTGGATAGTGAAAAAGATCTATGATATATAGAGGGACAATTAATTAATTGTTGGTTGGTATCTGATATTTGTGGGTTAGCATCCAGGCAAGTTTCTAGGCCTCTATCCGCAGATAGTGTTAGGATATAAACGGATGTGTAGTTCCTTCCATGACTAGTTTTGTTCTGTGACTTGTCTCTAGGATATGAATGAATATGGAGGCAGTTTCGTGTAAAAGGCGAGGAGAGAGGGTGTGTGAAATTTATGGGAGGTGGATTGTGCTTTTCTTGTGGGTGAGGCAAAATTTCGGGTCCAAAGTCGATTTTGTTGTAGAGACTAGTGGATTGCATGTGCTGACTAGGAGGAGGACTAATGCATCACCAGTCTCAAAGGCAACTCCGGTTTCTCTCTCATTCTCTCTTTTTCAAAGAGGCATATATGTCATTATATACCTAATTTTGTAACAGTATTAAAGTTTCACTTCCTTTTTGGAAAAAAACAAAAAATCAAAGTTTAAGTTGTGGAGAAATGTGATAAAAGGTCCAAATATTGTCTGAGTTTACTAAGTATTTGTAAAAGAATAATGCTACTTATCCAGGAAAATATGTATAAATTTTTTATAGAAATTATAGTAATTATTGTTAGATAAAATAAAGTAATAAAATTTATCAAATAAGATTAATAATTATGCTATTTTATTGTGGATATAAAATTTTAGATAAGTTTTTTTGTTGTCTAGCATTTTTTCTGTAAAATAACTTACAAACCACCTAGTTATTTAACTTTTATGCTTAATATAACTATATATGTTTTATAAAGAGAGAACTTAAGTCACTAAAAGTATTACTATTCAATTTAGAAGAATGATATTTATATTCAAAATTTAAGCTCATTTTAGACTCACAAACGAAATGACGATGGATATAAAGATGGTGAACCATATTATTTTTTATCTTTGTATCCAGTCACTTTTGTACTACCTCTCTTTTGGTGAGTGTCAAACAAGTCCAAATTTTAAGTATGAATATAATTTCTGTTTAATTTAACACTGGTTCTTGTGGGGCGGTGTATGCATTCAAACTCCTTAGTATGGTCTTCAATTTTCCAATAGTACTGCAATCAAGTGGAGCGCTAGAAGCGGAAGAGGATCAACACAGCCTTTAAAAAAAACAACAGAAAAGCAGAAATATAGGAAAAGGATGACGCATTGGCGCTCCTTCTCTGATGTTCCTAAGCAGAGAGAGAAGATACATAGGAGAGGAAACATCTTTTTCATGAGACCATATATCCGCCAAAACCGAGGACCTGAAAAGAGAATGGGGTCTATGCTCTTAGAATAGCATTATGATATTCTATATATGTGGGTGAAGGAATCGGGAACTGTGTACGATTTTCTTCGGGATGCAAAGACACAAGGGAATAAAGCATTTAGTCCCTTATTTTTATGGAAAAACATTCGAATGCAGAACTAATTTGGACGCTTTTGAACACATCAACCATTGCATGGGGATTAAGACCAACATTCTCTTCTCGGCCAGTATGCCACATTCCCACATTCTTTCTCTTTCCTCCATTTATTTCAAAAAGTCACAACTTCTTTTCCACCCTAGTAGTTCATGCTCATTCGAAAGAATACTAATATGTTACAGCTAGAGACATTTATCGATAAAAACATTTGGAAATTCTCAAGCCATGTCAAACGAGCCTTTCAGATTGCAGCCAAATTTTAAAAGTTTTAAATCCCTCCATCATTCTTGTCTTTGGTTGTTGAATTAAGGCTCCAATGAATTATGCAAAATCGATGTGATGACTACATTCGAGTCCCACATTATTTAAGGATAAGGGATAGATAATTTTTATAAGAGTTTAGGCAAGATGGTGTTCGAGCAATAGGATGCAAATTTTGCCAAAATTTATTGCTGGTGGATTTGTTTGTAAATATCTATAAAAAATATTCATCGATTCTTTAAATTTATCTGATTATGTATCAGTAAAAGTTATGTGAATTTGCCCGAATGATTGATCTTACATCACGCTTGCTCCTAATTCTTAATTTTTCTCCAACCCAAAAAAGTCATATTAGAGGACAAAAATAAAATGTCTTCAAATTATGTTCTCTTTCATATTCCACCAATCACTAGTTAATAACACTTGAAATATAAGTAATATCTATTTAAAAATTATTTTGAAATTTTAAATACTATTAAATGTTTATCTTCTACGTAACAAAAAGTGAATGATGGACAAAGTATGAGACATGATTTGGGAGGAATTTTCATCTCTTATTAGAACCATAGTAATTAGTTTAATTAAGGTCAAAATCTACCATGCCTAACAATATCACTCGTCTACCTATGAATCTGAAAGTTAATTATGGTTCAGTCTAAAAAATAAATTAATGGTTAGATCACTTTGGGCCCATTTGAACTTGGTTGAGTCGGTCGTTTTGTTAACCAAATTGACTATTAATTATCTTCATTAAAATGCCGTTTTTCAGAATAACCAAGCGTAAAGAGCACATAGGCGGTGAATTGAGTTGCTGAAAATGAAAGTCGCCAAAAACCGATGGAATGCTCTAGAAACCAATTCACTTAAGTGAGTCAGAGGAGAGTGGAATGAGTGGAATTTCGTGTGTAGGGGTTAAATCTGCAAATCTATGAATGAACGCCAAAAGTGAAGGCAGTTCTTTAGGTCCCTACCGACTATGGAGTGCAAAAGCATGGGGAGTGAATGGGCCGAGATTAGATGCCCTAGGAGTCCATGCCGTAAACGTTGAGCACTTATTTTTACACATCTTGTAAATGCTTTTATTAATTTTACATCACGATATTTAATATATATATATATATATATATATATATATATATATATATATATATATATATATATATATATATATATATATATATATATATATCCATTTGTGTGTGTGCACAAGCGTGCATGCGGCTTTTGATTTAGTTACTGCATTTTAAGAATCAAGCATTTTTAATAGTGTGACAATAGATAATTAGATGAGTATATGGAAATCTTTCGCGTTTACATTACATCAAAATCAAATCTTTTATATTATTAGATGTAAATAATTATCCAATTTAATCAATCAATTTAATAGTTGAACTAGTTGAATCTAAATATATTCTAACCGAAAGAGTCATCTCAGCTCTTTGTTCAATTCAACTTTATCTAGAAGTGATTCAACTGGAATGTTTGTTTGGCTTATACAGGGATATTTCCAATCAAATCTAATCTAAACAGGCTATTATCATTATGATTGTGGGTTCAATTGGTGAAAGTTGGATAAGCATAAGAACCCGAAAGCACGGATGGAAGTTTCTGCGCGTGTGCGGTCGAGTTCACATAATCTCTTTTGAATTAATATATATAATTGTTAATCCTAACGTGTTTGACTTACTACTCTGAGATGCGTTTAACAGACTCCGATTTATGGAGATTATTTTGGAATGGAAGGACCACAAGCTCTGAATTGATCCTAATTTGTGAACATACGAGAATCTATGCGCTTAATCAGTGGTTCAGTACTATTGGAACATTTATTATGCATCATCAACAGAGAACAAAACCTAATTAATTTGAGCTTTTCACGATCCATACCCTCAGCCAAATATCATTGGCACATAAAATACTAGAGTAATTTATGCATCTTATTCTTGTAAGTTGTGATGTTTTATTTTTCATGAACATTTAAAGCTTTGGTTGAATAAAAAAAACTCAGCCCAATGAAGAGTTAGGCGTGTTTTCAGACTCACCACGTATGAAAAGAAGATCGATCAGGTTTTTTCAATTGTGATTTAGGTAGTATATATTTGTATCAACAAGAGCATACTTCTATCTGAATAATAATCTATCTTTCATAATTTGATTAAAAGCAAGTTATCCAAGTTGGATTAAAGTTTTTTTCACGAGTTCCTATGATTTAGATTTCAACAGTTCTGGTTCCACAGTCCAAAATCCAAATATCTAGCAATGAAAAATAGTGACTTGAGCAGCAAACATTTAGGGTTTGTTTGGTTTAGCTTCAGTTTTAGAATTTTAAAAGAAATGTGAAACTAGAAATGAAACTGAAAACTAAAATTTACAATTTTAAAATTTTCAGTATTTCCTTCACAAAATGTAAAACTGAAAACTGAAAATAAAAATTGAAAACTGAAACTAAACAAACATAACTTAATTACACAAGAGGCACCAGAGTGGGTGTGTGGTGTTAGTTTGTGTATATATCTATGATAGATATATAGCTTGCCCGTTTTAGATTCGGGCCGGGGTCTAAATTTTCTAGTGTTCAACATTGCCTTTGCATAGAAAGCAGAGAAGGCACATATAGCACCCACTCAGTCTAGGTGTTAACGATAAAGGAAGCATGGAAATTACATAAAGAGATCAGAGCATATTTTCGAACACAGATATCTGACTTTAATTCCTCAATCATCCAGGCCCCCTTTTACTTGTTATAAACATTGACTCATCACCCATGACGTATCATTAATGTGTGTGCATCAGTCTTGTTATAATTTCAGTCACAATATGACATCTTGAATTGAAAGCAATTAACCAAAACATGCCAATGCAAGGAACATCACAAGAAAGAAAGGAAAAAGGGGAGAATGATATAACAATCATAGATGATGAAAGTGTAAGCAATATAATGGATAAATCAGCTGACGAGCACTCAAGTGACAGAAACAGTACGAATCCCCTCAAATGGCCATGGGATTGTCTTCTTTATGGGGAACCCAGAAGGTATCTATATATGAACATTTCAGTGACTTCACATGATAATTTATATTTATACTAATATTTGCACAAGAAGGGTGCTCACATACGTACTTTTCTTTTTCTAGTTTCTTCACACGTATCATTATTTCTCTCAATTTTATTTATTTTTTTTTGATCACTTTCGCGGCTCACATAAGATTGTATGAACTGTGGCATGGCATTTTGACAAAAGCAGGATGTAGCGTCTTTGTATGGGGATCTTTCACATGATTGGCTGCAATGAAATTAAATTATTAATTTTGTACAGAAGACAAATGTTTTTGAACTTATATGGATCAATATTGTTATATATATACTGTATAGTGTGTACTTATAAATTGAGCTTAACCTTATTAACCCTTTCTGGTTTTTTGTTCCGTGTTCGTATGCCTGATCAATGTCTAATTGCATTACATGTGACTGGCACGAGACCACAAATATGCCAGTTTGCATTGCATTAGGACCCAAAATGAGTCTGTTAATTAATACTTAATATCCAATAAGCAATTCAAATTAATCTAGCAATTGTTTATAATTCCCCTGAGGTTTCTGGCTAAGGTGAGTGATCAGCATGAGCACTGACCATAACTAGCTAGGTACACCAAGCTTCCAGTCAAAAAGTCTCTTATATCTTTTGTTGGCCTAAAAAGACTTACAAAGGGCATCAAATTGTTTGAACACAAAGCACTCAGCTATGCTAGCTAGAAAAGGAGCGTTTGAACTAGAGAGAGGAATAGACAGACTTACTTAAAACACAACCTAACCCCAGTACCCCACCAATATCGGTATAACTTCTGTTTTTAAAATATATATAAAGGATAGTAACTGTTCAAGAAAAGCCATCCTAACTGTTGATTGCTAAATCTTTGCTTAACACCATGAGATTATATTTGTGGCAAAGTGAAAGCTTTTCTCTCCTTTCACCATCAAACCCCTCTTTGAATTTTTTTTTTTTCCGTGCAAAATCAAACACATGTCATTAGAGCTCCAATATTAATATATGTCATCAGCTTTTCCCTAAAGTAAAGAGGCCATATCATAAAGCAACATTAAAAGTAAAATATGGCATTATCTACTCAAAAGGGACGGTCATTTATGCTTTTTGAGCTTCAAATGAGCATCTTTGTGCCTCTACGTGGCCATGTGGCTGAAAGCAATATGCAGAAGAGAGGGAAAAACGAAACTGAAGGCTTAACTGCGAGCAGAGAGAGAGGGATTAGTTAATAGTATTGGGCAGGGAGGAGGCAGCTTTACACTTTAAAGGCTAGAATGGGAGGAAAAAGTCGCTCTAATTTTGACATGACAGCCTTGTTAATGTAAAGGTGATGGGAATTACGTACCACACACTCACTCCTTTTGCCAAAAGTTTCTCATTATTTTAGTCTTAATAGCTGCAGTGCACTAAACAAACTTGTGTTTCATTAAAAACTTAGAAAGGCCAGCATCATTAGGGATAAAATGATTACTCTACCTCATGTACTCTGCGTGCAGCGCCAGAACAAAGCTAATCTAAGCATTTATAGCAGGCTATATATACATAAAATGAGGTTGTGGTGGGGGAGTCTGAAAGCGTTTAAGGCTTTCATTCACAGCAGAAAAACACAACAGCCTTACTGTCTGGCGACCAATATGACTCCACTGCCCTCCCATTTTGTTCTACAGAAGGTGCTGTAAATGCAATCAGAAAATTTAAATATATTTCTTGAGGATGCTTTTAAGTCCCCAAAAGGATAGTCTTTTTATCATCACTTCTCCTAGCATGACTGCCAATCAAATCTTACTCTAAATCTAGAGGCAATCTACTTTAATTAATTTTTTAGATCCATATTGACTTCAGTCCCTGAGCCATTAGAGTGGTACCATTAGGCCAAATTTAACTAAAAGTTCATAGGTATCTGAACAACCTCCTTATTGAAGACTCCTTTAGTAGTCATGAAAGAGCGGTTTCATTATGCTTTAATGCCCTTAAAACTGCCGATTGGCAACTTCTGTAAGAACTCATCTCTAGAGTTAGACAAAACATGTTCTAACTTAATACAAACCTTTCAACACTCTTTCGTACCCTACAATCGGTGAGTTTTGTTGATAGCTTGCCGATCGGAAATTATCTTGTCTTAAACAACTTCTTATTGTGTTACCAATCATGAGGAGATGTTTCAAAAGGTTTTAGTTCCATGTTGCTTGGAACAAAAGCTTTCAAAATGTCCAATGTTTATATATCAAACTTACTTTTGAGAGGTTTTTTTTGGGCGTCAGGACAGGGGGATATTGGGGGACACGGGAGGGACCATTTTTTTATTTATTTTTTTTGGGTCGGGGGGATTGAAATACTAGTGTGGAGCACTACAGGCTCACAAATACACCACTTTGCAAGTGTCTTCCGCACATAAGCTTTGATGAAAGCCTACGAAGATAGCGGACTTGAACCCACGATGAGTTGGGCTATCGGTTTGCTCCCACTATGGGCAACATAATAAGCAACTCCAACTTTGTATTTATTCCTAGATTTATCTTGCTCACTTTACATTGGTTAGTACTTAGTAAAATTGTTTAATAGTAAAATTAATCAGCCTTGAAGTAATAATTCTAACCACCATTTAGAACTTTTAACTGTTTTTCGCTTTAGTTTCAAGTAATCATTCTAACCAAACAAGAAACAGAATAAGAAAAAGACTACTGAGCTTTTTGAGAACTATTACACCTCTGAAGAATTAAGGATCAAAACTAAAGCGAGCATACATGGTAAAGTAAAGACTTCCAAAAGTTCCTCCCAAGAATTCATGCAGAATTAAGGACCTATAGAACTATAGAAATTGTTAATTGTAAGTATCACAAATAAACACATTTCTATATGAAATTCAATTTAGATACGGCAGAAACATCTAATAGGCTATATGTCAAACCAAGTCCAAGTCACACCATACTACATGTCAACGTTAGTTATCACATGCTTGACAAGTTCCCTGGCAAGCAATAACAGTATATATATAAACAACTACCTCCACTAATAATAATGATAATAATATGTAAAGCCATAATCTTATTCACTTCATAGAAGATAACCTGGATAATTTTGAGTTAACCTACACTTATCGTCGCAGCTGTCATCATCTCTGCTTCCAGCGAGCCCAAGATCATAATGAAGTAGTGGAACAAGTATGCGCATCTAATCTCTGCTTAGTAATTTCATTCAGAATCATTCATTGAGCAACTTCACAAATCACAAGCTTTTCATTTGGGAAACTTCACAGCATGTAGCATCATAAGGATTGGAATTTGGAAAAAGTGATTCTATGAAAACCAACCAAGAAAGGACAAGATCACAACTATTATGCTGACATTATTGATATATTAAAATAATCATACCTGAATCATAAAAACATATTAAAGATAAGGTCGGACCTGGGAAAAACAAAAATGAATGCAATTTCTGACTTACAATTAGCCCCATCGATGGAGCAATCAAAGTTATAACTACTTCAACTGCAGGAGTGGAGCTTTGTTTCTCTATTAGAAACGAATTTTCAAACACTCCACTTGCTACTGGTGTTAGCTATATATCTATAATGTCAGAATTCCAAAATGCAGTTTTGTACCAGAATCTGCTAAGGTTATGTAGGTTTAGATAATAAAAAAAAAACAAGATGCAACTCACTCAAATAAGTTAGCTAAAGAAGGAGGGCCGGGGAGCACATAACAGAGCTCTCAGATATAGTCATAAGATTCATAACAAACTAGCATCTATCTGGTTTTGCAATACCAAGATTAATCAATGAACATCGAAAGTCAAGAACTAAGACATTAACCAGCAACACTTTGGCCATTAACATTACTTTCAATCTGGTGAATTCAATCATCAACCATCGTTTTTATAGAAATTAAAAAGAAATATTATTAGAAGGAAAAGAGAGAACCCACAACATGAAAGAGGACAAGGAATTCTAATCAGAAAAAAGATGACACGAGGTCTAAAATGCAGCAAAGCTTTCCAACTTCTATACAAGCCTGAAAGTTAGAACATAACACCAAGAGAGGCCACATACACAATACTATCCAATAACAAGTTGTGGCCCATTGAAACACATTTGAAAAATAAGAACATTCCTCTCCAACCGATTGCACCAATTTTCTCGGATCAATTAGAGAAATGCCATGTTCGGCATCAAGGAGCATGTGACCAGAGTTATTTATAAGCAAATGTCAATTAGTTAGTTTGTTAGGATAGTTAGTTAACTTAAGCAGAGTTTGATTCTTACTCCAGATCGTATATCAACCTCTTTGCCTTTAAATTAGTGAACATGTAATTTGTACAAGCACTATTACTTGATACCACGTCATGAAACCATCTCTCAACCAAAAATTAAAGCTAATGGGTAAAGGTACTTGAATAGTTTTATATTCTGAGATGTAAACCTTAAGAAGGCAAAGTGTTTCTTACTTTCTTTGTTTACTTAACCACTAATTCCTCTTAATTTTTCTGTATTTGGAAGGAATTGTTTATCAAAGAAAGAACGAGAGAAATATGTAAAAATAAAATATGAAAATTAGTAAGAAAATTTTCCACAATTCCAATATTCCTGAGCAGCGAAAAGAACAAGGAAAGAAAAGAATGGTATACAGCACCTATAAACAGGGTAAATCATTAAATACATAACAAATGTTGAGGGTGGTGAGATGGAGAGAAGAAGGGATCATAAAATCACAACAATAGAATAGACACATTGTATGCTAGAACTAGGCTTCACCTTCTGCAATCGAATTTCTAGTGATGTGAAAATTAAGACCATTGCTAAAACACCAATCCAAAACAAGCAAAGATAAAACTGCAATTTGGAATACTACTAATAGTTCTTAGAGTTAATACTGTGTTTTACTAAATGAATATTTCGCGTAGATAAAAATAAAAAGCAGGTGAAACTTAGAAAACTAGTAGTTTTGCTATCAAGTAATAGTGATCGTACATGTTCAGTATCTTAATTAGATACAATTGTTTTTTAGTATCTGTTTTTAGCGATCATTAGTGTACAAACAAATTCTTCCAGTACTTGATGTTCCAATTTCCATGAAGAAAACACATATAGAATCAGAAGAATGAAAATTCGTCATGAGGAATTCATACTAAGAAAATGACAAAAAAGGTATGATACAAAAATATGACGCACCAAAAATCATTTTCCATTACTGTCTAATTTGTTTTACCCTTATATGTTTTCTTTATGTATTTCTAAATACAAGTAATTCAAATTTTAAATTCGTACATTTTTAAGACGTTTTTTGTTTTGAATTTATTGAAAACATTTAAAAATCCGTACTGGAGCTGGAAGCTTGATTTCAACTGAGTTGAAGACTTGAACCTAACTACTAGTACAGGGTTATTTAAGTTTGGTTCATTTTATTACGTCGATCACATTGAAACAGAGCTTACTGGAGCTGGAAGCTTCAATAATATATCATACTGAAACTTTAAATAATAGAGTACATAATATGAGTGAAATTATCAAAGCTAAAATACGAGTGATTTGAATATGATTGGAAGTTTACCAGATCTGGCAGCTGAGTAATGGGAAAGCACCGTCTTTTGCGTTAGGCATAAACTGTGGCTGGTGTTCAACTAGTACAGTCGCACAGGATTGGATTGAAATGAAATCCAAGAAGCACGACAACAAGATGAACCGAACTAGATTCTCATCAATTATAGCATGTTGGGCCGGGACAAGAGAACAAAAGGCACACTCTCTCACAGGCACATGCTAAGTAAACCAGACCAAAGTAAAGCAGCTCCTCTTCTCTTCTCTTCTCTTTCATTTGACCGTCCTTTTTCAGAGGAACTTTGACTCTTCCTAGATCTGTTTGTATTTTTCGTATTATCCTCTTTAGTTTTCAGGGGCAGTTAGATTATTAAGAAGTGGAGCTTACTCCATTCATCATTTCTTCATGAACCTTTAACTCCCCTGGCTGGCTCCACCCGAACTCACGGTTTGGTCATTGTTACAATCGTACGGCAACACATACATACATACATACGTGCATTTATTAATCCCCATCGTTTATTCCAAGCCTGTAGGTGAAGTAGCTTTAGCAAGGAATTGTCAACGCAACAGCTAGTGAGACATGTGCAACTGGAGATAATAATGAATACCAATGGATTCACACATCGTTTATTCATCATGTAGCCGTGTAGGGAACTCTCGTCCCCTGAATTTCCGACCCTAACATAGCCATGTCCTCTTTTGTCGGTCGATCTGTTTTTATGGGAATTAATTTCGGGTTTAGTTACTGCCAATGATAGAATCAAATTATACTAGTACTATTTATGCTAGACAAAATTTTAGTTACTGCCAATGATAGAATCAAATTATACTAGTACTACTTATGATAGTCAAAATTTTATACACATGGTTGTGGTTTTATATGGACCATTATCTCTCCCATTTTTTTTAGGATTTAATTATAATGTAATAACAGCGTAAAACATTTGTTATATATTTATTCAATCATATAATGACGATACATCAATAAATATGGTTATGTTGATAAGATGGCTTGATAGCTTTTCAAAGCCAATGGACAAAAGTCTAATATCCTTTTCAGTTCAGCACATGGAAATGCCAAAGTTTTCTTTCAGTGCAATAGTGAACATTAAAAAGGAGAAGTTATCAAATTATGCAGGTGAAAGCATGTGGCACAGAAAAGTTAACAGCAAATGTGGTTGAAATTATTGCTCAAACGACTCTATAAATAGAGCTTCAATTGCAACACTTGAGCATCGGATCAACAACGGAGAAAAACCAAATCATCTCCTCACTTTAGTGTAATAGAGTATAATTATTTATTAGAGTTCTTCTCTTTTGTGAGTTGAGAACATATGAGAAAATATTATAAGATATTGGTATATTTGGGATTTAGGTTAAGTGGAGTGTATCCACTTTTTGTATCTCCATCATATTTCCATAGTAAAATATTTGGTTGTCGCCTTTACTTTGTGGACGTAGCTTAAACCACGTAAATTTGGTGTCATTTAATTTTACGCTTTTACATATTTATTTTGCGACTTATTTTTGCCTTTTGTGCCGCCATTTCACAACAAACTGTATAGAGCTCTTATAAGTTCTGCTAATTTGTTTAAAATGTCTATAGCAAAATTTGATATTCAACGTTTGATGGGCGCATTAATTTTGGAATGTAGAAGTTTCGTGTGATGACTGTCTTGTGAGCAAGATGTAAAAATATTACTTTCTGGCAAGAACAAGACAATGAAAGATTCTAAATGGGAAGATGCCAACCAAAAGGCTCTTTCTATTATTCAGTTCATTAGAAAGAGGTCTTTCAAACAACGGATCGTTGTGGACCAAGTTGAAGTCATTATATGACTAAGACGGTGGCTAAGCAACTTCTACATGCTTGGCAGAAGGGATATTAATCGGTCTCATATAGCCTAGTTCACATCAATCGTCAGGATTTGAAAAATATGGACGACATTTTGAGCAACGGGCAATGATGTTGCTTTGTTCCTTACCTTCTTCCTACAAGCACTTTCGTGAAAATGCTCATATATAGTCGTGAAAGCCTCGAAATTGATGAAGTTAAATCTACACTTTTAAGTTGTGACAAAATAAGCACGATATTGGCGATCATGATGAAGCTGCATCTGGCCTATTTGTTAGAGAGAGGTCAAAAGAGATTGGATCAAGTAGTAGCAAAGGAAGATCTATGTGATGTACAGGGTAGTCAGGTTCTATATAGCCTAGGAGTTTCAGAGAATGTCTGAATTTGGCTTAGGATCCTACATCATTGGAGGCCTATATGATAAAACCATATTCTTGGAATTAAAAGTCCCGGTAATGGTTCCTAGAGGGAGTTGAAGAGTGATTTTTAATGAATTTTATCAAACCTTTAAGTGTTTCATTTTTAGCCACAAGTTTAGAAAATCTCAAAAGAATTTAAACTAAAACCCAAATTTTGGAAGTTGGGATTTTAATTTTTTAGATATTTTATTTGAATCCAAATAGGGGGTATTTCCTTATTTACATTTATGTTTTAAAGTTAATGGGAAGTAAAATAAATGATTAACTTAAAATTAATAAATGTAAATTAGTGAACCTCCTGGAGCCGCCCAGTCATGGGGAAGGAAAAGAGAAATGCCCAGGCGGTCAGAGAGTTGAGACCGCCCAGGCGGTCATTCACCGCCCAGGCGGTAAAGTTATAAAAGCGTGTTGAGGCTCAGAGAACTTCTTCTTCATCAATTTTCTTTCTCTCTCAAATCCATCATTTCCAAGCTTCAAGGTGAGTATATGCTGTTAGATTATGTCTTTATTTCTTCATAATCTTGGATTTGGACCGATCATTTCTTTCATTGTTATCAAGTGAGGGCAATTTTGTTAGAATAAGATAGACCCCTAGAGATTATTAGAGTTTAATCTAGAGTTATAATTGTTCTATGGGTTGGTGCCATTTAAGTCTCCGCCCACAAGCTCAGTGGTTTACCTATGATCCTTATGTTGATCATTATAGTTAATTTCAGTAAATTATGATATGACCATATGATATTAGAAATGAAAGCATGAAATATATGTTTTTTGAAAACTCATGGGACCATTATTGTTAAAGTAATTTTTATTAAAGAGCTTGAGTATGAATATGATTATATTTAGAGATTTATAAAATATTGTAATGATTGTATGAATTTAGAATTTATTGATTTTATATACTAGAGCTTGTGAACTATAGGATAGAAGACTTTGAGAAAAGATTTATTTTGGACGCTATAGACCTGTGTTAACGCAGTTATTTGTTAACCTTGTATAAAGTCGGCCGAAATGGGACTTAGTTAGGTGAGTTCAGAGTTTTTGTTATGTCACATGAATTGTGCATAACAGAGATAGAGTATTGTTATTTATATTTACAAAGAACATTAGTTTTTTTTTGTTATATTGTTTACATAGATGAATATGATTTTAGAGATATTGTATTCACCAGTCTGATGATTATATATGATAATTTATTTTCTTGATTGTCCCATGAGCGGGTTATGGGTGAGCCTCTCCTAGTTTGATGAAACTCACCCATCTCCCTTCTTCCATTCGTTAAAAGTTTCTCCCCAACAGGAGAGATTCTCATTGGTGAGCTTCACTTAGTGAAGTTGCATGTGGTATTTTGTAAGAGATAGAGTGCTCCAGTGTATTGTAGGTCATTAAAATAATGCATGTTTTGTATTTTCAAGATTATGATTTGTATTGTTTATTTGGTATTGAGAGCAACTCAAATGTTTGTATTAAATATATATATATATATATATATATATATATGTATATATCTAGAGCTTGATTATGAAAGTATTTAAAACGATTTAATTTCCAAGGAGCTAGAGATTTATCAGAGACAAAATTATATTTTGGAACTATTTTATTAAATTAGGCATATAGAGGAGGCCACGAGGCTTATGGAATGGATTCCAATGAGTCTCGTACAATCTAGATCTAGTCTAGACATTGTAAGTACAAGTGTCAATATTGCAAGAAGGAAGAGCAGAGAATGTCCCTCAAAGACAAAAGGACAAAGATTAAAGTGATGCGGCAATGTGAAATCTCTCAGTATCAATTAGTTCAATTGGTGATACTTAGATGCTTGATTCTGGTTACTCCTACCACATGTGTCGAATCGGATTGATTTACAACTTTCCGATCAATAGATGGTGGCGTTGTCCTTATGGGAAATGATATGCCCTATAAGGTCATTGGCATCGGAACAATCCAAATCAAGATGCATGATGGAGTTGTGAGAACGTTGATCGATGTTCAGTATATACCAGATTTGAAGAAAAATCTTCTATCCTTGGGTTTCTTCAATTCTCAAGGTTATAAGTGTTCTATTGAAAGTGGAGTTTTAAAATCTCCAAAGGTGCTCTTATTGTGATAAAAGGCAAGTTGGTCAACGGTCTTTATTTATTTCAAGGAAATAAAGTTGTTTGGGCTTCAGTATCATTTTCATCTTATCCTGTTCAGAAACTACTTATTTGTGGCATACATGTCTAGGTCATATGAGTGAAGCTGGAATGTCAATTTTGAGCAAGCGTGGATTCCTGGGTGATCACAAAATTGGGAAGCTTAACTTTTGTGAACACTGTCTGGAGTAGACCAAAGTCAAGTTCAGCATGTCATCCATAGGACTAAGGGCACAGTGGATTACATCCACTCTGACTTGTGGGCCCTACACCTATTCCGTCAAAAGGTGATGCTAGATACCTATTGACGTTCATTGATGATTTCTCGAGGAAGGTATGGGTTTATTTTCTGAAACACAGAATGACGTATTCCATACTTCAAGAAATGGAAAGCGCTTATTGAAATGACAAGAAAATCAGTGTCTTGAATAGATAATAGTTTGGAGTTTTGTGGAGTCAGTGAAGTTCTGTGAAAATGAAGGCATAATAAGATATCATACTATGCGAAAGACTCCGCAACAAAATGGAGAGCAGAACGCATGACAAACTCTTTTGGAGAAGGCTTATTGTATGCTCTCTAATGCTGGTTTGTCTAAAGAATTTTGGGCTGAAGCTGTTAATATGGCTTGCTATTTGGTGAATCGATCTCTGTTAACTACAATTGATTTGAAAACTCCTATTGAGGTATGGTCTGTGCTCCTGTTGATTATTTGAATTTAGAATTTTTGGTTGTCCTGCATATGTTCAAATTGAAGGAAAGCTTCAACGAAGGGCACTAAAATGCATATTTCTCATATATCAAACTAGGGTGAAAAGTTATAGATTATGGTGCACAAAACTTAAGTCATCCAAATTCATAATCGCAGAGATGTAAAGTTCAATGAATCATCCATGCTTCATCAAAAAGGAAGTTGGCGATGGAGGAAAAGACTAAGATATTAGAAAACGGGTGGAGTTTGAAACTAAACCACCAAAGTAGATGCAAGAAGATGTCTGATAAGCCTATTCATGAAGAATAACAAGATATTGTTGATTAGATGCATTAAGCTTAAGCATTATAGCCTTACTAGAGACAAAGAAAGAGGAAAATAAACCACCAGAGGTATTATCATGCAGACATTGTCTCTTTTGCATTATGAGTGGCAGGATATGGAATCAGAAGATCCACCACATATCATGAGGCTATCTCAAGTGAAGAGTCTGCATAATAGATTCCTGATGAGTCAAAAGATAGAGTCTCTTTATAAGAATCAGACTTGGGAGTTGGTGAAACCACCTAGAGGACATAAAGTCATTGGCTGCAAATGGATCTTTACAAAAAAGGAAGGATCCCTAGAGTTCAACCTTTATACAAAGCTCGTTTAGTTGCAAAAGGTTTTAGCCAAAGGGAAGGAATATACTTCAATGAAATATTCTCTTCTTTGTGAGACATAGCTCTATTCGTATGTTGCTTGCTATGGTTGCACTTGACTTAGAACTTGACAGCTCGATGTCAAGACAACTTTTGTTCATGGTGAGCTTGAAGAACGGTCTCATGTAGCAACCAGAAGATTTCATTGTTCAAGACAAGGAGGATCATGTATGTCTCTTAAAGAAGTCATTGTATGGCTTAAAGCAATCTCCTCGCCGGTGGTATAAGAGATTTGATACTTTTTGTTAGGTGATGGTTACTCAAGGAGTGACTATTACTATTGTGTTTACCATAGGAAGCTCTCAGATAGTTCGTTTGTCTATTTGTTGCTCTATGTTGATGACATGCTCATTCCTGCTAAGAGTATGTCTGAGATAGAAGCTGAATGAGCAACTAAGTGGTGAATTTGAAATCAAAGACTTTGGTGCAGCTAAGAAAATTTTGAGCATGAAAATTCACAAGGATCGCGTCCTGGCAAATTATATTTGTCGAAGAAAAAGTATATTGAAAAAGTACTTGAGCGCTTTGGAATGTAAAATGCAAAGCCTATGAGTTCGTTGGTAACCCATTTCAAATTATAACTGCACATTTACCACAGTCCATTGAAGAGGAGGAACAGATGTCATATGTTCCCTATGCTAGTGTAGTTGGAAGCATAATGTATGCAATAGTATGCACTAAACAGATATTTCACATGTTGTTAGTGTTGTTAACGGATATATGGGGCATCCTGGCAAGATGCCTTGACAGTGAAATGGATACTTCGATATCTTTGAGGTATGACACATTGGCTTAGTATATGACAAGAGTTCTAACATGGTGATAGTGTTATTGGTTACGTTGGCTTCGCAGAATACATCTTCACGCTTTCGGGTAGTGCAATTAGTTGGAAAGTGACTTTAAGTCTACTATTGCACTATCCACCATAGGCTGAATACATGGCAGCAACTAAAGCGATGAAGGAAGCTATTTGGCTAAGAAGTTTGGTAGGCAATTTGGGCTTGGAGCAAGATGTTACAACTATCTATTGTGACAGTCAAAGTGTCATACATTTGACCAAAAATCAAATGTATCATGAAAGAACCAAACATATTGACATCAATATCATTTCATTTGGGAGATTATTTCTCAAGTTGCCATTGCAATGAAGAAAATTGGTACCTTAGATAATCCAACTGATATGTTGACAAAGTCAATCACTATTGCTAAGTTCAAGCATTGTTCGGATTGAGTTGGTACATATATGAGTTTGCCCTTATGGGTATATTGGAGAAGGCGACTTCAGAAATTCAAGATGGATGAAAACTCAAGCCAAGGAGAGATTTGTTGATAAGATGCCTTGATAGCTTTTCAAAGCTAATGGACAAAAGTCCAATATCCTTTTGTGCAGCACATGGAAAAGTTGGTGTAGCACATGGAAATGCCAAAGTCTTCTTTTGGTGTAACAGTGAACATTAAAAAGGAAAAGTTATCAAATTATGCAAGCGGAAGCATGTGGCACTGAAAAGTGAATAGTAAATATGGTTGAAATTATTACTCAAACGGCTCTATAAATAGAGCGTCAATTGCAACACTTGAGCATCAGATGACAACGGAGAAAAACCAACTCCTCACTTCAGTGTAATAGAGTATAATTATTTGTTCCGTGTGAGTTATTCTCTTTTGTGAGTTGAGAGTATATACAGTGAGAAAAATATTGTGAGGTATTTTGGGTGTATTTGGGATTTGGGTTAAGTAGAGTGTGTCCACCTTTTGTATCCCGCATATTTCTATAGTGAAATATTTGGTTGTCGCATTTGCCCGTGGACATAAGCTTTAAGCCGAGCCACGTAAATTTCTGATGTCATTTAATTTTATGCTTCCACATATTTATTTTATTTTGGCCACTCCGTTTCTGTCTTTTGGGCTCACCATTTTACAACATGTTACTTTCAACCCTCACTATTTAAAAAGTCGGAGAGATGTAATTGGATGATAATATAAAACTCTTTTACACTCTAAATGCATCAAAATCAAACTATTTTTTAAATCCATGGGAAATCTCAACTATTAAAATATCTCAACCATTCAATAATCAATTGCACCCCATGCATGCAGTTTCCAAGAGAATTTTACAGGACCCGTGTCAGGCTTTCCATTCATGAAGTATAGTGTGTGTCCTGACCTGCGATGGCCTGTTTAGTTTAAGTTTTCATTTTTATTTTCAATTTTTCAGTTTCAGGATTTTGTGAAGAAAATCCTAAAAGCTGAAAATGAAAGTTGAAAACTAAAATTTGTAGTTTTAGAATTTTCAGGATTTCCTTTATAAAATCTGGAAAATGAAAAATGAAAATTAAACTAGAAATTCAAATGAAACATGTTTTTATCTTCGATTTTTATTCACGCATTACGATTTGTGAACAAGCTCAGTTACTTCCTTCCACATGTGCCTAACGCTGATTTCTCCACTCATCTATTCCCAAATCAACCGCGCTACTATAATTAAAGAGTAATGATATTTTGACAAAAAAATGGGTGCCCATTTAAAATCAACTTATAACAATTGGATGTGATGGGTGTTAAGAATAAGTGCAAGGATCACATCAATGGTTATAAGTTGTATATGAACAGACACCCAACTTTGACATTCATACATTTATTTTTGGGTATTAAAATATCATTATCCATAATTAAAAGTGGACTTGAACATTAACGATGATGCCCATAATCTACATCTGTACATTAAAAAAAACACACCGTTAGCAAGGAAGCTCATAACCGAAACAGTTCAATTTTTCTTTTCTTTATTTTCATATATACTTGCTTCCTGGCCGGGCTGGATCACGCGTACACCAATTCAAGCCACGTTGAATGCTTAATAATTGAACTGAAGAAAAACAGAAGAACCACCTACAACCCCGTTTGAATAGGGTGCACCATTTTCGCCTAAACGCACTTTCTTTATTGCACTACCTAACGGGTGGTGATCCAATTAAAATTACCCCACACCCAAACACTAAGTACCAACACGCACTTCTGGCAAGAGAAACATCTAGATACATTTGGAACGTCAGTGGATATAATTCATATCTATTGACAAAATGATATTTTAGTAGGGCTCATTTTTAATATTCATTTTTAAGTTAAATGTTACTTTATTAGTAGATGTGGATCATATTCCTGTGACACTCCAAGTGTGTCTAAAAATTTCTCCTTCTGGTCATGGTCTATCAAGTGTGCTCCAACCTTCGCTTACCAACCATCTCACTTTTCTTCCACAGAATCGAACCCTTTTGTGAAAGCCATGTTCGGTTGTACATCGGAGCTCTTTCTGTATTAAACCTTTTTTGAAACTTGAACTTGAAAGAAAATCAAATAGGTGTAACGAAATTTCAAGCATCTTTCTCGCCCTTTAACCAAAAGGCAAAAAGTTCAGAGTCAGATGGCGACATTCCACCCTAACGCAATGGATGGATCCTAACTTAGCTACCGAGAAAAACAAACAAAAATCACATATATATTAAAACTGCTACTTTTACCCGCCCCCCTCTCCCCTCTCTCTTCTTCTTCTTCCCAAATAATGCTCTGTGCTACTTGTTTCCAAAACAAATTAAAGCAATAATAACTGTAATAATAACAGTAATGGTCTAGTTGTCATGGCCCAGGACGACAAATAAGCGGGGCTATGACAGAAAGGAAAGAGCCTTCCTTTGAGTGATCCTCATTTTAACATATTTATTTATTTATTGCGTGATCTTCATAGTTTATTTTTTGCCTCGTCTTAATGTAGTCACTTGTTTGTCCGAAGCATCTACAACGCAAGATGATAGTGTTGTCCATATATATCTTCATTAATTACTCTTTCCCAGCTCATCACATAGTTCTTCTGTCAAATCCAGTATATGAACAAGTTGATGGTGAATGGTGATGATGTTCACACAGAATGTTCGAAAACGGATTCTACATTGCCGACTTGAAACATATGTCGATTTCTTGATTATTCTTGAGTCTAGTGCTTAGATAGCTGATGATAGTGCCTTAGCAAGAAAGAATGTTGGCCTGCGACTACAATCAACATCCCCTCTTGGAAGTTATGAAATCTGTGCCATTTTGGGAATCAAACTCTATCCTTTGATAATGGATTGATGATCAACATCACTTCTCAGCACTTGTGAGTTGTGAGCTGTCTGTGCCATGTTGGGAATCAAACTGTGAGAGTAACACTTGTTAAAAGCTATTGGGGTAAGAGTGTCAATAGTGGACAGTCAAATCATATTATTCTTTTAGCATTTTATTGACAAGTACCCTTAAAACAATTGTTAAGATTTCAAAAGTGAAAAGTTTTAACTTAAAAATTAAAATTTTTAATTTCCAAAAAGTGTTTGAACCTTTAACTTTCTCAGTTGAACTTAAAATATCAAAATAACCGCACACAATGATGAAAAAGTAACCCCGTGCATACCTGCAACAAGTAGGGGAGAATATGTACACAAAGAGGAGGATACCTGATAAGCATATAATTCCCGATAGCAATGGTAATTTTTCTGTATCGTTGAGAATATTGTCTAATTCGGTTACTACGGACAAAGATAATTGTATTTCATCACCCAAATACCCATATGAATTCATATAGGTACGAGAGAAATGATGGAAAAAAAATAAATTGAAAAAAAGTGATAGAACCCATATATTTTATAATTAGGTTGTTTTAAGTGTTTGAGAATATTGAAGGTTAGATTAGCAAAGCTCTTACTAATAACTTTTATGTAAAATTGGGATGGGGATATGAATAGTGCCGAGACATATTCAGACACGGAGACAAACCCATTTAATGTCTGTGTATATATATATGGAAAAAAAAAAAAGTTATAGTGGAGGGAACCTAAGATGCTGTATGTATCAAGTAACTCCATCTGGTTTATTCACATGCCAAGTGAGAAATGGATATAACCCAAAGTCAAGGACTCGGCTTAATTTTTACTTTGTCGGTGATCATCCGCAAAAATAACATTACTTTGACTGTTTGACACAAAAACCAAATAGTAGCAAGTAGGGGCTAGTTCTTCAAGTGCTAGACGACACGCAAGAAACGCATATAATGCAGCACAGATGATGACACAACAGTGAATTTAATAAACCAACGCTTTACCTTATCTTCCCCATACATAAAAGAGTAGGAGTACTTTCCTAAAGAACATGAAAAGGAATCGATCCCCACATAGAGGGAAGCTCTTTCTTTTTCTTTCTTTTATTTTAGCTCAAATCAGAAAGAAAGAAACGCAATAAAAGTAATTGATAACAGAATATATATTTACATGCACTTGCTTTCTCAGAAAGGAAAATCAATAAAGCACTCCAGGAATCGCATCAAATCATGCATCAAAAAATTAAATGAACACATGGAACCGAATATCGGCCAGCAGTTATCATCTCCTTTATAAATCATTGATGAACTAATCATACATTGTTATTCTTTTTTTTCTTTTTTTTCCGAGGATCATCCGTAATCCATTCCAGCAATAATGCATTATTTTCGTTACTTCATAGCAAAATAAAATAAATCAATGAGTTTTGCCTACTCCACTGACCCCCTCACAATAAATAATAATAATAATAATAATAACATTTAAAACGCCGCCGCCGCCACCGCAGCCGTCCCCACCGCCGCAACGGCACACTGAGTAGTGTTAGCCACTTCGAATAATTAAACTAAACTAAGCATTATTCCTTTGGCAATTCTGAGGCTTAAAACCGAACCTCCGATTCTCCAAATCATATTCCACGTAGAAATTCTGCTGCTGGTAGTTCCCCAATATGATCGACGGTCCCCCTGCCCCCGCCGGACCGGTGTTGCCGTTGTCGGAGACGATCGTGAGGCACGCCACCTGCGCACCCCGACCAACGAGAAATAATCCGCTACGGGCAGCGTCATTTTAGCTCCACCTTTAAACTGAAAAGTGAATTCAGGAAACGTCACCTTTTTGACGCCGGTGAAATCGAAGCAAGGGCTCAACCCTGATTGGTCCTCAACGTCCTTCGCCCTCGTGAAATTCTTCATCTGCTTCTCGAACTCCTTCGCCACTAGCTCGAACACTGGTCTCTCCATGAACGTGAACGTTGACCCGGAGTCAACGATCGTGCCTCCATTGCCGTCTGAACCTGGTTCCAAAAACGCGAACGGGATCTTCACCTTCTCGCCTTTGACGAGGATTTTCCGGAGGTTGACGTAGTAGTATTCCCCGAATGCGGAGTTGTTCGCCGTAGTGGGGTTCGCGCGGAACGGCGTGTAGCTGACGCCGGCGGTCTTGGTTCCGCCGGAGGAGCCAATCTGAAGAACGAGGTCGCTGTTTTCCGGCGAGTCGTCGAACCGGTGAGAGACCAAGCAGTGAGAGAATCTCTTGAGTCCCAACTGCGACGGCAGCGACTCCTTCCCGCGGCCGAACCCGGCGATCCCGGAGGGTTGTCGGACGGAGAGGAGGGAGCACCCGACGAGAAAATCTTGCACGATTTTCCCTGGAAAATAGAGATTTTCCAAGAGCAATACACCCGCTGTGGAGCCTAAACCGTATTGGATGAGGTAAGCAGGGCAAGTCACGGTACATTTGTTGGATCCGGGGTTGCAACCTTGGCACCGGGATTGAACATCAGGGCCGAAAATCCAGCCGCATTTGGGGTGGGCGCATCCGACGATTTTAGAGGTGGATGAGTTCTTGGGAATGAAGGTTGGGATCTTGGAAGGGTCGATGTTAGGGAAGCTGCAGTTGGAGCAGAGGTAGCGGGAGGTGCAGGGGAACCAGACGAGGCTGCTTCCTGTGTCCAATACGAAGGATGAGGTTTGTGGTGGGGTTCCGAATCGGAGATCTATGGAGTAGCCGCCGTAGCTCTTGGGGAACACCTGTGTGGTGACGGCGGTGGTGGGAGTGGGGTTGGCTTGGCGGTGCTTGAGGTGGTGGGCTCTGGCGAGAGAAGCAGAGGAAGCGAGCTTGATAGTTTGGAGTGGATCTGAGGATGGGTGTTTGGTGAATGTGGGAGAAAGAGAGAGTGTTATGGTGTTGGGATTGGATGATGGTGATGATAATGATAATGATGGAGTGAATTTGGTAAGAAAGAGGAGCCAGAGCATGCAGAGAATGTGAAGATAATTAGCCATTGGAAACGTAACACTTTTTTGGTTATGTCCCTCAGAGCGATCTCAGTTTGTGTTCAATGAACAACGAATGAATGGATGAAAGGACATGTTTCTACTGAGTTGTTTATTTATAAATGCGGTGGTCAGCAACGGGCAAGAGAAGGACTGCGCGTGTAGTTTAGCACTGTATAGGATAGATCGTGTGTGTACGGGGAGAAAAAGACAAGTAAAGAATTGACCTTGTGGTGTGTAGAAATTCAACGTGAATTGCCACCAGTGGAAACGGTCGTTTTGATTGTTTTCACGCGGCTGATTGCAGACCGGAGGCTCCTCTCTCACGCACTCACATCTTCCCCGAACCTGTATAGGTACTCTTGGACCGATAATTGGGTACGAATCTACCATCTAATTGTTCCATACATTTATATTAAAAAATTAGTCATATTAATTTTATTTAATATATATATTTGTTTATTTATAGATCTCATTTATTTTAATGGGAATGTGTACAAGAATGAGGTGTTATTAGATTTATGCTCAACAAAAAAATTTCGTATATGATGCGCTGAGAAATATTTGTATTTTCTATCGGTTGATAAAATGAGATTTCATCTGGCACTCACTTTTAATTTTTTCGATAATATTATTTTATTATCGAATACAAGACACATTTTAATTTTTACCTTTAGATAAAAATGTTATTTCATTGTTAAATATGAAACCCATGATACTATAAAAACATACGAGTATTTCTCACAAGCCACTGGCGTTGCTCATTTTTTCTGTGAGGGGGCCTATATTGGTGAATCACAGTCATGATAAAATACTCAAATTAAACTCCTCTAGTCAATTTAGCGTATCTTTGTATATTAATTTTTTTAACGGAATAATATTAAATTCTTGAGTACGATTGCAACAAACAAATTCTCAAGATTTGAACTTTAGCTTAAAAAAAATAGGGTTACTTAATTACTACCACACTCAACCCTAATTAATAAATTTTATGAGATAAATTGATACGTTGTTATAAAAAAAAAAACAATTGCAACAGTAAGCACCAATATGCTCTCTTCTAATTGCAAGAATTCAAGATCTGATCAACACGAGGCGGCATATTCAAGTTTTCCATGTTTATAGGGAAGCTAATCGAGCAGTTGATTGTTAATGGTCATGCCTTGAGTTGTGTTATTATCTGCTTCCTCGGGAGGGTTTTGGGATGATTTTGAGGACGATGATGTGGCCAGAGTGGCCTTGCCTAGACTATGGTTGTAATTTTTTGGTTCTGTTTTGGCGTTATTTTACCCCGTTTATCCACACCAAAAAAAACAATATGCTAATGTAATCAGTTTATGGTGTTCTTGTGAAAAAGTGAAAGACCGAGAGTAAAAGATAAAATAGATATTACGTAACACGAAATTTAACCATTTTATATATGTCAAAAATTAACTTTTGCATGAGATATTCTAAAGTTAGGAGGTTTAAATAGGTTTTTCATTTTTGAGAAATAAACGAATTTTGATTTTAACTTTCCAAAAAATATTTTTTGATTGGTTCAAATATTTCTAAAATAGCTTGTGATTTTGGTCCATATCATATATAATGTAATACCTTAAGTACATATATTCCTAGGTAAATCTGGGATTACCATAGGATTTCTGGACCTATTCATGATGTTAGAAGACCCCACTTGATTTATAACATGAAAATTTGGGAAAAGTGTTCTGGAAAGCTGCACCGCTCATTTGAGCGGTCACAGAGGATGATAGGGCGAGAGCAAAAAATAAGGGCCTGTTGCTTTGCCAATTTTCAATTTCCAGTTTCAATTTCCAAATTTGTGAAGGAAAAATTGAAAAACTAAAACTGAAATTTTGAGTTTTCATTTTTCCTTCACAAATCAGAAAATTGAAAACTGAAACTAAAATTGAAAACAAAGCAAACACACCTAAGCTTTCTGGAGTGTGCTAGCGTTGCCGAGGAGTAAGGCAATGATCTTCTAGAATGCTCTTTATGAGCGCGGAGCGCTTACGCGCTCAAAGTTTTATAAAAACCTTCATTTTTGGGAACTAGACCACCAAACACAACCTCCACACCCCCATATACGAAACCCACACCTCCCTACACCATTCTATCCCTTTTTTACCCCATTTCACTTAATCTAACTCCAATATTTCACTTCCAAGGTTTTAAGATAAGAGATTTTGATGTTTCTATTCTTTTTCTTTCATTCTTCCTTTGTTCTAGAGGTTGGTTTTGCTATTCCCTCATGTTATCCAAGATATGGTGTTCTTCCTTGGTGTTGGAGTCAAATCTAAGTTATTTAGTCATTACTAGAAAAACACTACTTAGCGGCGGTTTTCTTAATTGCCGCTAAATATTTGTTTTTTCGAGTTTTGCCTCCCGCTACAAATTAAAGTGAATCATGGCGGTTCACTACTGAGTAGTGGCGGATAGGATATTCCTACTATTTAGAGAATAAGCCGCCATTAAATCAATAAAAAAAAGTTTTAGAAAACCTTAAACTATTCACTCTCAAATCTAAAACTCCACTCCCTTGCACCAACAAAAGAACCCTCTTCCTCCTAGAATGAGACCGCTCTCACCGCTCGTTGTCTCCAAATCCACCGCTCTGCCGCCTCGCGAACGTGCATGGAGGGCTCCCAAAGTTTCAATACCTCAAGCGGCCGTCTCCGCCTCTTCCTTCCAACTTTGAGGAACAAAACCGCAACTCCAATGGGGAACAAAACACATCGCTCTCCGTCCCTAGGTCCACCGCCGCCTCATGGACGCGCACGGAAGGCTCCTGGAGCTTCACCTCTTGGAAGTTCACCAAAGCGTGAATAAGCTCTTGGAAGACCCGATGGCCTCGAACACCTCGAGCGCCTTGAACACTCCACCTCCACCGCAGCTGACATGAAGTGCAATGGTCTAGAAAAGTATGCAGAATTAGCTTATATGCACGTTGAAGCCCCCTATACATAGAAATTTTTAAGATATAATGCAACGGAAAGTGACTTTGCTTACCAAATTTTGCAATCTTGTGGAGATGGAGAATGAAAATTTGCACTGAAGGTGATTTAGCTTCCCTTCATACTTTTTGTACATTTCTATCCATCAATTCCTTTTATTTATTCCTTTCAATGTATTTGTAGCATCCACATAGTTGGGGTTTGAGTTAGCTCCTGAAAAGTTTTTGACAATTGTGGAAAGTTGTTGCAAGGTAAGCTCATTTGCAACAACTATGGTCCTTCAATTCCATGGAAAATAGTTTGTCCTCTTCATCATTGGCTTTTGGCTCAAAATCAATTTATGCTATAATTGATATGCTCAAATTGAATATGGCAGAATCTTTTGGAGGGATTATTGATGAATCTTTGCTAAAATCACTTGGGCAACTAAATGATGTGAGTTCCATTGATGTTGTGAACTTTTCCTTTCCAAATCTTCCATCACCTCCAAATGCCTTCAGAGGAATTCAGGAAGAGCTCTTCATTAAGACGTTGGCTAGCTATTTATTCTGATGACCTGATTGAGTGAGTTCATTGCTTTACTATAGATATGAAAATTTAGAGATGTGGAACACACTACGGAATGTCTTATTAGGAATGGAAAGTATCAGACAACTTCTAATCACCTTCACAGTTTCTTGGTGATTTTCTAATTTCTTCATATGTTAATGTTTTTGAAGAGTTTAGTTATGATGAGAAATATGTAAAGGAAATTGAGGTTAGATACTCTACTCATTGGCATTTTTCTTGTGAATGAAATTTTGGTTGCCATATGCAAATTTACTAAAATAGAAACTAATGAAAGCCTAGAGCCACTATACTCATCTTAACCATTTAATTTTAGACTGTAATTACATCCTAGGAGGATTTTAAATTGAGTACAAATATCGAAAGGTACCATATTGGATTCTGTATTATCAGGTGCAATATGGATGCACTTCTTGCCAAAGTAGAACTCTGAAATAATTAGTAACCTGTTGCAAATGTTAGGCACACAATATTTTATGTTTGATATCGTGCATTTAAACCTTAGAGAATTGCAACTGAACACATAAAATGGTATTTTGTGTTGTATAAAACTATGTACATGATGGTAGTGAAAAAATTGTTACAATTTATCTTCTATTCATAATTTCAGGTCTTAGATGACGAAAGTAGACTAATTTCACTAGGTGTAAGCTTTCCTCAATTAGTCATGATGCTCAACACCATGATGATCATTCCAACCAAAGTTTAAAATGAATACATCATAGCTCAAGGCTTTTTTTAGTGAGACAATTTTTTTTGTTGTTATGCTTTTTTAGTTTTCTCTTACGTTGTGTTGGATTTGTTTAATTATTGTTTAACATTATGTTATGACATTTGATACACACTTTCTTTGTTTAAAAGTTTAAGAATTTTCTATGAAACAATTTTTTTTTGTTCATGATCATTGATTACTAATGCTGTATAGGATACCAACTAGTGTTTTTGACTCATATGCTTCAAAATAAAATATTGAAAAGTAGGGGGAAAAATGGAAAAAGGCAGTTAAAATTGAGCTTTTTGTGGCGGTTCCAAATTGCCAGTAAAAAAGAATGAAAAAATATACAAAAGTATTTTGCGGTGGTTCAAAACCGCCAATAAATATGATAATTTGGCACCAACAAAGCATTTCGTGATGGTTTTGAACCACTACTATATTGTGAAAATTGTTGCAAAAAGAACTTGTGCCCCAACCGTTATAAAGGTTTTGCAGTTTTAAACTACCACTATAGATTTGTGGAACCGTCGTCATATAACCGCGACAACGCCCAAAAACCTTCTTTGGCAGCGGTCATTCTAGCGGTAGCTCCAAATCGTTGCTAAACGATTTAAGGACACCGTTATCCATGACGTTTTTGAACTACCGGTAAACATTTTGCAGCGGTTTGTAACCGCCACTAAATATCATTTTTTTAGTAATGACTGATTTCTAAAAGTTAATCTAGAATATTATGGTTGTTATGACAAATATTGGTATCATTCCCATCTCCCAGGGGTTCTGTTGGTGTCAATTGTTATTCCACTCCTCCATAGTGGGTTCAAACCCGTGATCTCTACGTTGTGCATTAAAGCTATTTTTATGAACATATGGCTTATATCATGATTTCAGAGATTTCTATTGATTTATCAAGCTTATAAGCATATGGTTTTCAAATAACATGAAATATATGTTTTATGTAAAACCATGGGACCATTGTTGTTAAAATGAGTTTATAAAGATCTTATTTGTGATTTTGAATGTTTAGAGCTATTATGCTGATTATATGATTCCTGGTATTGAATGCTATTATATGAGAAAGTTTTAAACCCTAGGGTAGAAGACTTATTGAAATAGAGAAGAGATTTAAATTTCTGATTCAGCTGGACAGTAGCTATAGAAAGGGCTGTGTGTTAAGGTTAATCCGTTAACCTTGGTACTAAGTAGCCCAGAGCCAAAGAAAATAGAGAAATTATTGTCACACTGGGGAAGTGATATGTAACCTGATGTGACAGAGATTATTAATTAGAGATTTTTTTATGACACATATATTGTGCATAACCAAAGCAGAGATTTCTATTTCTCTATTAAGATACTGTTAGGTTGATTTCTAGAAATTGTGATTTTGATTATATGACTATAAGTATAAAATGCTTTAAAGCTTTATACTATTATTGTTATTATGATTTATTGCATTGTTTCCTTAGTATCCCATGAAGAGGGTTTCAAGTGATAATTCACTTATCAAGTTTTTGTATAAAAACTCACCTACTCAATTTCTTCTATTTAAGAGCAGTTGTTGTAGGTTCTTCCAGCCACCCTCTTCATAAGCAATAGAGATTTCAGCTAGTGAGCTTCACTTGAGTGAAGTATTTTTGATACAGTTTAGAGTGCTCCATGTCATTGCAAGCAGGAGTCCTGATTCATATAGAGACTATTTTGCATTTTGTATATTTTGATTTGTATTTAAAGATCTAGCCATTCATGAACAAAATTGGATAAGAGTAGCTTGATATATATATATGGATGATACTATAATTTTAGACTTTAGAGATTGATTATGAAATTTCAGTTATAATTATCTTGATTTAGGGAATGGGTGATTTGTTTGTAGAAAATAAAATTATGATTTAACGGATTTCGATAAAATGTGAATATAGAAGGATACACAGTCATGAGGCTTACTGGGATGAAATTTCTCGCATGCGAGTCACGTTCCCAAATCGGGTCATGACATATAATTACTAGTTGTTGCATATAAGATTAAATGACCTAGCCCTATGCTAGCTAGTTTAGCATTTACCGTTAACAATCTAAACTAAAACCAAACAACTTTAAATATGTTTAGAGCAAAACTAAAAAAAAAACAATAATAAAAACCCAAATTTGTTTATCTTTTGGGAACAAAAAACATATTTAGGTTAAGTTAGATTTAATTTTTATATATGTATAAAAAAATTTCACAAGCATTCAATTATATATATTATCACATAAAAAAATATGATTGGCTTTCACACTTATTACTTGAAAGATAATTGAAACATAATAATTTAACAGGATAACAATATAAAAAAAAATTATGTTTCCAATGCCTCAAAATTAAATTCTATAAAGTTAGCCCAATTGATTGTCCCTAACATAAATATAATTAATGTCATTTTTTCTTTATTTTCATATATAAGAATAGTGGAATTGTTAACAATTATGAGTCATTTAAATGATGCATTAAGAATTACTAATCATTAAATATCAAGTGATACTAAGGAATTCTACAAAAGAAATGATGCACTACAAATTTTCATATAATAAAATTATTAAATTAGGTAAGTGGGTAGATTTTATTTATTTTATTATTCGGGAGGTGTCCATCTTCAACAACAATGATTGGTCTCTTTTTGGATGTAAAAATCACTGAAATGGGAATTACTTCTTCTAATAAAATCAATTTCGTGAACACGACTATGAATGAACTTATAATATCATGTTTAAAATATCTGGTTATCTACTTGTTTGTCAGGACTTTTGTCAATAAAGGAAAATAAATAGATTTAAATGACGTCTTTAAATTTAGATTATCGCATATCTTGCATGTCTAGCATCTTAGCATATAAATATTCTCCTTCACTTAGATTTTTGTGAGACCAATACAACCAATAATAATAGTGTATATGTACAAAGAAATATAAATGAAAGTAATGTCTTCCTGATATTCTAGAAGCAATTGTTCCCAAATCTCTATCTTGAGTACTTTTAGCTAGTCTTGTCAACGTGGCCCTAGGCTCCTAGGCTGGCCCCCAAGCCCACCATTTCAGCCACACTAAAATTTCAGTTCATAGTTTAGAGGGCTTAATTAAGCCCTCACTTACTAAACCCACTAAAAAGGTGGGTTAGCCTCTATGGGTCATGGGTCAGCCCATCTTAAAAATTAAAATACACTTAGACCCACAAAAAAAAACCCAGACCCAAAAAATAACAACACCCCAAACCCAAAAAAACAACACCATTTGCAAATGTTAGTGAGAGTCTAAGAGATTTATTTTCTGATGAACCCTAATCCCCAAATCGTCTCCCTTTGATGAACGACACACTTCACTCTATTGTTCGAAAATGATAATGCCACCACCGTATCTCTGAACTTGCTCAACTCGGAACCCGTCCTTCCCTTCCTGTACTTGTCGTTGTTGTCGTAGCTGATGAACTTCTCAATGCCACTGGTGGATGACCAATTGTAGCCGCGGAAGTCATTGATCGGAGTGGAGGCCATTAAAGTAGTTCGTGAAGGAGTTGAAAGGTCCGTGCCATTGTTATGGTAGCTGGTGAAGTTCTCGCCGTCATTGTAGTTGGCGAAGTTGCTTTTGGGGTGTTTGGCCTAGTAAGTTAATGTGATTATACCTGTTTAATGCAATATAGACTCCAAGCTAATGTGATTATGTATACATTGTTAAAACAAAATATGCCCATATTCCTGTGAATCTGGTAATGTTTTTAATCAGGTATTCATATTATTGTGAAAGGGAGGGAGAGATAGATATGTACATGAAAAGAATCCTGCCAATTTGGACAAAAAGATGAGTAAGAAAATTAAAAAGCATATTAGTTATTCAATCACAATGAGCTTTCTGCTAATATTACAAGCATCTCTTTTGAAATGTTTTAGAAATCTGAAAATAATTGGGATGAATATTCTTTGCATCAACAGAATGGTTTCCATTAGCTAGGAATTAACTCTATGTAAAATACTTCAACGGTTTGTGAGTGCTAGCCAGTCTATAATAACTTTGGCTTACATCTTTGATGGCCTACATTATGAAGTTTCAGACTTCTCCTTTGCTACTTGTTCTATGGTCGTAGCAAAGCTCATAAACATTTTGACATGAAGCCTAGATTAGTTGCTTTGGTGTATTCTAAGATTTGTGTAAAATTGTCAACAGATGCCTGGTTAGTGCAATCTTTTCTACATTAGTTATACAAATAGACTTTACTTGCCCATTTTACCCGTTGTCTTGATTCCTTTTATTTTAGCTTGGGTCTGTACCATATGAAAATGCAAATCTGGGGCCACTAAAAGTGTTTTATTTGTCATTGTAAATCCTAAATATTGAATACTAGTCATGGACAGTATATTTCTAGAAATTTCCAAAACAAAGACTTAAGAGAATGATAATGGCTTTTGGATCAAATCTGGTTACTTCTCATTCATAGTATAATTGAAATGTACAGTAGCATCAATAGTATAATATAGGTGGATTAGGGCTAGTCCATAGGTGGGTCAATCCATGGGCCAGCCTATGGGCTAACTCATTTAAGCGTTGATGAATTATAAAACTTTTATAAGTGGGCTGGCCCTACCCTCAAGGCCTACGTGGGCTTTTGACCCTGTGGGCTTTTTTTAGTTGTGGGCTTTGTGGCCTATGGTCTTTTTGTGGGTCAAGGCCAAATAAGGTGGACTTGCCCATTTGACACCTCACAATCCGGTTAAAGAACGTAACGGCATGTGAGGATTTAGATCCTAACCAAGCCTCTATTAATGTGACTGTTTAATATACATAAATAAATCAAATATTTTTAAAATATCTCAAGTTTAACTAAATTTCATAATTCTGAAAATGTTTCCAATCATAAATACTAAACATAAAACCGCATAAAATCCATAATTTGGGTCAAAGCCAAACATAATAAATAACTAAAATTCTAAAATAGTCAAAACAATATAGTACATGTTAGATCTCCAACACAATTATTGGAGCACTAAACTGACATAACCAATAGTAAGCTCCACTCCAAAGCGAAGCTCACCAAAGAAGCTGTAGCACTAGGAAGATCATATGGTGCAACTAAACCCTAATTGTATCTGGAGGGAGGAAAAAAGAGAAAGGTGAATTCATCAAAACCAGCTGAGTGAGCCTACACTCACAACTCACATGGGACAACAACAAATATATATAACATATACATGTGACTAATGCAAAACATTTTTATATATAATTACATATAACTATATCCTGAAATTTCTAATTTAACTAGATTCATCATGAAAGGTTTTGTACATAAATAACTGAGTTGAATAGCTAAACTTAAGCTAATGGCTAACCCTAATGGACACCTAATTAAGTCTCATAAATGGGCATCATACTAGGTTCCTTATGTAGGTGAGCTAGTCCTCTACGGACCACTTGGTACCAAAGTTAACGATACTGGCTTAACTCGTTGTTATGTTTCTCACTAATTACTACAAAATAACTTGTACATAAATTGAATAAAATCGTAAAGCTTGAATTCATATAATTCTAACATTCTGACTTTATATAACTGAGGTTTTAAAATCATGCCCAATGGATCATCAGCTTATAGACATAGTGATTTCAAAAGCCTAGAGTATGTATCTAACAATTGTTATGAATCATACTTTGTTCCACACTTTCAATAAATCATATCTGATATTCTAAAATCTTAATAGGAAATCCATAGAGTGAAAACATGATAATCAATACTTCTCCTGTAAACATTAACTCAGGTCTCACAATTTCATAAACTAAAAAAAATATTTCATAACATGCAAGATATCAAATATGATACCATGAGCTTTCTAAAATAAGGTTTTCATGATAACTGTGAAAAACTATAATTTTTTTGAAATTTTGGCATAATCCGTGAAAGCATGTATTTGGCATAAGTCATTCTAGAATTTCATAAATAATTTATATAATGCTAAAAATACTAATAATGACCAAAAGTATAGTCATGAATTTAAATCCACTCAGTTGTTACCGAAGTGTGCTTCGACTAACAACTTGACTATAGGAGCTGAATGGCAGATAGTGAAGAGATTAAAGTATAGTGAAACCACGTTCTCTCTTAGCAAAAATTTATTCGACGACTAGATTTCGTAGAAAAATATGTGGGAGTATTATAATGTATCAAATATATACTAGTGGACAACATAAAATCGAGGCGGAACAACAGTCGTCCGAGTGCTCTGCGTCAACGGCTTTCGTTATATATATACGATAAAAATAATATTTAAAACATATATCGTGTAGCACGTTTTATATTATTAAAATGATAATACATTATAATATTAATAAAATGATTACCGTAGCACGTTAATAATATTAAAATGATAATATGTTAAAATATTATTAAAATGATCTATCGTGCAACACGTTAATGATATTAAAACGATAATACGTTATAATATTATTAAATCTTTAACGTCATAACGCGTGTAACATGTATAATAATATTAAAATGATAATACATTAAAATATTATTAAACGATTGATCGTACAACAAGTTTTATAATAAAATAATATTAAAATATTTATCAAATAATAATAATAATAATAATTCAAATACTAATAAATTTCATATTTAGGGTATTACAACACCTCTACTTTTAACAAGCAAAACAAAGTTCTCTAATAATGTAGTTTGGCGGCAAGGTACGGTTAGTTAGTAGCCATTGAAAAATATCGTTCCCAAATTGCAAAATGTGGTAACTTGCTTTGCGTCGCGCTATGTGGAACTTAGGACCTACTTGATAGAATAGGCTTAACTTCAAAGTTGGGTTGCACCTTGTCGGTGCTATTTATAATTAGTTTAAATATTTTCAGTCCTCAAAAATATAAGTCATCTTGATTTTGGTTACTCTAAAATTTTTAATTTAGTTTTACTCTCTCTTTTTTTCATTGTTATGTTTTTATTTCCTATCATGTAAATTTAATGTTAAATGATGATATTTATAAGGATCAAAATAAGATTTTAGAAATATTTAAAGGATAAAAATAAGAACTAAAACCAAAATAATCTATGTTTATAGAGACTAAAAACATATTTAAGTCTTTATAATTGAAAGGAAAATATTTTGAGATGTATGGATGAATTAAAAGATTTGTGGTCTATTGTAATAATTTTTGTTTTAACTAAAGTTTATAAATATGATTAAATATATTTAAAAGTGATTAAATTTTATATGTATGATCTTGTAATTAATTAAAATTTTCAAGTAGTTGATAAATTAAATCTAGTCACTTTTGAAATTAAAAAATATAGTCAATTGTATTTTTAAAATAGTTAAAATTTATTTATGTGATCCTTAAATTAAATAATTTTTTTGGAAATATCATGCTGATAAAACCTAATATTCTTTAAATACATGTAGGGTGCATTTATTTCGGATTTTGTTGATAGAAAAATGATATTTTTAAATAAAAATCAATTTTATAGAAACTATTTATATCAGGTATTACTCAAAAATAAAAATATATCAAAACTCTATTTCACTTTGAAACAATAATATGATATAAACTCATGTTAAGACGTTATTTCATATGTTTTATTGTTTATTTCCAATTTATTCCATTTAATTTTTACATAGTTATAGTTTAATCTTCAACATATACATAGACATGGTGTAATATATAGTAGTTATTAAGGGTATATTTATAAATTTGAGTTTTAGAAGAAGAAAAAGGAAAAGGAGGATTTATAATATAATTTTATACTATAGTCCTTTCTTTTCATTTCCCTCTAAAATCTAAACTCATAACCATAACCTAACATTTTTGCTCTCATCAAATTGTTGCCCAGTTGGAGAGCACTAGGGGCGCATGCAGCCAGCTACTGTGAGTATGGCATGTGCGGATGTATGTATGTATGCATGCATGCGAGTTAGGAGCGCATACAAATCTACTAATCTAGTACCAGCGACTGGTATTTCATTGTGATGGCTGATAATTTAGTCCACTATCATTTTTGGATTATAGAATGGTCCATTAATCTCTACCATTGAATTTTCTTTGAATAGTTATGATTAAAATGATACTATAATTTTAATTTGAAAATATAATCAATAATAAATTTATGAAATAATAAATAATTTTAAAATTACAATATTATCCTTCTCTTTAATATCCCATCCTCAACTCCCCTCGCCCGCCATACACGGCAACATACCTCTCTCGCATTTGGATCTGGAACGACAAATCCAATTTGAAGGTTGTCAACAGCTGAGACATTGAAAAGCTACCAAGTAAATTAAACAAAATAGCAAGCCCCATATTTACATTACATTTATTTATGAGAATTGAGAAATAATATTAGTGTACACATTGTGACAAATAAATTCAAAAGAGAGGGACATGGTTTGAGACTCGGGGTCTTTGAACTTCAAAGTTGCATCCGATCCACTATACAAACATGGGGCCTCTGCGTTCTCCCTGCATTTAGGTGCAGCATAGGCCTTTTTTGGATGACAATTGACAACAACTTTTTTTAAATCTGGTTTTTTAATTTAGAGAGCAAGTAAGTCACTCTTGCATAAAACGAGAAGAGGAAAGGCAAAGAATGGGAAACTGCAGTGGTTTTGGGAGAGGGTGGCGTCGGACAGTGTCAATGACGAATATCGGTGTTGGCGGTGATTGATGGAAGAGACAGGTGAAGGAGAAAACATTACATTACAAGGGAATTAAAAATTAAAATGAGATCAATTTAATTATTTTAATAAGAATATATAAAGACTATTACAAGTTTCAAATTATGTGTGGGATCAAATTATCCTCCACCTTTCATTGCACAAGTGACGCACTGAAAACCTACGGGTACAACAAAAGTAGTGCGGACCCATTGGGTTTCTACAGCCTGGAATCGAACGTTAGCGGCGAGCCCGCGACAACAAACACAACTGTACACGTGAAGTTCTTTTTTTGGTTACACACGTGGAGTTCTTTGGTTTCTGTTTCTTTATTATTGAGTGTGTAAATTTTATAAAGTTTTAACATATTATTATTAGTTCAAGAAATTCTTTTTATGTAATTTATTTCCAAGTAGCTGTACTAATATTTGTAATAATTTATTATTGATATTAAACTGAGTGCTCCACTTGCTTTATATATAAATTTGGTTGAATTCATACTTTGATTAAATAAATCTCAGATTAAAATATTAACCTTATTATGAAACATTTCCCATCCTTTTCAAAAAATATATATGTTAGAAAAAGAACTAATAATGTCATATTAATTATTTGGAAATATATTAATATAATTAATAGTACATCAAAATTTTATTATCTAATATATTTAGCTTTATCTTTTAAGTTTTTTTTTTACAGTATTCACTTATTTTCCAAACAAAATGATAATTTTTTAAACACGATCAATCACGTAAACATACACTCTTCTCAATAGTGTCTATATATATATATATATATATATATATATATATGCATGGCATTAAAATTTACTCGACATTAAAATGAGGAAGACACACTTAAGTGAGCCTTAGAGATAGGGTTATATTAGTTTCTTGGGTGACTTCTTACATGAGGAGAGCTGAATTTGAGATTATAAGGTCCTTGAATCACTCAAAAAATAGAAAGACGAGTTAAGATCAACTAATATTAAAAATAATATGTATGTTGTAAGATTTAAAATAATTTTTCTTACAATTATTTTACCCATTTGCCCTTATGTTAGTAGCTCCCTGTCACTGATGATGCCCTATGTCCTTCAGCACCTCCATCATTACAGTATAGAAACATCAGAGCCACTCACATCAAGATTGGCTTGGTCGTACGCCTACGCTTTGGCGTTAGGCACGTTGTAGCATGGTGGTGGTGGTGTTAGAGCATAGCGACGTGGCTGGATGAGTTTTCTGATCTTGATGGTGGCGCCATTGTTGAGGGTGGAGGTGCTTAGAGACCTAACCAATTTGAACGATGTTTCTAGATGAGGAACTTGAAGGATTCTCCCTGTCGAGAGCCTTGGATCATTACTAGCTTCAGATGCAAAGGTTCCATATAGTTTTAGACTTCTAATTTGGTGAATTTTACAATTTGAACGAGAGGAAAAGTGGAAGCAAATGTCTTTCTAGTTTTGGATGTTAATTCTATGGAAACATATGCAAACCATTTCATTTCAATGTTATTGGGTAAAAGTATTATGCATTCATAAGAACAAGCAATTTCGGTTATCTAATCCCGCATCATGGAACTAATCAAATTTGCAGGGATGGAATTGCTACGGGATATAGGGGCAACAATAATGAGGGTGGAGGCGATCACTCACAGATCTCCATTTTTTATTTTTCAAAATTAATTATTATAGCATAAAATGATTTGCGTATGGGTGAGATCATGGATGTGTTGGCGGGGGAGGGGGATAGTAAAAGGAGAAAGAAGGGTTGTGAGAAAAAAAAATAGATGCGAATAAAAATATATTTTCAGTCATAATTTTTTAATTTTATATTATCTAAGTCATGTAATTTCAAACTCATCTTTTTCTATTGTAAAATTCGCTAAATTTCTTGAAAAAGCGGCCATTTATTTATCAAGAAAAAATAATGTAAGGGACATGTAGTAGAAAAAGCTCAAAATAATAACATGACACTATCTAGTAGTTGCCTTGTTGGTGTCAGTTCCTGTTCATGACAGTGACAAGGAGTCATACTTTCGTACTTTGTGATGAGAAGGAAATTTAATTTCGTCATTTTTTTTCCTATTGGTTTTGAGTGCATGGAGTACAAGGAGGGGATTAAATTGAAAATTACGGGTTCGTGGGGCACTAGAAATCTCGACTAAAACATTATTTTGAGAAGTGAATACTTAATTAGAAATCTAGCAACATATGTGTTTTTGGAAAGAAATTTATTATTTTAAAAACTAAAACTCGTCTATGGCGAGATTTTGGGGGGGGGGTAAAACATTAAAACTAAATGCATGATGTTGCAAGTTTTTTTAATACCATCCATCGTGAGATTTTTTGAAAAATATTAAAATATTTCCATTTGTATATAAACTCTATCCATCTCTTCTTTCATTTGATTAGTTATCTTTCGTTGGTTTTAGGTGATGATAGTTCGATAAAAATAGTAGTGTGTGTCAAAAAAATAGAAAGGCTAGAGTAGGAAAAAAATGAGGGAGAAAGAAAAATAGACATTTTCTCCTTCTTTTTCCTCCTCATTCTATCCATTCATTTTCTGTTTTCAGTCCTAAAAAACTAAGTGTTGTGTATTGAAAAAAAAAGTGTTAGGTGTCTTAAAAAAGGAGAGTAAAGTAGAAAAAACCTCATTCTTTTCTCTTTCTCATCTTATCTGTTTGTTTTGTGTTCTTAGACCCCCAAAAAAAAAAAAAGAAAGAAATAGAGTGATCTAAGTGTGAAAAAAATAGTTCTGTGTCCAAAATAAATGAAAGAGTAGAGAATGAAAAAAGAGAGGTAAAAATGGATATCACAGCAAACATAAACGAGTGAATATGTTATATTTATATGTGAGAATTGCATGTTTCTTTATTTCTCACAATATGTCATTTGCGGAGTTAGAGAGTGAGTTTTGTCAGGACATAGATCTTTAAACTTCAAAGATAGTGGAGAGAATAATATAAAGTGTCTAGTATCCATTTTTAGTGGGTTCACACATTATCAAGCAATCACAATAAGCAACAATGATAACACAACCGTTTCAAATTTACTAGCACATCATGCAAAAAAATTTTGCCATCGAGTTGTATGTTAATTTCAAATAAGCGGCTCCTACCTTTTACCATCAAGTTGACAATGAGAAGAAAGAGCCTCACCCAAACGCATTTCCAAAAGAAGGGGTAGAATGGGAAGAAATAATGGTGAAAAGTGATGAGGAGGACCTTGCAGGGTAATATCAAAGCAGTGATGGGTGTGCTAATGATATGGAACTAGATGATGAAGCAGATGATGAGCACAAATCAAATACATTTGCTAGTCAACATCCATTGGGAAAGCCATCCTTCATGTGTGCTGTAGATTTTGAAGCTATGAATGTAGGAATTTTCAAAGTATGCCGGTATGTTGTTATTTATGTTAGTTCATCTTAATAATTATCTTTTGTATAGAAGCTATATCCGATACATGTTTATCATTATATTATTTATGTTAAATGTTTTGCTATTGTTATTTAATTTTTGCTTAATTTTTATTTATATGCTTTTTATTTTTTAATTTCTTTAGTTCATACTGTGTTTTGCAGCTGCCTTGTTAGTGATGGTGAATTGTGTGTTGGAATGCAATTTAGTGACAAATAGGTTGTTATATGGGCAATTAAGAAGTGCAGTATATCCAAAGTAGTAGATTATAAAGTGTATAAGTCAAAACTAATAACATTTTATGCTAAATACACTTGCTATAGGACAGATTGTCAATGGCTTGTTAAGCCACCTTTAGGAAGAATGAGTACTTTTGGGAAACCAAGAAATATAATGGCCCACACACTTGCATTGGTGAAAGATTCATGGAGGATCACACAAAAATAGATTCATTGCTGCCATGTCCACACTTGTAATAGTGTCATGCAACCGGCAACTTCTTGCGTACTCTTACATGTAGTATGATCTAACCTTGATAAAGCAAGCAAGGCATGCTAGCCCCAACTATACCATCTAATTTCATCTAAATTTGCAACAAGTTAAAATAACTTTCCATGAACCATACTTGTGCTCTTATTCGGCATTACGAAATGCACTAATAGAGCTAGTATATAACTATAGGCATCAAATGTTATCAGCTCTCAGAATTTGTGCTAAGTTTATTTGTATGATATGTAAGCCATTCAAATTTGATTCTCCAGCCATAACATCGGTCATATCTAGCCAACCACCATGCAGTTGTTCATACATATTATGAAGAATTGTGGTCGTGCCATTAGTAAATCCAATGATTGGTAAACCTTCTATGCAAAGTCCAAGTAAAATGGCAACATGCTCTAATGTCACTGAGCACTCCTCAATGGGAAATGAAATGTATGAGTTTTTGGTCTCCACCTTTCCACTAAAGCACTTATAAGAGGTTTATATGTCTCTATTTAAGAAATCTAGGAAAGGCGATAGAAACTGGCCTGTCGTAAGTGCTCGTGTATCTTTGTTTTCGATGACTTCATATATAAGTGACGATGTCACCATAACTCTCTTTCCTATTTCAAATAATATTTTATAACATTTACAAATCATCACCAAAATTAAATGATATTCTATATAAAAAATTAGATATAATACTTACAATATTTTGACAAATTTGCTCGGACACCTGTCATTTTAAATTATTGTTCTATCTAATATGGGATTTTTATCTCGTGTTTCTTTTGACGTGTACACTAACATAAACTCTATTCTCACTCACAATCTCCTTTTGAATTGGGAATAACATTCACTTTTTCACTCCCTTCGCTCCATTATTTCCATCGCCTATATTTATAGATGCAATTGTGCTTCTTGACATGAGGTAATGTTGTCTGAAGAGATTCCTGCTTTGAAATCTCATAGCAGCTGAGATCATTTTCAACCAATGAGATTCGCATTGCGTTGGCAAGGATTAGACACCTTGAAATCTCACGTGTGGTGAGATTCTTTTGCACCTGATGATGTGACGCGCGCCTCGCTCACATGCTCTACTTCTGAACTGTGCCAGGCACATGGTTTGCTTCTGAAATCTCACTTGGTTCGAGATTATTCTGACACACATGGATGTGGTGCGTTTTGCAGCACATGTGAAAGCTCCTGAATCACGCCTAATGCATAAATTTTACCTCACATGACCTTAATTTAAGCCCCAAACCCATATTAGTGATAATGAATCACTTGAAACCTACAACAAAAATATTTACCTCAACCTTAGCTCATAGATGAGAGAAAGATTAAAAAATAAAGACAAAAATAAAAAGGTGTAGAATCTGGATTGTTTTGTGGAGTAAAAGTCCTTGTACTCCATGAAGATAGAAGAATTATTCTAGGAGATGTGAATTGGGCCTGGTCATGTCATGGAAGAGCCACTATTTTTCTTTCTGCACCACATCTATCCTATCTATATATTTTTATACTCCAGTATAAATTATAGGGAAATTAGTATTTTATTCTCTCAAACTACAGATAATGCATATTTTTTTTTAAAAAAGTTTAAAAACTTACAACCCTTAATATTTTTTATTGTATAAATAAATTCATCTGTTAATTTTTTCATTTATTATTACAAAAAAATGTATATTTAAAAAAAAAATATCAAGTTACCTATTTTTTTAACCATAAAATCTAATACAACTAGTAGCTAACTAAACTCTTTAAATATTTAGTCAGAGTTTCAATTCATCTTTCACGATAAATATCCAGATTTCACCTAAAAAAAGGTTGCCTATTATTTTTTAGTTTAGGATATCAAGTTGCATGTGACTTGAAGTTTATAGAATATAGTGCACTTATTTTTTCATTAATAATAAATGAAAATTTAATAGAAGATTAAAATGGATAATAAAAAATTGTTTAAGGATCAATTTACACTTATTTAAAATTTTAAAGATAAAAGTACACAAGATTCTAGTTCACGGCACAAATTTTTTTTCCCTAAATTCAATATATGAGCATAATAAAATCAGAAACATTAAATTTTCTCAACTCGGATGTCTAAAATTCTTTTAATTTAAAATTTTAATTACAAATATTAAGCGTTCTTTAAATGTTAAATTAGATTTAATTACTTTAGAGGTTCTTATAGATTTACTTAATTTTTAATTAAGTCCCTATATTTTAAAAGTTTATAAAAATTTTTTATATTTTACCAAAATTTTTAATTATGTCCTCATAGTTTAATAATATATGATTAAGTTACTATAATTTTGTACAATATAAGGACTTAATTAAAAAATTTTATGCAATATAGGAATTTGATTGAAAACTTTTGTATAATATAGAGATTTAATTATCAATTTTTAAACCATAATAACCTGATTAAAAATTGAGAGAAACTATAGGTACTTCTAGAATAATTAAACCTATAAATTACAATACATATCATTATAAATAAAAATTTTGAATGAAAAGAATTTTTAGATTGATTGTTAAAGAAAATACATTAACACTTTAATGATATATGGCAGGACCATGTTTTCGTGCTATTTGCTTCGTAGACGAAAAGACTTACAAGTTTTTTATTTCTTGGAGATCAATGGCTATTTGCAGTTTTAAACCAATTTTTTTCAATGGTGAGGAGTTACCAAACTAAACAGATAAAAAAATTAAAAGAGTAAATAACTTGTTCGGTCCTAACATTTTTTATTCAACATAAATTTGAACCAAGCAAATTTTTTGACATCAATTTAAACCAAACAAATTTTTTTATATCAATTTAATCTTAACATGTTTCTTAACAGCAATTTAATCATAATATTTTTAGTTTCAACACCAATTAAGTCCTAATATTTTTTATTTTGATATTGATTTAGTTATTTAATCAAAGTGGAGGTTCAATAAAGTGATTAAATTGATGTGGAAAAATGTTATGATAAAAATGGTTATTTACTCACTTTTTCCTCGGTCTGAGGTTGTCATTCAACGAAAAGAGAAAACAGGAGTGTAAGCCAACTTCCTCGGAGGCCCAAAACAACAATGAAAGAGCAAGGCCCACAATTTGGGCTTATAAGCTTCATCAATTCTTCAATTCCAGCAAGAGTCACCTTTTGACCAAAAGGAGAAGAAGCAATAATCGCCTTCAAATCCCACGGTTTATCTTATGTTTCCCCGTTTTCAGTTCTGCTCAAACTTGGGCCGAATTGATTTTACTTTCTTCTTTATGGGTATGCTCCGCGGCCCACTATTCAATGCAGCTCAAACTCAGTTTTTACTTTCTTCTTTGCGGCCACAGCCCCTTTTATTTTATTTTATTTCCCAGTGTCCAGTGTTGAATTGCGCATAGCCTTGATTAAAAAAACAAAAACGAAAAAAAAAAATTGCGTATATTCATGCAAAAAGTTTTCTTTACTGCAGCATTTTGAAACTATAAGACCTCAGACCAAAAGGAAAAACTACTATAAGACCTTGGGTAGTAATTAGCATGCACTCATTTGTCAATCCATATTATTGACAATATTATTGGCTTTATATGGCTTGTGTTACCGTTAAAATTCAATAGACTTAACATCCTAACTCATAATATTTATAATAGGGAGAAATTCATGTGTGATCCTAAATCGTCATGTAAAATTATGGTCACTCCAATTAAATGGTGTTTATCTAGCAATGGATCTGTCACTTAACTATGACTAACTTAACTATGGTAAATTTTTTTATTTTATTTTATTTTATAAAGCATTTGGGCCCACACATAAGTAATAAAGTCCTTAGACTATTAACTCCAGTGAAATGTCTCTTCTCAGGTGTTCATAACCCGTCCAACCCATCAACTTACCCAACCCGAAACTCATTGGGATGCGTTCGACTCTGAAATTTACCTTACATTTTTCCGTTTTGGGTTATAATCGGTCCCCACCCGTCTAAAGTCAAATAATCCCTTAATAGATATATATATATTTATAATAATTTATGAAAAATTATAAGATTTTAAAGTTGAATTAATATATTTTACATAACATGATGATATTTCTATATTGATATGGTTTATTTTGAAACCTATATCGTAAAATATCTCTAAAATTTTGTTTCTTATTTGTAAAGTTTTATAACTTTACTATGTACAATATCCAAATTCTCGTATATTGTTCGAATGTCGTTACCTGGATACCCGGGACATAGTCAGGTCATTATCGGTCGCGTTTGGTTTCAAAAATTGACCGATTTAAAAATTAGCCAGGTTCGGATTTTACCTAACTCATTCCTTATACACCCTAGTCTCTTCCTCTCAGCTTACTCTTCTGAAATGTTACCACAAAAAGGAAAAATCTTAGGCCTGTTGAAATAGTTTTTTTGTGTTTATTTTTAAAACTATTTTAAAAATCAAGTTTAGAAATAGTTTTAAAAAACAAAAATACAAAACAACAATCTGTTTGATACTCATTTTTTAAAACAAAACTCACCCCATCTCCCCAAAATCACTGCAACACATCAAAGAACATGACTAGGGAGTGCCGGCCGGAAGAGGCGGGTGGACTGTCGGGCGGAAGGGCAGACCGTGGCGACTTGGTCGCGCCGGAGGGCTGCTCGTTTCCTCGCGAGCTGGTCGCCGGCAAGCTTGGTTCGCTGCGTTGGTCTTCTCCGCTCACGGTGGCGGGATTTGGTCTGTTGGGCTTGCATCGATCTTCTCCTACTTGCGGTGCTCCGGTGGTCAACCGGTCTTGCGATGGCGCGAGCTGGCCGCGATGACGGAGTTGGCGCGGTGGCACTGGAGCTGGTCATGGTGGCAGGTGCTTGAGAGATGAACAAAGTCTTGTTTTTTGTTTTGAAAAACACTTAAAAGTTGTTTTCTGATTTCAGTTTTAAAACTCAAAATGTGTTTTTTAGTTTTTAAAACCAACATTCAGAAAACAAGTTGTCAAACAACTTCTTTGAGTTTTTTATTTTTAAAAACACAAAACAGTTTTAAAAAACTATTGCCAAATAGCCCCTTACTTTTCTTTTTTTTGTATGAAAAAAAAAAGGCTTTACTCATCTGAAAAAATATTACTTCGTATTCAAAAGAAAAGAAACCAGCAACTCTGCGCAGTAATATTACAATACTACATCAACTCGGCTTTGACACCTCCAGCTGTAACAACAACAACTACCAATCTTCTCTTCTCAGACTTCTCTTCTAGTGAATGGACTCAAGGCCTCAACACCAACACTAGGAATATGGGTTCAAGCACTGCCACCAAAGAACCACCGCCCTCCTCTCCTACAATCTCTTCATCCTGTGAATCGCTCAATGGCTTGAGATTCGGCCAAAAAAATCTATTTTGATGATGTGGGTGTATGTGTCCACTCCTGCAGCCCCTTCTTCTTCCTCTGCGAGTACAAAGAAGGGTAGGGGCGGATCATTTAACCGTGCTCAGCCACCAAGGGGCCAGATTGAAGGTTTGCAAAGCAGATTTGAGTGGTGCAAAGGCTTACTATTCTTGGGCTTACAGTATGCGGCATGCACTCCAAATCACCTACAGTCATTGTAGCTGGCCTCGAACAAAAGTTTTGCCAACAGTGTAGCAGGTCAAATCTCCTTAGTTATCACAATACAAATGTGGCACAACTTTTGTAGTATTGTGGTATTTTTCGGAGCGGCGATGGATTCTGGTCTTTTGAGCGCAAAAAGGCTTTTTTATTATTCTTATTTCCAGAAGATGAAGAAGAGCAACAGACCTTTCGGTGGAGTAAACTGTCAAGGATCTCATGAATGTGGTCCCATAGTAGTATTTAAGTATTTGGTTTATAAAACAACAGCCCATCGCGACATGACAAGTTGGGCCATAATCCTACATGTGGTTCAGGCCCACATAAACTTTTTTCATATAATGGGTATAACTCCCAAGTTTGACGCTATTTCAAGAAAGTTTAGGAAAATAAAGTTATATTGGTACTAATTGCCATACCTTTAGTCTAGTAATAAGTATTTGATCTAACACTCATTTATATTTGTTTCAAACAAAGTCCAAAATGGTCAATTGGCCATATGAAAATTTTGGAGATTAGACTTCGCTTCCTGGTTGAAGAGTATTAAGGTTAAGTTGGAGCATGTCCCTTCTTACCAATCATTTGACACTTTATAAGGATTGGTTAAGGGTAATGGAAGTGAAAGGTTATATATTATAAAATATTTTAAATGTGTTGATCAGACAATCAAAGTAATGTTCAAATAATGATAGTTCTGAGTAGACAAATAAAAAGTACTTAAATCATCATTTTAAAGAGAGAACAATTACAATTAAAAAGAGATTCCATAATTTTTAGATTATTCCAAAATAAAATGTATGGACCAATGCCTATTTCATATTATTTGCCATGTCTTCCCTTTGTCGATATGAACATCTACCATAAATAGAGCTATTGCTCTTGAGAGGTAGTCCGCATTATGTTCTCGGGTTATATTTTTTAACCCTATTTTCTAGACACCTAACCCGATCACATGATAACTATTTCAATTTTTCAAAAGATTTTAAAAAATTCACGATCAAGTTTTTAGTAATAAAGTCTTTTTTTCAATTTATATTTGTTAATAGAATTTATTTAGTTACACCGTTATTGAGTATTTCATAATCAAATTTTACATTATTGTTAATTGTTACTGTTATAAGGACAATTTTAAAATATATATATAATTTTTATGAGTTTAATTATCATAAACTGATAATATAACATATATTTATGCTTTTAGCTAATGAACAATGAACAAATTATCTATTTGTGCAGTTTCAAAATTTGAGTAAGGGTCAGTTATAAAATGAATTATGTAACAACTTTTTATTGATTGATTAATTGTGTGAAGACATTTTACATTATCATAATATGATAATTAAATTCTTTACTTACTCTTACTTGATGGCTCAAACCAAACCAATCTTATTTGAATTAACAATGTTTGAATTCGTCAAAAAAAATAATAATCAAACAAAATCAATCCAACTACATTTAATTGGTTCAAATTCATTTTTCACTAAGCCTTTGTTGTTTAAGTAGAAAACCCAAGGAAAGAAAACAAGAGAGAAGAAAAGCGATGATGGATTTGAGTTTTCTATATTTGGGTGTAAAGAAAAACAATGGAGAGAGAAAAGTACTGTGGACCCCATACATAAATTTTCTACTCACATGTATGTGCACGGAAAACTCAAGAAAGTGGGGATTGATTAATAAAATTACCATACTATCCCTGTGCTTTTTGCACATTTGTAACTTGCATAAGCATACGCTCATCAACTTTGCAAGTGTGGCTGTGATGGCAAAGCCATTTCCTTTTGCCCATAATTTATTTTATCATGACATTTGTTCATGGTCACAAAACTAAAAGGTGAGGAGTAGATTCACTTACTTTTTTCTTGTCCATTTAAACTCTAAAAATAGACACATTTACAAATCTATATTATATCTAATTTTATTTAAACATTAACTTTAAATAATTTATATATTTAAATATTAATAAAATTATTATTATAAAACTATTACTTATTTAATTTATAAAAAGTGTTTAAAAATTTGATCAAATTAATACACACACACACACACACATATATATATATATATATATATATATATATATATATATATATATATATATTATAACAATAAAGATGTATATGTCATTTAATATATATTTTATTTTCTTTTTTCTCATTTTCTCTTCATCTAAACAATAGGAAGAAAAACATTTTTTTTTTCATTTTTCCTTCTCTTTATTTTTTGTCCTCTCATTATCTCTTCTCATCTATACACACCATAAAATTCGATTCAAACCAACTTACTTACATCTTTATTTTTAATGAAAAACTTATCTTCTCTGAATCTTAACCTGTCACCAGGTATAAAGGATGAAGGCACATGTGGTAAATAAAAAGCATGTGCAAATAAGGAGTTAAGTTGGAATGGAAAATTAATTGGTGCTTTCTATCAACCACCCCATTTTGTTGGGGTGTCTCCACACAAGTAGTTGTTAGGGATAATGCATGAGATTGATAAAAAGAGGGTAGATTAAATTCTGTCCCATTGTCTGTTCTGATGCTTTTTATTTGTGCTGAAAATTGAGTTTTAGCAAACATAACAAATGGTTGAACTAGATTGAATGCTTCAGATTTGAGTTTCAAAAAAAAAAAAAATCCATGTGTGTCTTGTTTTGTCATCTACTACTGTAAGAAAATGTTTATGTCCTGCTATGGAAGGAACATGTAAAGGCCCCATATATCAATGTGGATTAAGTCAAAAGCATTTAGGGACTGAGAGGTGCTTGAAACAAATGGTAATCTTTTTTGTTTTGCATAGTGACATGGCTCACAAGGCCATTTGTTCATGTTACATCTTATGAAAGGAAAAAATTGTTTCATTACAATCAACCTATTGTGAGAAGGATGTCCTAGTCTAAAATGCCAAAGGAAATCCTTAACAAACTGATTGGTGGCTGTGTGGAGGGCAAATGATGAAAGGGTTGTTGCAGCTTTATGATTCCATTCCACTGCTTCAACCTTTATTGCATATAGACCACTTCTTTCCTTAGCTACACCAATCATCCTCAACGAAAGGCAATCCTAAATTGCACAGATAGATAGTGTTCAGTGAATGACATTTTGCAATGTATTGTTTTGGTTAACTTTGAAACAGATAGTAAATTGAATTGAAACGAAGGAATAAAGAGTACATTGGTTAGGTAAAATTGATTAGAAAACAAAACTGTTCCAGCAATATTTGCTGTGGTTTGATTGCCATCGGGTAAGGTAACCAAGATGGGCTTTATTCTAGGATATGTGTAAAAGGTTTGAAGAGAATAGCAAACATGATCACTTGCACTGAGTCTATGACCCAAAAATGCTGAATTAAGGGATAAATAAGTTGGAGAAAACATTACATGTTGGGTACGTTGTGCTAGAACCCAATTTACATTTGAAGAAGAGGACTCAAATTAGCATGCCAAGAAGAGCTTTGCACTGATCTGGAGTCTAAAATATAAAGTAAAATATTATTTGTATTCATGAATATAAAATATTATATTAATTTATATTTTATTTATTATTAAATGTGAATATAAATAATATAATTTAAATATAAAAACTTGTAATACATGGCAAATCAAATTAATATGCGTACAGGTAGAGCAAGAGGCGGTAGTTTTGCAGTTCCCGAGAGCAAAGAGCAAGCAGGTTACTTGCCGGCGGCTTGTCGCACGTGTATGACCACAGTTTCAGGATTTCAACCAATAAAGGAACACCACGTTGCTTCTCACCGTACTCTTATCACCCACCATCACTTCAATTCATTCATTTATCCTCTGCCTTCGTTTTAAGTCTCAACAGTAAAGGCTACTTTATTGTCTCAGCGACAAAGCCTGTTTGCCTATAGCATATGAACCAACCTTATCTCCGTCCTCTCAACCTCTTGCCTCTCTAATTCTTTTGAACATTTTTTAGACAACTACGCATTTGTACGTATTTCCAGTTTTTCAAACTCTTCTCTACTTTTTTTATTACATAAACTCTTCTCTACTTAAATCACCTTCTGTACATAATATTTTAAATAAGGAGTATGAAATTTAATTATTTTTTAATATAATAATATATAATTAAATAATAATATAAAAATATTTTATAATATCATATTTATAAAATTAAATATTTTATTAATAAGCATTTTAGGAAGACTTATTAAATATTGAAAAAGTGAAATCAAAATGAAAATTTTAGTTTTAAAAATTTTAGGATTTATCTAATCAAGATAGAATACTGATTAAGGAATCAATAATAAAAAAATTTATATTAAGAATATGAACTTCTAAGTTTTTAATACATAAATTCTATTTAAAATTTTTAAAACTTTTTTTTTTGAGGTTTTGAATCATTATTCTTAGAACACTAATTACTATAATCCAAAGTTTTATTATATTATCTTTTCAGTTTTTTTAAATTGATAAAACAAAATCAATATATTTGTTTTATCAATATCTTGATATGTTAAGTAAAGGGTAAACTAGAACTGCTCACAGTGACCCAATCTTTTCAGCCAATAATCTCAATTACGCCTTTTCCCATCCCATGTCATCAATCAGTCAGAAGCGCATAAATCATGCAAAAGTGTAATGATTACTCTTCAAATCAATCGAAATAATAGAACGATGGTCATCCTGATCACTACCGATGCAAATTGTCTTTATTCCTTTTTTTGTATTTTTTATTGTAAAAAATATAGATTATTTTTACATTTTAATAGCTTATTAATTATTTTATATATATTTTATCTCTTATTTAATTAAAGAGAAAAGAAGTAAAAATAAATTTATTTATCTCGTATTTAATTGATGAGAGAATTAGTAAAAACAAATTTATTTGAGTATTCAATTAAAGAGAAAATAAGAAAAAATTGAGGGATAAAAAGATATTTACATATTTTAATTTTATTTTCTAAAACATCAATAAAATTCAATCATTACCTCAATTCTTATATATAATTCCAAAATGACTTATATTAAAAATCAAATAGAGTAAAATTTATAGAATAGGTTTTGATAGGGATAAAAATAAAGTGTAAATTTTTATAGAAATTTTATATGTAAAATTATATATAAATCTTGTTTATGAAAAAATTTTATCCTTATTTCTACTCATTAACCAAACATACTCTTAACTCCTACATTTTGTTTTGTTCTAAATAAAATGGTGAAGTTCATCCATAAAAATTTATCTTGATTTTTATCATATAACCAAACACATCCTTAATTTAATTATACTAATTTCTTTTAATTAACTATTGGAATTCAAAACTAGGCAATAAAGAAAAATGTAAATACTTTTTGTCTTAACATTTAAAAGTTGATATTAATTTGATCTTTAATTTTAAAAATTGAATTATATTTTAACACTTTTTTTATCTTATTATTAAAATACTTACTAATTTCACTACAATAAAAATGAGCATTTTCAATTATCCTTGACAATTAAAGTATCAATAAAATTATTGTCAAAAAAATAATTTTGATATAAAGTGATCATTGAAAATACTTATAAGTTTTTATCAACAATTAGTATATGTAAAAAATATGACCTTAATATTTGATAAAAATTTATAAGTATTTTTAACAGTTACTTTATGTCAAATTTTTTTTCTAAACAACACTTTTATTAATATTTTAATTGTCAAAGGCAGTTAAAAATGCTCATTTTTCTTGTAGTGTTTTCATCATAATTTTTCAATAATTTAAAATTGAAAATGTTCACCCCTCATCTATCAAACAAATAAGCAACATAATAGTTTACTAAGATTGTCAACTAAGATGAATCATAAAGAAAGTCACTAATAATTTTAATACAATAATAAAATCGATGTTAAAATTTAAAGTATTAAAATTAAACTAAAAATAACTAGGTGAAGTTCATACTAGGTAAACTAAAAAATATATTTACTCTAACAAAAATTCATAATAGGTAAAGTTTGTCCTATTGACAAACTTAGATTTAAAGTATAAAATAACTTAAACTAGTTAGAGTTTAACATATAATTTTAGATATTTATAATTAGAAAGGTTAAAATAACTACTGCAAAACGAATAAGAGTTTCATTTTGATGATATATTTATGGTGTAAATATTTTTAATATTACTATCTAATTGTTTTTTGTTTACATGATTTTTTATATAGCAAATATAAAAACTAATTATTAAAGTTAATTATGTTTTTTAATATAACTATATATGACTGTATGATAATTTAGAATCCCTTTACATTGCAATATATTAAAATTAAATCCAACTAATAATACAATTACACGAAAAAAAATTTCAGATCACCTTTAAGTTGATACCGAATAAATTTTGTTATTCGCTATATCAGCATTGGAGAGGATTGTTCAATTATTATTAAGTAATCCTGGAAGGTGGAAGATGGAACTTATTAATAACATGTTCTGTCAGGAAGAATCAAGGATAATTCAACAAATTCCATTGGCACAAGGGAATTGTCAGGATATTCTATCATGGGCATATAACACTAAAAGGTCATTTTGGTATTTTTGATATATAATAATTATTGATAAAAGTTTATAAATATTTTTAATTATTATTAAATTATTTTTTATGACATTTTTATTGTTGCTTTAAACATCTAACTATTGCAGATGCTCTTTTTTTCTTGCAGTGAGTCTTCTAACACATTTTGTTTTACGTTTATGATCTTAAGAGTTGATTTTAAGAGGATAAAATTAATTTTGACTGATTTTTAACTTGTATAGTTTATCTTTACTAAAATCAATTCTTAACTTTAGAGTTGATTTTAGAAGAAGTAAAAATTATTCACTTTCTATCAGAATGACTTTTAGGGAAACTATTAAATATAAATCACTTTATTTCATAATTAATTCTAACTAAATCAATTATCACATTATTAATTCAACCTAAAATCTACATAAGCAGAACCAAACATGCTATTGGTTAGCTCTTTTGGGTAAAAACAAATTCAGCAAGAATTGAGGAACTACCCTGGCCGCCAATGTAAAAATGCTGCACTTAGTTAAAAGCAAATTTGTATACAAATAAAACCCAATAACTTCCTACCAAAAAAAAAAAAGAAAGATAAAACCCAATAACTTAGCATAAAAATAGGAACAACTTGCAAAGTACATGACTTGGTCAAAATAAAAATAAAAAATCACTCTACAATATTATAAATTATTAATTCATTAATAAAATTATAACAAAAATGAGAAAAATCTCAGAGAAGATATATTTAAATATTAAAAAATGAATAATTATATTGAAAGGGAAATGACATTCTTCAAATTGATTTCTTTAAAAAAGTAATCGACATGAGAAAAATTCATACATACATGTAACTTTAACTCCTCATATTTAAATATACTTGTAATAAAAGAAAACTTTATTAACTTTGTTTTTCAGATTTTAACAATTTTACTATGAGTATGAATAAATATAAAATATCAAATGCATATTCTTAGTATATTTAGTTGGGAGTAACAGAAAAGAAAACAAGAATTTTCAATGCTATATATGGAGTTTATTCATATAAATTTTATTTGTATTTTTACCCTCCAATCAAATACAGAAAATTTCAATCGTCACAAATAAGTTGTGTTATTCTCTTTTTTAAAATTAAAATTCTTAATTAATTACCCATAAAGGGAAAAAAATTTTTATTCTAATTTGTGACATAGACAAATTTCTATTCATTTGTGTCAAATAATAAATAAATTTTAATTTTTTTTGTTATATAAATTTTAGTGTGAAAGGTAATGCCTTAATCCAAGACGCAAGGAAAGCCTCCAAATTCAAAGAATATTTAAAAAGAAATTTGCTTTTACCTTACATGCATAAATTTAAATAAAATCTGGTCCACATACATTTACCACCATTATGTATTCTGTAAAAAATTCTGGTTATATAATCGAACCTATGACCTATAAATCATGCGATGCTCCACTTGATTTTTTTATTTTTATTTTTTTGCTCTTTTTCCTACAAGTGATAAGGGGTTGTTTGAAATTATTCTTTATTTTTATATTTTTAAAACTGTTTTGAATATTTTGAAAACTATTTTAAGTAGCAATTAATGAAACGAACTTATTATAATTGTACAATCTCATTCTTTTTTATTTTAAAAAATAAAATTTCAAAAACATGTTTTCTAATTTTTACTTTTAAAATACAAAGCCTATTTTTTTTATTTTTAAAATTAATCTAAAATAATAATTAATCAAATTCTTTTTTTATTTTTTATTTTTAAAAATTAAAAATTACTCTATAAAACACTTTTAAATCAACCCCTAAGAATTTCTCGACTAAAAAATATATATATCACCGGACAAAGGGGTTGGAATGTGGGTTTTAGAGGGCAGGGTATATATAGCCACATAAACATCAATCAATGCATTAACAAATAGTCACCTTGTTTTCATTCTCAACCCTCTTTTTCCTTGACTCCTCCCTGTCCGGTTGTGGCGGAGGCTTTATCCAATATCACAGACAAAAAATGGAAGAGGCTAAATCCAGGTTCAAGCGGATTTGCGTCTTTTGTGGCAGCAGTTCTGGGAAGAAAGCTACCTACCAAGAAGCTGCTGTAGAACTTGGAAGGGAGCTGGTACTCTATTCAATATTCACATAATTTTCTTTCTTTTCTTCCCCTTATTTTACAATTTTTTGTTTTGTTTTACAATCTCCAGCTACACCGTTGAGGACATTTTCAGCCAAAATACACACTCTAGTTTTTCTTCGTTCATCAAATTCTGCTTTCTTTTCTTGTCCTCTTTTTTATGGGTCTTTCTCAAAATTTGCGCTTAGCATAAACAGAATCCAAATCTAGAAGAACCTCTCCATGGCATCATTGGCTTAACAAATTCACATACTTTCCTTTTTGTTTATTTGCTATATTACAAAAACGGTTCATTAGATTCAATTATTGCTTTTCTTTTTTCTTTTTCATTTTCTCCGGGCATTTTATGTCCCGGGTCAGCCGCATTGTACGGAAGCTTCCCTTGTTTCATATTTAACCTTTTCCCCTATAAATCTTGTTTATATATACCAATGATTTGTTTTTATGTTTCTCAATCTGGAATTCCATAGTTTCTTCCTTTGTCTTCGTGTTCCTCTTCCACCTCTTCCAATGGTTGTTTCCTTTAAAACGAACAGAAAAAAAAAGAAAGGAAACTCTCAAGTCTTAACGCAGGCTTATATATGATTGTTCCTAGGCATGAATGAATGGTTTAATTTAGGGTTTAACTTTGGCGTGAGAGAGAGACACACAAATACGCAGAGAGATTGCTAGCTGTAATCTGCCTGTCAGTTGAGCAGCATTCTTGCATGATCTTTGTTTCCCCCTATTCCATACTACTTTTTTTAAAACGCTCAAAATATTTCTCTCTTTAAAATTTAAATTATAAAAAAAAATGCCAAGAAACACTCTTCTCATACTTTTTTCTAGGGAACCAAACGTGCTACCTAGGTATCGTTACTCCATGAAGCGTGTCCTCAGCCTTTGGGATTCTCCACAAGCTTCTCCATGACCGAACCCTCCATGATTTTTCCCAATGGCTGGGGTTAGGCATCCGAATATGGCCATCACTCATCAGTCTCACTACCATTCCTTTGTTTTCCTTGTTTTAAAATATTTTTTCTTCACTTGTTGCCCCTTTGGTTTCCATTGACCACACTTCCACTAAATTATTATAATCAAATTCTATTATTTTACACATGCAAGAGCAGTTGGTTTGGTTTTGTTTAATAGTTTTTTTCATGATGAATGTAGTAACACGCGTCTACTTGGTTTGCTTTTCGATGTGTTTTGAAGGTGGAGAGAAGGATTGATTTGGTCTATGGAGGTGGTAGCGTGGGGTTGATGGGTCTCGTTTCTCAGGCAGTTCATGATGGTGGGCGCCATGTTCTAGGGTTTGTTCTCTCACTCCATTCTTTGTTGTGCGTGTATCGTATGGTGATTGGCCACCGTAATCATTTTTGCTGAGCCTTGATGATTTTCTAAGTGGTATGCATATGTCGTGTAGTACTAATGTATTTGGGTAGTGTTGCCTGCTACTGCTACTCATGCGTGTTTTTCCCTGCTTTCTGAGAAATGGGATGCTGGCAACGTGGGGCATTACTTAATCAAAGCTTCCAAATGTGGGTCGAAAGGGAGCATATTTTAGTTATGAAAATAAAATTAATTCAAGTATATACATCTTACATGACAAGAGAGGACGTGGGTATCAAGATACACGCGCATTGAACTGAGCTAACATAATTGTATCGTGTATTTGTATTTATATATATTTATATAGAGAAATATTTATGTGAGGTAATGTTGTATTTTGGTGTCAAATTGTGATGGGCAAATAACACTAGTCTAATACTGTGGCTTTTGCACCGTCATTGCGATAAAAAATAAATAAGGGGAAAAGAAAAGGTAGAGAAGGGTGATCTAAACAGGTGGTTAGAAGCTTCTAGAGCAGCTTTGCTCCATTGGATAAAGTTGAATCCCTTTTGGCTCTTCCAAAAAGGGACGGCAGAAAGTCTTTGCGCAGTAATTGGAGCCACCATTGTACCTTTTTTAACCTTTTCCTTTATTGCACTTGGAAGACAAAATAGATTCCTTGTGGACGAATCAAATTGGTGTAGGTTTCAGTTTGTTCTCATGAATCTACATCAATATCTAAAAATATTTCCTCTTTTTATATTTGATGACTGAAAGACTTTTGTGATCTGGTTCTGGAACTGACCATGAGCTTGTTTATGCAGGGTTATCCCAACAAGTCTCATGCCGAGAGAGGTACATTGCTATATATGTCTCTTACTGTCTTGCACTCCGTTATATGGTGATAGCATTATTAGTTGACTTATAACTAAAATAATATTTAGACTAATTAAATATGGATTGTCAATGTGTGTGTCTATATATATATATATATATATTCAATTGTGTAAATGCATTAAATTTAATGCAGATAACAGGTGATCCAATTGGGGAAGTGAAAGCCGTCTCTAACATGCACCAAAGGAAAGCCGAGATGGCTCGTCAAGCTGATGCCTTCATTGCTCTCCCTGGTAAGATTTTAGTTACACCAACAACCGCAAAAAAATTTAGAGAAGAAAATCATAAGGGTGATATTTGATCTTTGAGCAACACATCTCATTTTTTAATCCACAGGAGGATATGGAACCCTTGAAGAGTTGCTTGAAGTCATTACATGGGCTCAGCTTGGGATCCACAGCAAACCCGTAAGTTCTATTCAGCATTTGTAATCCCTGACTAGATTGGACAATTTAGGTGACAGAGATCGATGAGGCGGATAGCAATGACTTCGGATACAAACTTCGTTAACCAAAATTATTTATTGTAAAAAAAAAAAATTGTAGCCAAAATAATACAACAGTAAGTCGCGTCAGTAACGTAGCTGATGGCTGAAAAGTGGTAAAAATATAGTTTTACACTAGAAACCAATATATCATGGCTTTTACAATGACATAGGCAATAATATTCATTAGCTTTTTCTGATCTCTTTGGACTAAATTCTAGTACAAACAAAATATAAACACAAGTCAAACTACTTTTATTAATGTTTTTTCTTCGGTTATTCTTGCAACACTTGACAAACTGTTGCTTCCACATGACACATTGTAACACTGTTGTAATGTGTCATCAATTGTCATTTCACTAGATGCATTGCTTTGGCATTATCTGAAAAAAGATACATTGTTTAGTTAATTAGTCAAGTTGACTGATGAATATGCCTCAGTGAATAAAATGTTCTATCAGCTGGGGATCCATGTGTGCGCGCCCGCGTGTATCTATCCATGTTCAACAACCAGGAAGGTTCAAAACAAAACCGATCGATACGTGCATGTGGGCAATTTATTTTGGACCCACATGTTACATAATTACTTGAAGGTTCTCTGTTTGAATTGTAGATAAATATGCCATTATATACACCTACTAATATAAAACGCATGAGAAAATGGACGCTAAACACAATTTCTTGGTCAATGGAAAGATTGGTGATAACAATTAACATAAGTGCTTGGTTTTTAATTTTATGAGGTGCAGGTGGGCCTGTTGAATGTGGACGGATTTTACAATTCCTTGTTGTCTTTCATTGACAAGGCCGTTGATGAAGGCTTTATCTCCCCTACGGCACGTCGCATTATCGTGTCAGCTCCCACAGCCAAGCAATTGATGCTAGAGCTAGAGGTGCGCCAACATTGCTTAATCACTATATGAAATCATAAATATACATATAAAATTGTTCAATGTTATTTTTGTGATTAACGCCCAATTGCATGTTATTAAGAACTATGTTAATAAATTACAAGTTGCTAAATCAAGTTGGTTTTGATATTCGATGCCCAATTACATAGAGCTAATTATGTGATTAATGTTTTGATGGGATGTAGGAACATGTTCCTGAACCAGATGAGTTTGCATCCAAGTTGGTGTGGGAGGACAGACAAAATTACGTGCCTGAATCAGAAGTTGCCATGTGATAGATCCTCTTTGTTTATTTTTTTTTGGGTCCGGGTGATCGATCCTCTTTGTGGCCGATTGATGAACCACGTTTTTTTTGGGTTTCTGATTGTAGCTTCTTGGGTACATAAAGAGCCATCCATCAGATACGGCACAGGAACCGTTGATGAGTACAGTATTTTTTTTTTTTTAACCTTTTGTTATTAACGTAACGCCCCCTAGAATACAGAAAATGAGGGTAGTTCAAAAATGTGGAATATCTTGTAATGAAAGTAATGCTATCATGGCCTTTGTGCAAAATCCTTTGTGGTAACTTTTTTCGTTCCGTTTTATTTTTATTTTTATTTTCTGGCAGTTCAGTTTTATTTGTCAATTTGAACCAACCGAGGTCTATAAAATACATGCCGCTGACATTTCTTTAATTACAATTTGGTGATTGCTGCTATTTGAAAACTGGGGAATTTGTAATCATAGTCAAATGTCACAACCTGACTCCTTCAGTGGGAGATACCTCAATTCAATTATGTAATTTTGGAATTAAGATTTCTGGTTTCTTTAATATGTTGACTATATGTATGGCTTATAATGCAAAGCTCCTTACAAGAAATCTTCCGTTATTTTTGGGGGAGACGCTCGCACAATAGTGGGGTTAGTACGAAGGGATTTTCTTCATCTTAGGCGTATTGAGATTTACTTGCAAGTGTGTCAGATTGATGGTCTGGTTAAACAATCCTTTCTTTGCAACACCAGATCTCAGAGCCCAGAAACTACAGTAGTATGCTTTTGGATGTGAATTCTTTAAAGTGTATAGGTTAGACATTAGTGTACATAACTGCAATGATTAATGTTAAAATTAATGATTTAAGATTTCAATACATATGCAAAAAGAAATTTTTTTTATTAATCTGTCCTTTTTTTAAGATATATTTACATTATTCTTTGGGCCGGACGTATCCTCCATTTTTTGAAGAGTCAAATCCTTCGGGGAGGAAAAAAGTCCGCACCCTTCTCTCAAAATGGGTAGGCCTCCATGTTAGGTCAAGCCAGCCCACCCCTTGGAAAACAACAGGTAGCTCCTATTCTTATAGTCCAAAACTGAGTGTGTTGGAGATTTTCACATTATGTTCATTTCAATTAATCTAACCACACAAATTTGTCTTGTCGTGTGTCAACCTTCGAGTGAAATGCACTAGTTGCATACACGGGATTGAAATGTCATAGGACCTGTCCAATAGGTTGCTGGAATTCCAAGTTAGGTCAAGCTAGCTCACCCATTAGAAAACATCAGGAGGCTTCGAAGTCCCTGACTAAATCTATGTTGGATATTTCATATTATGTTCATTTAAAAGTTAATCTAATAACAAAAAGTTAGCTTTTATCATCTACTACGTCGTTAATTGAGTACAATGAGCTAGTTGCATTTCAGAATAGAAAATTGCTGGCAAGATGTATGACCGAATGTGCTGAATATGACACAGGCACACAGCCATTATATTGTTGTGGTCCCAAATGTGTAGAAGGAAGAAGAGCTACGACCTTTGCTTCATCTGAAAACAAGTTGAGACCTAGTTAGTTTAGTTTTAAACCAATTGCTGGGTGGTGCATGCTCGAGCGCACTAGAATACCACCTTAAAGTTATTGGTGTTTATTCACCAAAAATTTTTAAAAAAAAGTTATTGGTGTTTATGTACCCAAAAAGTTGTTGCGGTTTGATGGTGCTCTTCTTTGAATTTTTAGGCAATTTAATAGTTGATTGAAGTGAAAACAAAACCTCCGCAGAGGGCGGGGTGGCCCGGTGGGGGTGGAAGTGAAGTCAGCTTTGCTTTTGAGTGAGAGAAGAAAAAAAAAAGATCAAATTGAATCAAACCAATATAAGAAAACCAATTTGGACAGAAAAAAAAATCAATTCATTTGATTAAAATTACATTTTAGGCCATGTTTGGTTGGAGGGTAAATCTTATATAGATAAATTTTATGAACTATTGTACACAAAAAGCTCAATCATGTAATTTTTAACCCCACTTTTATCTCTCAACCAAACACATTTTAAGGGGCAAATTTTGGTTTTGGAAAAAATTATTGTAAGTAGATATGTTTTTATGAATGAATGGTTTGAATTTCCTCCATGGAGGACAGTAGAACTACTCTCTTGTTGGTTTATGTTTTGACCAAAATGCGAAAATCCCTAAAAGAAGGTAACTAAGAAGTTTACTTGCGTGGCACCCAAAAAATTTGTAATACTATTAAGTTGAATTTTGTATTGTTTCCTATTAACAACTTAACATGTACTTCAACTCAATTCCTGCATAAGGTTGTGAAGTGCAGAGCATGAGGGAGTAACTGTTGAGTTCTGAGCAGTGACAATTCACAAGTTGGTGGAAAAGAATGTTGTTAATTGAAATGATATAGAATATCTTCGTCCGAACAAATGCATGTGAGGCACATGATCAGTAAACTAGCAATTACGTACTAATTGCTACCTATCAGAAATACAACAAAATAGATAAACAGATAATAGGGGCTTCTGCTAGTATATTCTAAACTCTCAATCTGTTAAACGTCATCCAACAAATTTGGAAAGAAAATGTTTTCTGATTATTTTACCTTTCAGACCAGGAAGTCCTAACCGTTTCCAACCAAGTCAGACGAATAGTCATAAACCATTCAGAATAAGGCCTTTTGGTTATGGTATAAAGCTTAGTAAAGGTTCACTTACGCTGTAGAGGAATGTTACAACAAAGTGGAAGAAATTTTAGTCACAGATGCAAGGATAAACTACTTAAAAACATTTGCTTAAGATCAACCAACAAATCGGCACTGATTGCAATCTTATAACACAATATTAGAGTGTCACGAGTTTTTGGTACTCACAAGAAAATAAGGCTATAACTAGTTATTTACGATCTGCAATTTACCCCATTAATGAAATCTCGAACTGGACAACATGGACACTGCAATTCTCGGCCAAACGATGGGGATATGGATAGTTCAACTTATAACATGACATAACCTCAAATCTGTCCCATGTACAAGTAATAATATGGAGCGAGCATTATGTTCTTAGGTGATTCTCAGTCTCTGACCAATGACAGAGCAGTGCCCCAACTTGCATCGTATCTAGCAAACATATCACAAAGATAGAGATACTCCCGTTGTGATCTTTCTGATGGATTCTCATTGACTTAGAAACTGCACTAATGACTAAACAAACCCTCTATTTCTCTTAACTAGGGAATTGAGTGGTAGAAGGCCAGCTAAAAGAATAGGCAAAAACCAACGAGTGGCACGGCACCGAGCCCAGCAACTTAAAAGTTCTCAGGACTGTCATCCAATTGTTTCTCGTCTTCTATATCAACCTCTAAAATCTCCTGTAAACAAAGCATAACAGAAAACGAAACAAGTTTTGTATTTGTGAAGCTTTGCAGTACTTACACTTTCTAAGCTTCTGCATTTAGGGCTAAGAAAACTAGATGTACCAACAGCTAAAAAAATAGCTAAAATTTTGCAACGATATAAGGGAGGTGGTTTGATGATGTAAAGTGATAGAAATTAATTGCTTGCCCATCTGATAATCAAGTAGTATAACATATTATTCTAACATTAAAAAAAATTTCCAAACTATATACAGCCTAGTGGCTGTAAACTTATAATATAATGAGTAAAACCTTATTTGGTCCCTTACAAATATATTAAGAGATAAATTAATTCAAAATTTGAAAGTTCTACATCGGTCATTCAAAATTCAAAAAATACTTCACAGAATTGTACGGAGTAACCAATTTATTTATTTCTTGAATTCTGAGGGACAAATAGAGGACATTCAAATCTTGAGGTCTAATTTGTACCCTTTTATATTTCTCATAGACCAAAACCGGTGTTTAGTCTAATTTAATATAGCTAGCAAACTAAAGTGAATGTTTTTACCTTTGGGATATAGAAAAGAAGAGACTTACAGGAATCCTCTGTTTCAGATAATTAGCGACTCTGGCAAGAACTGTGGAGCGCGTGTGCCAAAACCGACCCTTGAGGCTAATCTTCACGAAAGGCCCATCCAACTCCGCCAGTTCAACCGTTCCTGAAATTATCCACGAACAAGATACTTAACCCCATTACATATGGCTCAAAAAATAAGGCACACATTTGTGTTTTATTCAACATATTGATCAGAAGAGAACAAAAGATACCAGTGATGCCAACAGAAGTGTCAAAGATCTGACCCAGCTCGGCTCGAGCATCGACCAAGACCTGTCTCACGTTGTCTTCTGTGAGGTCAAGCGGGGGTGGAACCGGAAGAGCTGCTGACAGAGGTTTCAACTTCCTCCATCGTTTGACACGTGTCGCGAGGTCCACTAGTTGTTGAAATGGAGAATTGCGGATAAGGGTTGCTTCTAGTGGCGCCTTTGGGCAAGTGGACTTGAGGGTGTGATAATGGTTGCTGTACGATGACAGTGTGAGGGAGCTTACATTGTGGATGCCGAAGCCACAACAGAGGCCCTTCAGGGGTAGTGACATGCTCCTTCAATCCGCACTATACTTCCCTTATTATGTTCAAAGAGTCTCAGAATATGACAAGAGTTAAGAGTATCGGATATGGATAAACATTAAACACCCTGTCGCCAACACTCCACAAAAATGAAGATTCTAAAAATGAAATAAAAATAAAGTTGGAAAAAGATAGAAAACCTGGATCCGAAACCGAATTACAAGTTTTTGTGCAAGCGGCAAGCCAATATTGAAGGACGATAATCAAAATCTTTTTATTTTATTGCAGTTTATTTATTTACGGAATATTATAATAGCTTGAAGCATGAATGCTAACACCAAGTTGAAATTATCAGCCACAAAATCTGCTATAACCTAGTCATGGCCGAGGCTACAACCCATGCTTCCACTAATATATGTTGACTTTGACCTCTTCTGGATAAGGAGAAAAATAAAGCTCTTAATAGCTGCGTTTAACAGGAAACATTCGTCGAACCAAAAAAACTGAAACATTCTTTTTTTTTTTGTCAGAACTGAAACATTTGACTACCGCTAAAATGAGTTTCAAAAGCTATAAGCAGACCAAGCTGGTTCCTAAACTAAAGAAAGGTAGGTGCATCTCAATGGTATTCCTACTAGTCAAATGCTTATTGCTTGATAAAGTCACATAACTAAGGCAGCTTAGAGCTTTATGGTTTTTAAAGGCATTGTGCATGCACAGCCATAACATAAAGATGCCATAATCAGAAGAAATTGTAGAATTAGCATGATACATAATACAACCCAAAATCCAGGTACACCTGCATGCATTTATAACCACACTCTGTGGCTCAAAATTGAAAAGGATTGACATTACATAAAAACAAAATCCTTTAACACCCCAGTGCTTGATACAGATGAGCAACTGCTACTCTAGTATCCTCCCTACACAGCCGCAAAGTATTCTTTGCTAAGTTTAGGGTCTGGTTTCATGGACTTCTCACCAGGCTTCCACCCAGCAGGGCAAACTTCATCTGGGTTCTCCTGCACATACTGCAAAGCCTGCAAGACCAATGCACATAAAAGGTGGCAAAAATATTATATAAAGGATAAGAGGGGAAAAGAAAGAAACAAACAACAAAAAAGCAAGATACTTAAAATTGTTGAATATTAGTGATCCTAATTAAGAAGATAAATTACCTGGAGTGTTCTCTTTGTCTCATCAACACTTCTACCAATTGCCAGGTTGTTGATCGTAGAATGCTGGATAACACCTTCCTTGTCAATAATGAACAATCCTCTCAATGCAATTCCCTAAATCATTAGAAACAATTGGAATCATTGTGACTCGTCAAAAAATAGTGGAATGAAAAGCAAACGTTTCACATATTAAACTTCACCATGTGATGCAAACTACTATAGCTATTACCTAGACAATGTCCTAAATTTCACTCCTGAAACACTGAAACTAAAACACAAATAGCGTTGGAGTTGAAAGGAAAGGAAAAGGAATGGTCAGAGTTTAAGTCATGCATCAACATACCTGATCAGGAATGAGAACACCATAAGATTTTGATATGGATTTGGTGACATCAGAAATCAAAGGATACTTCAAGTCGCCAAGCCCACCGGACTTTCTATCTGTTTGAACCCATGCCAGGTGCGAGAACTAAAATGATGAAAATTGCACCACTAATCAAGAAGAAGCAAAATTTGGAGTGCCTTTGGATGGGCTATAAAAAGGTAACTGTGAACACAGAGAATGCAGTAGATCATAACATAATTTTCATGGGCATGCATGCATGTAAATGCGGGAATATTGTATGTCAGTCTGCAAACGACACATGCTTTTTGGATCTTATGAATCTCATAACATCTGTAGATTAAGAACAACACATTTTAATTATCCAAGTTTGGATGATGTTGCTGTCAACCCAAGTATTTTGCTTTATATATATATATATAGCCAAACTCTTCCAAATATTTTAGCAGTAAGTTTTACAGGCAGATGAAAATACAAGTCAACCAATTATGGTAAGAACTCTGGAGTCTCAATCATAGGTTCTTGCCTTAAACTATGAAGAGACTGTAAGTGGGCCAACTCACCACACTGTCAACTGAAACACCCAATATCTCTGTATTTAGTTCCTCAAACTCTGCATACCGGTCACTGAAAGCAGTAATTTCTGCAAAGACATAATAGTTGTTAGGGGTGAAAAAAACAAGATTTACCATCTGCAGCTATCTTTATCTCATTATAGTTGATTAAGATGTTAGCTAACCTGTAGGACAAACAAATGTGAAGTCCAATGGGTAGAAAAAGAGGATAACATATTTCTTCCCAATGTATTCAGATAGTTTAACCTGAAAAGGCATAAATAATAAAGCAAAAAACAAATGAGAGAAAAAGTATTTTCACAGGCCAAGAATCTATTTATACTTGCTTTGGCGGGTGGAAGTCTACCTTGATAAACTCCTGATCAAAAACAGCCTCTGCTTCAAAATCAGGTGCTGTATTCCCAACTAATGGAAGTTCACTCTACAAAATATAAAAAATATGTATATATTTACTTCATAGGCCAAGCCAGAGGAAAGTAAGGTTTGTTAGGATTTTCAGTCTAATAATTGAAGTTAGTACTTAGTAGTACAGTTAGAGAAGAATAAGACTAAGACTCACACACATGAACAATATATTCTATGTACTACAATACTTCATGTTCATTCCCTTGAAAAGGAAGAACGAATGATATGTAGATAGGTTTTGAAGCATTCAAGTTGTAGTTTGTAATTACAATCAAATTATACTTGAGTGCAACAACAACAACTATCATATATGTCAACTAATAAGCTCGACCATGCTGAAAATATAAATTCAACCATCATCACACCTACAATCATCAATGTAACTCGTGTTCAATTTTGAGTCTCAAATGCCCATAAAATTTAGCATGCAAGAGAGGCTTGTGAAAGCGCCCTAACAAGGCAGTTCCATCTAAAACCACACCTAATTGAGCAGACAGATAGAAAAACACACTAGAATAAAGAGCAACAAACAGATAACATGAGACAAAAAGTTGAACATCAAACAATTTTTTAAAAAAAAAAAACTACTAATCGCGAAAATCTATTCAATTCTATAAAAATTAGCAAAAAAAAAAAGAGGTGAAGAACAAGAATATTGAGCATGCAGGGGTTTATTGAGAAATCTTACAGATGCTTTGACAACGAAGCTCCTGCGGAGGGAAGAAGAAGAGGGGCCTGGATTGAGAGAAATGGAGGGAGAGAAGGAAGTGCGTAAGGGTTTGAGAAGAGCGTTGGAAGAGTTGGAGATGGAGAGAGTGGAAGAAGGAGAGAATTTGGGAGAGAAGAGGGAGTTAGGGTTTGAGGAGATGAGAGCTGCAGAAGCAGAGGCAGCTGAGGAGGAGGCCATCACTGAGTGAGAGAGTGTGACAGAGAGTGAGAGAGAAAGAGGGGCGGAGGAAGATAGATTCGAGTGGAGAACGGACGGGGATAAGTAAAAACAAAACACAGGGATTGACTTCACTGTTGAAACTTGAAACCCGTGAGGCTGCGACTCGTGGACGATGGGAATGGATCCTCCCTCACCTATATCTCTGGAATTTGCTTTTATTTTATTTTATTTTATATGTTTAGTTTGGATTTCAGTTTTTAATTTTTAAAATGTTATGAAATAAATATTAAAAATTTTAAAAATTATAAATTCTAATTTTTAGTATTTTTTTTATAAAATCTTAAAAATTAAAAACTGAAACTAAACAGGTCTTTAATTTTCTAAAATTATTTTTCAAAAACAAGTTTAAAGTATTTTTGAAAAATAAAAGAACAAAATAATTTGTTTGGTAAATTTTTTTCGTAATTAAAAAAATATATAAGAAAAAGATATTATTGTAAATAATATAATTAAAGTAAAAGTTCTATTTCAGTTCCTTATTTTAGTGATATTTTAATTTTATCCTAAAACTTTTTTTTTTAATTTTGTCATTAGCATGTTGATGATGTCTTATCAATACCAATTTTTTTTTTTTATGGAAATTGCTGATTTGGCTCAAATGTCTCAATTTTTATCTTGTGCGGATGTCATATTATACATACAAAAACTCTCTTTTCATTCTCAATACTTAAAACTTTACTGGATATATTTAGAATTAAACTTTTGTTTTTTATAATTAGAAGTTGTTAGTGATTGGGCATCGAATTGGTACTATTCACTAATAAAATTGATTGTGTTAATGAATAAGATAACATTGAGGCATTATCAAAATGTTAAGAATGGAAATAAATAATAATAAAAAAAATTGGGATGAAATCAAAATATCATTAAAAGATGATGAACTAAAAAAAAGCTTTTTCCTTTGATTAAAGAAATTCTTTTGATATCCATGATAATTTTAAATATACTAAATATTCATTATCAATGAGTGATTACTATTTAATCATGAACTCCACTACTTTTTTTTTGTAATTATCATAACTCTACTACTTTAAAATATTTATTATATTTATTATTTTTTACAAATTTATACATGCGACTTAATCTCAATCATTAATTTCCACCATCTTTTTTATGTCATTACTAAAGATAATACCCGTCCTTTGCACGGGTTCAATTATAAATTTTTTAATAATTTTTATTGTAATATTTTTATAAGAAAATTGTTATAATAATTAAAAATTAAATATAATATAACAATAGAGTCTTTTAAATTATTCTATTTAATATCACTTATGGAGTTCATGAAAAACTTCATTATTAATAAATTTTTTAACATAATTATGTATTTATAGAATAATAATATAAATTTTAAAAAAAATTATATTTAATCATTAATATGTAGTAACATTATATTTTCCATTCTCAAGTGTAATTTAGTCAAATAGTCAATATATCATGTTGTGTAAAATTTATATGACACAAATAAACACATATAATTAATCATCATAAAAAACACATAATTTTTTTGTACCTTTGGTTAATAATTTTAACTCAATTTTATAATTTGACAATTATGCTTTCAATATTTTCACTAAACTCACTTAAAAATTATATATACACATAACTCATATGTAAGTCATTTAATCTCAATACATAAAAATTTTGATAATTATAACTTAATAATGTATCTTAATATAAAATTTCATGCATTTTATTTACATATGAAACACAATTTAAAAATCAATATAAAATGATAAAATATTAAAGTAACTTAATTTTTTGAATTTTGCATTATTTTATTTATATAAAAGAACCAATATAATTTTTTACCTTTCATTACTAAGTTTTCTAAATAATATATCTTAATTTTTCCCTCTATTTGATCAATATATTTTTAGATCAATTAATACACATAAAATGTTGAAGTAATGTATTCAATCATTTCAATTTGACTTCTAGTAATTTTATAGTGGATTTAAACACATGTATGAGGTGAGATCACTTATTTATTAATAGGCAATGCATAAAATAATATCTTAGGAGTTTCATATGGCTTAAACTCAACAAAGGAGGTAGGCTAAATAATATTTTTCAAATAATAATTTCCTTCCAATATTAGTGAAGTGATTTTCATTACGTATTATAGAATTTAAGTTCATAAAAATTCTCTTTTGGATCATGTAGAATAATACTAATATTGAGTATGTAACTGTTATTAAGTAAAGTTAGAGTCTTTAAATTAAATTTCATCCAACCTTATTAAGATCAATTTGAGAAAGTTTTTTCATTCCAAAAAGGACGCCATAACTATATAAAAATTAAAGAAATAGCATATCATGATCTCTAAGTTTGTGAAGAGAAAGATCTTGAAAAAATACTTAATTAATCAGTGGGAAATATAGAGCTTTAGAAATTGTGAGTCCAACTAAGGTCATTAAACTTATGAATGAAAGAGTTATTGTTGTTTGAAACAATTATCTTCCAGTAAACATTGGTTTAATTAAATATATTCTATTTTAAAGTATTAACTACTTTAGGCATTGATCATACTTTGGTGTCTATTTGTGTGCCTAGTTTGAGCACCTTTTATTTTTTCCCATTATAATAACAATTGAAAGCAAATAAAATTCTACTTTAAAGTTGATCGTTATGAGGTTAATTTATTGCATTTTAGTTTTAAAATTAATAAATTATTGTAAGTCATAAATTATAGACCTCCAAATATGTTATAATAATTGAAGTTATGTGAATGCTTTTAATTTTCAAAAACGACTAAAGAGTCACATTTAATTTTGACATAAAAGATATTTAAGGAAAAGTTAGTAAAAAATAGTCATTGGTGTATGTGATTGCTATTTGTGGTTAATTCAAAAATTGTAATGACTAATTATGTTTTGGCTTGAAGAAAAATAATATAAATCAATAAGTTAAGTTTTTTAAATTATTTAATAATTTCATAAAACAAAATGTTTAGTACAAACATTTGCTTGCTAGCTTTTGTGTACTAATTGCATAATAGAGTCTATTTTATACACACACTTATATTATTTAAATAAAATAAATGAAAGTATTATTAGTTAAGCAATAGAAGGTTAAAGTAAATAACATAATTCATATAAGAATATGAATCATTTAAACTTAATATTAATTAAGTGAAAGAATAAATTTTAAATGTTAAAATATGTATATTTATTATCTACATAGAAAATATCACATGTATTGTGTAAATTAAATAGGATTTATCTCTAAAAAATAGTTATTTACTATTGAGTTGTCTCTTTATATTTGTAAAAAAAATAACATTACAAATTATGTAATATAAATATGGTAAAATTTTTTTATAAATACACTTTAAAAGATCTTTAGTTTAAAGTTTAAGGTTTATAAAATATGTATAACGTATAAAAAAAAGTATTATAACATTGTAAAATATTTTTTTAATAAATTTTAATATAGGTTGTGGTTAATTTTACATATATTTGTGTGTGTGTGTGTGTGTGTGTGTGTGTATCAATTTATTTTTTTAATTTTAAGTAGATTAAATCTAAAAATTAAAATTAAAAAAATTATATTATCATGAGTTAATATATTAATAAAAATTATATTAATTAAAGTTTCATCTATTTAAATTTAAAAATAAAAATATTCACATATAGAACTAAAATATCACAAATTAGAGTGTTTTAACTATACATTGTATTATTTGAATCACCTAATACTTGAAAATCAAAATATATTTTAATTACAAAATATAGTTATGCATGCACTAATTATAGTGTAAGCATTAAATGTGGAATGAGTGAATTTTACTATATATATAGATACTCTATACCCTCTCAAGTAATGATACAATCTCCTACAAATAATCTGCATACTAAATAAAATGAAAAATTAAATGTAATCCATGTCTTGAAACTTTAAAAAGTGATCAAAACTTTCATAGTTTAGTATTTATAAGGATTTGTAGGAGAATTGTGCATGAGGAAATATCATTTTCCTTTTACATGATTTGTGTTAAACTTCGTGTTTATAAATCAAAAAATAAATAAATACATTCAATATTGTGAACTAACAATCGATATATGCGTTTGTTTCTGAAACTATCAATATCAAAGCATCTTTCACAAGGATGCCAACACAAAAAGTATTGCAATTTTAAGAATGTATTATGTTTCTTTTCAAAGTAGATTTAAACATCTTTATATTTGTAAGACTATGAAAAAATAAATACCTATACCAACACATGTATAAAAGGGATAAATAACACGCACAAAAGAGACAACAAAACATTAACAAATGGATAACAAAAACAAACTATTATTCTCAAGTTGTTGTTATAATTGTGCATTAAAATATCCAACTCAATAACCATGGGTCGGGGTGAAGTGGTAAGAGTTATTTGCTTCTTGAACTAAGTGTTGATAATTTGATTTTTGTCTAGGAATGAAGCAAATTTCAAACCTAGCCAATGTCTACCCCTTAAATGGGGTATACGAAGAAATCAATCACTATGTTCGATGGTGAATATCTAGGGAAACATATATATATATATATATATATAACTCAATACCAATGTGTGATTGGTCTAAGTGGTAGGTACCTTAGTGTTTTAACTAGACGTTTTGAATCAAGCTGAAAAATGGAAAAAAATACTTATTTGAAAACCCTACCAGTAGGATTGACACCAAAAGAATATCTAACTCAAATGAAACTCTTTTTGCCCTATTTATCTTTTTGATATGGATTTTTTTTTGGTGTAATTTTCAATATAAAAATTTGTTGTCACGCCATCCTTTTGGATTAAAAATAAAAAAATGGAAGATAGTAACACTACTATGAGGTATGTAGAGATATCAAAATGGGTCCAACTTGTCGGGTTGATTTGTCAAAACCTTCATTTTTAGTTGGTGGACTGAAATTTAGCCTAAAAATCTAACCTTAATTTTAATTAGAGGGTTTAGACGGTTAGAGTGGACTAACCAAACCAAACATTTAAAAAAAAAAAAAAAATTGTTGGTTATTACTTATTAAATACTAATCTAGTAATCCTTACTTATTATCCAAATACAAACAACATATAAAAAACAAAGCCTACATATTAGACAAGCCCAAAATGAAGCTGCCTTTGACAAAAAAAAAAAAAGTTTTATGAAGGAGAAAAAAAACCAAAACAACAAAGAGAAATTGAAAAAACACGTTACTCCTGTATCCTTGTAATGTTTTGGACCTGTTGGTACTTGGTGTATAGTTGATTAGTTATTATTGAGTATTAAATGAATTTTGAAAAATTGATTGCGCATCAATTAGAACAAAAATTTTAAATTTTTTTATTTAAAAAAATCAAACCATTAAAAAGTTTTTTGTTAAAATTATCAAGTTTATCCTCCTAAAAATTCATGTTGACCAAATTAGTCCTCTAAAAACTAAACTCTCAAATTTGTCATTGCAAAATTGAATAGTCGGAAAATTAGTCCATGTAAAAAAATCTCAAATTAGTCCCAAAAGTGAATTATCAAACAAGTTAGTCTATTTCTTGATTTATCAGAAGGACTAATTTGGCCAATTCTTCAAGTTTATAGGGACCAATTTGTTTGATTTGAAGTTTTAGGGATCAATTTGAGAGATTTATTTTTAGGGACCAATTTGTTCAACTACTCAATTTTGTAGAGACCAATTTGAGAGTTTTTTTTTTACAGGGAGCAATTTGGTTGGCACAAAATTTTAGAGGGACCAAAATGAGTGTTTTGTCTTTTTTTTGTAATTTTTTAAATTTTTGAGGTTTGGTTTGCCAATCGCTAGTTTGCCTCAAATAAGCTAGGCTAATTTTTAGATTTTATTTGAAGGCCACAGCCCTTTTTGGCGCGGGGCCGATTTTGACATCTCTAGCAATATGCATAGTGTTTTACACAAGCCCATTCATTATTTTTTATTTTGGATTCACGTGCACAACGTATATATTATGCTAAAGTTAAGGTGGGTATGGGAATACTGCGATAAACCACAATTAAGCTGGAAACCGCTGGCCATTTCATAAATGGAAATCCTAAACTTTTAATACTATACTATGTTTGATGTAACACTATAAGATATTATATTTTATAATATTATTATTTATTTATAAATAATTATAATATTTTAATTAAATACAAAATAAAATAAAATATTTTATTAATGATTTAAATATAATTTTTAAATATCATATTTAGGTAAATATTTATTAATTAAAATTTAATTTATTTTAAATATTATTATTTATTTCAATATTTTATAATTATTTATTATTTCAATAAATTATATAAGTATTAGATAACTCCTTTATATATTTTTAATATTTTATATTTTTAATTATAATTATTTAAATTTCAATTTTAAAATAAATATTAACTCAATATTTTTATTATTGATCCTTAATTTTATATATTACATATTATTTATTATTTATTTTAAATATTTATTTCTATTTAATATTTATTATTTTATTTTATTTAATATTTATTAATTATAATTACTTTTTTATTTTTGTTGTATATAGCTAGATTGATATAATATATTATTTGTTAATAATATTTATTTCTTATGAAATAATTTTATTTATAAATATTTACTTATTATTATTTATTTAAGAATTATTTTATTTTAATAAAATATTAAAAAATAAAAGTAACCTTATTCATTAAAAACTAATTAAGCCTAATATATCATATATTGTATTAAGTTATATAACATTTTAACGTATAATGAGGTTATGATATATAACTTATACAATAAATTCCAAACAACGTATAAAAATATAATATATAATAAACTTATACTATCATATCTAATAAAGCATACCAAGTACACCCTTAACACAAAACTACGGCAATCACAAGATCATTATTTGCCCAAACAGTGAGAATTATCATTAACCTCCAAAATCTACGCAACATAAACAATAAAACATAACACGATGGGGAAGATTTTGAATATTGAAAACATAAGCGGGAAGAAGTACGAAAAGAAAACGGGATTAACATTCGCAATAACCCTATAATAAGATGGCGAAGGTATAAATAACAATAGTAGTTATTATTTACGCACGGGGTTGGGTCTTCCCTCCACATCTATCCGAAACAAAAATTCCCTCCTTCCCTCGTTTTCTGCTCTTCTCTTTCCATTTTCCCCAAACACAGACACAGCACATTCCCCTCACTTTCTCTCTCTAAACCTCCACTTTCTCTTTCTCTCTCTAAACCCTTCAATCCCATTTTTCCCTCCCAGAAACCCTAATCCTCGCTGCCTCTTCGCTGATCCTTCCAACCATTTCGCTTTCACCTTTCAACTCTTAACTGAATTCCATTTCCCGGAGTTGCGATCAGCTCACTGATCCATGTCCGCCGCCGCCGGAGTTCCGAATCGCCGGGAATCGCCGCCGCGGGAAGCTTCCGGCATCCCGAACCGGCCGCCGCTGAAGCGCCACCTTGCCTTTGCCTCGACAAAGCCGCCGTTTGCTCCGCCGGACGACTACCGCAGCTTCTCCGCTTCCCTCTCTCGGAGAGCCTCCGATCAAGAAGCCGAAGCTGTCGTTGTTCGATCTCCAGTGCGTATTTTCATATTTTTTGTTTGTGGTCTGCAATTTTGTTTGATAATTAGGGGTTTTCGAAAGAGTTTCGTTTTTTTTTTTTTGCTTTTGTTTTTCTCTGCGATTATTTAATTTTCTCTCTATTTTCAGCTGAATCGGAGGGATTTACTTGCATGTGCTTTTGATTTGCTCTTATTTTAGTGGAATCTCAACTTTTCATTATCATTGAAGTCAATTTTAGGGTCTCAGTGCCACTCGCACTTGTCGCATTTATTGGAGTCAACATTGGTCTTTTGTACTATAGCTTGGTAGTTCTGTTCAGTAGTTTTATGAGGAAGGAGGGGGTAGATAGAGAACGAATTTAGCATCTTCATTTTGGGTTACTTTTGAGGTAATAGATTCGTGCGAAGTTCTTTGCTTGGGCAGATCGAGGGATTGTACATTGGTGTGTGCGCACTTGTGCAGCTCGAGTATCTGACATTTTTCGTTTTTACATTTTAGTCTGATTGCTTGGTAATGCTTATAAACTTTTTCTGCATCGTTTGTGCTGGGATGGGTTTGAATTGCTTTGCTTTTGCGTGTGACTAAGTTCCCTTATTTTCTTTGGACATTTATACTTGCTGTTAGTGTCAATATAGTGTTATTTTGTACTTCAGAAAGTATTATTTATCACTCTTGTTTGATTGTTGCATTTTATTGTCCTTCTCTTGCGTGTATATCATTGTGTGTATATCTTTGGTCGCCTCTTTTTCCATTGCTGTCTTATCATTTCTGGAACTTGCTGGTGTCTTCAGTACATGAAGAGGAAGACTGCAGGACAGAATGACAGTGTAGGAGAGACAATGGAGCAGGGTAACAGCTCTGGATACAATACCGTATTTAATAGTCCCCTCAAAACCCCGGTGTCTACAAAAGGAGGAAGGACATATAATAAGTCAAAGGTTTCCAAGGAAGGTAGATCCGTTCCGCAGACACCTATCTTAGATGCCGGTGAGAAAATTTCCCATTGTCTTTCACATTGAAGTGTTGAACTAAGTTTGTCATTCCCTTTGAGAAGCTTTTATTTTAGTGCTTGGACTTGAACTTATGTTCAAATTCTGATTTCTTCTCCACTGTTGTCTAGTCGTTATATATTGAATTTAATCAGATATTTATTGACATGCAGGATCCCCATCTCTTACTCCAGCTAACAACTGCCGTTATGACAGTTCCTTAGGTAATTTTGGAAACAATCTTAATCTACAAACTCTTTACACTTCTCTCATTGCCTGATATTGCTATTGGAGTTCTTTGCATTAGAAAAGAATGACAATATTGTACGAGAACTTCACAGGTCTCTTGACAAAAAAATTCATCAATTTACTCAAGCATGGAGAGGGTGGCAATCTTGACCTAAATAAAGCAGCAGAAACTTTGGAGGTCTTTGTTTAACAATTATGACTGAATATCTGATGATATTCTCATGTCTCTCATATATGAATTTAAGGTTTTCCTTTTGTGCAGGTGCAAAAGAGAAGGATATATGACATAACTAATGTTCTGGAAGGAATTGGTCTCATAGAGAAGAAGATCAAGAACAGAATACATTGGAAGTAATATGTGCCGCATTTTGAAATTTGTAAATAGTATATGTAGCTTCTCTTGTCTTTACCTTGATAGACTAGATCAAAGGATCAGAGCACAATTCTTACATCAATCCTTGTGGAATAACTAATGTAGGGGGATTGATTGTTCAACATCAGGTGCGGTAGATGGTGATGTCTCAATGCTGAAGGTATGTGATGTGGGTGTAGTTTCATGTAAGGACCTATTGACACATAGAAGTGATGGAACTAATAGTCATTGAACGATCATTGCATGACATTGGACATAGGTCTTTTTTTCTATCTGTAATGTCTATAGACAGCACTCAACAATTCCTTTGCTCGTGCATGCTACATTTGGCATGATTATGACTTAAATTTATTGAAGATGAATGAGTTAATAGCATGTTAGAGAATGTTGTGAGTTGTGCTGAGTCTTGTGGCTTTGTCTTGCAGGTGGAAGTTGAGAAACTTTCCTTGGAGGAGTGCAGATTAGATGATCAAATAAGGTTATATGATTGCTCTGTTTTGCATTAGATAAAGCAAAACGTTCTATTGTAGAACTGTTTTTAAACTGTCCTTCTTGACTGTTGGCAGGGAAATGCAAGAACATCTTAGGATTTTGAGTGAAGATGAAAACAATAAGAAGTAAGCTTTCTGCATAAGGTAAAAGGAGGTCTTATCAATAATGCTATGTTTATACCAATTTTCAATTCTTATAGGTTGCTTTTTGTAACCGAAGATGATATTAAGGCCCTACCTGACTTCCAGGTGTGTTTTCATGCATTACCCTCCCACTATATTAGTTGTTAATTTGATGTTACGGATACTGCTTTTCTCCCTGATTCCATGCCGAGTGTTATTGAGTCATAACTTTTGTTACCACTCCTTTGTGTATATCTGCAAGCAGAATGAAACTCTGATAGCAATTAAGGCTCCACACGGAACCACCCTGGAAGTCCCTGAACCTGAGGAAGTAAGTATTGGACATAAATTGATGGAAGGATCTTGAATTTTTAAAACTGGTGTTTCTGATGCATGATGGAAAATTGTTGCTTCTATATCCATCAGGCTGTTGACTTCCCACAGAGGAGATATAGGGTCATTCTTAGAAGCACAATGGGCCCCATTGATGTCTATCTTATCAGGTACTTGGATAGTATTATTTGTTTTTGCTCCTTTTTTTTCATAACTTAATTTGTCCTTTTAGAAATCACAAGATTATTCTGTATTTCCTATCTGATGGTTGGATCATATTCATCAGTTTTGTATTGCATTTTCCACATAATCATTGGAACTTCTGATCTTCTTTGCAGTCAATTTGAAGAGAAATTCGAAGAGATGAGCTTTCCACTTGCTTCTAGTTCAGGGTCCAACGAACATCAAGCAACAGAAATGTTTCCTGTTGAATGCAGTCATAAAGGCCTTGAACCTCAAGCTGAACTCTCTTCTTATACCTGCTCTGATCTAAACACTGTACAAGAGTCTGCTGGGGGCATGATGAAAATTGTTCCTTCAGCTGCTGATGTGAGTATATAAGTTTTAGTATCCGTGTGTCATAAGATAACTTATTTCTAGTGTGCTATAGCTCCATCAGGGCTACAGTTTAAGGCTTCAACAGTTATGTGTTGATTGCATATGCCTTATACTTCTAATGACACTTCACTCCATTTGTACTCAAGTTAGGAAGTGATGTAATTATAGACATGGCATGTATGCATGTTAAGCATCAGTTACCAAGACCCAGGGAAAGGAGTAGTGTAATATCTAGCTTGGACTTATGAAGTGTTTTTCTTTTTCCATAATGAGTGATAATAATATAGTCTTGGGTTCATGGTGAATCCTATCCAACATTGATTTTTAAATATCTACATATATATAATTTTAAATTATGTTTGAAATGGTGGATATGTTGCCACATATAGAGTTTACAATAAATCTGAGACTATTATCATCACTCTTTTCTTATTACCCTAACTCATCTGATGTGAGGATTCTCCCCTCCTCCAAACAAACCCTCTTCATGAAATATATACATACTATTTCCTGTTGCAATGATCAAGATTCTTCTGAGGGTTTAGCTTTTTACAGTTTTTAGGTTTTTTCTTTTCGTTGGTAACAGTGCATTTAATGTTTAGATAAGTGGAAAAGCTGACACTAATATCAATGATATTGTTGGTTGCAGACTGATGATTACTGGCTTCTATCAGATGCTGAAGTTAGCATAACAGACATGTGGAAAACAGATTGTATCCATCTTTTCATGCATCATGCCTTTCTTTTATCCTTCCTCGTTCTTCTGCTTTCTATCAAAGTATTATATTAAAATTGAATTCCTTAACTCCAATGAAACAGCTAGTGTGGATTGGAATGGGGTGGACATGCTTCATCCTGACTTTGGAATCATCTCGAGGCCACAAACTCCATCTTCTGGGTTTGCTGAAGCACCATCAACAGTAGTCAATACTCCTAACAGGTGAACAACTGAACATTGATTTGCTTAATAGTGCTGAATGGGAAAGTATGGTTAGACTACAGCCATTGCACATCGAGGAAAACTGTTTCAATAGATTAATTTATAGCCTTGTAAATGTTGAGGCTGTTGTCAGAAGCTGTTGAATGTCAATCTACGGTTTGTTGCCATGCTGAACATTTACATCATTAACCACCTGCTATGGGTAAACTGGTTACAGTAGGTGCACTTTGTTGGAGGAGGATTTAGCTTGTTGAGAGAGAGAGCGGTTGCTTCAGTTATTATTAAAATGTTTCTGCTATATGAAACTCAATAAACAGGGTAGACTATATTTCCAGTATCTCGTCTTATGATTATCCATATTTGAGGTCTCGCATCGTGGGTCCTACGTTTATGAAGATCTGAGCAGATGTGTAGATGCTGAAGTGCTGATTCCAAACAAGCTCCATGGTGTGCTGAGTAGTTTCATTTATGTTCTTTGTGAAAAACACTCCGGTGAATAATGTCAGTTTTCACATATTGCACCTAATATTTTTCTACCTTTATTTATTTATTTATTTATTTCTGATTTCTAAATGGATTGAATCAATTTTGAGACGTTGATTTGCATGCATGCATCTACCGGGAGTTTTTTAATTTTGCTGAAACGTCTAAGGATGGGATGATCCAACTATTCAATCTGTAGGTTCAGGTATATCTAAGCAAAAAAATTCAGTTTCAATCTAAGCAAGAAGATTCAGTTTCATTATGTGGTTGTGATTTTGATTGGAAGGTACTTTCTTGGTGATTGATGTAGCTCTTGCAATTTATTATGCCACCACTATTTTGCTTCTCTTTCCTTTTTAGGGTAGTGAGATAAGAAACCCTAGTCTAATTTTTTTTTTGGTTCACAGAAATCTCATTCTATTATGGGTAAAAGATGCTGTAAAATGGTAAGATTTTATTATACGCTGTGAATTTTATTATAACATCCGAAAGTTGGCCGCGCGAAGTGCGGACGAATCCATTTACTATTGAAAACGCAGACTCAGAATTCTTGGTAATTTTCTAATGGGGTCTTTTTTACTTCAGCTTTTCTTATGGATATAAGTAGATGGATTTTATTTCATTCTTAGTTTTTGCCAGAAATTATTCATTTGAGGTATAAAAACATCAGGTGAAAATCTGATAATACATCAAATTCTATTGGTGGGGTTGGATTACATATTTAGAAGCTGTATTCTTTGATACCAGTTTTATATTTATTTTTTTGGTCAAATTTGATGCCAGTTCATGAAGAATACTGTAACCCTATATATATATATATGCGTTTATTTAGCCTGATTAAGATTTTTAATAAAAGTAAATATATAAAGTTGGTACTGAATTTTACATCTTAAAACTTGAAAAAATACACATTTTTATGAAAAATATACCATTTTAAAACTCACTTAACAAAGGGCATCGGTCAGTAAAATTATATATATATATTGAAGTATATAGTACGGAAGGGCTCGGGCTCGGTTTCGTTGCTTAAAATTCGTTGTCTTGGGAGAGAAATATATTTCATGCACTAATGGTTTGCCCAGAAAGACCGATATTATGTTATCTAGAAAATTATATGTGATCTCTGCATATAATTTTCTCTTGCATCACTGGTGCACACAAAAGTCTGGACTGTTTGGTTGGTGTGCTAAAACTTAAACATGAGGTTTTCCTAGATTCATAACTCAATTTTGATAATCTTGATCTCTCAACAACATTCAAAATAAAAAGGCAAATTTCAGCACTCTTCTTAGAGCTTATTTCTTGCAGCAACTAGAGGACCAATTGCACAAAGTGACAACCATTGTGTACCAAAAATAAAAGACTAATTTTGCATTATTTTTTCTTGAATAAGTGGGACATAGTGGTGGTGGTGCACGTCTCCATTGGAGGGGAAAGGACAGCTGTGGGCGGCCACAACTCAAGTAATAATACTTTAACAACAGTATCATCTATGTCCAAAACTGGGAATCAATTTGCCCTGGTCTCCCTACCTAATTCAGCTTATACAACAACACTTCGGTCTACTTTTTAAAATATTAATTATTGAAAGAAGAAAAAAAAAAAGAACAGGGTTAAAAAAAAAACTTTTTAAAAATATTAATTTATTGAAAATAAGCTTCATTTTTACTCTGATCTTCCATTCTTCTCAGGGTGGGAATGCTGAAGCGAGATGTCCATGAACGCTATATACTTTCACGTCTACATTTTACTCTCTAAGAATTCTATGACCGCGTAACACTGCATTTTTCATATAAATTGGAGCTGTATTTACTATTTACACAGGTAAATACTGGTTAGTGCTTAGTGCTTACGCTTTATTTTATCGAACAAGGGTCACAGATTTTGCTTTGTCCCTGTCCAGTGACGTTAACTTGGCAAACGCTAGTGGCCATCCAACGACAAAAGCAAACCCCCAATGATTTTGTGCCCAAAGCAAACAGAATATATGGCTGTGATTCCGTGAGGGAGTTATGGTGTCCACTATCCATGAGCGTACTGTACCCGAAATGAATTATTGAGTATCTGTTAATTGTTATTTTTATTATGAATACTTCAAAATTCATCAAATATTGACAGTGACACTCACCTTGAGTATCAATATTAAAGGAAGGATACTAGCAAATAGCAATAGCAATCCCCTTCGTTGAGTAAGTAGTGTTTGTTTACTATTTTTAGGATAAAAATAAGAGATATTGAAGATATAAATTTATTTAGTGAGACAGGAAAAATATAAAATTTTTGTACCTTCAAATATGAGGATAGGATAGAAGATAGAAATTTAATATTTTTATCTTTTAATAATACCTCTATATATTTTTTATTTGTCTCGTCTCTTCTCTATTATCCATATATTTCTCTTTATTCCTGATTTATTTATTTTAACAATAAACAGACACTACCGAACAGTCACCTCTCTCTCAACCATGCTATTATTATTAATAGATATATTGTTGCTAATTTGTTTGTTAATCTATTTTTTTTATTGTTGTAAAATTATTTGCTGCATGAGAAATGTTACTTGTATGTACTATAAATAATTTTTGGGATATCATATAGATGCACATATCACTAAATCTTAAGAAAGGTAATTATAATTTACTTTAAAATTAATTTTATTTGACAGTAAGAGTACATGATTATGTAATCTCTTCATAGTAGTTATGTTCCTAGTTACAGGATTAAAATAAGGACGAGACCTTGATTGTTTATTTGTCTGGAAAAAGTAATTTCCTTGTACGTAAGCAATCATTCATCATTCATGTTTATAAAACAATAATAAGTCAATTTAAAAGTTGCAACCTACGTGGCCAACCAATATCTCCGCGCTTTAATTTTCAATGAATCATATGTTTTTTTAAATTATAGCGACATTATAAGTGGAAGGGTGCAAGAAAGAAGCAGAGTATAGTTATTTGAGAAGCGCAGAAATTGACGGCAGGCAGGAGAAGAAGCACAATTCACAAAACAAGGAAACTGAAAAGAAGCACACATATGGTGAGATAAATACTTTTCAAATTTTCCCTTCTTTTTTTTTTTCTCTCCATCCGAAGATGAAAGGGAGAGAAATTTATTTTGTAATGGAGTTTGAGCGATAGAATAGCAATGATATTGGATTAAAAGAAAAACAACTTCTACATTCTGTCAATATCTCAATCCTATTATGTCACAAGCATACAACTAACACATTTTTTTTTTTTTTGGGAACAACTAGACACCTTTTTTTCTCCTACTTAGTAATATTTTTTTTGGACAACTAGACACCTCAGTGTTTTGACTTATAAATAGAGTCATTGGTTGCTTGGTTTAGACATCTAAAAGTGGGAGGGATTTATATGAGTAACTTTTAGAAGTTATTTATGTGATGAAATATTTATAAGGATGATTGCAATTTCAGTTGTTCAAATATTATCCCATTTTGAAACTCTTTATTGGGATCATGGATATAGGTAGTTAAGGCTAAACCGCATTAAATTTTGTCTCATTTATATTATTTTTCTTCTTACGTTATTTCTCTAATGAGAGATAGTTTGTTTTTATATTTCTTTTACTTTCGCTGATCAACAAGTGATATTGAGCTAAATTGGGTGAGTTGGGCTTGGTAGAGTATTAGAGAGAATGATAGTTTTGGATCCATGTATACATTCCCTGCAAGTGGAGTCAAAGTATTTCAACCCATGAACAACACAAAGTGTGGCCACACTATATAATGAAAATGAAGATAAAGATAAGAACATCTGTGATGGAAATAAGAGTAGTGAATAACATAAGTTTATATAGAGAGATTTTACAAAATTTTAATATATTTTTGAAATCTCGCATAGTTCGATATTTTTATTGTGTTATTTTATTATTTTTGCTGAAAATTTTGTATTGTGAGATTAGTCACTATGAGAAATCTATGAGAAATTGATGGATATGAACCCATCAGTATTTTCCAATGGGTTTTCGGATTGTTGCATTTTTTGAATTATTAGCTTGTGATAATTAATTTACATGACAGTCTATCTGTAAACCTCAGTAGCTAATGGTGCCATTGTGCGCCATATGACGTGCATAATTTCAAACACCTAACTAGGTTCATCTCTACTGCTCCATGAGATTGTCCTTTAAAGACAACTTGGTATCAATGTTAACAATCAATTCAGCTGTGAACTCAATTTTCTCTATAACTCCTGTCCAAACTAGTCTGTTCTTAATTTCAATAAATCTGAAAACTCTCAAAATCTTTAAATACCCTGAGAGCTTGAACCCACGTAACTCTAATAGTTTGATTTTAGCATATCTCTGGCTATGAAATCATATCCAAGGGATCACCCATTTGCAAACATTGTGATTGCAATTCACAGAGTATGTAGCCCTACCCTGAATCTTATGAAGATTCATACTCTAAAGTTCTTTTATGCCTTAGTTTCTAAATCATCTTTTAACAACATACTTTTATTGGCTTGAAAACTCTAAAATCATAATAACATCCCTTAGAGTCATAAAGTTTTCCAATAATCATATTCAACCTAGAAATCATTCTAATAATCATATATTTCTAGTAACGACAATTATAAGTATCTTTACATAAAACCGTTTCACCAATAATGGTCTCATGAGTTTTCTCAAAACACAGTTCATGCTATTTAAAAATCAAGTTTCATCAATCAGGAGAAATCTCAAAATTCTTGAAATAAACTCTAAAATCATGCACTAATTCATATTTTGATGAAAATAACTCTAATGACTAACATAGAGATCAGGTTTGAATCTACTCATTTGGAAAGGTGGAAAATGAGGGCTCAACACCCAGGACCCTTGGTAGTAGGAATAACACCAATATATGACATAGAAACAATAAAATCCTAGATAAATACCTAAACAACTCAAATCTAATCCTAAGATCAGGAGAATTGCACCACCCCTAATCCTATTGATAGAGCACTATAACTACTCCAAGAACATGAGAAATTGGAAGGAAGGAAGCAAATCCATAAGCTAAACAAACCTTAGACTCTTTGAAGGAAGAAAAATGAAGTTTAAATGGTGAAAAAATGAAGAAATGAGGTGTGGAGGGGTGAGAGTCGCGTTATCTACTGAAAAGGGGGTAAGGGGTGTGTTTTTGGTGGTTTGAAGCCCGAAAATGGGTTTTTTTTTTTTAATTTATAAAACTTTGAGCACGCGCTCTTAAAGAGCATTCTAGAAGAGCATTGCCTAACCGTGCGCTCCAGAAAGCTTGTGTTTTCTTACAGCACCGCTTTACCTCTATGACCACTGCAACGCTTATTTAGCGTTCAGCGCTCTCCAAAGTGGTTTTTATCATATCTTTGGGTTATAATTTAAGTGGGTCCTAGGGATTGGCAGTCTGGACTTGTCTAGGGACACGTATACTACGTTAAACTCTCCTGGAAAATATGTACCTAACGTATTATATGTATGTTCCTTGATGTCCCATGGAGGGGGGTTGCAGGTGAAGATTCACTCACTAAGTTTTGCACAAAACTTGCCTCTCTCTCTTCTCCCACTAATTACAAGCATGCATGTTCATCTCAGCCACCTTTTTCCCAAGGAGAGTTTTAGTGGTGAGCTTCATTTGAATGAAACATTTTTGTTATAGGTTAGAGTGCTTAGTGTCATTGGGCAGGTGTCCCGGACAATATAGAGATAGCTTTTGCATTTTTCATATCATGATTATATTTTGGAGCTGTACTTACAAGATAATAGTTTAGCAATTTATTTTGTTTAGAGCAACTCATGACATATGGTTTTTACTATGATTATGGACATTTAGAATTTGATTATGAGATTATAGATTTTGATTATATATAATGATTTCAAAAAACAAGTGATTTGTATGTAGAAAATGATTTCGTGTTTTCAATGGATTTTATGTTGAATTTGTATATAGAGAAACTCAGAGGTCACAAGACTTACGTGGGAATAAGATTTCTCATGTGTTGGTCACGTTCCTAAATTGAGTTGTGACACTCGATTTGCATGGAGGGTACTAAGGCATTTAATTTGAAACATAGATGAAAGAACTCTTGGTTTGATTGTGATAGGAGGTTCTTAGATGCTGATCGTCCATATAGGCAAAGTAAATGTGGCTCTAAAAGTAATTGTGTTGAACATGATGAGCCTTAGTTAGACAAAGTAGTCGCCAAGTGTGGGATTGAGTTAATGATTTCCCTAAAATAAGGATTTAGTGCGAATACAGGCAATGGGATATACCATAATAGGATTAACAAAGTATTTTCTGGGAATTGCCATATTGAAAGGATAATTGGGTGTGTCATTATTTAGATGTTATGCATATTTAAAAAAATGTGTTTGATAACATTATGAATATTGTAATGGATAAGATTGAACCAAAGACAATGACAAAACAATTAATGATCTGGCTAATGTCATAACCCGATTTAGGTAATAAGGCACATGAGAAATTATTCTCACGTATGCCTTGGACCTATTGACTGTCTCTAAATGCATGCTCTGTTCATAAAAATCCATTTTAAATAGAAATTTTCTTTTTTACATATAATTCACCTGTTCTATAAGTTTAAAATAGGTAAAATACTCAAATTTGAAGTGTCATAGTCTCTCTAAGGTTTGAAATCATAATACAACATATGAACATATATAAGCTACTCGTTTCAAAATGTCCATGAAATTGATACAATTAAGTCATAGGAAACAAAATGCAAAACATGCTCTAAGGCCAGGATCCTACCTGCATCTATCCTGAGACACTGTAGACACTCTACAAACACTTCACCCAAGTGAAGCTCATCGCTAAGACTAATGCTCCTGGGAGGGTGATAACTGGAAAGAATTTGCAGGAGCTGTTTATCTATGAAATAGGAGAAAAAAGAGGGGTGAGTTTTGTGTAAAACTCAGAGTGAATCCCCACCTATAACCTCCCCTCCATGGGACATCAAAAAACAATGCATATAATCATAACAACAATAATAATATAAAGCTTTAAATATTTCATGTATATACATATGCAAATCGTCATTTCATAACTCACAACAGTTTTCTCAATTTACTTCATACATGAAATCATATAAGCTCATAGTATAGTAGCTCTTAGAGAAACGTAATATCTGTCTGAAATATCATAACAATAAACAATAACTGAAAAGTGGGTGCCCAGTTTCTTGTGAACAAGAGCCCTAACTAGAATTTATTGGTTCCTCGTGAACCACGTCCCTCGTGGACTAACTTATTCTCTGGATAGATTTCCTCTCATGGGCCTTGGTACCAAGGTTAACAATCATGCATCCGTTAACTCGATGTCTGTTTCTCTATAGATATTGTCTAAACTAGTCTATTCATAACTCAAGCCAATATGAAACTTTTAAAGTCTCTAAGTACTCTAGAGATCTGAATTTTAACTCTAAGTTTAATCTTAGCATGACTGTAACTATGAAATCATACACAGTTATTTCAAGTCCACAGAATATGTATCCGCTAACCGTTCTCAGTCATACAAAATTCGTGCTCTAAAATCCTTTTATGTCTGAATTTCTAGATTATATCTCATCAACAATAAACTTGTGGTATTTTGAGAACTTTGAATCCATCTAATTCTAAAGTTTGGCCTTCACATAATTATGGCTATGAAATCATATTCAAGGGATTACCCTTTGTAGACATTTGAGATTCCATACCCTCCAGAATATGTAATTGTCAATGTTCTGAAATCGTGAAGATTCAAGCTAAAACCTCATTACGTCTAAGTTTCTAAATCATTTCTCAATAACATTCTTCCTTTAAGCTTGAAAATTCTAAAATCATAATAACATTCCTTAAAACCTCAAAGTTCTCTAGTAATCACTTGCATAATCCATATTTAACATAAAACAAACATTTTAACAATTATAAATCTCTAATAATCACAATTGAAACCAACTCTAATCAGAATTATTTTATCAATAATGGTCTCATGAGTTTTCTAAAACATAATTCATGATATTTTAAAAACCATAGTTTCATAAATCAGCATAAATCTCAAATCTTGTACAATAATCTCTAAAAATCATTCTTTAAGTCATAATTTCATGAAAATAACTCTTAACAGGCAACATAGAGATCACAAGTGTGAACCCACTCACTTGGAGTGGTGGAATAAACAGGATTAACACCAATAGGACCTTGGGTGGGAGAAATGGCACCAATATTGCCATTAAAGTAGTTGAACTCTAGATTAACTTCTAATATCTTTAAATAACTCAGATCAAGCTCTAACACAATGGGAGAGCACCATGACTAAAAGAATATCAATACTAACCCCAAGAGCCATGAAAGATTTGAAGGAAACATAAGCATATTTAGTAAAATCTCTTACCTTAAAGCCTTAGGAATGAAAGATTGGAGTTAGAATTAAGAAAAGGAAGAAAATGAAGTTTGGAGGGTGAAGAGAGGTGGGGATGAATTTTCTAGCATTTGGGGGGTGGAGGGTCATGTTTTGTGTGGTCTGGAACCCAAAATGAGGGTTTATTTAAAACTATAGTATTCCAGCTAAGTATAGCACACTACCAAATTTGCATTTACAAGAATTATTAGATAGTCTTTTCTATAAACCAAAGGCCAAATATGCTTTGAATTTTGGTTAGAAACAAGCGTTTGTCGGTGGCTTAAGGAGTTGAGAATGTCTGATGATTATGCTTCTAACTTAGGTAGGTGCGTCAATGTTGCACAGGGTAAGCTTGTTAGCATGAAAAGCCATGATTGTCATGTCTTCATGGAGTGTTTGTTTCCAATTGCATTTAGAGAACTATTTGATGTTTTCTAGAAGCCCTAGCCAAGCTAATCAATATTTTAGGGATGCTCTTCTACTCTTAAGATTGATGATCTATTTATCATGGAAATTTTTTTTTCTAATTCTATGCAAATTAGAGAGAATTTTTCCTCTCTAAGGTCTTTGACTCAATGGAACACTTGCCTGTACATTTGGCATATGAAACATGAGTATGTGAACTGATTCTATATAGGTGGATGTATCCTTGAAAGGAAAATAGGAAGGTTTAAAAGAACTGTGAAGAATAGATCTTAAGTGGAAGGATCAATATGTCAAGCCTACCTATTGAAAGAGACTTCAAATTTTTGCTTATTTTACTTTCAGCCACATGATGTTCAATCTAGGAGAACTTGGTTTGGTCGCAATGACAATGGAGGGAAATGCTCAATTCCACCAACATTGTCATCTTCAATCAACCTAGTCAAGCTACTAGAAAGAGCAAGCCTCGATGGCTGACTTCCAGGGTGAAATTCTGCACATTTACACATTTTGATAAATTGTAATAAGGTGTAACCATTTAGATTGTAAGTCAATAACCCTTTTTATGTGAAAAATGTGATGTTATGCATCCTTAAAATGATCCAAAATATATTTTCAACAACAGATACTTTGAATAGTTAAGTCAAGATTCTCTTCAACAATTTTCGGATTGGTTCACATTACATGAAAGTCCATTTTGCTAAATTATTTTGCCTAATACATTGTTTGTCAGTCACTTTTATTTGATATAAGTCAGTTTGACATTTCAAACTTCATCTATGTAGGTTCATAGCAAAAATATTCTTTTACCATGTCCCCATTTGTTTAACTTAGCTTTGGGGCCCAAAAATAAAATTATAAGTTGGTCCATGTACTATATTAATGGATACAAGTTTCACAGAGCAAATTGGGTGCGGAGAAAAATTGACAACATTGGTGTTTGTGTTAAAGGTGATATTGGAAACAAAGAATGTGATTGGTATGGTGTCGTTAAGGAAATTCTTGAGTTTGAATAGGTTTGTGAACCCACAAAAAAATGTGTGCTATTCAAATGTGAATGATATGATCCTATATGACTTACTGGGACACAACAATTATAAAATATTCAAATCAATCACACAGAAGATACCAAAGTGAAGGCACGTGAGGATTTTATCCTAATATAAGCCTCGTAACCTCTAAGTCTCTTTATATGCATAAAAGAATCTACTTTCTATTCTAAAAACATAGCTTCATCTAACTCTCTATCCCAATCTTTATTCCAAACATGATATGTGGAATCATAAGCTAAAATACTAGATATATAAAGCTGAAAACATATTCATCATACTTTAAAAATCAACTTAACACTTGAACTGAATTGTAAATTCATGTCTAGCTTGCACATAATTTTAATCAAGCTCTACAATTTCAAATCCATACTTGTAAGCTAAAAACATATACATAACTGTGTCTTGTACTGAAATTAAATACATAATATGAAAATAATGTATAGCTCGAATCCTGCCTTCACATCTCCTAGCAGTCTCTAATATAACCCTAAACTAAGCCTTACTCCAAAGTAAGACTCACCATTAAGAACAACTTGCATCAATTAAAGTGGTGATGAAACGGTATCTGGACCTGCAACTATGAGAGGAAAGGGAGGGGGTTAGTCAACAGACTCAGGAAATGAATTCTCACCCATCAACTACATGGGATACCCAAAGAATATACATGATGTAATACACATGTTGCAATCATAAACCATTTGATATATTTACGTACATAGCTATATAGGAAAACACTTTTCATTCCATAAACTTATAAACAAACATTTCTAACTCATAATCAATCATGAAATCATTCTACATTTATGTTATACATGATAGCTCTGAAAGCATTAATAATCTCTGAAAACATAAATAGCAATACCCTAATAGAGAAATATGGATCTTCAGTTATATATTGCATAGCAATATACATTCCAGTTATGCATGTTAACGTTGTCATAACAAATTCTCTCTCTATGATTGCTCAAGGATCTAAATCAGACACCTAACTAGGTTCCATCTCTGCTTTGTGAGATTACCCCTAAAGACAACTTGGTATCAAAATTAATGATCATTTTTCCTAACCGTTAACTCGTTGTTTGTTTCTCTATAGCTATTGTCTAGTCTCTAAATCACAAAACTAATTATTTCTCTAAAACTCTATTCTAGGCTCTTCTGGGTTTAAAACTCCATCACATAATTACTCTATTCTTGAAATAAAAAATCTCTGGATATATATAAAATCATTTAAATATGAAAGCTCTTGAAACTTTGAAAGCTCTAGACTCATATAACTCTAGCAACTTGACTTTAGCATAATTGTGACTGTGAAATCACGTCCAAGGGATCGCTCGCTAGGTAGTCTGATTTCAGCCCATAAAATATGGATCTAGTAGTTGCTTCGATCCTAAATTCCATATTTCTAAATATCATAAAAACCAGAATTTCTAAAATCTCATTTCTCAACCTAACATCCTTTCATTACTTAATAATTCTAATAACATACTTTGAAATGGAAAGGTTTAGAATCATAAAGCTTTGACAATATAATAATATCTCTATTCATGAAACTAAGTCATACTCGTTTCACATTCTTGTCAAAATATCTTAACTGATACTCTAAAATCATATTTGAAATCTCAAGTCTTAAAGCATAAGGATATCATAAACTCTTAAAATATGTTTGATAAAATAACAACTTATTAAATAATATATTCTTTTAATAAATCTCTTAGGCATCCACATGAAACATTTCCATAACATACAATATATCAATCATGGTCCCATGATTTTCTCAAAATACATTTTTCATACTATAGTCAAAATCACAATCTTTGGCTAGCTTGCCATACTTGTAAAATCATATATAATCATACTTTCATCTCTAAATTCATATTTAACAATCATCATACATAAAATATACTCATAATGCTTAAAAGTAAGGCCATGAATTTGAACCTACTCACCTTTGGAGCCAGGAGTATGTGGGTACCACCAACTTGACCTTTGAAACTTGGAATGACACTAACAACTGCCATAGAACAACAAAGACTCATAAAAAATCTATGGGTATCTCTAAATAACTCTAGATCAACTCTAATAATATTAGAGGAGCACCTCCACTTGACAACTACGGGAGAAAAATAACAACCCAAATAATAGAACATGAAAGGAAGAAGAAGGGATGACAAAACCCAGAAGAATCTTACCTTGATCTCTTGGGAGGAGAAAGATTGATGATAGATTGGGAGAGGAAGAAAGAAAATGTGTTTGGAGAGTGAAGATTTTGGAAATAGGGTGAAAAGCCCGAGTTAGGGTTTATAAATGGGGTAAGGTTTTACTTAAGCGAAACGATGACGTTTCGCACTTCTTGCGCCATGACACGCTATAGCGTCTGGCCGCCACCCGTTCCCCGTGGAAACACACATGACCATTATAGCGGTCGATAGACCACCAAAACACCCAACTCACACACTATGACCGCTACAGCGTCCTGACCGTTGTAGCGGTGACAATTCACCCAAATTGTTGGGGAAAAGGTCTCATGCATCTGGGCCTTTCCGCACACAGGTAGGTCCTAGGGGACCTTAGGGCCGTACAAAACTTGTTATCGAAACGTGTACACTAGGTATTACAATCCATTTATTATAACCCAAAATGCTAGACAAGTCTATTATATGTCTTATCCTGAAAAAGTAGGTCACAATGGAGGGTTGTGAACAAGATAAAAAGCAAGAGGTAGGATTGAAACGAGGAAAATACCATTGAAGATGTTTACTAAGTGGACGATCCACCCCTTTTAAGGACAGTAATCGACAGACAATCCTAAAATCCTCTTCCATTGACTCTTGGGGAAGTTGACATAATTGAATATACAAGTAACCACCCAATGAGAAATCACGAAAATGAAATAAGTGATAGTAGTGGCGATGATTCAAATAATGATCAACAATAAAGTAATGATGAAAATAGCAATGACCCCTCCCTGGCCCTACCATTGCCCCTACTCCTAGCCCCATATCTCATCAAACTCTTGATGGGAGGTCTCTGGTCCAATGGCTGTCCACTTGGACTTGATGGTAGATCGTTCCGCAGATTAGGCCAGAAGGTAAAGACAGGTATGTTTGAACATGTTTTCTATGACATTTTAATTTTGCATTGTGTACGATATTTAAAATATTTTTATTGTTTTTAATTTAGTTCATCTATGTAACAACTTTGATAATTTTGTGAAGGTCACCATTGGATCACAGAGGCTATACAGAGTAGGTATAATCACCCATGACCCACTTAGATTGACATCCAGAGATGTCAAAAGATGTGGTGGAGGAGTGAAATGTAATTCTATGATTTATTTGCTTATGTTAAAATATGTTTATATAATGTATATGCTTATAATTACTTATGTGTTGTGAGTTTTGTATAAGCATACAACGTTCTACATTTTGCTGCATGAGCCCGCTATTAAGAGGGCTTCCTCCAAGTGATTACGAGGCATGTTCCATGATGTCTGCAAGGGCCTTATGAACAGCTTATGGTTGAATGATGCCACCCTCAATGAGCTGTGATGTCACTGGGCCTTGACCTGGCCTTCAAGGATAGGTCTGATAGAGACAGATCAACCCTCACTAAAAGGTGGGTCACTACATACGGGTGAATCAAGCATACAAGAGGGGACCCTTATATTTATATATAGCTATTTATAAGGCTGTGGCGTTGTTATATATATATATAGTTTACGTAGAAAGTATGGGTGATGGTATCAATCAATATATATGCTCTAATCTACAACGGAATAAGAGAATCCCTTAACTTGATAAGGTTGCAAGGTCGAGGACTCTGGCAGTGACATCATAATCCGAAACTTAAAATGAATTTGTAGCCACCCGCCATCAAGATTAGATCCCTAAGACTGACTGAAACATGCACGCGCGGACCAACTTAAAATTACAGCTTGATTGGCCTAAATTTTACAACTTATATCAAACCTCATCAACTTTAGGCTGCATGCTTATTCTCGAGCCATGTTAGGTGTTTAACGCCAACTCATAACGTTCATCTCTCTCCCTTAATTTGGTTTCGACGCTACGAAAGTAGATGATTCTGTCATTTCCAAATAAGAAAGTGAAATTCAACAGAATCGTATATGTTGAACTTTGCGCTTAAGAACTTTCTAACTGGTCATTGAACTTTATCTTTAAAAAGTCTAGTCATTACATACGATGAAAGAAGTGTTGGTTTTTAAATAAGAGAAGTTGGTGTGATTTACTCATCACAAATTGATAGAGAGAATATTGTATAATAATACTAGTATTTGTTTCTCGGCATGTTTATGAACATTTTTTTAATTAAATTTATGGACATATTTATTTAGGACTAGAGTTTGCCAATGATCTTCCAAATAGTATTAAAATATAAAATTATTCAAGGACCTCCATTCAACATTTTTAAGTTTTTAACAATAGTTCATAATATGGTATTATAATTTCTATGATTAGTGATATTGAATTTGACTCCAGCTATTTCTATTTATCTGAATTTCTTGTATGCGTTCACAAATCAAATAGGCTATTTAATAAAAGAATTACATGTGATTAAATAATTGTGTAAAATAATTTCATAAAAAACATGTATAAAAATGTCCTTAGTCTTTACTAAATAAGTTTAATTTTCAATAATAAAGCGTAACATAATTAGTAACTAGGTGAATTTTGTAAACATCTATAAAGATATCGAACCCTAAGAGTCATCCACTTATCTTCAATATATATATATATATTAATTGAAATTAAATCTTTATTGAATATTTAAAAATCTTTTTGATTTCTTTCTTTAAATACATGTAATAATAAAAGGAAGAAAGTAATACTCCTTCCATTAAAAAATAAATATTTCTTTAAATTTTTTATTTTTTTGGCGTACTATTTTTTTATGCATATTTTTTTTATTCATTTATAAAGTAATTTATATCAGATATATTACTTTATAAATAATTTATAGAAAATAAAGGAGATATTTATTTTAAAATAGAACTAGAAGTATATACCAATTAGTACTACATGATTGGTGATTGATAAGTGATAACATCAGAAAAGCGTGTCAGGTCACGACAGGGTTGATTGGCTTACAACTAGGCTCGCATTTTGTCTTGTTCCCTTCTTCTATCTCTCCCTCTCCCACCGCGCGTTTCTCGCGCTAACACACCACCACCCCTGCTGCTCCGCAGCCATGGCCGAATCCACCGCTGCCACCCCTACCCTCCGCCGCCACAACTCCATCCCCACATCGGTGACGCTGCCAAGAAAACTCTCCCTCCCTCACCGCACCACCAGCTTGGACGCTCCCCACATTCACGGAGCCACCCTCGACTTGGAGCTCGTCTCCTTCAGCATCAAGTCCCCTTCTTCCTCCTCATACACCTCCCTGAGAGACGTGCTTCCTTCCCCCAACGGCGCCGCCAACTCCCCCACGACCTCCTCCGCCGCCATCATCACCGACATCTCCATCCGCAACCGCCTCGTCAAGCACGCTGCCTGGGCTTACCTCCAGCCCATGTCCGCCTCCCCTTCCTCCGCCTCCTCCTCCTCCGCCCCTCACTTCCTCCGCCGCCTCTCCGCCTGTCTCACCTTCCTCTTCCGCCGCCTTCTCGCCGGTCTCGCCCGAATCTTTCACCGAATACTCCACGCTCTTAGGGGCCAAGTAAGTACATCATAACGCTCCATGGAGCCTATTTCAATAGAATATGTTTCCCTTTTTTTTTTTTTGGGTTTCTCTTGTGTGTAGAATTTTTGAGCTTCGGCTCATAATTGTTGTGCGCTCAAAGTGTAAACAAATAAAAGAATAATAATCAATTGAGCTTGTTTCAGAAAGATGTTAGACAAAAATTTAAAAAAAAAAAAAACATATGAAGCAATCTTCGGTGTACATATGTTGCAGGCAGAAATTACAGCAATGAATGCTAATATTTCTTTCTTTTGCTGTGTGGGCTTAACGCGAGTATTTACAAGCTATTACAGAGTTCTCGATCCAATGGGCTTCATTATGGGCTCTGCCTGTCGTTTGAGGGCCTATTTCTTTGTGTGGGCCTTCGTTGGGCCAATCATTTACGCAAGCGCCTAAGCCTTTCGCGGATTCCGTTGGGCTTGGCGTGATAATCCTGTGGGCCTTCATCCCATGGCTCCTCCTCAACCAAGTGTCCGGTTTGGGGATCAAGATGAAAATTTACGGTTCGGGGTGCGTCTGAAATGTTGTGGCGAGTTGATGTGTTCTTGTCTGAGGCATTGTTGTTGTCAAAGAGAGCATCACGTAATGTTGGCAATGGTGGGGCACTTGGTGCCGGAAGACTTGGGCCCTCATTGCCCTTTTCTGCAATTCAGTAACAAATACTATTAGCCTTTTTTTGAAAAAAAAAAATTGAATTGCAACATTGTTTATTAAGATCATATGGTTAATTTAATAAGGTGTCAATGTGTCATGTTACTAATTGAAAGGGAAAATTCACCTTATTCTTAGTGGTGGATTTGCCGGAGAATCTTGCAGACTGACCAGCCAAATAGTCCAGAACTTGCCAAAATGCAGTTTGTCCCAATTCTGTGCAGTTTTTCCAGTAAAAGACGGCCAAGTCCCATGCTCTAACTCTCCATTCTTGGAATTTCTTGTCAATGTCATTTTCATGCCTTGATACGTAAGGCCGCAACACAGCATTATACACATATCCTGTACCCTGCATTTAGTAACATTTATATCATGTTATTGGAGATTAAGCATGACCTTCAAATTCCTTGATCCTTAGTAAATGAAAATAATTTAAACAAAAAAAAAAGTTTAATGAAAAAGAGTATGCCGAATGAACCAAAGAGGCATTCCCCTCACTTTAATATGCTCATACCTTAGTCTTGGGATACCATAAGTAGATAAAGAGGGCAAGTTTCATCTCTCCGTACAATGGCAGCCTTCATAAGAATTCGATGTTAATTTATTGAATACATCTAAATCAAAATTCAACCATACACAAACTGATTAAAAAGTAGACAGCTCACCATCCAATAGCTACATCCGCAAAGTTTTCCAGTACTGTGAACATTGCCACGATGACCCTGCAATGATATTTTCATATTAATATATAATAAGTCATCTATCAATATATATATATATATATATAATAAGTCAACATGTATTTTGGCAGGGGATCACACTCTATAGAAAAGATATCTTCCCCCGTAATTCATCTTAACACTTTGCGCAAAGAAAAAAAAAAAAGCACAAATTCAGTTTCTGATGCGGTGGGTGATTTCATATACCCGACACGGGTATCTTACCACCTGCACAACTGGAAAAGGGCCTATTAGCATGCTACCCACGTTCATAGCGGTGCACATGGTTTGGTCCTGTCTGCTACTTTTCAAGGTACTAACCACCGTTTGAATATTACATAAGAAGATCCCTTTTTTCAGGGACTCATTTTTTAAGCCTTAATCATTATTAAGGTATATCCCCCATATCTTCTCCACTACAACCAACCTTGCCATTATCCTTAACCTTCAGAATTATAATGTAATTTAGTGATATCAATTGTAACAACCGTACAACCAATCAAAACCCAAATAGGACCATCTCAGAACTATATTGCAAAAGAAGGGGAAGGTAAAGATAGATTCTCATACCAGTATTGACACCAGAATCGAAGCTCCTCCATGGCAACTCTCTGCTTCTCTATAGTCTTATAGCATTCAAATCCAGGATATGCATATCCCAGAAGCAGTCTGCAATCCAAAACAATAAACGAATGTCAGATAACATAATTATATTCACCAGAATATCTAAAGACTAAAGAGTATTCGCGAAGACATAAACTGAAACAAACAGAGCAAAAACACAAAGAGCAACGTTGTACTTACATAAGACACCTCGTAATGAAATCCCCCAACATTTCCAAATCTCAAATTCTGCTGAATCAATATCAACTACTGCTGAAACTCTGAAACCAAAGAAAGTAACCAACACACAGAATTCTGAATTGTCAAGGCTTTGATCGGGGCACTTGCAGTTGCAAAGACAGGATTATTGCTATCTTCTCCAAAAAGAAAACTGAAAAAATTCGAACCGCACTACCTGTGTTTATATGCGAGTTCCAGTCCAACAGACCCACGACTTGGTTCTGAGTCCCACGTTTGACAGAGTCAAAGGCAACTGCTAAGGAAAATGGACAAGTTGAAGACTTTTCAACCTCGGAAAATAGGTTGGAGTTTAATCCTCTAGAAGAAGAGCAACCCCTGATGCTAAACAGAATGATGAAGAAGCTCTTAGATTGAGACAACAAAAGGATTGACACATATATAAAGGAACACGACACGATAAGCAAATGTTTTTTTCTTCTTTTTCCTTTAACTTTTTCTTAACATTTAAGGAGAAAAAAAATGAAAAGGAACCATGAGAAGAGAGGTGAAAGAAAGATTAAGCGGGATTTCTTGGCACGTACGCTTGTCTTCAATTTTGCACGCCACCGTTTGGCAGTTAGACACGCACCCTCGTATGAAGGGCATTCCCGTCATTTTATATTGGTTACTCAATTGGGTTGATTGCTTATGCTAGTCGAATATAATATTTGTATTGTGTGTGCCAAGGAAGGAACAAAATATTTACGAAAATGGAAAAAATAAAGTAAATCATAAATTAGCCAGATTAGTTAATGTTTAGTTATAGATAATCTAATGACTTTTGTTCACGAACGATGGCTGGTGAGCCAACTATACTTTTTTTAAACAAAACTGTTCACTGGCCCTTATCCTTATTGGTTCGTCACCACTCTCTCCCTTGACCCTTGATGCAGTGTAACAAACGAATCGGACAGATTTGCTGAATTGTTGTATGATGCAAGTTCTTTTCACTGATGCATTAACCAATTCAAGGTCGTTATAATGAAAAAAAGACTGAGCAATATGATGAATATCAGAATTGAATAAATGATTTGACCAGTCGAAGGAGATAAGTTCCACGAAGTTATCTCATAAACATATTATATGGCCACTGGATTTAATTTGATAGATATATAATAAGCTTTAAATTCTTCGGCAAAATTGGCTCCCGAAAAAAATATCCTCAGCACAGGTGACGTGAACTATTTTTCTCATTTATGTTTCTTTCCCCGAACATTCGTGATTAATTAAATAGTGAAATCTTAATCACTACAAAGCCATTTTCATTAAAAAAATAAAAAAAATAAAGTCATCCTCTTATTTGTGTTTGAATAAATGTTTAAGATAATCTTTGAAATTACATGTGTAAATCATTTTGGTGTCTAAAACTTAGAAATTAATTTTTTAATCATTAAAATTGTAAAACATAAGACAAATTAACCCATAACCATATTTCTATTACTGTATTCTCATATTTTTATTGATATTTTATGCTAATTGACATGTTAGTAATATATGCTGACATTCTAGTACTTGCTTGGTATACTCCAAAAGTATTGTTATTCAAATGAAAATGAAAATGAAAAGTGAAGAATTAAAAGGTGTTTGGTTTGCACATTAGCCCACCAAAACTTATTTTAAGGTGGGAAAAAATACTTTTAATGAAAGTACATAAATGATACTTTTTATTCTAGGAAAAATACTTCTCAGATAAAATCTTAATATTACTTTCATATATTTTATTCAAACAAAAATCATTCTCTCAAACTTACTTTTGATATACTCAAACCAAATACAAATTAGTTCTTTTAAAAGTAATTCTTTTAAACTTAATTCTTTTAAAAGTAATTATACCAGAAGATTAATAACCAACCCCCTACTTGATCATTGCCAAATAAGTTGTATAATAAGAATATTTGAATGCTACGAGAGGAATTTGATGTATAAGGGATATTATTAATATATGTGGCTTTTATTAGCAATTTGATCTTATTATTTAATTATGTCCACATTTAAGACCTAGTAGGATGTCAATTTGTCGTTAGTATTTCACTTAACACTATATGTTTGTGAAACTGTGATGATACAATAACAAAAACTAAATCAGGGATTAACTTGACTTACATATTACAATTTGAAGGATTAGAAAGTTCCAAATTTTATGCATTAAAATGACTACACGTATAAATTATAAAAAGTATTGTTAGAACTCTTCGGTAACATTTAAAATTATAAAAATTATTATTAACATTTTTTAATGGTATTTTTGAGAGTGTTACATATAGATTATATCACTAAAAATTTCAACTAATATTTTTATAAAATTTAATGGCATTTTCAAATGTTATAAATTTCTATTATACATGTGATAGTGCACCTAAATAGAAAAGAAAAAATAATTATATAAACTTACTTGAAATGAAATGATATTAATATACTTTTTTCAAAAGTCTTACGTAGACAAAAACAAGACGAGTCCATCGGTGCTCAAATTTTAATGATCAAAATTTGACCAATTGGTTGAAATGTTTTAGGTTGGAAAGATCGATACCCTCTCCTCCCACTGATGATCATGAAGCTCCCTTTGACATTTGTAGATAAGAGACACATAGTATTCTACGAAAAAGGTGTCCATATGGTTGTCAAGCATTCTACAACGTGCATCCCCTCACACCTTAACCTGAAGGTGACAAGCCAAATTAAAACCCTGCCGTGTTTAATTTCAATTCGGGTAGCAAATAATTTGGAAAAGCATGATGGACATATTCAACAGATTGTTCATATGATGAGACACATAAATAATTGTTTTTGTTTGATTTTTACTGGCATCATATTCCAGAACGTGCTTTTTGTTGTTAGCCGTTGACATCCCTTCGTTTCACAATAGGGAAAAGTGTAACATTATTATATTACAGTAAACTTAATCTATAAAATATTAAATGAAAATCATTTAATTTTTATCATAACAAGCAATATTCAAGTTTAAAAACTGCACATACACACCTTTAAAAATAATGAAAAAAGAACTATCTTGAACTTTTGTCAAGACCTTTAATATGGAATAAATTTGTCTACCTGATTATTTATCAGCCAAAATAAAAGAGTTGTTAACATATTTTGAGCCCGACTCATTTAATTTATAAGTTATTTCACAAGTTAGTTTAGTAGCTTGTTTGATTATACTTTTTGAAATGAATAATAACATGAACTAAAAGTTTTATTTAATGGAGTGTTTTGAATTTTTATTTCATTATTTTTCCCTCCTAAGCACGTTAAAAAATAATATTCACTGCCTTTCAATCATGTTATTTTAATTTTTAATTAATTAAATTATGAAATTTAATATATAAAAACTTATAAAATAATAACATTTTTTGTTAGATAATTGAATATATATATATATATATATACACACACACACTTTTTATTAATTAGATTTATATTTGTAGATGAAACTGACTCCTTCAACAAATCCCAAATTCAAATCAAGAAGTACTTTTCCCGTCAAAATAAGCAAAACTCTTTTCTAAAATTTATCATTACAATAAACGACCGAAGGTAAATGCCAAATAAAAAATTGAAACGCCCCTTCTCGCCAATGTGCGTGACATTATTATTATTATTATTATAATAACTTGGCTGATTGTGAGACTGCTAGTAGCAGACCAGCAGCATTTACTATTACTGTTACGTCATTGCTTATTTCATAAAATGGACTATGAATCATATGATAAATGTTATTATTTAAAACCAATATTTTGAGAACGCTAGTTAATGAATAAAAATAATCAATATTTATTAAAAATTAAAATTCCTAATTTATTAGAAACTCAAAATTTAGTTCTTCATTAACGATTCTGATGCTTAATTAGTATCATTATAAGACACCCATTAATTTGTTCGGAACTAATAAAACTCACTCATGAATTTAATTTCTTTGCAACTTTAGTGTAAACAGATTTTATATTAACATCTAATCATATATTGTTAAATCAACAAAAATTGTTAAATCTAACACCTACTATTTAAAAAGTCATATAAAATGAGAGGACTTTATTAGATAATCATATATCTATATCTAAAAAGACTACCATAAAAAATTATTACATAAAACCTAAAATTACTCAACTTCCTAAATCACTCAACTTCCTCTTTTTTCTCTACCTACAATCAAATTTAAATTTTAAAAGTTTGTAACTATCCATTTATGTATGAAAAATCTAGAATTTCTTCCCTTCTAAAATCACCTCACTTCCTTTTTCTTCTCTATTTGCAATAAAATTTAAATTACTTTCTACTATTAAATTGTCTTACTTAATTTATTATTCTAATAATTTATTAATTGAATATGCTATTATAAATTAGAATACAATCAAATTTAAATTTTAAAAAGTTGTAACTACTTATTCATATACAATTAGATATTTTTATATGATGCTTAAGATAATTATAATAAGAATTAAACAATTTCAATGATATTTCAATAAAAAATAAATTTAATGATACATGAGTATAAAATGACTAGATATTAATGAACATTTGAAAAAAGATTTTGCTATTTTGAAAAGATTAACATTGATGTCTTGATGATGTAAATGAATTTTACATTTCATTTAATTATTTTTATTTATAAAAGTTAATATAATTATGCATGATTAAATGTATGTTTAATTTTTTTTAATCAATGATGCATATAAAATAAATTATATTTTTAATCTACAAACTCAACTTAGGTGAATGAAAAAATAAATCTTGCTGCATTTTTAGGATGTTGAATAGAATGCTTATATGCTTCATATGTATAAGATTTTGAAGATAGTTAGTAAATAGTTAAATCTAATTATTTTACCGTTAGGTTAATACATGATTAAATATTTATGTAAATTTTTAATATTAACACAGTATATAAATTAAATATTAAAAAAATCTTAGCATGATTTAGTTGGTGCAAATAAAAAATGAAACATGCAATTAAGTGATTTTTTCAACTAAAAATAATCACTTTCATATAAATTATTTGTACAAGTTTTTACTCAAAAGTTAAATATATTTAATTTATCAAATTTAACTTAATATATTATAAATAAAAATATATTTTTTGATGAATTATAAGTAAAAATATCAAACAATTTAAATAAATTTAAACTAAGCAAAATTTTGAAAATTAATTTTTCATGCCATACACAAATACTATCTAGTAATATAAAAAAAATTTACACTGACAATAGATAGAAATTAAACTATTCACTAATTATTATAGTTAATAATTATTAGTTATAGTTAAAATGAATTGTGATTTTAGTATATTTACGAAGCCACAATTTTGAATCTAAAATCATGTATTTAATAATGAGTTTTACGATCCACCAAAAATAGTGAGTTTTATGTTGCTATTTTTTTGGGACATATAGGGTGACCCACTAAAAATCATGGGATGAACTTTGATATTATATTAGAATTGGATGGGTCTAACTTAATCCTAAAAGTTAGCACAAAAGATAAGGGTTACTTAGAAATTATAAAGGTATCTAGACCTTATCTTTAAACAATGTAAGATTTTAATAAGACATGAGGATGAAAATTTTGTCCAATTATATATTGTTATATAAGAAATAAAAATTGAATGAGATTTAAAAATTTAAAATAATTATTAAATATATAATTATTATTTTTTACATGGTAATAAATAATGGGTGAGAAGCGACATCATTTTGGGAAGATTTCCATCCGTAGACATTAGACATAAGCAAAAGTCGAGCTGCGTGCGGTCATCTCATCTTACCCAACCGATCATTGTATTATTTACTTTTTCTCTAAATTGCTCATACAAATTTGATTTAGAGTGAAGGTAACAAGTAAAATTCTTCCGAAACAGGAACTCTATTTTTCATTTTTCGAGCCTCTCTTAATATATATATATATATATATATATATATATATATATATATATATATATATATATATATATACTAATTAGGTATGAGACGAAACTATATTCTGCCCGAGCAATCCATGAACAACGTGCAATGACCATGCCAAAAAAGGCAATGTCCCTATCCACCTATAGCTAAAAAGCAATGAGCATATTCATTTGCTTTCTATTTGCTTCTCTATAAATGTGTCTAATCTCAACATTTAATAAATTTAAGATGATTAGATTTCTAACAGAAGAAACTATAACATAATAAGGAAATTGGAGATCATGCTATCTTGTTAGTTGCCTGCTTAAATTTTGGCCTTCATAGCAATGTGGAAGGGGCTAAAGTAAGCTCTGCCATTAAACCGCTTCTCTTGCTCAAGCTTTCTTTTTCAGCTGAGTTTACATGCATACGTGCCAAGTGTTTAATTTGAATTTGATAGTGTGATGCAATAAAATTAATATTAAAAAGGATGTATCTTTTCAAATATAAAGTTATAACTATATGCAGTACATTATTTTTTCTTATGGTGATTTGTAAGTCTTGTGCAATTTTAATCACGAACCTAATTTTGATTTTGAGAAAAAAAATGTTGAAAATGTAAAGAAAAAAGTGATCATATTATTACACATAGCGTGAGAGATTTGTTGAGATTTGTTTTGCTTTGCACTCATCCTTTTGACTTGCTCTTGCGCGTTCGAAATATGATGCTTATACGATTGAATAATTAATTCAGCCAAATGATTAAGTATTTTTTTCAAAGCCGCAAGCAAGTCTAGGAAATTTCTACAGCGTTGATCAGTCGGAATAGGAATATTGGTGATGTCATTAGGGGACCAAAGACGAAGTTCTCTTTTTCCAAGTAATTGCAGATAGAAAGGTTGTGATCATTGGTTCATCCATCCAAGTCCATGATGTCAACCAGAAACTGGCCAAGTTGGATTAAATCTTGGATGGAAGTTCCTCATAAGTGAAAATGACTTACTTGGCCTAATGGTTAAAAAGTCACAAACTGGTTGAGTGCAGTATACGGTCAACTTTAGGCCATTCTTTTGGGTCAATAATGTCTTAGCATTTAAGTTTTGCTAGCGACACATTTTTCTCACTGAGTATGGAGAAACCAATTTTTATAATATCTAAATTGACAGAGTTTTAATTAAATTGACATATGCATGGACATCAGCTGACCAAGTAGTAACCTTTGTTTTAGATTCTACTCATCCCATTTTTCGAGAACCAGTTATCGTAGTTCAACATTAAGGGTGAATTTGTAAATCCAAAAAGCATTTTAGGGATGTATTTTTTCAAATAGTAAAAAAAATTATTTTCTATTTAACTAATTATTTTAACATCTCTCGTAATTTAAAGAAAAATTCTAAAGAAAGTCAAATAAACAAGCTCGAAATCTTACAACTGTTTTCATAGCATTATTCTTCGTGTTTAGCAATCCACTAACTCGAAACGCAAAACTTGATTTTCACAAGTCCTTTTTTTTCTTTTTTAAAAAATATATAACACCGAACGCCTGAGCCTTTTTTTTCAAAAAAAAGTCATTAATGTGAACTCTCAGAATATTTTTTTTTTAATTTTGTCTAACTTGAGTCTTAACATGAAGCCATCAACTATATAATATGTATGAATTTTTTTTTGAAAAAAAGAAGAAATGTAATGGTGAGAGATTAAAATAATCATAAGAGTGTCATTAATTTGAATCGCTGTACTTTATTATTTTAGTTTCAATTCAACTTGTCTTTCATTTAATTCATTATACTTAGTATTCATTCCATTATCTTATAACTGTTCATTTTCCAAAATTTTATTTTATTTTATAATTATATTTCTTTTAAGAAATATAGATAATGTTAATTACTTTTACTTTTTATACCCTTATTAAATAGTATTATAAGACAAAGTAAATGAAAAGATTAAGTATGAAAGAAAATATGAAGAAAGGAAGGGATTAAGTGATAAAGATAATTTTATAAAATACATAAATTTTTTAACATCTAAATTAATTTAATTATTTCCTTAATCTATGTGCATAAATAAATTTAGACACTACTTATGAAAAAATGGAAGTAGTAAAACCACTAGGATTGATCTAGTAGTGAATGACTTGGATAGTATATGCATAAAGTCTTAGATTTAAATCTCATTGCGATCAATATAATTTCTAAAATAAAATAAAAAAATAGAGGTAGTATCTTTTAATCGATTTTCTATTTTTTTTCATGACTAAGACTCATGATCAGTTATAGCATTCAATGTTGACAAGTCATTTACAAATATCTTATATAAACATTGGCTTTAATTTCCAAGTTATCTTAGTTTAAATATATAAAAGAACAAAAAAGAAATTGAGGAAAACTATTTTTTCAAAGTTTTTATTATTATTTTCAAAATTGGAATAAAATAGAGAGGGAACTGGAAAAAAAAAACTAAAAATTATAACAAAAATTGATGAATTTATAATGAAAATGATGATGATAAACCATGAGTAAACTTGTTTATCTATCTTTGATTTTTGAAAGGTTTTGTTTTAATGTGCAGAAAATGAACAAGAATCTGATAGCTAATTTCCTGTAGACACTAATTTGAGAATCTCGAAAGGAAATGCATCTAGTAGTTAGGCTGAAGCTCATGGAATGAATTTCAAGACCTTTATCTGTCGAGCCATTGATCCAATGACCATATCAGAAAAAGCCTTGCACAAAAGTCGTCCTCATTTCATAATCCGGGTCTTTCTTTTTTTTTTATATGGGATTTAGACGGTGTATTTATATCAATAAGGTATTTTGAAAAAAATCACGCAATATGATTTTTTTCAATATGAATCGCCTTTTGCGGATTTAAAGGCAATCAATCAAATTATATTCAAAATTAATACAGAATTAACTTTGGATTCAGAATTTCACTATGTAGATTAAGAATCTTCTCTAAATGAAAATAACAAGAATCCACAGACGAATTCTATAAGCACCATATACAAGTAAATTTACAAGTTATCTCATATAAGTATAAATCACCTACCAAAACACCATATACAAATTATTTTTCCTCATAATCCTCTAAGTCAATTTTCACTCTAATGACAAAAGAAATATAAGTTGCAAAAAGTGCACATATCCATTGAGGAAAAAGATAAAAAGCCTATGCTGTGAAAGAGAAACCCCTTGGCATAACCAACAAGATGCAGCAACGAAAATGAAACAACCTTAAATCTTGGGAGCAGCATTCAATGGTCTGAATCTCGGGTTGTGTTCACATGGTCCACACCATGTTCTGATATGGACCATGGCATGGTCTATCTATTTTACCGTTAGATCATATTTAAACGATCTAGATTTAAAGATAAAATTATCATATAAAAATATAAATAAAGTAATAAATTTTAAAATTAAAGATAATAACTTCAACTTACTAAAATGTTCATCTAACTTTATTTTTTCTTCCTCTTTTTTGGCCTTCAACACCACCACCATCTTCCACGTCCTTCTAACATCACCTTTCTAAAACTTTGGAAGTACTGCTAATATCAGATTGCATAGTCAAGCATCACTCATCCAAAACTTTGGAAGGCTAGTCTAACATTAGAAACACACAATTTGGAAAAGAAAAACAAATTTCTCATAAAAAAACATTTTATTTTGATGTGTTATATAAATTGTGAAATCACATCATAAAGGTCATTCCAATATATCAAAACATTCCACGAAGTATATGCAGCAAAATACCAATTGAATGCGAAGATCACTATTTTTTTCAATCAGCCTAGGCTTAAGGAGCCGCAAAATGTGTTTTACGGCATCTGTTAAAAATTGAATAAAAATAGATGTTTTTCTTTAATTAGCTTCATAGCTTGAAAGAGTCGTTGATTGTAGCTCCGAGTGGGTGCGGCACTTTTATGTCGATGGCAGAATGTAAGTGGTGGTGGTGCTGGATCTATCTTCTGATTATGTGCATGTAATACCTCAAATACACGTGTCTGATCAAACTGGTACGACCTTAGGATTCCCCTGACCCACCTTTGAATAGCCCCAAAATGCATGAAGGGCCAATGATGCAGTTTGATGTTACTGCGTAGAATTTTACAAAACAGGCTCACTGCGACGACCCCTAATATCAACACAGGAGTAAAACGAACAGCTTCACTAAAACGCCCCTTTCTCTATAAATGCACTCTAGGCTTAGGCTCTCCCCCATAAACCCGAACCCTAACCCCCAAAGGAGCTCTCCAACCCTTCATCTCTTAATCTCACGCCATTCCTTCTTCTTCCATGATCAAAGGTAATGATTTTGTTAGTTTTTAGCTATCCGCTTCCTCTTTATTTCATGTTCTATGGTTAAATTGTTATTATTCACCACTATTGTCAAGTGGGGATGGTCTCTCAATGTTGTTAGAGTTGATCTAGGGTAATTTAAAGATAACCACAGATTGTTTATGAGTCTATGTTATTCTATGGTAATTGTTGGTTTCATTCCAAGCTCTTAAGATCAAGTTGACCTGTCCACATACACCCGACCCAAACGGTAAGTGGATTCAAACTCATGACCTTATTTTAGCCATTATGATTATGTTCGATGCATGATGATTGCTAAACATGGAATTAGAGATGACATTACTTATAGACTATGATTTTATAAGTTATGGCAAGTTAGAAAAGATTATGATTTTGACTATGCCATGAAAAATGTATTTTAAAAAAACCATGAAATCATGATTGCTATGTTGTATGCTATGGAAAATATTTTATATTTTTGAGAAAGGATTTATTAAGAAAATATGTATTGTAGTTGTTGGTTTGAGAACTTTTAAATGATGACAAACATAATTATGTTAGCTGTTTTTTTAACATGTGTAATACTCGAGGTACACGTCAGTGGATAAGTTTGTCCCCAGGGTCCTAAGACCAACCCATGTTGCCGGAATGGCTCTGGATGCCAAAATGTCAGAAAATGTAGAAGTTAAGGTGGCTATCATTGCTATAGCGGTCCATGTTGGCCCCAGGGGTTTCATGATACCCTACCGTTAGCAGTCCCCCATAAGTGTGACCAGGACCTAATAGTGTCGTTTTACTGAAAGCCCCAACGATATAAACCCTTCCCTTAATTTTTTTAGAAACCCCAAACCCTCTCTCCAAACACATTTCTTCTTTTTCTCAATTCCACTCAAATCTAGCTCTTCCAAATTATCAAGGTATGTGTTTGTTCATAGATTTTGTCTCTTTTCTTCCTATTCCTTTATGTTCTAAGTTTGGGTATTGTTATTTCTTTCATTGTTGTCAAGTGGGGGTCTCTCAATGTTATTAGAGTGGATTCAGAGCAATCTAGGAGTACCGATAGATTTCTTATGAGTTTTATGGTTGTAATGGTAGACATTGGTGTCATCCCTCCTCCTGAGTCCCCACACGTGTTGGTGCTTCATGGTCCACCCCTCCAGGTGAGTGAATTTGATCTCATGGCCATATTTTGATTATCCTATAATTAATCTCTAGCATTATGAAATATTTAGAATACATGTATACTTAAGTTTTAACATGAACCAAGATATTTATGCGCATTTTTGCAAAGATTAGAGAATATATTTGAAGTTTAGCATGAAAAATCTATGTTTATCAAATGCATGGGACCATATTTGGAATATAACTGTTATTATATGATTTATTTATGATTAGAAACTTAGTTTATTTTAGTGAGAAACGGTTATGATTGTTGAAATAAGAAATAAAGCTTTAACTTTATTTCTAGAATATGAGGCAGGTTGAACTTAGAAGTATAGAACTACCTTTGTATGACTTCAGTTGATTTTAGATTAGGGAATTACTAAGAGGAATAGAACTATGAGTTAATGACAGATTCCGTTAACCTTAGTATACCAAGGCCTCCAAGGGCATGTTATCCTTGTTTTAGATCAATCCGCCATGGTTCCCAGGACTGTTAAGATCTTAGCTATAGACTCATGTTCGCTATGGATTGAGTACCACATTTCAGTTACAGAGAGTCCGTTCTCTTTGTAATGCCTTGAGAAATAATATGGCTTTTATGTTTCATCAAGTTATGATTTTATAGTTATTATGTAAAATAAATAGAAATGATTTATGAATGCTGCATTATTACTATTTATGTACCTTTTTTCTTGTCCCATGTATGGTTATAGGTGAGGATCTACTCAATAAGTTTTGCAACAAAACTCACCTTTCTTCTCTTTATCTTTCCTTAGAGATAGTGTTAGTTTCGATCCTCCACCTCCTCTTCCAGGAGAGCTAGCTTCCAGTTTGGGTGAGCTTCACATTGGCGTGAATCCATAGTGTTTTTGTTTGTGTTAGAGTGCTCCAGTGATAGTGTGGACAGGATCTTAGACCTTATAGTTCATGTTGTTACATTTTGATTCTGATGATTCACTTTGTATTTAAAATTGATATAACTTTCATGAATCTTTTGTAACGAGCAACTCGGTTTGAATTATATATCACATCTATAGTTTCAGGCTTTATTTATAAGAAAAGAGTTATTCAAGTTTATTATGAGTTTAGTATGAGATTTGATTTATGATTAAAATAGATTTTATGAATAGATTATGCATATAGCCTGACTTAGCGAATCACAAGGCTTACATGGGGATAAGGTTCCTCATGTGTCAATCCAAGTCGGGTTATGACAACATGTGGTTAGTGTTTCAATAGTTCATATTATATCAAATAGCAAATGTCTCATAATCGAAGAGGAGACATATGGGATCTGGTTCAAAATGTTATGTACATCATGTAAGCTAAGATAACATACACGAAGTTGACAAAATGGACAAAGAACAATGCTGTACAAGTAAAAGGTATACTTTATGAAGATTGTGGGACACATAAAGGAAGTTAGGTCGACATCTCAAAGAACAAAAAAGAAAGAGGAAGAGTATTCAATAAGACAAAGTACAAGGGAGCAAGTAGGGACAATGGATAAAAGAAAAAAGCCTATCCTTGCTGTGTTAGCCCAGGAAAAGGAGCAAGAGCAGAGCAGCCTCTTGAAACGGTTAAAAACTTACTTCAATATAGAACACACCCTGAAAGTTTTCATGCATAAAAGAATGATCCCTATTGACAATCATCTCAAAAGGAAATGTTTGTCCTTCTTTTCCTCCAAGCCTTCTTCTCTCTGTGCCAATGCTTCCCCATTTTCAAACTTTTTATCTTTTATTCTCGAATGAAAAACTGAATGAGTAGCACTCTATATATTGTATTGAAAATGGATGAAAACAGCATCAGACTTATCAGAAAAAGCTATATTCTTGAGCATTTTTTGAGTGATATTTTTGTGAGAATATTCAGGAGAGCTTATCATCTAGCAATTTATCTTGGTCTTTGTTGGAATCTTGAGCTAGTGTTTGTGAGGAAGTTTAGTTGGTTAATCACAAGCTTGTACTTTTGATTTGGAATTATTTGAACTTGGAATTAGTAAAACTTTCACTAACATTGGTGAGGACTAAAGTAGACTTTATATTGAAGTTGAACTAGTATAAAACTTCTTGGTACACTCTCTTAAACTCTATCTCTTTATCTTTATATTGCTTTTAACAAGTTTCTGCTATTATAATTGAAGTATATTTATTGAGATAGTACTTCAAAGATAATTTTGCATATAAAATATTATATCTAAAAGTTTTAGTTAAAAGATCACATACTGAATCGAATACCTCCTGAATATTTGCGAGACAACTGGGTGAACTTTTTAACTGTGTGCTAAGTGTGCAGAAAATTTTAAAAGATCACTTTATTCAAACCCCTTTCTTAAGTGATCTGATACCATCAGGAGCAAGTTGCTATTTTCTCAAACATGTTCCTATAAGTTTACGATATCACTATGATTTTGAGAATTTAAGATTTCAAGCTATGTGTTAGAATATTTAGTTAAGATATTTATATATGTTGAAGAAATGATGAACAAAGTATGCTTTAATTTCATGAGCAGAAGTGTTAGTATGATTTCAGAGTCTTTATGATTATGAACCCTTTTGGTTTTGAAGTACAAAATTAGAGCTACCAAGTTTATAAAAATATGTTAGCTTAATATATGAATTTAGAACCTTAGCTTTATGGTACTAAGAGGTACGAAATTCAGGATGATTCATAGCAATTGCCAGATACATATTATGTGGGCTTAAAAAGAATGCCTACAAGCGAGTGATCTGTTAGGCACGATTTTCAGGCACAATTATGCTAAAGTTAGATTGTTAGAGTTATATGAATCTAGAACTCTTAGAGATGAAGAATTTAAGAGTTTTAAGATTTCATTTAGTGGCTTTTGTCCGCAATAGACTGAGCACCACCCTTCAGTTATGGATTTAGTTCAAACTAATTTAGTCCGTAGACATAAGAGAAAGATTATGAGTTAACGAGTATTCCATTAACCTCAGGATACCAAGGCCCGCTGGGGCAATTTTTTTTTAGATTAGTCCGCTAAAGATGTGGTTCGCAAGGACTAAGATTACAAACAGAAGCTTTATTATTATTTATGTATTTATTATATGTTCAAAATACTGTTTCTTTATGCTCTACCGCACCTCAATTAAAATGATTTCATGCTTGATTGTGAATTTATAAATGCTTGTTTATGAATTTATGAAATGAAATGTGTTTTGCTATATAACTATGTATGTAAATATCAAAATGATTTATGGTTGTGGCATATATATTACATTATGTATTTTTTCCTTGATTGTCTCATGTGGTTGATGGGAGAACCCATTCATGAAGTTCGTTGACTCACCCTTCTCTTTTTCTTCTCATAGATACAGATATCGTTCAGGCTCCTGTTTAGTATATGCATTTATTCCTGTGAATCATACTTTAGAGTAAGGATTAGTTTAGATTATGTAGAATAGAGAGCTCCAGGAGACGTTAAGGAGGATTAAACCATGTATTATTTTTCAAATTATGTATTTAATTTTAGAATTAGAAACATCCATGTATATGTTCATATATTTCAAGGATGGATTTGAAATTATAGATTTTGATTAGAATTATGTAACAAGCTAGAGATGAATTTATGATTCATTTTAACTGTTAAATTAATTTTCAGAGTATGATTAAAATACTTTTCAAAGCTTTATATATCAAGTATTTCAGTTTTATTATTTTAGATATCAAATTTTGAGTAAAGTTTTGGATAAAGATTTAGATAAAGTTATGTTTTCAGAATAAAAGGTATGTTATTCTTGCATATAGACTTAGTCGAGACTACCCTTATAAGATTTCTTACATGCGATTATATTTCCAAGTTGAGTAGTGAGAAAGTGGTATCAGTGACATAGATTTCTCTGAATGTTCACAATTAGCATAATGTTTATGTGAATGGAACTACAAACATTTACATTAATTATTTGTAGCCTTTAGGAAAAGTCTAGGTTCGTTAAGAGGCCACAAGTGCATGACGTTTATATAAACCAAGATTGAAATTCAGAATTTTCATTCCATTTTATCTGGTCATGACACCCAATGCCTTTCGAAGAAAACCGACGACATGACGACACGAATTAGCTGTGAGTTAATAGTGCTACTGCGATGAAATGAAATGCTTCCTCGTCGTCGTTTCCTGGACTGCCCGAACCTTCTCTCACTCTCTGCTGTTCCCACCTTGTTCCCCTTCCAGTTTGAGGTTGGTGCCTTCCCTTCCCTTCCATTGCATTGCATGTCTTCCATTACCAGCTCCTCCTTATGTGCCCATTTCTTTCACAAACTCCATCCAATCCACCTTTATAGTCTATACTATATTCCTTATTTAGCATCGAACTCTCACTGCTTCGCAAACTTGCATTTCTTCAGTTCCACTTTCATTGGGATTCATTGATATACTAGTTCTTCCATTCACCCCAAATTTTATTCGATAGGACTTTCGGCTATTTTGTTCTCCGATTTGTTAAATTTTTTTTTTCAAACAATTCAATCATTACAATTTTGTGATGCAGGACAAGATTTAGTGCAAAGTGTTTCAGTAAGGACATGGGTGTGGACACTCATTTGCTTGCCAAGGCTAAAAGGCGTGCAAATTTCCGATTATGCAATGTGTCGGGGTATGTAATCTTAGCTCGATCTATTTATCTGTCTCGGACCTTGAATTTTATGGTGCTTCGTTAATTAATTTATTTTATAATTTATCTATGTGTGATATTTTGGTTTAGTTACACCTCCGAAATATTGGAGATTCACGCCGAGGCTCCAACTATGCATGTTCTGTTTGTGCCTGGGAACCCAGGTGTGGCTTTGAATTCGATTGTTTGTTTGTTTGCTTGCTTAGGTTTTTCGTGTTGTATTTGTTTTGCTGTGTCTTTTGGTTTATTCGGTTGCTGCAGGTGTTATTTTATTCTACAAGGATTTCGTGGAATTTCTATATGATCTGCTTGGGGGAACTGCCTCTGTCACAGGCAAGTAATGGCAGCCCTTTCTTTCTGGTTTCCTATTACAGTATATGGAACTCTGATCAACAACTATGCTGTATGCTTACTGGTTGTGTTTCTCTGTGATCTATCAGCTATTGGCCATGTCTCTCACACAAGAAATGTACGTGCACTTTGTTTGAATTGATTTGATTTGCGTTGGGGGCATTTGTATGTCTCTTACAACGAAGTTTTGTTGCTAGAATTGGGAGCACGGACGGTTATTCTCGTTAGAAGAACAAATTGATAATAAGGTAGTTAATGCTTGCCGTTTTGAGCTTCACAGAGTATTCAATGGTTTTGGTGTAAGATAGATTGACAAATGTTTTGTTTCAATATTCATTTGCTAGTTAGTTATATATACTTGGCATATTGTACAGTGAGAAGTTCCTCCAAGTCCCCACTGCCCTACCCCTCCCCCCTTTTCTTGTTGTGTAGTACAATAGATTGGGATAAATGAAGGAATCAAAGTAACTTAGAAATCTTACATTCTTTGAACATATGTGAACTATTATTATTTATTTATCTATGAATTGTTGGATGGTTTAGAACCAGCAGCAGAGTTGAATAGAAACAAGAAACAAGAATTATTGTCCTGGAATTGTTTCTTCTGGTATATTGCATGCAGTAATACTTTTGGGATAGCATGCTCAGACCACTTGTACTGTATTCCTGTATTTGATTTTTGGTTTGGTTTTGTTATCCATTTCTTTGACTTCCATGCTTTTATGATTGGCATTCTCTCTTTATTCCTGATTTAGATAAATGATTTTAACTGAGTGTTGATGTGTAATTGTGGTCTTAATTTTACTTGTGTTTTTGTAGATCGATTTCATTCGAGAGGAGCTGCAAAACATTGAGATTCCTATTCTACTAGTGGGTTCTCTGATATCTTTGCCTCCAAAATTCTTGTATATTGTCATGTTAACATTACAAGTTACTGTTTGCTGACTGTGAATTTGAAAATAAATTATTATTTGCACAATTGTATGAACTTAACATGTTTGGAAGTTTGTGATACTTGGCATACTGTACAATGAGCAGTCATATCAGCACATCTAAATGCCATTTCTTGCCATGGCACATGGCATTAATGAATCTCGTTTCCCTTTTGAGAAGAAGGATATACCGAGTTCAATGCTTGTGTGCATGTGTCAACAAACATAATTTTATCCGCTAAACAAGATCAATATTGGAATATCATCAATAAATCAATCGAATCTGGTTCTTAGCTAAGTTATTTGCAAGTCAATCTTATCTTTGTCTTCATAGGAATCATAGCATATATTGCTATTGATTTGGGAAAGTGGTAAATATATTTTAAGAGGGTTAGTTACTTTTTTTGGTGAAAATTGTGTTATCAAAAAGTGGTTTTGCATATAATAAAGTTTAACTGCATTTACTGAAATGAAAATTTGGTTGCTAATGTAGAATTTTCTCGCTAGGTTGGGCACTCTATTGGGTCTTACATATCTATTGAAATGTTCAAGAGGTTTCCGGACAAGGTGATTGGAACTCTGCATATTTATACATGCATACAACATGGTACCTATCAATCACTTCTGATATTGGTAAATTGTCTGCTTGCATTTCTTCTGGGCTCCGTAGGTGAAATATTGCATTGGACTTTATCCTTTTTTGACATTGAACCCAGAGTCAACAATACAGGCAGTTATTGAAAAGATTTCAGAGTAAGTCTCATCCCCTCCCAAAGTCACCCTTTCGACATTGCCTACTTTGTTAGAGATGGCGTGAACTAGTAATGACATTGTGGGTTTACATATGAATATTTTGACATGGTTCACACTATTTCAAAACTTTTGTGGGGTTCAATTTACAAATAAAACTATTTCTATAACTTTATCTGATTCTAAATATTTAGCATCAAAGCTAGCAAATGATACTTTCTTCTGAAAATCTAAACTACATGATTTGAAATGACTAATGGTACAGTACAATGTGTTTCAGATTCCAAATTCTAGCTTCTGCTCTTTGTTACCTGATAGCATCATTAGGATTGTTGCCTGTCCGGGCTTTGAGGTTAATAGTCAGAACGTTCCTTGGAAAGTCATGGTCAGCCAATGCAGTTGATGCTGCATGCTCTCATTTGTCACAGGTTAGTTTTACTATTGAAAGAGATAGATAAAATGCCCTTCAATTTTAGGTTATTAAGCTTGTGAACAATATCTTTTTAGAGCTCTACTTATATTTTGAACACTGATGCAAAGTACCTACGTTTTACTGATACCAATTTATAACTTTTTATTGTTGCGTTGCATCCACATCTTTTTGTATTAACTCTTTCTATCTTTAACAATCACAGTATCATACCATGCGCAATGTCCTCTATATGGCCATGACTGAATTCAGAAAGGTAAAGTTGCTTCTTTTCTTATCTCTCAACTTTTACAAATTATGATTAAATTCCTTCCTTTTTTTATATTATTATTGTAGCGCCTTGCCATTATCATTTGACATTATGTTTTATTCTCATTACCTTGTTGATAAGTCTGAGTTATCATTTCTTTACAAGTTACTAATTGATTTGCATTCTCCCTGTTGAGAATTTAATTACAAATCTATTCGAAAATAGAAAAAGCAGGGGAAATGCTTTTGCCACTTCAACTTCAATGTGAGAACTCAGGACTTAATATTCTTGTATTGATGTGGATGAATATTACAGGTCAGAGAAAATGGTACAAGGACATAACAATTCATTGATATATGATATGTTGAAGACAGTATTAAAGGAAAAAAAATCAAGGGGAGGGCATGTTTCTTCAAGATACTTAGGGAAAAAATATCCAAAAACTCTCAACATTCAAATTCAATGATGTGCTCAAACTTCATCAGTAAAGTGTCTGAGTAGGCTCTTAATTCTTAATACTCATAGCTGCTTGGTCCGAGTGATCTCTGACCTGTAAGCTTGCCTGCCCTGTATAGGGCCAAGTTTCCCTTTATAACTTTTTTATTTTATTTCTTCATGTTTGATTATAGCTCTCTTATGAGGATGGTGGACTCTTCACGCAACCTTATTGTATACTGCGATAGCAGGATATCAAGCCCACACTTTCTATTTGGAAGTTTTAATAACATTTTAGAATGTCTTGTATTACAGTGTTGAAGCCACATTTACAACCATGCTAACCAGATCATTCTGTGTCAGTTTTCAGAGACACCAGATTGGACATTTATAAAGGAAAGGAAGGCTCAAATTGCACTTTTATTTGGTGTAGATGATCACTGGGCCTCACTTCAATTTCTTGACAAGGTAACTAATTAAAAACATATCAAACTATCTGATGAAAGTATATGACAATAACTTGATTATAGAAACATGGAGTTGGCTCATGACATAACTTGGGTTCAAATCCAAAGATTCCTTATAGATTTTTTTAAGGTCGGTGGTTTGCCCTAGTCTTGGAAAGGGAAGATCCTCTTCTCAACCAAAACTTTAAGATGGACCGAAAAACAGGATACTTAATTGCTTACCTATTGGGGTCCTTTATTTCTCTTTCTGAAGTTAAATTTACTTTTTTCTTGACTAATCTCTTTTGGACAATGAGTATTGTGATAAACTGATAGCAAAGTAAAATAATAGTATTTGATCAAACTTTAAAATTGGGGACATGCACGGCATTTCAGGTTTACACCAAAGAACTCACGTTTTCCTCCATTTTCTGTGGTTTCAAAGTACTGAACTGTCTTTAGTTTATAAAATCGATAGACTGCTATTTAGCATAGAAGAAAGTCAAGAAACTAAAAGCAAACAGCAAGCTGCCAAGGAAAGTTGACTAAGTTGGCTATTAGGGGTTCTTCCATTTTATCATAGATCTACAATGACATGGATATAAGAAACGACACAAACACAAGGGACACATCAAAATTTAAGAATTATAAGGCATGAACACGGTATATATATTTATATAACTAAAAATTTATAGAAAATTATTCATTATTCAAAGTACCATTTATACAAGTTTCACACATGCCTTATTTTTCTTATTCAATATTAGAAATTATTTACAAATACAAAGTAAACTTGTAATTTATATATTTATTTTTTAATTCTTAAATGACCTTGTCTATATTGTGTTTTTCATGTTGGAGTAAGAAAAAAATATTTAAATTAAATATGTAAGAAAAGTAAATTTTAAATTAAATATGTATAAAGGCGTGTTATCTAAAATTTAATACGAACACTTGAATCATGCTTCATAGCTGTAGATTATCTCTAAGTTTTAAGAGTGAATCGGGAATCCAATGTCAATGTTTTTTTCTAGTAAAATATTTGTGCAAAATTTAATACAAACACATGAATCATGCTTCATAGCTGTAGATTATCTCTAAGTTTTAAGAGTGAATAGGGAATCCAATGTCAATGTTTTTTTCTAGTAAAATATTTATATTTCCAGAAAGAGAAGATTTTGCAACAAGTAAATTTTGTTCTTGATGCTTTCAAGTAATACGGGTTTTTGAATGCAAGTATATATGTATGCCATCCTAAATAGACTTGAGTTACACAAATTTCTTATACTATGTTAACAATAAATTATGGAAAAGTAGCGGGGTAAAATTTTTTGTCATGAGACAAACATTGATTAAAATGCTAGCCATGATCTCTATGCTTCATGGCCACGATTTTTTGTTTTTTCAAAGAAAAGATCACTGTGCTTCTGTTTTTTTTATCAGCTTCCCTAGTAAGACTTGTTCTTAAGCTTTCTTCCTCAATTGCACAGCATTGAATTTTTATCTTGGCTTAACTTATGGTTTCTTCGGTTCACAGATTTCGAAGCAGGTTCCAGGTATTGCCGTAGCTGTTGAACGAGAAAACCACACTCATGGTTTCTGTTGCACCGAAGCTGGCTCATTGTGGGTGGCTCAGCATGTGGCAAACTTGGTCAAGAATCAGACAGTCTTTACTAGTCAATAAGGTCTGTCTCTTTTATTCTGTTATGTGAGTTATTCACACAGAGGAAGAACAACTCACGAATTATAGACATTGATAGCTGTAAAAAGCTGAGTCACATTTCTTTATCAATGTTTCTAATTTTTTTTAAAAGAAAATTACCCTTTTTTCATCGACAACTTCATTGTTTGACATGGTAGGAACTAGGAACCATAGCTCTGCAGTAAAAAGTGAACCATTGCCCACCTCCTTCCCCTTTCTCCCACTTCTCTCTTTTGTTATTGTTTTTCGTTTTTTGGGTTCCCTGTTCAGATTATCCCATTTCTTGGTAGGGTGCCTGTCTTTTTATTTTTTTTTGGGTCTTGGAGTCCCTGTCTGTTTTGGATACTAGTATTTTCTTTTTCGGTCGAGGAATACCAGTTAATCAGCATGATGCAGTGGAGCCATGTCAATACTGTGTTTTTTTGGTCCTGGGTCTTGTTAATACTCTTTTTTGGTTTTTGGTCCTGGGCCTTGTTAATACTTTGTTTTTTGTCAAATCGATGTTAATAGTTTAATTTTGATGTCCTAATAGGATAAAAGAGTGTTACCATTATCCAATCAAATCTAACTTTCAATTAACAGAGGTAGAAAGTATACGTATTTACTAATGTGTCACAATATGATTGGATGACTGTGTAAATTTTTTTGTACTAACAGTTTATTCCAATTAAATCATCTATGTTTTGTTTCCATTTTTCCTCTTTTTGGGTCAGACCGTAGGTATAATGTTGGTAATGGTTGATCTCATCCATCGTAATCCCGGTTCACATTAGTTTTTGGTAGCCAGCCTAAAATTCTAAGCCTCAACAAAGGGATGTGGCCCAAAAAGACCTTTAAAATTTTGGTTGGCCTGACCAAAACAAATTTTGTTGGCCATTTTTCGTATGTAGTTTGGGGCTGCCTAACAGTCATGGCCTGTTCATTGTTTTTTAAATTTTTGGTAAAGACATATTCATTTCTTTGGGTTGCACCAATTTCTACAGTCCACTGTTTTGTTGGATTGGTCAGGCCCAAGGAAAACTGAGCTCAGCCCATCTCCTTTGAAACCTTCAGCCAAAAAAATACCCCTAGCCTCTAGCTACTTGCAGATACATGAAAACACTGACCCCAAAAAAAGAGGCTACATGAAAACAAGATGTCCATGACCCAATGATAAAAAACGTTATATACCAGACTGAAACAAAGCATACCTTTAAATGCTATCCACACACTGCAGCCTTATAGAGAAGGCTTTTATATTCTGACCCAAAAGAGAGAGTCTTTTATATGATACTCTTATATGATACATCCATAGACAAATATGAATCAATGGTTTTTACATGTAAATCCATTCATGTCTCTCCATTAAAATAGCGTAAGCTTTTTAGAGTGGCAGTCTAGGGTTTGATTATTTTATTCTTTTTCAAATAAAATTGAATTTCACCATAAAGTAAATTTAAGTATTGTTCTTGCTTCAAGTCCAATAAAATCTTGCATGAGATATAAAAGCTATCCATAATTCTATATCTAACTCCTTAAGCTTTTAAGTTTTTAGTATAGCTTTCTTAAACAAACTACAAACCCATTTTTAATGTAATTTTTCAAATGATACATTAATTTCAAATGTTACTTGCACGTGCAAAAAAGCAGAAATGTTATCTACTTTTTATAATAAACAAAAAATAAAAATCAGTTTAACTATAAAGGTCATACTCAAACTTTGCAATAACCCAATGCTTTTTCACTGCCCAAAATCTAGCCGTGTTACTTTTTATTTTGGACCAAGTCCTTCATATTCTGCTATTGCTGCAGTCTAATCTTTTTCGGTTGTCCCGGTAATTCAGCTTCTCAGGCTGGCGGCCGAGGCTTCTATTTCGCTAAAGTTACATCACTTTTATAACTTGCAAAACATTCTTTGTAGTGGAAATATTAGGCGACTTAGAGAATTTTAGCCTAATCACTTTTTTAGCTCAATATTTCGCAAACAATTGTTGAGATAAAAAATATCGCTTATAGCTTTAGTAATGGTTATCTTTCTAACTCTAATGAAATGCTAAGTATAACATTTCGACCAAACAAATATAATAAATAAAAAAAACTAATGTGGTCCAAGATATTAATTATAATAATGACGAAGATAACGTCGTCACTGACAAGGATAAGATCCGTGACGACAAGGATCAGCAAAATCACGAGTGGCGATGAGAAAGCTTAATCGGAATCAGCTTGTAATTGCCCTCCGTGACTACTGATGTGGTTGTCTGTACAAAATGTTTTTTATTACTTTTTTCGTAATTGTTCTTAATATTAGCAGACAGAATTTCCTTCTAATTCCGAATTTCTTCTTCCATGCTTAGTCTATAATGTGTAACAAACTGTAATGGTTTTAAAAGGTAAATTTGAGTTTACCGCCATTCACAAGTAATTTATCCTCAATTATTTTTTTTTCATATGTAGTACCTAGAGAAGCTTTCCCTTACTAGTTATTAGAGTATGTTTGGTTTGAGAATAAAAAGTATAGGGAAAAATTTTCTATATAAGGTTTATCTATAATTTTACACATAAACTTCATTTAAGAAATATTTATATCCACTTTTATTTCCCAACCCACCCTGAGTGTAGCTTCTTTTGTTTTGGTAATAGATGAACAAAATTCCAAACGTTTAACCCTTCTTCCTCAGCTTTTCAAGTTTGGAACAAGCGTTCGATCATGGCAAGTTGGTTACGTGATTGGCTTTTTGTTTGGCTGCCAACTGACATTGAAATATCTTGAAAATTTTGCCACTTACTAGCAATTAAAGAACACCAACATGGTCATAAAAATAATTAAATTATGTACTCCTAGGAAAAAGAATTCTATTATGGACGAATGATAGTCTAATCTGTATTAGCAACAACCCAAATAAAAATTTGAAATTGTAAATCACATAAAGTAATTATAAAAGGAAACTTTGTCTGAATGTTTTCTGAGAGATAATGCATGCTTAACCGAAACAGAAAATAGTTCAAGGCATAGGCCGAAGCGAATTGTATGTATTCGCTATGAGTCTTTAGTTTTTACTCATTTCTTTCTGTTTATTGTTTTTTAATCTTTAGCCGGAATTGGAATTCCATGTAAGATGCTATTCAGTGTCCTATTAGTCTGCGATTTTATACACAATGGTTCAAAATTCTATACGGTGGGCATAAATCGAGCAGTTCAGTTGACTATATTTGTTTTCTTTGTCCGATGATGCCAATTGAATATTTAAAAGGGATCAAGTTAAATAATACACATCTAAAATTATCAAACTAAAAGCATAGTTATATATACATACAAAATTTAACTTTTATAAAAAACAAATCTATAAAATTTTAATCCGTATATTCTTGCTCCCCTGTCATGTCAGCTTCTGCTTGTACTATAAACTGGATCTCCCAAATCTCATATTTAATTCGTAGTTAAGTACACATACTACACAGTTCTTCCCTTTAATTGATCCCTATCTTTCATCACACAGTAAGACAAATGACCAACTTAAATATCCATTGGCTCCATGCCATAGGCAAATGCCTCAAATGGCTATGATTCTTAATGCACATGTGATCGGATGGCCAATCTTCCAGATACCACCATGAACATTTGTTTATCCCAAAAAAATCTGCGGTCCAGATCACTCTGTCATCAATAAAGTTCAGCAATTTAGAAACATCATGTACATATTTGATGTAGGGACCTCTCTAGGTCACATGCCAAGCCAATTAATAAGACCCCTCTTCCTCATTGGACCCTTGGTCCTTCTCATCCCAAAGCCACCCCCCTTAAATACAAAGCCTCTATCCAAAGCAACATCAAAACAACAACACCCTTTGACTGAGGGCAAAACTTCTTCTATTTCTTTCTTTTGCATGTTCTATTCTTTCCAGCATTAGTCACAGCACAGGACACAGAAAACTTAGCAATGTCTAGCTCCAGAAAGAAAGTTGTTTTGAACACGGTGTCTGTGAAACTAGGCTGTGGAAGCTGCAGAAGACCAATGCTTTGTCGCATATTCCACCCAAAGCCAAAACCAAAGAACCCCACTCTCCAAAAACACAACAAACGTTACAGTCTTTCTTCTTCTGGCAACTGGGGTGAGGACAAATATGACACTGCCACAAGCACCAACACCACCAACCAACACCACCGCTACCACAGTCTCTCCTTGCTACGTTGATTCCTCACAGTTCTCTGACTCAGAGACAAACGTGAAGGCACCAAGGAGAGTTGGAGGTTTGGGAAGAGCTGGCAGAGAAGGTGTTGCAGTGGAGAAGACTCTGATGACCCTTATTTGACTTCAGGCATTCGATGCTGCTGATGATATTGGAGAACGAGATATACTCAAAGGATGACCTTAGGGAGCTTCTGAACTGTTTTCTTCAGCTGAATTCACCCTATCATCATGGGGTTATTGTCAGAGCTTTCACTGAGATCTGGAATGGAGTATTCTCTGTTAGGTCCAGTTCACCCAGGTTTCATCACTTCAACCGTAAGCCGCGTGAGTTCTAACTAGTATGTGCAACCACCTAGACATGGTTAATCAGCAAGTTTGTATAGTAGCTGAGGCTCTGCTAGGCGCTGTGTACTAGGTTAAATCTAGTCAAAACCGAATCATAAACTTTTTGTTGAGCTATATATATGCTCTAATTAAGTTGCTGGGGAAATATTATTTTCATAGAAAAGAAAAGAAATTTATACACAACCTCTGTGAAGGGGGGGCAGATGTGAAGGGAGAGGGGGAAAAGTTTGTTGATGCGATGAATATTATATATTTTCTTTTACCACCTGACCCTTTGAGGATTCTGTAGATGGTTTTCTTTTGTGAAAATAAAATTTCCCTAGTTGGTAACATTGTGTTGTATAGTATAGTACACATTTTGATCATCTAAAAGGGGAGCTGTTGTTTGTATTAACCCTTTTTCAAAGGTAATATTTCTCGTGCAAAATACTCATCAAGTTACACAAATGAAAATGACGACTGTGTCCGTGTAGAATTGGTTTTGAATTTCATAACCGTTAAGCGAAGTGGAATTAATTCTTGTTCTTATTTACTACTTAAGCTACGTAGTTTGCTGCAAGATGTGTAGGATTTCACAATGAAACGCCTAGTTCATTGGAAATGGAAATAGTTACTGCTGTTTATTACTCCTTGAATGGACTATGGTGTGTTACTCTAGTATTCACTACGGACGATTCTATCCATTGGGCCTGGTCCCTTGGCGTAAGGGATTCGGTCAACAATACTAGCCAAGTTTTGAGTGGTGTGGCGATGGTGGTGGGAAAAATTAGACGTTGGGAATTGAATCATAATAATATGAATGGTCAGTGGGACTAGGGACAGTTGGTTTAGGGCCTTGATTTCAATGAGATGAGAATAGAAACTTTCCTGACTGTCTTGATTGCATTTTCCAATGTTGGTATTAAAATTTTCGCTACTCTGTTTTTACCAGTATGTTGCAATTGCGTTTTTGTAGAAAAAAATATCACATATATTCTTCTGCGCGAAGTAATTCAGCTCAACTCAGATAGGATTATTAGGATGGCAATTCTTCCTCTCAAATTTTAACATAGATGTAAATTCGTGACCTAGAGTTCGATATTTCTGGTTAAATTAGAATATACCCTCCAATTGATCTACGCGTTGGTAAATTGTTGGTTGCAATTGAAAAGTATGTATATTCTCCATTCACTATTTGTTTATTTCAGTCCCCATTACAATAGTGCATGCATTTAGTTCCACTTTGTATTTACTTAGGCATTGATAATATGGCTGCAGGCGGCTTTAATTAGTATTTAAACTCCGCAAGAGGGTTAGGTTCCAACGGGTGATAAAGGTCAGCAAGCATTAAAATCTGACAGAAAAGACATTTATTTTTCTTACCCGTAAACAATGAGATTGGATTAATTAATAATTAAAATGTGAACCAAAATTAAATGCTGAAGATCCCTTTCTGGTTGCTGGAGTTGCTCAACAGAAGGTATCACAAGAATCGAAACCCCCCTTCACCTTCCCATAAAAGTAAATATATCATCATGATAAGATTAGGATGAAGTTTCTTATAACCACTTTATCTAATTTTGAAATTAAATAATGATTCATAGACATTTTTTAAAATAAATAACTTAGAACTTAAAAATTACACTCATCTCAACAAAAATCATGTTTTTTATTGTTTAATTTGAGAGCTCGATGAAACGAATTCAAAGAAAAGAGTCCATTTAAGTTTTATATTTTTTTTTCTATGTCATTATTTGATTGTGAACAATTATTTTAGTCTCACACAATGAGCCAACCCATTTTTCAAGCATTTCGGATCGCTTAATGGAACGTAAATAAAGTTTTTAGAGTGCTATCTCTAAATTACCAACAATGTTCCAAGTTATGAAGAATGCGATATCATGTCTAATTGGTCAGTTAGATCAGCAGCTGGGAAAAACTCTTGCGGGCGAGAGTTCTTTTGGTGCAACTTCGCCCTATGACAAGAACAAAGATGATACTACTATTTCCTTTTCATTTGTATGTTCAGAATGATGGTGGGTGTAAAAAGGTAAGCAGATTTTTTAGGAGCATAATTGTCTGAGAGTTCAATCTACAACTAACAAAAGAAAAGCCACAGCGCTTTTACTCTCTCTGCCTGTTTTTGTACTCTAAAAGTTTGATTCATTATGATCAGTATTCAGTAGGATATATGTGGTCTACTTTGAAGGGATGGTCAACTCAGCAGGGCATCTTCATGGCAATATTAACACAGCGGGCCATCATTTCAAAGCAAAGGTCCAGACCACAACTCAATTTTTGTGATACAGGTGTGTAACCAAGTTAACAAGCTACCAACTCAGCCTTGTCAAATAATTGCTAAGCAGATCAATAGCATGTTCACTGCTTCCAAGTCAAGTGTTTTCACTCATGCTGAAAATGGGCAATGATGTTTGTGCCTGTTTGTTTTACATTTTAAAGCTTTAAAAAGTACTTTTGGCAAAATGAGAATGATATTGCATACTAATTTAATGTATTTGGTAAATTTTTTCATTATGTTAAAAGTACTTTTCAAGTAACATAAGTACTTTTAGGAAGAGAAGTACTCTTGAAGATATTTTTTATTATAGAAAAAATATTTTGAGATAAAATCTTATCATTACTCTTATATTAATAATCAAAAGTAATTTTACTTTATTCTATTCAAATAAAAATTACTATCTTAAACTTATTTTTGATATTCTCAGGCCAAATATAAATCAATTTTTTTAAAAGTAATTGTTTCAACTTAATTATTTTAAATATAATTCTCTCAAAAAGCTAAACCAAGATTCACCTGTTCAATTGATTAAGTTTGAGATTTGAAGGGTCAGGAGCCAGGAGTAGGCAAAGTGACAATCTTTTTCTGATCGTCTGTTTCCTTTGGATACAGTGGAGCCATGCATGTATAGCATCAATTAGTAGACATAATCACAAATTTTATCCACTCATCTTTTTATTTCCGATAGTGGGGGACATCTTTGTACTTGTGTAGGCCAGATGTTAACATGATTTGTTGCCTTAACTGGATAATTTTAAGCTGTGTTATCACTTATCAACGGTGATAACTCGAAAGAGGTTTTACGAAAGACGTTGGTCTTGTCCAGACAAGAAAAGCAAGCTACCAAGGCGCTGATTAATCTATTCAATCAGTGAGTTGGCATTTGGATTTGGCCACAAGGGAAAGTGTTAGATTATTGCCACACACACTTCCTAAAAATATTGATTCCTCCTTTCTACGGTACTAATCATTCCTTACAGTTTGCACAAAGAGAATCATATATTCATATACATGCATGCCTTCTAGAGTCCGTGTACGAAAGTATAAACTAGTAATGAAATACTAGCAGTAGTATCATTTTGCAGCGTAGATTAGGAGCAAGGATTGTCACTTTCTAGGCAGGGGCAAGAGTAATCAATGTGAAGCTGAGAAATAACATTTACTATCAGCTATTGTCTATTGATGACAGTTCAATCTCATACATCATGCATGGTCGACATCATCATTTAAGTCCTGCGATGTGTTTTTGCTGTTCTTCGAGAAGGGATTTATTTTTTAAATACTTATTTGATTATATAATCAAAATCTCAAATACGTATAATTAAAATTCAATGTAATATAATATGTTATACGTGTCTGCGATTTTTATAAGGTAAGTTAAGAGCGATCATTTTAATATTTTTAGTGATAAACAACAAGAACAGCAGCAGCAGCACCACCACCACCACCAAGCCTTAGAGTAGAATGAGATTAGTGCGTTCGGATATGATTGTTTGGTTAGAAAATCAATTTGAAAATCATTTTTTGTATTATTAAGCTTGGAAATTTCAATCTGAATGACAAGAACAATAAGTTCAAATTGCAATTAGATTCTCCAATTCGGATCCTATAGTTAGACATTTGAATGTAGAAGAATTGAATGAGGGAAGAGAAATATCATCATCTGACATGGCTTGGCTATTATAGTTCATTAGTTCTCATCTGCTTCTGCCAAAATTGAAGAAAGACAGTGATTTGTTTTACAGAGGGAGGGCATCCAAGTCAACACCCAACTTTCAATTACTCTTTTTCTGGTGATTGAACAAGCTTTAAAACGATATCAGCCCTTCTTGTTTATTTTTAAAAGGAAAAAAAATGCGAAGCACCCTATATGACACAGATTCATATCCTTTACATTTTAAAAAAAGTATAGGAGATCTCAACATTAAAAGGTGCTTTTTATTTTACAACAACAACGGCAAACTAGTAAATTCTCAACTAGGCCTTTTTTAAGTTTTCTGAAAAATTCTAGATGATCCTGATTTAATTTGACGCTCTGTAAACTTGATGAATTGACAATATTTTTTCCTCATCCTAATTTAATTTGACGCCTTGTAAATTGATGAATTGACAATACTTTTTCTTATGTTAACTATTAAATTAAATATTCCAGTTATAAAAAAGCTATAAAAAAGAGATAAAAAGAGGAACAAAAAACTTGTTACTTAAAAAATAAAATTAAAAAAACAAAAAAAGTTTTAGGCTGACAAAAATTGTACGTTCCATTGTTGATTATTACTCTTTAGTATCTTTTGTAAATACATTATCCTGTTTTTTTGTTGTCAAAAACCATTATCCATTGATTAAGAGGGGCGCATTCTGCTTAAATGGGCCTATTTACGCTGTTTGGCAGTCATGTAAGCCCAATGAACGGAGTATTTCAAAGATGAGTTCCCACTTCTCATTACAGTCAAAGAGACCCTTCAACCAAAAATCAATTAGACCTGACCAAAAGTGACATAAAAAAAGAGCTGACCAAATATCAAAAAAGAAATATATTACAGTCAATTAGACAAATGGATTTCAGACAAAAAAAGAGGAGTTGAGTGCCAAGTGAGTTGAGAGAAGGAAAAGACAAACTGCTAAGAAAATCAATGCAAAAATATAAAATAATAATGAGAAAACTCAGAAAAAGACTGCCATAAAATTGGCACTTTTCTTTGTAGAGTTGAGTGCTTAGTGGTCACATTTTACATGACCTGTAATTGTATTTATGTTGTTGGTCAGAACCAGGATCCATGACAAGTAAATTTTGTTTGACCTGTAAATCGAGAGTCTCACGCATAGGTCACCATCTGCACAACTTGAACCATCACCGTCTTTTTTCTAGCAAATGTATTTATAAGAAAGATGGATAGATAGATCACTGCCATTTTTGCGATTCAGATTCTTAAAAGATGCTAATCTGGGCATTACCTGCTGCTTGTTCCGCTTCGGTGGGACATATCACATGACATGAGTGATTTATTATGAAAGTCAAAGGAGCAAATTTAGGTCATATAATTATATATGGATAATCATAACTGAAAGTTAATTAATGTAATTAGTATTTACATACTCATTTAAAAAAAATTATATGATTTTATGTTTTAATCTTAACGTTTATATAAGATTCAACGATCAATATTCACTCATCTTACTCTCATAATAAATCATTCCTCTCATATGATATGCTTATATATATATATAAAGAGGGATTCATTTACTCAAAGAGTAAGTATACTACACTTATTCCGTTGAATATCTTTGTATTAATAATATATTTTATCAATTCAACTATTGAATCATGTAATATTATTTTGATGACCAATCATACCAAATTTTAGAAAAATTGGATATTGATAGATATATTATCTAATACTTAAGATTTACATATGTTTTCAAAACTATATTGTACATCCAAAGAAAAATGGATGATTAAATATCAAACTGTTTTGAAATTTTATTAGGCTTTATACACTTGATCTATGTATCAAGAACTTACAATTCAACGGTTTATTGATGAAATTCAATGTCTATACAAAATTATTCAATGAAGTAAGTATCCCAAGACTTATTTTTGGAGTAAGATTCTCTCTCTCTCTCTCTCTATATATATATATATTTATTGTGAAAAAATAAGAACAGAGAATGAAAAATGGAGAATAAGCGAGAATAATATTATTAATCGTCTTAAAGATATTGTATATGGACATTCAAAGGACTATTTATAGTTAAAGGATGAGAGATAAAATATCACGTCAAATTTTAACTGAATTGACTAAAGATATAAACATTCATAAATGAACAATGTTTGGTTATAATATTATTGTTATTCTACAAGTGAGGCAAGATTAGTGGAACTAAAAGTTACTATGATTGGTCTAGTGGTGATGGATTTGGGTAACATGCATAAAGTCTTAGGTTCAAATCTTATTGTGACAAATATAATTTTTGAAGTATCAAAAAAAATATTAGTGGAACTGACAACATTCAATTTTTTAATTTTTTTATCTACACTTTTTTTTTTTGGTAATGAAAGTGGAATTAATCCAAATTCAGGTGCAGCATGATGCGGGAATAATTTGGCATAATAAAGAATAGAGAGGATAGAGATGATAGAGAGAATTAGCCAAAGAGAGAGAATTTTTATTAAACAATTTACTTCTATGATTTACAAATGACATTACTCCTTATTTATAGTACAATTATCTTCCATCAGCAGTTCATTAGCTGCAGTCAAAGAGTTGCTACTTGCAGCAAATAGATCTTCAACAAGAAGTGCCAATGGCATTAGAGTTTTATCTACACTAACACACAATAATGAAAGGAGCGAGTAAATGCGACATCGTATATAATTGGTTCCCAAGAGATAGAATTGCTTAAACTTTAAATCATCTAAGATGGGTTTGGATTTGAGTTTTGTGTGTTGTTTGTATGTCATCACATGATTTAAAACGTTTAATCTCAAATTAAACTATTTTTAATGGGACTAATTAAACTATTTATGTAGAATTTTTGTAAGAGTTGTGTGTGAGTAAAGTAATTATTTGAGGAATGACAATTGGTAATGGTAAGCGCACTGTTTAAGGGCATGTTTGGTTCATGATGCAAATTGAAATCTACGGCATCGCGAGACAATATAGCAAAAAGGAAAATAATGGGTTTATTTGGTTTGAGTTTTAGTTTTAGATTTTGTAAAGGAAATGAAAATTTTGAAAACTATAAATTTCAATTTTTATTTTCAATTTTCAATATTTCCTTCCTAAAATCTTGAAAACTAAAAAATTAAAACTCAAATTAAAAACTGAAAACTCAAACTAGACACATTCTTTATCTTCCTTCCTCTCAACTTTAATTTGCGTTGAAAATAATCTTAACCAAACATGCTGTAACTACTAGAGAAAGTTTGCTTAGTTATAGCAAACATTTAATATCCTTGAAATTGAAATGTGAATTCAAATTTCAAATTATCAAACCCACGCTTATACTGTTAAAAAAAAAAAATCAACTGACTTACTTCTGAATTCTGATGATATTTTTTTACCCTTTAACATAAACACTTTCTGAATTAATTCTTTAAAGTTATTGAAATTACAATAGTACTGGCTATGAAATTTTGTATTTTTCTATTTTATTTTGGCTTATATGCTTGAATACCCAGTACTATAATAAATTAACGTATGATGCGCATTTTCCAAAAACACAAAGGGACCAATCTGAGATACTAGTGAATTGGCCTCACAGGCGCATTAAATGCACGATCGCAGATTGCTATGAGCTACGAGGAGAAACACCAAGATCAGCAGGCTGTGTTTGATCACGCTTTTTGTAGAACTTAATTTTCTTGGAAAATGAGGGTTCCATTGTTAGGTCATTATCTCACTAAATACTTAGTAAACTACTAGTAACATTGATTAATGGCCTTAAAGTTTGCAACCCGGATTGATTTCCCCCAAGCTATAAGACAAGTAAAAACCTGCAGTGTGTCTGTTTATTTGTCTGCAAGGGAGTCTAAGGAGAGAAAAAAATGGGGAAAAAAATAAAATTTAATTAGATTATATAAGTCCCATAACGGATAACATGAAGGAGTTGTATTGTTTTCACTTCCTATTTCTGGTGACTGATTAAATTTTACTTTTAAAACGAGATTTACATATTGGAATTGAATGAGTAATTAATTGCACTAACAAAAGGTCAACAATGTTAGAAAAGTTTTGAACTTTCGTCAGACTATCTTAAGATTCACCTACATATATCGTTTGAGTGTTTGTTACAAATATTCAAGTTTGTGCCTGCCTCCATGGAAGGTAGAAGATAAGTATTATGCTAGATCTAGAAACCTAGATTTACTTGGCCCGCCGTGAAATAAGAACTAAAGAAAAGAAAAAATGATAATGGCGCAGGTTTGGAAGCTTCGGTGCCAGACACAATCATCGGCGAGGAATCTATGCTTAAAAAACTCCTCCTGATCTTGGTAAGATGTGTTTTGCATTACTATACATTAAACAACTTTTTTTTTTGGTTTAGATTAATAAACAACTTTAGTGCTAGGTTTGACTCTAAGATTGGTCCCAACTCTATGCTCATTGTTTGAGTTTAAGACAAAGTCCTCTTTTTTATAAAATCCCAATTAACCAGTATGTTGTTACATAAAGGATTCACTATGAACACACATGTTTAAGTTGGCATAAGTCTTTGTTTATTAATTACATGCATATTGTCGAGTGATACGCAGCGACATTTCTTTTGTTACTAAAATCAATTACAACTAATTAAAACTCAATAGCAGCTTCTATATCGTCTAATTGAATTTGTAGAGCTCTGTTTCCGGATAAGAATTTCAAATCAGCAACCCACACCCACACTGATGAAGCTCAATAATGGCGTATTGGTATTCTTTATTTTCTTTCTACAATTTCGTGGGAGGATGGAGTGGCACTCGTAGTGGCAGGATTTGGCAAAATATCAATTCATTGTTTCTATTAATTCCTTAGGGACCATAGATTGAGTGAGTGCATAACATTCTCTTCATCCTCTCAACATGTCGCCTCTCTTGTTTTTTCCAACAACCACTAGTATGCTTGAAAGTGAATGACAATGATTTAAGTTCTGTTGTACTATGAGGCGGTAATTTCCGGGATGAGGTATCCTACCAAGTTAAATGGAAAAAAACATTAATTACAATATACTTTGAGAGAGAATACAAAATTTTCAAATATACAACTTAAAAACAATAGTTGTGGCAAAGAATGGCAGTTTTTTGTGCTTTGCCTAAAATCTTGCCGTCAGCTAATGTTAGATTCTCGAAAACAAGAATTATATTCCAAAATGTACAGATATAATACAAGAGCCATATGTATATAAAGCCAATGTTTTTCAACTCAACCATATGATGTAAGAAAGAGCCATGATGTATATCGATAAACATATACAATCATTTTAGCCTTTTTATTTATGGTCCAAGAACATGATAATTCTTCTGCTTGCTGCAAGGTGCACAAGATTTGAGTTCAGCAGGACCACGCCAAAATTCTGCCCTGGATCGTATATATCAATTGATAATGACTGGCCCAATTCAAAACTAACGGCTCTGATCTCCCTCTCCATGCCAGCTTTGATTAATCCAACTGGAACGCATCCAATGGCGTATGTCCCGCAAGCGTGGCAACTACGCATGTGCAGGTTGCCCTGGATTGTAGTATTTCTGAGAGTCATAATTACCTATTAATAACATTGAAAAAATCAGAAAAATGCTATCATTAATGACAATAGTAATAATATTTGAACACCTAGTATCCAAAACACATCTTATAAAAATATGAAATTTACGTATATTTTTATTCTCCATTTATTCTATCTCCACGTTTCTCCTCTTTATTTTCTTTTCAAGTGGTGGGTGTCACTCTATTTTGAAGTATTCCAATATCATTGCTCATTTACCAAATACAAACTGACTTAGCAAAACTCAGTGACTATATATCCATTAAAGTTATGTTTACTAATGTCTGTAACTTGCTTCAACTTAGCATATTTTTTCCAAATTTAACATTTACGCAACAGCAGGAGAGGCTTGGGTAGCAACAAGCTACCCGCATGGAACTCTGTATATAATAAATAACTGAATGCCGTTGAAGCAAATGGACTAACCTAACCAACTAGCTAACCTCATTGTCTTCTGCCACGTTCATATATTGCACATTTATTAATTGCCACAAATAACGTCATGTTTGTCGAGATAAAAACTACGCTCAGTTTGAGAAGAAAAATATTATTTATACTCATAAAAGATGAGACTATCCTAACTACATCTCATTTATCATTAGATGAGATGAACCTGACTTGAATAAGATCTACACCCCATCCAATGATGAATGAAATATAGAGACATAATATATGTAATTTGAGGACAAATAACATAACTCAATTTGAGAAGAAGAGTGACTATCTATTGCAGTGAAAGCAATAGAGGATATGGTTTTATTTAGCCACAAATATACATAGATTGATAAGAGCAATGGCTTTACATAAATGGTAAGCATAATTATAATTAAGACAAAAATAGGAATTTCCACTCCCATGTCTTCTTCCCATGCATAATATAGGAAAAATAGAAAGTGACATTCTCAATTTCCCCTCGCACGTACGATTGCATTCACTCCACACGTGTGACCCACCATGAACACATACATACGCACGCAGATTGTGTAAAGAGAGAGCTAGCTCCATGGAAGTCATTACAAAAATAAAATAAAATAGAAAAAGATGTTACTCATTATACACTAGCTACCTGGTATACATACAGTGCAATATAATTGCCCTCAACCTTAATTAGCTTTATTTTAATCAGGCATTATACTTTGATGAAGCCGAAGATGATGAACTAGCCTCGTCTTGATTTTTAATGTCCTCCTTAACTTGTTGCAACAAGGAAGATGAACTAGGAGTACTAGTATCAACAACCTCGTCCTCGGCCTCCAAACAAGAAACACAACGAGTGCTACAAGAAGAAGACATGGAAGAGCTATAAAAGGACAAAGGAGAAGAAGGAGAATAGGAAGAAGAAGTGGAAGATGTTGACGAAGCAGAAGCAAGTGCTAGAGCAACCAACAAATCAACGAAAGCCCCAACAATATAACCATGATTGGTCTTCCCATTAACCCTCAAGTACCAACACAGAAGCTCCTCGAGACCCTCCCAGTCCTTGACGCCATGAGCCTCAACCATCTCCTCCATGGACTTTCGAAAGTCAACGTATGGATCTTGGGAATCCATGGAAAGCACCACGCTGTCTTTGAATGGCAAGGCTGTTGCTGCTTCTGCTGCTCCTCCTCCCTCAGCTGCTGGTGCTTTGGACTCTAAGATGGAGCTGGTCTCATCTGCCTCGAAGAACAAACGGTCAGAACGCAACCCGCGAATCACGGTCTCTAATGAGTCCTGATCTCTTCTTGTTGAGTCCTCATCAGAGGCATTGGTTGAGAAGCTAGCAGAGTCGTCATCAGGGGAGACAGTGAAAAAGGATCCAGAGCTTATCTCGAGGACTTCCATGGTTGTTGCGCCATCGAAGAAGGCTGAGTTAACGGTCTTGAAGATATCGTTGTTGGCTCTGAAAGAGAGGGTTTTGGGTTGGTGACAAGATGGCCAAGGCCAAGAAGATGAAGATGAAGACTTTTTAACTTCGGTGTTCTTGAGAAGAGAGTTAAGAAGCTTCATTTTCTTGCCCATCTGATTCTTTCTTTTTCTTTTATCCTCTAAAGGAAAAATTGTTGGTTAAGAGGGAAGAGAGAGAGATGTGGGTTCAAATGAAATTTGGAGGTTCAGAAATGTGAGTTAAGAGGGCATTGATGGGAAGTCAGATGTGGCTGTGGCCTGTGGGGAGTGGGGAGGGAAGATTTTAAAGGAGTGGTATACGTAGGGACAATTTGGAAAGCTACATTAGCTGCTGGGATCACCTCACTAGCCATATCTTCCCCTACCTCATATTTTTACAGGCTTTAGACTTCAATGTTATTCAGGCCAATTTATTATGCCCACTGAATGTCATTTTTGTTTTCTTTTTTGTCAGCACTTCTCGACGGAGTTAATGGGGATTTTGATTTTTGAAATTGGATATATGGGTCTTAAAGTCTATGGAGTTTACAGTAATTTTGACGCACTTATACAGTAAAACTGCTTTATATCCTTATCCCATCAAAATTTGTTATTTGGATCGCAAGTGGTGTAAAAGTTAATTATTATTGTTAATGAAATAATATATAATTAGATAATTGTATAAAAAAATTTATATTATTATTACATAAAAATTAAATTTAAATTTATACTTATTTACTCTCTCCATTTATAAGTAAATGTTCATTTTATAGAATTTTTTTCTACAAATAAGTGTTTAATTTTAAAATAAAGGAAATATTAATTAATTTCTTTCAACTACACCCCTATTAATAGAGGAGAGAAAGAAGTGGAGGGGATAAAGTATTTCATCTTTCTTGAATAACTGTTCATTTCAAAAGTTTAGGTAATATTAATTATTTTTTATCAATAACATCTCTATTAAATATTATTGGCTCATTAGTAAAGGAGGAGAGATGAAGCTAAAATATTGAAAATAAACAAGAATAATTTAGTACATTATTCCTAATTTTTACTAACATTAATATTTTACCAATTATTTTTTTAATTTCAGTGAGTATTTATAATTGGATAATTATTTAAAAATAAATAAAATAATTAAGAAAGAGAGAAAAATAGTGAGGCAATACAGTAAAATACACTTAAATTATATCCTAAAATTAAGACTATATTAATTATTTCCTTAATTCATGTTTATATTGACACTTGTTTATAAACAGAGAAAATAATTAATTTATGTCTTTACAATCCATTTGTTTCCTTGGATGAGATGAGTATAAATTCTTTTGTAATTGTTATCTGAACCCAAAAGACTTTCTATATCTTAAACTAAAGCGTCATCTTGTCGCCCTAAAACTTTTCTACCCAACAATCACATAACTAGGACTATTGGATTTCATTTTATTTTCATCAAATATTCTCTCCGTTTTCTTTAATAAGTGACCACCTTCATACATTTATAGAATAAGAAATTGATTAAAAAATTTAGATGGTAGGAAAATTTACAGAATATTTTATAAAATGTAACTATCCTTATTATTATTTTTTGGATAATTAACTATATTCTTATTATTTTCTATAAATACTATTTAATATACACTACAATAAATTTGGCCTAAAACAACACTTGTTTTTTATAACATATAAAAAGTGTTACTTTTTATACATATAGACAACATTTTTTAAATGTGTTGCCTTTGATATCTGAAAAATATTGTCTTCTTTACTCAAAAGTGTTACCTTAAATAATTGACTACACTTATTATTGTAACACTATGAAAAGTGATGTATTAGCTTAAAAGTGTACTCTTTTATTAAAAAATATTGTCTTTGACAATTGATCACATATGATATAGCAACTATTTAAAAAGTGATACATTAATTTTAAAAAGTGTAGTTTGCTATATTAAATATAACATTTAGAAAAAGTGTTCTATGTATGCATCAGCAACACTTTTTAGGTATACCTAAAACTAAATATTTTTTAGGCATAAATTTCTTGTAGTAATATAAGAATATAAAAGGTACAGTATAATAGTATTACCTGGATTTCTTAAAAGGACGCATAACTAGAGGAAAAAAAAATTAAAATGATACTTATTAAAAAATAAAGGTAGTATGATATAATGATGTATTTTATTAAGGTACCACGTTGACAGCAGTATCATACATACCAATAATTTAAGAGGCACAAAATTTAATGCTCATATGATGTAAAGCTTGGAACTTAACTTATGGATCAACTGTTCCTCATGAAAGGGCACAGATGTAGAATCTGTAACTTAAACGTTATGGCATTAATGTTATCAATATTCGCGACTTCATATTAATAAAAGCTGAGTTTCATTTTCAGTTTATGAGTAATTAATGCTTAAAATATGACAATTTTTTTTTATTGAATTAAATAAAGTAATATGACCAACTTATTTGCCTAAATATCAATGATCATGCATCATTATGAAAATAAAATTCCAACAAAATTTATAATTGTTGTCTAACAATTTTAAATTTATAAGAAAATGTTTTTAATTTATGTTAATCTATATGATTCATTAAAACAAGTGCAAAATGTTTTTACTTTTTAAATTTCTTTACATTTTTAATGTACTAAATAAATGCAAAACTAAAATCCTGAATTAGACCTTGATAAATATAGTCGGAGATAAATTTGTATTTTAGAATTTAAAAGACTATATGTGATTCCTCGTGTTTAAAATGGGGGAGCACATTAGGCTCTTCATTAATTTGGCATTCCAACACTAAGTGAAAAAGTGCACATTAACCGTTAAATTGCTAATCTGGCTTTCTATTAAGCTGCATAGTGGCTTATTATTAATTTCTCGCGTTATAAAAAAAAGATCTTGTATTTTTCAATACATTTGGATAATTTTTTTAAGTAAAAACATAATTACTAGAAAAAGTAAAAGGAAGATCATTTTTGAGAAGCTAAAATTTTTATCTTCTAAAAAAAGATATTTTTTATAACATAAAAAAGATGTTTAATAATAATATAAAAATATTTTAATATTACTTCCAAACATAAATTGATATTATATTTTAACATAAATTAAATTTTACTTTTTTAAAAAATATTAATTAAAAAATAATCTTTTATTACAAGTACATCCAAACGAGCCCTTAATCTTTAATCTCGGTGATTTTCACATGAATAACATTCCTTTGTCCTTCTTTTTTTTAAAGTAATTTAGATATACACAAACCTGTCCAAACATCATATAACTACAATCTATTATATTTCAGTTAACCATTCAACCAGATTACGCTCCTCTTTAGTCACTAATAAACCTTGGCCAACAGAGATAGCAGAATACCATCAACAACCACATTTAATGCAACACAACGCACTCACATAATGCTAACAGTTGAACATTGGTCAATAACTTCTATTACTCGGGCAGGACAGATTTTGCAAGTCCTAACATTCGGAGCTAACAGCAAAAATGCCATAATTAACGTTCTCCATGAAACGTTTAGCCTCCAAACAAAAGGTCACCAATCCACTGCTATTCCGGTGAAGCAATGGCTCTAATACACGGAAGTCTGAAGGAAAGGTAATGACTAAACGTCTGAACACCTATAACGTAGTCTTCCAGGATAAATATTTAGTACACAAAGTTGATTTCTCAGTTACAGAAAGTGTGGTGATATAAAAACCCTTGGTGTGTTTGGATTGATGGAGTGGAGCAGAGCAAATCAGGATTTTCAATTGCTCAATTATTTGGATTTGTAAAAATTTGGATTCCATCAACTTTTCACAAAATTTTTCTTCCCATATTAGGAGGGATGAAATGGAACATAAGTTGTCCAAATAATAGAGTGAAATAATTATTCCACTTCATTTTATTCCGTTATGTTCCCTTTACCTCGCTCACCAATCCAAACATACCTTAAGTTTATGGAAAAAGAGAGAGAGAGAGAGAGAGAGAAGAATTTTGGTGTAATTTATACTACAAATCTCCTAAGGTCTCATTTACAGCTCACTCACACGTGATTTGAAAAAGAGTGAATTATCAAGTAATAAATGTACGTAGGTCCAAAACTTCGGATCGATTCGGGTTTAAATTTAATTCTGCTCGCCAAGAAAAATATTCATAGGAAGTGTAAGGTTAGTTTTGGCAGGAAGGTAAACCAATCAAAAGGTATAAATGGTTTATAATTTTGTAAATATGTTATATATGACATAATAATACACGGGTATGTGGGGATGCATAGTCGTGTGTAACTTGTTAAGATAGATGGTCTAATCACGACCAAAAAAAAAAAAAAAAGTATAGATGGCTCTTCACGTGCCTCACGAAAAAGTACCAAAGGGCAGATAGAGACCGTCGAGAGAGACATAAAATTAGGAAATTGGGAATAGACTAAGTGAGTTGTACTAATGTACTCAGCCATGGAGATAAAGAGGCTTCGCAAGTGGCCTCCCTTTTATTTCTCCTTTATACACACTAGCCCCTCACATTTAATTGGGTTTTTGGTGCCTACAAAATCACCAGGCACTGGTCACATTCAAAAGAGTTAAAAGTGTTGCACCTCTATTCTGTAGTCAATTCAAAGAGTTATAGTCAATAAGATCAAGTATATTTATGGAGTTGACCATTGCATGAAAATGCATTTTGGTTGAGCTGAATGAACATGGTTTTAGTATTACTAGCATTTATTTCCCTGGACATGTGATGAAGGGTATGGGACCGTGGTGTAGCTAATAGCTATCCTGTGTATTTTGTTTGTGTTATAGGATTATTCCAACATATGGGAACTCTTTTTCATTCCAACCCCAACGCCGCAGGAAATGAATCATATTATCCCTCTGGAGGGCCTTGCCCATCCCTATTGCAATGAAACAAAAGTACAGAGGGATATGAACTCCCCAGCCCCACCACGTAGCGAATCTTTTTGTGGTTGTGAATAACTGAATACCAATATTGGCAACTTAGCATATGTTTAGAGGGCTTATTTTCTCTCCTTCTTTTATTTATTATATATGTGTATATTTTGGTCGGCTTCTTGTAGTTATTCAACCCTATAGACTTTGAAACTTCTCCAACGCAACCATAACTCCAAAAAAAAAAAAAAAGCAAACCCCCCCCCCCTCTCATCTATTGAAATGAGTTTAAAGCAGTTAAGCTCGTTGATATCTCAATTCAAACCTACATGAATGTTTAACATAGGCTCATATCAATTTTGAATTAAATTGTAAACCAAGTTCAAAATGATACGCACGTCGACTCTAACACTTATAACTATATGACTGCTTTTTATCTGGATAGGCTTTTGTTAGGTTTGGTTTAATGGAAATTTATGCCAAGTTAGATAGCACATCTTGTGGTAACGTGGAATTGAGATACTATGATAACTTCAGGTCGCTTTGGCACAAACTAGAGCGAAATTAAGCTTGGAGAACTAGACATTATATTTATTTTATTTCTTCATTTGAAATTCAGTATTCAATCTCCTCTTCACTGATATCATAAAATGTAGATTAGACATTGCCATATATATTCAGATGCACCCATCGTATAGCTTTACTAGTTTGCTAAAAAGGATTGCCACATAACACAAAGTTATGGGGAGTTATACACCGATGACTTCTTTGTTGTTACCTATTACCATAAGGGAAGTGCATTTACTTGAACATATATAACACATACCAGGTAGGTTGGCAGACGTTGATTTGTTTGCGCCTGCAGAATCAACTGCATGCAAATCAAAATTCATTAGTGTAAATGTGGTGCGTACATATTTTCTCCAGCATAAAATGTCACCTCAGGAACCAGATGTCCTAAATTCATCATGCATGCTTTCTAGTTTCTCCTTCCTTCTATCTACCTGGCAAAAGTAATTTACAGGATTAACTAATTACTATCCCAACAACCACAGACCGAAGTACATTGTCAAGCTACTGCCCCAAGCCCTCAGCACATGGTCGAGCCGTCTGAGGCATGTCAAAACAAATACAATCGGGGATAAAATGGTGGACCGCATCCAACTGGATAGAGCAAGAGCCATTGATATTGGTCACTGTCACTATCCTTGAACCAACAGGATTGAGGAATGCGGGATTATGACACATTGACCCACACTGACAGAGACATACTATTGCCATTTTGAGATTTTTATTCACAAAAATACATGAATTTATGAACATTCATGTGTATACATAACATATTACCTTCATGCATGTGAAGCAATCTTGCAACAAATCTTAATCAACCCACCAAGAAGTCAAACCAAGCTGTGTGTTGGAAACTGGATCAGAATAGGCAAGAAAACTAAAGTAACTTGTATTATTTCCTAATGAGATAACAAAGGTTAGGGATATTGGAGAGATTGCTCTCCTAAACTCTCAACTACTAAATTTTCAACAGTCTCTATTCATCTCAAACAATCTCTTTTAATAACCATCTTCTAACTAATTATTATTATTCCCAACTACTAAGGCACATTACTATACACCGTGTCCTAACACTCTGCTTGGAATTCCGATCCCAAGTTGGCCAAAAATTAAAAAAGAATTCCGATCCCAGTAGCTAAGATATACAAGGCTTATCTAGTTCATACAAGTGCAGCCAGCAAACAAATAAATCCCCTTCCAGAACTGGTGTGACTCTCTGCTTACCAAGGTAATAAAAACAGTCACAAACAAGGCTTCTCCACTCTTGCAGTAGAAGTATTGAATCTCTCAGCTAGTTCAGGAATAAACCCTCAACTAATCATGCAAAATTCATAGAAGCCCAAAGACGAAATTTTTAGGCATGAGCATACCGGAAAGACTATGAACAAATTAGCTTGATGCTCAAAACATAGCATGCAGAGTCCAAGCATAACTGACATTGAATACTTCTTGATTAGCCATACCCCATTCAAGTTCCAACAGTTTCTGTCTTTCCAACGTCTGGGACTCCAATTGATGGGCATTGATTATCTATTCAAATTTATCATCATACTCATATCTTGGTGTATTCCTTGGTGCCAAGATGTGCTAAAAACTTTATAAGCTATCATTAAACAGTAAAAGTGCAGAAGTTTAGTACAACCAGACATAGTACATTTTGATAATAAAATACATGATGCCGTTTAATCATTCCAAAGATATCAGAAAGGCACAGCAGAGATAAACAAAAGGAAATAATTCAGTTACAAGGAGTAAATGAGATATGAGATATCTAAGGAAAGACATTGCCATTTGTTGTAGAGGTAATCACATGAACCATGTGGTGCGGTTGGTGCGCATGAGTGCCAGGAGGTATGACAAAAGAGGGCAGGAGTGTTACAGTATTAGCAAGGCCGACCACTTAGTTCCAGGAAGGCCAGGGTTTCTGAGGAGAGGCGGAGGTATGGTGGGTGCTAGTGGAGCGGATTGTTGTGAGAAGGGTAGGTGGGATAAAAGATCATTGCTGAGCATGGTAGTGGATACGCGATGGGACAGCCACACGGGAAGAGTTATGGGCCAAGAATGGCCCGAGAGGAACAAAGGATGGGTCAAGCATGGCCTAAGATGGGAGGTTAAACTGACGTGACAGTGCGTGAAGGTACAGGAAGGAAAGAGGACCTATAAATACTCGTGAGAACGAAGGAGAAGGGGTTGGCCAAAAATCTCCCTAAGACACAAGAGAGAGAATCAAGTCTCAGAAAAAATCGAAGAGCGACGGCCTGCTGGAAGTCCTTCTAGCTTGTAGCGATAATCCGAACCACTCCAAAACACCATTCAACAACTAAATATTTCAAGAATATCAAGGACCAAAGGAAAACATTTTTCAGCTTAGGCCTCACACCAACACCCACATTTCTGCGTGATAAGAATGCATAAAAATCAGATTTTTATTTAGAAAGCAAGAACGAAAATACATCAGTTCATGGAAAATCTCAACTCTTCTAAACTTATGAAGCCTGCCAGGAAATTATTCTTGGGCTATCACATTTAGTCAGAGACAATACAGCCAATAGCCGGAAATAATTCAATGATAGCACGTAGGAAGCAAAAAGCATTCAAAATAAATCTTGGAGCACAAATAAAACAATCTATCTGTGAGTAATCAAGTTTTTTATTCCTTATACTATATTTGCACATTAATAAAACAAAAAGTAAGCAATCTCAAACTTGTGATTAGATCTTGAACAGAAGTAATACCTGAAGTCAGGAATGGAATGGTGGATATAAATGGAAGTATCAAAACATGCAGAACAGACCACAAACTAAACTCATCTTGGAGCAACCAAATCAGCCTACTTGCAGCCATTTGCAAACTCTGTTTTAGAAGGTAAACCAAATTATACCATGCAATATTGGCATTGCTTCCTCAGTCTAGAACAAAGACCAAGTTCAATATTTCTCAAGCACTGTGCCAAGTCCAGGTGTCCTCCCCAAGCTCACATCATCCAGAAATATCCCATGATTCATGAAAACCTGACAACAACCATGATGATTGATCATATCCTCCAAGTATATTATTGTCTTCCTAAAATGCATAAAGGTGAAACACTGATAACCTTGAGAACCTATGACGTGAAAAGTCAAAGCCATAAGTCAAAATTATAATGCAGGTGAGACTCAGACTATCAAATCAAGTCTTAGTTCAGCAACATACAATCACCTCAGAAGCTGAAACACAAGACTTACAGGGTGTCATACTTAACCAAAGCAATTTCCTGTCTTACTATGAAATGGCGGTTCAACTGAAAAAGCAGAGAGCTTTGTCATTTCCAGTTCCCACCCAATGCAATAGCCTGATTTCTGAAAAGAGGAGAATGGCTACTTTATTTATTGCCATGATATCATATTCATGGAAGTGAAGGCATAGAGAAGGAGAATAAATTGAAGTTTCAATATCAGATCAATGAATAGTTTAGTTTACTTATGATAACTTTCAAACCTATGGTTAATCAGTTATTTGATTTCCATAAAAAAAAAAAATACAATCAATTATTCCCCATCCTATTTTGCATTTGTTTCAATAAAGGTTGTACAGCCTACATTTTATAGGAATCCAGATTATGTATAGAAAGAACATCAATTTTTTCGCCTCTAAAAATTTCACGAGAAAGGCATAGGAAACATAACACTTTCCTAGATTGAAACGGAGAAGACTGCTAATTGATATCCATCATTGTACTTACTATTCATGCTATGCTGCTCAACAACACAGCTGTTAAAACCCAATGATAGAAGTCATCGAAATACATCTTAAATAGGGTAGGCCATCACTAGGGAAGGTCTAAAGATTATAAACCAAAAAAGAGGCAACTAACACAGGGCATTCCTTATTGTTAGCTTTTGACAGAAGCACCTTGACATTTTAAAACTGAATAAATGAACATGAACTAACTGCACTTTCAACCAATGTTTTAAAATCCAGATCAAACCACCCAGTTGAATTAGTTGAACCACGAACCAGCAATGTTCCTGGTCCAAACATTTCCCTGATTCAACCACAGCTTGATCATGGATCAATCGCAAATTTACCAGGTTGAACCAGTTGAATCACAACCCAAAGGCCATGCCAGTTCAATTTCTGATTTGAATTTCAAATCATCGCTTTCAACATAATGTAAACTCGAAGCCATTGTGTATAATCACCAATACCAAATACAAGAGAATCGCAAATTCACTCACTCTGTTCCAAACTAAGGCTTCTCTAGATACCCACCAAAGCAAACGCCATACCCTTAACTCCATACTCTTGTATACTATAAACATCTCCTCAGTGAACGAATGCAATGCCTCATCCTACACTAAGATCAAGCGAAGAGCAGGTGCAAAAAATCCAACAAAAATACAAAAGATTCCTAATCACATTAATAACCCAAATTGTATACAGCTTTTCCACTTAAAAACATCACGAAAACGAAATCTACAACCTCATTATTAGAAAACCTCTAAACCATACAAGACACCAGCATACTTAACAATCCAATCAGCATCAGCATTCCCAAAGTAAAGCTCCTTAATGCTCTGAAAGGCGTGCAGAGTAAGCAAGCTATCAGAACCAGCCTGGTGGCTCCTCCCAACAACCCTCTCCACCTTCAGGGACCTGCACACCTGCTCCAACCCACCGTGCAGGTCCCTGCAGAACCTCGTCAGGTGCTTCACGTCGAAAACCCTATCCCCAAAGAAAACCCTAACGAGACCGAGAAAATCTCCCAGCTCCTCCGGCAACGCACGATGAGTCAGCAGCTTCACGAGGTAACCGAAGTCGTAGCCGCTGTGAAACGTCACCCAGGAAACGGCGTCGTTGCAGATCATTCCCGAGGACATCATGAGCTCCGCGAACTGCACCGAATCGATGCCGAGGTGGCGATTCTTCTCGAAATCGATTCCCTGGCGGCGGAGGAGCTCGACGGAGTCGAGCGCGTAGGCGTCACGCGATATGTCGAAGTCACGGAAGTTGAACTCCCAGATGAAGGAGTAGTCGTCGGTGCCGAGTCTAGGGAGGTTGCCGTTGTGGTCGGAGAGGGTGAGGCCGATCTGGATCAGGTGGAGGCGGTCCACGTTGGCTTTCAGTACGGCGTACAGGGAGGAGGCAGGGTGGTGGCGCGTGGCGGCGGCAGTGGTTTCGTTTGGGCGTACGACTACTCCGGGGAACTCGGTGTCCATGGAAATAATAGGGTAGGAATCGATTAGGGATCGGATGAGTTTGAACTCGAAGTGGAGGTTGGAGGACCAGACTGATCTGGTGATCACGGGTCCATGGGAAGGGTGGTGTGAAAGCTGCATGATTCTTTCTCCTGAGGAAGGGTTTTACGGTTACAGATTGATTGATTGATTCAGAACCTGAGTCTCATCAGTGTTATTTATATGTGTGTGTGTGTGTGTGTGTGTGGTTTTGCTTCCTGGGGCAATTGGAGGAGTGTGTTTGGTAATTGGGATTAGAATTGGATTTGGATTGAGTTGGAGCCCAATGTGCGCTCCCGAGGGCCACGTTTGGGGTTGTTTGAATTGATGATGATTGTTAGATAGATGAGGAACGTACATGAATGTGGGATTCGCAGTCGAAGAAGGTAACGCCTGTTTTATGGAAGAAAGTTCGAGATGGTGATGCAGAGGTTCTTTCCTTTATCGTCTCCGCATTAATTTGTTTTGCTTTTGATCGACTAAGAAAATATAGGATTAATTGCCTTGGATATGGATTTCCAAAGTTGGTTAAGTTAAAAGCTCATTTTCTTTTTATAATAAGAAAAATAAGAAGACTAAAAGAACTAATTTCCTTCATCGTTTTCTTTTTATGTTTTACGTATAAAAAAATTTAATTTTAATACATTGATAGTATAAAATTATTTTATATTATTATCTAATTAAAATATTTTATTTTGATAACTTTTTAAGTAATAAAGTAAAAATCAAATATTATAGCTTATGTGATAATATATGATTGGATAATCAATATTCTTTTTTTATTTTTTCATATTTTAGAATATCTATTCATTTACAATATCTAGATATTATTAATTTTTTTCTTTTATTTATATCCATAATATGAATATGTTGATTAAGTAATCAACACATTTACCAATATGAGTAATAATAACTATATAAAGGATAATTTTATCAATTCATATAATATAATTTTATATATTTACAAAGATATTCTTTTTTACATTAATATGCATGTTGTTTGGTTTTTAATGATTCTTGTGAAACAGAGGGATTATATCAGTAAGTATGATTTATTATATTTTCATACTGTTATTTAAAAAATTATACAAATAAAAAAAGTTTATTGAATGATAATGTAAAAATATTTTACACTATTAATCCATCAAAATTAAACTTTATAATATAACACATAATAGAACAGATTTTACTTATTTTAAAAGATAATCACCAAAAAAATTTAAATAAGTCAAATTAGAATAGTTAGTTATATTGAATAAAATTATTACATTAATTTTAATAATTTTTTACCAAATCTTTATATAATTATTTATTATTATATTATTAAAGTCCATCTAGCACAAATAGAATAAAAAGTAATAGTATAAGACTTATAAACTTTTAATACTATATAGTATTTTGTGTAACGGATATAAGATATTATATTTTATATTCTGTAATAACATTATTTATCTACAAATAATTCTAATACAATAAGTAAATATTAAATAAAATAAAATAAAAATAAATTATGAAATTTTATTAATTATTTAAATATAATTTTCAAATATTATATTTATGTAAATACTGATTAATTAAAATTTTATTTATATTAAATGTTATTATTTATTTTAATATTTTATAACTATCTATTATTTCAATAAAATTATATAAATAAAAAATAAAATTTTATATATTTTATATTTTCTATTTTTAATCATATCTATTTAAACTTAAACTATTAATCCTTAATTTTATATATTACATATTATTTATTATTTATTTAAAATATTTATTTGTCATTGAATATTTATTGTTTTCTTTAATTATTATTTATCAATTATATTTATTTTTTCTTATATATAACTAAATTGATATCATATATTATTTTTATTTATTTATTATAAAATATTTTTATTAAAAATTATTTTTCTTTTATTGTTATTTATTTAAGAATTATTTTATTTTAATAAAATATAAAAAATGAAAGTGACCTTATACATTAAAACCTAATTAGGCCTAATCTAATCTCTATATGCTATATTAACTTATACATCATTTTGACGTATAAGGGGATTATGATGTATAAACCTATACAATAATTTTCCACCAAATAACGAATATAAGCATAATGTATAGTATTAACTTATACTATCATACATAATACATTATACCAAACTCACTCTAAAAGCATTGAATTTTTTTAAATAATTTTTTTAAAAATCATCTTCAAAATAATATATAATTAATTGATATATAAATATACTTATATGAATAATATATTAACATTAAGCCACTATAATTGAATTAGTGATGAAGAGTTTGGATAGTTTATGAAGTCTCAAGTTCAAATCTTATTATTTTCCAATATACTAACAAAATAATAATATATTAACATTAAATCCTTTTTGTGATCACTTAAACTTTTAGTCTTGGATATCTCTATGAGCGCTGTTGTAAGATTAATTTCTTGAATATTGTTGTGAAGACATTATTGTTAACTCAATATATATATTTGAAACAAAAATATTGCATCAAGTTGGAAGGCATATGAATAGATTTTAATTTTGCTAAACAATTTATAGAAATGCATCGTTACAAACAACCTCGATGTCTAGAATTTAGATATGGATGAAAGTAAGTCAAGTTAAATCGAGCCTGTTAATGTTCAAGATTAACTCGTTAATAATAGCTCAACTAAGTCTATAAGTAAGTCATTTTTCATTTTTCATTTTTCATTTTTGAACTCAGCTCATTAAAAGGGCTGAGTTAGCTTGAGGAGTCAAACTTGATGAGATAACTCAAATTCAATTTTGACCAAAAACAAAAAAACAAAACTCAAATTCAATACAAATAAAACCTTTTGGACTTAATAACCTAGAATATTTAATCATACTAGTATAGTATTAATTATAATAACAATATATGATAATATATGAAAAAAATAATAACCAATAATGATTATACATGTATTTATATACACAAATACATATATTGAGTTAGTTCATGAGTTATTAAATCAAACATAGTAACTTAAGTTTGACTCATTTGATAAACAAATTAAAACCCTTAACTAAAGCTCGATTCATTAGCTCATAAAATTAACTATTGAACTATTAACAAATTAAATTGAAAATAACTCACGAATTGATTTGACTCACTTTCATCCCTAAGTTTCATGATGAAAATATTCTATTTGATTTTGTTTAGGTTAAAATATATTTTTGGTTGATATATATATATATATATATATATATATATATATATAGTCGGGTTACGTTTCATTCTTAAAATCTCTAAAACTATTTGATTTTAATCCCTATCACATATGATTGTGACTTCTCATTAACCATTTTGACATTTACCATAGATAGTTTAATGACAAGAACTAAAACTGAATAAATTTAAAAATATTTGGATCAAAATCAAATAATTTTTTTAATAGCTGAAATTAAAATAGGACAAAAGCATATTTAACTATTTAAGTGTTTCGTTTATAAAGGAATTCTTTTTCTTTTCTCCTTTTTCTGGACGGGGAGGGGGGATTAACGTGAAACATCGTTATCATCTCTCACTGTTAGACATGGCAACTACGATTAACTAACTCATGTTTCGCTCAAAATTGACATTGATTTCAACGAATCTTCGACCATTTCACATGTCTAACAAGGACGTAACAACTCCAGACACAGCCCCAACAAGTAACTAACTCTGTTTTCTTTGACACGCCTATTGCATGTCGGACGTTAATTTGTTCTTACGAAATGAAAAACTTGAACCTTTCGTAAAACAGAAGTTCATAAAACTTTTTTAAATGACGGTACCATTTTTTCCCTCATATTTTCCGAGACAATGATACGAATGCTACAGTTTATGTACATTACACTTGAGCACCCGTAAGAGAAGGGAATATCTCAATTCCTTCAACGCATGATATTGCTTCAGGTTATTCAAGCCACAACAGAATAGAACTTATTGTGATACCTTTGGCCACATGTCTGATACATAAAACAACCTTAAGGTTCCACTGAAAAGGCCCTAAATACATGAAGAATAACAGATATGCAGAACCAGAATTTCTAAGACCACTATAGCGATCAAATTGTTTGACCCACTGAGTCTCGGTCACTAGAGGCCACTATAGCGGCCAAGTGTTTTCACACGTTTGGTGTTTCGCATCAAACGCGCAGTGTCAGCAATACCCGAACAAGTCCAAAATAAAACAATTTCACTAAAACGTCCCCAATGCTATATAAACCCATCCCTAAGCTCGGAAACACACCCTAGCCACCACCTATCATCCTCTCCACCTCTCTCTCACGTTTTTCTTCCATCATTCCTCTTTCCCAAGCTTCCGGTAAGTGATTTTCATGGATTTTACTTGTGCTCTTCCTTTTTCATCAAGTTTATGGGTTACAAATTGTCATGATTTTCTTACAATGTTCTTCCTCCCTGTCTTTCCTAATTCAATTCTTAGTGAATTTATCAGTTGTTTATGGTTTCTTTACACTCTTTGATAGTTAGCAACGTCATTCCAAGATTTTAGGATCATATAGACGTGGTCAGCACTCAGGACAACGCACGATGAGTGAGTAGTTGCTCATGGTTATATTTTAGCCATTAAAGTATTTTAAAAAACGATTATTACCACTATTATCATCAAAGTCACATTTTGGAAAACTCAGGAACCATTATTTGTTGCATGATTGTCGGAAGGTGTTATTAGCTAAAATTATATTGTATTTTAGGAATATGTGATTTTATTTGGCACGATATGTATTTTTACCAGGAAATAGATTGACAGTTATCATGATTTTACAACTAGAAGTATTATTTAATTATCAGATACAAATAGTAGGCAAGACATCATAGAACAACTTGTGCAAATTTCATAAAATATTATTATTATCTAATTAGCACAATATGACCCAACTAGTTGCCATAATATAGTTAAGAAGATAAAACATATTATAACTACTTAATAGTTACCATATAAATAGCAGTCAAAATAATAAGAATAGTTACATTGTTGTGTGAATTTTAATTATAAATAGAGCACAATCCAATATTAAGAACCTAGTTGAACAACTAGCACATTGCGAATTAAAAATTGGGAATTATTAATATTTAGCATGGTAAAATTTAACCACTTGATAAAAAGTAGTTAACAGCTAAGTTATATAAATAGATTAATACATATTTATTATTTATTATATGAATAAAAGCCAGGACAATAGGAATGATCAAGTATTAGTTAAAACTTTAATCAATAATTATTCATGATAGAATTCAGTCCAATACCATTATTCAGCTGGACAATTAGTGTAGTATCCTAATTAAATAGTTAATTAGTCAAATAGTATTATTATGTAACATAATAGGACTCGATCAATTAATAAAAATTAACTAAATGCTATTGCAACTTGTACAATTAAATTATAAACTAATTATTAAAGTATAAGAAGTGTTTAGTATAACGAAACTAGCTTCACTCTTACAAGTATTATTTAGCTATTACCAGTATCTAAAATTAATTTACTTATATAATATGATAGGTATAGAGTATTTCAGCAGTTATACAGACAAAATTGCAAATCATGCATTGTTTATGACCATTTTGTTTCACTTACAGTTATTTTTTTATTAATTATGTTTGGCTACGGTTAAATTATTGTTATTACACAACTTTGTATTCAGGATTTAAGTTTTGAAAATGCTTTAGGATTATGAAATTAAGTTGCAATTGAATTATTTTGGAACCTATATATACATATACTTTGTGCACAAGCCAGTCAAGATATCAGGCTTCGATGAACCCCCCTTCCGTGCCAATCACGTTCCTTAGAAGTCGTGACACTTATGCCACCTGCCGTTAAAGTTGAGCAAGTGTAGTGCAGTGAATTACCCAAAAATTGATTTTGCGGCCTCAAGCAACTTGTTAAGGAATTCAGATGAAAAGTTTCAAAGTTTTCAATGTATTCAATACATTGAAAACTTGAAACTTTTATTTTGCAACAAAAACTCCTTTTTTGAATTACATAACCAATAGTCTTAGAACAGTCGTTAACAAAACCTTGAAAAAAATCGCAAAAAATTCTTCAAACACCAAACTAATGCCTTTTCACACAGCTGCTAATCCGAGACATCCCGGGGATAAATGCTCAGCTCTTAAATCAACATCAAATTTGAATAATGGGAGAACCCAACATTCAGAGAGAAAGAATAACGTCCTCAAGGACAATTTGGAACATGACAAGCAAACCAAAGACAAGGCATAGATCCAAACAGCATTTATCACTTATCCATACGCAGCAACCAAGTGAAACCAAAAGGATGCAAAATAAAAAATAAAGGCACCATTAGAAGTGAAAATACTACTTTAGGAGTTGCTTGCAATACTTGACACAGATACATATCCCATTAATCAGAGGGCATTCCTTTTAACACAGCTCACAAAGTAAGACCACAAAATAAATTCTGAACATATGGAGAGAAATATCAAGCTTTTTAGGTCATTCCCCTGTGTGTACTTGAATTCAAAATGATCCACAAAGTATTAGAAATTGTGTGTTGCATACCGCAAATGTGGTATGAACCAATATATGTAAGATCTTGGAGACTAAAAGAAGGTACCTTCCGGAGGCTGGACAAGCTTCCGGTTAAATGGATATGCCATTTCCTTCCTCAGCTGGGTCAGTATATCCTCCATAGTATACCCTCGCTGCCAATTTGTTAGAAGACCAAATTTCTTTGCTTCAACCTGTTTCAATAGTCAACCCTTAAATCTAAGTAAAGAAGGTAACTTACGACAAAAATTTAAAACATGTTATCATAAATTCATACAGATAAGTGAAGTGGGATGGGATGTTTAGGCAACCCTGTATTTTTTTCATCAAGGCAGAATCAAACCAATACATATATTCCCTTCTGAAAACCCAGATCACTCTTGAATACATATCTGCTAACAGATATCTCAAATTTTATCATCAATTGAGAAATCAAAGTGGAAAATACAGCAGTTAGCATTATGTGTTTATCCCAGTCCCACCACAGACCAATTGAGAAATCAAAATGGAAAATATAGCAGCTAGCATTATGTTTAACTGTTTATCCCACTCCCACCACAGCAAGCATTGCACAGAAGTATATAAAAAGCTGAAAGCATATGAAAATTTATGGATATACCACTCCGGTTTCATGATTAACACAAGACATATTGATCCGTGAATGAAACCGAACACTTGGGGGTTTATCTGGGTAGTCTGTATCACAAAACAGCTTCAATTGATAAATTCTTCCATCATGTACAGTCTGACAGAGAAAACAGACAGAACACAATTATTGAAGCTGCAAATGGCTTGTTATTTATGCAGGAAACAAAAATATAAGTACATAATCCAGGAAAGATACATTAGCCAAAACTTCAAATTTTTAGGTAGACCAACCATTCCTACTCCAAATTTATTCGAAAATGGCACAAAGAAGCTACATTAATGATTAATCATAATCAAGTCGTGTAAAAAACTCAGCAGATCCTTGGAAGAGCGCATATAGCATACACCTACAGTATTGTATATTCAGAAGGCCAAGGGTCATCCACACAAACATAAGAAAGATTACAGTGGTCACCAAGCCAGAGAAGAGTTCCTGCTCAGGTAATGAAAGATAACTTAGATAACTGCTTCCTTTAGCAATCAACATCAGCAGGCTACTATCATCCACCTCCTTCGACTGAAGGTCAGTGGCCAATTGGATAGTCCTTAAGGGGATCTCTTACTTCATTAGAACAGGAACCAACACAAAACTATGGATAGGTCTCTTGTTGAATGGCTTGCTATTGGTCCACCAGCCATCTAGATCCCACCCAACCACAGTGGAAAGGTTTCAGTCAATTACAGGTGATGTGTAAATGTTATAGAACATTTACAACTATAATTCTACTAGCTGTCAATAACAAGCTCAATAAAGTAGTATAGTGAGTGACTGAAGTATGCATGTATAAATATACAAAAGTTTGGGCAATTGTTCTCTAACTTAATTCCCAAAACTGAAAAACAAACTTAAACACCATGCTGATGTATGTATGCATGGTGTTATCACCCTCAAGCATCTTAAAGGAAAGATGTAATACATGCTCAGTTTTTTATCACCCTGAAGTATGTTTTCCATGCCTGAACTGGTCCTCATAAATCTAAAATTTTAAGTTGATTGCTGCACGGAAATTCACTCGTTCAAATAAAACACAGCTCAATTTTCACACACGTACATAAAGGTAAATGAGAGTGGTGTTATAGAGAAATATTTACATTGGGGGGGCCAATTATAGTGCCAGTCCAATGGCGCATGTAAATGTCGTCACCATCATCCATTCCATAGCTAACTGAGCCGTCTCCAATCCCTTTTTCACCTCTTTCAAGTTCCTCCAGCAATCTGAAGTTCCTGGGCACTGCATTGAAGTGTAAATGAACACATTAAAAATAAATAGCCATAATATGTTCAACACATGTCAAAAAGAAAGGATATAATCCTGTTTCAAAGTCCTAAACACAAGGACATGAGCAGAAGAAAATGTGCCATATTTCATCTGTGATATCATTCTTCAAAGCTTTCAAATCCCTTTTACCAGTAATATTTACAAAGCATATACACATGCCTTCAAAATAGGATAATATTTAGGACAAAAAAATTTGCCACAGAGCCAAGGCAATAGCTGGCAACAAGAACCACCAGAGGTGCTGAAATAAGCAGCGGCAGACATATGATAATCATGCTTTGGCACAAAAATGTGTACTATGCTGAACACAATTACACTGGTAATACAGAAAAATCAATCGAGAATCCAACGGTGTGTCCATCAATAAAGTCATAAAGAAGAAAAGAAAAAACAAGGCAAGATAAAATGGAACAAACAAGCAAGCCCTAAAAAATATATATATCTAAAATTTAAAAGAAAAGAAAGAAGGGCTCAAAACATAACAGGAACAAGTAAGTCACAACAAACAGAATATGCATAGACAGGAAAGAGTTGTCGGCGAAAAAAAAAAACGAAAAATAAAGAAACGGGAGAGAAGAAAAAGGAAAGTATTGAGCAAGAATGGGGTGATATGTGAGTGAGGGGGGGACAAACTGACCGACGACGGTGGAAGCAGCAGAGGCGGGCGTCATGTGTTGTGGATCGGATCCGTTGAGAGAGAGAGAGTGTGTGGAGATGGTTGGGTAAGTGAGTGACAGAGGCAGAGAACAAAGCAGAATGGAATGGCTGAACAAAGAAACAGAAGAAGAAGAAGAAGAGGAAAATGGGAATTGAACCAATGAATTACACCGTAATCACCCTCACACGCTTTTTGTTTTTTATTTTTTGTCGTGACTTGGCCAAGAGCCCCCGTATTGGGCCTATTCATTCTTTACTTTGATTGGACCAGAATTGCACCCAAAAGTAGATGTTTATAATTTGAGTGTGAGATTTGTTAGACAAATTTTTCAACCCAAAAAAGGAAGACAATTTCGACCCAAAAACAAAATAAAATAAAATAAAATTGCTTGGCATTTGGTTTGATACAAAAGTGTAAGGAAAGAAAATGTAATTGTACCAAAAAGACTTATTAGAGTTTAATTATGATGCACTAGCAGTGTAAACCCTTTACACTATCATCTAATTAAAATATTTCATTTCGATGATTTTTTAAGTAGCGAGATGTGACAGGATATGATTCGATGATTGTGTAAAAGAGGTTTACACTGTTAGTGCATGGTAATTAATTTTTTTTAATCTTCTTTTCTTATATGAAATTAAGGATAGTATGATAATCTAATACCACTCCTACTCTTTCTCACCATTTTCCTTCTCCTTTGTGGGAAGAAAAGTTTTATGTGGATCCCTTTTGTTTTTTCTTCTTTTATTTTTTTTTTCTCCTAAACCAATGAAGAGAAAAATCCCAAGTCATCTAATTTTCTCTCCTCCTGTTTTATTTCCTCTCTTTTTCCCTTAATCCAAACAAAGAGGTACAGTTCTTCAATCCTCACTCCATTTAGAATGATATTCTAGACCTCATTGATGCTCCCAAAAAAAAACCATAATCTCTCATTCATCAAAAAAATTTGTTAGCCAATAGGAGATAGTGTTTTTTAAATGAATAAGTGGACTTATAGTTGAACAAATTAGACAATAAGTGAGTGGTGTGTGAGTATGTGATTGTGCGTAGCATCTAGTAAAGAAAGAGAATAGCAAACACCAAACCATCTTGAACCCACTTAACTTGTAGGCTATACGGTCAGGTCATTTCAACTCAATTTTATGAGTTAACATTTTGACAACTCAGTCCATCAAAATGGGGGTTGGGCGAGTTTGATCATGGGTTGGAACTCATTTTGAGTGATTTTAATCCTAATGGATTTGTAGTTATATACTATGAGTTTAACCATCTCAAACATATTTTGGCCAAAAAATTATATTTTTTCTTTTAAATTGTTTTTGTGTTGCTTGTCAAAATTATTTATGTTGTTCATTTTTCCAGAATACTACTATTGACATATTTTGGTTGAATCCATTTTCAGTGACTTTAATCCCAATGGATTTGTGGCTATTTAATCTGAGTTTGACCACCTCAAACATATTTTGGCCAAAAAAATATTTTCTTTTAAATTGTTTTTGTGTTGCTCGTCAAACTTCTTTGGGTTGTTCATTTTTACAGAATACTATATTGACATATTTTGGTTGAATCATACAAGGCTGCAAATTTTGTGTCCAAGGCATTGCCTTCTGAAGAAATATAAACATTTTTTTCAACCTTGATTTTTTTGAGAAATTCGATTCATTTGCAGAGAATAGAGTCAAATATGGTCTAAAGTCTCAAACCAATCTTGATCATTCACATGAAAGAATTTATTCTGCTGTTTGAACCACGCATTTAATGGATATTTAACTACCATGAAAATTTGACTCTTAACTTGTTTTCATGCTTAATAAATATGTTGTGTTAGATATACCGATCGATGAAGTGATGCCTGGTTTGTATTCTTGCAAAATATGTTTATGCATTTATTAAAAATTCAAGTAACATTTATAGTGAGCTTCTGTTTTGGTTGCAGGTTGGCTGTCATGGAGAGAAAGGTGTTTGCTCTTCATCTTAGGTTATCCGATTGACTTTGTTTATTTTAAATTAATGTAGCTGTACTGTACGTTCTCTATTGCCTCCCCCATTCTCTTCTTGTTGACGGGGCGATCAGCTAGATTGGAAACAAGTTGCAGATCTTTATATAAATACGTACGCTTCCCTTCTTATTAGGATACACAGACAAGAGAAATGATACGTAACCATCAAAATACATACACGTAATAATTACATTGTGCTACTAGATAGATTTGACGTATGGAGATAGTATCGATATAGAGGAGCAATTTTGACAAGCAATGGAAAAGAAATCCAAAGCAAAGAAAATGTAAAAAGAAAGAAAAAATAACGTTTACTCTCTCTTTCTTGTTTATCTTTCTTTCATCTACTAAAGCTTTCATTTTCTCTCTTTATCACGTTTATCTCTATAGTTCTTCATCGTTCAGAAGAAGAAGAAGGAGAATCAAGATATATTGGTAGGACACAAAAATAATCCTCACAAATGAAACTTAGCTCATTCCATTTGATTTTTCATGCGTTTGTGATTTATGTCTCAAGACATAGATTTTTTTTTTCCAGCTGTTTAGGAACAAAACGAATTGAAAATGGTTCTGCCAGAAGTTGAAATTTGTTATTATTGTTAAAACTGGAGTTGAAAAATTGTAAATACATGTTATAGAAAGTTATAAACCAGGAGCAAAATGTTGTAAACTAATAGCAAAATGTTATAAACCAATTGAGGACACATACTAAACAAGTTCAGAATTAAATGTAAAATTATATTACGAAAATATGTAAACCAAAGCAAAAGCTTTCATTTTTTCAACAACGTCCTTATCTGTCACTATTTCTTTTTTTTTTTCTCTCATCCACCAAAGCTTTCATTTTCTCTCTCTTTATCACGTTTCTCTCTAGATCTTCGTCATTCACAGGAGGAAGAAGAAGAAGAAGAAGAATCAAGATCTGTTGGTAGTGCACAAAACTAATCCTTACGAATTAAGCTTAGCACATTCCATTTGATTTCTCATGTGTTTGAGGTTTATGTCTCAAGACAGTGATATTTTTTTTTCTTCAGTTTTTTTGGTAACAAAACGAATTGAGAATGACTCTGCGAGAAGTGAGATTTGTTGTTATTGTTGAAAACTAGAGTTGAAAAATTATAAATGCGTATTATGAAAGTTGAAAACCAGGAGTAAAATATTATAAACCAATTGAAGACACATACTAACCAGGTTGTTGAAAAATGGAGTTGAAAAATTGTAAATGTGTGTTAAGAAATGTTGTAAATCAGGATGCAAAAAGTTGTAAACTATTGCACAAAAAGTTGTAAACCAGGAGCAAAATATTGTAAACCAATCGAGAACGCTATGTTTTCATAATTTTATAAATATAAAATAGATCTAAATATAATAATAAAATTAAATTTTAGTCATTAGCAATATATTTATTAGTCTTATTTGGTGCTTAATTTGATTTGTTGTGGACAAAAAAGTAAAATAATTTATATATATTCACACGTACATATAACGTCATTCTTAAAGACATAATCTAAGTTTAAAGATTTTAAAATTAGATCAAATAGGAAATTTAAAAATTTTAAAACTGTACTAATAATATTGTATTAATAAAATTCATAATTGTTTGAATATAAAATAGAACTAAATAATATACTAATAAAATTTATTTTTTATTTATTTGTAAAATTTAATTTTAATTAGGAGTTTTATGTTAATTAGTCTAATAATGACAATTATGTTTATTTATTTAGTAATCATATTGTTGTGTTTACTAAATTTAGTTTGGTTTACATAATCAAATATATTTTTTAAAGTTTTATAGTTTAATATAAATACTATTTAAGAGTTTAAATAGGTGAAAACATAGAGTCTTCAATTGGTTTACAATATTTTGCTATTAATTTACAAATTTTTGTATAATGAATTATAACTTTTTATCTATTGGTTTATAACATTTTAACACGCATTTATAATTTTTCAACTCTAATTTTTAACAACCTAGTTAGTATGTGTCCTCAATTGGTTTACAATATTTTGCCTGATTTACAACTTTTTATGCAATGATTTAAAATTTTTTATTATTGATTTATAACTTTTCATAACACATATTTATAATTTTTCAACTCCAATTTTTAACAACCTAATTAATAATGATAAAGAAAATAAATTATGGTTGATCGGTTATTTCGATGAATGGGATATGGTGGCAGTGACTAGTGTTACTGAAGGGATGTGTCATAAGAATGAATGACAACTAGAAATCAACTAAAAACTGATGATTGATATTGATCCGATCGACTTTATGCATATGTGAAGTATGTACCATGAACAACATATTTCATCCTTAAATAACATGTTTGGCAAAAATTACATATAGTGATGTTCTTTTTAAACATAATATTGGATTTTAAACCATGATTTGAGTGAAAGTGAAGAAAAATGAAAGTTATTAGTTGCCTCATGAATTGTACGACTATATGCAAATTACATTTTTATCATGCTATTCTTATTTACCATTCTAAGTTTGTTCTCATCACATGATGCTCTCATTTCTTATATTTTCTCGTATTTGACTTATTTAAAGCATTAGCAATTGATCCCATCGCGTAATTAGTTATTTTCTTTTGGTGGTTTCGATTCTGAGTCATTTTGGCCCCTCATCTTGATGACCAATCTCTTTCTTTCATGAGTTGTGTTCCTTGTTTCTAATACTTTTATTTTATTGATGACACACTTGGGCATAAACAATTTTATGGGACATTTTAGCATGCATATTTACAATTTTTTTTTAGTACTTTGGAAATTACATTATTTGTAATAAGGTTTGTACCTAGAACTTCATGTTTTCTACCCAAAAACTCTTCACCATTGAACCAATTATAGTGGCTTACATATTTACAAATGAGAAATTCTTACGCGCTTTTAGAAACAAAATATTTGCTTTGTTTATTTAGTAATTGACAAATCAACTATTGCATTAAAAATGTAGGAGGTGGGAGACAATAATTGTAACGCCGAGGACGAGACAGAAGTGATCGCCATGCAGAATGGAGCCCTCCAGCTGAGGGTACATAAATGAACCGATTACACACCCGAATAAAAGGATCCTAAGTCTGGATAGGTATGAGACTATACAGTTAAGGAGGCATATATGAATTAATTGGTACTACCTATGTCACAAAGATGCATCTTTCTTTTTGATAGCTCATCACGAAAGAACTCCACAGTTAAGCGTGCTTGACTTGGGTAATTTGGGATGGGTGACCTCCTAAGTTTTCCCAAGAACCGTGTGAGTGAGGACAAAGCACGTTGAAAGACCCGTGTTGGTTTGTGGAACATCGTCAATCCATAAAGGAGGAGAGATGTTACAAATGGTATCAGCCTAGCTTCCCAGGACGTGTGGTTCGGGACGAACCAAGAGGTGGGCATGTAATGCCCCGGACGAGGCAGGGAGTGATCGCGGTGTGAGAAGGCATGGACAAGGAGTGGCTCCTGCCTCCAGCGAGGGTACATGAATGAACCGATTACATACCTGAATAAGAGGGATCTAAGTCTTATAGGTATGGAACTATACAGTTAAGGGGTTTATATGAATTAATTGGTACTATCTATGGCACAAAGATGCATCTTTCTTTTTGGTAGCTCATCATGAAGAACTCACAGTAAGCGTGCTTGACTTGGGTAATTTTGGATGGTAACCTTTGAAGTTTTCCCAGAAGTGAGCGAGGACAAAGACGTTGAAAAAGTGTTAGTCGTCATCTGTCAATCCATAAAATAGGAGATATTACAAAAATAACCCACAAAACTTATGTGTCAGTTAATAAATAGATCAAATTAAGTATTATCTCTTGCTCTTAATGCACATAAGTATATCTATTTACAAATTTAAGGCTTACGATTTGCATAAAGAAATAAGATTTGGTCAATAAATATAAAATAATCGCTCTCACATCATACAGTGGCAAGACTAGTACTTGTAAATGAGCAGCATTGATTTTGTTTGGAAGTTTACAATGTAATGGTTATAGTTCATCATCAAATACTCGCCATACCTTCAATGTCAATTTACTAAGAAACTGACAATACAATAGTCTTAGGTGGTGCAATTATGGTGTTTGCGTGTATCTGATTTAAAGATTGAAAGCAAATGAATTCAGTTAGATTAGATGAATCGGAAAATGGGCGCATAGCAAGCGAAAGCAGAAATGATTTTGTAGGCAAACACAAATGGAGGCCAACCTGCTGCAGATAGGTGTGTGAGAGCAATGCAATTTGGTTGAGAAATTGGTGAAAAGAAGGCCAAATACAAATAAAAAATGATCATGGTCATGGACATGGAAAAAGGTGGGCATTTATCATCTGACGTAATATCTCCCTTATTATTCTCAACCGTCTCAATTACTCTTGCATTTATGTGATTTAAATGGTCTTAATAGAATGGCCTTTTTTTTTTTCAATGCTCGGAACTACCCAACCCACCCTCTACCACCCCTTAATTCACCCATCCTTCTCTTCCTAACCCACAATAAAATTTTCTTATGCTACACGACATAAGACTTTCACGCCATTGCTCTCATTATACTCGTGGATGCTTGAAACTCGTAACATAGGAGTTGGAAGTATCACCCCCTCTTTTTTAATACTAGCCATTACAGGCAAAACTTCCCATTGACTTCCTTGGATCATGTCAGGGATCTGAATGAAATTAGAAAACTGACTTTGCTATGATGATATAAATATTTATGTCCAAGATATTAGATACTATCCCAAATTGTTTGCATGCAATCTATAAGAAAAGTCAACTAGCACATTTATCTACTGCCATTAGTTGCCGACCATTATGTATATATTTCAACTTACACGGCTCTTAGTTCTATTTTTTCAATCCAATTTTTGGTTCTTGCAGAAAAATAAGTGATATATCAAACATATGATGAGGTGTACATGAGTAATTCAACTTGCCAGGTGGTCGCTACTGTTTGATTGAGCTGTAGTAATTTTCAACAGTGGTTAGGTGGGCCTTTCAAACAATTTTTAACCGCTAACCTAGGTACATAGGATCTATGTGCAGAGAAAACTTTTGTTGCTGCTATTTTCATTGGCCTCTCTTTGCCTTTTAAGGTATCTGGTGTGATTGGATGAAACAGTGATATGTTCATAATTTTAATAGCAACAATTGATGATAAAGAGAAAAAGGAGGGCCAAGGAAAAGTAAGGATTGATTTCACCTAAAATTCCAATAAGCAAACTACAAGGGCCACATGACATGAGGATGAGCCGTATTACACTTTCTTTGCTGCTAAATCTGAACCCAGCCCCAGTAACTTCCTTTCTATATATAATAATAATTAGAATAGTGCTATTTACGCTCCACTGTTTGTTTCTCTCTTTCTCTGCATCCCCTGCTTTGACAAAATTGTTGGGATTCCCTCAATGAAAGTAGAGGAAAGAAGGTTGAAAACTGGAGCGCACGGAGCACTAATCATACAAAGGTAGAAAATAGCTTAAATAGAAAAAGAAAAAGAAAAGAAATTAAATAAAAATAAAAATAGAAGAGATGTCCAGAAGCAGAATCCTAGGATTAAAATCTAATAAAGGGTAAATAATAAAATATGTCCTAGCTAGTACTAGCGAAACGAAACAGAGGAAAACAGAGCCAGAAAAAAAAAACAAAAACAGGGGACCCTAACTCTAATTCTTCCTAACGGTGGTGCCGTTGTTGTTGGTGGTGTTGTCATGGACGAAATCGAGCAAGACGGTGCTCTTGCACTTGGGGCACTTGGGGTCATCCTCGGAGAGCATCACGTACATTAGGCAGCGAGGGCAACCTACGAGAACCATCGAAGTGGCTTCAGGGCTGTTTGAGTATCTCAGGTTGTTGTCCTCTTGGTTCAGCTCAGAGGAAACGCACGAGCTCGGCGGCGACGTCGGAGACGCCGTCGCGGACCTCGTCGGGGACTCAATCCTCCGCCCTGCCCTCGGCGGAGACAGGTTCAGCTTCAGGTCAAGCTTTGGACCGCTTCCATTCCTGCGACTCATGGTTCCTTCCTCTGTTTTACCTTTGTTTTTTTTTAACACAAAAGCAATATTAAGTTATTAACCACAAAAGGATAAAAAAAAAAAGAGAAAGAAAAAGGGTCCAATTCCGTGACTCCCCAAAAGGTAATCCAATAGAACCAATCACCATATAGCACAACACATGCAGTTTTGCAAGTAACAGAAGGGGGAAAAAAGGAGAAAAGAGTGATGATCACTCACTTTTTAACAGGTTATTGGAGGAAGAGTTTTTATGGGGTGAGGAAGAGAAGAAGGAGAATGAAGGAGAAGCTCCGGCTCCAGAAAATTGATCGGTGTAGCGAGTATGGACCTTCAGGGGCCATATTATATAAGGGAAATGAAGGGGAGTGATTTAAAGCTTAATTTAATTATGGGAGAGAGGTGGAGGGCATAGGGTGTAGAGAGAGATAGAGAGAGGGGTGGTGAAGGGGAGAGAGAGAGAGAGGAGAGAGGAGAGAGAAAGAGGGGTGATGCAATTGAATGGAATTGGAAGTATTGGGTAGAAGAAGAGTGTAAATTGAGGCCAGGAATTGTATTAATTGTTTGGAAAAATCCCAAGAAGTATGCAGGAAGGGGAAATTTGCAGTAAATATTGCAATTACAAAGTGCAGAAGGGAGGGCCTTTCTTCATTCATTGCTTACGGAGAGAGTCGGTGTTTAAGGGTCTCTCAGACCAACACACCATAAGAAAAATAACCCAACGGCTTTTAAAGCTTAACCTTAACCCATGTACTTAAAATTCCAACCCCACCAACAAACTTTAATACCAACATCAATATGTAAGCACCATTTTTTCAAAAAAAAAATGATAATAATAATTAAATTGTAGCAATGGAAATTAAAATCAAGTGTAACATTACCCCTCCAATAGAAAAGGGTAAATTATAACAACATTCTTTAAGGTTAGTTGATATTACATTTATTTCTTTCTAGATTTTAAATTTACGGATACCACCCTTACAAAAATAATATCAATAACCATTAAAATATTTTTTCAAAATTTCTAAATTAACCCCATAACCTAACACCCTATTTTCCCCAATTCTATCATACCCAATTACAGCAACTTACTCCCTTATTCCTTCATTTTCCCCAACCAGATTCTTATCACCACCATATTCCTGCTTGCAACTCCAAAACGTGTGGGTGCGGCGGAGAGCAAAGTCGTCGGCTTGGCGACACGGAAGGACGCAAGGCGGATAGCGATCCTCGACATTGAGTGTTCACGGCACTCGCGATGGTTGAAGGGGTGGCCCTTGTGGGTGCATAGTGGAGCGTTGGTAGTCGAATGAGGTGGAGAATGCAATAATGACGGAAGTGATATGGAAGTGGAGTGCGATTCCGAGTCGATGGTGGCTTGCGGTGAGTCGTTGCGGCTTGCAATGGTCGTGGTGAGGCCCCAACGACTTGTGACGGTGAGCAACGATGGTGAGCAGTAAGGAAGAACAACTGCTAGGGAGAGGATGAGTTTGGTTATTTGAAACTTCGTCTTCATTTTTTTATTAAGTGTCTTTTATTTTTTAAACAATAACTTTGGTTGATACTAGAATGATTTTGGTGCTAAGATGTTTTTAGTTTGTTTTTATGCTTAGACCGTTCTTGAGTTGAGATTGTCTTTGGTTTGGTCTTGAGTTGAGATTGTTTAGTTTTATAGGTTTGAATTTGTTTTATTTTTTATTTTGGTTAGTGATTGTTTGAAATAAGGGGTAAAAAAGCCTTCAATCTTTTATGGTTGTAGGGGAGTGGCAATGTGTAGAAATTGAAGAAACATTTGGGAGTATAACAATCCTTTCATGTGTTTTTGAATTTTTTAAAATTAATATTTGTATTATTATTAATTATTTATTATCAATAAGAGAGGTCAATGTAACAATCTTTAATCAATTAAGGGAATCAAGTGTAATTTTAAAATCTAAAAGAGGATAAGTATAATATCAATTGATTTCAGAGGAGATTGTTGTAATTTGCCCTAGATAAAATGGTATATAAACTCAAGTTTCATTTGTTTCGTAATTAAAATAGCTAATTTAGTTTTGCATAGTAGAGATGACATATTGGTCTACAATTATACATGCATCTTTTTCTCAGGTTGCTTGTGACAGGTAGTAGCACCCCCTCCATCTGAATCTGATCCACCTAGTGGAAATGAAAATGATCAAAAGTCCTTCTTTTGGGAATGGCTTGGTTTTGGGGTCCTCGAACCTTTGTGGGTAGCCAAGAGCTAATGGTGCATCTAATCTAATCCAATCTAATACATTACAGAAGAGGTTCAATTCGGTTTCAGTCTCTAAATGCATTTTCGTGGGACTTGAGTTTTCACTTGCTTTGGGAAGGACGGCAGATGTCCATCATCCAACAGACATTACAGGATCTCATAGTAGTGTATGTTCATATGACGGGACTATTGATTCTTCTGGAGACGCTATTGTCACCATTAAAATCAAAGAAAATAATGCTTTCCGTCATGAATTTGATTCATGATTTGACAATGCTTGCTGCAACCTTACAGAAGCAGTGAGATCTATGGATCATGTACTACGTAGTCAGGGCTCTCTACTCTGATAATTAGGATTGTTTTGTAAAAAATTACGTTGTTCTTCACAATCACATGGGTTGCCTGTTTGCAAGCTGCAATGCAGGCAGTAAAGTATGAAATTTGCTAATATCTAAGATTCTAATATGTAATTTTAAAAGGATTAATTTTAATTCAAGTGTAAAATATGAGTTTAATTTGGATTCATTAAGTATCTTCCGATCAAAGCCTAAAATATGCATCAGTTTTCAAATAGTAATTATTATGAGAATTAACTATGATTGTTGATGTGTTAATGTATTAGACATCAGCATTTTATTTTATTTTTCAGCATTGTATCAAAATTAATTTTATATATTTTTAAAAGATTATTTTTATTATTATTTGTGTGACTTTTGATGTAATTATCCCAAAAGCCGAACATTTTTACTCATATAAAGATCATAATTGAAATTTTTTTATACTGCATTAAAATAAAAAATTTTCATAAATATATTACGTGTGTTTTAGAATAATTAATTGTTATGTCAGATGAAAGAAATATAAATAAGTTATGGCTTAATTGTTATTATCAGATTATTATTTTAATAGTGTAGAAAATGAGAAGAAGTATGAACACTTTAACATTACCTAAAAAAAGTATGAACACATTATAAAGTAATAGTAGTGGTGTCAAAGGAAAGATTATACTCACATTTCTTTAAATTTACTTTGATTCATCTATATTTATGAAATTTTCTTAAATTTTTTTAAATTTATGAAATTATTATTACCTTATCTTCTACTGAGTTTATGAATCATTATACCAAATTTCTCTCTATCAGTCTATTGGATATTGTACAGGATGTCAAATAGAGATTAGTGGCACCCAAACAAATAAAGAAAAATTTAGGTGAATTTTATTAAATTTTAAGAAATGTTAATGTAATTTGTCCTTTATAATAATAATAATAATTCATTAACCATGAGAAATGCCAAAAAAAAAATTCAATATCATTAGGTAATACTTTTAATAAAATAATGGCCTGAATAAGGGCGTCAAGGCAAACCCTAGCAATACTTCATATTCAAAGATACTAATTTTGTGCTAGTAACACGGTCGCGCTTCTTAAGGTAAATCAAAATGATACCCAAGGTAAATTACTGTCAATTAAAAGAAAAAGTGAACGGGTAATTGTGAGCTCTTATTTATTTATTTATCGTTTATTATTATTAATTTTATACCGGTTGAACTGTTGTGAATATACCACTAGCCAGCATTATTTGTTTAGCAGAAACATGTCTCCATTATAAATTTAATAATTGAAAACTAACCAAAACGCCCTAGGTCAAGGAAATGGTGAAATCTGGTTAAGGGAGAAAATCAACAGTAAAGGTGCATTTTCATTTTCCCCATATGTGGAACTTTTGGTCAACGTGGCACGAGTTCATGAAGCATGCCGTAAATGATGTGCTTCAGCTTACTATAAATGGACAACCCCATTCTTCTTCAGAATTCATCATCTCATCGGAGGGATATTTTGAACAACTTCAGCCAGTGGTGACTTCAATAAAATTGAAAAATCAGCAACTCATTGATAAAAAAATTGAAATTAATACTCATTTGTCACTTTCCGTTCTGTTGAATTATTCGAATTATACCATCGCAACCTTTGTTTCCTTCATCGTAAGGCACTATAGAACTCAATTTTTATACGGGAATTTGTTGACTTATTGTTTTACCATTATCATATTATTAGTTCCAACATAAGGTGCTAGATGATTGAGATTGTAAAAGCTTTTATGGAAATTCTAAGGACTTGGGAATCAATCTCGTATATGAATAATTAACTAATAAACTTTAAAAAATCATTAAATAAAAGATAAAATATATATTCAGTTTTAGTACTTTGTCAGTATGAAAGTGTTTTATATAACCATCAAGTTATGTAGTTTCAAGTGAGGGATGGTTTATTGTGAAAGTGAAACTAACAAATTTTAATCTTTAGATATTATATAGATGATCAAGATTAAAACATAAAATCATATCACATTAAATGATTATATAATTATTAATTATCATTAATAATTTTTAATCATAACCATTCATGTATATTTATAAAGTCATATTTATTCCTCTTACTATTATAATAAACCATTACTCTCACTAAAGTCATCCATATATATATATATATATATATATATAAAATCTTAATAACCTTATTACTCCTTCCATTCCGTTTCATATTATTTATCCGGTAGAATTTAAACATAAAACTAATTATTTATACTAATTCTATCCTTTTTATTAATGTTACTATGCAATAATTTATATAATTAAGTTTTGATGAGTTAAGTACGATTTGATCAATCTATTACACTTAATATTTTCTTAATTATAGTATCATAACCTTAGAAAACTATTATTGTAGAATGAGTGGAGCATCAAACAAAAAATATTGTATATGATTTATGCTATCGAGTATCAAGATATTAAGTATACTTACCTATACGTTTAATATTTTAGTTATTGAGTATTTCATCCACTTTTTTTTATTGTCATTTAAGATTTATATTAAAAAAAGTAAAGAAAATAAATTAAATAATATTGATCAAATTAAAAGAATTGCTTGAATTATTTTTTAAATACTTAAAATACCATCATCACTTGATTAATATTTTCTTTATACTAAGATAATTTAAAAAAATAAAAAGAAAATTTGATTGATTAACTAATTAATGTGACAGATAAATCAAATAAACTATATCTTCTAAAAAGGAAAAATAAAAATGAATAGAAGGTAAACTCTTAATATAAATTCACATATTCCTCCTTCTTGGCCTTCGAGTATGTTACCATGACCATGGCCATTGTGCAAATTACACTAATAAATAAATAAGTCAATCTAAACTCTTAACTCTTAATATAAATTCACTTAAAAAAATCTTAATATAAATTCAGGTCTTATAAAATGAAACACGGGTAAGAAGGGACGATGAATATCCTTTACACTAAATCATTCTAATTACTTCAATATAATATATTTTAAGTATATTTAATTTTTTAAAATTTTAAATATTTATAGTTTGCAATTAATATTTTTAACTTTTAATTGAATTCCTTCGCTTATACCATTTGTGATTAAAGAAAAGATCAAGTGTTTATGCCATCGTTATAATAATTTTAATGAAACGTAAGGCTAAAACCCGAGCATTTAAATACTTAGCTGCCATTATGCCATGCATAAGCATTGTCTCCATTAGTAAATTCTTATTAAATTTTTTATAGTAGTCCACATATGATCATTTACATTTTGTTAGTTCGTGCAGAACAACGACGTGGTATATCTAATAGTATCATATAGCATTATCTTGTGATGAACATGGATATATGTGGTTAGGTCCATGTTCGTCTTAAGTATTTCTAGATTACTAATTACCAGCCGCAAAATGACAACCATTCGCCATGTTTGGAGCAAACCTTGTTCAAACAGTTGGAACAACATATGAAGCTGTTTCATGTCCACTAATATTACTTGTTTTGTATTTTGAATTTTCCGAGGTTAATACGGGGAATATATTACCATAAATATATATTAGGGAAAAATATACTTTATTTCCTGAATTATAAGTCTTATATACTCAATACCATAAACTTAAAAAAATATGTAGTTCAACCCTTAAAACTTTTTTGAATATGTAAATTGATCATTTAATTAAATTTTTATCAGTCGTTAACAAACATTTTATGAATTTTCGAAATTTCATGTATAGGGATGCACATTTAGAAATATTCAGGAGTCAATTTGCGTGTGTTTCAAAATTCATGGCATAAAACCATAGTTATCAAAATCGAATTTGATCGATTCCGTAAAATGTCATTGGATCACTGGTTCAAACAGGATATCATGGTAAAACGGATTTATAGAAAAAAATATAAAAATATATAAAAGTTTGAATAAAATTCAATAAAATGACAACTAATTAACAACTTGACACTCTTTAAGAGGTCTAAATATAAAAATATAAATAAATAACATAAATTCCTAAATATTGTTCACATTTCATAATCACAAATCACAATTGACAAGTTCAAAACATAATTACATAAGGAACTAGAGAGTTTTATATCACAAACTCACAAATCATGACAATACAAACAAAGTTATTACATTTTTCTATAAGTTAGATTAATTTTTTTTAAGGTTTTAAAAAATGACATCACATAACAAAAAAAACAAAAAAAAAAAACCCTACTCTTATCCAAGACCAGTTTCCTTTGACATAAAACTCAAGTCAACCTTAATAAGTCATGCGATCGATCAAACAATGGTTTCCTTCATAACCTGTATCCATTTCCTTAAATTGCGACAAGCCCTTCTATAACATTGCATAAAACACTTATTTTGATTAAAATGTACATCTATGAAAGTTTAGAAGCTGGATTTACACATTTTTAAAGTTTATGTAGCTAAAATGACATTTTTCCTAAATATTACACAGCCAACAGCAACAATTTTGACTTGTTTAGGAAGGTTTAAAATCATTTTTAACTGCAGAGAAATTGATTCTAATGGCGCAGTGACCAAAAACTTGCTTCCATGATGGAAAATAAATTGAAACAGTTGATTCAGAACCTGCACAAAACGAAGCCTGTGAATTTAGATTCCTTCCGTAAATTTCAAACAGTGGCTCCTGTCTTCTACTGAAAGAAAATCTCTCCAGTGTAGATTTTGTTTCCCTCCCATTTGTTCCTTGGTAAAGTATTAAATACGGGGGATAAGATATAATCGTATCAACGCAGAAGCGATGATGACTCTGGTTATTTTAATAAATTCTAAGCTGCTTTCACATAATGGTCATTGAGCTGGAGCTTTAATGAGACCCACCAGAAGCCAAAACCATGGTATGCTATCTTATTTGAATATAATGGATAAGTACGACCACACAGTAATATCGGCCAATATTCATTTGATGAGAATATGGGATGGAAATCCTCGGCCGTGAATGATATTTTCTTCTCTATCCTTTAATTATTTATTGATATATAAAAAATATATATTATATATTTAATAATTTATAAATTTTTAAACCTATTTTGATTCTTACTTCTTCATATATCAATAAATAATTAGATATATAGAAAAGGAGATACTATTTACAGCCAGAAAATTTCCATCCCAGGATACGGGGCTTCCATGGCAAAATAATATCCATCGCCCTCTTTGTTTAGAAAATAAATTAAAGGGGTAACCACCTTTGAATCAAGAGTAAATTATAACTTACACTCACTCTTAAAGTTTAGATTAATTACACTCAACATCCTCTATTTGTAACACTATTACTACATATTTATAAGGTTTGTTAAAATTACATTGACATCATCTACAGTTATAGTTTTATTAATTTAAATGATAAAAAAATAACATATAATATGAGCATAATTATTAATGATGAGTTTATAATATTTTGACAAAATTTGACATATAAGATGACTAAAACTTCTTTTTTATCATATAGGAATAAAAATTCTAATTATTTTGATAAAATTTGATATTTTATTCAATGTATACATTAAATATTATAATTTTATCATCAATAATTTTATACATATCATATGCCATCTTTTTTTTACTTAAATTATCAAATCAATATCTATAGGATGGTATAACCTTAGCAAATCTTAGACACTTTTAATGATAATTTTATAAATATATTGAGGAATGTCAAGTGAAATTGCAATAAACCTTAAAAGAGGCCAGGTCAGTGTAACATATCCTAGAATCAATCAAAGGGTGCTATCATTTGTCAATTAACCTTGACTCTTAGCTATATCTAGCACACTATGGTATAGAAATTTAGAAGCTTTACTTTCAAAATTCAGGTGATGAATGACTATAAGTTTCTATGTTTAATTATCGGAGTTTCTTGTTGTAAAGCACCAATTTACAGTTCCAAGCCATGGTTAAAAATTAAAATTCACAGCTTTCCTATGCACGCAAAGTACGTCTTTAATTAACTGTAGAGCACGAGGGTATACATATGTACATGATGCACAACAACACAAGTTACAACGGGAGGCTGGTGACAGGCAATAATAGTCACTGCAAATCGTGGCTTTAAATTTGGCTTGAACTTGCAACTAATGTGCCGTACTTTGAAGATGGACTACGTGGTGGCCCAATCGAACAGTGAATTCATTTTGCTTTTAAATGAAGCAGGACTCGTCATTGTGTGTATTTATTAATTGTTATTAAACGTTATCTTGCAAATTGAACCAAACAAGGCACATACACAAAGGCACATATATAATCCATAAACAAAAAAAACAAAGGCGCACACACACACACACATCCAAAAATATTTAAAGTTTAGTAGATATTGGAAAGAGTCTGGTTTCTTGACGCTACCAAAGGCTTGAATTTGGGTGTATTATTAATGGTTGACCCTAGTTTTGTGTATCAATATATCAATCTCAATCGATTGATGAAATTAAAATTTCTTCATTATGCTGTTATTATTTTTTAAAGATGTATGTATATAAGTATATAAAAGTATTGATATTGTGTAGCTCGATAATACCAAATCCAATATTGTACTCCGAGGATTATCTATCGCAAATAAAATTTTAAACAAGGGCATTCTACGCATAATTTAGCAACCTTCCCAAAAGGGAAGAGGGGGAAACGAGAAGAAACTCTTAAATTTTGTTATTACAGATTACAGATAAGTAGACAGGGTAGGTAGACATCTTCTTATAGTTTGGTTTGGACTTTTATTTATTTATTTATTTTTATTGGGTGGGGGATGGGGAGAAATGCAAATGTACGCTAACAGATCATAAGCAGCGGAGAGAACATGAACCACACGAAAAACGTCTTTAACTTGTGAGGGCGAGCCCATGTTAAAGAAAAATTAAAATTATAATATAAGATCGTTAGTTATTATAGTTATGTGACTTTTACATTCATGGGACGCAATGTGAGAGCGAGCCCACGTTAAAGGAAAATTATTTGGCATTTGCCTGTTTTCTAAATATGGCACTATCAGTGCTACGAAGTCAGTGAGAGAAGCTAAGAGGAACAGTATTGTTGTCCGATGTTTGATCGAATCTTTACAGCAATTGAATTATTGAACTGTTGCGTCAAAGCAGATTAGCAAACCAAGAGTAAAAGTTTATTAGGGGTGCGATTGCCAACCCACTCTATCCAAATCATCAATTGCCTCATGCTCTTAGTTAGCTCTTTCAAGTACCAGCATTTCTGGGAAAAAGATAGTTGGGAATTCCCTTTTTTGGTCCGTACGATCGTTGTTATTAACAGTTTGCTTAACTTCAATTAATTTGACTTAAACCTGGTTGATATACTCTATAAGTTAAAAAAAAAAAAATTGTACTAACTTTTTCAGTTTATAAAACTCAAATAAATATTTTGTTTAATGAAAAAAGTATTGAATTATTTGAACCACCCAAACGTATTCATCTCTGCATCACTCTGGAAAGTGATTTTTTTCTTAGAATGAACTTATTGATGGACTCCACACTTGAGTCCGTGGGAAATAGATTATGAAGTTAGCTTGAAAGGAAATGTCTAAAAAGTTTAAATTTTCAACACAAATAATTTGGTTTGAAAGGAAAGACTTATGGAGACAACATTCTAAGGATAGGGTGTTGAAAGAAAAAGGATAGGAACGCATAATATTTTCATTTCATTGCCTCAGTTAGGCATAGGAAGAAACTAATGCTTGAGATCAAGAGTGGTAGGAGAGTCTTTAAGTCACCAAGAGCTATTCAAGTGAAGGTGAGGGGTTACTTTAAGGACCTTTACCACCAAAAGGATAGGCCAATCATAGAATTCCAAGAGGAATTAGTTTAGAAATTTTCTATGGAAGATGCAAACAATCTTGATACCATTCCTACAGCTGATGAGATTAAGAGGGGTGTGTAGGATTGTAAGTCTTCAAGGGCTACAGGACTACACAATTTCAATTTTAATTTCATCGAAAAATTCTAGAAGTCTATAAGTAAAGATTTCTTAAAGTGTCTTGAGGATTTACTAAAGTGATGCCTCGGAAAGCAAACATGATTTTCGATGACTCTTATTCCAAAAGAGGGTGAGGTCAAGGAAGTATAAGATTATAGACCAATTAGCATGATTGAGTGTGTGTATAAGGGGAATTCCAAGGTACTAGCCAATAAGATGAGAGGAGTCATGGATGGTTTAGTGAGGGAGTCTCAATCAGTATTTGTCCAAGGTAGGCAGATTCTGGATGGTGTTTTAACTACAAATGAGGTGGTACACTGGCTTCATAAGCATAAAAAGAAAGCAATGCTACTTAAGTTGGATTTTCAGGCATATGACTTGGTTAGATGGATTTTTGTTAACCAGGTTTCAGAAAAATGGACTTTGGTAGTGTTTGGAGTGGGTGGATTTGGAACTATATTTATTCAGTTGAAATGTCTATAATTGTTAATGGTTGCCCTACAAAACCTTTGAAGATGGAGAGAACTGAGATAAAGGCATCCTTTATCCCTTTTTTTTATTTTAGTTCCTAATGTTCTGAATTGTTTGTTGACAAGAGCCGTTGAAATTGGTTTGTTTTAGGGGGTTATGATTGGTAGTCAAAATGTCTTAGTGTCTCATTTGCAATTTGCTAACGATACCCTCCTTTTCACTACTACCGATAAGGAGGTTCTTCTTAACTTAAGGAGGATTCTAGACGCTTTAGCGTTATGTCAAGTCTTTGCATCAACTATAGGAAATCTACCCTTGTTCCTATAAATTGTGATGAATCTCTGGTGAGATAAGTCAGCTCTTTGTTGAAGTGCCTAGTAGCTTCTCTCCCAATCAAGTACTTGGGAATTCCACTTGGAGCTAACCCCAAATGTGAGATTACTTGGGCCCTGATCATTGAGAAGATAAGAAAAAAGTTGAGTGGATAGAAAGGCAATATGCTTTCAAGAGCGGAAAAATTGGTACTGTTTAAGGCAATGTTAAATAGCCTTTCAATGTATTATTTAGGGTTTTTAAAATGCCTAAAGTGGTTGAAAGAAAGATTTTTTCATTGTAGAATAGATTCTTTTAAGGTTATAAAGGAAATAGGCCTGTGGTTCCGTTAGCTAAATGAGACATAATTTAGAAACCTAAAAGTGGGTTGGTTTAGGGATTAGTGACTTGGTAATCACAAATATGACACTACTATTTAAATGGTGGTGACACTTTTCAGTGAAGGCAATACTTTTTGAGAATGAATTGTATGTTCGTGTCATAAGTTGGATGAATCTAGAACCTTTTTTTTATCAAAGGAAGTTGGTTCAAGGTGATTTGTGGGAGCTATTAGTGGGATTGGAGAGGTTAATGGAACAATCAACTCTATATCTTCCGTTGGAATTAGGAAGATTGTTGGGGATGGGAGGAGTACATGGTTTTAGGAAGATGTTTGGATTGAAAATGACAAGTTAAAGGTTTTGTTCCTAAGGCTCTACTCAATTTCCTTACAAAAGGAAATGTAGCTGGTTATATGATAATTAGGAATGGAAGTTGAGTTAGCAAAGACATCTCTTTCAATAGGAGTTACTAATCTTGGATGAATTGGTTAGTCTCATTAGTCAGGTCCAAATGTGTTCCAACATATTTGACACTGTATTTTGGTGCTTTCATCCTTCTAATTGATTTTCTGTTGCGTTTGTTGCTAAGTACTTCCTTGAGAATTGTCTTAACTCCCAGGCTAATCCCATTTTGTATAGATTTTGGCATGGTTGTGTCTTGCCAAGGGCTAAACTTTTTGTTTGGTTTGTTCTGCTCAATAGAATTAATACCAAACATCGTTTGTCTCACCTTAATATTATCAATGGTGTTGATACTAGATATGTTTTTTTGCAAACTTAATAAGGAAACTTTCTCACATTTGTTTTTTACTTGTGAATTTTCATGGAGAATTTGGGCTTTTTGCTATAATTGATGGGGAATCAAATGGGTGGTGGTAGAAGACCTTAAATTAAATTTTGAAATGTGGAATGATATTGTTTTCACGAGGTAGTGGCTTAGAGGTTGAAATGTTTGTTTCTATGCTATTTTGCTTTTTATTTGGGACCTTAGAAACAAAGTTGTTTTTCAACAAGAGGGTTTGATTGGAAAAAATTCTTTTGTAAACTGATGCATAGATGTCGTTGGTGGTTTAGTGCTGATTCATGATATATGCTATGTATAGAGTCTTTTGTTATGTTTCCTGGAGGTGGAGGTTTATAGGGTGATGATGTTATTTTGAGGTTGGAGTTATATGGTGTTCATGAAGGTAGGTGGTTTTTGTTGAGTGATATATAAGGAGAATTTCTTGTGATGAGGAGGGAGTTAGATTGTGAGATATAGAAGGTAAATACCAAATCTTGAGTGGAAGGATACACTTGTGAGGTGGTTTCTACCGTGTATTTCTATATCTTCTAACTTTTTGCAAGTCTTGATTTACAAGAGGCTCTCTTAGGCTTGTTTGGTGGTTTAGAGGTGGTGAATTAGAGTGACACACAATGAGGTTTCTTGTATGTGTGAGTGGGAGGAATTGTGAGGTTGAAGGTGGATTTGTTTGTGAGTTGTCATGTATATATTAAGTGATACACAGGCGAGGAATGTAGTTTTTCTAGGTAATTCGTGTGTTTCCTGGGGTTTGTGTGTTATAAGTGTATGCCTTTTTTATTTTTGGCCTTACGTCTTTCTAATGTTTATGGTCAATGCCTTTTCATTCTATGGTATCATTTTTTGAAAGGTGCTATGCAATTCAGGTGTGCACGCAAATGGTGGAATTCACAAGGATGATCTTAATGGTGATATTGAAAGGGTCTAAGTGAATTAATTTTGATCTAGAGTAAAATCTTCATAGGTGCTTACTACGTGTTTTGAGTTTCTCTTGGTGCTTCGTCTTGTATATAGGGGTATTCTTGAGACTATCCATTGTATTGATTTCACCCGAATAATAATGACTTGGTGCGCTGAAATTGTTGGTGGCTTCTCTCACATTTTAGTATGAAGTTGTTCTGCAATATGGAGCAATTTGGTTTACTGCATGCTTTTTCCTTGTTGTAGTGTGTTAAGATTTGGTATACTTTCATAATCTAAAGTGGTTTATAGTCTTTTTGGAAGTGAATGATTGTTTTGGCTTTGGTGATTGTGACACTACTATATGCTCTTGTTTTGGTTCTTACATCAAAGTTTTGTTAGGAGGGTGGTGATGGGTGTGTTGATGAGTATTGGCCTGAGTCATGTAATTTTATTTTGATCTTCTTAATGGTTCCATTTGCTCTCCCTTTATCTGGTGCCTTTTGGCTTAATTGTAAAAAAAAGATAATTATCTAGTATATATGGAGAATATTTTTAGAGAAATATGGTTTGTCCACTTGAAGAAAAAATAAAAGGTATGGTTGGTAATAAATGTTTAGCCAATTTTAATTAAAACTTAAATCAGTTGTCGTGATGAATATAATGAATATGGTAGGAGTGCCTTCTCATTCATTCATACTATGTCCAACAAATATAGGTGGCCACTTACACAAAGCTTACACTAATAAAATATAATTAATACAACTGTATATTTGATGTGCAATCTATGTACAATATTTATCAATACATATTTTGTGTAAACAAATTATCACTCAATTTTTGTTCTTCAAAACTCATATGACACTCTAGTATGCATGTATTATCTTTCTGTCAACATATATTATCAGTCATCACTTGCAAGTTTAATTATGACACTAATCATCATAATTACATATACCAACCAAAAAGAGAAAAAAAAAGAGTTGAAATGAATTTCACAAAAAAAAATGAAAATTATTTCTGTCCAAATCATGTTTCATCATTCTTTTTGTTAATTAGTTTTTGTCACATAGAAGATGAGTAATATATGTTATTTAGCAAAAATTTTAAAATTTTAAATGCTATTAAACACTATTTTTTATGTGACAAAAAATTCTTAAGAGGACATAATTTGAGAAGTTGAGGAAAAATAGTTTCTATTCTATGCAACAAATTCACTCACCATGCATTTTTAATGTGCAACCTAATAGGTGTAATGAGAAATAATGAAATAAATGAGCACTCAAACTTGTGTTCTCGGATTCGCATGTATTTTGTTTTATTATTGCTGGTAGTTGGTATAATTAATTGAATATACAATGTTGTTGTAGATAAAGGAGAATGGGTATGCTTTTAGGTTACTAATCATATCCCACTTATCCTAGTACTCATTTTCACAAAAATACATCTTTTATTGCCCAGATTTTTTTTTCTGGATGAGATTTTATTGCCTAGATTTAACTTGATGTTCACATATTTTATTTATTTATTTTAAGATGGCATTTGGGAAATCTAACTAAACTTATGAATCCATCGTGATTGTTAGTAGAAATTAGTTTTTTTTTAAGTAAAGATAGAATATATATATATATATATATATATATATTAATTTTACAATTTTGTCATTAATCATCTCTTCTAAAAGTTTAAGTTAATAAGTAAACGCACATGAATGATTTTATATATAGCACATCATCATACGGATGTGTTATTCCTGCATTAAAGCATGAACAATTTATCAGAATATGGGATAACAATGATTGACCCTCAAGGTCTAATACCATGCCATGAACCACAAAAAATTAATTAAAGACACATGAATGATTTTATATATAACAGTTTTGATAATATACAAGAGTTTTATAAGGTCATTAATCATGTATATTGTCACATTATTAAAAGTAATTGACTCTCTCTACATATTCACGACTTTTAAAGTCTCATATATGACAACATATGATTGAATGTTGACCATGTATATAAAACTCTTTTTCATCGACAATATATTGAAATTGAATCCATTATAATTTGCGACAAAAACATCAAATAAAATTAAACTACATAATTTATTTATGGTAACCATATAGTTACAATTTTAAATTATATTTTAAATGATAAATATATTGAAAGGAACAAGTTTGTTTATTAGTTCCCGACTTACAATATAATAGACAAGTGAGTTGAATTAGGTCATGAACTATTTACAACTTGATTGATCGATAAGCTTAGTTCATGATTTTATGTGTGTAATACCTCAGGTCTACGTATCATTAGACAAGTCTAATATGGCCTTAAGGTCCCTCTGGACCTACTCTTGTCACTATGTGTTGTTGAAAGAGTAGAACAGATGTGCCTGCCGTCAAGTATGCTTGCCAGGCGAACTAACTCCCTTTCCAGGCGAGGCCTTCACATAGGGATTTCTTTCTGGAACTTTGTGACTTCACTAGGCAATGGTGCATGATCTCGAGTGATAAAGCTCGTTTTTCTAAGGGGTTTTGGAACCTTGTGACTTCACTAGGCGAGGGTGCATGGGTTCGCCCTGCGAAACTTGTTCTTCTGGAGGGAGTTTTGGAACTTGGCAAGGCATATGTTTGCCAAAATGATGTAGTTTTGTTTTATGGCACCCTAACCCTATAAATATCCCCCTTCACTCGCTTTCAACCCAAAACCCGAAAATCCTTGCTCCCAACTCTCTCTTCTACCTCCTCACTCTCAACCCAGGATTTAGCTATGATTTATGTTAGATTTTTTTCCTCTCATCCTCTTTCATGCTATGGGTGTTGTTCTTTCTTATTGTTGTCAAGTGGGGTACTCCTCCAATGTTCATAGAGTTGATTTAGAGCTGTTCTAGAATTGTTATAGATTTTTTCTTGTGTCTATGTTGCTTTATAGTAGTCGTTGGTCTCATTCAAAGCTTTCAACGTCAAGTTAGTAGTACCTCCACACTCCCACCCCAAACGATGAGTAGGTTTAAATTCATGACTTTATTTTCATCATTAAAATTATGTTTGTGACATTATGATTGCTAAACACAAATTTAAAAACAAAAATATGATATAGATATGATTTTTGCAAGTGATGTCAAGTTAGAAAAAATTATGATTTTGTTTATAGTATGGAAAATGTGTTTTTAGAAAACCATGGGACCATGATTAATATATTAGGTGCTATGAAAGTGTTTTATATGTTCATGAAAGGATTTGTTGAAAAATATATAATCTAGCAAGTTGCCAAAGTTGTCGAACCTATCTTTTATGGATTTATGATATTTACCATATTTTCAAGACTTGGGATTTCAAACTATGTTCGTAGAATATCCAGTTAAAATATATTGGAAAAATGTTAAACAAAGTATGATTTAGCTTCATGAATAAGTATATTATTATAATTTTAGAGTTATCATGATTATGAACCACATTATTTGGAAATATGATATTAGAGTTATGAAAGTATGCTAGCTCGAGATACGACTTTAGAATTTTAGTTTTTATGATATTGAAAAGTATGGAGTTCAATATGATTCATAGTAATTATCAACTACATATTCTATAGGCTTCTGAAATTGGAATGCCTAGAAGTGATGATCCTTGGCATGATTTCATAGTCACAGTTATACTAAAGTCAAGTTATTAAAGTTATACGAATCCAGAACTCTTAGAGTTTTTCAAAGTTTTAAGAGTTTTAAAAGTTTTCAAATTTACTTTATATGTGTAAATTAGTTTTAGACAGGAACTATAAAGAAACAATTAATAAGTTAATGCTTTGAGAGATCGTTAACCTTGGTACCAAGTTATCCACCAGAGGATAATCTCACCTATCAAGAAATCAGATATGAAACCTAGTTATACGGGACCTTAGGACCCATAGAGATCAAAGAAATTTTCAAAGATTATTTATACTATATATATATACACACACAAAGAGAGATTTTTGTTTCTTTAATATTTAACGCACCACCAGTTTAAAATGATTTCATGATAGACTATGAATTTAGAAAAACTTTCCTATAAATCCATGAATTTAGGGATGTTTCCTATGTAGCTAAGTATGTAAATATTGAAATGGTTTTGTTATGTAAATTCATGGATTCATAGGAAAGCTTTTCTAAATTCATAGTCTATCATGAAATCATTTTAAACTAGTGGTGCATTAAATACTAAAGAAACAGAAATCTTTGTATATATATATATATATATATATATATATATATATATATATATATATATATATATATATATATATATATATATATTAGTTGTCCCATGTAGGTGATGGATGTGAATCCATTCACTAAGTCTGTTGGCTTACCCCTCTCCCTTCCTCCTCACAATTGCATGTCCAGGACTTGCTCAATCGCCGTCTGTAACGCAACGTTTCAGTGGTGAGCTTTACTTTGTAGTAAAGCTTAGTATAAGACATGTTAGATTAGAGTGCTCCAATAGATGTATAAGTAGGATTTGAGTTACGCATTTATTTTAGAGTTATAGACATCCTTATGTGTTTCCAGATTTCAACATTGAATTGAGAATATACATTGTAATTACAATTTATGTTGTCAAGAATAGCATATTTGATTAAAACGTGGTCAGAGTTATGTATGTTAAAATATTTCAGTTTTAATAATTCAAATATTATGTTTTAAATAGAGAAATTGATATTGATTTAGAAGAAAATCATGTTTTAAGTATGAAAATAACGATAATTCACACATTCAGTGATGCACGTTACCCATAAGCTTACGTGGAGATCCAATCTCACGCGCCAGTCACATTTTCAAATCAAGTGGTGACAATGTGTCGGGTTGGAGTTAAAGCTTTTAACTCATTTACTAAATGAGCTAAACTTGAATTTTACTACGTTTGACTCAATAACTCACAAGGTAACTTAATGTGTGTGTGTGTGTGTGTATGTATACGAGGGGGATCCATTTACTCAACGAGTAAGTATGCTACATTTATTCCATTGAATATCTCCTTATTAATAACATATTTCATCAATCTAACTATTGAATTATGTGATATTATCGTGATGATTAAGCATACCAAATCAAAAATTGGACATTGATAGATATATCATCTAATACTCATGATTTACATATATGTTCAAAACTATATTGTGCATCCAAATGAAAAAGGATGGTGAAGTATCAAACTGGTTTGAAATTTTATACAATTGATCTATATAGTAGGAACTTACAATTCAACTATTGGATTGATGAATAATACGATGTATATAAGAAGTTATTCAATGGAATAAGTATGCTGAGATTTAGTCCTAAGTAAATAGATTCCTCCTATATGTGTGTGTGTGTGTATGCATATTTATATACAAAATAATAATAATAATAATAATATTATTATTATTATTGAGGTTTTGTTCTTATAATTAATTAAATAATATTTCATTAAGCTTAAAAGCTTATATCTAATTCAAGATATCTACCTTGTTGAGTTTGAGCGACACATCAAGAATAAGCGGCTTGTAAACCAACTCAAGTTAGATAAGCTTTAATCTTGGTGAGTTGAACTTAAGCCTAAGGGTATGCTTTTGAGGTAAAAATGAGGGTAAATTTTTTATGATTGAGTTTTATGTGTAATTTTACGCATGAAACCAAATCATGCCAAATCATGAAAATTAACCTCTATTTTTACCCTCCAACCAAATATACCCTAAAAGTTAGACTCTTTCTTATTGAACTCAAACTCAACTCAAGGCAAGCTTATTACTATCAAGTTGAGCCTAAGTTTTAACAAGTTTTATTCGCTTGACTCACCTCCATCCATACAATATACTTACATTAAAACAATATACTATCTTATCATATACTTTTTTTCCCTTAAAAGCATATCAATCATATATTCCTTCGTTTGTATTCCTAAGGTTGTTGCAAAAAATTAAATTAACTTAATCACAAATAATTTTTTTGAATTATTTTTATTAAAATATTCAAAATGTTATCATTACTTTATTAATATTTTTAATTTCTTTTACTTATTAACATTAAAATAATTTTAAAATGTAAACATTATAACATTATAGAGATTTAGTACCAATAAAGTGTGGAACAATGTGGAAAGGGCGAGTTTCTACTTAGGTGCATGCTTGATCGTACTCTAAAGATTAGTTTGTCACCTATTGGGTGAGGGATAGGGATACTCAAGGAAACTTAAAAGTATTAAGATTTAATAGCATATATAAATTATAAAATAATGTTGTTAATACTCTTTAATAACACTTTTAATGTGGTATATAGGTTATGTTATTAGAGATATTCAATAACCTTTTTTATATTTTTAATAATATTAATTTTTAAATGCCATTAAAAGATTTTTAACAATGTTTCTTATAATAAATGTTGAAAAAAATTTAATATATAGTAGTGAAATAAAGTTCCATTAATAATCTTTTATATTAGAAGAATCGCGAAAGTTTTATAAAAGTGCAAACCGGTTGATAAGAGTGTTTTATGATAATATATATTTTTATTCTTTTATTTTAAAGAACTAGTCAATTAAAGAATATTTAGCTAGGTGAAAATTTTACCGTCTCTTTATTTTATTTTAAAGAATTATTCAATTAAAGAATGTAGTGGCGAAAATTTTCTTTTTTCTTTTTTTCACAGGGTATGACGCAGTGACTAATCTTTTTACGTATTGTTGACTTATTTAAGGGGTAAATGTTAGCCACATGAAAAATCTTCCTTAATATTTCATCCCTTTCAAAATATCTGTCAATTTAGAATAAACACATATATTAAGAAAGATAATAAATGGTATTGATAATTGAGAAACATATAATGAAAGGACTAATATATCTCTACATATTAATTAATATAACATAATATTCAAGGTTAATATTAAATTGAATATTTTGAAAATATAAAATTAATTAGGGACAGTATTAAAAATAAAATTAATACTTTATTGAAATGTGAAATTAATAAATATTTTAAAATATGAACTAGAAGAAATAATATATAGTTTTTCTTAAGCACGTAATTATAAAAAATTTTGGGCGGTTGACAAGACCTAAACCTGAAGTTGGATCCATGAAAGTCAAACATTTGGCCGTTACGCTGACCGCTCCGAATAAATTTATTTTTGGTACCAGGTCCAAATTGATTTTGTGAACTCATATGTTTGGATATTCGATTGACAATTACTTGAGTTGGTAGATGTAGAATTCAAGTTAAACTTGCCACACAAGGGGGTTTAGTTTTATGCAATGCAATGGAAATTTTTCTGCGTGTAGGCCATAGTTAATGATAATAATGCGAGCGAACAATTTGGTAGGTGGAACTTTGAAATAAGAGTTTGAGTCCTTATTTGTAATTTTCCCATGGTACTAAATAGAGCCTCCTGAGGAAATATTAGAGCTTATTGTATGATTCAGAGATTGTCAACAGCGAAATTAATTTCCATTAAGAAGAGTCAAAAAGAACCTAAGGAATAAAAAAAAAAAATCAGCTTTTGCTGCATTTACACACATGTAATACACAATCCAAGCAGGTCCATACCATAAGTTTTAATATCATATTGATGAAACTTTGAATTGAATTCTCAACCCCTCGTTCAAAATGCATGCAAAGCATTTAGTTGCATAGCCACAGATTAGCCTCTAATTATGGTGGGAGAGAGAGGTAGGGTTTCTTTTGCTTTTGCTTTGATTACTCTTACGGAGACGAGTGCAGCATTCAAACGCCATTAACGAATTCATTTCATGTGCCAACCAAACTCACCAGAAACTTCTCAGCCAAATCCCTCTGCTATGTACTACTATTTTTTGTTTTCTTCAACTTAAAAATAGTGGCTAATCCTTTTGATATATAATACTCTTAAACATGGGTCTTATCTTTAATTATCTCTCTTCATATACATCGTTAAAAATCAAACATTAGATGCTTGGTAACCAAAGTAGCTACTAACTATGCTATGCCTTATGGTTTGTCGATTATGTACCATTAAGACACCATTCAATCTCCTCCAATTTAAATCTCACCTCAATTTCTTCCAAGTGTATATTACCTCTATTCTTTAATAAATATCAATCTTCACTTATATATATATATATATATAAGAAAATAATTAGATTAACTTAAAATTAAAATAAATTTTATAATACTATCCTTATCAATTATTCCAATATTTTTCTCATATTTAATTTATCTACTAACTATTTCTCTCATAAGATTATAAAAAAAAAAATACTATCTATAATTCTTAAAAGACTAGATGATAATAGAAAAATAAAAGGTAAACATTTATTAAAGAATAGAAGTACTATTTGAAATTGCAATTCCTGGTGTAGGAGGAACCTACGTAAAATTAAAATGGACTTTTAATTCATGTTGCAGTTTTCAATGAAAAATTCTTCAATGCTCACATTAATCATTGTAAGCACCAAAAGATTTGACAGATTCCAAGATCCATCCTTTCACGTGACAGTAGATTCTCCACCATGCAAATATATAGACAACTTAGCCCGCAAATTAACTGCAATTGAGGTCGCTTCCAAGTTTTTGAGCACACTGAATTAATGTTGTTCTGTGAGGTGCAACATGCAATATTACATATTCCGTCCGTAAGAAAATAATTGTTCATTTTAAAAATTTATTTTATTTAAAAATAATTATTTATTTTAAAAATTAAAATAATATTAATTTTTTTAATAATACTATTATTAATAATATCAACTCATTAATAAAGAATAAGAGAAAAAGTTGAAGTATTAAAAAAAAGAGCAATTAAGTAAATTAGTCGTAACTTTTTATTAATATTGATATTTTATCAATCATTTCTTTAATTTTAATGAGCATTTAAAACTAGATAATTATTCAAGAATGGAGTACATATTTAATATTTACACATCATTCAAAATACTACCGAAGTTCATATCCTTTCTCTACTATTAGGGATTCATATGTGTATACTTGTGATATAGGGCTCCAAAATTTTTGTCATAAAGCATATCTCCCAAAAATTGAAGTTGATGAGGAGAAACACATAAATGGTGTAACAATAATGCCCTTATATCAAATTTAGTGGTCAAATGTGCTTAATGCTTCTATGTACATGAACACATAGATGATGATGTTAAGCTAACTAGGGGAGTGGTCGCTATATTGCAGTATTACAACTTCTTTTTATCTAATGTTACTCCTACTTAGACTTACTTCTTTTCAATATTCTAAAATGCCCTCATTCTCTTTTATAATTAATAATTTATTGTTACTTCAATATTATTTAAAACCGTTATTGTTAATATTTTAAAAGAAATTTGTTGCTATTTGTACCACGAGTTGATTTGTTATTGTTGCAGTTCGGCTAAAATAATATTTAATTATTTTATTTTTATGCTTTTTTAAAAATTTTCCATAATGAATTTGTACAAATTTATTATCAGATCAATTGATAATTAATTTAATATTCAAATATTTAATATTGATTAACTTTTTTATATTATTACCACTAGATATTATAAGTATTTATAATTTATTTGTTTGATATATATACCTTTTAGCCTTTAAGCACTTGTATACAATTTAATATATAATTTATGTGTTTAATATTCATGTGTTTAATGTGTATACCACTTAATATTGGACCCAAAAAAAATACCATTTAATATATGTACATACCCAATATTATACCATTTAGTGTTTATATATTTTTTTAATAAGTACTTGACGTTTATATAATTTTATCAAATATTAAATAAATATAATTTACTCTAATATTGAAAAAACAAGTACGTATATTGTATAAACTCCTTAATTTTTATTAAAATTTTTAATTTTATTTTCATTTTTTACAAATTAAGGAAATATAATATATTAAAATATTTGTTTAGTTATATACTATGTACTATTAGAATGAAAATTTTATGCTAACAATTGTTGTTTGGTTTATATATTACCAAATCATTTACGGTATTTCAACAATGTGTAAGATATCAAACACATTAAATAATGTGACAAGATATACAATCGGATGATAATATAATATTTTTAATACCTACAGTGAATATCAATTAAATTTTTAATCAATGACTATTTTTAATTCAAAATTTATTATGTTAACCATAATTTACTTAAGTTATTTTCATTTATAATATTTAGAAAACATTAAAATAAAAAGTACAATTAGTCTAAAGAAAGCTATGTGAAATAAAAAATCTAACTCAATTGTATATAAACTATCTTTAAGATTAAGGGGACCAATTTGTGACAATATTATATTTTTCATTTTTATGAGAAAAATTAAATTTAATATATTTCATAAGAAAAATATCCAAAAATAAAAAGTTTTCTACTGAAATAAAAATATCACAAAAGTACAATTAATAAATATCAAAATAATTTTTTAAAATATTAATAATATTGAGTTTGAATAAAACTAGAAGTGGCAATTAATATATTAGTGATATAATTATGAAAGAGAATAGAGTGTATGTTAGTAAAATTACACTAAAATTAGTTTGGGTGAGAGTGACAATGGTAAAAATGAGTGTCATATATACTAGGGTTTTATTTGGATAGTACTTATGACTTTTATTAACTTTTTGAAAGTCATAAGTCATATTTTTACTTTTTATCCTATTTGGCTAACTTATCACTTTTCTAAAAGTTATTATTAGTGTTTTTTGAGAAGTTAAAATATCTAATTTCTTAAGAAGCATTTTTAAAATACTAAAAATAAGTACTTTTATTATTATGTATTTGAATATAAAATAACTTATTTATAAGTTACTTTTTATAAATATTTAAATAAGTTATTTATCCAAACGAAACCTAATTGTGAGTGGTTCAACATTTATTTTCTTTGAATAATATCTTGGATTTGAGTAGACTTTCATGGTAGGCCAACCCAACTAAAATCAGATTAAATATAGCAATAAATTTTGACTACTGTTATTTAGACCAAAGAGGGAAGGCATTATGCTGGACTCCATCCTTGGGCCCTAATATTGACCAGTGAAGGATAGTTTTAGACGGACCCCCTCTTCTAACCGTAAGCCTATTCAATAGCACATGAATTTTCTCAGTGGTAAGAAAGCAGCGACCAAAAAAAGCAGTGACAAAAAAAGAAAAAAGAAGACGTGGCTCGTTAGAACTGAGAAAATGTGAGTTATGACTTATGACCATTGGCATTAACCACACAAGAAGAAGACACCTAGAATGGTATGAGAAAAATAGCTGAAGACAAATCCACTAAGTCATGAGTCATTTATGTAAATGTAGTAAGGCTTAGGCCACAAAAGTTTAAGTGCAAGTTAGTTTTAGCTGAAAGCCTGAAACTGATATGCACTTCTAATCTTCTATCATATGCTGCTGCTGAAAATGGATCGTGAGTGGAAGAACGTGGTGACATTTCTGTTAAATTTTGAGCGTAGAAGAATGAAAAGGTAGGGGAGCCATTAGTTCCTGTCTTGTGAAAATGATGGAATTTGGGCTCGATCACAATGCATTAAAGGGATATTTGAAAAGTGGGGGAAGGAGCTTTCAATTAGTATTCCACTTGACTTTGAAAGAACATATAGATGATTGGAATAACACATGCTTCTGCTTTTCCTTAGAGACTGTCCTCATCACTGATATAATTGCTACTTCAACATTAATAAGAAAATCTGTTGGAAGTTGAGTTTCAATCTGAAAAATTTATTCAAGTTAATGTTCATACGTAACTATGAATACACACGCTACTGGATCTGGTGTAGAAATATTTATTACGTGCATTCCGCATGCTATTGCGACCTCAAGTAGTTTGACTAAGGCTCACATGTTTGTTCAACCGGCAATCTTATTCAGAGTACTTCTGTCAAAAGAATTGACAGAACTAATCGAATTTCATTGGGTTGTTTTAGATTTTCTCCATCTCCCCTCGAGAATAAAACTAAAAGAAGAATTCGTCTTCATCTTAGATTAAATTTAACTGGAAAATCATATAATGGTTTCAGTTTTGATTTTAGATTTTTAGAGTGTGTTTGAATACTAAAACTTATGACTTTTTCTTAATTCTCTAAAAGTTAAAAGTCATATTTTTATTTTTTTGTCCTGTTTAGTTAAATAGTTTATTACTTTTTAAAAATTATTTTCAGTGTTTTTTAAAAAGTTAAAATATCTCCTGGTTATTTGGTTTAAGTTTTCAATTTTCATTTTCAGTTTTTTAATTTTCAGGATTTTGTGAAGAAAATATTAAAAACTGAAAAATAGAATTTGCAATTTACAGAATTTTCAATATTTCCTTTACAAAATCTGAAAAACTAGAAAATTAAAAATGAAAACTAAAAATTGAAAATTTAAACCAAATAGGTTTTTAGATTTTTAAGAAATACTTTTAAAATATTAAAAACAAATACTTTTATCATTATATATTTAAATATAAAATAATTCATTTATAAGTTACTTTTCAAAAATTACTTTCCTATAAATACTTAATAATTAGTTTACAGATGAACCTCAATGGAATAACTGGTTAATGATAAATGGATATTAGTACTTTTGAGCCTGTTGACCATTAACTCCTCCCACTCATCCCAAACACACACTCGAGTTAGGCTGAGATACAGCTCACATGCGGCAGCTTTGTTACTTAGTAATAAGGTGGTTTCTGACATTCTGAAGAAGTTCTTTTGCAGTGATGGAGATGACAACAGACTCGAAATCCCCTTTGGAGCAGGTTAATCCAATCCTCCTCCTTCACAGATTGCATGATACTTTCAATCAGGGGGTGCTAGACTATGTTATCAGGAGGGACCAATATCAAATAGCTAATGATACATAAAAATTATATCTTAGTAAATTTAAACCTTATTTAAAATTAAATAAAAATTATCATATCTAAAAGAAATAAATATTATTCAATCAAAACTCAAGATAAATATACTTATTTACATAACATATTATCTAATTAAATAAAAAATTGATAAAACTTAATTTACTAAATTTTTTGGGATGCCAAATTAAGAAAAATGGACAAATTTTAAGAGAAATTAAATATTTTAGGGGAGGGGGCCACTACCCCCACCTCCCCAACACTGCCCTCCGCCTCTCCTTTCAATGTAGTCTATCTCCAATACCTGTGTTGTTGCTTCTTCTTCCTTGTGTTTGTTTTCCCCAACCCAATCCAATCTAATTTCCAATGCCACATTGATAATGGCAATGCACTTTGAGAAAGGGGAATTGAATTAAATTCCCTTTAAAATTTCTGCACACTTAACAAATAAATCAAATAGCTCATAGAATGTCTCTTGTGATTTTAGGAGATATTAAATTGATGTTTCCTAAAATCTGAAAGACAAATTTAGAACACAGGAAGAAAGAAAAGTTATCTCAGAAGTTTTACCAGGATATATAATGAAACAATAAACTAAGATGATTCATAGATATTTAGATGTGAAATAAATAGAAGGTTAAAAGGAATGCACCACAATATTTATACTGATTTGACCTCAATATGAGATTTACATATAGCCCCCACCCAAAGGTGAGAGTTTCACTTATTCCAAGTTTCTAAATACAAAACAAAGCTTACTATTTAACACAAGTGTAAGCTAAACAAAACCAAAAAAAGTTTCAAAGCAATAAATAAGAGTAGTTTTTGACAAGAGACTCTTCAAGTTCACAAAAATAACTTTTATCATCCACAAACGTCTCAAAATCAAATATCTTTTACAATGATTTCATGTTTCTCTCATAAATTTTTTTAAAAAAACCAAGTTCTTTAACTAAAAACTTTCACAAATTCAGTTTTACCACTCATTACAGCTTCACAAGTATAACTCGACCTTTTAAACAAATCTATCTCACTCAAGCTCTACTGTAGAAATGCAAATATAACTATCAGAATATTCAATAAATTGCATAGCAAGTTAGGAGAAAAGAGAAGAAGAGGGTGCTAAAAATATTCTTTAAGATAATATCTTAAAAGATTAATATTTGTGCTTTTTTTTTAATTTATCTAGGTTGCAAAAACCCTTATAGGTAGCAATTTTAGATTGTTACAAGGGTGAAAGATGACTGTTGGTGGGGCTACTCTCTTTCCTATTTCATGAAATGTCTATTTTAAATTTCATCCTTTTGCACAATGGTTCTTTTTCTCTCCTATGAGGTGTTCTTATTTTTGTGCTGCATTGTGTTTTTGCTCAAAGGGAATTGCATTATATTTTGATTGCCAAGCTGTGTTTCTGTATAATTGTATAGCTGCCACATCAACTTTCATTATATTTTGTTGGATGCGTATTGCTATCTCTGAATGTCTCCTCTTCAAATAGTAGATATTCAATATCAGATTGATTTCTTAACATGTTCTATTATCAACACTTGAAACACTAAAACACTCATCAAAACATTCAATAATTAAAGGTTTGTCATCATTCAAGATTTGCTACCTAAGCCAACATTCTTTTATTTTAGTATCATTTCTAAGATTCAAAACAGTAGGTCCCAGCATTTCAGTATGAAAAATTCTTACGCGAATTGATTATTAATTTCGCATTTATGAATTTCTTAAAAGAACTACAATTTAAACAAGAAGAGTTTAATTTTTCATAAGAGTTTAGAGATGTAAATAGATTTTATATTGTTATCATCCAATTAGATATTTCTATCTACATGATCTTTGAAGTTGTGAGTATAAAAGTTGACTATTATTATTTATATGATAATAGATGATAGTGTCAAATTCTTTTACACTTTCATTGATTCACATTTTTGTGTTTGTGTGTGTATATATATGATTAGTTGTGTGAAAATTCCTGAGACAAAAAATAATATGGATAAAACTATTTTCTGCTTTTAATAAAATAGAATAAAATGGGAAAATATAGTGACGAAAAATGTAATTGGATAGAATAAAAATATATGATTATTTGACTATTACAGGATGAAATAGAAAATTAAAATAAAATAAATAAGAATTAAGACATATTTCTTTTAATTATATTTCATGTTTTCTAATTTAACAAATATAAAATGAAATTAATACTAGAAAATTCATTTAGTATTAGTGTACTCGATAGTATTTTAAAACCTTAAACAATATTATCCCACAGATATAGAAACTTAGGGGTTAATCACCAAAAAAACAAAAAATTTATGGTTATATCATACTCCCTCCATTTTTGAATAATTATCCATTTTAAAAACCTAAGTAGTATTAGTTATTTCTTTTAAATAATAATCTTATTAAATAATATTAATTCATTAGTAAAAGATAATAGAGAAAGTTGAAGTATATTGAAAAGAATTAGTGAATAGTAATAATTTAATAAATTATTCTTAATTTTTAATAATATTAATATTTTAATAATTATTTTTTTAATTATAATGTTTATTTAAAATTAAATAATTATTGAAAGAAGAGAGGGGGGGGAGTACATTGGCTAGCAAAAAATACAGTGAAAAACAAAAAAACTAAAAAGAAAACTTGGAAACTGGGGACCCAGACAAGCGGCAGGAACATAACATAGGCATTGTTCATTCATTCATTCGAGGTCGTGGGGGAAGGAAGGAAACATTAGCAATGGGAAACGCTCAGTCACCTCCCAGTGATCCTCGATATGTTTCAGCATCCAGGTTCCTCCTTTTCTTTCTATCTCTCTCTCCGCACAAACACCAACTTTCAGAATCAATCTTCATGGAATAATCTCGAAGATCACTTTACTGCAGAGCCTTTACTCATAAGGAACTTGAAGACTTAAGGTCTCTCTTCAATTCTCTCGCAGCTCAATCCCAGACCAATGGCAGTCACGTCGCTCCCTCCGTTTTTCGGGTTCTTTTTTTATTCGCTGATCTCCAATTCAATCAATAATTGCAACCCAGATGGCATTATTTTCTAAACCCCATAAATTTCCTTTTTTTTTTTTTAATTTTATGGGTTCTAGTCATATTTTGGACTCAATGGCCCTGTTGGGGAGAGGATGTTCGATTTAGTTACTCAGGAGCGCAGGGAACAACGGTTAACCTTCGAAGACCTCGTGGTTGCTAAGGTGATTTATTGGCGATCATCATCATATTTTGTCCTTCTTGTCTCAAAATTAGTTAGTTTTTTTTTTTTTAAATTCACTTGAACTCTTATATCAAATATATGTTTTTTTTTTTTAATTATCCATGTTGCAGGCTACTTACGAGAAAGGAACAAAAGAAGAAATTGAAGAATTCATCTTTCGCTTATTAGATGTATCTGGAGATAATTTTGTAGGGAGGTAAAGGGATACTCACTTGCAACCGCTAGTTCCATACCTTTTAAAAGTTAAATGCAGGTCTGATCGTACACAAGCATTTTTCTTGTGCAAAACAATTAAGCGACAATGCTAATCGAGTCATCTGCTAATGTGAATTCATTTATTATTCCTTATGAATATTGAATAGGTAAACTTTGGTCATTTTATATCTCAATATCTCTGGTCGATAGAATTATTCTGTTTTCAATCAAGCAGCAGGATTCTTTCCTTAGATTTAAACAACTTATTTGAGTTTAATTAGCTAAATTTTGTGATACAGTTCTACAAGTGATATGTTTTGGAAATAGTGTTGTAATCTAGGTTGATATTTTTGTTGAATGTTTCTAAAATGGCAAGGGATTTTACATGTTGGAATTTTTGTTTGGTATATATATATTATGCTGTGTTGAAAATTGTTTTGCTTTCTTTTTCTCCTTTTTGTATTTCTCTTGATGCATGGTGCATTTGAGATGCAGGTCTGATTTGGAATCTGTTATGGTTTCCATTTTTAACAATATATTATGGATAAAAGATTCTGAAGTTAGATCAAGTTCAGATCAGGACATTGTCAACATATTTCTGAATGCTGCAAATTTCTCAATGCATGATGAAGGGTGCACTGAGGAATCTATGGCTTTTGAAGATTTCAGAAGTTGGTGCACTCATGTCCCATCTGTGAGGAAGCTTCTTGGAAGCTTGCTGATGCCACCTGATTCAGGTATCCTGGGCTTAGTTTCTAATATTTTGGTCATTGAATTGTGAGTTTTTGTGAAATATGATGTCATGAGATCAAGATCATGGAGTTTGAGCAGATGAAACTAACTGTCAATTTGGTTGGATTTAAATTCCTTGTTAAGTTTCAATCACATTAAGCTTTACTTATGCTGTGCCTTTTTTCTTGCCCAATTTTTGCATAATCACTCCCAAGCACAAATAAAAGAAGAAAGCTGTGTTAGGCAGTCAATACCTAATATAAAACTTTCGTCGATTTTTTTATGACATAGATTAACAAAACAATTATGCTAATGCTAGGTTGTTGCTTGTAACTGATGTGCTGCATGGATCGTGTTCTGTGTTAAATGAGCTAGAGCTACTAGATTAGTGCTTGGATGTGATGCTAAGTAGTATGATTCTCCTGGATGGATCGCAAGAGTATGATTTGTTTTGGCACTTGAAAATTGCAACATTGTAAAACTTGTAAAGCTATTGAAGTAGTTGACACCATGATTAGAAGGCGAATTAAATTTGTGGCTTGAAAAAACCAAGTGGCCGGAAGGAAAAGCTAAGGAATTAGACATTTCAGGATGTGACCTCTGGTGCAAAGAGAAAGTTTGAAGAAGACGAGTGTTTATTACTGTGGATTAACACTTTACAGAATAATGTGGTCAATCTTAGAAAGAGAAACCATTGAGAAATACCTTAGTATAAATGGTTTTATTGAACTTTTGATATTCATCTGGACCCATTGACATCAATCCAGGTAATCAACCCCACCTAGTGCGGTAAGACTTGGCTTTTGTTGTTGGCTTTGTATTCGAAATCAATAGGTTCTTTTTTCCTGCTCTAGAATTTACATCATTAGTTAGTGTGCATATATGTTGTATTGAAAACTTAATTGTTTACTCTGGTAGGCTTCTAATGAGTGGCCAAAAATCATTTTGCTGTGATTTATTTGACTACTTACAGGGAAAATGCTGTCTTAAATAATGGGTTTTCCTCAAATACAATAGATAATTGAGTAATAGTAAATTTAAATAGCGACTGATGGTGATGATCTGCATTATATGCATTAGCAACTTGACCAAATGAATATCAGTGAAACAATTCTTTGCACAATAGTGACCTTGTATAGATTCTGGCAATCACCAAACAAATACTTCTGTAAATTATTATGCTTGTTTATACTTATTATTATTATTATTTTGCATAGAACTCATATATCTATCTGTTAGACTGTTAACATGCAATTCATTACACCATGTACTTCACTTTTTGGCCCTGTTCATTTTAGTACCATTATTTTGGATAAAGTGCTACAGATTAGTTTTGAGTAAATCCAGGGTAAGTAATTGTCATATTTCTCATTCCAGTGTTTTTGCTTTATTCTAGGGCGGCCAGGTTCTCAAATTCCTAACCTTTTGACCTCGAAGGGCATTGATTCTAACATTATACTTTTAAGAAAGGAATATTCTTGGCATATTGGGGGAGCACTTTCTCAGCAAGAGCTGGAAGATTGGAAGCTTTTGTATCATAGTGCTGTTAATGGTCTTAGTTTTAACACATTCTTGGGCAACATTTCGTAAGTACATGTTCTTGCTTTCAAAGCATCATACACCTTTAAATTGGTGGATTTGGAAGCTTACCAAAACCTATGTAAAATAAAGAGCAAATAACCTTTTTTGTTCTAACATTTTCAATCTGACATTAATTTGACCGTAACAAAAATTTTTGATGTCAATTTAGAACAAATATTTTTTATTTTGACAGCGATTTGATCTTACCAAAATTTTTTTTACATCAATTTAGTCTTAACATTTTTAATTTGACATCAATTTAGTTCAAAAATTTTTGGTTTCACTTCAATTTAGTCATTCTATTGAAGTTGAGATCTAACAAAATGACTAATTGATGTCAAACATTGAAGCAGGCATAATTTGTCACTTATAAATTTCTGTTGTTTTCTGAATGTAAGTGCTAAATGTGAACTAGATTGATTTCAGTTTCTCGGTAACTCTTAATTTAAACTGCAGAAATCATGAAGGCCCCACTGTGTTAATTATTAAGGATAAAGAGGGATATATATACGGAGGATATGCTTCTCAACCATGGGAGAGGCATGCTGATTTTTATGGTGACATGAAATGTTTTCTTTTTCAACTAAATCCAAAAGCATCCATCTTTAGGCCTACTGGAGCAAACAACAACCTACAATGGGTAAGTATCAGCCTGTTTCTAAGACTTTAAATTACGGATTTTGACATTCCTTTCGTGGACTGTGACTTGTACTTGTTAGACTCTTCATTTTGAACTGTCATTATTTAGATGAAAAATGTTGTTTGTACATAAGGTGTGTGAAACACTGTCCACCATTGAATGAAGTGTGAACCTCGTTTAGATTTGCACCTCATTAAATGGGGATAGGGTGAGTGAAACGGTATCTCACGCTGTATGTACAAATAACTCTAATTTAGATTAAAAAACATTATTACATTAACCTCACGATCAGAAGTGCAAAAACAAGAACTTCGAGGTGGTGTTGTGAGAGTGTTGAATTAGGCTTCCTATCAGTTTCAACTGCTCTTTTGGAGGGTTGGGAGTCCAAGCATGAATGTACTTGACATGTTATCATAGAAGGAAGATGATGATATCTATGGTTAAGCATGTTTTACGTGCAAGCATGAATAACTTCTTGTGAGATTGTTGTCCGCTGTAAAGGAGTTGTAGATGACTTGTTTATCCACATGCATTACAGATTTACAGTAATCTCACTCTCACACTAAACTTCTCACGGGGTTTTATCCTGTTGTTTTAGATTAGCTATTTGCACTAGAGTCTTCATTCTATTATTTCTCTGTTGAATATCTTGCAGTGCGCCGTCAACTTCAGTTCAGAGGACATTCCAAATGGCATCGGTTTTGGGGGACGAGTTAATCACTATGGTTTATTTCTATCGGCCAACTTCGATCAAGGCCATACATTTTCGTGTTCCACATTTGGTAGCCCTTGCCTCTCCAAGACTAACCGTATATTGCCGGAAGTGATAGAGTGCTGGGGAGTGACTGAAGGATCGGTACAAGGCAAGAATGATGCCCTCAAGGGCACTATAATCGAGAGGTTTAAGGAAGACCGGCATATGCTCAATATGGTAGGGCTAGCAAATTCCAGCGAATAAGCTAGTCCTGAATTTGTGTAATTTAATCCACTGATCGACCACGTTTATACCATTATAAAATACCTTGTATGTTTCAGTAAACACTTACTCATGTAGCATCTTGAGAAGCTTGTTTCTTTTGTTCGTGTTCGTATTTTGAAAAAGATTGTACGCATGAATCATGGTATCCTTGGTTTATTTGCAAACAAATGAATATGAATGAACTCAGCTACATATTCCTAATCCCAATATTTTACTAGGTATTAGCTAATGAAGCTGATTCATTGCGTAGGTGTAAAGATGGATCCGGTGTAAATTTTTGGCCGAACAGATAGAACAGTGTAATCTAGACAGAATTTGATCAAAGCTCAGATTTCATATTATAGGATCCGATACGATAACATATTTTCACTTGGCATAAGACCAAATCGACAATGCTCCAAATTAAATTACCGGTTAATACGAGGAAGAATAAAAGGAGGAAAGCACAAAAGGAAACATGAGATAACCAATACGAAGTGAAACTCTGTTCTTGGAAGTAAATAAAAAATCCCAAACGATTTATGCTCTAGGAAATAACAACAAAAGAAAACCCAAAAAACCACCCATTGGATGGCAAAACTGCAAAAAGCAATGCTTGCATTAGAAAGAGTGATGATAAGCGACAATAAATATATTGGAAAAAACAAAAACGACAAGAAAACTTAAAACCTAGTCCGGGCAGCGCCGCCAGCACCTCGTCCAAATCCCAGGTGGTGGTGCTGCACAGGAACGGGCTCGACCTTGACAAGACCGGGAATGTCGGAGATGCCAAGAGCATTGAGCATGTCGAGGGTCTCCTTGTCGACCTGGATGTTCTGCGTGTCGATGGCGGAGACATCGGGGACGAAGTCCATGCGGCGCTCGCGCTCCTCCTCCTGGAGCTTGAGGAGATGCCTCGGACGGGGCCCTTCTGGATACGCTTCATGAGGTGAGTGGAGAACCCGGCGATCTTGTTGCGGAGCCTCTTGGAAGGTATGAGTGCCACCTCTTCTAGAACCTTCTTGTTGGTGTGGAAGTCCAGCGTCATCCGAGAGTAGTACCTCTCTATCACTTGCCGTGACGATTTCTTCACGGTCTTCGTCCTCACGCGTCCCATCTTCTTGATTGATGAATGATGCGATGCTCTTCTCGCTCTGTTCCTGCCTCGAGGAGGAGAAACTAAGAAACACCAACAACGTCGTATCGTGTTAGGGTTTTGTGGTAGCCAATGATTATTTATGGGGGACCTCCACCGGACGGGCCTGATCTCTGAGGCCCATTACCTTACTTTTCAAAATTACACAAGAGTGTGGCCCATACCAATGCGACATTGCAGCGGACAAAATGCTTGTTTCTCATGACCAATTTTTTTGGTCAAACGCTTGTTTCTTTGTTTTCGGCTGTACAAAGGGCAAAAAATTATGGTTTTGAAGACTTACGTGTGCGCACTGCGAGGCCAGCTCAGATGCTATGCTAATGCCTTTGCAAATTGTTGTAGTACTTGGATACACGTGTCAGCCAACAGGTCAAGTGCAAGTCTTAGGGCAGAAGGGTATGTTGGGAATGCCTAGAAGTATGAAGGACCTTCAAGCACAAATATTGATACCATATAGCGATCCAGGAATGTGCATGAGCTTGGGGATTTTAGAACTCTGCCCAACGCTATAGCAATCACGTGTTGGCCAGAGCGGCTTTTAATTGACGCTATGCGATGTCCCTAATGTTAGTAATGCAAACGATGTAATTTCATTTAATAACCTCCTACCCTATTTAAACCTCCCCTACTCATTTTCAACCTTCCAAAACCCAGCCCTATCTCTCCCAATCTCTCTTCCACCTTCTTCACTCTCATCCCCACTCAAATCCATTTTCTCCAAGCTTCAAGGTGAGATTGGTTGTTGATTGATGCTTTCTTTCTCTCTATTCTTCCATGTTCTTGAGTGCAGGATGTTTATGTTTTTAGTTATTATCAAGTGAGTGCTCCCTAATGTTCTTAGAGGTATTTTATAGTTGTCTAGAGATTATTAAAGATTAATCTTTAGTTTTATTACTTCCATAGTAGATATTGGTGTTATCCCATTTCCTCGAAGCTCTTGGTATTGGCCTTTCATATTCCACTCCTTAGGTGAGTGGGTTTAATCGATAGTCTTATTTTGGTCATTATCTCACTATTTTCTAGCATTATAAAAGTATTTAGAGATTAGAAATTAAGCTTTCACTTGATATGGATTTTATACAAAATGTGCAAGGACTAGAAAGCACTTTTTTTTTAATTGCTCATGAAAATCTATGACTATGAAACATACAACATGACAGACATGGACACAACACGGACACGGACACAAAGGCACATCAAATTCAAAAAATTATAGGACATTGACACGGTATAAATATATATAATTTTTTTATTTTTTATTTTGTCTTTTTTGTTTGAATTTTTTTGTCGCGTTTGTATAATTTTTTTATATAATTAATTATTCTTTTTGTTTTTTTGTGATTAACTAAATAATTTTTAAAATAAAATGATCCAACAACACAAGTCCAATTAAATAACTAGGATTGATTTTGGGCTCATATTGATATTAAAAATTTGATTTTCATAATAATAATCAAACTAAACATATTCCGGTGACATGTATTATTCCTCCTTCTCATGCACGTTGCTTTCTCCATTCAATTCAAAAGTTATAAAAGGTAAAATCCAAAGTTTGCCATATTCCTCCACATGCAAACTATGGATAATCACGATCATTGAGGTGTTAACCAAGAAATCGGTTACCTATTAACCGATTTTAGTTTAAAAAAGATAATTGAAATCTATTTAGTATCAACTGATTTTAGTGGACTAAATTAAAAGGAAAACATCCTTTTTCCTGACTGATTTCTTTGTATTTGGGCCATTGGAAGCCTATTACTAGTTAACCGATTTCATCTAAATAAAAAAAGAATGCATATGCGTACTTAAGCTTCAAAATGTAACAGATTCGTATATAAGTTTTTTTTAATTTTATATCCGTAAAAAAGCCATATGTCACTATAAAAGGGAAATTTAAATGTGGACCACAAAGAGCAGTGACAATTTTTAGAAACCAGAAGAACATTCTTGTATACATACATCTATATGAATGCTTTCACTCATTACACCAACATAAGTTTTCACTCGAGTTATAAATTTGTTTTGGTATAATCTTTATAGATCAGCAATATTAGCTACCACAGTACATTTTTACCTAGTTACAAGTACGTACCAGTACTATCCCACCCAGACGGGAAACCATGGTAATAAGCATTAATTCCTTCTAGGAGAACCACAAAATATATAAATAGTTCACAGTAGTATACTAGTATATATATATATATATATATATATATATATATGAGAACAAAGTCTTGCTTTCTTTCATTCAAGGTTGGAACACGTAAGAATTTCTCATTTCATTATTGATAGAATAGAAGATGCTAGTAGGCATTAATGTATGCCGTTGGTGGTGGTTTGGTTCGTCACCATACCTTTGAGTGCCAAAGCGAACGACATATTGGTTGTGCTATAACCCCCATCCAACACAAAGTTGACTCCACTGACGAACTTAGCCTCATCACTGCTCAAATAAACCGCTGCTTCAGCTATGTCCTCAGCCTCAAGAACACCCTCGTTCAACACCGAAGCTGAACACAGCAACTTCTGCGTCTCGTTTCTGTTCATCTTCAACGCATTGTTTAGCAACGGAGTGGGAATTCCTCCGGGAGAGATACAGTTAACTCTGACCCCATGTTGTCCCAGTTCAACACACAAGTTCTTCATAAGCCCCACAACCGCGTGCTTCGACGCGGTGTAAGCGTGGTTTGCCTGGCCACCAATCACCGAAGCAACGCTTGATGTGAAAAGAATGACCCCTCTCTTCGCCGGGATCATGACCCTAGCGGCATGCTTGGCGCCCAAGAAAGCTCCATAAACGTTGACATCGAAAACCCTTTTAAAATCTTCGTTATTTGAAGCCACCAGTATTGATGATCGGTTCGAGTTCTCGCCGGCGATGCCAGCGTTGTTGTACATGATGTCGAGTTTGCCGTGCTTGGACACTGCCATGTCAACCATGTTTTTGATGTCTGGTTCAGAAGTTACATCGCAGTGAACGTAGAGAATATTATTAGTATTGGTGGCATTTTGGCCAAGGCTTTTGCATAGGGACATGCCTAGTTCGTCTTGGACATCTGCAATGATTACTTTGGCGCCGTGTTGAACGAATAGTTTGGCTGTGGCTGCACCAATACCGCTTGCGCCTCCTGTGATTATTGCCACTTTACCTTCTAGCCTGCAAGATAGATATATATTATATGACAGAATAATTTTTTCTTAGCTTGCTTGGTTTTTCATGTTTGATTCGTGCAGGTATATAGACGATTAAAGAAATCACAGGGTCCGAAACTGTTACCTTTTGGTTATTGAAGCCATGGCGGAGGGTTAATTTTGGTTCGTTCGTCTAGGAGCAGCAATATGGCAACCAGGTAATGAATGAATGTTAGGATGCTAAGATTGGTACAATGTGTGCACACTTTGTAAGGCGATAATTTTGGTTGTTAAATTATGTCAAGATCAAGGGGTACAATTAGAGAGGCCTTATAAAAAACAATAGATAAGTGAAAGCTAACAACCAAATTGTGCCGACAACCACCCCTAATGAATGCGGTCAAGTCAAATATAATGTACAGTTGAGCAAAGGAACAAACCAAATAAGTGAATAACCAATGCTTAAAAATAATAATAAAAAAATCCTCCATTTGCTAATAGTATATTAAAATAGAGTTATATTATTTGTCCTCACAGTATATAAGATATTGTGACAACTAATATCTAATTCATTGTTGGATGGGATTTAACCTCATTTAAGTAAGGCTACATCTCTAATGATTATTATTAGATGAGATTTGAATCGAATTAATATTTAATGCTTTGTGAATACAATTAATATTTTTCATTAAAATAATAGTAAACTCTAAATTTGGTCGAAGATTGTCCTTTATCTCTTTTTTCACTTTCACTAATAATTAACAATTGACTAGGAATAACCAATTATCTCTATTAAAAAACATCTTAAGACGTCTTCTATACAAAAACTAGCAGGCTGGTTTTTCAAATATAAATTTGAAAAGGATATAACACGACAAATATTATGAAAATAACACGGAGAGAGAGAGAGAGCATTGTATTCCCCTTTGTAGGTAATGTATGTTCGTGCTTTCAACCATAAGCAAGTTAAATATAACCAATCACGTACATATATATTTTGAGTGATGATAGTATAGATATGGGTTCGTGATGAACACTACACATGATATAATATTCACCATTCAAAATCTAATATAAAATTATATGTGTTACCATTTTAAAAACAAGATGTGGATATGTTACCACATTCGAATTATATAAAAGATCTATATTATCATTTGTCATATATTTTAGACTTTGAAAATAGGTATCACGCCATAGATAATTAAATAAATATTTATTATATATTGCACTCCCGTTATATGAATACATAAATTATATATATTTTGTATTTATATACATATATATAATTTTACGAAATAGTTCAGCAATTGTTCCCATATATTATGGACCTTTTGGTTTCTATCTCCATTTATTTTGTGATGGTTCAGTAATTTTGTGGTCATGATCAATGGTGCTTGGCCCTCTCTAACCTAGCTTCCTTTGATCGCGAATGCTGTCACCTAATCGGCAACATTACCTTCAAGGGGGCTGTGAGGGTAATACTACAAGAAAAATGAAAAAAAGTCTGACCACAAATTAAATTACACAAGTACATATGATATAGTGGCTGGAGGTGATCTATCTTTTTCAATAATAGAAGTTTATGTTAAAAAAGAAAAAGAAAAACATTTGTGGAACAATTTTTGTTATATATTTTTATTGATTGATTTTTTTTTGGTCACTTTTTATTGAGGATAATCCTACTCGAGCCGAGAAGTATCATAGCAATCCAGCACAGAAGAATACTTTTATTGATAGATATTTGTGATGTTAAAGTCACTTCTTATTTGAAAAAAAAAAATAAAAAGGAAGCATGATATGATGAGAACAATAAATGCAAAAATGTGAATGGAAAGCAAGGTAAAGCGACCTTTCTTTTTCTTTAGCTAAGTTGCTATATGGGCCGGTAAAGTGTGGAGTTTGTTGGCAAAATGCAATAACACATGCTACCTCTATTCCTTAATTTGGCCAAATACATTAGTTTTTTATTGTACTAAAATAGCACAATATTTTATGACTATTATTAAGAAATGGATGAAGTAATGTATATAAATGCCACAAAATGAAAACGTATCACACACGATTGCACGCAAACTTTTATTGTAAATAAAAACTGTAGGGCTAGACAGGGCCACACACAAAAGCAGGGCAGATCTACTACATGAATAGTTGAGAAATATATATATTGAACGTGTTATTTTATTAAATTGGACTCATGCTAAAATGAAAAAAAATGTAAATTTTTTTAGTATGCTTATGAATTAATTTTGTCCCATACATTCTAAATTTTTTGTCTATTACCCTCTATAAATGAGAATGTATCTTACATGCATGACTTAGTTATATGTAAACTTTCATTGTTAATAAAAAGATGTGGGACTGGACTGCTCGAGTCTGTTCTACTTTCTAAGTAGAGATAGTTTAGTGTGTGTGATTGGATAAAGTATTTATAGGACGGATAAAGTATTTATAGGACTTTATGACATAAGATTTATTAAAACTTTTATAAGAATTTAATTTTCATACACTAATTATGTAAAAGAGTTTTGTATTATTATTTAATCATGTATTATTATCTTACCAAAAAATATATATCATCATATCAGTTATAATGATTGGTTCTTACTATATTTGTTCTCCTTTATAATAGAGATAGTTTGCTATTTTGATAGGATAAAGTATTTATAGGAATTTATAGCATAAGATTTATTAAAAGTTTGGAATGAATTTAGTTTTGATATGCTAATGATGTGAAGGGTTTTGTATTATTATTTAATCATATATTATTATATGAGTTAAAATAATTGACTCTTACACTTGTTACTTGAAACGGTATATAAATAATAAAGGTTTAATTATTTTATAAATCCCTATATTTTTACTTAATTTTTAATTAGGTCCTAATAATTTAAAAACTTGTAATTAGATCCATATGGTATTGAAGATTTTTCAATTCATATGAACGGGTTTTATATTTTGTAAGATATAATTATAGTGATGAACCAGTGAAATTAAAATACTCAGCTGCTGGCCCCATTAAATTTAATTTAGACATTCATTAATTAAGGAGTCAATACTAATTAATTTTTGACGTCCAACGGTGCTGAGCACATTAAAATAAAAGCCTAACAAGTTTGTCAAACATGCGCGTTCACCGTGATTCAAACATGCGCGTTCACAGTGAAATCAAAATGCTCAGCTACTGGCCCCATTAAATTTAATTTAGACATTCATTAATTAAGGAGTCGATACTAATTAATTTATGACGTCAAACTGTGCTGAACACATTAAAATAAAAGCCCAACAAGTTTGTCAAACATGCGCGTTCACCGTGATTGAAATATTTGACAAATGGCTCCAAACTTATGAAAATTTTTTCTCGTGGTGCGGGACAGTCGGTGGATTTGGCGTCTGGGGTTGTAGCTACGAAGGAAGAATGACAGTTGACAGTAGTCCCATATTCCATCCTGTTTCTCTCTATTTTTGGCGGTGGGATTTCCTTATCTCGGCAAATCTATCCGCACACGAGACCTACAATGACCTAAAAAATAAAAAATTATACAAACAATTTAATTAGTTTGTGATTTTTTAAAAATACTTAAAATTAATAAAATAACATTAATTCAAATTTTAGACTCTAATATTATAATTTATAATATTAAATCCTCAAATTTTAAATTAATTTTACAATATATATAAATTCTATACATGGTAAATATTATTTCAAAATTATCAGAATACTCCAGAATGAGGATCTGAGGCGAGGGAATAATCTTCTAGGGATATGGTTTTTTTAACCACACTATAAATAAAAAGTTTGATTATTTACTAACTTCCATGATTTCAAATATTATTTACCTATATACACCAACTTTTTAATATAGATAAATTATCCTCACATCTCTTGAGGTTTGTTGAAATGTAATAGACACTCATTCTATTTGTTCATCTGACATTTACCTCCTCATCTAAATAAAAACAAATAGAGTTAATCATCGTTAACAAAAAGGATATTTGAGAGAAAGTAAGCTATTGAAAGAAAATAGAACTCATTAGGAGGAGGAAGAGCTTCTGGTTTTGATTGACAGGTGGTGAAGGTAATAGGCAAATGATGGAGGTTAGTGAGATGACAACGAAGCTCGTTCACGAGGTGATGAAGTTAATAGAGATGACAATTGTAAAGAGAGGAGGGCGAAGTTAAGAGGATGGCAACGAACAGTTACAATTAAAACAAACACCCTATTTGACATCACTAATAATTATTGTTACTGGGAAAGTCAATGTAAGCTTTTACAAATCAGGATCTATGTTGCAAAGTTTGAAAATAGAAAAATGTCTGTTATATTTCAACATTAAGGGGGAGTTAAGTGTAATTTACCCTTCTAATAATAGCAATTCAATTAACAGCTGGTTGTAAAACATGAATTTTAAATGTGCAATTTTTGGTCAGCTGCCAGCCACAAATCGTTGGGAATATGCATGTGACATGTTGAGTTTCAAGGACTGTATTTTCGGCCCACTACTAACTGTGTTTAGCAATAACTAGTTACATTAAAGAAGAAGGTGTGGAATGATAATGGTTGCTTCCATGGGTCATCTTCTCGGATCCTAAGAGATGAGAAATGGATGATGGAGGATGGGAACGAGCTTTTAGTGGGAGAACAACAGAATAGATGCTTGGCTGACTTGGTGAAGGGCGGTGCCAATGCTGTACCCTACAACCCCTCCGACGGTAATATGGAGGACTCACCGGCAGAGGATGACGAGGAAGGAGACAGCGAGGAGGAGAAGAAGGATTCCAAAGGGTTGGGAGAGGGAGCTAAACACCATCACAGCCGCACAACTACAATTCAACTTAAAAACACTTACAGCATTTCCATTTTATTTTTTTTATTTGAAAACTTACCTATCCAACGAACGAGGGGTGGGTCATCTGTGCGTTGGCTTCCTGAATACAAGAATCATTTCCCAAAAAGGGTATAGGCTTCATTGTGCTTGGTCATAGTTGGCTTAATTGTCAAGACCAAAAATATTTAAGTGAATCAAGTTCACTAAAAATAAAAAGCCTAATCACGCAGGTAACGGACTGCTCATTGGCTGCTATAAATCCATATTGCAAATAGAAATGCTCTGTCCATAAATCCAACGCCAAATCATGACAAACCGACCTTACATAGAAAGAACTCCACCCAGCAAATCAAAATTTGTTCGCAGTATCCGTCAAAAAATTTAAAAATTGTTCGGCGTAGAAATCATGGGCAGCTTTGAAAGGATAGCCTAAAAAACAAAGATAAAAAAGATAATGTTATCATTTTACATGTGCCAATGGAGATGATATAGAAAAAGAGTTTTGCTATACCATTTTACCAATCCTCATAATACTAAAACAAAACAAGTGAAAATATGAATGTAGTTAATATTTTAAAAACTTATAAAGGTTAATAATAATTACTTTATTTAACAAGTAAAATGATTTGTAAGCATATTTAAAACACGGACTTCAACGCCCAGTGGGCAATGGAGCATGCACTGTGGCTCAATATTTAGAGTCCTTATTGATTATTACTGTGCTTCTAGTCTGGGCAATCAACAAAATCAAGGCTCCGGGTACTGAAACATGTGAAAGGAAGGATTAACAATGCTGAACCCCCCATCAATGAGCAGGTTCTGCCCACTCACATACCTCGAATCATCACCAGCAAAATAAAGCGCCGCGTTGGCCACATCATCAGCCTTAAGGGTCACACCCTTAAGATTCGCCAGCGAGTCCATCACACCCTCAAGCTCCTCATCACTAACACCAACAAACTTTGTAGCCAAAGGAGTCGCAAGCGCGTAAGGCGACAAGCAATTCACCCGGATCCCAAACTGCCCAAGCTCAACCGCAGCGTTCTTAGTGAGGCCAGCAACGGCGTGTTTGGCACAACAATATGCGTGCGAGGCAGCGCCACCAACGTAGGAGCTTATGCTAGCCGTGGAGATGATGCTCCCACCACGCGCCTTGATCATGGCCTGTGACGCGTGCTTGATTCCTAGGAAAACGCCGGTGACGTTGACACTCAGCACGCGCTCGAAATCAGCCTTGTCGTTGTCGACGATTCGGGGCTTGTTTGGGTCGGATATGCCTGCGTTGTTGAACATGATGTCTAGCTTCCCGTAGGTTCCAACGGCCGTGGAAACGGCGCGTTTGACTTGGTCCTCATCGGTGACGTCGCAGTGGACGTAGGTGCATGTCGATGGGCCTATGGATTGGGCCACGGACAGGCCCAGTTCGTCTTGGATGTCTGCGATCACTACTTTGGCTCCGTGCTCCGCGAATACTTCTGCGGTGCGTTTCCCGATCCCGCTTGCTCCTCCTGTTATCAGTGCTACTTTTCCTTCTAGCCTGTGTAAGAAAAAGATTGGTTAATGGGCCTAAATTAAATACGATCTACTGGGTGTGTTAAATGCAAGGCGTTAATTTTGGGCCCAAAAAATGAAAAAAAAAAATGCAAGGCGTTAATAGATCGGAAATCTCAGCTTAACTGAAAATGGATTTATAACGGTAGTGAAAATAATATACTGATTTAACACTTGCATAACTAAATTCACACTTGTTCTGATTTTGATCATTATATGTGGATTTAGGTGTCTAGATTTCTCTCTAGAAGTAACGAAAATGAAAAATAATACATGAACATCGAAACACTAAAATGGCTAATAGAAACTTAATTCGTTGTTTAAGAGCTCGGGAGTCTTGCCTTGTTACAGTGGAATGGCTTAACGCTCCTAAACTTTTATTCATTTGAAGAAATTCCATGCTCTACCCTTGGTTGTGTATATCAAATAAAATTGAAGCATTTATTACACGGTGCGTACCTTTTGACTGCGGAGGTTGATGAGCCTGCCATTGCTATGGGAGATAGAGCGAAAGAGAGAAGAGGAACACTACTAGTGGGTAGTGCTCCGTTAGACAATGAAATTAGGGATCAGCCTAATGGCAATGACCAGGCAAGTGGCCAAAGTCACTTATGTTTATTATTATTAAAGTTATTGGGATGTGCTCCGTCAAAAAAAACAGTTATTGGGATTTGCGCTAAGTGATCTAACATTCGAGGATAAAGGTCTATACTATGAGATATTTATTTTCTTTATAATATATAATACTTTTTGCTTGAGATCACAACAAATTCTTACAAATTTTATTCTATAAAAAAATACACTTAAACTTCCACAAAATTAATTATTGTTTGATAATAAAAACTAGAACATGATTCATAATTTTAAAAACGCTAAAATAAGTGGACATTTCAGCATCAGATTTTTTTTTATCATTGGCTTAATTTGTATCAAGTATATTCCAAACAAGTTGGGTCAAGTCTAATTTATTTAGTTTATTAATTTATATTTTAAAATATTTTAAGACTTGTTTTATTTTTATGTTTGTTAAGTCTAATTGTTAATGAAGTAATTTAAACCTATTTTAGTAGGTTTAAGAAATAAGTTTAATCTAAATAAGAGGTATAAATACCTCCAAACTTGGAAGCCACTTTTTCTTAATTTTTGTTTGGATGAAATTTCTATAGTTTTCTTTAAAAACTTTATGTATGTAAGTGAGGTTGAATAATTTTTTTAACTTGTTCCATCAAAAAACTAGATAGAAAATTACAAGATAGAGAAATTTTTTGTAATATTTTATTTAATTTTTAATCCTATTTTTTATATCAATTATATGTTGAAATTTATGAGTTTTGATGTCCACATAATTCCGCACCATTGTCCATACATTTTGACTGCAGAGGTTGATGAGCCTGCCATTGCTATGGGGAGACAGAGAGAAAGAGAGAGGAGGAACAGTACTAAGGGGTGGTGCTCCGTTGGAAAATGAAATTAGGATAAGCCTAATAGCAAGGACGAGGCAAGCGGCCAAAGTCACTTATGTTTTTTTCTATTGGTCTTCATTTTTTTTTTATTGGAAAGTCACTTATGTTTATTATTATTATTATTATTATTATTATTATTAGGATAAATTATATTTACCTCCCTTTAGGTATTATAATAATACATTTTACCCCTTTTAATTTGCAACATGACACATGACTCTCCTAAGCACTAATCGTGATTAACACCACTAAACCTCCAATCTTAATTACCCATTTTGCCCTTATTATAAAACACTATTCAATTAAATCCCAAAATCAAGACCCTGCTTTTTCTCTCACTTCTCATTCCCGCCATCGCTTATTGTCATCTCCTCTTCTCCATCGTCATCTTCTCGTCTTCTATTCACTTTATTGGTAAGACTTGTTTGATTTGCATCACAATTTGTTTTTGTAACAAGAGCTTTTTAAACCCTAATTAACTATCTTATGTTTCATGTTGCTCGTTTTTGTCCAAGGAGACCATCGTATCATGCGGATCTTGATTTTTGTAGGGCTAAAACTATGGTCTTTTTTTTTGGCAAACCACAATGTCAATTCCCGCAAGGTTTGACATCATTGTTCATTGACAATAATGAAGGTCCTCCTGTTGCTTTGGAAAATGTGGATCCAAATATGTATTGATATTTTGACTTAATGTCCATTGTGATCAATATGGCTCCATACAATTGGAATGACCGATTTGGACTTTCATTCAAACTAGACTACATGGTCAACATGACAGGGGAGAGGAAAGATATTCTGGATGACAAGGACATACTAGCTATGTTTGAGGTAAACAAAAGGTTTAAGTTTATTCGTGCTTATGCAACTGCTGAAGTTCTTAAAGCAGTTAACATTTCTATTCCTGATGATCATGAACATTGCCATTCCACTAACACGAGACACATTGATGAGGGAAAGACTAAGAGCATCAATGTAGAAAATGAGGGCAATGTAAGTGTTACTAATGAAGTTGTGGCTGCAAATATAAATGTTGTGGATGGAAATGATAGCAGTGTTGGGCAGCATATCGTGGGTATGGAAGTTGTTATTAGTGATTCTGGTGACGAGTATATAGTTGAAGTAGTGAATAGTACAGAGGTTAGTGATAATAATTCGAGTGTAAGAAATGAAAATTCTAGAAACCCAAATACATGGAAAGAATGGTAAGGGAAAATTTCAGGGAAAAAAAATCAAGAATGGAGGAAGATGATAAGTGTGAGAATGGAGGAAGAGGAAGATAATGGTGGAAGAGAATGAAAGACCTAACAAAAGGGGTAGATATGAAGAACGTGATGGTGAATGACAGTGGAGCAAAAGGGAGATGAAGAAAAATAAACAGGAAATAGGTTGAGGATAAATTAGTATTTTGATATGTTATTTTAAGATTAAAAATAGTAAAAGTCAAGTGCTAGTTACATGCCATTAACATATCAAAAATTCTAGTCACTGTGAGGGGAGCCAACTATAATGTTATAAAATTATTGAGGGGAGCTCAATGTTATGCTGTAAACTAGAAGAGGTAAAGTGTATTATTATAATATCTTAATGGAGATAAATGTAACTTGTCCTTATTATTAAAGTTATTGGGACATGCGCTAAGTGATCTAACATTCGAGGATAAGGTCTATACTATAACATATTTATTTTCTTTATAATGTATAATTTTTTTTGCTTGAGATCACAACATATTCTTAACAAATTTTATTCTATAAAAAAATACACTTAAACTTCCATAAAATTAATTATTGTTTGATAATAAAAACTAAAACATCATTCATAATTTTAAAAACACTAAAATAAGTGGACATTTCAGCATGAGAATTTATTTTTTAATTACTGGCTTAATTTGTATCAAGTATATTCCAAACAAGTTGGGTTAAGTCTAATTTATTTAGTTTATATTTATAAAATGTTTCAAGACTTATTTTATTTTTATGTTTGTTAAGTCCAATTGTTAGTAAAATAATTTAAACCTATTATAGTAGAATTAGGAAATAAGTTTAAACTAAATAAGAGGTATAAATATCTCCAAGCTTTGAAGTCACTTTTTCTTAATTTTTATTTGAATGAAATTTTTATGGTTTCTTTTAAGAAACTTTATGCATAGAAGTTAAGTGATTTTTTTTAACATGTTTCAGAAAGCTAGATAAAAGATTGTAAGATAAAATAATTTTTTTATAATATTTTATTTGATCTTTAATTCTATTTTTTATATCAATTATATTATGAAATTTCTGGGTTTTGATTTCCATATAATTCCTGATCATTGTCCTTACCTTTTGACTGCAGAGGTTGATGAGCCAGCCATTGCTATGGGGAGACAGAGAGAAAGAGAGAGAAGGGCAGTGCTCCGTTGGAAAATGAAATTAGGATGAGGCTAACAGCAATAACGAGGCAAGTGCACAAAGTCACTTATGTTTTTTCCTATTGGTCTTCATTTTTTTTTATTGAAAAGTCACTTATGTTTATTATTATTATTAAAGTTATTGGGATATGCGCTAAGTAATCTACCATTCGAGGATAAGGTCTATACTATAAGATATTTAGTTTCTTTATACTATATAATTCTTTTTGTTTGAGATCACAACACATTCTTACAAATTTTATTCTATAAAAAAATGTACTTAAACTATCCACAAAATTAATTATTGTTTGATAATAAAACTAGAACATGATTCATAATTTTAAAAACACTAAAATAAATTAAAAATATCAATTAATCAAGTAATTTAATAATAGTTAATTAAATTTAAAAATTAATTTAAAATAACCCAATTATCTAAAATCAATTTCAAATAATTCAACTAGCGTACATCAGTATCCACGTCAATCACAATTTTTTAATATATTAAATTATCTCAATTTTTTAAAGCTATTATTAAATAGGAATGGCGGAGTGTGTCACAACTGACAGCCCACAAGTTGGCAATTAATCCAATTATGAAGACAATAACGACATAGTCAGCTGCCACAGCGGACCAATTGAGAACAAGATAAGTGGAATGGGGGAGAAATTTCTCAATAATACGTCAGAATCGTCAGATCTCTCTCATCTACTTAACCAAAGAAAAATAAAAAATAATAAAAAGAAGATAAAGCTCCTCTTATCGTCGGAAAACTCAAAACTCTTATTTTATTTAGAGAAAATACTCCATAAAATTTTTGTTTGAATTTATTTCTCAAAATAATATCACATAAATATAAGTTCTTAAACAAATAAATAATAGATACTGCTTAATTCTATCTAACCATTACTCTTATTTCCTTATTAAAATCTTGACAAATTCTTTCGACAATGTAAAGAACTAGTCTAGTTGGTATGAACTTACAAGCCTACGACATTGTCTTTCCTATTGTCTCCATCATACATAGCCCGTGACGAACAAAATTTGGCGAATGCGACAAAGTAGAATCCTACTATCGACAGAAAACTGAAGTTGGAATCTCACAGAAAGTGCTTAGTTTGGCGTCGTATCTGATACATAAAATTTTAAAACTCATTGGAAATTGAAGTTTTAGTGCAATTATTTCTTTCTCCTGTAGTAGATAAACTTATTTCATATTGTTGTGACTTTTTGAGTGATGCTAAACCTCTTGAACTTTTAAAGGCTCTTAATTAAAAATTCTTAGCAGTATTATTTTGATGAAATAATATAAAAATTATTTTCTATAAGAAGAAGTAACATAAATAGTATTCAACAAATAGATTATAAAATTATTCTAATCTTAGATTGGTTATATAATTTTTTATTTTAAATATTCCACTAACAATGGATCAATGGATTTTGGAATCGCAAGTTCCTTGTCTTGGGCATCCATGACCAACAGGGAATCACCACCAAGAAAATTCTAAGATATATATGTTCAAGCCAAAAACCTAGAAAGAATGCCTAAAGCGCCTAAGAAACAAACAACACAACATACGGTAATCCCATCATCTAAGAGGGGTACAACCCTTCTATTGCAAGCCAATGGAAACACTGCCATAAGACACCGGGCACACCATAAAACAGGGGCTAAAAAAGCCCAGCATCACAGAAGGGAAAAGAAGAAGAAGAAGAAGAATGCAAACAGGTAAAAGAAAAAAGAAAATAGAGAACATAAAGCACATACCTTAAATCACAAAGCAAACAATGGAAGCAAAGCAGCAACAGAACCTCCAAACACTTCTTCAAGGAAAGATTGGCAATGCGAGAGACAGAGATTGTGAAAAGAGAAAAAGCGAGAGGGAAACAAGTATTCATTGAGGAACAAGGCGGGAAACAACAGTCACCCAAGGGCAGCAACGTCTTTCCGCCATGGGCAAAATAGGGCTTTCGCGTCCTAAAGAGATGTGAAGGCGCCTTGGGATCAACAAAAGGAGGACACATGGCTACATCCCTGAAGACGATGCGACATAAAGTCAGGCAACCCGACGCTGCATTAAAAGCTTGATTTCGAACAAAGGCAAGATTAGACCGAGAGCGGTTTTCCAAGAATAACGAAAGACACAACGCCAAACTGCGGCGAAGAGAAAGAGTTGTTCTTCCCTCCTCCCGGAGGAAAATTTTTTTTCCATTACATTACCACCCTGAAATGATGTTGGGTCCCACCTCTTTTTACTATGCATACAAGACTTGAATGGTGAGAAATCCACTTGGAGGAAGAATTTGATTTCCTCCGGGAGGATGCAAGTATTTTTCGAAGAGGAAAAGCTTTCAACTCGACACGCAGCTCGCCTCAAGGAGCACCGAGTTGGGGGCATCTATTACGGGGAATCTCCTGACCACTAAGTTGGGAGCTCGGCCAGGCATCCAACCCCAACACAGCGAAGGTCTAGTAGGAGCCCGAGGTAGGCATCATAACAATGGGAATCTGTAAACTCGGAAAGAGTGCGGATCTCTGATGTCATTACAGAATCTTCTGGAACAATGGCTGACTCAGTAACAGTTATTTGCACTAGTACAAAAGGACAAGACCTTCTAGAAGAATAATAACTCATTGCCAGAAATATTCAAATCTAATACAACCTAAAGGGTATTGATGGGGGAGTAATTTTCCTAAAAGGTATGCTACAACTAGTCCTATACTAAATATAGAATCTCATTGAGTTTTTGTTAACTTAATAATCAGAGTCCTTGCAAGTTGAAATCTGTGCCAGAGCCAACCTACAAAGTACGAATCAACCACAAACCACCCACTCAGTATCCCTACTCAACAGAAAATACTACCGAATCAAGCCATACTTTTTCTAAGTATGTAGTATCTAAAAAATAATTATTGTAAAGTTAAATTGTTAGAGTGAATAAAGTGTTTTTTCTCAAGAATTTTAAATCTAATTCGCCTCTATCCTTCTTATCCTCTTCAAATCTGTAACTGCATCATTGAAACATTAAAAGGATTTTCTAAATATACCATGGGAGCATTCGAATGAGATTATTTTGGATGAAAATCATTTTTTAAAAATTATCCTTTCAATCATATATAAAATTTAAGTTTTATATTTTTTTTAACAAATATTAAACAAAAGCACCCTATAAATATGTAGATAATTTATGTTAACTCACGTTATTATTATTATTTTTTGGTCAAATATAGGCTACATGGTTTTTTTATTTTCTAGTCTATTTCTTTTGTTGGTAAAATTCATTAATGAGGAAACATGCCAAGGCCAACTTTATAGCAAGGAGAATAAATACAACAAAGAGACTTTCAACTTGTAAGTTGGATCAGCTAAATTGACTAGAGATATAAAATACTTAGCCGGTGAAGACATCTCAGCAAAAGGAAATCCTGCACTCGCCACATATACTTGACAACACTAAATAAACATACTATATTATATCATTTACAAGGAGGCGAGTTTTCCTAACAACAAGCTCTTTTTTGGGACTCCAATCTAAAAGAAAAAAATTAACATAAACGGCTACGTAGAAACTCTCTGAATTCTTCTTTCCGTGCTTTGTCTTCTTCACATTTTTCTTGGATTGGAACAAATACATCCCAATTTTGTTGTACAAACACCATAGACGTGATGAACACGTAGAATAAACAAAGAAAACATACATCTCAACAAACCACTACTAACATTGGTTGTGATTCATCACTTGTCATGATACAGTATTTCGAAGCAGCTAAAGTGTGAACAACTACGAGAAAACAAAGTATAACCTTTATTGTACTGTTCTCGATTCAAACACTCCTATTATCAAAAGAAACTTATCAGAAGGGAAATCCAACAAATACAAAGTAGTGAGGATTTGAGACACAAATAAAAGAACAAAAAACAGAAAACAGAAAGAAACAGGAAAAGGAAAGAAAAAATAGAGGGGGGGGGTCGTTGTTAAAATTTTACATTTACAGTTTCACGCAATTAAATGGGCTGGTCTTAATAAAAATTTTTGGGTCAGAGACTTATTGTTGCTCACGTGGGTCAGAGTCTTCATATCGTTCACCAGCTAATTCTTGCTTTTAGGTTAGTGTGATTGAACCCGGCCACGATTCAATTAGTCTTGTTCTAAAAAAAAAAATTAAAACCCTAAAATTGGCATAATAATAATAATAATAAAACTATAATATTAGATAAATCTTCCAGTTGTAATAAATTGTACGTGCAATCAGAAAAATAAGTTGTAACTTGTAAGATATAATTAACTTTTTATTAATGACAAGGTAAAATCACAAAACTCGAGAATATTTGACAAAGATTGCTTAGAAACAAACTAGTTTAGGCCTGAAACTGAAAGTCGTGTAGGTAATCAACCATTGTTCGAATTTCAAGGACAAAAGCAGCATGTACATGGATTTTGCTTGTTTAAATCTTAACCCGTAGTGGTCATGTCTCAGACAGAATTGCATACCACCCAGTTCGCTTTTGCCTGTCCAGCTCCGAAAAAGCCAGAGCAACAATGAAGTTGCTGTATGAACGCTTGTATCTCAAAAATTAGGTCTAAAGCTTGTTTGACACGTGACATTTTGTAAGTGAAATCAGGAATAAGTTTAATCCTGTCAACTCTATTTCCAATTTAAAAACAATGGAGCAAGTAATTTACATCACCTTCATTTTCTGCAACCAAATTATACCATTGATTGAGAGCTTCATATATGGAATTGTGAAAAGCTTAAAATACCGAAAGAATTCAACTCAGGACTAAATTTGACTGCAACCAGGTATCTTCCTCACTCTCTTTTCCCTCATCTTACTTCTAACAAGGGAAACATCTATCCATCGCTCTGCTGCTGCATAGATGTTAGACAACAACACGTAGTTAGCAGCATTTTGAGGCTCAATCTCAAAAAGTCGATTAGCAACAATCTCTCCTAACTCCGAATCACTGTATAGTTTGCATGCCCCAAGAAGTGCACCCCAGGCACCAGCATGAGCCTCCACATGCATTGCTTTTATAAGCTCATAAGCATCGCGTAATTGCCCTGATCGGCTTAGAAGATCAACCATACATGCATAGTGATCAGGTGAAGGACTGATGCAGTACTTTTCCTTCATGGACCGGAAGTAGTTCCAACCCTCATCAACAAGCCCAGAATGACTGCAAGCAGTCAGGATGATCGTAAAGGCCACCTCATCTGGAATTAGTCCCTCCATCAGCATCCTGTTAAACAGCTTCATTGCCTCCTCCCCACACCCATGAATTGACAACCCTTGTATCATCGAGCAATACGTGACTAAATCATGATTAGGCATTTCTTCAAACAATTTTAACGCCCTTTCCATGTTTCCGCACTTGGCATTCATATCCACAAGTGCTCCAATCACATGGTCTTGTTTGAGATCAATAGAGCTCTTGCTTACATAAGAATCGACCCATTGAGCAAGTTCTAAACTGCCCAACTGCGAAGAAGCCGACATCAAGCTAACCAATATGAACTCATCAGGATTCACATTCATTGCTTCCATCTCAAGAAAGACTCTCAAGGCCTGACTAGGCTGACCATTCTGTACATACCCTGATATCAAAGCAGACCAAGCAACAATATCCTTCTCCATAGCTTGATCAAACAAGAACCTCGAGGCAGCCATATCACCAGCCTTCGCATAGCCATCAATCATAGTCGTGAAAGAAACAACACTCTTCTCCGGCATAGCATCAAACACTCCCCTAGCACTGCCCAAATCCCCAACCTTCACAAAACCCCGCATCATTGCGTTCCATGCAGCCACATTCCTCTGCGGCATTTCATCAAACAGCTTCTTCGCCTCCACCACATCCCCAACAATCACATACCCAGCAACCATAGCCGTCCAAGAAACCACACTCCTCTCAGACATTCCATTAAACACCTTACGAGCATCACCAATCTCCCCACATTTCCCGTACATATCGATCAAACTGGTCCCAACAAACACATCCGCTTCAACACCACACCTCAGCGCCGACCCATGAACCGTTCTCCCTTCCCATGCCCTGCGCATGGCGGAACAGGCCTTGATGACAGAAGGGTAGGTGTGCCTATCGGGAAGAGACCCACTAGCCTTCATGCGAAAGAAAAGGGAGAGGGTGCCCGAGAAACGGTTCTTATGGCAGTGGGCTCTGATGAGGGCGTTCCAGAGGAAGGGGGAAGGGTGGAGAACGCGGTGGAAGACCGCGGCGGAGTAGGAGAGGGAGGTGGAGTGGGAGATGAAGTGGGAGATGAGGAAGTGGTCTTGCTCGAGGCCTCGGTGGATGATGGAGGCGTGGACTTGGTGGAGGTGTTCAATGGACTTGCAGGCCTTCAGGAGAGTGAAGATGGTAGCAGTTGAACGACGAGGAGGAGGAGGAGACAGAGAGTGTTGAAGGATAGAACGCATGAGAATGGGGTTGCGCGAGCAGAGAGAGGGAAGGACCTGCATTTGCGCTCTACGCTCCTTTCACCATTTGTCCTCGGTTTCGGTTCGGTTTTTTGTAATGCAAAGGGTTTAACTTTTATACATACAAACACCAATTCTTGGTTGATTCAAGTGGTTTGAAATTTATTTCTCTTAATTAAAGTTTTAGGTTTGAGAGTGTGCTAATGACCAAATTAAATAAGTAGCAATCAGTTCGTTGCCTTCATTATAAATTCATTTTTATTTAGCAATGTTTTTAATTGATCATAAAAAGTTTATAGTGAAAGAAAAACTTAATCCTACCTTGAGAGTAAAATCTAAATCATGATAATATATATGCGAAAGGTTGACTCCAGCCCCAAAAAAAAAACATCTATTTCGTCTTTTACATATAAAAGGTCTCTGCTTGCGCTTGGGTATAAAACCAAGCAAAGAGGCAAAGACGAAAGCGCCAGTTAGCTTTGTCCTTATTCCCTTGCCACTGATACATTTCTCAAATGTTACAACACAGAACGAAAGAGAACCACTTTCGGCATAAAACAACAATTAATTTGCAACCTCACTCTGTTCTACTTCAATAACTTTGACTCGCTGCGTTAGATAAAAAAAATGAAAGAATCTGAATCGTTTTTCACCATTGTTTCGCAGAAAATGTCAACATCAAATCATTAGGATCCTCACTTTTGAAGCATCTAGTGGGAGGCAAGGTGGTCTCCTTAAATAAAGAGAAGGAAGACAAACAAAATATCTCAATTACCTTCAGCATATATTTTACAGGAGAAAAAGACTTGACGGTTATATTAACGACACATGTTCTAAACTCTACAAACAGTCGAACACCACCATACCTGAGTATGGTCAAATGAAAAATATCAGCAGCGAGTGCTGCAACATTAGCAGCAGCCACGGGCTATCAACAAAAACATAAAACTTCAAAGGAGAAGAGCTTCTTTTGGCCTCTCTACCTAGCCGCTAGCAGGGTCTATGATTTGCCGTCCTGCTTTTGGCCTCAAAGCATTGTGTCAAGATTTGTGCATTTCTCATCTTTTGGACTTCCTTACACCCTGGCCCTCACCCCTGGCTTCCCCTAACCTTGATTTTAGACCATTGCCCTGCCCTAAAGGAGGTCTATCCTGGAAGGCATTTGGGGGATCTCGTGATGGCCAAGGCTGGGAAAATTGTCTAGTTGGACTGGCATAACCTCGGGAAGATCCAGGCCGGGAACCAGTCAATATCTGATCCCTCAAACCTTTTACTGACTTGTAGCCTTGCATTTCGTCGGAATAACCTTTTCCTTGAGCTTGCTTCTCCAGCTCATAAAACCTTTCCCAATCGATTCTGTCTCCTGAATTTTGAAGCTTCTCAGCTTGGACTTCCCATTCTATTCCATCTGATATACTCCTCTGCAGAGATGTGCTTCTCCTTGAAACTCTCCCAGAGGTAGACCTTCTCCCTTTAACTTCTTCCTCAATTGGATATCTTCTGGGATCAAATCTGCTTTCAGAAAGGTTGGTCCACTTATAGCTCTTGTTGTTGTTGTCCATATTTAACTCTATAGAATGCAGATCACTCTCAGCAGATTCCTCTTCGAATTCTACTCCATTGTCAACCTCTCCCCCGTCATCTTCTTTATCTTCACTATGATGGGAATTAAATCGGCTTTTGCCCAGATACGCAGCAATTTCTTCATCATTCAAGTGAGTGGAATAGCGTCCTTTTCTCTAACCTGTTTGTTTCCCAGAAAAGCTTCGAGTTGACTCCTCAGCTTATCAACAGCAGCATTCTTTTCCTCAAGCTGATATTTTGCCTCGGAGAGTTTCTTCTGAGCTCTCTCCTCACGCAACATATCAGTAAACTGCATCATTTCCTTCTCTTTCTCTGCCTCTTCACAAACTTTTATAGACAATTTCTTTTGTTTCTCTATCTCAGATTTATCTTCACCAACATCTCTTGCTAACCCATCACATACCTGCTCAATAATCTCTCTTGCTCTCTTCTCACTTTCAAGTTCCTTCACCACCTTAAGAAGGGAAGCTTTGGTCTCAGCCAGTTCTCTCCCGAGCTTCTTGTTCAAGCTTTCAAACCGTCTCCTGAGCTTCCTCTCCACGTCGAGCTCCCCTGCAACAGATTCAATTGCAGCCTCAACAATTTCTTGCTCCTTGCTTTTCCAAGCAGCCTTTTCTTCAGCAAAACACTTCATCAAATAATTTATCTCATTCTGATCTGAGCGCTGCTCCTGGATAAGTTGATTGACCTGCAGCCGAGCCCTTTCTAGCTCAGTATGTAAAGCCGAGATAAGGGACATACTGGAAGAAGGACGATCTTCATGACCCCACATTCGGTTTATAATTTTAAGTAGCTCTTTGGATGTTGTCAAAGCATTACTAACATCTTTCAAACGTGTCTTAACTCCAACGGTCGATGAAGCAGCAGGAGTCTGTGCTCGAGATCTGGTTTCAACCTGCAAGAAATCCATGATGCAACTATAATGAAGCAAGAACACTGCATATTGTTCAACAGAATTCAAAATAATCAAAAAACTAGGTCAGATATCGCAGGGCATAATGCATGGAATTGTCTTTTCAAATATGCATGTGCTTGACAGGGTTTTTTATGCCAGGGGTACATTTCAAATAGTATAAAAACAATAAAGAACACCCTCCATCCAAAGTAACCAAAAACAATGCATAAATTAACTTTGACTTGTAGTTTGGCCATTCTGATATGAATAGAGGAATAGAGAACTCACTGGCCTGTTATAATTTGTTCCAATATAAATATTCTATTTGCATATCATGAAGAAATCATATAAATCTATCAGAAACTCCATAGAACTACAGGCCAATGTAATAAAAATATGATTGATGGTACGGTCACCAGAAAGGGACCATCTACATACCAATCCTTGCCACCCGCACAGAATATTAATTGTAAGTTCGTAACATGTAAAAATGTGATACGCTCCAAATTTGTCCAAAAATAATAGAAAAACATAAGCTACTGACTCACTGAGTTTTCAAAAACTAGAGCCATGCGTGAAGGGCATTGCATACTGTCTCCCAGAGAGATAAATTTCAACATGTAAAAAAAAGTGAATAACAAAATCAAAACCCCAATCTGTAAAAACAAAGAAGAAAGTATAAACTGATACATAACTAAACCAATCTGGTACAGATACAGAAACTACCCTCATGTTATAAATTGTCTCAGCCTAAATTTAGTATTTGCATATAATATAATGATGCAATGCAATTGTATTAACCGTTAAGCAAACCCCATGGGACTACTAGTGAATGTATCAAACTATACAATCACTTAATAGGTGAGAGGATCGAATTCCAAATTGGCTATACAAGCGCAAGGTGTGCGGGAATGCAAAGTATGTAATATTACAAGGGGTGTATGACTATGCTGATGCCTACCTCCATGAGACTGGCATTACTAACAGAATCAAAAGGCCCAACATGCTGTTCTGTCAGCCTCTGCCTGTGAGAAATCGATGGAGTTCTTCTATGACGACTACCAGTTCCAGATCGATCCAATCTCTGCAGATTAATAATAATAAAATAAAAACAATAGATTGTGAGAAATATATTCCACAATCCAAGCTGATGAAAAAAATAAATAAATTTGATTTGAATGCAAAAGAAAAAAGGCACTAACCTCGGAAACAGGGCTATGTGATGGATCGGACAAATGGGGAGGCAAGAACCAGAACGGATAGACCTAGCCAACTTTTCTTTTGCTCTGAGCTCCTTCTTGAGCCTTGAATCGCCCTGCATTTGCATTTCCTTCACGCTCGGCGTAGGGATCTCGTTCATCTCCCACAGCGTCGCCGCCAGCTTCCTCGCCGACACCGGAGCCTGCTTCGCCTTTCCTCCGCCGGCGGCGGCGGCAAGGGAGGCCGGGTACCTTGGAGACTCCAGCGCACGCAGCGCGGAGGACGGAGATCTCGAGCCCATGAGCTTCCAGGTGGGGACGGGGGTACTGGATCCGCCCCTCTTGGCGACGAGGATGGCCCTCTTGAAACGGTAGTTGTGGAGCACGGAGGAGGAGGAGGACGCCGAGGAGGAGCAACCTCGTTTTCTGATCTTCCCAGGAATCATCATCATGTCCATGCTTCGGTTCTGCGGCCTCAGCATCGCGAACCCCTTTCGATCATGCGAACGTTGTCGTTTTGGGCTTGTTTGTTCCTCCGCCACTGTCTCTGTCTGTGCTGTGCTGCTGCTTAGATTTGATTTGATGAGCGCAGACGTAGCAAAAGGGAAAGGGAAAGCACGGGGAGGTTGGGATACTGTGCGGTAAGGGATATGGAGAGTGGACACGTGTATGGTTTTGAGTGGTGGGATGAGACAACATTGGAATCCAAAGAGGGGGTGATTGGCGGAGAGAGAGAGAGCGCGGGTTTGGAGGGTAGTATCTGCGAAAATTCGGTGGAGTAGTATTATGGCGACAACATGTATGCTGCTTTTGGCACTTAACACCCGTCGACTCTAACTCCAAAACACCACGAAAACAAGCTTTGACTTTGACCCTTCAAAGTGATCTCTATTCTTATTATTTGTGACGATGTGTAAAGGTCGGATTGAATCGAGTAAGATAAAACCTAATTCAATTTGATTTTTAGATTGGATTATTTTTTAAAACTTATTTAATAATAATTTAACTATTAATTGAATTAAACTTGGTTAATCAAACGTTGATATGATATATTAGGATTTAAATATTATACATAGTAAAATTATAAAATTTTATAAATAAAAAATAAAATTTAAGAGTCATATTTGAATCTGGCCCCTAAAAATATCCGAGTCATTTTAAAGCAAACCTAATTCAATAAGGTTCCGTTCATATGAGAACACCATAGTTACGTGTGTTGAGGTTGAGGGCAAGTTCACTATCCTTGGTGCGTCCAGCATGCATGATAGAGGAAATAGAATTATCTCTGAAAATTTAAATTTTACACTATGGTCAAGTAGGGTTAGATGAGTCTACTAGGTTGGTCCACTAAAACTTTTACTTTTAATGAGTTGGGTTGAAGTTTTAAGCCCTAAAAAATTCTAGTCCACCTAACTTGTCCCATTTAACTAGTGGGTTGGGGTGGCTTGACCACAAGCCAAGTCTTTTTTGTTAGAAAAATTCATAATTGATTGGAAAAAAAAGTAAGAAACGTATCCCAAAAAGTAAGAAATGTGTACACTCCAATATAGTAACACTATATAATTGACACTATTCACCCAAAGTTAAAACTTAAAAATAAAATAGTGTCATAACTCACAAACAATACTATTAACAATAATATTTTTTAATCAAAGTTTGTGTATAGTTGTTATGGACATTGAAAACTTAGGTATACATAAATAAAAAAAATTATTTTAAAATTTTTTTAGAAAAATGTATCAAAATATTAAAAAATATTTTTTTTTAATTTTTAGTTGGCTAACTCATCAACCCTGTCAATTTGCCTAAAATGGGTTCAACTAACTATTTCAAGGCATTCTCACCCATTTTTTGATGAGCTTTGACGACGGGAAGGCTAAATGGGACGAACTCGTTCTGACACCTCTAAGTAAGGTGCATGTGAACAAGGCTTCATAGGTGAAAATTATTTGTTTTGTATATTTAGATAATTTTTTAAAAAATAACTTCTATATTCCAAATATGGGCAGCAGTCTTCTTTTTTTTTTTTTTTGCGTCGAAGGACAGCAATCTTTGTCTCGTTACACATGCTGTATGATGGTAACAATTTGGATTTTGGACTAATAAGTGCTGTAAATGCACGTTACACTAATTATCAATCCCTTTTCTCATGTTGGGTATAAGATTATGAACACCACTCTCAATCATAGTAATTCTTTATTAATTGTTACATTTAAATTAATTAATCTTCCCAGGTGTCTTGTAATTTTCTTTTAATGTGATTGTTTTTTCATACTCTTATTATTTTATCATTTACCGGTTCGTTTCGTGGAAAGAAAGTACTACTCTCTTTTTTTCTTGGTGAGTGCTAATTGATTGTTAGCTCAAGCCATCATAAAATAAATGGACATAATTTGGACTCATGTCAACAACTTTTCGGCACTCTTTCGCTTTATTCACAATGATTCAATCCATATTCATAGTTCAAACTTTAGACAAGGGAAAATTCTTGATGAAAAAGCAGATTTGATTTAAAGCAGATAGCAGCTCATACTTCATGTCACATGCTTTGTGTTTTGATTCCCACTTTTTCGTTCTCTCTCTACGACTTCCCTGTGCTATTTCCATATACTTTATTTATTTATTTGTGAATACATAACTTACTCTATTTTCTCTTTTTTTTTGGGCCGTTTCTTTATTTTCTCCTGGGGAGTTTCGACTTTCATTGGGATAAATATGGACCTAAGTACCCCAACTGTTTGAGCAACAACTTATGAAGCCCAATATATGCTCAATTGGATGTTACGGCTTGTCTTGCATGAAATTTAAAAGCTTGTAGTAAATACTAAAATTTTTTACAGCAGCTGGCACACGTTTTTTTAAGATAAGCACTTATTTATAAAATAATATTTGCTAGTATTATTTTTGTTTTCTTGGATGAAAATAATAAAAAAAGAGTTAATTTTCTAGCTAAAAAAATCCTTTTATTTGTTACTTTGGAATATACTAATCTTTAACTTATCAATTAATTAATCAAAAGTGCAACTATGTTTTAATTTATTTTTCAATAAAAATTACATCTCATGTTCTGCTTTTTCTCCATATAAATCCTATTTAAGTTTATCTTGTAGGTTTCCTTTTAGCCATATAAAAAAAAAAAACGCTTTTGCTATTCTTCATCCAAGCAAATTTAATTTGAAAAATTCTTTTATAATATATATAAGCACTTTGCAAATATTATATATAAATATAAAACAACTTTCCTTGAAAAAATATACAGAAAGAAATTAAACTAATTTTTAATAAATTAATCCAAATAACTGATAAGCCCTAGTTCATTGCAATTAAACATATATCACCTTGAAAAATTCTTTTACTTTATGATCCATGTGGGACTTTATATTGGCTGAACTATCATGGATTGTATTGCTGTTTTACACTAACGACTTGGATGTAAAAAACAACAATTGACGGCACATAAGTAATTAAATTTTCGCTTGTTATCGCAATGTTTAAAACTATAGCTAGCCTAGCTATAGGCACATGGATTGTATCATCACAACGCTTATTCGCTTAAACTATATGCTAAATTCAACATTTAAAAATTTTTTACAGAGAATTTCAATTAATTATTATCTTCAAAAAAAAAAAATTGAAGTTAGCCAGCTCAGCTATGCACTTCCTAACTCCAACGTAGTTGTCGTTTTCTTTTTGTAATGGGCATCGTTTTCAGATACTGTTGATATGTTCGCCAAATTTGGAGATATAACCCAATGATATATATATATTGAGTTCATTCGATTTACACTACATATAACACGAAAAATGGCTACGGGTCTTAATTTCATCATTATATGGTTTTCTATATTGTCTCTACTATGTTTACCATGCACTTCTGCCCAAAATGGGCTTTACAGAACGAAATTCTTCACCAAATACTTGATCACTTCAATTACAATCCCCAGAGCTATCAAAGTTTTCAACAAAGATATCTCATCAATGATACCTATTGGGGTGGTGCAAACCAGAATGCTCCTATCTTTGTCTACATGGGTAGTGAAGCGGACATAAAATGGGTCGCACAGAACGCTGGCTTCATGTTCCAAACAGCACCCTATTTCAAGGCACTTTTGGTTTTTATTGAGGCATGCCTCCTTTAATTTCCCCATATTCCTTAAATTAAATTTGATGGATGAAGGGAACAATATACTTGATCAGAAGTTTTTACTACATTGTTCCCGCAATAACAAAAATTTAATGATAGGACACTGATTATACCTAACCTATCGTAGTGAAAGAGACATGGTGGTTGTTATTGGTTAATGTTTTGTAATAACTGTAAGTTGTTGTGTGACATTAATTCTTCGATAATTACCATTGTTTGACACATTGTACTGCAGCATAGATACTATGGAAAATCATTTCCCTTTGGGGGAAAGGAGGAGGTCGCAAATGCCAATAGCAGCACACTAGGATACCTGAGCTCCACGCAGGCTTTGGCTGATTTTGCCACTCTCATCATTGATCTTAAGAAGAATTTTTCAGCAACTGACTCCCCTGTTGTGGTCTTTGGGGGATCCTATGGAGGAAGTATAAATAGTATCATCTAATATATATATATATATATATATATTCAAGCCTATCTCGTGTGACCATATCTTTAATTTCTAGCTATTTTTTTTTCCTATCACGAGTTAGCTCTTTTTTAAAATTTTCTCTATAATGCATCCCCTTATCCAAATTAAGATTAATTATTAGTCTGAAATGGGCTTTTGCAGTGCTGGCAGCATGGTTCAGGTTGAAGTATCCTCACGTTGCCATAGGAGCCTTAGCATCCTCCGCTCCAATCCTCCAATTTCCTGATTTGGTTTCACCATATACATTCACAAACATTATCACTCAAGATTTCAAGGTCTTTCTCTGAGTCTATCCCCAGCATTATTGTATAATTTGCGCCACCTGTTGATTATGGAAGAATTACCTTGCCTTTTTTTTTATCTTTTTCGTGGCATGTGATATGATATGATCTTTAGAGCGAGAGTGAGAATTGTTACAAAGTGCTTAAAGGATCAGGGAAACAAATAGAAGACACAGCCCAACAACCCGGAGGACTTGAACTGCTGCGGAAATCTTTCAGAATATGCAAGTGAGAGCACAATTTATAGATTCAAATCAACAAATCCTAGTTAAAGTTTTAACTTAAAGATTCAGATTAACTTCCAGTTCGGATGGTAGTTTATGTATTATTATCTTGCAGAAACTATATTAGTGCTGATGCTGTGATTAGTTGGCTTCAATCGGCTCTGATTAATGTGGCCATGACAGATTATCCAGCACCTTCCAATTTCCTTGCTCCCTTGCCTGCTTTTCCAGTAAGAAAGGTGTTTATCTTGAACTGATGATATCTTAATTTGTGATTTCTTAGACTTTTTTTTTTTGCGATGATCTTAGACTAATTTACTACGTACACAAATTCTTGAATGAAGGGCATAAAACAAAAATATAGATATAGTTTATATTTCCACTGGAGAGTTTGTTGGGAAAAAAATTAATGGAGACATATATTGACCTTATATTATGGTAGTAACTCCAGATGTGCGAGGCGATTGATAACTTATCCACTGGAAACGAGACTTTTACCAAATTGTATGCAGCAGCTAATCTATACTACAACTACAGTGGGACTACCGAATGTTTTAATTTGGAGGATTTTTTTAGCCGTCCAGATTTCGGGGAATGGAATTGGCAGGTACCAAAATATTCTCATTTTAAGCACTATTTTTTTCCCCTTGCTTTTATTTCCGTTTAAAATTTTGCAAACGATCAGCAACAACATCCAATGGAGTCATGTGAATGCAGGCCTGTACGGAGATGATAATGCCCCTAGGTGGGAACAATGAGGACAGCATATTTCCTGCTCACACGTGGAAGCTGGAAGACAGAATCTCTAGCTGCAACATCACCCAACATATAGAGCCAAGACCCCATTGGATTACCACTGAGTTTGGTGGCCAGGTGTGTTGTAATTAAACTAATTAATATTACTATATCTACCAACATGAGTACACCACAAAGCAATTAAATGTTCTAAGGGGTCTAACAGTAGTGGTGATCGATTCTTTTCTACAGGATATTGAAAGAGTTCTTAAAAGATCTGGGAACAACATTATCTTCTTTAATGGTTTACGAGACCCTTGGAGCAGTGGAGGGTATTACATCTCTTATTCTAATTAATCCAGGCTTTTTAAACAATATTATTGATAGTACAGATTTCACCTAATGCTAAAAGCTGTTATTAAGGTCCCAAAATCACAACCAGCTTACCAAGGGTGTGATTGCAGGGTGGTCAAGAATATATCAAGGACTATAGTTGCTATAGTAGCAAAAGAAGGTTAGTTAGTTTGAACTTTGAACTCATCTCTCGTTTTCCTCTTTCCAATTTATTTCTTTTTATCCATTGATTCGATTTGAGTGCCTTGTGAGCAGGAGCTCATCACGTAGACCTCATGTTCTCCACCGAGGAAGATCCAGAGTGGCTCACAGACATCAGAAAACAAGAGATAAAGATAATAGCAAGTTGGATCTCGCAGTATTATCAAGACCTACTAATCTAATAAGTTCTTGTTCTCAATATGACTCAATTTTGGAGTTTCGAAGAGGACAACATCCCTCATATTTCACATATGACTGCAACTATCTCTTGCATTATATTACTAATGCAATCGGTGCATTTTGAAATTATAAAGTAATACATGAGTCGTGTTATTTGTATTTGATATTGTGTCCAATTCACATCTCATCCACTAAATTCCAAAACAGGACAATCCCTGCGAGATTCTCATTTGGTGGGAAAAATGTCGTCCTTAAGCATGTATAACCCACTGTTTCGTAGCAGGCTTAGATTTCTTGTGCAGCATGAGAGACTAAGAGTAAGAGGAAAGGGAATATAATGTGGGGAGAGGGAGAGGCCACCTTCCACGGCATGTGTGTAAGGGTTTTTTTAGAGCTGCAAATTGTATCTTTACCAATAGGATTTGGTATTTATAGAGCCTAAGAATACAATGAGTCATCCTTCCTTTTTTTTCTTTTTAACTGTGACAATTGTATTGCTATTATGTACTGCTTAAATAAAACCATATACACTACATTTCACTTTAAAAAAATTTTGTTTGTGATATCTTCTTATAGCTTTTCTAATCACTTCTTTCTTCGTATGTCTTTAAATCTTTTCCAAGGTGACTTTAGCCTCCTCCTTTTGAGTGTTTCTTTTCATTTTTTCACGTGTAGTTAATTTGTAGAGCTGCTTTTATCTTGAGCATCATGCATTAAAACCAACGACTATTATATTTTGTGGTTTTGTGCTTTATAGCCCACAAGAATGACATTGTGGTGCGAAGTGGTGTCTGCTATTTCTTCATGGCTTCTTTGGATATAATAATATGATTCAAGGACAAGATTCTCACCCAGTTCTTCAATGCTTTTGCATTCTCTTTCAATATCTAACGCAATCTTCGAGATGCTTCTTGATTCTACCAGCTTGAGGTTGATGTTACCATCCGTGAATAGCTTTTTTCTAGAGTGCTTAATCTCTCTTCTCGTTGCTTCAGCATTCTTTATCGCTATCCCAAAGTGGCCTTCTCCACATATGTATCCATGAGATGTCTCACCCTTTGTAACCTCCTACAAATGTGTCACCTGCTTAGATGCTCTTCTCTTTTTGTCATACATACATTTTAAGGGGTACTTTGCAAAGAATATTTTGTTAAGCTTCGTCAATGCTTTTTCTTTTGGCTCTTTAGGCGCTACTTTGTTTTTGTCATAATTCTCTTTCGAGCATGTTTATTTTGCAATGACCACTGACCCTTTTTATTTTTTATACTCACTTGAGCTTTTTATTTGTAATACTTGCTTATAGATCCTTTATTAGCCCGCTATTTCGTTACACTTGCTTTGGATAGGCTTTCTTTGTACTTCTACATTTTTAATTTTATGATCCTCTCAATGCACTAAGATTGTGGGCTAGATCTTTGTAGCCCTCTGTTTGTCATTTTATTCACGGTGGAGTCGCCAAATGTTATAGAGTAGAATTTAGATTTAGTGAGACATGAGAGACTAAGAGTAAGAGGAAATGAAAAAAAATGGGAGAGGGAGAGGCCACCATACACATGATGTGTTAAGGTTTTTTCAGAGCCCCAAATTGTGTTTTTATTCTACTAATAGCGTTTGGTATTTATACAACCCGAAGAATACAATGACTCATCCTTTTTTAATTTTATCTTTTTCCTTTTTACTAGAGACAGTTGTAATGTTCCGTTTCATACAAGTACTGTATAGAGTAAAACCATATACACTGCAATTCACTCCAAAACACCCATTCATAGAAATTCTACAACCTCATGAATAAAATTACACTCAGACAAAAAGTTCGTTTGCTTTAGGATCGAAGTGGGACTTATAACCCGGTTGACATATCATATAAGCCATGATAGGATAAGTTAGTACAATATATAATAACTTTATACGTAGTTTGGCACAAATATATTATATAAACTTATCCATTAAGTCTCCCTTATATGTTAAAATGATGGATAATTCAATGAAATCTAGAAAGGGAGGATAAAGCATGATTAGCTTTTGACGTATAAGGTTTATCTCACTTATTTAATTAAATAATATAATAAATAAAATAATTATTAAAATAAAATATTAAATATTTATTAAAATAATAAATTATAAATAAAATAATTTTTAATATAAAATAAAAAAATTATATTAAATAATTATATAATAAATAATAAAATAATTATTAAAATAAATAATAGATATTAAATCATTCAATAACTATTTTAAATAAATAATAAATTTTATTCAATATAAAAATAAATTATAAATTATATGCAATAAAAAGAAATAAATAAATAACATGTGGTATATTAAAATAAGGATTAATAATAAAAAATTTAATTTAATATTTATTTGTAAATTAAACTTTGAATAATTATGATAAAAATACTAAAAAATTATTAATTTAATAACTATTTAACATTTATTTATAGTTAGAATTATTTTTAAATAAATAATAATATTATATATTTTTAATAAATTTGAATAATTAATAGAAATTATTATTTTAATTTTATTTAATATTCATATATAGTTTTATTTAATATTTATATATAATTAGAGTTATCTGTAAATAAATGATAATATTATATAATATAAAATATAATATCTTTAAAATGTACATAAACTCTGAAGTATTAAAGTTTATCAAATTTTATCCTTTTATGTGTGCCAAATAGGCCCTTATAGTTGAACTCTATCATGAATTGTATTGCTGTTTTACATAAATGACTTAGATGTAAAAATCAACATCATGCAAATAATTAATGATTTTTTTTCACTTATTATCACAACGTCTAAAAATGTATCCTATAGGCGCCTGGATTGTATCATCACAACGTTTGTTCGCTTAAACTATAGTCTAAAATCAACATTTGAAATTTGCGATAGAGAATTTCAATTGACTATATTATCTGCAAAAGATTGAAGCTAGCCGGCTTAGCTTTCCTTACCCAACGAAGTTGTCATTTAATGGGCATCGTTTTCAGTTACTGTTGATATGTTCGACGAATTTGGGGATATAACCCATGGCTATTGATGTGTAATAAATATGTCATGTGTATACTTATAATGAGTTCATTCTATTGACACTACATATAACATGCAAAATGGCTACGGGCCTCAAGTTCACAATTATATGGTTTTCTATATTTTCTCTGTTGTGCTTCACATGCACTTCTTCCCATATCAATACAAGATTTCCTTCTTCAACGGTTCGTCCAGCGCTGGTTTCTGGTTCTGCCCAGAATGGGCTTTACAGAACAAAGTTCTTCACACAAATACTTGATCACTTCAATTTCAATCCCCAGAGCTATCAAAGCTTCCAACAAAGATATCTCATCAGTGATACCTATTGGGTGGTGCAAACAAAAATGCTCCTATGTTTGTCTACATGGGTAATGAAGGAGACATAGAATGGTTTGCACAGAACACAGGTTTTATGTTCGAAACAGCACCCTATTTCAAGGCCCTATTGGTTTTTATTGAGGTATGCCGCCTTTTGTTTGCCATCTTTTCTTAAATTTGATGGGGGCGCTATATAACTGATTAGAATTTCTACATGCTCTTATAGTGGCAAAATTTTATGATAGGAATAGGACACTATGACTCACCTGATAAGTTGTTAATGTGTGACATTTCATATTTTACACTTATCATTTGATTTGGTCTCGTAAGGTTTTTCTTAAATATAACCATATCATGATAATATAAAGGATGGACATTTTATATACCCAAATAATATCCGTTTTATATCTCCCAAATCATTTATTGACATGTAACAAATAAATGTTATATATTTAATAACTTATAAATTTTTAAATCCGTTTTTATTCTTAATTTTTTACGTGTCAATAAATTTTCATCCTAAAGATAGATCCAATTATTTTAAAGTGGGTCCTATTGACTCTAAGAGGACTACACTAATTTAAGATGCTCAAATCTATTTCTCTAATTACCGTGACATGTTCATGTTCAAACCAAATATGAAACTATCTAATTATTGAGTTGAGCATTTACCATTCTTTCCGACACATCTAATTTTGCAGCATAGATACTACGGAGAATCATTTCCATTTGGGAAAAGAGGAGACTGCAAACGCCAATAGCAGCACACTTGGATACCTGAGTTCCACGCAGGCATTGGCTGATTATGCCACTCTCATCATCGATCTTAAGAAGAATTTGTCAGCGACTGAATCCCCTGTTGTGGTCTTTGGGGGATCCTATGGAGGAAGTATAAATACTATCATCTAATATATATATATTCAAGCCTATCTCATGTGTGACCATATCTTTAATTTCTAGCTTTTTTTTTTTTTTCTATCACGAGTTAGCTCTTTTTTAAAATTTCCTCTATAATGAATCCCTTATCCAAATTAAGATTAATTATTAGTCTGAAATGGGCTTTTGCAGTGCTGGCAGCATGGTTCAGGTTGAAGTATCCTCACGTTGCCATAGGAGCCTTAGCATCCTCCGCTCCAATCCTCCAATTTCCTGATTTGGTTTCACCATATACCTTCACAAACATTATCACCCAAGATTTCAAGGTCTTTCTCTGAGTCTATCCCCAACATTATTGTATAATTTGCGCCACCTGTTGATTCTTGAAGAATTACCTTGTTTTTTTTTATCTTTTTCGTGGCATATGACATGATATGATCTTTAGAGCGAGAGTGAGAATTGTTACAAAGTGCTTAAAGGGTCATGGAAACAAATAGAAGACACAGCCCAACAACCCGGAGGACTTGAACTACTGCGGAAATCTTTCAGAATATGCAAGTGAGAGCATGATTCATGCAAATCAACTAATCCTTACGAGTTAAAATTTTAAATAACTGATTCAGATTAACTTTTTATACGGGATGGCAGTAGTTTTTATGTATTCTTGTCTTGCAGGAATTATATTAGCGCGGATGCTGTGACGGCTTGGCTTCGATCGGCTTTGATTTATGTGGCCATGACTGATTATCCAACACCTTCAAATTTCCTACTTCCCTTGCCAGCTTATCCAGTGAGAAAGGTGCTAACCTTGAATTGAGTTTTTAATTAGTGATATCTTAAACTACTTTAATTCACTAGTGAATGAAGCGATCAAAGTAAAAAATTTGATTTAGCTTATAGTTAACAAAAGATTGAATTTAATTCCAACATGTATTGATGATGAGTGGGTTTGAGAGAAAAATGTTTTTTGACATTTTAAATTCTCCTTACGAACTTTTTGTTTTGAAAAATATTTTTGTTCATAATAAGTGAGCACCAAATGAGACAATATGAGAGTATTAAAAAAATTTATAGATTTCACATCATTGAATCTCTCTGTGTTTATATATAGATCATAAAATATGAATTTAAATAATAACGAGACTCTTTTCCTATAACTTATTTTAAACATAAAATAAGATAATTCAAGGTTTTTTTTTGTTTTAAAAGAAAGATTTGGAAAGTTGTAACGGAGAGACAAATTCCAATTTGCAAGTTTATGGTGATGATGAAGAAAGTTCAAATAAATTATTGTTATGAGAATGCAAATCAATGAATGAGAAATTATCGATAAGTCATCAACACTTGAGAAGATTCAAATCCTTTTATGACTTGTTTTTATTATGATCTACCAAGCAGCATGATGTATAAATTCCGCTCAAGTTTTCCAGGAAAAAAAATGGAGACATATATATTGACCTTGAATTATGGTAGTCCAGATGTGCGAGGCGATTGATTACTCATCCACTGGAAACGAAACTTTCACCAGTTTACATGCAGCAGCTAATATATTCTACAACTACAGTGGGGCTACGAAATGTTTTGATTTAACTGATTTTGATGTTCAAGTTCAATATCTCGGGGGATGGGATTGGCAGGTACCAAGTATTCCTATTTAAGTACTGTTTATCTCCATTGCTTCTATGTTCTATCCCAAATTAGAATTTTGCAAACGAGCAACACAGTACCCAATTGATGAAGTCTAGCTTGTGCATGCAGGGCTGTACCGAGATGGTAATGCCCCTAGGAGGGAACAACGAGGAGAGCATATTTCCACCTCACAAGTGGCAGCTGCAAGATCTCTCACTGCACACGCACCTATCATATAACGCCAAGACCTCATTGGATTACCACTGAGTTTGGTGGCCAAGTGTGTAGTAAATTAATGTTACTATAATTTTGCAACTTGCATATATACACTACTGCAAAGCAAATATTCCATGTTCTAGGACGGTTTAATAGTGGATCAATTCTTTTCTGCAGGATATTGGGAGAGTTCTGAAAGGTCTGGGAGCAACATTATCTTCTTTAATGGTTTAAGAGACCCTTGGAGCGGTGGAGGGTACTGCATTGATCACTTATTATTATTATTATATCCTCTTTTTCCTCACAAGATTAGTAATAGTAGCTAAAAGCTATTATTAAGGTCCCAATATGACAACCAGCTAACCAAGGGTGTGATTGCAGGGTGTTGAAAAATATATCAAGGACTACAGTTGCTATAGTAGCAAAAGAAGGTCAGTTTGAAGTTTGAACTCCTTTCTTGTTGTCCTCTTTTTCCACTTCATTGGTTTTTTCATATCCACTTATTCGATCTATTTTGTGAACAGGAGCTCATCATGTAGACCTAAGGTTCTCAACTAAGGAAGATCCAGAGTGGCTAATAGACATAAGAAAACAAGAGGTGAAGATAATAGCAAGTTGGATCTGCAATATTATCAAGACCTTCTGATCCAATAAGAAGCTGTGTGTTCTCTCAATGTGATTTGGCTTTGGAGTTTCCAAGTAGCAAACCTACATGCCTTTCTCAATTTCGTTGGGAAGAATAAATGGACATTTGTTTAAATTAAGAGGATAACATATTCCTCATAATTCACTGACGATTACCACTTTCTTTTACATTTTGGTGTGCCAGTGCGATCGACACATTTTAAAAGTATATCGTATTTTAGGTGAATTACGTGCTGAAACTAAGACTCAACTAATGGCCACATTTCGGAATGATATATAGTTGGATTCTTAATTAATAATGGTTCTCCTATTGATTATTGTGGTTGATTCTTATGCTAAAAAAAATTGTAGATACTTCAGGACTATTAGAATGTCAATTTATCATAAAAATTACGCGAGTAATCACTTTTCTACTTCATTTTTATTATCATAACTATGGTGGTGATTGCAACAAGATTTATTTATTTATTTTTCTAAGTTAGCCTGGTTTCCAAGAATACTGTGTATGATAGGATTGATATGGTGTGGAGCCAGAGAACTAAAATGTGTCAGTATCACCTAAGAGAAGTTTCTTGTACAAGTAGAATTACAAATAAGTGAATAACAATATGTCACCCTGCTTAGATAGAATGGCTATGTCTAAGTTGCATCGTATCACACACAAGACATTTGATCAAATTTACTAAATGCGGTTAAATCACTATTATTTGGCCACTCCTCTCCAACATTTAGTCACATTCAATAAATATGAAAATTGTTTGGTGTATAATGCATCATACTCTATCCGATGCACCACAACCCTAGCTATGTGTTAGCCATTTATTTTTTCACGTTGCTCTCATTCTATGTCAGCCAAATCGCGATGGTTTGAGTCCCAGTTTTGTCGAATTGGTTTTGCCCAAGGGTTCCTAATGCCACCAATGTTAATATGCTTATGATGAATTCGTCAAACCAAACTTTAAATTTTCACAATTTTGTCTTTATTTTTTGTTATCTTACCTTCTTAACTTGTAAATATTTTAATTTGATATTCTTTTTAAAGTTTATTTGTAAATATTATATTTGTTTATCTTTTTGGGTAAACATATGTTTTTAAGTTATCTTATTTGCACAATTAATTTTTAGGTAATCGTTTTAGACGATATATCAAAAGTGTGGGATTTGATCTCACTCTTCCTGTATAACAAACTCCTGACTAACTTCTTTTTAGGACTTTTAAAGTATTTTCTACAAAAAAGTTTTCTAATGGTTTTCTTTAATAAACCTTCTGCGTTCCATAAAAATATTTTCAATAATATCTTTCGCTACCCATCGTAATCTTGGTCACAATAGTGCTGTTTATGTTTAATATCATAATTCGATAGTTTGTCGCAAGGAATTAAAACTTTTGGTGTTTTGGGGGATAATGATTACAATTGCTTACCTTTATTTAGCCCAACACATTAGCTTCACTTTTTGTGACTATTTATGATTATAAGAAATGTGTAATTAACTTGAGGCCACAAGAAGTTTAGCCTACATAACAGAGGAACTAGCTAGTAAGATACAACAAATTTTGCTAAAAACTAAGGTGTCCTTTTCATATTTTAAAGTACATGAATCCAATATAACGCTTACTAGATCCACTTTGCGCACGTTTGCTGAACTATAGATTGATGTATTGAGTCTTCTATGGTTGTTACTGGCTTACAAGGAATTGTACGGGCAACATGAAAGCTGATGGAAAGTTTTTTGATGCAATAAACTGGTCTGAGGTATGTTTGTCCCATTTTGTAGAATGTTACATCATTTGGATATTATCTAGAAAATTCCACAAGAAAACATTAAGGAATATTTTCATAGGTTTAAATAAGTTTTTGGTTTGAAAAATTAACGAATATTTGTTTTTGTCCCTTGAGATTTTTGTTTGGTTTCAGTTCAAATATTTTTAAATTGCTCAGTTCTAGTCTATCATGTATAATTATTTGTTGTCATGTAGGATTGAATGACATGATGCTCCATTAATAAGTTCAATATTTGACATAAATAGTCTAATGACTAAGAGTAAAACAAAATAGTTTTAAATATGTTTGGATAGAAACAAAATCAAAAGAAAAATCATAGATCAAAATAAAAAATTATTTATTTTTTAGCAATAAAAAAATTTATTTAAGCCTTTTTAAATAAATATAACTAAAATTGAAACTAGTAACTTTATGTCTTTGTCCAACTCTAAGCTATTAGGATTGATCTAATAATAAGGAGTTTGGTTAGCATGTATGAGATTTTAAATTTAAATCTCATTACGATCAATATAATTTCAAAAGTACAAGAAAAAATTGTCTTTATCCTAAACTAATTATTTTTTGTCTTTATCCTCAACCAGATGTTGTCATGATTTTTTTATTATTATTTTTTGGTCATGAATAGGAATTTCATTGCTTAGAAAACATGCCAACTCCAACTTAATAACAGAGACAACAATTACAACAAAAAAAACTTACAGCTTGCAAGTTGGATTATCTAGAGCAACTAGAGATACAATACACTTAACATGTATATACATCCTTAACAAAAGGAAATCTTGATTTCTTATAAAGATACTTGACAATAGACACTAGCTAAATAAATTGTAATACCTTTAGTACATGTGTCCATAGATAAGTTTTGTACAACCTAGAGTCCCCAGAACCTACCCGTGTTGCAGAGAAGGCCCAAGATACATGAGTGACCCTTCAGCAGCTAAATTGGTGTATCTGTCATAGCGTCAAAAGCATTAGTAGGGCAATTTCAGACACTCTCCAACTAATAGTGGTTGTATGTTGGCCAAAAAGGGGTTCTTGATACCCCTGTAATACCTGTATACATGTATCAATAAGTTTCATGTGGCCCTAGGGTCTCAGGACCTACCGTGTTACCAGAAAGACCCAGTTGCGTAAAAGGGCCAAGGTTGGTTAGGGTGCTGTTGCTAAAATTTTACGAAACCTCGCTAGCGAGTATAGTTCTGAAACAACATAGTTTTACTTATAAGCCCCAACTCTTCTCTTAAAACCCTAGATCGGGTTTTCCTTTCACAATCCTGAAAACCCTTCCTTCCACACATTCCTCTCCTCCTCTTTCAATTCAATCCCAATCCTTCACCCTCCAAGGATCTAAGGTAAAAGATTTATGAGTTTTTGTTGCCTCCTTCTTCTTCATCCTTTATCCTAGAGTATGGGCTATGTTATTTCTCTTTTCTTATTAAGTGGGGGTACTAATGTTGTTAGAGTTGATTTAGAGATAACTAGAGAATATTAAAGTTTAATATAGAGTTATTGGTTGTTATGACAGATATTGGTGTCATCCCTTATCCAAGCTCCATTAGTGTTGACACCATCCTTTCCTCCCCTCCAAATGAGTAGGTTCAAATTCTATGATCCTTATATTGATCATTAGAATTATTTTTCTTAAATTATGACATGATTGCATGATTTTAGAGACTATTTCAAGATATTGGAGGTTATGGTTGATGTTACCAAGTTTATGAAAATGATGATTCTCAATGGAGCATGAAATAATTGTTTTAATGTAAACTCATGAGACCATTATCGTTAAAATGATTTTATTAAAGAGCTAGAGTATAGATATGAACCAATTTAGAGATTTTATGAAATTTTCATGATGACTTCAAAAGTAGAGCATTTATATATGATAGAGTTTTAACTCCAAGTAGAGCCTAATACAAAGTTTTAGAGAAAATGAGTATTTCATGATATAGAGATTAGAGTATGGTAGCTATAGAGAAACAAATAGTGAGTTATCGCTGAAACCCGACCATTAACCTTAGTACCAAGTGACAATCTCACAAAGCAGAGATAGAACCTAATTAGGTGTCCAATTTAGATCCTTAAGAGATCACAGAGCAAAGAATTTGTTATGTCATGATTGACATGCATAACTAGAGGATATATAAATTATTATGAAATACATAATCAAAGTTTTCATGTTTCTCTCTTAGAGAACTGATATGTATGATTTCCATAGTTTATTATTTTAGAGTTTTATACTTGTATAGATGGAAACGATTTTAGAGACTATTGATTTTAGAGCTATTATATATATATGTATATATGAGAAATGATTTCAGAGTATTACATTTATTGAAATTTTATGATATTATATATATATATATATATATATATATATATATATATATATATATATATATATATATCCGTTGTCCTATTAAAGGGTTATGGGTGAGAGCCTACTCACTTAGTTTTGTGATAAAACTCACCCATCTCCCTTTTTCCATTATAGATATATTAGCTACTCGGGTCCTCCTCATCCACCTCCTCCCCCAATAGAGATTTCCAGTTGGTGAGCTTCACTTTGAAATGAAGTGCCTTTTTGGTTTTTGGTATAGAGACATAGTGCTCCAGTGTCATAGCGGGAGGTCCGAACCATAGAGAGATTTGCATTACTTGTCATGACTACTTTGTATTTAAATGATTATAGCTCTCATGATTATTTTGTATAGGGCAACTCATATATTTTATATTAGAGATATATTTAGCGTTTGTTTATAAAATGATTTATTTGATGATGAGGTTCAGAGAAAAAAAAGGTTTATACTAGAGATGGAATTATGAATTAAATGTGTTTTATGATCAAAGTATGCATTTAGAAAGACTCAAAGGTCACGAAGCTTACGTAGGGATAAGATTCCTCATATGCCAGTCACGTTTCCAAGTGGTTGTGATACCCTAACCACTATGGTACTCAGGAAGCATGACAGTATAGAACAACACCATTCCACTTAATAAAACCTCCTACCCTATAAAACCCTTCACCACTTGTGAAAAACCCCATTTATCCAAATCCTCACCCCCAAATCTCTCTTCCACTCTCTCCACTCTCAAACCTACTTAGATATACCTCTTCCAAGCTTTAAGATGAGTAAATATTTTTAGATTATGTTTTCTTCCTTTCTCTTCTTGTATGTTCTTGAGTTGGGTGTCACTATTCTTTTATTGTTATCAAGTGAGGGGTACTCCCCAATATTGTCAGGGTGGTTTAGAGCTATTTAGGTATACCAATAGATTATTGATAAGTTTGATGGTTGTTATGGAGACATTGGTGCTATCTCTACTCCATAGGGCTCTTATGGAGTTGGTCCTTCACCTTCCACTCTTCCAGGTGAGTGGGTTTGATCTCATAATCTTATTTTGATTATTATGCAATTATTTTCCTAGTATTATGAAATGTCTAGAGGATTTACATACACTTGAGTTTTGGTATAATAGAAGATTACATGTATTTTTTGCAAGAATTGGAAAATATGTTTGAAAGCTCTCATGAAAGTGTTTTTACAAGAAATGCATGAGACCATACTTGAACTATGATTTCCATAAATGATTTAAATTTATGATTTTGAGTTGATTATGACAATGAGAATTAGTTGTGGTTGATAAAGTAAAATGTAAAGCTTTATGTTCATTTACGATAAATGGAAAATGTGACTTAGAAGTATAGAACTCCCCTTTTATGACTTTAGTATGGTTTTAGAATAGAGAATTACTAGAGAAATAGTATTGTGAGTTAATGAGTTAAATCATTAATCTTGGTATACCAAGAGCTCGCCAAGGGCAATATATCCTTATTTAGATTAGTCTGCTAGGATAAGTTCACTAGGGACGTAAAGATCTCAATTGGATGCTCTTGTACACCAGGGACTAAGAACCACCCCGTTTATGGATTAGTTTGTTCTCTTTTGTAATTCTTTGAGAAATAACATGATTTTTATGTTTCTAGCAAACTATGATTTTATAGTTATTATGTAATTTAAATGAAATGATTTATGGATGTTGTATTATTATTATTATGTATCTTTCTTCTTGTCCCATGTATGGTTGTGGGTGAGGATTAAGCATCAGTTTTAAGATAAAACTCACCCTCTCTTTCCTTAGATATGAGCAGCCTCAATCCCCCTCCTAGTAGAATTAGCTATTCAGTTGGGTGAGCTTTATGTTGCCGTCAAGTGATATGTCTTTTTGGTAGAGTGCTCCAGTGAGTTGTGGGAGCCCCAGACCATGCATACATATATATTTTGTGTATCATGATTCTTTTATAACTAAAATGATAGAGCATTCATTAGGGTTCTTTTGTAATAGAGCAACTCAGGATATTTTGTATAATAGCTACAATTTCATATTTAGTTTTTGGGAAAAGGATTATTCAGGGTTTTTATGATTAAATATGCTAATTGATTTATGATTTGAAATGAATTTTATGAACAACATATGCATATAGTACGACTTAGCGATCACGAGGTTTACGTGGGATGAAATTCTTCACATACCGACATTTCCAAATTGGTTATGACATAAATATGTCTATAGAGGCAAGTTTTCCTAACAGCAAGCTTTTTTTTTTCTATAAAGAATCCAATCAAAAGAGAAAAATCATATAGTCTGGCTGCTCTATAGGAATTCTCTGAGTTCTTTCTGTGATCAGATTTCCCTTTCCTATTGGATTAGAACAAATACACTTCCAAGCCTATTGCTATGACACTAGAGTCTAACAAAGGCTAATACAAAACTAGAGAAACTAGCCAAAAATAAGAGAAAACTCATTTGATCATCACCAGTAGGAATTGTTGATTCTTCACCAACCATAAATGCAGTTCTCTGATGCTGTCATAGTGTGAGCAACCACAATATTTCTAGTGATTCAAACATTACTATAATCAAAATATACACAGTAGAAGAAAGGTCAAACAAATAATAATGTGATGAGGAGATAGGACAAAACATAACCGGAAAAGAAAAATAAATGGTGAAAAAATGTCATCATTCCAATTTGGACTAATGTTTTTTTTGAGAGAGAGAAGAAAGAAAAAAATGTCGTTTTCATTAGAAAATGGTGCAAAAATGTCGTTTTCATGGAAAATGCTAATGACTTATCTTAATTTATATATTTATAAATGATTTATATAGTTTATTGTGATAGACTTTAATAAAGTAAAACGACATAAGGACATTTTAGAGTACTTATTTTTGAATAAGATATTGATAATTTTAGTCATGTGGCTTATGATTTTATCTGGTAAATAAAATAGTATCATGATTGTATGGAGAGATTGTCTAAATTATTTGTAAAAACATATATTTAGAATTTATGAATTATGTTTAAAAATTATCATTATGGACATTAAATGTATTTTATTAAAAGAGTTCAAATTTTAATACATCATAAGTATAAATCTTTTTCTTCCGCAAATGTTCAATTATATCCTGTCATCTTAAGTATAAAATTTTTCTTCCGCAAATGTTCAATTATATCCTGTCATGTTATTTGAAGTGTTTATTTTTCAGCATAAATATCACAAAATGATATGTACGTACATTGATTCTATTTTATATAATTGGTTGACGATAGAGTAACACAAAAATTAACCACTCATTAATATCGAGAGATGAAAATGATCAATTAACGAATTTCTGACATACAATCCATTATCAGTAGCGTATACACATATAGTCAATGGCCCACCTCAATGCCTCATAGTAGCCCACCAACTGAGATGGCTTTTTCTGCGAAAGTTGCAGGATTGTGAGATTCCCTTCTCCTTTTTTTTATCTCTCAAAGGACTCATCTCATTTGTACCCTACAGTTTCATCAGAAAAAAATAATGGCAATTGGTTTCCAGTTCACTGCTACACTATTCTCTTATTTTCCCTGCTGGGATTCACCTTCGCTTTTGCACATATCATACCAAGATTCCCTTCTTCAGCCTTTCATCCAGAGCTACAATCACTCTCTAGTTCCTCCCAAAATGGGCTTTACAGAACAAATTTCTTCACCCAAACACTTGATCACTTCAATTATAATCCCGAGAGCTACCAAAAGTTTCAGCAAAGGTACCTCATCAATGATACCTATTGGGGTGGTGCCAAGAAGAATGCTCCAATCTTTGTCTACACAGGAAATGAAGGGAACATAGAATGGTTCACACAGAACACAGGCTTTATGTTCGAAACAGCACCCCATTTTCAAGCCCTTTTGGTTTTTATTGAGGTAAGAATTCTTCATTAGCCCGTGTATGTAGAGATCTGTGTCTTTAATTCGGTACAGGAAACATTCTGCTTTACCTACCAAAAGTCAACTCTGTACCATGTTGGAATCCCGCTTGGTCAGTCTGAGCCATTGAGATCTCAACCTTGTGCAGTCTAACTGTTAATTAGATACTCTATTTCACGCATCACAAGTTGAATTGCAGCATAGGTTCTACGGGAAATCAATACCATATGGGGGGAACAAGAAGGTTGCATATGCAAATAGCAGCACACTTGGATACCTGAGCTCAACACAGGCATTGGCTGACTATGCCACTCTCATCATTGACCTGAAGAAGAATTTGTCAGCAACTGATTCCCCTGTTGTGGTGTTTGGAGGATCCTATGGAGGAAGTATAATCCTATATCTCATATAATCAGTTTTTTTTTTTTCCTGTTATCCTTTTAAGCTTAGCTCTTTTAGCTAGCGTTTGATACGGTGCAGACAAAAAAACATATAGGGATAATGGCGTGGGAATAGAATCATAGATAATAAATATGTATTGAGTATTATTAGAAAAAAATATTAAATTTTTGTGTTTGTGTAGTATTTTGAAGGTATAAAAATTTTGTGTTTTTATTCCAATGATAGAAATTTTTTTTATCCTCTGTTCTTATTCTCCATCACTAAATAAGTTTATGTGTCTAATGTCTCTATATTTTTATTTCTATATCAGCGACCAAATGCTACCTAATTAATTTCCAAAGGTCAAACCTCTTCTCCTAATTGATGTTCGGTCTGAAATCTGAATGGTCTTTTTGCAGTGCTGGCTGCCTGGTTCAGGTTGAAATATCCTCATGTTGCGCTTGGAGCTTTAGCATCCTCTGCCCCAATCCTCCATTTTCCGGGTTTGGTTTCACAGTATGTCTTCAATGACATTGTTACTCAAGACTTCAGGGTATCTTTCTCTCTTCCCAATTGGATCTTCTTTTTGTAATTTGCCGTGATATAGGCTAAGTGTGAGCATCATATCTACTCATTATTACTGAATTGTTTCATTCTGCCCAAAAAAACCAACATGCGAGTGCATCAGCATATTAAACCAACTTGCTGGTACCTTTATTAATTAATTAATAAATTGGTTACAGTGTATATAACTCACTTGCACATCACTGTAGCCATGACCTAGTTATTAATCACTAACTTCTTGTCATTGAATTTTCTGTTGCATACATGGTAGAGCGAGAGCGAGAATTGCTACAAAGTGATAAAGGGGTCTTGGAAACAAATAGAGGATGTGGACGACAAACATGGAGGACAGGAGCTACTGCAGAAATCATTCAGACTATGCGGGTGAGTGAGAACATGATTAGTTTGATAACCAATTGAGACGTGTTTCATGTCAGACTCTAGCTCATTTTATTTATTATTATTCTTTTTTGCGCTTTTCCTGCAGGAAGTATAGCGCAGGTGCTCTGGAAGGTTGGCTTCGGACGGCATGGGTTTATACAGCCATGACAGATTATCCCACGCCGTCCAATTTCCTGAACCCTTTGCCAGCTCATCCAGTGAGAAAGGTCCTTCCACTGTCAAAATTAAATATTTATGTTATTAAAAGTAATTGATGTGATGCCACATTTATTTTCAAAACTCGTTTTTCATGTAACCTTTCTTTGTGGCAAAAAGCTACAGCTATAGACAGATATATTCTAACGTATTGATTGCCTGTCTGTCTGGCTACCACAATTTTTCACGTTGACTTGAAAAAAATTGCGTTTGAAAAAATTGAAATGGTTTGGTTTGATATTTTATTTTTGATAGCAATATTTCACTTTCAATCAAATTAATTATAGTAGAAATAAAAAATATTAATTTTTATTTTTCATTTCACATCAATTCATCTAAATTTATTTTTCTAATATCTTTTTAAATATAGATCAATTATTTTAAAATCAATTATTTCAATATTAATTATTTTAAAAATAATTCTACTAAAATCTAAATCAAATGGATCCAATTAATACAACAATCCTACTCTTATTTAGAAATTTTATTTTTGCCATTCATAACCTAATATCAGATTTGAAAAATATAAATGCAACTATATGTATAAATATGGTTTATCAATAAATTCATATTTTAAATCTGAATTCATATTTAAAAACAAAAAGTTAAAATTACTTTAACTCTGTGTGGAAAAGAATCTTTGACTTTGACTTGTGAACACATTTTAGATGTGCGAGGCAATTGACAGCTCAGTGACGGAAAAAAATACGTTTGCCAAGTTGTACGCAGCAGCGAATATATACTACAACTACAGTGGCACTGCCACATGCTTCGACTTGGATGATGATTCTGATCCCCACGACCTCGGGGATGGCAGTGGCAGGTATTTACTCCTTTTTTACACTAAGAATGGTTGTACTAATTTATCAAGAAAAAAAAAAGAAACGAATGGTTGTACTAACTTCTAAGATTAAAAAATAATAAACTAATTTTTATTAAATTATATACAATAGATAGATAAAAATGATAGAGAATGTCTCTCTCTCTCTATATATATATATATACATATTGTTTTAATTTTGATTGGTCATATCTTTTTCATTAATTTTTATAATTTCAAACTATTAATTCCATGCTATGAGAATTGATAAGTTTGAGATACCATTCAATCATACACAATTATATCTATTTAATCTATCACTCAATTAAAAATTTATTAAACTCTTTCATTTTCACCCTTATATAATAGATTATCTTTTTTAATGAAACGATGTCTTATTGTCACGTCGCATAACGGAACTTACCTTGTTTGTTCCTCTGTCACCGAACACAGCTCACATAACATAACAGATGTCTTTTATTTTTTATTTTTAACACATAGCAGAGTACTAACACGCTGTCTTGTTTTTTGTCTTTACCCGTGTTTTTTTTTGTCTGACCCGTGTATCTTTCTTTCGGCCAATAGTGCAAGATCCAATAATATTGGGCTTTATTGTAGCCAAAACATAGCTGAAAAAGCTATGTTAAAAACAGACCAACATGTTAAGACCAAAAATGTGACTATAGAAGGAATCATCTGACAAGAAGTGTCATATCTGACCAAAAAGAACAAAAAAAACTTAAAATGGTTTTTTTTATGACGAATCCATTAAAAAAAAACTACCACTAGTCTTGATCCAAAAGAAAAAACCAGCCTTACTGGTCATGACCAAAACCCGCAACCTGCATAGTTTAAAAATTCTGTAATAAAAAATATGTGAAAACAAAAAAAATCATTATCTATTTAGAGTATTGCTATTTCAACATTTAAAAGTAGATATTCAATTGAGACACTTATTCATCATCATTAGATGTGATGAATGAGTAGAAAAAGTTGAGCCATTGTTAATCCAATAGTGATAAAATGGATCTCTCAATTAGATACTTACTTTTAAGTGTTAAGTAGTGTTGAAAAAACGAATGCAAAGCAAAAGTTGTACCACATTTGAGTATTTGATGCCTAATGGGTGTACAACACCTGACACCGCTTAAATGTATGGATTGTGTTTGTGTCATTATTAGTAGCCTATTTATAATGGCTTTTAGTTGATTTATCTAAAATATCCTTCTTATTAAAAGTACTAATAATTAATGTTTTGATATAATTATTTAGATCTAAACATTAACTTATTTATTTAAACTTTTTTATACAATAATTATCTAAATATTATAATAATAATTGTTTCTTTAAAAATTATTTTAAGTAAAATTTAATAACATTAGAATTTGAAGACATATTAGCAAATCATAGTATAGAACAACATAAACTCGTGTTAATAAAAAAGACAACGTAACTCAAAAAGAAAAAAGAATGTAATATACATTGCACATAAAATCTTTGAACATCTAGTGTTTATATAATGAAATAAATATTAAAAATATATATAATTCTAAAATTTATTGTTATTAACCAAATAATTTTTATTATAATGTTTTGTTCTTTAGTTCTTTTTTTTAAATAAGCTAACTTGTTATACTTTATATCTAGATGAAATTATGATTTGCAATTATTTTTATTGTTAATTATTTTTACTTCTTATTATTTTTACGAATTCACTGTTAGACTATTTAATCTAATAAAATGCTTCAACTATTACTTGCACGAGGAATTTAGCGCTACCATAATATCCAAGAGGGGCATGTTGATATAGCTTATGAGTGCTATATTTTTTGTTTGATTAAATTTGAAAATTTAGTTAAATTTTTATTTCATTACATTATCTAATTCAAGTTAATAATTTTCTTAAAATTAATAGTTTTTTGTGCTGAGGTGAAAGTTTAGTTATAGGTATTTTTATTTAGTATGATTGTTAAATTGAATTTTAGAATATTGAAATGATAATAGATAAATTTTTAAAATATATTTCTCTTTGAAAAAATTGAAAAGTTAAAAAAAATCCTAATATCCAACATATGTAAGACATAAAATCTCAAAAAATTAAAACAAAAATTCTTTGAATATCACAAAACAAGGATATAAACACCCATCTTACTTTGTTGGCCTCAAAGGCTTAATCTATTTTAAAATGAATAAATTAAAAATAGTTAATTTTTGCATTCAATATTAATTAGCATAATTATAAAATATAATCTGAAATTTGGGAGTGGCAGCAGACAAAATTGTAACAAAGCTCTTAACTCATAATTAAAGGTAATTTTAAAATATATAAATAAAAGTACTAAAAGAGGAGTGACAATAGTGACAATTTTGCAATGATGCATTATATGAATCATTGAATGTGAATGTTGCATTATACCACTAATTTCAACTTTGCAAATGGGTAGAGAACCAATGATGATATCAAGTTTTGTGCAAGCAGGCTTGTACGGAAATGATAATGCCCATGGGGAGCAGTAAGGAAAGCATATTCCCGGAGTATGAGTGGTCATACAAAAGCAGAGTCGCTTACTGCAAGTCTTTCTACAACGCAGAGCCTAGACCCACTGGATTACCACTGAGTTTGGGGGCCATGTGAGTATTAACTATAACTACCATTAAATTAATTCGATCTAATGATTTCTCAATTTGCATGATACATTGCCAAGCATTTCCATGCATGCTCCAAGTGGGTTCAATGTTACAAATGTTGATCGGTTCCGTTTTCTGCAGGACATTGGGAGAGTTCTAAAAAGATCTGCAAGCAACATTATCTTCTTTAATGGTTTAAGAGACCCTTGGAGTGGTGGAGGGTAAAGCATAGCATCTCCTTTATTCTTTTTATCCTCCTTTTTCTTTTTCCCATTATTGTTACTAATATAATTTCACTGAAATCTTAGATCAATAATAGCAATCCTATATATTAAAGCCACGCTAACTATGGTTTTGGTTGCAGGGTGTTGAAGAATATATCAAGTACTTTAGTTGCTATAATCGCAAAAGAAGGTTAGCACTTAGCAGGCCAAATTAATACATAATCCCTGTTTTCTTTTTTTAATGTTATCCTCTTTCTACTTTTCCGTTTTTCTATATTTAATCGGGCGTTTTGTTACCAGGAGCTCATCATGTAGACTTAAGGTTCTCAACTAAGGACGACCCGAAGTGGCTTGAAGATATAAGGAAACAAGAGGTAAACATCATAGCAAGTTGGATCTCAAAATACTACCGGGACTTGCATTCCATTAGTAATTAAGGAGTTGCGCTCATTAGGTGGATTGTTATCAAATGAAGTACTGTAAAGGATATACCGAGAATAACACAGAATTACGTTCTGGTTAATAACAGTTTTCTCACATTCTTCAGTCCTCAGCAGAGTAAAATTTACTTTGCTTCCAAGTGGCCAGAGGCCCAGAATTATAGGTTCCTTCTCAAATAGTATATAGTTAAATATTTTATGTAGTCGTTATTTAAAAGATAATATGCAACTTTTGCAGAGCTTTTTATTGGGCAAAGTAAAGAAGCTAACAATTCACACCAAAAAAAGAAAAAAAGAAGAAGCTAACAATTACACACCCATGACTTGTATAAAACCACGTTAACCCATAATTGAAGATTTGCATGCTTTGAACGTTTAAAAAAATAAGTGAGAGGAGTAACTAATAAATTCTAAAATAGTCATATCCTGCGCACTAAACTTCTAGGCTGTATAGAAGATATTATTATACTCATATGAATATGAGTTGTGTTATTTGTCCTAATTGAAAGTAAAATCCTGTCAACACAAGGTCATCAAATATTGGATGGGATGTACACCTATTGAGACAAATAAATAACATTTTTTGAATATATAAAATAAACAGGGAGGGCACAAATTAAGTGAAACACAATATTTTGTTTTACACTTGTTTTGGCAGAGGATAGGAAGTCGTTTTCCGCTTACTCTATAAGATTAAAAAATAATAATAATGATAAATTGTAAATTGAGTGGCTCTTTACTTTCAACAGTTTACCTTTTTTGCGGTACTATATGAATATAACCTTGTTCAAAAAAAGTTTTTGGCCTCTCCATTTTTTATCTACTAATCCAGCACACCCTAAATGAGTTCAGTTTTTGGCTTCAGAAAATATATTTGTACAATTAGAATCACAACGGAAGTTGGACACCCGACTGATTTGACTGAAATACTACACAAAAAAATTAAATAAAAAAAGAAAAACTATAAATACTTTTTCCGATTTGATTGTAAGTGTCTAAAGCAAAGCTGTCCTTTTTTTTTGTTTACCTGCTATGATGATAATATAATTGCTAAGTGAACTGGCCAAGCCCACTATAAGTTTCTGTATACTTTGTGTTGGGCCATCGTTCATGTCCAATCTTGTATAAACATTACCTTGCGAATTAGTTTTAGTGGGTCAGTGCAAAATTACCAAAGGACGGTGTCCCAGGTGATAAATGTACAAGGGATGAGAACACAGCTTCAAATTAACTGGGCAAGTGCATTCATTCAATTGGATTGGTGGCAATCACCTTTAACTACTATTTCATGCCTCAATTATATTCCAGCAACAGGGAATACACACCACAGCAGTATGCTGATGTTCTTATCCAAGCATATATTCTCAGCAACTCAGGATTATATTCTCTATAACTATGGAGCAAGGAAAATGGCGCGTTATTTGGAGTTGGTCAGATAGGTTGCAGCCCAAATAATGAATTGGCTCAAAATAGGCCACATGGTAGGCCGTGTGTGACATGAATTAATTCTTCAAACCAATTATTCACGACAAGAAAATTAAAAGAAAAAAACAATTATTCAACAGGTATTCCTGATCCAAAATAAATAAATAGACAGTTTATTGAACATTTTTGCTGATAAACTTAGCAACCTACAAGATGCAAGATTCATCTACATAAACACTTATAACATATTTCAAGATCTTCATGATAGCTTTTAGAGTAGAAATAGGCCTGCGATGTTAATCAGTCATCAACTAGGATTGCCATGCTTAATGGCGGTTATGAACTGATGATAGACATAAAAATCTGCAAGACCCGCAGTCTTAGATTGAGTCTCAATCTATTGACCTTCATCGTTCGAAAATTCGGCTAAAATTTGGACATGTCTCCATTCTTCACATATTCTTTGACTTCTGGATCAATTTGTGTCTTTGGCAATATGCACACGTGAAGTCAGATGAATTTCAGCACCCGTAAATAATAAAAAATTTAAAGTAAATAAGGCAAACTGCATTCCTTAGGAGTGGAAGTTTCGTACTCCTGGAAAAATAAGGATCTTAGTGTAGTTTCATCACCAACTAAAAATCGATGGCAAATCACTGGTCTAGTTCATTGAGTAGATCGGGTAAGCATGCAAACCGGTCAACTATGATTAAACTCAAAGCAAATTGGTCAACCACAGTCAAACTGGTAACCAATTCGTGCAGTAAACGGCCCATGTATAGTGCTTGCATGCTAGATAGATTTTTATTCAAAAATTCCATCTAGGGGAGTGAACTTGGTACTTGCAAGAAAACAAGCACGTGTCATTAATTATATATATTACATACTAAATTGTATTAAATCATAATTTTGTATATTAATTTAATTAAATTCGATTTAACCAATTGAATTAGTGTCCCATTGGTTGAATCAATAACTCACTTTTAATACCAATTAAATTATCATCAAAGTTAACTTCCTTTAACTATTAACCCGCACATTTTTTACAAAAGCATTTTAAACTTGGATATTTTATATTTTCTTTGATAAATATGATCTCGTATTATTATTATTATTATTATATGCTATTAAGGTTATGAACGGCTTAAGATTATATGAGAATATACCATTTCAATATATATATATATATATATGAGAATAAAATATGATTTATTAACACAAACTTTATCATGATTTAATTCATTGTACGTAAGCTGTGAAAATGGCGTATAGTTTTCTACGGATAGGCATCATTGTAGACTTATAGTCCAACGTTTGTATTGTCTTTATATTAATTTTTATCAAATAGTATTAGGTGTACAATAAAGTTGTACAAAAGTATTACACAATCACTCACAATATTGTAACACCCCTTAATTACAGTATTTTATCTAGGATTTAATACTGGAACTAAGAGTGTGGTACTTCGTATTACATTTATTCATCATAGTAACAATTTATTTATTTATAAATAACAGTCATGTCATTTCAGTAAACATGTATAATGTACAATTATCCAGATATTAGAGTACACATACCAACTACAAAATATAGTCCTCCTAAAGAAAAACCTATCAAAATATAAGTACAAGAAGATTTGTCTAGATCAAGTCTACTGATCAACAAGTATCTAGTTTAATCTTAATATCATCACATGTCGATGCGCTACTAGGTGTCCTTGAATCCTTTACTTAGCATCATCTTTGAAAATAAGGTAGACATGGAATACACACAGGATGAGAATTCTAAAATTCTCAGTAGGTACTCCAGTACACATAATAAATATCATCATTATCTACCTCAGTTGCTTTGGTTTGTTTATAAAAACATTACATGCCAATAAAAGAATAATGATATTTAACTTAACTTGTAAAAGTCTTTATCCAAGTAAGCTCATTTTATTCAATCATTTTCTCATAGAGTATATAATGTCAATGTCAATCTCATAAGTAAATGTCTTGGTCTCAATGAAATAATAAACTTATTCATTTAACACACAACATAGAGAGCAACTTAAAACAATTGCTACTTAATTGTCTTGGCCCTTAACTTATGACGGCTTATTCCACTTCTGGGTAATAGACTATTTTTCATGACTGAGCTCATTCCTATACATGATCACTGGATTTACTTTTTCCAATTCTCACATAGATTTATTCCTAGTCAGGTTTACTTTCCCAACTCAATTCAAGGGTAGTCAGGTTTGCTTTCCTTACGACCGTATTTACTTTTTCAGCCCAAGAAATAAAATCTTATGCTTTCTTTCACATATAAGCAATTGTAATAAGTATTCACATTCATATGTGCCTAGTATCATTCATAGATTCATATAGCATAAATGAGATCAAATCATTAATATTTCTTCATAGATTCAACCATTCAACATGCTATCCAGAAATTTTTGTTCTAAAGAAAATTATAGACTAGTTACTAAAATTCATTAAAGCAGTTAGAGTTAGTTCAACAAATGTATGAGACTCTAGAAATCTCAATGCGTAATAAGGTCTCTAGCTATGTTAATAAAATTCCATAAATTCTGAGGTCAAAAACTACTCAATTCAACTAACACCAAAATTCCCAATTTTATTATCCTATCAAATAAATATATAACATCCTACAAAAATTAGGGTAGACTTCAAGATGTCCTCAACACCCAACACCCTGTAAAAATTTCAAAGCATAATTTGATCATTTGATATAGTAACAAAATTAGACAAATTCAGTGCTTCAGAATGGACTATGTAGACAACAGCCTTGACTACTTCGGTTCTTAAATTTTCAAACATAGCAAAAGTGTCTAGAATAGCTCAAAATTTTTACTAGAGATACCTCAACATGTTAACTACATGCTATAAAATTTTTAGCTCAATCTAAAGCCTCTAACTACGTCAGAAAATTCAAATAAATTCACCTATCCGCCTAAAACCAAGATTTCCATCAACATAGTTCAAATATGTTTTGATAAAAATGATTTTCTAATATCATCCAAACACTCCACCAAATTAAACATATCAATGTCTAGGTAATATCAATCAATAAAACTAAAAATCTCAAGCTCATTTATTCAGAAAATTTCATAATAAAATTTAAAAGAAAAAAGAACAAATAAAGCCTTACTTGACTTTTGTAACTCTAACTTTTCTTTATGGCTTCCTTCAAAGCTTTTATGCCCAATCCTTGATTTAACCCAAGTGAATCATTCCTTAGAATAGTAAGAATAGTAGCAATTTGATATGATGATCATATGAGATTTTCTTACAAAGGGTTGATTTGGGAGTTGTAAGAATTAGTAGGTGAGATATATGCTTTGGATTATGGAGTTTTTGGGTGAAGTCTAAGTTTCTAGCTAAGGTTCTTATTTTGCTAAGGAAGAAGATGAAGTTGGTTGTCTCCTTGATGGTCAACCCAGAACTTCTTGAAGAAAATGGTAAGTTGTTTTATCTTATGCATTTATAACAAACATATGTTAATCTCATATTATAAAGTAATTTTTCTTAAAGATAATTACATGAATCTTGTAAAATTCTCATTGGCACTTGAAAAAGGTGATGAGGTGTCTCATTTTGGGCCTTACACTTATCACCCTAGGTGGCAAGTATACTGCAAGCTTCAATATGTAAAAACTACACATTATAATTTATCCAACAGGTAAAACATGTGCCTATAAAATAGAATTTACCCAAAATTAAATTCTAGGTCTAAAATTCTCATTTCTAACTTTTCTAGTCTTAATCCTTTATTTTCTAGTCCGGGCATTTCTTCTCATTTTTCGATTTCGTTATTCAAGGGCCTAAAGCTCGCAAAGTTACTATTTTTTTTACCTAGTCATTCTTATCTTGACTAACCCTATCAGAATCATGAAATTATGATTAATAAGGTCTAAATAATTTTTTTTATGACCTCAAGTGTTACAAATATTATTTGTCTTTTAGAGCATCATTCACTTTCACTAAAAGACAAAATAATATTATGAGTGTCATTGAAATATTGTTGTACAATTTTATTATATCACTAAGGGTGTGTTTGGTTAAGAGTAAAAATGATAAATTTTCCTTAAATGAGTTTCATGTATAAAATTACACATGATGCTTATCTAGAAAATTTAACCTTCACTTTTACTCCCCAACCAAACATACCCTAAACATTATTCTTTTTTTTATCTTGTGTAATTAACCTTTCGTGTACGTGTCCTTATGATTGTTTAAAGCTCATCATAAGATCCACATAGATTAATTTTATCACATTCTTTATTATTTTGTTATGATAAATTTTGCATGCATCTATCTAAATAGTTAGACCTACCATCTTGCATCGCTATTGCTTCAGAGAAGAAACATAATCAAAGTAATAGCTTGTAGCCTTTGCAATTCTCTCTCTTTCTGCGGTGGGCTTGTAGATGCAATTGATGTCCTCTTATTTTTTTATGGTGCATAATCATTTATTGATGTCCTGCAAGGCCATAACGCATGCATTATCTTCTTAAAAAGGCAAGTCAAAATTGACATTCTTATTTACAAGTAGCCACCAACAAGTGTCACGCGTCTCTTCTTTTTTTTTGTGGTCATGGTCTCTTTCCAGAAATTCTAATTTCTATCCCCTCCCTTTTGTTTTGTTGAAATTTCTATTCCTCTCTTTTTTAAAAAAAATAAAAATTGGATAATATTCATCAGCAGGCCAAGTATTCCTCTCTTGTTTGGAGGGGATGGGGGCAGGAGAGTAAAATGGAAACTGAAGAGTAAGAAAATAGAAGGTTGGGGCCTAGTGGGCCAGTCCATTGGGCCTCTTGTGGAACTCGGTGGCATGGTCCCATGCATGTCTGGATCTAACCCATACCACAGACCTACACTCTGACAAAAACTATATCAAAAAGAAAAGACCTATAAATATCACAAGCCACGTGCCGTTTACCCGATTCCTTTGTTGCAGTTTGCACACCATAGTATTACTAGCAGAGAAAGGTGAGTGAAGAAAGAAATTCGCATAACCAGCGACTCAACACTAAAGGATAAATGGGAAAAGATAATTGTACAATATCCATTAGACATTGATATTGTGGGCCATGATAAATTGGCCCACCCAGCATGCCTTCCCTAATGGGTCTCACAGGGCAGACTGTCGGACCAAAACAGAACAGGCCAGACGCCCAAAAACAAAAACAAAGGAGGAAAAAGACGTGTGGCCCCTTATCTCCTGTTTCGCTGCCACGGGTTTTCTTTTTCACTGTGTTTTACTTCATTCACTATTTTACTATTTTTAGGTACACATGATTTCTCCTTCTCGTGAGATTTATAATCGATCTCCTTGCCATGGCACATGCTCCTCGGAGTTCTTTTAGATACCCGTAGACCGTAGTTTAGATAAAAACAATCCTCATTCCATTACTTAGGCAAAAATTATGACTAACGTTTTTGCCTGTGTTTTTAGTCTATGCTTACGTTAGACTTAGTGGGCCTAAACTTAACCTGAAAGTATAAATTATAAATGTAGTAGTAGCCTATACCTTACTAGAGAGAGAGGAAGCTCAGATCTGCTGATTTTTGGCTCCCGATGTATAAAATTCTCCGGGCTGCTGCTAGCATATTAATATTCTTTTGGGTGAACTTGTCTATAAAGTTTAACACGTAGGGCCTGCAGGGCTCAGGGGGTCTTATGACGTAGAGATTATTTAATTAATTCAAGTTGATGCAACCCCATAAAACATTTCGTGTTTTCGTCGTACATAATGTTTTCCACCCTTGCCTCTCAATTCAAACGAATTACGAATCCTTTCGAATCTTAGAAAATTCCAATAAGTTTTGAAAATAGATATAAGCAGAATATAGAGTGATAAATAGTGTGATATAAGTCGAGTTCGAAACATTTCTATATTCCAATGAATTACCTTACTGCGCGGTTCTTGGATGAACTTATAAAAAATGCTCGTAAAAAAATGAGAACATCCATTTTTCAAGTGTTTTGGCTATTAATATATTAGTTAAAAATTAAATATGATGTAATAAAACATAGGTTTAATTATTCTTTAAATCCATATAATTTCATTCAATTTTCAATTAAATTCATATAATTTAAAAAATTTTAAATAAATCCCTATAGTTTATGAGATTTTTCAATTAAGTCTTTGCCATTATAAAAAAATGAAATAGTCCATGAATATTCTATTTTCATCTCCTTCTTCATCCTCTCATAGAGGCAAAATATTCAATAAATATTATATTTTTTATAACAACAATAACCTGATTGAAAACTATATATGCTATAGAAACTTACTTAAAAATTTTAAAATTATAGAGATTTAATTGAAAATTGTATAAAATTACATAGATATGCAAAATAATTAAACCTAAAACATATTATCAATAACTTAGTAAGATTTGTCCTCTCTTCTCTCCTGAAAAATGTTATTCGTACATTTCATTTTGAAGACATCATCACATAAATACTCTTAATTTTTTAAATTAAAAGAATTGAAAAGGGTGATATGACAATTATAAGATTATGAGACCCACCTTTTATGTATTAGTTTATCCAAAATGGATTATACAAATAAAGTAACTCTGCTTTTTATCAGCATCTTAGAATTTCAGAGTGCTACAGTTCTCTCTCTGATCTTCTATTTGAGTTTTGAGTATCTAAAGGAGTTATTGCAACAGCGTACAGGAGAAAAAAACAAAAGAGACGAAAGGGGAGAGTGTAAGGCACTACTGGTTATATTATGCCGACATAAAATATGACATGACGCACTACCCGATTTGACTTGCATGCCTACAATTGAATGCTGTAAACACATCATTAGTGATCTCTTCGATCAGCCAAATCATTGGTATGCATCATAATCAGACATCACAAGGGGGTTAAAATGAATTTGAGCCACTCATTACCACAAATAGATCAACTAAATCTTGCATGATGAAACGCATTCTGTCATTAGCGTACAGTATTCTGTTGTTCAATGTGCTTAATTATGGGTAATTATCAACCCTTTCAATCATTTCCCAAGTATACCTGTCTTCATAGGCCCTGCCATTTGGCGTGCTAAAATTCACTCTATCATATGGATTCTATTTTGCATTTTCCCATCGCCATTGATCAAATTTACGCATGCACTTGGACTATATTTGGTTTATTGTTCATGTTTCCTCCACTTTCCCTTGGTCATCCAACAGATCAAAGTCTATTTATGCTAATTAAACCGAACTTTCCTGGAACTAATCATGATGATTTGATTAGCTATTAATGTTCAAAGACGTTCATGGAAATAAGTCCATTGCTATACCGTACGTGTGTTGTCTAAGTTAATGGTCTGCATACCATGACAAGTAAGCTTCAAGGATAGACTAAAGGAATGGAGTCCCCACTGATTGATTAGAAGTCTTCAAGGATCCAACACATTAAAAGAGACTATTCATAAGATAGAGAACATATTCGTTTTTCCAAGGAATTACAAAAGGATAGACTATTCATAAGCTGTAAGGTGGTGTTCAGTTTCTCTAACAAGAGCACCTATCTGAGATTTTAATGGTCCATTGCGAATCACGTCTCTTGTGAATTAATTGGGTAAGGATAATTTACCCCTTGTGGACACTTGGTATATGAAGGTTAACGATTTAAGTTCATTAACTCATATATCTATTCCCTCTTGGTAATTCCTTATTTTAAAATCATGTTGACAATATAAAGGGGATTCTAGCAATCTAGGTTCATCAATTCTTAATCATCATATATCAATCTACTTCCACAATCTCAAGCGCATATTGCTAAAATCTTATCATCATAACTCAAGTCTAAAACCACAAAATAAGTCATATAATAGCAATTATATTTCAAATATGGTCCCATGCATATTTAAAATCATAGATTTTCATGAGCGACTCAAAATGTATTTTCTAGTTCTTTCACATTTATGTATAAAGTTTCATATCATGTCAAAACTCAAGTTCTAGTTTGCTAAATGCTCAAATATGCTAGAAAATATATTTTTAATTACCAAAATAAGGTCATAAGATCAAACCCCTCATCTAGAAGGGTGGAATGTGAAGTGCCAACACCTAAAGAGCTCCCTAGAGTGGGGATGACTTCAATGTCTGCCATTGAAGCAAAGAAACCCATGAAAACTCTACTATAACTCTAGAACAACTTTAAATCAACTCTATGAATATTCAAAGAGTACCAAACTTGATAACAATGAGAAACACAACAACCACAAACTCAAGGATGTGAAAGGAGAGAGAAAAAGATGACAAACAAATAACAATCTTCTCTCCTTAAAGCTTTGAGAAGGTACGATTGAGTAGGTTGAGAGTGAAGAGGTGGAGAGAGTATGGAAGCTAGGATTTCGAAAATATGGGTGTTTCATGAGTAGGGATGCTATTTATAGGGTTAGGGGTCATAAAATGAAACTACGTCATTTGGTATCTTCGGCATCGAGGGGCACTACTATAGCGGTTGACAAAGATTTCCAAAATACTGAAACCATACACCTTACCACTATAGCGGTGTCAGGAATACTTAATCTACATCTAACTGACTTTTATGCATCCTGAGCCTTCCCAACATAGCTAGGTCTCAAGGACCTAAGACCGTACTAGACTTGTTCAGGGACATATATGTGAACCTAAGGTAATACAAATTTACATCTCAAATCAATGCTTGAAATCTAAAAACATATAAGGATGTTCGTAACTCTAAATAATTACATAATCTTAAAATGGGATGCATGGTTTGGTCTTGCCTACACATCTACTGAAACACACTAATCTGACATAAACCTAGACTAAGCCTTACTACAATGTAAAGCTTACCACTGGAATAGCAATGGATTGCTGGAATGGCCATTGAGCAAATGTTGACCTGCAACAATGAGGAGGAAAGGAGAAGGATAGTCAATAGACTCAGTAGTAGATTTTCACCTATCACCCACATGGGATAACCAACAGGAGATATATGTGATACACATGCATAACAAAACCCTTTTATATTTACATACTTATCTACATAGGAAAACACCTTTATATTCATAGATTCATAGGACACCTTTCTAAATCTTATATTGCAACCTGTGAGTAAATACTTGAGAAACAATAATCTTTGGATACACACACTGTAGTATAAATAATCTCTCAAATTGTTTTGATCTTTATGGGTCCTCCTAAGGTCCCGTATTAGATACCTAACTAGGTTCCATATCTTATTTCTCTAATAGGTGAGATTGTTATCTGTGGACAACTTATTACCAAAGCTAACGATCTCAAGCTTTACCTCGCCTTCTTTCTTTATAGTTATCGTCTAAAATTAGTTGTACATAAATCAAATAACTCTTAACACTTTTAAAGCTCTTAAAACTCTGAAAACTCTTGATTCATATAACTCTAATAATCTAACTTTTACATAAGTGTGGCTATGAAATCATGCCCAAGGGATTACCAACTTGTAAGCATCGCGATTTCAAAAGCCCAAATAATATGTATTTGACAATTAGTATGAATCATATTGAATTCCATACTTTTTAATATCATAAAAACTGAAATTCTATGTCATATCTCAAGCTAACATACTTTCATAAACTTGATAAGTCTAACATCATATTTCAAAACAATGTGGTTCATAATCATAATAACTCTGAAATCAGAATAACATATTAGTTCATGAGGAAAAATGATATTCTGCTCAACATTTTTGTAATAATCTTACCTTGATATTCTAAAGCATAAATCTAAAATCCTAACTTGAAAACATAGAAGATATCATAAACCCATAAAACATGTTTGGTAACTTTGGTTAACTTGCTAAATCACATGTTTTTCAACAAATGACTTCATGGGTATATAACGTATTTTCATGGCATACAACAATCAATCATGGTCCTATGATTTTTCTTAAATCACATTTTCATGCTATAATCAAAGTCATAATTTTGATAGCCTTGGCATGACTTGTAAAATCATGTTCCATACACATTTCCATTTCTAAGTTCATGCTTAGCCATCATAAGACTTTAACATATACATAATGACTGAAAATAAGGTTATGAGTTTAAAATCACTCACTATTTGGAGTCGAGGGTGTGGGCACTAGCAACTTGACCTTGGAAGCTTGGAATGACACCAACAACTACCATAGAATTACAAACAACTTATGAACATACTATGGATACACTAGGGCAGCTTTAAAGATATTGGAGGAGCACCCAAACTTGACAACAATGAGAAACTACAACACGCACAACATAGAAGAGGAAGAAAGGAGAAGAATCTATCATAAACCATAGTTAAATCCTTACCTTGGAGTTTGGGGGAGGTAGGATTGAGAAACTTCACTATCTCCTCAAATTTGAAAATTCATTTAATGCTAAGTTGTACAAAAAACGTAGTAAATAGTACAACATAGGTCATCTTTCAAGGAGGCTTTATCACTTAGTTGGAAAAATTGGGGGTTTTGAAGAATAAGAATTAAGCAATTTAAATTAAAAGATAATAGCAACAAGATAACAACAATAGAGGAGAAGACACTACTGCAAGGTATTTCTAAGATTAGAAATTAATTATCATTGATCAAATATTAAACCCATTGGTGGGTATTAGTAATAAATTACTGATAATTCTACTATTGATCGATCAACCTCTAGAATTTAACTAATGCAAATAACCAATAAATAAGATTTCAATTTATTTAGAAATCACATTGATTTAATGAACCAATTGCTATAGTCTAATCTTATCGAAAAGTTAATTCTAATGTTCTTGCTCAAACATAAACCAATAGATCTATCAATTTATGCCCAAAGGGTTTCCCTAAACGAAGATCGCTAATTTAGTTATCGCAATAAAGATTATAGCAATTACTACAATAATTATAGAAATAAAACTCAGAACATTAAGAAAAACAATGCATTAATATAAAAAATGGGTCTTAAACATCATCCTAATCTATCCGAAACCCCTACACTAGTAAAGAAATCTATTCCTCTATCTTTGGAGGATTACAACAATAAAGATAAAAGAGAACATGAAATAATAGTAATAATCATTGCTACAATCTCCAAGACAAAGCACCTTCACTAATGGAATCCCTAATAGAGAGAACAATAGAGAAAAAGATGTAATATATATATATATATATATATATATATATATATATATATATATAGAGAGAGAGAGAGAGAGAAAGAGAGAATAATATCAACTAAAAGTGGAGTCTAAAAGTAGGTCAAAACTAGGGTAAAAGTCTATGTCAATTCCTTAAATACTGCCCTCTAAAATGGGTCAAAGTGGGGCCCAAAAACAGATTAATTCGTTGTTAAAATGTCATCGCATGAGTGCTGCAATGCTAAATGAGCACTAAGGTGCATAGCAGTGAGTTAGACTGATAAAAATCATTTTTCGGGTGCTGTTCAGCGCTGAAGCGCTCAAACGTGCTACAAATTTGACATCTTCATATATTTGGCCATTTTGGTCCTTTAAACATCTGAATCTATCCTTAGCACTAGCCCTTTGAATAAGCTTTCCAATGCGACCAAAATCATCTCAATAGACATCTGTAGCTCAAGATATTGCAAAAATACTAATGAAGGTAAAGTTGGATAGCATCAGGATCAGCAATTTTTAATCTTGCAACTCATTTTTACCAAGATGCTCTTAGAACTGGTATTTGATCTGAACATGAAAGTTTTAGCAGATTTCCTGAGCTTTCTAAAACATCTTTATTTGTCTCAATCTGATCCATGTAGAGAAAAATACAGATTTTTCATTATAATGTTTTTTGCAAATGTGCTAAAATTAGCTCAAGAACTCTTCTATTTTGCTCCCAAATTGATTGCAAGCTACAAGCTCCATGCAGAGAGTTTCCAACCTTATTCTTGATAGTTTGCACTTCATTCAAAGCTCCTATTTACAAAGACCATACTCAAAGAGAGGTTAAATGTAATAGGGTGTAATTACAAATTATTCCAAAAATCAGCATAAAAGTGAATAATTCTATTAAAATCACACAATGAGGAATAAATCAAAATCTTAATTAATTGCATTAATAACTCAGTAAAACTCATGGAAAATGCTAGGATTTGGTAGCAAGATAAGTAGCATAAATGCCCCTTATCAAGGATTGAGTGTGGTTGGAAGTGAGGAAGGTAGAAGGGTGTTGGAAGCTCAAGGTTTTGAAATTTGGAGTTGAAATCCGAGTGGAAAGGGTATTTTGTAGTGATCGCAAAAAAAATAAATAAATAAAGTAAGGACCACGTGCACCTAAAGTGGTATAGACCATCATAATTCTCTCTATCTCTTTATCTTCTCTCCCTCTCCTCTTCCATAACACTTCCCAAACCTCCTCCTTTCTTCTTCCTCTTTTCATTTTTCTCTCTTCTTCTTCTTCTTCCGTTCCCTTCTTTCTTCTTCTTCTCATCTTTACAAAATATCACCACCACCTTCATCATCATCATCTCTTCTTTCTCTTCATCATCTTCTACCGTTCTCTTTCTCCTCATATCTCCATTTCTCTCTAACCTCCATTAGAGAGTTTGAAGCTTTTGGAAGGAATTGGAGTAATTTTCTTCATCAATTTTACTCTTCAAGTGGTAAATAGCTTCTACACTACTCGTTTAACTTATCAAAGTTCCTAGTTAATTTAGGATTAATATTAGTATTTCTTTGAATCCTATAAATTAGGGATTTTAGTGAATTGAGGCTAATTTATGTAAATTGATGATATTATTAGCTTACAAATATTAATGTTGTCTTGTTCCTTGAGCAATAAAGCAATCGGGCATCAATACTTGAATTGGTGGCATTAGTGAAGTCATTCTTCAATTCTGAACCACTAGTTGTGAGTACATAGTGTATCTATAGTTTACTTTATGCATAATACATTTTGATCATTAATATAAAATTATATGAGGAGTTAAAAGTATGTTGATATAAGAGAAAATAATTTATTTATTGAAAATGATGTTTTATGTTTGAAATGGAAATTTTCATTTCGAGGCTGGAATTTGATTATTAGGCTTATTTAATTTTTTTTAGTCAAATTGTAACGAATATTGAATTTTAGAACATCTTATGTTAATTATTAAATTTTAATTTATTTTATGTCAATTGTATCTCATATAACTTGAGGATGGATTTTATGTTGTAAAAATATCATGAAAGTGGAATGTGCATGATTTTGAATTAAGTTGGGAAATTCCATAATTAGAACCTGTAGTTAAGGTAATGGCATTAGTCTCATGTACCGTGAGAAACTCCAGTCAGCGGGGAGGTGCTAACCCATACATAACTGAGCTATGCCTGGACTTGTAAATGGCTAAGGGCCAACTCTAGTTAACAAGTGTGGTGCTAACCCGCACATGACTTTAGTCATGTCTGCACTTGTGTATAGCTACGAGCCAACTCCAGTGCAGGTGTGGTGTTAACTCGCACATGACCTTAGGTCATGTCTGGACTTGTTATTATTTTACTTCGGATAACTCCCCATTTATGTTTAGATTTACTTGATTATGTAAAGCTTTGTTATCAATATCCTAAGTTATGACTAGAACAATACTTTTATGAGTACATATACATTATTATGTTTATATTATTTTATTCTTGCATCTAGTAAACTATGGATATCCTATCTCTTCAGTTGCAAAACTCACCCGTTATATTCCATTTTTTCCAAATATAAGTGTTGGTGTTCGTTCTAGTATTCCTCCGACACAACCTTAGCAAATTCTAAGTTGGTGAGCCTTGTTGTAAAGGCCCTTTTTGGTGGGAACTCTTATTTTGTTTCAACCTGTAGTTGTCCGTTGCTCCATATGTCACAGGCAGGTCCTCGGATCTAATTTATGACTTAGTTATATAAATTATCTTATGGAAAGGATTTGTAAACTTACTGTGATTTTACGTTTTGAATTATGTTTTCTATTATGTTTAATAGAATCTGAAACAAAATCGGTAGTATAGTTGGATTATGCTGAGATATTGCTATATACTAGAAGGGCGCATTTTGAGAATGCTTGATGCCCAAGTGTTTGAAATTATTGGGAAATATTGCAGGTTGTATTTTATATGGGAAATGTAAAAAAGAAAAAACTCTGTCCATTTTTCTAGAAAATAATGTGTGTTAAGGCTTGTTAGGGAATATTCCCTATGCGCGGTCATGACATAAGTTGGGTCGCGACATATTTATAGGGGTAGGGTTATAAATCAAAATTGTATTATTTTGTATTGTTCTAGTGTTGAGTAACCTCGCCTGGTGAGCTCTCAATCTCGCCAGGCAAGCTCGCCAAGCTCCATAACCATTCTAGAAGAAAATGCCTTCGTCTGGCGAGCTCATAAGCCTCGTTTGATGAGCTCACCAAGCTCCAAAACCCTTTCAAAAGAAAATGGCTTCGCAGGCAAAGTTCCTGTAGAAACACCAGTTCTCATATTTGTTGTCCTTCACACATCTGGTGTTTCCGACAATACGGGTGGGTCCTAGAACCCTAAGGCCAAGCTGAACTGTCTAAGGACACATAGACCTAAGGTATTACAACTCGTGATCATTTATGTATTGATCCAGACTTTGTTATTTTATGGTTGATATTATTATTATGACATTTTACTTTATTTATTGTTGTGAAATTTTGCTTTTTTATTTATTAAATGGTATTTAGAAATTAAAATTTTTATTTATATATTTCCCTATGTTTATCGATTGTTATGATAATTAGCAGTAGTAAGCTCTAATTATAATAAAAGCTACAATTAGTAAAAATAAGTCCCCAAAAGAAAAAGATACAGACATATTTACAGATGAAAAAGCATTTTCAATTTCTAATTTTTTTATTTTCAACTAATTACAGATAGATTTACCTCTCTAATTTTAGATGGTAAAATCCGTCTGTGTATGTCAAATTATTGAACCATTTTTTTGGCCTATAACAGATGGATTTTCCTCCTGTAAAATTATAGATGGTAAAATCCTTCTATAATGGACTAATATGGAAAGACTTTTGTCATCTATAAATTACAGATGAAGTTGAAAGCCCATCTGTATTGCTTATAGCGACAAAAATAGATGATGTGTTGCCATATGTAAATCCGTCTATAATAGATTAAAAATTCGTAAATAAATCTATTTGTGTTTCTTGAAAATCTTGTACTGTCACTTTTAGGCACAATCATAATAAAATTAGAGTTTATTCAACATATATTTACTTTTTTTATGAATTTCACTTACTTTTTTGCAAGTATACCGGAAGATATATTCTTAGAATTGTCCCTATACAAAAAAATTTCATACATAAAATTTGAATGGCATGAGGCAAAGTCTACTTTAATTATTTGGTTCAGACTATACCTTTCAACAACCTGCATAATTTACCATATTTTGATGCTTTGGTTGGAGACTTAGGGTCACACACATGTATATAATTGATGCATCTGGGATCCTAAAAGAGCCACATGCAAACATATTACTATATTAATTATAATTATTAATGTCAATAACTTCTAATTGAGATGGATTCCAATTGGTCCACATAGCCTGCTGGCATTTTATCATATTTTGTGTGAGAATCTATAGGCCGAATTTGATCAAATAATCTGAAATTCTAACAGAATATGCATGTGTGTTCGCATTAGCTAAATATAACGTTAATAAAAACTGATCAAGACTGAATGTTGATTGAGTTTTTGACGGGTGTAACCATAATTATGTTAATATATAGATTCTTCTAAATCATTCAGTCCAAAATAAAAGATATTTGCAATGCACAGTATGAGTTTTATTGATTGTCGCCGTTTATTAATCTCCATCTACAATAAATTCAGGTTTATGATGCGTATATCAAGATATAATTTAGATTGCATACATCGTTCTTGGCATTTTATTAACAAGTTGCTTTTGGAATACATATATTACTTCTACGATGAACTACTACAATCTGGAACAGTCTCTGATCTCGTACATAAGACAAAATATGTTTGAACCAATCATAGCATCTGTCTCAAGAAACCGTGCTCGAATGTGGCTTTGGTCACCAAATTAAAGAAATAAAAACGAGAGACAAGAAATCTAGCCTTAGAGAAAAATGCTGGCTAGCTAGACCAGCTATGAACTTATGCGCCCATGTAATTTATTGCTAAAAGAAAGGCATGGACTTCAGTCATCATCTCAATTCTCACAGGATTGCATTGGATAGATCTTGCAAAACCCAGCTGGCATGGGATACTACTTGGGAATAAACCAAAATTTAAATGTTATTATACACTTATGAATGAATTAATTATTAATCAACAATATTAATCATTTAGTTAATATTCTAATTAATTCTATGCATGCATATTGGGCATTGTTAAACAGTACAAAAAATTCTAAACGAATATATGTCAACGAATGTAGCAGAACATAATTGAAGATAAAAACAATCTCAATTACTGCATACTGAATCATTAGAGGAATGCAAAATAAAACTGATGAATCACACGCAAATGATAATTTTATAATGGTTTTTGTTTCACGTACGAAATTATTTTCGAGCAATAAGCAGCATTAATATCCATGTATTGATATATAGTCGCTCTTCTTGTTTCCGTTTTGGCAGTCCCTATCCAAGTTTTTTCCTTAAATATCTCATGAGGGAGTTTGTCTTGTTCTCAAGTTCCCCCAATATTAATCTATTGAGATTTTTTTCATTTAGACCACCAAGGCAACTCACTAGTGTGGCAGATTCCTCACCCTGCCCACCCTCTGTCTTTCTTCATCGTCAAGGATACATGCATTTGGACAAGCAACACCTTTATAAGAGTCGTCATAGAAAATTCTAGAATTCCGCATTTACATGCAAGCCAGTATCATCATCATCATTAGAAACTGTGGTTATCATGACGTGATGGGGAGTAGAATATACAAATTAAATATATACCTGGAGTAAGATGACACAAGGAGTTGTCTGTGTTAGAGATTAATGAAAATAACAAAAAGGCAAAACAACAACCTATAAATCTATAATTACTGTTGTGTATGATACGTACGTAAACTAAAATCAGCTCTCGACAACCTTCAATTTTGTAGGGCAGAAAAGGTTGTGTTCTGAATCCACCTGAAGACTGAGGTGGGTTTTGTCTCCAAGTCACAAGAAAAGACATAGTCTAATTAAGTAAAGAAACTATCAAACATGGAATTTAAGTAGATTTTGATTTTGTTAGATTGAGAAAATATAAAACTTTTTTATACAGTAATTCAATTATATATTTATATCATATCAATAAAATATATTTGACCCTTTTCCTGTTAACTCAAAAGTCGTATGCATAAAATAATTTAATTAAATAATAATATAAAAATTAATAATTTAAAATTAAATCTATTTAAACATAGAGTAAAGATATTTGTACATTGCGCTAGACACCCAATATATCTCTTTTTTATTAATGCTCTCTTCCATTGTCTTTTTGACCTTTTTCTTTTATGGTTTTTTTCAAGGAATCTAATGTTTCGACAGAGAGTGATTCAAAATAACACAACTCTTAAATATATATACTTTAGAGGACGCATAGACAATCATAGGACCAAGATAATAAACGGACAAAAGAAAGAGAGAGTGGCGTATGTTTGCGTGTGAGATTGCGAGCGCGCTTGGGCTTGAGATTATGCGTAGAAGAGAGCTTTTAAGTGTGGCTGTGAGTGGAGGATGACTCGACACGAGTGGGGGCAGCAGGGGTTGTCTCCGCAGCCTTTTTTTGGGATTTTCTCGCTCCTATATGTAACGCATACAATTTAATATAGCTTGCCTTTATTTGAAAATTAAGAACGGCCCCCTTTGCAGAGAAAATGAATTGTGATTCCGCATAGATCTTTTTTGTAACGTTGAGAATTTGAATTATAAAATTACCATTTTAAAAATAATTTTTTAATATATTTTTTAAAAGAGTTTTAGTTAACGAATTTAGCTCTTATAAAGTGACTAGCCAAATCCTTAATTAACTACTATTACAATTCAAAATTAGGCAAGCAAGTCTCACAATAAAAAATAAAAATAAAAATGACCGGTGAAACACCAATAATGTAGTCATATTGGGTACACAAATATTATATTATCCTAAAGATAATACATTTTTAAACCTACATCCATATATACATGTTTTTCATGTTTAATTTTTATATAACGTAACAATGTGATTTTTATTATTAATTCTCTTATATCATATTACATATATCATGATTGGTCCTCATCTTCAAAATTGATGATTTAAGGTCACATATGGTAAAATTATGTGAAAAATTGGATGAGAAGATTCATTATCGTCAATCATATGGAAACAAAATTAAGAAGGACCTAGACCGGAAGGAGATTGGGAATAAAAATGTAATACCTTAGAGATTTCTATTCCCTAAGAGAGTTTAGCCAAGTACATATGTCCCTAGGCAAATCAGAGATCACCATAGGATTCCTGGGGACCTACTCATATTGTTGGTAGAAATCACTTGAATTATGGCTTAAAGGTTTGAGAAAAAAGGTATGGAGAGTGCTCCAGCACTCACATGAGCGTTACAAGTCTCATAGAGGATTTTGGAGTAAAAGCGTCACGGTGGATTTTGGAGCAAAAAGAAGGAAAGTAAGCTTTTTGGAGAGGCGCAGGTCAAGAGGTAAGGTAGTGCTTCTCTAGAATGTTCTTTTTGAGCACGCGGTGCTCATTTTATAAAATAAAAAAAAATCCCATTTCACATCCCTTCACCTCAAAAATATGAAACCCATGCCTCTCTACCCCTTTCCACCCTAAAACCCCATTTCTCTCAAATCTAACCTAAATCTTTCACTCTTCAAGCTCAAGGTAAGTTGGTTTGTTGTTTTTACTTCCTTTTCCCTTCAATCTCTCCTTGCTCTTGGGGTGGCATGGTGGTTCTTCATGTTGTCAAAAGAAATGAAGTTTTCTTGGTATGTTAAGCATAGATTTGAGGTATTTAGGGATTATTAGAGGTTAATATAGTGTATTATGAAGCTATGTCAGATTAGTGCTATTCCTTCCCTCAAGGTTTTGTTGGTGTCAATCCTATTTATTCTACCCCTCAGGTGAGTGGATTCAAACATGTGATCTCTACATTGTGCATTAGAGCTATTTTCATGAAAATATAGATTATATCATGATTTTAAGGATTCCTGCAAAGAGATTTGAGATTTATGATGATTTATCAAGCTTTGAATATGTGGGTTTCAAATAGCATGAACTATAAGTTTTATGTAAAACCATGGGACCGTTGTTGCTAAAATGAGTTTATAAGAGCTGGTTTTGATTATGATTGCTTAGAGATGTTATAGTGATTAAATGATTTAAGAACTATTTGTTTTATATGATGGAGCTTTTGAATCCTAGGGTAGAAGACTTTATGAGATACAAAGAAAAGATTTAGATTTCGGGTGAAACTAGACAGTAGCTATAGAAGAACGAGTTGTGAGTTAACGGTTATATGAACCTTGATATACCAAGGCCCACAAGGGCAAATTATCCTTGATTAGGGAGTATTTTGAGGGACGGTTTGTAAGAACGTTAAGATCTCACTTAAAAAGGAGCTCTTGTTTGCCAAGGCTACACTCTCCTTATAATTGACAGATATATTGTTCGTTGTAGTTCTTGAAGAAAATATAATACATTTGCATGTTTCTAGTAAACCATGATTTGTAACTATTATGTAATTATAAATGAAATGATTTTCACTTGATGTATTATTATTATTAGTTCTTTTTCATGTCCCATGAAGAGGGTTTCATATGAGAATTCACTGAGTTTTTGCATAAAACTCACCCCTCTCCTTTTCCCTTATTTACAAATACAAGTTCTTCCAGCCACCCTCTCCCAGAGGCAATAGAGATTCATTGGTGAGCTTCACTTAAGTAAAGTATTCGTATTCACTTTAGAGTGTTCTAGTGTCGCAAGAGGAGTCTTGAAGCATATAGAGATTGTTTTGCATTTTGGATACATGATTCTATGTTTATTTGTATTTAAAATTTGAACCTTGATGGGTATTTTGGTTAAGATTAACTTGATGTGTGTGTGTGTGTGTGTATACATATATAGATGACATGATGATTTCAAACTTCAGGTATTTATTATGAAATTTCAGTGATGATAATCTTGATTTCAAAAACAAGAGATTTGTTTGTAGAAATGAAATTGTGTTGAAAATGGATTTTATATATTAAATAAGGATAAATGCATTTTACCCCCTGAATTTTAGGCCATGTATAATTTACCCCTGACTTTCCAAAAGTTGCATCACGACCCCTGAACTTTTCAAAATGTGCAAAACACCCCAGTATAATTTTAGCAACTAATAAAGGTAAGATTATGTGCATTCAACTCCCTGAAGTTTCTAATTTGTGCAACCCACACCTCCCGTGAATATTATGTGCAATTAACCCCTTGACTTTTTTATTGTGTGCAACTCGACACCCTCTATGACTTAAATTTTTGCGGGGTTTTTGTAGATTTGAAAAGTTCAAGGTGTCATAATACACTATTTGAAAATTAAGGGGTTTTTACAGTTTGAAAAGTTCAAGTGTCGCGAAGCAACTTTTGAAAAGTCAGGGGGTAAATTGCACATGGCCTAAAATTCAGGGAAATTGCATTTAACTCTATTAAATATGCATATAGAATGATACACAGGTCACGAGACTTTTGTGGGATGAGATTATTCACGGGCTAGCCACATTCCCCAAATCAAGGCGTGACCAAAAAGTTTAAAGATTTGTTTTCAATATACTATATATTATTTATATTATAAGAAATAATTGATGGTTTTTTGTTTTAAATAATTTGTGATCAATTTTAATGGTAGATGATAAATAATACTCGTTTCTTTTCACTCTATTTGTCCAAAAACCAAAAAGCACATAGATGAAGAAAATAATAAATATATTGGTAATGGTTAAAAATTGTATGAATGGATCATATCACACCCATTAAAGACTTGCATACTACCATTCACAATGACATAGCCAATTATATTATGGGTAGAATTGGGAAAAAAAAATTAATTTAATGCCCATTGATGTAACAAATGGACAAATGTTTTGCAACAAAAAGATTCTAAAAAATGGACAGGTGGATTGAAAAGGAGGGAGTATCACACAATGTCACAGATGAAATGAATTCAAATAACATAACTATTGATTATAAATACATTTATTAAAATACCTTATTTATTGTATAAACATTTCATTAATATCTCTACTTTCAGTCAACTTCACATTTTAAAATATTTGTTCATTTAAACAATTTTTCATTTTAATACAGTATTTATTTACTTTTCAATAGTAACCCTAAGTAATTTCACCCACTAATTATTAGTTTTCCAAAAACATTTCATTTAATAGGAATGTATTAATATATTCACTATATTTTACTCTACTTTCAGTATATATATTATTTTTTAATATTTGTGCTTGTCCAAAAGTGATAGATATTTTGAAAAGGAGGGTATAATAAATATTAATAACGTTGGTAAATAAATGAGAAAGGGAAAATTCCTGCAACTTTAATGACGAGAGAGGTAATCTTCTAAATCACTAAATTCTCCCTTTGTCTGTTTATATAAGTAAATTTTAAATAAACAAAATTGTTTCAAATTATCTGTCATATGAGAATATAAAAAAATTATTGATTAATTTTATCAACTTTATCCTCATCTATTATATCTTCAACTAAATCTAATAATTAATAATTACAATTAATCTGAAGAGAGAAAGATGCTAATTTAAATATATATTTTTCATTTTAGTCTATTTAATAATATCATTAATCCTTTAAAAATATATAATAAGACAATAATAAATAAGCAGAAAGAGTATGTAAACCATTCATTACTTAAGGAACTTCTTTCAATCAAATGTTGTAAAATACAAAGGTTTGACGACATTATGTTTGACTATTGTCACATCCATGAATAACTTATTTCATGCAGTCAACATTTACAGAACAGCATTAATATCATATTACTATTTAAGAGTTTTCCTAATAAGTATTGGAAAAACTCACTAATTATTTGATGATGTATTTATTATGTCATTAATAAAAGATTACTCCATTCGGTTCATGATATAAGGATTTTAAGATTATGTATGAGAATAAAGTGATGATTGAATTTCATTAATATTTTCAAAAGAATAAAAGTAATAGACAAAAATATCATTTATCATTATCATAAATTTTCTCTCCATTAAATAATCATATTCATATCCACCCATTCTCACTTATCATAAATATTAGGATAAAATGAGCGAAAAATGACTAATACTTTCTTGAAATGTGAAAACTACTTATATTTTGGATCAAACAAATAATCCAAAAATAACTTATATTTTGGATAGGAGGAAGTATTTTATTAAGTGATCTGAGAAAGAGTAGAGATAGCTATAGAAATTTTAATAAGGAGAGACATTTAATTTTGAAATTGGTAATTGTTGGGATATAGGTTGAAAATTAAAAGAGCTTATTGTAGTTTAATAAAATTGATTTTGGAAATTAACTTTTATTATACATTTATCCTAAATATAAAATTTGAAATTAAGTGGTCTAGTTTCAATTTTCTTTTGTTGTCTAGGAAGTATTCACCATTGATAATAGTAACTAATAATTCACTCATAATTTGAGTGAAGTGCATAAATTGGTGACCACGAAATATTATTATTTTCTATGGGTAAGGATTGAACCCCATACCTTATGATTAAGGGACAATACTAGCTACCAACGATACCAAATTTCATGGTTGGTCAAATTTCAATTCTAAACTCTAATTCTATACTTTTTAAACATAAAATGAGAAGTAAAGGTATAACTATATTATTATCTGTCATTGTTGTCACATAATTTATGAATAATCGTTTGGTACAAATATAATATTTCTTATATTTTAATTACTTAAGGATTTATCTGATAAGGATCAACAAAATTCATTATTTGATGATGTATCACTAAGCTCATTTTAAAATAATATTATTTATTACAAAGAGATGACTATGGATTTAACGATGAAAGAGAAAACATATATAGAAATCACAAATTAGGGTGGAGCATTTGGTTTAAAAAAGAAAATAATTTTCAATTTTTATTTCTATTTTTTATGTTTCCGAAATTCTATGAAGAAACTGTAAATCCTGAAAATTGAATTTTATTATTTTCTTCATAAAATTTCAAAAACAAGAAATTAACTGAAAAATAAAAAATAAAAACTGAAAACTATTTTATGGAATCAAACATACATCAGGGTAAAAGCTGAATTTAGGAATAAATGTACACACTCTATTTGCTTATTATCTTCTTGCCAACTCATATTTGTGAACTTTTTTTTTAAGTATATTCTCTCATCCTATAGGTAAAAGATTAATTTGTCAAAGTGTGTGGTGAAACACCTAAGTGGGGACCACTTTCAAATGTATGTTTTCCACATGTATGAACTTTTGGATCAAATTCAAGATCACACACTTAAATTAATCTCATAAATTAATGTTTTTTTAATATTATAATTATTACTTTAAATTTTAACCTTTGCAATAACATAAAAAAAGTATATATGCAAATTAAAACCTTTCACATTTGTAGTTCAGCAAATTGTAATTAACTCAAAACATGGTCTCCATGTTGTACATTTTTACACATATACCCATATTACATTATGTTTTTAACAAGATTAAAGGAGGATTATATTGAATTATGAGATTGATTTGATAAAAGCAATAAGAAAAGAACAATAATAAAAGAGTTATGTTATTTGTACTTAATAATGCATGGACGTGATAACTCACATCATCCAACATTAGATGAGGTGTAACCTTCCTTGAATAAGGTTCAAGCACATCAAATAATAGGTGAGATGTGAATCAACATTATCTACATATCATAAATATAAATAATATTTTTCATAATAAAATAGAAGAAACCGCAGCGGTGATGAAATTGAGGGCAAAATGAAAAATGGAATTCGGTGTGCAAATAAAGTGGTATTGTGGATAGGCCAGCCGTAAGATGGCAATGGCAAATGAAGTAAGATTATCATGACGCTAGTTAGCCTGAGGACCGAGGAAGGTGAGGGAGAAAGGGCCCGGTCACTTGATTTGTTAGCCAATTTAGTAACATGGGATGTCCCCAATTACCTGAAATTATCCACCTGTGTAGAATCTCTCTTCCTTTCTCAAGATTCACATAGACATACTTGTTCGGCCCAATTCAGCAATAATTTCAATTTTATAATCTCAAGTATGTCTCGCTTACTTGACCCGAAAAAAAAAATAGTATGTCTTACTTAGGAGTCATACAAGTGTGCCCCTTTTGTGAACTTATCATAGTATCAATTATTATTATTTTCACTCAAACTATATGGAGTAATTTAGAAGAGAGGTGACACGAGAATGGTATGAGTAATGTTATTTTCACACTAAACAATTATGTCTTATTAAGATATTCATTTTATTATTATTAAATGTGATGATGAATCTCATTCATTTAATAATAATCATAAAGTGAGTGTTGTATTACAATATTCATTCTTAGGTGTCAAAATAATAGTTGTTTTTTTCACTAGTATCAAGCATACACACAAACTAATATATAAAATATTATAATTTCATATCAACAGTAGTTCTCAAAAAATCATATAATTTTAATATATTAAAAAGTAAATATATGTTAGGGGTAATAAAAATATAACTTTATTATTTTAACATTAAACTTTTTCAAATATCTAATATTCTATTAACAAAATACATAAATTTCACTACTTAATTTTTCTCTTAACTTATTTTCTCTTTATTATCCCTCTCACAATCACATAGAATCCATATGCGGGTCTACATGAAATAGAATTTTCCATAAAAACATACACTTTTCCCCCTCTTCGTATGGTAACTCACTTCACTTGCCAGAACATAACCTTAAAGTACTCTCGTACTGACTTATATGTCCCTCTCTCTCTGTCTGAACTCTCTCTCTCTCTCTCTGTCGTATCTTTGCTAGCTCCATCAAATAGTAACTCCACCCTCACCTTCCAACTCAAACCCCACTATCATCACGCCCTCTCTTTAAAACCTCCTCTTCCCCTTTCTCTCTCTTCCCCTATTTCCAGCAGAAATTTCTGCGCCTCACAAAAATCCCTGAACTCTGCCTTGATTTTTTCTTTCTATCCATATCTCTCCCTCTCTCTCTCTCTCTCTCACACCCCACTGAGCGAGTGAAACAAAGAAAAAGGCAACCGAGAAAGACAAAAACCATGTCCACAAACCACTACTCATCACCAGAAGCAGCACAGTGGTGGCCTCAGCAACACCACCAACAGCAAGAACCAGACACCACAATGGAACCACTCCGAGTCCAACCCATTTCAGCCATCCCCATTCGGACATGGCACCCCGACCAACTCCAACCACAACCACAACCACAACCCACATGGTTCAATGTCGGAGGAGGAGACCAACCACAACCGCAACCGCTCTTCCATGACAACAACCAACAAGAACAAGTTGGAGATGACATGAAGGAGCATATGTTCGAGAAGATTCTAACACCAAGCGACGTCGGGAGGCTGAACCGGCTGGTGATCCCGAAGAATCACGCTGAGGAGCACTTGCCAGCTGGGGCAGAGGGTTACTCCTCCGAACATGGGAAAGGCTTGCTCCTGAATTTCGAGGACGAGTCCGGGAAATGCTGGAGGTTCCGTTACTCGTATTGGAGCAGCAGCCAGAGCTATGTCCTGACAAAAGGGTGGACCCGTTTCGTCAAGGAGAAACACCTTGAAGCTGGTGACATCGTTGTCTTCCAGAGGCACCGCATGGACCACAACCATTTCTTTGTTAGCTGGAGGCGCCGCCTCCCTGGGGCCCCGCCCGGGAAGACCAAGGAGGAGGAGAGTGGAAGAAGCTGGAACTGCAAGTGGAAGTGGTGATCATAGTCATGGGAATAATAATAATAATAATAATGATAATAATAATAATAGCAGTGGCTATAGCCATGGCAATAGTGAGAATGTGGGTGTGGGTGTGGGGTGGAGGAGAGAATACTATCCTGCGCTTCTTCCTTATCCTACGCAGCACCAACATTTGTCACACAGTCCTGATTTTCTTCCTCATGCAGGTCTCTTTCTCTTTCTTCATTCACTCTCATTATATGCTTCTTCATCTTTTTAATTATATCTCATTTACATTCACTTATAATTAATTAATTAATTAATTAATGGTTAATTGTTTTTCCTTTCCTTCATCAAACATGCTGATGCACTCTATGATTATATATGTTTGTCTGTTGAAAATGTATAGTAGTGATGACAGTTTTGGTTTAGAATTGTTTTGATCTGAGGAAGACATGCAGAGAAAGTAATTGATGATTATACTTGAAATCGAAGAATGTGGAGGGTAGCTTCCTATGAATTGGGAGAAATGTGGGTTGTGTTTTATGTAGGAAGGAGTGTAGTTCGGGTTTTATCTGTCTGCACAGAATTCAGATTGCTGAAACAATCTGCAGGTCTCTGAAAGGTGCGCTAGCTGCGTGAAGCATGTGGGCCCATTATATTCTTTTGTTGAATTTAACGTAGTAGCAAAAATTAAAAAATGTAACATTTTTTAACAAAGGATTGCAAGTTGCTTACTGCTTACCCATAGTTTCACGTCTTCATAAGTACAGTGCGTTTTCCGCATTTTTGGTTCAAAACTTTGAATGAAAAATAAAATAATTAAATTTTAATATATTAATGGTGTAAAATATTTTTATAATTTTATTTAGTCATATATTATTATAAATATTTCTCAAATCATTATTTTAAAAATTATATATATAGGAAAAGATATAAGTGAATGACCGTATAATCACTGCATTAAAATTAAATTAAAAATAAAATATGATTAACCAAGGAGAAATATCTGTTGGACATCATGCACCTTTTTCTCTACCTTCTTACACACTTTTGAGTACTCCTGAGGATGAAAAGAAATAGAAAAAATAAAAAATTTAAAAGAATGATAACATTAGTTCTATTTCATGTCATCAGGTGTAGTATTGCACATGATGTCTCATAAGTCAATATATGCTCAAGATAACATTACTCTGCATTCAAAACATGAGCTTATGCACGTGTTGCAATGTAACAGGTGGAGGGTCCCAAGGTCCGAACGAAACCACACCGGAGGTGAGGCTGTTGGGGTGAACTTGCTACAATGAATGCCAACGCGCACCAAATAATGATTCCCATTTCCCAACACCCCCCCTCCCTCCTTCCTTCCTTCCTTCTTCTTCTTCTTCTTCTTCTTCTTCTTCCAACCATCACCATCACCATCACATGCTACTTCAACAACCATGCTATAGCTAGTGGCTTCTGCTAGATATGCCGCCCTCTCTTAGATTCTGCTCTTTTCCTTTTCAGCTACAGGGTTAAGGCATCGGGCCCCTTTAATATTACTATAAACAGAGATGATATCGTTCACATGAACTGTTGATAAGAATTTTTATTTCCTGTATAAGCCTATTTGGATGCTATCTAGTTGAAGATTATAGAGGATCTTTCTTGTCTAAAATTTGGGATATGCGTGGATGCAAGTGTGAAATGGCTAATTTATTTGTTTTATCGGATCTTCATGTTCCCTGTTAATCGGGCATATCGATTATCAACTCAGGTGTGAATGCCAGAAGGACAGGTTCCCCATCAAGTTTGACTCCTATTATATTTCAGGAGCATAGCACGATGGTAGTACGGAAAGTTTTCGTACCAAGGCTTTTTTAAACGAATATTAATAATTACTAATTTTCTTTATGCTTACTCCTCGTACGCCTTTCGTGAAAACTAACTTCGTGATACTTAGTATTTTGATACTTCAAGATATACTACTACATAAATATAAGTGGACTAATTAACTGAATACATATAAATTGGTCGACTTCATGAAGGTTCCATTTTTGTATAAAACTTTGAGCATCTCCGCTTATTTAGTGTCATGAATGATTTAGCCACTTTAATCTTCAATTTTATTAAATCGATTCCGCTTCTTTGATTAATAATTAAGGATGGAAAAACTATTGGTTTCCTTTTACCCCGACAGAGTTAGCTTCATAACTCTCTCTCTCTCTCTCTCTAATATGAAAATTCTCTCTCTTGAATTGAGTGAATAAAGGTGCTAGGCTAGGTGAGAATGGAAATCCATTTTTCCCCTATAGTAGCTGAAGTTTCTTTAACCTCGGAACAGGATTTGGTGTGTAATCTCATTTCCTCATGCCCGACTTTGCATGTTGTCTATATGGTCTGCCAACCAATCTACATTTAATTGGAAGCATGAAATGAATGACAAGATCCAGCTATAATTTTCTCTTTCGCCGCAAGCCGAACTTGATCCCATGTTTGTGGGCCTCAAAAGCCTTGTAATTAAATATCATCATTAAAAATGATGAATGCTATGCTTAAAAGGTTGCCTTTTTCATCACCTGGTTGAACTCGCTATCGAAAGCTTTCCTGATGCGAACTCTACATTTGTTAGATATGCATGCAAGTCAACTGACTAGCCAGCTTTAACTTTCCGCTGCTAAAAAAAGCTATTGCAATGAGTGTCTCTTCAGGTCACTCTCAAGTAGTTTATCCCTCTTCAGAATCCTGACACTACATGTTTTTCCTCAATTTCAGGGATTACTTTCCTTCTTTATCATTTGGCATCGGTAACAAATTCATTAGATGCTTTAAACGATGTTTGGATTAACTTTCCATGCAAAAGATTCAAATAAATATTTTACCTTATTATGAGCACTGATTAAGCAATCAAAAGAGAAAGCTCTTGTATTACAAAGATGAATTTTTATATTTTCAAAGAATATGATCCATTAAAAAATTTTATAACTTATTTTTTCTGTTCTGCTCAACAGGTCGCAAGTTAGAAAACCCCTTATTGTTTAAATGACACTAAACTAACCCTCAAAATATGCGGATAAGGTTACACCGTCAATAGTTTGGGTGAGAATTATCTAACACCTCCGAAGAATTTTTTTGAAAAGAAATATCACTACACGTTTACAATAGGTGCAGTGAAAAAAAAAAAACTTGAATTAATACAATAATGCGTGATAGCAACAGGAAGAGGATGTCAAATACATGAGAAATCGTCAAGGTCAAGGATAAAGATAGGTGGATGCGACATCCCAAAATTGACCCAATTAACCACATGTGAGGTTCCCCCTCAAACCGTGCCTAAAAGGGAAAGCGAAATAAATAAAGGGGGAGGGACAGCAGAGAGAGTGTAGAAAACTAGAGATGAAATCCCTGATTTTCATACCAAACTTTCACACCAAAAGAGTAGCATCAAATGAAAAAAACCAAGCGAAGGTGGTGAGGCAGTTGTGGGAAAAGAAAGGAAACCGCAGCCAGCTAGCCACCAGCCAGAGAGGCAAAGAGTAAGGTATGGAGAGGCAGGTAACAGGGCCCACCTAGAGAGAATGGGTGACGTCATGCAAGTGCTAAATGGAGAATTTAGGTCATTGGAATTTGGAAATAAAAAATAAGGAATCTATTTGCTACTGCTGGGATTCTGCCTGAAGATTTTTCACAAAGGCTCATCATAATGTACATGGGGAAGTATGGTGTGCTGCTCTTCGGCATTTGTGTGGGTAAGGTGGCCGGGTGGGTGGAAGGACTGGATAGACAACACAATCCAGCATGTACTATATAAGCCCACACACTCCCCTAATTGATCAACACATGCTACTTGCTTCCACCTCAACCACAAGTATTACATATTACATGTGCCTACGGGCGTTTGAGTGAGAATTCCAAGGGGGATATCTTTGGTTTTTGCGTGCTACGTAGAGCTCATTTTTCAAAGTCTTACTTTGTCACTTTATTAATAATATATTTCAAAATACTCCTTCACACACAGATATAGATATTATATATATATATATATATATATATATAAAATCAGTAATATTTTAATATATTGAAAATTTAATGTATTTGGACATAAAATTATGTTTAAATATATTGAGTTTCAATATATCAAAATATTACTGATTCCAAGAAAATACATATAAATGGATGGAGATAGTATATATGTTTAATTTTAAATTTTAATAAAGCATTAAATTATTTCTGTTAATATCCCTAATTAATTTCACATTTTCTAAACATTCTATTTAATATTAGTCTTAAATATTATACTATATTAATTACTATGTAGGGATATATTAATCTATTTACTATATTTTGCTCAATTACTAATATTATTTTTTTTGTTTCACAACTAAGGGTATCCATCATCAATCATAGTGACTAATGGGACAACTTGTAGGCACCTCAAAAAGTGGGACAAGCCTAGATTTAAGGCTTTTTTACCAAAGCAGGGATGAACAGACCTTTGGTTAAGGGTCGAGTCACTCAACCACACCTCCGGGTTCAATTCCTGATATTATTTATTATCTTTCTTAATAACTTTGTTTATCCTAAATTAAAAGATATTTTGATATCTAAAAAAGTTAAAAATGAATATTTTGTTTGACGTTCATCTTACCACCATTAAATGAACTTGTTGAGTACAATTAAGTGAGAATCACAAACTTATCTAATGGTGGTAGAGTGAATTTCAAATAAAACATCCACTTTTTCAATGTAAAAGTAAGATTTTCCTTTAATTTTTCTAATCTTGTTAATATACGAATTTCAGCTAGAAATCTCTGATGCAAGCATTTATCCATATAAAATGATAAGGGGGGTTACATACTAATCTTCATTTGTCATCACTCATGAGAGTTTAAACATGTGGATGGAAATTTGAAAATCAAGATGGGAAAAAGCACAAGACAAACTTAAACTTGGGCAGGCCAACAAGCCACGGTCCCCCACACTGCTGTTGCCAGATATGTTTTTTATGGTCTGTTTTTGTGCATCTGAACGTTTTATTTTGCAAACTATAAACAGCACGCAATGAAAGAAAAAAGGGGGACAGAAACAACGTTAAGAATTTAACTGACTCAGGTGAAATCAGAAATGTTTGACCAAAGAAGGGAAAATGGGACACAAGACCAAAAACCCTAAAGGAGACAGATATCCTTAAAGAGTAAGCAAGTAATAATAGTGTATATCAGTCAAGGTTAATGCAGTAGTGCTACATTTAATGGGATCATCATCTAATTTTAAATGGTCTCTTCAGAGGTTCTAAGTTCCCAAACACCTGGTGTCATATCATAACAAGGTCATGTTGGAAGGACGGAAACTTGATGAAACAACTCAGGCTCAACACCGAGTCACATGCAGCATTTGAGGCAACATCAGTTTTTCTTTTTTTGGCTGATTAACAATCAATGTGGGCACAGCACAGTGATTGAAGGAGTTTAAGTCCACTTCACATGAGTGAGCCATTTCAACTAACAACACAGAAACAAGAGGAGACATGATTGATTGAGGTTTCCACCACTGAACCTCTCTCCTAACTCCTATGTCTAGAACTCTGCACACGCTGTACATGTTATTTTCTCTTGTTTTTCCTTTTCTATTCCATGCCCATCTTTATCTGAACACTGAAGTGACATGGCTTCAAGAGTTCAAGGTGAAATAAAAATTTTCCAAATTTCAGGTACAACACTTCGGGTTTCTATCAGGTGAGGAAGGTCATTTTCAGGGTCATTAATCTCCATATGGCTTGTTGACCGGCATTGTACACTAATATAGATTTGAGAGTGTTAATACTGGATTGTGGAGAAAATAATCTCGCAGCAAGTGAGAAATTGGAAAAAAGATTTTTTATTTTATTTTTTCAACTAAAAAACTCACACAGTGCAAGATTTTGAAAAAAAAAAGTTTAAAAAAATGATCTCGCATGGTGCGAGATTTTGAAAAATATTAAAATATTTAAAAAGTTTACCTATATAAATTTGTGTTGAAATCCACTGAGCATTCGCATTATGTGAGAAAACACAAAAGCACTCGGTTATGAGCATTCGTTGTATTTGCATCCTGCTTCACTTCATTTTATCACTAGTTTATATTTGCATTCTTCATCATCTTTTCATGTATTCATAGGAAAATATCACAGAGAGCATTCGCTCATGCATTCTTCCTCTTTTTTTTAGTCCAAGCTTCATTCTCTTACATGTGCTTAGTTTATTTTATATTAACAATTTGCAAAAAAAGTTATTAGTTTCTTTATTCAAAAGAGAGTATTAGTAAGGAAAAAAAAGAGTTTTTTTTCTCACCTGGTTTTTTAGTCCAACAGAATATTGTTTCTTTGTCTAAGTTTTTTTTTTGTCTTCTTCTTCATCTTCATTTGATCAGTAATTTTTATACTACTAATTCTAGAAGAAAAAATGGTCAAAATGAATACTAATGCAAATACAATAGTATATTTCAATGGCAATATTATTACATATCCGAGTATGTGTCACATTTATTTGTGAGAATCTAACATGTTTCTTTATTCCATATACTATGTCATTTTCAGAGTTAGAAAGTGGACTTTGTCAATGCATAGATTTTGGGACACCTAAGAGTGAAAAAAATAACTTATAGTCCAAGTCTCAATTTTTGCAGGTTCACACATTTTCAAAGTTCCAATAAGCAATAATGATCACATGCAACAAATGTTTCAAACATACCAGCAACATCGAGAATAAATTTCTGCCATCAAATTGTATGTTGATTTTAAGGAAGCTGCTTTTGTTGATCATGAAATTGACAATGAAAATGAAGAGTCTCAACGAACACTTATCCAAAGGCGGGGTAGAATGGGAAAAAAATAGGGAATATGGAAATAGTGATGATGTTGATGATATTGGTTTTGATGATGAAGCAAACGATGAGCATGTACCAAACACAATTTGTGGTTCACATCCATTCAGTGAGCCATCTTTCATGCGTTCTTTAGATCTTGAAGCTATGCATACACAGAGTTTCTACAATATGCTGGTCTCTGTATTCACTTTTTCTTAATATTTATTTTCAGTATAAAATTTGTATATGATAACACAATATTATTGTTAATTTAGTTGAATTTTAGTCTTTTATAACTTCTTTTTACTTATTTTTATTTAGTTATTTTTAGTTTTTGATATTTTATGTTTGCTTATTTTTCATTTAGAATGATTGTTAATTTAGTTGAATTTTAGTTTTTTATAAATTTTGTTTGCTTATTTTTATTTAGTTATTTTTAGTTTTTATATTTTATTTTTGCTTATTTTTATTTAGAATGATTGTTAATTTAGTTGAATTTTAGATTTTTATAACTTCTGTTTACATATTTTTATTTAGTAATTTTAGATTTTTATAACTTTTGTTTACTTATTTTTATTTAGTTAGTTTTAGTTTTTTATATTTTATTTTTGCTTATTTTTTATTTAGTGAATATTGATTTTATAATATTAATATATAGACAGATTATTTGTCATACTCATAATTAATTGTACAAATTTAATTAATTTCATCTTTGTTCTATGCTTAGATATTTTATTTTCAATTTTGTTATTTCATGTTGTGTTTTGTAGGTGTTCCTGTTGCAAACGGTGAATTGTGTGTTGGAATGCAATTTAGCGAAGAGAGCTGTTATACGAGTAATTAAGAAGTACATTATATTAGAAGGTATGGATTATAAAGTGTATGAGTCAGAACCAATGACATTTTATGCTAAATGCACACGCTATGGAAGGTTGTCAATGGCTTGTTAGGGCCACCTTAAGGAATAATAAGTACTTTTGGGAAATTAGGAGGTACAATGACCCATACTTGCATTAGTGAAAGAATTATCAAGGATCACACAAAATTAGATTCTGACACAATTGCACAACTTATAAAGCCCATGGTAGAATCTGACCCATCTTTTAAGATTAAATCTCTGATTCAAGATTAATCCCAATCCTGATACACAGTGACATCCAGAAAGCGTGGATGGCAAAACAAAAGGCATCTTGCTGATGAGGGATGGCAAAGGCACATGGAATGGCTGAAATTTTAGGAGCGACTGGTCCTATGAGAATGGCTCATATGTTGGGAATTGATGATACTATGCCCATGGGCTAGTGATGTGGGAATGGATGGTATTGTGGGAATGCCTTTCGGCTCATGATGAGGGAATGGCTAGTGCTGAGGGTTGGCTAGTCTTGAAGGATTGGGATCCTTGCCACCTGAGACAACCAAACCAATTTATTGCATATTCTATATACCAAGTCCAGGTAATTTGATAAGATATAATTGTTAGTGAGTTGTCCCTGTAATAAATGGTCATGTCGGGACTCTCATTTGGCAAATCGCAACGTCATGAAAACCAGCTTGCTAGATACTCATATATCTACCACGGGAGGTTCCATGAATAAGTGAAGGGGCTTCAATAGTTCCTTTCCTGTAACAAATAACAATTTTTCACTATTTAGTAATAAAATAGCAAAATGATTTCGAAGCAAACTATTTTCATAAATATCTTTTTTTATTTTCTTGAAAAATTAGAATGTAATGGAAGGAGGGAGTTCTAGTACATTTCAACATAAAAGAAATAAAAATTTAAAAATGATTCAAATTAAAAATTATAAAACTTATTCTTCATCTTAATAATCTAAATTATAAAATATTTTCACAAAAAAAAATACTTACAATATTTTGACGAACTTTCACTGATACATGCTCGCTAGAAATTCCTGTATTATCAACGGCATTTTTCCTCTTCACGTATATTTTTTCTAACACTGCCTCGCTCACTCAAAGCACTGTCTCACAATAAGCTTTATATAAGAAGAAGAACACTTAGCTAAAGGGAAGTATCAACCAGAACTACTTCCTCCTCTTCACTCGTGAATTGCTTATGTTTTGCATTCTCTCCCACTATAACAATATATAGGCAGGGAAAGCTCACAGTGATATCACGTTCTCTTCTACAAGATTCTCGTGTGCTTGTGCACTACAACCAGGGACAAAGCCACTGGGAGGCGCCACGTGGATCGCATGCGTGAGGAGTGACTCAACGTGGCCTGATAGTGAAGGGACAAAGGATTGAATCTCGCACGTGCAAGCTTTTTGGAGGAACGGGCTCTCCGCGTGGCATGTTGCAGAAGGTGGGACACAAAGTGATTGGACAAGCCAATATCTCGCACCATATGAGCTTTCATGAGTAGCTGGGAGCGGACACGTGGCGGGGGCGGAGCTGGACGCTGCGTCACTGCATCGATTGAATGGGCGAGATCGTGCATGATTCCTATGAGCAAATAGGAAAGCGACACGTGTCTTGTTCACTGACCTTGAATGGGACTTCCAGCTACGTTGACATGCAGAGACTCTTTTGACTTCGTTTCACGTGTGTACAATTCGAATATGATAAATCATTGATTTTATTAAGTAAAATCTCACATTATGCAAGATTTAAAATACCATAGTGAGTGTAATTTTTCTCCAAATCTCATATTATTATTATTTAATCATTCTATCTCCGTATCAAAATAAATTATCCTCATTTTCACGGTCTGAGAAGTGTTAGCTGTTGTACAAAACCAACTGCATGGATAGACGACAAGTAGGGGCTGCGGAAATGAGGATGTGACCCATCAGTGCAGTGCTTTTGATCAATGATTCAGGGCACAGAATAACCAAAACTCCAACCAGTGCCAGTCTTCACCCCTGCTTCCCCACATAGGGGAAGAAGAAAAATAATAATAAAAAATTTTAGGACTAAGAGGAAAGAAGAGCTTCAACTGATCACTGTGGTTGAACAGTGTCTTCACCAAAGCTTTCAGATTCAATCACTTGAAACAAGTAATGCAAAAATAATAATGCAAAAGAACGGCAGGAGTGACGAATACCTTTATGAGTAATCAAATACTGTGTCATGTGATTTTTAGGGGCCCATAAAGATTTAGACAAAGAGGCCCATTAACATCTGCTTGAGATCGAAGGGGTCCAATGTCTCTCAGTGGTTTATCTGGCCCTGCAAGTGGGGAGGCTCCACAGATATGTGGTGCTTGTCATTGGCCTCACACAATCGCCAATGAAAGAAGTGAATGGATTTGACCTGCAGGAGTGATACGATTATATGCTAACAAAATGCAGTTGACATAAAAGGGAAGTAATAGGAGAGGAATACCATGTGAGTGTATCTCTTTATTGCACTCTACTTAGCATCACGTTCATCCTGCTCAATTGATTCTCACCGCAGAATAGCAAACTACATGAGATTGAGATGTCAATCGTATAGATAATGCCCTCAATGTCATAGTACTGATGATCCAAAATATGTGCTTTAAAAGATTCGCAGCAAATTAGCTTTGAGGCAAGAGTGAAAATACAATCCCCACCCACAATGATAGAATAGAGATACGCCAATCAAAACAATTTTTGAAGTAATTTAACTCTTACCTAAAATAGTTAGCATATTCCGACAATAATTTGAACCTGGATTGTAGATAGAGGCTTCATAATGAAATGGACCAATGTGGCAGGCTTATCATTCAGAAGCTGGAGTAAAATATTTTGTGGGGCCTTAATTTGTTATAATCTTTCACACTATGCAGGTCATTTTCAGTCTTCTCAGCCTCCACGATGAAACCAAACTGTTCAACCTGGCATCTCATGACCCAATTTGTCTGCCACATACATGTTTTCAAAGCAAAAGATGGCATCCAGTTTGACCTCATATAGTTTCATGCTCATGACCTGTAGCCAAAATATCTTCTAGATTGCCAAAATAATTCTAGCTAGAAGAAATGGAAACACAATTTACACTAATTAGCATTAAGCAAAACAGCTTAATCCAAGAACGATCGAATAAAACGCTGACCTTATATCATCTTCAGGCAGGTGCTCTCATGTTTCTCTAAGAGAACCCGAAAAAATAAAAATGCAATGGTGACATTTTAATTAACCAAATTCTTACAAGGATTATTTTTCGTTGCAGGCATAAGCAAATGTGGGGAGCATCGGATTAAAGAATTTTCTTCCAGAGTTGTTCACAGAGATGACCAAGCTCAACAACCACAAATCACAATAAGATCAAAATCATAATTCGAAGAAGTCATTACTGGCAAACAGATGAAATTTACATTCAATGTGCCCTTCAGAAAATCATTCAGACTGCCAAATTCTTTGGCATCATGAGCATTCCTCGGACAACAATTAATTAGAACTGCAAGAGTCCTATACAGTTGGCACTTATTCAAACCGTGCATCTTTAGAAACAATCTAACCAAATAATGACAGATAACATACCATTTTATAATGTACCGGAAAAAAAAATTATAAAGCTGGTAACATCGACATATACTAATGATGCTACCATTTGCTGAACGAAAAACATTAACATCATAACTGAGCACACAATTTATAAGTTGGTAATAAATTTGCAAAAACAAATCTCAGGAGTATCACTGGCTCTTTATTACCCAAATACACCAAGTATTTTGGATATTCAATTATATCTATTCAGTGCAATGTACATCAAAGCCCTTGAAGGCAAGGCATTGTCACTAATATCTACAAAGCTGAGCCTTGGTGCCTGAGCCTAAATGACTGATGGGTTTGCAGGAGAAGAAATAACATATTGCCTCCTTCAAGAAAATTTCAAGTTCATTTTTTGGGTACATCTACATCTTCTTGAGTTTTGGAGTCTTCCTTCTTCTCCATTACTTGCTGAACACCCTCTTGGTATCCTTCTATAAAGCTTTTAAGAGCATCTCTGTATGCAGAAGCTCTGGTCATGTACACACGCTGCAAAGCAGGTCTTAGAGTCTCCATTCCTCCCCTGGCAGCAACAGCTGTATATTTTCCAGTAAAAGATACATATGCTTTGTCAAAATCACCATAACAATTGCATTATTCAAAGCAATGGTAGGAAAATTAAAAACAAAAAAAACAGAAGAAAAGAAAGGGAGGAGAAGGAGGCATTAAACAACATGAATAATAGCATAAAAATATCTGAAAACAACGGTTTTGAATTTGAAAGAATAGCAAGAACAGAGAGAAAGAATAGAAGAACAGAGAGCTGTACTCAATGCTGAATAAGCAAGGGATGCCTCACTAGTTCGCACAAATATTTATGACTAATTGTTCATGCTCACTGAAGATATATATATATATTTTTTCCTTTTCAAAGAGCATTTTCTACTTGATACTCCGCAGCAACATAGGTATACATAGTTAATCTCCTTCGTACGTTAGACCCCTAAGCTCTATCAATGCAGTTATTCTTCGAGAGGTAAGTCATTAATTTAAGGGTTTGAACATTTTGTATATAGTTTGAGTAAATAATTCAGAGCAGAGTACACCAAATAGACATTGAGTAGGTGATTGTAATTACTCTTCAATAAACTCAGTGATAGATTGTCACTGTACTTCATTAACAATAATCTTAATTTTGGCAAGCATTCAAATTCCAAAAAAGTAAATAAAAATAACGAAGTTAATCTTAAACTAGTGAAAGAGACAGTACCAAGATCCTCAAGTGTTGAGGGCTCTTTTCCTTCATCTGTTTTCTTCTTCTCACCACTATGTTCTTCATTCATTTCATCCTTCTTATAATATTCTGGCCTTAGATCAGGACCAATGTCACGAACCCAGCTTGCAGCATAAAGCCTAGCTGCTCTCTTCAAAACCTGAAGGGTGAATGTTTTCACTAAATTACTGAATTAATTAATTACCAACAATCAAGTGTCACCTTCTCAATTAAACCATGACTCAGCATCTCCAAAATCAATCTTTGTCTAATGACAGCATTTAAATAAAATAAAATGAAATAATCATGGTGTTCAGTTAAAGTTGAAGAAAATGGGTTTACCCAGAAACGCTCCTCCCAGGTCAATTTGCGGCGCTTTTTGATGTTGGGAGGGTCGGGCAAAGAGGAAGGGAAGGCAATCTCTTTGAGGTCATAGCGAATGTAATCGTAAATTTTGCGGCACACAACCCTCACTTTCATCTCGGCTTGTTTCTTCTTGGAATGAGAATGAAAAATGTTTCAACTGGAACGAACGAGTTCAAACATCGAACGCAGTTGCACCCCGAACGCGAACGATGAACACTGCAGCGAGGTGGGGTCACCCGAAGCGGCGGTGACGCGGCTGTGAAGGGAAGCCAGCAGCGGCGCTCTTGAGGGTAAGTAAGGAGATGCTGTGCTGCCTCCAAACCAAACAGAAGGGTAGATTGGGCTCAATCAAACAACATCTATTATTTCTTTGGATCACTCCATCTTAATTGGAAGCTTGCTCTAACTGTTTTCCTACATTTTATGGCCCAACCAATGTTTTTGTAAATCTAATTATCCAATAGGGTCCGAGCGGATGAAAATTATTTGTAAAAGTTAAAAAATGAGAGGAAAATTTTGTCTTTTTTAGAATATTAATAGATTGTAATTAGGATTATTAAAGGGTTGTTATTTCATTTCTTTCTCAATCTTGAGGTCAAGATTGATTTGAAGTAGAAGATAATGTTACACCCCTAATAGCCAGTTAGTTTGTTGAGAGTATTAGTAATAGTTAGTTAGTTTGTTAAAGATGTTAGTGGATAACTTAGATTTGTAAATAGGTAAATTACATTCATTGTAAATCATGTAGTGAAATAATTAAATTAGTAGATTCTTGTGGAGTTTTTAGAGTTTGGAACTAGACTCAAACATAATTCTATTGATCGCCTAGCCCTATTAACCTTCGCTCTACTCTTGCGTCATCATTGCCGCCCCATTCACCACCTTAACATGTTCTATTAGTTATTGACTCTCTTCTTTTTGCCTTTTTTTTATAAAATAAAATAAAGTTAACTTCATTTTTTTGGTCGGCTTCCTTTTTCTTTGAGAAATGATGTGTTGACGCACACACGGGACGCATTACTCGACGCATACGGTGGAAAGCTAGTGTGCATTGTCGTTTTGAGACCATATGGTGGACTACTTAGATTAAAAAATGCTTTCAAGAACTAATGAAAGGAAAAAGAGAACTTGAGAACTTCTCCTCCTCTGCCATTTGCTTATCCAAGAAACCTTCCCTACTCATTGCAATCTCTCTCCTCTAATCTTGAAATCTACTCACCTCTTCACGCACAAAATTTGTCTCCTTCAACGACATCACCCACCCTTGAACATGTAATCCCTCCCCATTTTTCTCTGTGTTTGTCTTTTTCGCTCACAAAACAAGGGTTTTCTTAGAATGGGTATGAAAAGGGAGTAATTCTTGGAGGAAGTCAAACGAAATCTTTTATGCTTGTTGTTTTGGTGAGGTTTTCCATTTTTAATTTTATTAGCTTGCTATAAATTTATGGGTATCCTTATCAGGAGGTTTTTCTTTTTCTTTGATTTAAATTTTTACCAATTGCCAAAAGAGAAGTTCTTGCTATGGTGGTGGAAGTTGTTTAAAATTGGTACTCCTTTGTTTATTTTTAATGGGCGACAATGATTTTGCAATGCTAGTAGAACTATAGCTTACATCTTGTAGCCTAGTTGACATTAATATTGTGTTCTGTCATTTTTGAATAATAAAAGCCCAAAATGTCCAAAACCCTATGTGTGCTTTAAGCTTAATAATACTAGAGAATATCACAGAATGCATATTCCCCTTCAAAACCTATCAATGTCCAAATATCAAATTACCAACCCTCAAATAAATGGTGCTAAAGTAAAGAACCAAAATAAAATACTAATAAGCATGTAGCTAATAAACTAAAGCATGAAGAAGCCAATTTATTACTTTCATGTGTCTATGCGCACACATATATTACTCTTATCTCAAATATTTTGAGTAATGGCTTCCAAATTTTAATTCTATAATTGTAACTTGACTTACATTTGATTTTAAGCATGACCTAAACACAAGTTTTGGCTCCTTTGAAGTTGGAAGATTTACTTTTAATTTTAGTAGGAGGATTCTGTTTTATTTTGCAATACCTATGTGTTGGGATAGTCATTTGCACTAATTTGGTTGAACATTGCTTTTTTTTATTTTGTCAATACCTACTGTTGAAAAGAGATTGAACTATGTCCATTTATACTAGTTAAGTATGAAAGCACTAATGTTCTAAAACTTGTACAAATAATTGGTTCATTATTAATAACTCATCACTTTAATTCTATATAATAAAACTGACTCATTAAGAACTAAACAATGCATATCATGAGTGATACTATAACATAGAGTTAAAAACATAAGAGAATCTCATAAACTCAACAATGCAAGGTGGGGAGGAATAGATATATATTCTACAAAATAAATATTATGGCTTCAATGTTCACTTAAACTTTTTAACTTTCAAGTTGGCTATTTTCCTTATTATTACTAAACACATTATCTTTAATGAATGAATCATATAATTGCAACCAAATATTATTAAGATATGTTTAGCATCAAAGTGGTGCTTCTACTTTTACTTCCCAAAAAACAACCATGCTCCTATGTTTATGTTTCCAATGATGTAACACCCTAATAATTAACTCAATACACCTAGGCTGATTAATTACTAGACTTTACTCTTTGCTTCATTTCCTTAATCATGCTTTGAAAATACTTAGTGAAATTACGAGCCATTTTTTTTTTAAACATAATTGAAAACGTAAGCCGCGCTAACGTGAATGATTTAGCAAAATTTAAAAGACACATAGGAATTTACAAACATCACATTATAATATATTAGCTACATCATACAGCATCCATAATTACATATCATATAGATATTTTGCCTACCAACAGAATAAGACTAAGTGTAGGCAATCTAATAAGACATAAATAATATATGGATGGAAGGACATCCATTAATGGCACCTAGTAATAACACTCAGGGATAGGGATAGATATCTGAAATATACGAGTGAAACAGTTCAACTTCCCTGAGCCTCAATGTGATTCACGAACGCTTCCTTCTTTTTGAAGACGAGATGGAAAGAAAAATAGAGGGAGTGAGAAACTTATAAAAAAAATCTCAGTAGGTACTCACCTCATGATGCATTGTGTCATCATCATCGTCCCAGGAACCTGAGTTATTATGAAATAGTGAGCATACTAAGATTGATTTATTAAGTTCGAAAATATACTTTACCGAGGTTCGTCTTTAATCATGCGTCTTATAATGCATCATAAACTTAGCATATCATGTTTATAATGAACTTTTCCTTTCATATATAATAACATAGTTATGCATAAAATCACATCATATTCCTCATCATCATTTCATAATACTATGCATAGCAGAATATCATATTTCTCATCATCATCTCATAAATACTATGCATAACAGAACATCATATTCACATAATGCATTTACTTAGTTTCTTAGGTGACTTAAAATTACTTTCATCATCATTTTCCTGGGCCTCCCTATACTCCACCCTTTTGGGAGTAATCTAGGTTATGAGCTCATACCTTACTTGTTATACTTATCCCTTTTGATAAGTAAAAATTTCTCTACCCTTTTGAGAGAACAGACTAGGGGCAAGAATCACCTTTTCACCGCCTATAGTTTGACGGGTCCAAAGGATCATTTTCTCATATATTTTGAGTCACCTTTAAGTCTTTGCATGTTATATCATAATACAATTCTTCATTCATAATCATCATAACATTTTCTCATTTATAGTCTTATGCCGAAATAATATATACCAACTTAATCATGCATCTGGAGATTCCAGGAAGAGAGGTGGGTCACAATGGACACGCTTAAATACCAAATCTTTCCTTAGCCAGAATCTTTCCAAATTGCACTCTTAAGTAATACACTTCCAGGCAATATGTCTTTATTTCATGCATAAGTTTTCATTGTTTGCAACAACAACTATAACACACAAACCAGGGAATCAATCAATGACACCAAATTCTTAATAAGCATCAAATCACATTTTAAGTACACATAAATTACTAGCTTCCCATAAAATTCTTACAAAGTTTTAAAACTCTTTTAGAACTAATTCCTTTTGTTAAACTTGAAAGAAGTCATAGGACTTTAGGCCTAAATTAACCATGGGACCAATTTATAACTTGAAAGAATGTTCATAATTAAATCTTTCACTTAAGATAAAAGGAGCAAGTCTTGAGCTTTAGAGATTTAGGTGACATCTTTGAATTATTACCATGCTATGCAACCTTATTTTAATCTTATCTTTATAAGGTGATAGCTTGGAATTATAAACATGATATGCAATTCCATTTCTTTATCTTTAAGATTTAAGGTGATAACTTGAAAATTAAACATGATGCAAGAACTTGTAATATAAACATGATGCAAAAACTTAAGCTCCAATTCTCAAGACTTCTTAAAGAATAAATTCTTTAACTCCAATTATCTCATTTCTTCGCTTATGATTCATAGGCAAGTCTTTGAGCTCTAGGATTTTTAGGTGATGACATAAAATAAACATGCATGCATTGATTCTTTTAGCCATTATAAAATAAAGTGAGAGCATAAAATAAACATGAGATGCAACTTCTTTATTATCTTTAGAGATTAAGTGACAACTTGAAATTTAAACATGAAATGCAAGCTTGAAATTTAAACATGAGATATGCAAGTTCATTTATTTATTCTTGAGAATTTAGTTATGACATAAAATAAATATGGTTGTGCAAGGCATAAACTTAAACGTGGATGCAAGTTCACTTGATCTTTTTACTAGAGCTCCTTCAAGACTTAAGAGAATTATGTTTTCAACCCAATATATGTATCTTAGCAAGACAAAGTAAAAATACATATTTCATATTCAAACCTCAAGATAAAAATATTATTCTTTAAAGTTTTGCATTAAATGGAATGTTCAAGCTTAGAGGCCTAACTTGTGATGGATTTACAACCCATATTCAAGGTCCTCATCATCAAGCCATCATTTCATTCCTTCCTAGGCCATTTGGCCAAACCATGAAAGGAAAATAAGGAAAGAAACTGAAATTTTAGAAGCTTTGGAAACTAGTGAAACCTTCAAGTTTTAGAGATCTAACTTGTGAAAACTTTGCAACCAACACTCAAGAATCTCATCATCAAACCATGGTCTCATTATAAGCTAGGCCATATGGCCAAAATACTTTAAAAGAAAGGAAGAAGAAACTGAAAATGAAAACTTAAAAGAAAGCTCATGAAAACATCATTTTGAGCTAGAAACATAACTTGTCTTAGCATAAAATGAACTTAAAAACACCTCCCTACCTAATTTGATTTGAAAGAAAGGAAGAGAACTTGGTTTCCTTGAGTGAAATGAAGCAAAATATCCTTGAAAAGCTGAAGGGAGAATTTGGCCAAGAGAAAGAAAGAAAGAAAGAAAGCTTTTGGTGCTCCTAAGACTAGAATTTGTGTAAGTTATGAACTAAGCATCTAAACTATCTTCAAGCATGCCTATTTATAGAGATTTTGAAGCTCATAAATGGACAAAGGAAGGAAGGAAATCTGACCAAAAATTAGAGAAAAAAAATAAGGAAGAAAAATCATTTTGTTTGGTGGCTTAAAACATGGAATCATGTTTCCATGTTTCATGATTCTGTTTTCATTCTTTGGATTTTTGTGTAATAATTTTCTGACTTATTACTCAATAATTTCGTGCATTACAGCCTTGTGGAAGAGGATTTTGTGTGTTCCATGTATTTTTTAGGTGTAGGCAAGGTATTCATGCAATTTAGAATTTACGGTTAAGGGTTTAAGTGAATTACTAAGCAATTTGGGTGTTTTAAGCAATTTTAGGTTCTAATCAATCTAAATAAATAATTTTGACTCTAGATTAGTAATTAGAATTTAATAAGCTTTAATTTGAGCCTAATATTGCTTAGGTTTGTTAGAATCAAAAATCTCAAAATTTGAAACCACAAAGACGGGGCAAAACGGTCATTTTTCTTAAAAATTAGCTTAACCAATGGTTAATCATGGCTTAAAAACACCTTTTAACACATTTTAGTGAGGTTCAATGGCACGCTTAAAAGGGCGTTTTGGTCATTTCGCGTAGCTCAAAATTAGGATTCTTCTCCTCTATTAACACACATAACACAAACAATCCCTTATTAACATCAAAACATCCCCTTGAGGATGGGTGGGCCCACGATCCTCATTTTCTAGTAAAATAACCTTAGGGGCATTTTGGTCATTTTACACGTTAAAATTGGGGTTTGCAATACTTGCACGAATTGCTCCTAACTTCTCTTCTAACGTTATATTCCTTTATTAAGGATTGTTTGGTCTCAAATTTTATATAATATTTACCTACGGTAATTCGGTAATTCCTAATGATAGTAAAAATTAAGTAAAAATTGGGCGTTACATGATCACCTTAAACTTCATGATTTTAAAGACACCACTCTTAGCTTGCTTGTCAACTTTCCCCAAAAGTTTTTATCAATAATATTAGTTAGATGACTTACACCATAAAAGGAAAAAATGTTTTTTTTTTTTGGTATTTGTTATCTATTATAGTAGTATAGTAGTGAGCTTGTGCAAATTACATGCTTTTACTGTGTGTGCATTTTTTTTCTCTTGCGTTCTTGATCTATTAATTGCTAAGGCTAGATTATCCTTGCTCTTTTGTCTTTATTGCTGGGTTGATTAAGTTTACTTTGACAACATAATACATGGGCTAGATTATCCTTGCTCTTTTTTCTCTTATTGATGTATACTTTGTGTTTGATTCTTCTTTGATTAATCTCAAGAAACATGTTTATATTGATGCTTATCCCTTTGTTGGTTTTTTATGTCATGGTTTAGGCTTGATGTTTACATCATGATTATTTCTTGAAAAGGAAATTACAAGCCACAACAATAGCTTTTATGATAGAAGGCAAAGTTTCCATCGATCCAGTAGGTAAGTTTGTTGGTTATAATTTTATAATGTATTGTAGCTTGCCACACCTCCATCTCTTTGTTCATGCATCAATCTTAAGCATTGGACTATCCTTTTTTAATATATATTTATTGAGCTGTGCTTTCAATTTTCATGAATGTAGGACATTTGATCCAGGTACAATATTTTTTCCATTTCCATTTATATGTCAATATTTTCTTCATTCCATGCATTAAGTCTATTTAACCTTAGTCTTAACTCATAAGTCATGGTCAAGAAATTAATGTTTTTATTATCTTCTGTTTCAAAGGCACCATATGTGCATATCAATGAAAAAAAAATGCACACACAGTAAAAGCATGTAATTTGCACAAGCTCACTACTATATTACGATAATAGATAACAAATACAAAAAAAAAAACTTTTTTTCCTTTTATGGTGTAGTTCATCCAACTAATATTATTGATAAAAACTTTTGGGGAAAGTTGACAAGCAAGCTAAGAGTGGTGCCTTTAAAATCATGAAGTGCAAGGTGAGTATCTGCATTGGAAACATAAACATAGGAGCATGGTTGTTTTTGGGAAGTAAAAGTGAAGCACCACTTTGATGCTACACATACCTTAATAAAATTTGGTTGTAGTTATATGATTCATTCATTAAAGATAATGTGTTTAGCAATAGTACAATAGGAAAATAACCAACTTGAAAGTTAAAAATTTTAAGTGAACATTGAAGGCTTAATATTTATTTTGTAGAATATATATCTATTCCTCCCCACTTGCATTGTTGAGTTTATGAGATTCTCTTATGCTTTTATCTCTATGTTATAGTATCACTCATGATATGCATTGTTTAGTTCTTAATGAGTGAGTTTTATTATATAGAATTAAATGAATTATTAATAATGAACCAATTATTTGTACAAGTTTTAGAACATGAGTGCTTTCATACTTAACTAGTATAAATGGACATAGTTCAATCTCTTTTCAACAACAGGTATTGAAAAAATAAAAAAGAGTAATGTTCGACCAAATTAGTGCAAATGAATATTCCAACACATAGATACTGCAAAATAAAATAGAATCCTCCTACCAAAATCAGAATTAAATTGCTCTTCCAACTTCAAAGGAGCCAAAACTTGTGTTTAGGTAATGCTTAAAATCAAATGTAAGTCAAGTTACAATTATAGAATTAAAATTTGGAAGCCATTACTCAAAATATTTGAAATAAGAGTAATATATATGTGCGTATAGACACACATGAAAGTAATAAATTTGCTACTCCATGCTTTAGTTTATTAGCTATATGCTTATTAGTATTTTATTTGGATTCTTTACTTTAGCATCGTTTATTTGAGAGTTGATAATTTGATATTTGGACATCAATAGGTTTTGAAGGGGAATATGCATTATGTGATATTTTCTAGTATTATTAAGCTTAAAGCACACTCAGGGTTTTGAACACTTTGGACTTTTGTTATTCAAAAATGACAAAACAAGAACACAATATTAATGTCAACTAGGCTATAAGATGTAAGAAATAGTTCTGCTAGCATTGCAAAATCATTGTCATCCATTAAAAATAAACAAAGGAGTACCAATTTTAAACAACTTCCACCTCTATAGCAAGAACTTCTTTTCGACAATTGGTAAAAATTTAAAATCAAAGAGAAAGAAAAACCTACTGATAAGATACCCAAAAATTTATAGCAAGCTAATAAAATTAAAAATGGAAAACCTCACCAAAACAACAAGCACGAAAGAGTTATTTGACTTCCTCCAAGAATTACTCCCCTTTCACACCCATTTTAAGAAAACCCTTGCTTTGTGAGTGAAAAAGACAAACACAGAGAGAGATGGAGAGGGATTACTTGTTCAATGGTAGTTGATGTTGGTTGAAGAAGACAGATTTTGTGCATGAAGAGGTGAGTGGGTTTCAAGATTAGAGGAGAGAGTTTGCAATGACTAGGAAAGGTTTCTTGGATAAGGATGATGACAGAAGAGGGAGAAGTTCTCTTTTTTCCTTTCATTAGTTTTTAAAAACATTTTTTAATCTAAGTAGTCTACTATATGATCTCAAGATGATAGTGCACACTAACCTTCTACCATATACGTCGAGTATTGCATCCCATGTGTGCGTCAACGTATCATTTCTTTAGAGTATCCCTTTCGCCCCGCTAAAACCACGTGATGCATGCTCTGTAATTCATCACATATGAATGAAAGGAAACGAACTTATCACATGTAAATATATTCAATTGATTCACTGGAAAAAAGAAAAGAAAAAAAAAGGGACAGTAGAGAAAAAATGCCCCGAGACTCGAGTTTCTAGCCCTTATTTTATTGTTTGCTTGCATATCCCACGTATATCGTGTGCCTCGTGGCAATATAATAAAAACAAAAGTGATAAAATACTCCTATTTATACCTACAAATGAGTAGTATAAAAGACGTTGGTAATTAGTACTACATCCTTTTCTTGCATAATTCAATATAGCTATATTATCCTTTCATAATTATACATTAATAATATAGATTTTAATAATTGCAGCAACAATCAAATCATCAAATCCGCATATAATTTTTATCTCTCACAAAAAAAGTGCCTTGAAAAGCCGCATGAATGCCTTGCAAAGCCACATTCAAATTAACCAAACAAGCTGGCAATACTTAGAGACTTGCGATTAAAATCAATGGCATTATCTTTCTTTGGTGATATGAAGATCGAAGTGCGCAGAAAATAAAGATATACAAGTCAAAGTGAAATACTGGTCATCACATCACATTAATTCATCCAGGGAAATTATTTTGTTGGATCGACAGGGCATTTTGGCGTACCCGGAAATCCATTGACGCCAGTAATGTGGACGGGCAAACACTTTTTGGGATTTTGTGAAATGAAGTTTAAGAAACTGAATTTGAACGAAATCTTGATTAGAGAATGAGCTGATCAAAATGCGATCTCTCTGCAAATCGTCCCATTAAATTCACATCGTAGTCTGGTCAGGTGAGGTGTCAGATTCGCGTTGTTTAAGCAATTACTAACTGGGAATCAACTTAAAGATTTTTCGATGACATTGAATTCCTTAGTTGATTTTTCATTAGTAGAAAAATAGATACTATTCACATTGGATCAAGCTATTCCACAACTACTATTGTATGATGATGTCACTTCTGGTCCGAAATTGTTTAATATTGAGGACTTCGAACATTGGCTCCTAAACAAGACAGGTAATGGTAGATGAAATTAACATTAATTATTGCGACGAAACACGTTTATTTATATATTTGAATATATATAAATATATATTTAAGGAATCCAATAATAAAAGAACTAAAAATATATTTGAATTGAATTAATTTTATAGAAGAGCTAGGTTCTTTTTCATTTTTTTAAATGTCAACTTTTAAATATTTCGATTTAAAATAATTTAACTCTAAAAATTTTTTAAAACGTAAAGAACAAATTGCAATGAAGTGACACAATGATTAAAACGGCGCACCAGCCAGATAGTTTATCTAAGAAAACTTGGTCGGACGGCAACGCTTGTCGCATTCGTATGAAAATATATTTAAGTAGTATTAATTTATTTAGAAATAATTAATTATTTAAAAAATTTAAATAATATTAATTATTTTTTAAAAATATTATTATTAAATATTATTGAAAGAGAAAAGATAAAATAGAGAAGGGAAGGGAATGTTGGATTATTGAAAAAAGAATAATTCAATAAATTTAATTTAATTTTTTTAATTTTTTTAATTATTTTTTAATTTCAGTATATATTTAAAGTTAAATAGTTATTCTGGGAGAGTATTTAATCTACCAACCGAAGATATTTCATGAAATGGTCTATCTCTTTTTTTTTTTTTTTTACATCATGAAATGGTCCCTCTATAATAAAGTCTGGCGTCAAAATTGCCTTCTTCATGTCAATGATAGCTTGATCATCTAAAAGCTGCGTGCTGTGAATCTTTGATCATTCAAATCTGCAGGGATTACTTAAGCCAGTAAACATTTGACTGCGTTTAATATCGCATACAACATTTGTTTAGAGGGAAAATATCTTATATGACATTAGTATAAAATATGAGTTTCATTTTGATTCAGTGTAATTATCATATGATCAAATCATTTTATTTAGATAATTTTAAATTGTAAGTGAAGACTTAACAATTTTTATTGATATGACAAATTGACAATAAATAATTAAATAATAACATAAAAAAAAATTATACTGTCAATATATAAAAATTAATTTCAAAATATATAATAAATTTTCTATTGATATACTGAGTGTATAAAAGAGTATATATAATTATCTAATTTTATATTGTTATGCTAATAAATAATAATATTTTCTTCACTATTTAAAAAATTATATAAATAAAAAAATTGATTAGATATTTGTATCAAAATTAAACTTAAATACTATTATTAAACTTAAATAAAAAATATTATTTATACTCATATTTTATGAAACATTATTCATATTTTATTTATTTTAAATTAAATGGAACACAAACTAAGTTAGATTCACACCTTATTTAATAATATAAAAATATATTGTTACGATATTCAATAAATGAAGTATACAAATAACGGAAGAGTAACATGTCAATATACGCTGTCACCCATTGCCCCTTTCTCTCGTTTGCTTGTGTCATTGGCTATCCATTGAGATACTTGAGATTTGCAAGTAGCTTGAAATTAACAAAATATCGCAAGCGTTATTAATTAGTTAGCAAAATAAATGGGTGATCGAATAAACTCTCCTTTTTTTTCTAAAAAAAATTGAATTAAAAATATTGCAATAAGGCATTTTTTCAACTGAAAATTTGTCTTATACACCATCAAATTAAAGGAAGTCAGACACCTGTCACTTGTTAAATTACGACAAGCAACTTAAGCGATCTTGTAATAGTTGTTCTGTCCTCCAGTAGACACTTATGAACAGTAGTAGTTTAAACTAAAAGGTGAATTGATACAAAATTCCCCATAAATCAGTGTCCTCAATTAAGTTGCCGCCTTCGACGGAGGCGAAGAAGCGAATGGGCAATCTTGTGATTAACAAGGAAAACAAGGGCCATTTGAAACCTGAAATTGACCGGTCTATTGTTATTGTCCACCCCATCCATCGCATTGACACCGACTCCTGATTTACAAAACAATGTTATAAAAATAATAAAATTAAATAATAAATATTTATTTTATATTTTTATTATTATTATTAAAAGTGATAAGTAAATTAAATAAATGGAGATTACTTATTATATTTAATAATAATAAAATATATAATATATATTTATTATATTCTATTATTTTTATAATATCTTTCTTATTTATATAATATGATATGTTTTATGCTTCAATGCTTTATCTTCAAACTACATACACCTTAGCGCAGTATGCCCACCTCATCCAAAGATACTCACAGTCACACTATGCCTTCCACTCCAATCCAAACAACCGCCACCACCGACTACTCAGGTGGCGCCACCACCATCTCCGCCGTCCATCCAGACATAATCCAAACCCACATCCTCACGCGCCTCGACGGCCCCTCGCTCGCCTCAACAGCCAGCACGTGCTCCCAGCTCCACTCCCTCTCCACCAACGACCACATCTGGTCCAACATCTGCCACTCCACGTGGCCCTCCACCGCCTCGCCACGCGTCCGCCACGTCATCTCCACATTCCCCCGCGCCTCGCGCTCCTTCTTCTCCGACTCCTTCCCGCCCGCAACCGCCGCCAAAACAAAAACTATCACTAGTTCCCGCTCGAATCCCGACCGTACGCCAGAGCTGATCTCCGCCGTCGATCTCTTCCACGGCGAGGATCTCATCCTCTCGAAGGTGGTGGAGACCGAGACGGAGTCCGGGTGGTTCAGGTGCTCGCCGTTTCGGGTCGACATCTCGAACCGAAAGACGCGGTTCGGACCCTGATAGGGTACCCGGAGGGGAGGACGCGTGCCGCGTTTTCGGTGAAGGATTGAGGTTGAGCTGGATCGTGATCGACGCTAAGGGGCGGCGCGCCGTGAACGTGTCGAGCAAGGTGCCGGTGAGGGTGCAGCGGCACTGGCTGAGCGAGGAGGTGAGGGCGACGTTCGCGACGGCCGTGGCGGGAGGGGAGAGGGGGACGGCGGGGGAGGTGGCGGCGTGCGAGGTGACGGTCACGTGCGGAGGGAAGGAGGGAGGGGAGGTGCACGTGAGGGAGGTGAGTTTTCAGATGGAAGACTTGGAAGGGACGCACTTGAATGGGAGGGAGAGTTTGGGGATTTTGCAGAGGGCTTTGGAGGGCAAAAGGGGGAATTCAGGGGGGAGGGAGGGGTACGTGGCGTTCTTGGAGAGGAAGGAGGAGAGGCAAGAGAGGAAGGTGAGGGCGGAAAGGAGGTTGGATATGCTGTGCGTGGCTCTCGCGGCCTTGTCCTTTGCGGGGGTTTCTTGTTTCCTTCTCTTTTGAATTTACACGTACGACAACAACCGATATAGAAATGCGTTTTACAAAACGTCGCTGCAAAGAAAGAAACTAAAGAAATAATGTAGTAATATATTTGTTGTAGGAACACAAAACATAGGTGTGTTCCATAGGAAAGATGATATTTTTATCTTCATCTTATAAATTTTACGTGGTTTAATAATAAATTGACATGTATAGTGATAAAGTTATTGATAGGTATGTTGAAGTTAATAACCATTGAAATAATCAAACTTGAAATAAAAAGTTATTGCCTTGACATTTACAGTATTATAGTAAATAGTTTCCTTCTTTTCTCTTATTTTTCTCTCATCCAACTTTACAACTTTTTACATATAGATTTACAATTTTTTATATACAAGTTTATAATTTTTTGGATATTGGTTTATAACTTTTTTGAGACCTTTCATATTTAATCTTAAACTGTTTAGGATGTGCTCAATTGGTGTACAACTTTTGCATACTGATTTATAATTTTTTACACATTGATTTATAACTTTTTGAGTATTGGTTTACAATATTTCGTAACTTGCTTTTATAATTTTTTAACTTCATTTCCAACAATAATAATAAATCTCAACTTTTAGCAGAATTATTTTCAATTCGTTTTGTCCTGAAAAATTGAAAAAAATCATTCATATCTTAAGACAAAAATCATAAACATATGAAAAATCAAATTTCACGATTTTTATCAACTCTTGTCTTAATAGCGTTGATTAAAGAATTCAAATTGAAGTAATTTTGAAAGTAACAGGTAAATAAATCTAATTCATAAAGTATTTTTACAATACATATAAAATTCAGAATATTCAATTTTATATTATTATCGTACATCTTGTTTAATTGCAAATCAATTTACAACTTTTTATGTACAGATTTACAACTTTTTATATATAAGTTTACAGTTTTTACATACCTGGTTACAACTTTTCTACATATGTTTCATATACTAAACAGTCAAGGATTAAATGTGAAACCATCATTGAACTTGTTTGTTTATTAATTAGGTGGCTTCTAGCGCCTTCACCCAATCATAGCCTATAGTGGTATTGGTAGCATTTTGTTAGTGATATAGAGAAGAAATATAGAGACATTGAAGAGGCTTTGACGTAGGACAATTCGACGGTGGTGCAGGGTGGTCCTGGTAGTGCAGGGCAGTCTGGTGGGGGTGCAGCACGCCCCTTGGTTGGCAGAAGAGGAAGGGCTTTGGCGGAAGGATGAGCCCACGACAATGCTAGGGAGGACGATGCGGTAGAGATGAGGTTTGCGATGGCTAATAGCATGATATCGAGGCAAGAGGAAGTGGCAAAGGCGGTGAATTGAATTCGGACAGAAAATTCTTTAAAAAAATCAAAATTAGTGAAAAAAGAGTCTGAGTTCTTGAAAAACAAAACAAGAAAGAAAGGAACAAAAAAAGAAAGAACGAAAAAAAGGAATTATAAAAATAGAAGAATTGAACTGAATTTGGACTGACCAAATTCAGGTGAAAAAAAAGAAAAAAAGGAAAGAAAGGAACAAAAAAAGAAGGAGGGAAAAAGAAGGAACTAGGGGAGAAAGGAAAGAAAGAAGGAATTAGGAAAAAAAAGAGAATTGAATTTGGAGTTAAAAAAAAGAAGAGGAATTAGAAAAAAGAACGGCTAGGCCGAATTCAAGTGAAAAAAAGAAGAAATTAGAAAAAAAAGGACTGAATTCGGAGTTAAATAAAAAGAAAAAAAGAATTATAAAAAAAAACTGAATACGGTTAATCCAAATTTAGGTAAAAATAAAAAAAATGAAGAAAAAATTCCGATCAATGACCAGTCAACTACGGTCAATGTCCCGGCAACGTCTGGAATGGCAATCAATGCCCGCCTGGTGGTCCATGGTACCATACCATAGATTAAGGGATAAGGCACACACCTATTAATTAAAGCTTACTATAGTATGGCCCCTGAGTAGCTAGCTAGTTATATTTAAATTTTGGCATTAATTAATGAGTCTTCTTCTGTTAGTACTTTTCTTAAATAATTGTTTCTTCTGGTCTTGGTAAATTTGGTGCATGACTGAACACGACGTCACTGGCAATGGCATATTCAGTGGAAAAATGGATCCCTCATATGTATATTGCACTTCCAACACTTGTTGTATTCAATAATAATGCTATACAAATACTGTTCCAGGAAAATGCAAGAAGTAATCTCGTACAACATTATCGAATCAGTTATTACTAGATGCAGGGGAAAACAAAGAAAATACAGACCACGCATATATATTAGCTAACAGCAGGCTCTCAGTGTTGACGGGGGCTATGATAGTAGATATGGCCAATTGAACCAGTTCTGCTGCTTATATAATTACGTATCTTAAACTTTATGTTTCACTCCAGACCAAAAAAAAATTTTATATTTCACGTAGGTCGATGGCCGATAAATTAATTATTAACAACATTAGTTAGTTAATAAACTTAGTTAAAAGGGAAAGTCATTAATATATATCGATCAGTTTATTAATATACGTTGTTAAGTAATGATCTTTCTCCAAGTGGTACGAGTGAGGTCTAAGTAGTATAACAATAGATCTATGTTGGGTTCTATCGTGTGAGGAAATGGCGTGTTTTAGAGGCAAGGAATTTTCTGTTAATGGTTGGCAATATCGGCTCTCTCCAAATAGAAAAAAGCTTAGAAATTTGGTCTACTTTGTTTCGATTGGGCCGTGACGGCACCTAACAATATAATTTCAACAATTTTCTGTTAATTGGGAGAACAGCCACCCCGCATGAGCACTATTATCAGCTTATTTGATGCAACACAAGAAAAAGGTCGTGAATTGTCGTTACTTATTAGCAAATGTTAGAATTTCATGAGGAACAATAGACCACAGAATGCTTGCACTATAAAGTATATATACTCATTATGAAAAAAAGGATTGTGATTTGATTTCACATGAGTTTTAACGGAGGTTTAAATTATTGCTAATTAAGATAAAATATCATAGAAATCTTAATGGTGTATACAACATCAAATGATAGACATATATTATAATACATCATTTACAGCATTCTTAGATTCCGTGTAATAAAACACACTATAGTACAGTATAATGTTACCATATCATTCCTCAAAACAAAAGAAACTCTCGTTTCATGTTAGCACATCAAGATTTGAACATGGTTTTTGTTCTATTACATCCACACATAGTCACGTATGGGGTCATTTTGTTCTGTTATCCTTAGAAGGTGACACATACTTTTTGACCATAATTGATGATTTCACAAGCCACACATGAGAATATATATATATATATATATATATATATATATATATATATATATACCTTTTGAAGTTCGAATAATAATAATAATTATAATAAACAAAAAACAGAGACATCTCATTGCCTTTTGTAATCACAGTGAAACACAATTTGATTGCAAAGTTAAAAACATTTGGACCGGCAATTAAATAGAATTTAAAATGCTTACTTTTTATGCACAAAGTGGCGTAGTACATCAAACCAATTATGTAGGGAGTAGAAACCCCATGACAAAATGTTAGGTAGAAAGAAAATAGCAACAAATTTTAAATGTGGTTATGGCTTTACTTTTCTAATATATAATTATTACATTTTTTTGGGACGCGTATTACATTTTGATCTTTTGTAATAGAGCCCGCAGTTTAATTTAATAAAAATAATACAAAACTCATTTTACAAGAGAAATCTTCCTAGAAGTAATATTTTTATAAGTATTACATTTCATAACCAATAATTCACAAGCTTTTATTATGTAAATTAAGTTCAGAAAATTTGACACAATTTTTAAAAATTGATATTTCGTTTTACTACATTATTTTGACATATTATAATTTTTAAATATAAATAAATTTTATCTATTAGATTGGATATTATAGATGTTTAAATTATCTAAAATTAGATATGCATTTATTATTAATATAATATCACCTAACCAAACTGTTAGATTAATAAAATTTAATGTTTATGAAATATTGTGCAATTGAGAAACTATATAATATTTATTCTGAAAATAATTATATCCTTACCGCGTGGGCCCCAACCCGGTTACCAATAACGATACCTGCACCTTAGCCAAGCTAAACTCAAATTAAAGGATGGTTTCGGGCTTTCAGCCATCTAATACAGACCAAAAAACTAAATGGCCATCAAATGGATTCTATATTTCTATCTTTAGACCACGCAGACTGTATTATTAGCATAGAGATTCCTACCTGATATACAGAAAAATATTTGCATGTTATCGGAGCATCAGTGCTATATGTTTTATATTAAATAATAAAATGATATTTTGATTAAAATTTATTTTTATTTTTTACTTTTATATATAATATCATTTTATTATTAGAAAAGAAGATAGATGATGTAATTAATATTCCAAGTATAGGAGTATTTGTTCTACTACCTCCATTCTCTAAGTGGACAATTTTACTTATGTACATATATTAAAAAAATGATTAAATGAACTTAAAATTATATAAATTTAAGTGTATTTTATAACACGACGTTACTCTTATCATCATCTACTTTAACACTCTCTTTCATATTTAATCTATCCACTAACTCTTTCTCTCACATAAGGGTATTATAGAAAAAAATAATTAATGATGTCTATAATTTTTAAAAGGATAAATAATAGTAAAAAAAAATTTTGTAGATGGATACTTACTCTATGTTTTCTTGAATAATTATTCAATTATAAATACGTATTGAAATTAAGTAAATGATTAGTAAAATATCAAGGTTAGAAAGAATTAAAAATAGTTTACTGAATTGTCTTCATTTCTTTTTAATATTTCAACCTTCTTTCCCTCCTTCATTATATCTCTCTCATCTTCTAATAGTATTTAATAGAGATATTATTAAAAAAAATAATTAATACTACTTAAACTTTTAAAATAAATAATTATTAAAAAATGAAAAAAATATTAAAGAACGGAGATAATACCTCATATCAGCAGCTTTAACAACGAAAGCAGTCACAAAATGCCCTAATAATGGATAAAGAGGGGAGGTCATATCATATTGCACTAATTAGTTGCTTGATTGGATCGATATACGTGTTTATGCCTTGTTTAATACTATCAATTGAGTTGCTGCACCTACTTATACGGCTTATGAAGATCTCATTCATTAAATGGTATGATATTCATCCAGTTTGTTGGGGTGCAGTGGCGGAGGCAAAGGGGCCGGCGAGTCTCCCCTCAAATTTTACATTTTTGTTTTATATATATATACATACTATGATATTATTAGAAAAGTTAACTATCTTTACGCATATTCCTTTCATTCCATAATAATAGTCGTTTTGAAAAAATTGAGTTTATCGAAAAATCAAATGGAGAAGTAGGATACATAACAAATAATAAAAGTCTCTTAATATAGTCACATGCATGATATAGAAATATAAAATGTCTTTTGAATTTTTTTGAAGAATTTTTCTCTTATTAACTTTTTTTAATTGAGTCTAAGAAATGTTTATAAAAAAACTATTGACTCATTTGTTAATAGAAAATAAAGGATAAATGATGAAATAAACTCTAGTTTATCAATAATTTGGATGAAAAAATTATATAATAACTCATTTTATACTTTTTATATGATAATTTATTTTATTTTATTTGTGTTAATTAATTTGGCCAATCACCTCCAAAATTCTTGGCTCTGCCCCTCGTTAGGTGTTGATTTAGATAGCATGTGCTTTCAAGATTTTGATGGCTTCATAAATATTCTATGATGTATTTTGACATTTTGAATACATGCTTATACATTAGGGAATTATTTATTAGTTAACCTAGACAAGAATATCAGCATGCATGAAGCGCATGCAGGAGCTTAATTATAATACTCTGCTTCCGCGTTGTGACTAGCCTTCGTTATATATTTTTTCTTTTTTGGTGAAAAAAAAATTAGGGACTATCAGGCATAACCTTAAGTTGGAGGATATATGTGGTTTTGAAAAAATAAAATATAATGAAAGGGTGAAGTTTCAATTTAAGATAAGGACAATCTCCGAACTTAAAGAATACTTAAAGAACATAAATTTAAATCATCACAGAGATGAGTGGAGGCTAACTATTTATCAAATGCAAAATCCTATCTTTCTCGACTTGACTAACACTTGGAGTTAGTTTTTTTTTTACTTAAATCTATATTTTTATTTTTTAGTGTGATAAAAAAATGAGTAATTTATTATATAACTGTAGGTTTTTTTTTTCAAATGTATAAATAAGTTGAGAAGTGCTCAAAAAATCATTCTAATTATAAATGAATGATATTTTATAATTCAAATATTTTTATTTTTTTATTGGAAATTTTTGTAATATCTCTATAAAATTCAAAACTATTGGCATTCTTTAATTATTTGTGATTAAAAATTAGACACGCATCCCACTAATTTAAATTGTTAATATCTATAATATTTATAATTAAATTATAGGCATTGAAAAAATAGGTACTTGTTATATTTTGAGTTTGATTTTGGAAGGAATGAAATATACAAACATATTCTAAATTAAGGCACCGAAGAGAATCGCACTCTTATTTAATTAACTAATAATGGTATTTAAAAAATGAAGAAAAAACATTTATATAATCTAATAATAGGTGTCATTCTTATGTTTTTAAAATATTGTCACGGGGCAACAATGCCTTGAGTCCACTGGTTTTTTTTTTTAAAAAAATGGGTTTGGGTTGTCGGTACCATGCAGAAAGGATTTGAAGTTCATGTTATTTTGAGTAAAAAAAAAACACCGTTGAGAGGACTTTCTTATAATAATTCGACAGAATCTTAAATTGGGGTAGTTTTATTAGAGATTCAGTTTTAGCAATGACAACTTAAAAATTTTAGTAACACAATTTTGCCAGGTGAGCCGTCTTAGCTCAGAGGTAGAGCGCGTGGCTTTTAACCACGTGGTCGTGGGTTCGATCCCCACAGGCGGCGCTTTGTGAAATACTCTTTCTAATGTTTTTCCATTTCATATCAAGTCATCTATTGCCACTGAGCATCTTCAAACTATATCCTCAAAATATAACTTTCGAATCTTCACCAAAAGAAAAATTATCAATCAAATTGGAAAGATATTACAATTTAAACCCCTGCATTTAGCATTTTCACTCTTCCTTCACACATAAATATTTTTAACACAGTCCCCAATAATTCATATTTGTTTTATACTTTTGAGAGTTGGAAGTTGCATCAAATTGTAACTCTTTTCATTGTTCGGTATTACATAGGGTGTCTAAAGACCCTTTTGCAAAGACACACAGATAAGATCGTTCACATATTTGTCTGCTAACGGCTACACAATCCTCCCACATGGCAGTATTCCAGTACATAAATCCTTCACCTATCACTATGTTCTGCTGAGCAATGCTTGCAATTGTTGTATGCATCTATGATCCACAAAACTCAGTTCTACATATGCAAGCATGAACTGATGAAAGAACAATTCTGGCTATTTTTTGGCATATCGCTGGGTCAAGTACATCAAACATTATAAACTCATATGGGAATTGGCAAATCAACTGTCAACTGCTGGTTCAGGTGGTCCTCTTGCAATTGGCAGTCCACCAGTCCTCGAAGAGGGTTTTGCATAATCAACGAAGATAACACGACCATTTAGTGCCTGCAATGATTAGTGTCAGTTCTCAACTTGTAACCTCACAGAGAACAACAGGAGTGTGGCAAGTTTGATAATTACCTTCCCATTCATCTGTGAAATGGCATTCTCAGCATCATCATGTGAAGCAAAGGTGACAAACCCAAACCCTTTAGATCTCTCTGACACCCTGTCTGTTACAATTTTAGCTGGAAAAAGTAAAATAGTCAAAAGGCCAGAAAACCATAAGATGATGTGATGACACAATAGCTTAATTGTTAGTGCATTTATCATCTTATGAAGCTACCTTCAATAACTTGTCCACAATTAGAGAAAGCATCTGACAATCCTTTCTCTGTGGTGTACACGGACAATCCTGCAACATAATGAGGAACACAGCTCCAACAATAAATTCATCCATTCAAATTAATTAGCAGTTAAAACAGCAACAATAGGCAAACTTTTGACAAAAGCATATTGATTGGACAAGTGATCTTCCATTGATGGGGCATACAAGATGATGAAATTGTATCTCTCACAACCAACAGCATGTTCGATTCAGTAAAAAAAGAAAAAAAATTCTCTTCCCTATATTTCATTTTCATATTCACATCTTGTTTTGCACAAAGTGTGTGAAAATTATATTCAACCAACAAAATCGAAAATATGACAAAGTTAGGGCTGATTGGGTTGAGTTTTCAGAATTTTATAAAGGAAAAACTGAAAACTGGAAATGAAAACCGAAAACTGAATTTGTAGTTTTAATAATTTTCAATATTTCCTTCACAAAATCCTGAAAACTGAAAAACTGAAAATGAAAATCGAAAATGAAAACTCAAACCAAGCATACCCTTAGTTATCTGTCAACGGAACTACACCATTAGCACTTAGCAGGAATATGCACTTATCTCCAAATTTCAACGTTTCTTTTTTTTTTTCTAAATTGATGAACAACAAAAATCTTGAACGAATAATTGCATTTAACAGTACAAATGAGATGCAATAGCACGGTTTCTTCAGTGAAAAATAATAATAATAATAATAAAGGAAAGAAACAGAAAGGGAGCGAGCGCAGACCTCCAACGAAGAGCTTGAAAGCAATAGCCCGGCGGAAAGTGAGAAGAAGGAGGCGGGGACAAGGGCAAGCTTTTGTTTGAGCCAATGATTCTTCTGATAGCCGCCATGGAATAGATTTGGAGTTTCGCAGACAAGAGACGATACCAACAACGGCACTACCTACTGCGCTATGGTATCAGCATAGGGGCTCTCACACTCATCGTAGCTTTTCGTTTTTCGTCTACTCTTTTTGTCAAAGATTGGGCTTTGTTTTGGGTGGTGAAGAAGTGGCCTTTTTGGTGCTGAAGTTCATGGTCAGAGTAATAGACGGGCTCAAACCCGCAAAGCCCTACTATTATGTGGGCCGGACTGCCACATGTTGAACTCCATCAAACAAATAAAATTAAATCCAAATTGCGCTATCTTGGCATTGCCAAGTCCACAAATCCTCTTTCCAAAAAAGAAACCCATCCCCCTGACCAAAAAGCCCTTGAGTCCGTTCACCAAAACAAAAATATCGAGTCCAAGAACCGAATAGGTAAATTTTTATTTTAGTACTTTCCAGTTTGGTTTTGCACACAAGACCAAAAAGAAAAAGTTGGTTGTGCTCTCTCACCGAAAAATGAAACTAGTTTTGAGGTTCTCAGGTGAAAAAAAGAACTAATTTTTATAAAAACAAATTATATTGGCTTTCGCAAACTTGAAAAAAAGTGCATTGACTGTGATTAAACTTTTAAAAACAATTGAGTGTCAATATTGTTTGATTAAATTTTTTTTTTCCAAAAAAGCAGATGAAGAACTACTTGTGTGTTTTATAATTTGTAGCCTAAGGAAAGAACAAAGATACGCTTACACAATTTTCAAAAAGTTGATACCTACCGTTCTGGTTTACGATTTTCTATTTAAGGCGATATTTACCATTCTCGTTTACAATATATTAAGAAAAAAGGAAATATCTACAACAATTTTTATTAAATTTAAATGTTTTTTAGTGTTTATTTAATTAGATTATATTTTTTTATTAAAACATAATACAGAATAATTATGAGTCTTCTAAAAATATTTCCCAAATTAAATTTTTTTTTAATCTAAACATATTTCTTAAGGAAAATTTTTTAATGCCCTCAATTATAATTTCATTAAAAATAATATCACATTTCCTATATACAAACAGTTGAACAACTAGCTCTAATAAGAACATAAAACAACTTTCTGCTTCTACTTTTAATTCTACTCTTGAGGAAGAGGTATTTCCCTTATAGGCTCATTCAAACACAGCACACTTTGATGCTTTAAAAAGTAAACCACAGAACCCCTAAAAACATAGAAAAAACGAAACCAAAAGACCGAAAACACAACCACATACTATCGAGCATTTTTCTATATCCATTTATCCCTAGCGGTCACCCTGTACATATATCAATTCCTGCGTTGCTCGAGCTCGTAAGTGAGGAGTGGAGAGTGTTTGGGTGGCATTTCCACAGATATTTGAGCCTCTTGCACTCCAAAAATTCAAACGACGTTGAGCTTGAAGCCCTTCCCCACCGAAGAGTAACATAAGATGGAACACCAGATGAGTAAATTTATATGCAAATATGAGATAGTGAAAAAGAGCGTGAGCGGTCAAAAGGTACGTTCAGGTCACACGAAAGAGAAACTGGGTGTTGATATCTTAGGCCTACGAATTCCCAAATTTGCAACCAAGCAGGGAGCCAAGGAATTCATTAGATCAGAAATAACATTATTCTTCCTGACTTGTAAACCCCTTGGATTCCGCCAATGTGTTAGTGGTAAGCTAAGAAAAACAGAATGCCACATATTTATAACATGCACACTGATAGATTCAATCGTCCAAAATAGAAGATTTGGTGCAAGTAAGAACACAATGGATAGAGCCAACAAGTTTGTACAAAGAACACAAGTGCCGCAAAGAGCAAGGTGACCTGACATCGAACCACCAAATTATTGTACATCATCAAGCCATTGGCAGTACAGATGGCTACTTCTGCAAATACGCTAAAGAGCTAGAGTCTGAGTACCCAATAATATCTTCACCGTTAGATTTTGTGTACACATGGACAGTTATGACTTGTGATTGTATTTAGTATATTAAATTTTTTATATTTTTGTCAATGTTTTATTTTTGAACTGCCCACGTATACGTGCATAAATTCAACGGTGAAGATAATAGTGTGTATTAATACACTACATTATATTGTGAAATTGGCCATTTCAAACTACTTTGCAAAGTGATGGCCAAAAAGACGAAATATGAGTTGACAGACAAAAAAAAAAGCAGACAGACAGACAGATGGATTTACACTACGATACACCGGGAGATGTCATGCTCCTGTTAGATGTGCAGGAGTGTAACTACTATGTACAGAATTAATTTACATGCGGTTTTCGGCCAACCTTCAATTTTTGAACTACTCATGAATGATTCAGCCTCAGTAATGTTTGGAACATCATGTCAATGAATTGATCATCCTGGCACATGAGAACTTCATTAGTGGATAAACCATTTAAACAGTTATAGGGAAGAGGGGTAAAACAACAGTAAGCCATCGACAGAAAGGATAAAAGAAAGCACATTCATAATATTATGAACGTCATATTTGGTTACTTCAATTCTCTTGCAAAGTAAAGAGAGAGTCATTTTAAACTGAATTTCTTTAATAGAGATTTTATACTGAAATTATAAACAGAAAAGTGATTAAATCACAAAAAACTATATATTGCAACCTAATGTCATACTAGTAATGTGTTATAAAACTCTTACTTTAAATTCTCACAATTGCAAATCTCTCAAATTTATTACTAACATATATTTTAATATGCTTAGTTAGGATAAATTGATTATGAAATATACTTTCCATCTAACAGTAAACCTAAGTATCCATCAACTAAATTATTTTCCACGTGTTAAGATAGCTTGGTTGGGACTGCTTATGCTGTCTAAATAAAATTTGGAGGACTTGCGGACTGCCCATGCTAATCATACATAAAATATCAGACTTTTCTTAGCGCCTGTTAACGGTAGCTATGGTTCAAACTGGACATGCTGCAAGCAGTGTAGTACTCCTATAGTCCCATGGTAAACACCCAAGGGGGGTTGCAACTCACAACACAAGGTAGGTAAACAGTAAACACCCTTACTTCCCTTATATTTTAGCCTAGAAAGAAAGAAGACAAAGAAGAGTAATTGATTAACAACCTAAAGATACAATTCAAATTATTGAAGTATAAATAGCCACAAGTACAAATAGCAACAAATATGGTAAAACCATTAAGTACCTGAACCAGTGATAAGAGTGCATCACGAACTTTGTCCCTGCTGATAACAGGTTTATTTGGTGGAGAACTAGAAATAGGGGCAAGAGAAGGAGGAGGATTAGGTGGTGGGAAGGGTTGAAGCATTGGAGTGCCATATTGGCGGGGTAGATTCAGGGAATGATGAAGAGCTGCACTAGGTGGTGCAGGTGAAGAAATAGGTGGAATTAATAGGGAAGATGAAGTGGATGCAAGAAAAGTAGAAGGCTTGACAAGATTATTGACTTGATTGCCACTGTTGACTGTTTCAAGAGGATCAAGGGGGAAGCTTGATATAGATGAAGCTGAAAGAGAGGCAGGTGGTATTTGCATGGCAGGTGCAGCAGACAATAAACCACTGGGAGCAGTAGAAGTGACAGTTGCAGAATGGTAAGGCTGTTTAAAACTTTCTACATTTGAAGCATAATTTCCAGTAGCCTTAGATGTCTGCAACAATTGAAATAAAAAATTCTAAAGCTAGGCATCATACAGTAAAAAGAAAAAGTTAAAATAGACATAGTAGAAGTATTCATCACAAAGCAGAGGAAACTGGCATGCGACTAGATTACATACGCTGAAGAAGTTTGTAAATACACGATCATCAAAAGCATCAGTTGCAGAAGCAGCAGCTGAAGCTGACTCTAGAGGGCCTTCTGTTATAACTGACACTGGCTCAAGTTCCTCAAACTCACTACATTACATACAAACATCAAGCATAAGCCATGCAACTACAATCATTTTTAAACCAAAAATCCCATTGGACGAGGTAATTCAATGGGAGTGAATTAGTTTATACATAAATATAGTTCAAATTTGGAGCAAGCACGTTCAACAGACAAGAAACACCAGTGAAGGAAATATACATTGACGTTCTCATTAAAAAATTCAAAGAAGGTTATTTACCAGAATGAAATCAGGAGGTTTCTTCTCATATATGCAGCACAATGCAAATAGAATGTAGCAATTATGAAGAGAAATTATCCCAAAAGATTTCAAAGAGATATCAATAGAAACAACAAAGGATTTTGTAAGTTTTGTAGAAATTCTTACCTTTTGCTTGAAGGCATTATTGTATTTGGCGGTGCCTTTGGGTATGCATTAAGTATCCTGTAGATTGAATTTAGAGAGAAAAAAAAAGGGGGAATGGGTAGCAGTTAAGCATCCTGCTCCATTACATGGAGTACATTACATACAAACCAAAAATTAAACACACACACACGAAGTCTGCAGTCCAGATTGGATATGAATTAGCATCTTGTAACTACAAGTTTGAGAGCATTAACAAGCTAGAAGAAACACAAATACATATATCCTGAATAGTGAAAATTATCATTATCATACCTATTAAAGAGATTTGCAACTTCCTCACATTCATCTGGATTGTAAAACCATATACCATTAACTTCTTGGGCCGCATTTCGGTATAATAGGTATGGCTTTTTAAGTTCATACTCAAAATCCAATAGATTCTCCACCAGGTTATCTATCAGAACAAATATCAGAAACAAAAGTTGCTAAGTAGTGAACAGATAGCACAATTCAGACACACAGAAAAATGAGTGCAGAGCAGAAGTGTCTGTTTCTTTCTCCATATAGTAAAACTGTTATCACTGTTGAAATACTAAAGCATTGCAAAAAAGACATAAGTTACTTCCAGCAACAATAGCTTCAAAACGAAAAAACTCGTAAAATTTATTTGAATCTAGCAGAAGTGAGGCATCTGCAGAAAACAACATCGCAAACAAATTGTTCCTGATGGATAATGTTAGAACAAGTTGATTCGCATTCATGCAACTATCTAGAATTTGTAATGAACATTAATCAGCATTTCTTAGTTAGCATTAGCACTAAATACACAATAACATGGATTTAATTACTTAAAAAAAAAAACACAAATCTGAACCTGTATTTCTTCGATTCATTACGATAAACTGAAACCGAGGCTGCGCATTCCTGAAAAAAGAAAAAGAAAAATAAATAAATAAATTGAGTAAAATTAACTAACAATCAAGGTGGATATGAATAGAGAAAGGAGAAAGTGTAGTGTTGTTGATGACCTCTTGACAACGAAGAGAGATCCTTCGACATCCTTACGACTCTGAAAGAAAAGCACGAATCGAGAATTTAGAGAGAGAAAAGGTGAGGAGCGAAGTTAACGAGAGGAAGAAGAGAAGGGAACGAACCCACTGGTTGGTGTCGATGTTGAAGTCGTAGAAAGAGACGTGAGCGGCGGTGAAGAGAATCTCGTCGATGAAAGGATCGATGCGCTGGAGGACGGTGAGGTTCAGAACCTTGGTGCTCTGCTGATCCAGATTCGGCGTCAGCTTCTTACTCTGCGATGGCTGAGACATCTCGAATTCAAGCAAAACTGAGAGAAGAAGAAAACCTTGGATTGGATTTGATTGGATTGGATGAAGAAGAAGGAAGAAGAAAGGGAGGGAGGGTTTTGTTTGTTGCAAAGAGGAAGGCAAGAATTTACTCTCACTCACTAATAAAGAACCTAACTGACTTCAACGCTACCAAGGTTGAATCTGCTTCGACCAAAAACCAGCAACATCACAATTCACACAAGTCACAACATCACCCACTCGCCCTTTATTTTTACTTTCTAAGAGAATAAAAAAATAAATATTTTTAAATAAATAATATTATGACAGTTTAGATTGAGTTTCAGTTCTAATTTTTATTTTTAATTTTTTAATTTTTTTGATTTTATCAAGAAAATATTAAAAATATTGAAAACTATAATTTTCAGTTTTTATTTTAAATTTTTAGTATTTTTTCACAAAATTCTGAAATTTAAAAAATCAAAAATAAAAATTGAAATCCGAAACCAAACATGCTCTTTCAAATATCTTGTATCTTCTTTCTGTCCTTCTAATCAAACTTTACCACATATTTAAATCATAAATAGTAAAAAAATTTGATTAAATAAAAAATTATAGATGATATTATAATTACACACATGTTAAAATTTTATTAAGGAGACATAAAGGGGAGAGAAAAAGGAATAGAAGATTTGGTTCCAAACAATAATAGCCATTAGCATAAGCAAAAAGATGCTAAAAAAAAAAATGGAAGTCTAAGGTGCTCTTGTGAATCAATTTTCATAGTCTTTGATTGATAAAAATATCATAAATCTAATAAAAAAAATTTAATTTTTGTGCATCAAAATTTTATGTTATTATTCAATCAAATCATATCATTTGAAAGACTTTTTAATTAATGAGCGTGAGATTTAACTACTTTTATTGATATGACAAATATGATTAGATAATTGTATAAAAAAAATTTATACTGTCAATATATATAAATTAAACTCTAAAAAAATTGATCATATAACTCATATTTATATATTTTTATTCTACTTTGTAAATAACACTGACATCATCTTAAACTATTGTAATTGATGATAGAAAATGAATAATTAATAATATTATTTCTTGAAACAAATCGTATTCTAATACAATCTTTTTGAGTGTTATTAAATTTTTCTTATCTCTATCTATAGTTAACAATAATTATTATTCTTAAAATGCAGTTATTAATTATTATCATTTTCATGCATGGTAAGAGACATGAGGATATAGTCATTTATCTTGCATACATTTACTTTTTTTAAAAATTTTTTTGATGGAATATCTAATTTAAACATAATGGCATAATTGAAGGTTGCACCATCAATGTGGTATATAGGAAAACTAGTCATTTAATCCATGTAATGCACGGATGATAATAAAAAATAATTTGTTAATCATTACTAAAAATAAAATAATAATTTATTTAAATATATTTTATAGAAAATTGTGTATATAAATTTCTTTTTGAAAATAAGTTAATAGATAAATAATTAAATAAATAAACAAAATATAAATATGTCATTCTATTTTATATCTTATTTTACATATCATATTTATAAGATTGAAAAAAATCTTGATAGATAATCTTTAACTCATAATAAATAGCCTATTTTATGAAAATTTTACATGTTTTGAAAGTTAAAATTGTTGAATAATAAAAGGGAATAAATGGACAATTTTACTATATCATAAGCCATGTATAAGGATGACAATGGGTATTAATTAGAGATGGACATGCTCCCACCCTATTCCCATTCTCATCCATATCCCTATCATCACGGATCCTCATTTCCCATTCCCGTATGAATTTGAAATTAAAAAGATAAAAGTATTTAAAATACTTTGAAATTCAAAACATAAATGCCATTAATAATAAATATTACTAATGCAACATAATCCAAATTAAAGATAAAAATATATACATAATGCAAATCCAATAAAGATAATTAATAAACATGATGAAGTGGATATTTAAATAATTTATATAAATAGTGGATTGGTGGGATTCTATCGTGCGAAGATCTCATTTCCCCCCTGCGTTTAACAAATGGAGACTTCAACCCATCCCCATGAAGATTAGATCTATCCTCATTTTCATCCCCGTTGCGAGTAATCTTACAGGTACCTAATTCAATGGCATTCTTTGGTTATCCCGAGCCATTTGTGTCTTTTTAATAAGTTAATTTTAAAATATATGTTACAATTAATGTGTTTTAATTTGTACAACATGTCATAAATAATTATAATTTATGTAGTTTTTTAACATTATATATAGGGTATAGTTTTAGTTCATTATCAAATTAAAAAACATATTATAATAATTTTTATATAATTATATAATAGTTACACATGGTCAATAAAATTATCGTTAATTATAATAGTCTTTGTTTTGTGGTAACATAATTATAATAGTTTTATTATCATTAATTAATACTATTATAATTATACATATACAATTTTAATAATATAATAATATGTTCAATTATCATTTTATTTATATTATTTGTTATTATTTTCATATTAAATAATTTTGAATGCGATATTTTGTAGAGTATTTTTATTATGTTAACGACAAAGATATATGAAAATATGATTGCAAAAAAGTAATTAATAATTAGAAGATAAATTAAATTAAAAAAATTACTTTAATTATTAAGATTATGAAAATAGTAGGCCATAATTTTCTCTGAAATGGCATATGAAAAATTTTCCATGTAATGAGTCTTCAATATTAATATTATAGATTATAGATATTCAATGACATTATTCAAAATGATATATACAATTTTATATATTAAGTTTTCATGTTAACGTAATTACGAGATGTGGCGTGATGATACTTCAGCTGTCTCTTAACTATGTGATCAAGAATTCTAACTTCACTCATGGAACTTAGCATATTTCATCATTAGCCTCTTTGAAAGAACTTCTAGTGAGAAATTAATCAATACTGGGTGGATATCCTAATTTTAGAAAAAAAAATTTCATGTTAACCTTCTAACGTTAAATTAATTGATATGTGTTAGGTGATTTTACTAACAATGTCGTACTTCATTTTTGCATATCATGCACATTGATGATGAATGGTTGAAGCTATTGGTGCAGGGTTAAACCTTCAACATATCAGAACTTTCGTTATTACACTATAGTTACATTTACCATTATACATTACTCATTTTATTTCTATTTTTGACACATTAGTCATATAGTAATTTATTTTTATCCGTTATATTTCTAAATGGTGTTGACATAGCTAAGTAATAAAATTTTTAAAAAATGTATCAAAATTAACGTGAGTAGTTATAATAAATAGTAATCTAATATGATTGACCACTTTCTTAAAATTCTATTGGTTGAGAGTGTAGTGTACAGAAAGTTAACTCTTCTGAAAATTAATATATTTTGAAAAATAGATGATAGAGATTATTTTTTATGTAGAAACTATCATCTAGTTATATACTTTTATTTATAAGACTTTTAAGATAATAAATAATTAAGTTAAATATTTTTACTGATATATCAATATATAATCTAACATGTCGGTATAAAACTTTTATGAAATGAGAATGCATCTGAATTAAATTCTTAATGGTTATAATAAGGCTTTTTTTACCCGCGTCTTAGTAAAGAAATCGAAAGTGATGATTTTTTCATTAAAAAATAAATTTTTAAGTTTTAAATGTATTTGGTACATCAAAAAGGCATTAGTTTTAAAAATCCTAATTATAATTACCAACCGGAATTTTATTGGATATCTTCAACAATAATTTTCAAGATTTCTAGATTGAAAAGATGAGCCACCCATAAAAAAATTTTCAGTCACATTAACCATTAGGTAACACGCTAACATTGGAGCACATTGTTCACCTCAAAGTTATAATTTGCTTTATTCCATGAAAAATGTTTTCGAAGATAGGTAAAAGTAGTCTCCTAGGTATGTTTGATTTGGGGTAAAAATAAGAGGTAAATTTTTATATAAAATTTGTTCCCATTTTCTATTTGGAACCAAACATACTCTCAAAGTTATAATTCGCCTTTGACACATGAAAATTGTTATTTGAAGATAGGTTTTTGCATATATATATATATATATATATATATATATATATATATAAATGGAAATTTAAGTATATTATTGAAAACTCAAGTAAAATAAATACTTCATTCCTTTAAAAATATTTATCAATTTAGGACAAACACATTAAGAAAGATAATAAATGTTATTAGTAATTGAATAAAATATAGTAAATAGACTAATATATTCCAATATATTAATTAATATAACACAATATTTAAGGCTAATATTAAACAAAAAACTAATTAAGTAGTATTGGGAATTAATTAAGTAGTATTGGGACAAAAAACTAATACTTTATTAAAATATGAAAGTGACAGATATTATAAAATATGAAGTTGATTAAAAGTTGACAAATATTCTGAAAATAGAGTGAATATCACTTACTATCAGTTTCACTCAATTTAACCTTCATGTGTCTAAATTCCCAACTCTTTTATATATAACTCCCCCATCTGAATTCCACGGTTATAAAGTCGTATCCAAATACAATGCACCACCAAATTCACAATCATATTTTATCATAAACAAGTCAATTGCCCATGCTGCGGGAGCATGAGCTTGAGCACACAACATCTTGCTAACAAGGAGTGGCAAGAATATGAAATAAATAACACAATGCAGGGCGAAATGTATCTCATCTCATTTAATACAATTCATTCAATTTATTATAGTACTGTTCCCAGGTTGACAAAAATACAACGTTTTTAAAAAATGAAAGGGGACGTGTGATTCAATCTTATATCCCAAAGGGCTATTCACTATTCAGCTTATATCATACTAAAGCTCTCACAACAACAAAACTAGGAACAGGGGAGATCCAAAAATGATTGGGAGAGGTGAACTACAACTAAATTTTATCACAAGCAAAAATTGCTGAGACCACTCGTTGGCCGCTCCACCTACTAAAGTAGCTCATTAGAATTATCTCTAGTGAGGAAACTGCTCACTGAAGCTAAACATAAGCTAGTGGATCATGGCAAATGTTTCCTCTTCAATCACACTTCATTTATGAATTCAAAGGAAACTTAGGAAACCATTATGCACGAATTGTCCATCCTCGCTGAGCAAGTGCAGCAATCACTTGACTGGCAGCTTCTGCATTGTCATTCAGTGGAGGATAACTCCAGCTTTCACTTATCTGTATTTTCAAAACACAAATCAGCAAAAGACAGTATTTGTTCAACAAAACAACTACCAGCTAAAACTAATGGTCAGGCAGGCGGATACCATCTAAAAACCAGCCACACAAAATAATTCTGATAAGTGATAAGGCAATTTGGAAAGTTCTAGCATTTACTACGTATATATTTTTTAGCATGACAAGGACAATTCACAAGCTGCTAGAACAGGTCCATCTTGGACGATAAAGGGACAACATAAGAGCCCTGGATGGTGCATTCTTAAATATAATTGTAGACCCAAAAAACAAAAAAATAGAGAGCGTCGCACGACAGCTGGTTACACACATTCTCTTTCCCAGTGAATGGTCGAGCAACTCCTTGCTTATGCAAAGTATTTTGGAAGTCAGCGAACTTCCATGTACAGAGTTCTGCTCCAACCACATACACAGGCTTCCTGTAGTAAAATAGATGGAATCATGAAACGATAGATTTCTTTTTAAGGAAGAATGAAACATAGAAGCAAGGTTTTTTTTTTATTATTATTATTATTTAGTGAGATGGAGGCTCATCATCGTTGATCATACATACCCAGTACTGCAGGCCTCACTCAACATGCTAACTGAATCAGCTGTGATAACAAAGGCATCAGCCCAGGCCAGATGTCCAATATGTGGATTTGGACCTAATTGGAAATTACATCAAGTAATTTCCTATATCAGAAGAGGTAAGTATGAATTTCATCTCTAAAATTACAACTAACTACCTTCACCATTCCATATTTGGACCTTAGGATTTGTGACAAACTCTTTGACCAAAATTTTGGAGATCTGCAGTAAGAAATGCAAAAGTTGAAGTTGTTAAACAGACATAAATGTATCAGAGAATACCTAAACTGCGGCCTCCATCCTTCCAGGCAACATTGTTCATATATGCCCAAGGCCATACCAGCTTTCAAGGTTTAAGACAAACCCACCAACCACGAGCATGCTCATGCAGAAGCTAAAACTTATTATAATTACAACCCATGTAATGAAAAGGGAAAGATTCTTTTTCAGCGTATAATCTTTTATACCTTCTCTGGAGTCCTTCTAGAGAAAGATATTCTGATAGTCCCGCAACTCCACAATACATTCTGAAGCATAACCACTAACTGTTTTGCGAGATCCACACCATAGGGACAATTTCCTTATGAAAGATGTAAAGATTTAATATGAAGACAGTAGGTATAAAGCAGGGCATGGCAAAAGCAAGACTTGTAAAAGAAACTTTGCATCTAACATAAACCAAAGCATTATAAGTTCCTTAGGGTATGTTTGCGAGTTGGGATTTTAGAGGAAAGAAGAGGGAAGGAAGGACTATAGTGTAAAGTTATACTACAAATCCTTCTTTCCCTCCCCTCCCCTCCAAAATCCCAACTTACAAACACACCCTTAGGGAAAAACAAAATACCTGTTGGTCCCCCAACATTAACCACAAGCAACGGCTTTGGCAGAGCTGCAAACTCGACATGCCATGCAGAGGCAGCAACCCTAAGAGCAGCAGAATCAGCTTGATGAAGTGCTCCCACAGTGAGGACCTGTAATAATGTAGAATCAGCTACCTTCAAGATGGGACAAAAAGTATAACATTTCAGCTTAAAGATGATGACAACACCACAGGGAGAGAAACCAACAACCATCACACAACCACAGTACCTACCACGTTGGGGCCAGGAGGTTCCCATGGAGTGATCCACCTCCGAAGAAACCAAGGAATTTGCCGCTGGGCATGTGGAGTCAGTGGATAATAATCATGGCGTGGAGTAATAACAAGATCAAACCTATCCAGGTGAAATCTTGGATGCTGTATCTGAAATTGGCATCATAGCAGGTGAGTCATTGTGAATTCATGACTCCAACAGGTATCTTAAAAGAACTTCTCCAATCAGTTTCACAAAAGCAAACAATATCCACTATTTTTTTATACTACCGTTTGAGCTTAATTGGCAGTTAACCTCAAGCCAAACATACTACCACTAAGACCTCAAAATCTCATAAGATACAGAGGAAATCAAGTGTAATGGGGAGCAATAAAAAAAAAAAATTATTATTTCACTTAAAAGTCACAAGAAATACAACATAAACAATGAAAGCACAATGATGGCATTCAATCATCATACGAAGTTATGCTTCAAGGGATAGAATGGAATAAGTGCAAAGCTTAACCTGAACAACAAAAACATTTTCTGGAGCTAACCGTTTAATGGAGCTGGCCACAGAAACAGTGTCTCTCCCAGATGCAACCACCAACAAGGGACCATCCCTAGGCAGAAAGAAAGTACGAGCATTATTTCACTAATCTTTCTTATAAGTTATAACAAAATTTACCATAACTCTGAATGGCACTTAAATCAGAGAAAACTCAATTACACTATAACAACCACAACAAACATACTTCTGAAACCTTTCCCGGGCCATAGTTGCAATGTGGTAAGCATCAGCTTCTAATACAGTAGACATGCCTGAACTACCACCATTTTCAAACACAACTAATTAGCTCACCAATAACCAATTAATTAGCATAAATCAAAAATCATAATGACAAGGAAAAACACGTGAATGGTATACCAATCTTCTCGGTGGAAAAAGGAGACACTTTTTTCGACATTCGAAACCGTGAATTGCCACATAACCTTCTAACAAACGAATCCAACATCTTATGAACAGAAACTGGAAGCCAATGAAGCCACCTATTGATTCGTCCACGGGGCCTCGTCACGCGCTGCACAAAAATTACCAAAAAAATATTAATTTTTCTCAGCAACCAAACACAACCTCACAGACTCCATTGAATTGAATAGCTTACGTATAAGGAGTGGTGATTGGAGAGGCCGAGAGCACGGACCAACCCAATGCACTGATTCTCGGAGCCGGCGAAGCCGTTACCGATGACGACGGCCCGCCGGATGGCGCCGTCGAAGATCTCCGGCATGGTGGAGAACCGGCTAGGCGGTTCGGGAAGCTTGATGGGTCTCATCGTCGCTTCGATTCGAATTTTCAAATGGGAAACACCCTAAGGTTTTGAGAAGAGATGAGAAGAGTATGTGGAGCAGAACCAGACCCAGTGGGTCTAAGCCCATATTGATGTGTTAAGGCCCGGCCCAACTTGAACCTGCAAAGTGAAAGAGAGAGAATCGAATCACCTAAGTTTTTGGTCTGTGATAGTGCTCCTTCTCCTTCGTGTGAGGAAGAAGCGAAAAAAAAAAATGTGGGCAAGCGCGGAGGGTGGTGCTCCGGAGGTTACTCTAGAAACTTCCATGGGTTCCTTCACCGTCGAGGTACTTTCCCTTTTCCAATTTTGTTGCTCTGTCGTGTTATGGCTACGAAAATTTGTTTTCTTTTTGTCAAAAAAAAAATGACTAGGAATTTTCTTTGTTATTCTTTTTGTAACCGAAGTCCACAAATTTTTTTTTTTTGGCTTTATTTAATGTTGGGTTTAGCTGTACTACAAGCATGCGCCGAGAACTTGCAGGAACTTCATTGAGCTGTCTCGAAGAGGTTATTACAACAACGTCAAATTCCACAGAATCATCAAGGTACCTCGTTTTTTTTTCCTTCATTTTATGTGTCTATGAAATATGAACCCCACTTTTTTGAGAATGTTCTTACAGGGATTGATTCATGTGGTGTGTTGTTGTTGTTGTTGAGTAGGACTTCATTGTACAAGGTGGGGATCCCACTGGGACTGGAAGGGGAGGAGAGTCCATTTATGGGTATCGTGCTTGTGCTTTTGATTTGTTGTTATTGTTTTTCATGTTATATATATATATAGCTTCCTTTTGGTCACTTGATGATTTACCACGTTGCTCATCTTGTTCTTTATCACAGTCCAAAATTTGAAGATGAGATTAGACAAGAGTTGAAGCACACTGGAGCTGGTATCTTATCCATGGCAAATGCAGGCCCAAATACTAATGGCAGTCAATTCTTTATTACTCTGGCACCATGCCCTTCTCTTGATGGTAATATTTTCTTTCTTTCTATTTACCTAGTAAGCCATTGCTTTTAAAGTTCATTGTTACATGTGGATTTCTTTTTGCAATATCTATTGTTCATGGTAATTTTTATGCGTTTTTTGTGTTGCACTGTGTCACTGTTACCCACTTGCATTCTGAGGATTCTGAGCTTTGTTCAATGTGGTAGCCTAAAAATTGTTCACATATCACTTTAAGTAGCATTTTTCAGTGATAAGCATGTTTACAATTACTGGTTTGTGGACAAAGCACCATGCAGATTGCGAACAAACTGTCTGAATCAGAGAAACTGAGAATAATGAAATAGCATCTCCTTCCCATTGGAGAGTTATGAAAAGAAAATTGCTTTTGTAATTGTATTCTGTTCACCTCCTTTTTCCTTTTCATCTTGACTTTGGGGTGAGAGATTGATCCACATAATCACTCTATCATGTTATGTAAAATTTGCTGTCATTATGACTGCTTTTATCATGATTCTATGTTGTCTGAGGTCAATGGAGGCAAAAGTAATAGATGATAAAGTGATGATATTTGTAGGCAGAGGGTACTAGCAATTAGCAGAGTGATACTACAACACAACTTATGGTCCCATCTAAATGTGGAGTATTGATGATGGGTTGTAATCTCCCTGGTTGTGTCTGTTTTATAACTTGTGTTGACAGAGCTATGATGGACGGACAGGCCAAAATGGCCTGCGGGATGCATCTTCTTGCTTATGTATCTTTTGTTTTATCCTTTCTTGGTGGATCTCATCCAACTGCATATCCTTTTTTCTTTCCTCCTGCATTTGTTTGTTTGACTACACTGGTAAGATGACATAAAAGAAGGGGGAATGTTATTTCTCTTTTAAAATGCAATTTGTGTGTTCTCTAATGTAATCTCTGTATTAAAGGTAAACAATAAATCTATAGTTCTACAAATTACTTTTTCAGCATTTAGTGGAGTTGACTCAAGTAAATTTTTAGCTATAAATTTGGGCATCAGAATGGTTAACTCACCAAGTTTGGTTGGTTACTTTATGATTAATCATTCTAATTCATATCATGTTCATGAAATTTCTCAATACTTGATGATTCTTCATTATTGTTTCTGTTTCAACCAGGGAAGCACACTATATTTGGTAGAGTATGTCGTGGGATGGAAATTATCAAAAGGCTTGGCAGCATCCAAACAGATAACAATGATAGGTATGTCAAATGTGTCAAGATAGGAATTTTGAATTTGATACTATACATAAACGAGCAATATTGTTCAGAATTTCTTACTAATAATGATGCTCTAAAATTAGTGGAAAAATTCTGTACAACTTGGGTCATTGGGGGTCATAAAGCTTCTGCTGATATTGGGTTAGGCTTATGCTGGGTGTCCTAGAGAATTACATTGTGTTACAGTAGAATATTAGGAAAATATTTAGGATAGGAGTTATTAAGGATAAGAAAAAATATTTAATAGGAATATTCTATAGTTTAAGGTGACGTGTCATAGTCTAAGAATGTTCTAGAATACCTTCCAATATTATAAATGTAACCATTTGTGATGAATGAAGGCAAGAAAGAAAAATGTTATCATTAGTTTTTAGCTTGTAGTTTCTTAGTCTAGATTATTTTAGTTTTTATTAATTTTTCTATAACAATTTGGTGCTCTCGTTTTGAACTCCTCCTCCTCCATCATGTTTCATCCATCTCCTCACCTACTGTACCAATCCTCCATTTTTCCACTCACCCACCACCAACACCTAAGTCTTCTTCCACCGGACCACATTATGAGTTTCAACCCATTTTAACCACCATCACCTCCACTGCCCTACATAGGATTCTCCACTGGTTATGGCTTCAACAACACCACTCACAAATGTTGTGGAGACCTCCAGACCCACCACCATCGCCACTATTGCCACCACCACCGCCACCACCAAACCCCCCTCCACATCTTTTACCAAATGCCCAAACAACAGCATCACTACTGACCCGTCAGCAATACACTACCGTCACGACCCAACCATCATTACATTCAAACCCAGCCCCAAATTCTCTAAAGCCAACAGAAGCAGCAGCAGCAGCAAAAGAAAAAGAAGAGCAGCAACCACACATCCAAACTTCATCAACAATTTATACCACAATATTTACACAACCCCAACCCCTTTGCACAAAAGCATCAACAATAGCAACAACTGAAGAAGAAACACATACCACATCCCCCTTCCGGCAACCAACCATCACAGATGACAATGGTGTGTACTTCGAAGACGAGGAGGAAGAGCAACAACGGATAAGCTTCAACCAAGTAGCCACGGACGTGTCTCTGCACTCTGGTGTCAACGTCGACTTTGACGTTAGAGAGAAGGACGGCGTCAGGGAGGGAGACGATGGACGAAAGCTCATCGCATCACCACTGCCATTCAGGGCTGACCTCAGCCTCGTTAGAGCAGCAGCTCACCGTCATTGCAAGTAGTGGCCCTCCACCCATGGCCACCGCAGCCCTATCACAGTCTCTCTGCAAATCAACCTCCACTCACGCCACGTCGCACACCTTCATTAACATCGCTGTGGCCTCGTCTTCCCTATGTTACCACTGCTGCAAACTCATGCTGCAAACCTGTACCTGCCCAAGCAGGTGAGGGTGGCCGAACGAGCTTGGGCACCACCACTGCCATGAAACTTCAGCAGCACTGCCGTGGGAGGAGGATGGAAGCTGTTTGATTCGAAACCTCGGAGTGTGGCTGGAAGTCGTTAGATTAGGCACCCATGGTTGTCGCCGTTGATAAGGGAGTGGGCAACTGGAGCACCTAGCTTGAGGAAGGTTGCCACTTGGAAGATTGCTAAGGTCACAATCCCACTTTCAAACATGGGTCAATATCTGTTGGGCCACATTTGGGTTGCCTCATTGAAGAGGATGGGCCAAGCACAATTTAATGAAAAGGATGCACAACTCTTTGTTTTGTTGTTCACGGGCCTAGGTGGATTTTCAATCAACCCAATTAAGCAATGGGACCCCGTTGGAAAATTTTTTTTTTTACATTGGATTGAAAAAAAAAACAGAGAGGCTTTTAGGATTAATAACTTTTAGGTACTTAAATTTGTCTTTTCTTTTTATTTTAACAACCTTAAGGACAAGGTTGATGTCAAGGGGATGGTAATGTTACGGTAGAATATTAGAAAAATATTTAGGATAGGAGTTATTAAGGATAAGAAAGAATATTTAATAGGAACATTCTATAGTTTAGGATGAGGTGTCATAGTCTGAAAAGGTTCTAGAATACCTTCTAATATTATAAATATAACCATTTGTGATAAATGAAGGCAAGAAAGAAAAATGTTAGCATTCGCTTTTAGCTTTTAGTTTCTTAGTCTAGATTTTTTTAGTTTTTATTAATTTTTCTGTAACATTTTGTCTTTTTGTCATCTAGGGAATTGCTATAAGTATTGCTCCATGCATTGTCACAATATGTTCTCATGATTTTTCCAGTTAATACATGGGTACAGGGAAATTGTATGCCGTTGAATGCCTATCAAGGTTTATGAATTGAAAATTTATGGCATCAAGAATGAAAAAGGCTGCTCTGTGTAATTTTGGCAATTAGTTATATGTCATAGTGGGGCTTCCATGAATCACATAATTTTATGGAAAGCCATTCCTTGATCTTCATGATAAACTAAAGGACTTTCTTTGATCTTCCTTTGTGAACTTACTGAAAAATTATTCAAGCATTTCTTATATCAATCTTGTACTAATTCAGGCCCATCCATGACGTCAAGATACTACGAACATCGGTCAAGGACTGAGCAGAGTTGCATGATATTTATGATGGGAAGAAATTGTGGTTTTGTTATCAGTTCCTGGCAGATAGTTGTGACTGGAGGAGATCTCCTTGCCTGTTTGGCTTCATGATTAAGCAGGAGAGTTGTAGTCCACTGAAGATATGGCGTTTACTTTTCCAAAGACCTTGTTTTGATCTGTAGTGTTGGAAGAATATTTTTCACAAGGAAAGAAAATGTAGAATCAACAGAAAAATGGTTCTGGCATGTTAGTAAATCATTGAAACCTGAAATGGAACCAAGTAATTTTCCCTTTATCATCTATCTCTATCTGTCTTATTAATTTTCCCAATGAGTGACTTGTTTTCGTGACACCACATTCCTAAATTTACTTAACTTGATCTTGGTTTTGTCATTTTATAGTTGATTATGATTCCCGGGGATAGGGGGTAATTTTTATTTTTTTTTTGTGGGGTCATGGGGTAATTGTTGGCTAAACAGTTATCACAAACGTTCAAAGCATCATCACCTCTATGAATACACAACACTATAAGGAGACATTGATTTGATAATTTTTGGCTGTATTCCAAATTACAATGCCATTCTTTCCTACTAAACTTTATCTGATGTGCTTGCTGCCAGCCTATTCCAGCAGCAACTATAATAGAAATCATGCAGCTCAATACTGCACCTGTTGTAATAGAGCTCAACATCCTTGAATCACTGCAAATGGATTGACAGTTGAAAATCAAGTCGACGGCGCACCATTTTCTTTGCAGCTCTGTTTGTTAAGCTTATCCGGTTGCATTGAATATCCATTGGTCTTGAGTCTTGACAGATCCAGGACTGTCCTTCCTCTAGTTATTGACTCAGAATTCTCATTGGAAGGGTCACTCACCAGTAGAGCTGACTCTAGACCTAGGATAAAATTTGCACCATCAGAGGGGGAGCAAGAGAAGAAAATTCACAAGCCCAATTCGGGTAATAGAGGAAATATTTGAAGCACGCAAGGCCTAGCTTAGTGGTGATTACCCTTGTCTCTGCACAAGTGTCACGGGTTTGGCTCATGCCGAATGAGACTACTCCCCCTTTCCCCTCTCTGGGTGGGTGTGGGTGTGTGTGTGTGTTGACCCAAAAAAAGAAAAGAAAAAAAAAACACACTTATAGCACACTCCAATAGCACTTTTTTGCACTTTGGGACCCCATTTATCCCAACGACCCAACTTAAAATGCTAGTATATCAAAACTAAATTAACTGCACATTAAAATAATAATATATTGAAATAAAATAGTTTGGCAAGATTGTTGATATAAATTAGCTTATTCTAGCCCATCTTGACATTCAAGTAGACAGCAACATTATAAATTACAGTAATGCTATCTAATATGATGAGATGAATCATACGAAAAGTAAAAATGGGATGCATGATAAAAATACAAAGAGAAAAAAAAATACTCAAATTATATATGAGTGAATAATAACAACAAATTTAAAGGTGTAAAAATAGTTTTCAATCAAAATTTTGTACAAAATACACGAACAGAGTTTTATACCATTAAGCATGGTTCTCTACATTATCATGGACACTTGGAGAGTATATCATATGCCTTAATTTACACATAATTAAATGTCTATTCAAAGAGACAATTTTATGGGAATGTTTCATTTATTTTTTTTTTCAAAAAAAACTGGTTATCATTTATTCACTTAACAAACCAACTACCTACAAGATAAAAAATTATAAGTTTAAAGATAGTCCATAGTTGACTAAGGCCATCGGCCAAACAAAAGCCACTAATACATACTTGTTAAGTGATACAAAAACACTAACAATCCAATTAGAGGCATCTCATGGTTATTGTTGGCTGCTTTTGGAGTCCATAAGAAAGCACCCTCAAAGCTTCATCCAATATCATCAATCTATTAATTGAAACGATGCAGATATATTGACCTGCTTTGCAATAACTCTTCGAGTTTATTCCCCGTGATTAATATTTCTTTGTAGATTTAGATTAAATCAAATTCTTTTCTTCTAACTTTACAGGAAGTTTGACTAGATACATATATAATAGAGAGCCAATCTGGCCAATACCATGGTACACATAAGAATCATCGACCAGGAGCATCCCCTTTCCTTTTAAGTGTGTTTGGTTAGAGAGTAAAATTAGTAAAATTTATCTAAATGAGTTTCATGTGTAAAATAACAACTCATCCAGGTAATTTTTACCCTTATTTTTACTCTCCAACCAAACACACCCTTAAGGATAAGAAGTTCAACCCAAAGCATGAAAGCTACTGGATAATACATGTAAGAACAAAGGCAGCAAAAACAAAGGCAAATAGAAATTAAAAGCAACAAAATAACACCGGCAAAAGAACCGAAACTAAAACAACACAGAAACTAACCTACACAATAAAGAAGAAAATCTTGGTTTGATGTTGGGGTGGACAGTAGCACTACACTACAAGGGCTAGGGTTTTTGGTTTCATCCTGTCTTTTTCACAGATTTACTATGTGAAGATTTATCATCTTGATGGGACCTCCAATTTTGCTTTTTGTCCTTTTTTTTCCCTTTATGGGAACGTTAATAAATCATAAGTTTCACATACAACAATTTGACCTTTTGTCAAAAGGCCTGGTATGTGTCCATTTAAACAGAATTCCTAAGTTGGACGACAAAGAAAAGAAGTGCTGAGTTGAAAGTTAGAGAGAATTTTCATTTTGATAAATTAAAAGGAAAAAATAAAACGAGAGAGCGCTAGGTAAAATGCTTGAACAACTGATACAAGCTGACCGAACTATCAAAGATAGTAAAGATTGACCATTAGTTTCACGCCTTCACCTTCCATTCCCTTTCCATATTTTCAGAAATATTGGTGGTATTTGCTCTCATATTTATTTCCTTAGCCACAGAACCTTCATCCCCAGGGCATTGCGACTGCACTCTGCACTTCACGGTGCTAATATAGGAGGCTTTGGGTTCTGAGCAATGTAAGTCATTTTCTAGCTTCCCTTTATATATATATATATATATATTAACTGCTACAATTCTTCCACTCTCTTCTATTTTGTATAATCGGTTTCCTTTCATTTGATATTGCTCCCCTCACATTTTTAGCCTCGCGATAGGCTTTGTTTGTGTAATAAATTAAAACAAAATGTATTAGAATGATATAAAATGAAATAGAATTGAATAGAATAAAAATATACATTATTGTTTGAATATGAAAAAAAATAGAATGAAAGAAAAAAATGCACTCCTTTCCTTAACTACAATGGAAGTGCACATGATAAAATTATATAAAACACGTTTCATCTAATATCATTTATTCTATCATTCTTTAAAATTCAAACACCATGTATTAAGAGTTTTAGGCGGTATATCATCATTCTTACACTTATATCCTCTTTTATTTTATCGAAGAATGCCCAGTTATTAAAAGAGACGTGAAGAAAAATATATTATCCACGCTACTGTTTAGTAGTAGAATTTTCAAAAGCAATATAGTCATATAGACGATGAACGATGTGGCTGAAAATATAGAGTTACGTTTTTTATTTTTTTTAAATAAAACGTAAAATAAACTGTGATGATGAATCCGAAAAACTTGTGGTTCTAATATATTTAAGTTGTCTATAAAAACTTTATGCGTAATGTAGCCAAGCAAATTGCTCGAATATCTCGTGAAGAAAAATTGCTCGAATATTAATATAAGAAAATCTTAGATTTTTTTTTCAGATAAACAAAAGCTTTGCTCGTGCTATCATGACTTGATATTTAAATTTTTACATTAAAAAATGTAGAAAAAAAATGAAGAATGAAGGGCAACAAGAACCAACAAAATCAATATTTCAAGTGATAAATAACGAAAAGAATAAATTTAGAGCATCTAAAACTTTCTTGCACACCATCATCTTAATACAAACACCCAATTAAGAGTTTTTTTTTTAATTACCTGCACATGCAGAAGTTTGTTGCCTTTCTCCAATGGATTCCATCGAAGTTGACTTCAGCACGCAAAGCCGCGGTGGTTCCGAGAAGGAACAAGCCGTCCACACCTACATGGCGCCGTGGCCAATTTCCTCTGTAGCATGGTCAATGCGCCGTGACAAAGCCCCACGCCTCGCCATCGGTAGCTACTTAGAAGAGTACACCAACAAGGTCGAACTCGTCCACTTCAACTACGACACCTTCAATTTCACCACCGACCCTCGTTTGGTCCTCGACCACCCTCACGCTCCAACCAACCTCATGTTCCTCCCCTCCGAGGATAACACCAATCCAGACATCGTTGCCACCTCGGGTGACAACCTTAGGCTTTGGGAAATCCATGATGACCAAATTCAACTAAAGTCTCTTCTAGTTGGTAACAAGGTTAAAGATCACTCAGCCATAACATCTTTCGATTGGGCCGCGTTTGAGGCCCGGTTTGTGGCAACTTGTAGCGTGGACAGCACTTGCACCATTTGGGACATAGAGGGAGGTCATGAATGCACAGCTAGTGGCACATGACAAAGAGGTGTATGATATTTCTTGGGTGGGTTTAATGTGTTTGCTTCGGTGTCCGGTGATGGTTCTATTAGGGTGTTTGATTTGAGGGATAAGGAGAAATCGACCATAATTTATGAAAACCCGGTGCAGGATAGTCCATTGCTGCGTTTGGAATGGAACAAAGGGGATCCAAGGTTTATGGCGACGGTTGGGATGAATAGCAATAAGGTGGTGATTATGGATATTAGGCAACCAACGACGCCTTACATGGAGTTAAGTAAGCATAGGGCGGGTGTTAACGCGGTATCGTGGTCCCCGGATATCGGACGGCATTTGTGCTCTGCCAGTGACGATTCAACGGCTTTGATTTGGGAGCTGATGGGCACGGGGAATTTTGGTGAAGGTGGTGGTGGTGGTGATGATGTGGAGCCCTTGATGTGGTATGGTTCGACGGCTGAGATCAATCACGTGTGCTGGTCCCCTGTGCAGTGGGACTGGATTGCCCTCACTTTCATGAATAATTTGCAGCTACTCAAGGTGTAGTTTTTATGTTGATTGAAGTTGATAATGTTGCAAGAAAATGAATGGAGGGAAGAAAAGGCAGGGGTGAGTAAATCATACAGTAAATAATGTGTAAATTTATCATTATAATTAGGACCGTTTTTAAAATGGGTCAATCTAGTTGAGTTGTCTCATTTATTTATCAAAATTAAGTGAGTTAACTTTCGAAAAATCTTGGCATGTTTAACTTTATTCATTTTTAATTGGTCAATGTTACAACATAATATTAGGTGAAATATTCGATATGAATATTTTAAAATTAGAATAAGGGTTGCTAAGGAAAGAAAGGAATATTTGATAGGGATATTTTATAATTAGGTTGAGTTATCATAATTTGGAAAAGTTCTAGAATACCTTTTAGCTTTATAAATGTAATCATTTATGATGGATGAAGACAAGAAAGAAAAATATTAGCATTAGTTTTTAGATTAGCTAGTTTCAATAATTTTTCGTAACAATTTGGTGCTCTTGTTTTGAACTCCACCATATTTCATCACTTCCTATACCAAACCTCCAATTTCCCGTCCACATGCCATCAACATCTCAGTCTTCTTCCACCATAACACATTCTAAGTATCAACCCATTTCAAACACCATCACCTCCACTGCCTTAATTATGGCTTTAGCAACACTATCCACTCACAAATGATGTGGAGACCTCCATACCCACCACCATCACCACAATCTCCACCACCACTGCCAATCCCCCTTCCACATCTATTATCAAATTTCATAACACCACAACCAGCACATCTAATACCATATTCACATTCAACATCAAGCACAGTTCAAACATAGGAACCCTCACCTATCACCAATATCAACCCTAAAATTCACCTGCAATGTACACAACAATCACGACCCAAGCATTATCACATTCAAATCCACCACCATCAACAGAAGAAGTAAAACAACAACAACAACAACAAGAAAAAGACACAACAATAATAACAACAATCAATTGGTTCACATTCACCAAAAAGAATAAGAAGTTCAATTTGCACCAGCAAAGCCACCGAAACAAGAGATCCGCCCACTGTTAGAGCAACCATCACCACTGCGAGCAGTGCCTTACCGTCAAGCTCATCGCAACTCCACCGGGTAGCCAACCAGACATCCCTGCAACAAAGAGGAAGACGCTGACAAACAAACGATCACGTCCCACCTCGTCAGAGCAGAGTTCCATCGCTACTCGTCGTGAAGCTAGCCTCCACCCACACTGCATCACAAGCTATGGGTATCATTGTCGTGGGCTTCTTGCTAGGTCGACACCACCACCACTACTCCTTCACACTGTGGACCCACATTTGTTTGTGGAAGCATCGACGATGGCAAGAGCTTGGGAACCACCACCCATGGCCTTTAGCAGCGATGCAAGCATAAAGAGGGAGAGAGCAGCTAGGTCAAACGTGGGGTTAGAGCTCCTTCCTTCCTTTTTGGGCTAGAAATTACCTGGTTCAATAGCTTTGTCCAAGCTTGCAAATAGGATGCAACCTCATTTATCCAAATTGGAAAGGGATTCTGTTTTGAAAAAAATTTGTAGGCCAAATTTATTCCAGTCCAGATTTTTTTGCATTTCAAATTGTGAGATCCTAGTGGAATAGGTTTTTTAAAAAAGAAAGTTGTTAGGATTAATAATTTTTAGTTAAGAAAATTTGTTGTTTTTGTTTCTATTTAACCACCTTGAGGACAAGGTTGACTTCAAGGGGATAGTAATGTTACAACATAATATTAGGTGAAATATCCAATAGGAATATTTTAGAATTAGAATAAGCGTTTTTATGGATAGAAAGAAATATTCTTTAGGGATATATATTTTATAAGAGTGATGTTAGGTGCACAATTAAATTGCATAATAAATACACATCACATACTTTATCACCATTAGATTTGATAAATGAGTGAGATGAATAGGGACACACATCACAAATGATAATAAGGTGTGTGTGCATTTATTGTATAATTTAGTTATACACCAAACATTATTAGAGTGGGGCATCATAGTTTGAGAAGGTTTTAGAATATCTTCTAGCTTTATAAATGTAATCATTTATGATGAATGAAGATAAGAAAAAAAAAATGTTAGCATTACCTTTTAGCCTTAGTTTTAGATTAACTAGTTTCTATAATTTTCCCATCACTTACCCTTAGGTTAAATGGAGCAAGTCGCCAGAGAATGTTTAATTTTCCCATCACTTACCCTTAGGTTAACTAGTTTCTATAATTTTCCCATCACTTACCCTTAGATTAACGAGTTTCTATAATTTTCCCATTACCTTTTGATTATGTAATATATATTTTTTTATCCTTTTGAGTTTTTATATTCAGTATATGTATGTTTAGAACTTTAATTTAATTTTTAAATGTGTTGAGTTTTAATTATTGAAGCCTTTAGTTAAATTTGATTATATAATGTGTTAATCTTGACATATGGAGTTTTGAATTTTAAAGCTTAACTTATATGTAATTTAATATGTAACATGTTTGAAGTTTAGAATTAAATTTGATCATATTTTAAGTATAAAAATATTTGGAAATTTGAAGAATGGGGGAGGGATGATAATGGTGGGTGACGATGACAGTAGAAGTGGAAGGTGAAGCTAAGGCGAGGGAAGGGTGACAGTGTAGTAGAGAACTAAAGGGCAACAGCGAAAAAGAGCTGGGGTACGTGGTGATGGGGGTGAGACTGAGAGTGAGTGGTGGACAGTAGAAAATGAAGGTAAAAGAAGAGAAAGACAAATTCATTTGAGAAATAAAACAACGGTATTAAACATAATATTGAAAGAAAATATTCCACATCATAGTAAATTGACTCAATTAATTTATTTTCATTATTTTTCTACTAATATTTGTTTTTATTATAAAGAATTAGTTTTGAATTTGATACATTATTCATGTATAAAATTTTATACACATATATATTTAACTATGCATTATTATGTCAAAAAAATGTATGACTTTGTAATAATTATTACAAAAATTATACGCATGATGTTATACGATTGATTGTTGGTAATGTAAAACACTTTGTCCTTATAATATGTTAAAGGGTAAAATACAATCCCCTTTTGAGAGGATATTTTATTGCACCATCATTTCCTCTATTTTAAAAACACACTCCCCTCTTTTATATATTTAAGAGTATAATACAACTCTTCATTGGGAGAGAATATTATTACACTCTCATCTCTTCTATTTCTAAAACATATACTACCCTCCTTTATAAACTCAAAATAAGCTATATTTTAATCTATTTTAAATTTTTTATTAATTCTTCATTTTCTCGTACTTATTATTTATTGTTGACTAAAATACCCTTTATTAATTTATACATATAAATTTTAATAAGTGAAATATATGTGATTATAAAATTAAATTGAATATTGAGTTATATATATTAATTTTAAATTATTATTTATATTAAGAAAATATATAGTAGAAATTAAAATAATTAATAGTAACAATAATTTGTAAGAATTATTTTTAAACATAAAATCATATATTTTTATTATAACATCACAAATTTTTTATGTTTTTCTATGATTTATATTTATATATAAAATTAATAAATATTTTAAATATTGTATACATATATTAATATTAAAAAATAAACACCTGAAAAAATATTTAATTTTTTATTTTTCAAAATAATTATTATAAATTATTGTGACTATCTGTAATTTATTTTCCTAATATAGTAAAATTTTAAAATTGAATTAAATACATGTATATATAAATATATAATATTTTACATTATTATATGCACATATATTTCAATTTGTAAAAATGATATATATATATCTATTAGTAAAGGATAATTTTGGAAAAACTAATATAATAAGTATGAAAAATGGAAAAGTAGTAAAAACTTTTTAAAAACTAAAAAAAGTAGCATTTGTCAATTTTTTAGGGTTTGGAGAGTGTATATTTTAGAAATAGAGTGGAAAGGGTATATGGTTTATAAATAGAAGAGAGAGGAGTGTATATTTTAGAAATAGATGGAGGAGGTGTAATTAAGTCTTTTCTTAAGAGAGGAATTTGTATTTTACTCTATATTAAAATTAAGGTTTAAATATGTTTATTATTTGGTTTCAAAACAAATATTTTCTTTGATTTCAGTTCAAGTATCTCTAAAATTACTTGTTTTAATCTCCATCATTAAATAGTATATATTAAAGGTTGAATTGACTAACTGTGAGATGTAATCATGTAAGGTTAGTTTAAGTTTGGGGAAAAATAAATTTGAACCCATCAAATTTTGATTGGTGGTTTGATTCTACTTTAAGTGTTTTTTAATTTGTAAATTTTTTCCATAATTTTTATTTTGTATAGTTTTTCTTAACTCTCTCTCTCTCTCTCTCTCTCTCTCTCTCTTTCTTAATGGTTACCATCCTCCGCATTTTGATTTGGACAAGAATACTCAATTCTTTTAATATGTGTCAGGTGGATGACATAGGAAATATTGTAATTTTCACTCTTGTTCATCCTCTCTCCTTTCTCAAGCGCCTCCTCTGCCTCTTGCGATCAGTCCACGCACGATACCACAGCTCTGTAAAATTTTGCTTTTATTTCCCTTTTCTCCCGAGCTCTGTTCACACTTTTTCGATTTTACTTCCTTCTTGAGTTTTTGTTCCTTTCCATCACAGCTCAATGCTCAACCTATCAACATTTCATTTTACCCAAAAGTTTTATGATTTTTTTTGTATTTGATTTTTTACATGCACGACTTTTTTCATGGAACTAAAATCTGGGTTTGATTCTGTTCAATTTAAATTTTAAAGCTAATTTTTTTATTCATTTTTTCTTTCAGAAAGATAATGTTGATCGAAGCTAGTAAGAAGAGTAATGGTGATGGTAGTGGTGGGGGTTCTGGTAATAACTATAAAAAATTGTTAAAAGATAGAGACCATGAGCAAATCTCTTTCGGCCAAAGATCATAACAAAAAAACAAAAAGCAGCGGCAGCGGCTGAGACAGGAGAGAGAAGATGAATGAGGAAGAAAAAAAAATAGCAATTAAGAAGGATGATTAAAATTACAATATTATCCATGTTATACACCTGTTAAAAGAATTGTGGAAGATGCTATGCTCTGCATGAATGTACGGAGATATATATATATATATATATATATATATATATATATATATTGTCAGTACCCTTGATCAGGTCATAAAAAAAATATTTTTTCTTTGAATTCAAAAATAAAATAAAAAAATTTCCTTTTTAGTGTATGTTTAAATGTCTCAAAAACAAAAATTGAAAAAACCCAAAAAAAAAAATCAAATCTCTCTTACAATTATTCCTTTCTAAAATTGATTTTATTTAACATTTATTGATTGATTATGACTTGATTTATTTTATTAATTAGGTTGATTTGTTGTCTTTAATTAGTACCAATTAGCATTAGGTTAAATAATTTTATCATCAAGTAAAAAAGGTGTATATATAGTCATTATTAATGGATAAAAAAATAAATAAATGATACAGAGGCGGGGACCGTAGAGAGACAGAGGCCGCAAACTGTCCATGCAGATTGAAGTCATCATCGATTCTTATTTGCTTGCAGTGCGGCCATGATGTTGTATTCCTTGTTAAAACAATCCCATCATATTCCTTAGTCAAGGTCGTTGTCGCTCAGCCCCTAATTTCCTTCTGTTTGCGTTTATAATGTTAAGGTCTTTTTTGTAGTTCTTTTCTTTTTTACTTTCTTTTTTTCCTTGTTAGTTCTTTTCGATGGATTACTTTTTATGTGCTAAACTTATCCCTTTGGACATGCCTTTTGATTGCTTGAGTCGTTACTGGTGTTCATTTATTTTTGTTGATTTGAGTTATAAATTTTTTTTAATAAATAAAATTAATTTAACATACAATTATTTTAGAAGATTACATTACTTTTTTAACTCATTATATCAGAGGATAATAAGAGGAGATATTTTTCAAGCCAAAATTAATTTTTTTTAAATTTGTTTTCTTTTCTTTTATAAATATTTATTATTAAATTTTGTAAACTTTTTTTTGTACTTTAATTTTTTTTAAAAAATAAATTGTTAAAGTTATTTTAATTTCACATAACAAATATTGGGTAACCGTTATGAGATGGATGTATTAGGGTGAGATTAAATTTCTACCTTCTTAATCATAATTAGACTCCAAACCTAATTTTATCTTAAAAGATCAGTTTTGTCAAATTAAAAGGATTTTCCATTTTTACCATAAATAAAAATTTATGGCAACCTATTAACCCATTAAAAATTTAAAATCCTTTTTCTCGTCGTGCCATCCCCTCTAGGAACGTTCTTTAGTTAGATATAATATATGTGATTAATAAATCATACTTTAATTAAATATATTGATATTATTTAGGGTGTAATCAAGTTTGAACCAAAAATAAATATCCTCTACACATGAATATCCTCCACATATATATATATATATATATATATATATATATATATATATATATATATATATACACGTTTGTGTGTGTGTGAGAATTGCTCACCTCCAACCCTTCATATATTCGGAGGTTAGCATGCTCCACATTTATTTTGTGCAAAAATACCCACTTTCAAGTTTTATGATGTTACTTATAATTGAGGTTAATTTTGTAATTTTATTTATTAATATTAATTACTATGTTAGCTTTTCTCTTACTTCATAAATATTATCATCTCTCTTCTATTCTCTCTCATATTTTCTATTCTTTTAAATTTAATTGCTAAACCAGATTAATCCTAATCTGTTCTTTCTTTGCTAACAAATGTTAACTGTGATTTTAATTTTACCTACAACTTAAAAAATATAGAAATTGAAAAAAAGAAAGAATAGAAGAATAGATGAGAATAAGATCGACGCTGATGAAGGGTGCAACAACAAGTTTTATGTTTGTTTTACGTAAAACCAAAAACAATTAGTTCTACGTAGAACAAAAAGAAACAAATCCATGTGCTTCATAAACAAAAACAACAACAAAAAAAATGGCCAATGCTATTCTTGTGAATGCATTAAAAATAAATAAAATAAGTTCACGTGTTATATTTGTTTTTTTCTTTTTGAATTTATTTTTTTCGTCATATTTTAGTTTAGTTCATAAAACTAAAATCACATAGAATTAACATTTCTTAGCAAATAAACAACGGTTTGGTAAAATCACATGAAATTAACATTTGCTAGCTAAGACAGATCAGTTTAGCATCAAGGGAAAAAAAAGAAAGAAAGAAAGAATCGTTTAGGATTAATCTAGTTTTACACTTGAATTTAAAAGAATAAAGAAAGACGAGAGAGAAATAGAAGAGTGATAATATTTATGAAGTGAGAGAAAAGTTATGTAATAATAATTAATATGAATGAAATAAAATTACAAAATTAACCTCAATTATAACTTACTTCATGAACTTGAAAGTGGGTATTTTTGTATAAAATAAATGTGGAACATACTAATCTCCATAGAAGGTGTGGAGGTTAGTAATTATATATATATATATATATATATATATTAGGTCTGGTTATTAGAAAATCATATTTAAATTTATGAAATTCGATAACTAAATTGCTATCTATTTTAATTGGTTTTAACTTTATATGATCCAATGATCCAAACAAATTTAATTGGTTGGATTTAGATTGATCGGGTTTATTGGATTGACTTGATTTGCTTACACCCCTGGCTAATAGAGGGTCAAGTCAACATGCATCATAACAAAAATTGACACTAAACAATTTTAGAAATGTTTAAGTTTAAATGGAAGGAAAATTTTTCAAGAGACAAAACTAAAATTCATTTATCTTTTAGAGATAAAAACATATTTAAACCTAAAATTAATCTTAGGAGGGTTATTTGATACCTTTATATAATTCAAAAGTATCGTTGCCTTTTAGCTATTTATGATTAAAAATGAACTATGAGTCCCACTAATCTCAATTTTTAAAATTTGTCAAATAAAAGATAAAATATTAATAATTGATTACACAAAGGGTACCAATGTCCAATGGTTAAGAATAAAAACCTTAAATCTTATTTATAAATATTTCGTTTGATGAGTTTGATGTGATGTTGTAAGTTCAAGTAGTCCATAAATTTTATGTGGTGAATCCTTTTCATAACTTAACTTTTGAGGTTATAAAAAATTAAAAAAATGCAAATAAAATGCCCAAACTAAATTGGGCCCATAAATCTAAGAAATAGATATTTTCAATTGAAAAATTCAAGATTTCAATTAATTTATTTCAATGGAATCCTCATAAATTCCCTTAAAAAATCCTCATGAATTGCATTCATTTATTAAAGAAACATTACACTTATATTGGACTCTATTTATTTATCATGTAGTATGAGGGCATCCACTAAGTATATTAGGTTAATGATCATAACATTGTATGAATATGTGACTTTAATTTTTCCTACGAACATGACAATTTTTTTTTTTAAATGCAAATTGTATTGTGTTTGATGTCGCCTAAAAAATGATGTGAAAATGATAGCAGATAAAAAATTTTCCAAAAGCAATTACTGTTCATTAAAAAAAAAAGGTAGCTTCATACACTTCCAAAGTCCAAACGCACTGAACCACCGACTAATGAGAGAAACGCCAGAGAGGAAAGGTCGGTAAAAATTGGACGAAGAAAAGAAAAACCACCTCTGCAACTCCCTCGCCGTTTGATTTGAGCGCTCAAAAAAAAAGAGAAAAACAAAAAGGATCCTTGTTCCGTCGCTTGCAAGAGAGAAAGGTAGCCCCCTCCCATCTCAAGCATGGCGATGACAATACACGGTACGCCCTCTCAATTTTTAGCTTCTACTCAAACCTATCTTATCTATCGATCCCTCTGTTTTTCCAGCGATCCTCTTTATTATCACTCCAGTTAGGTCACAGTTACTCTCACTGCCACCCACCAATTTCCCTTTCAATTCCACCGGTTTCTCTACAATTATTAACGGATCAAGCTAAATCTCGGTTTAGGGTTTTGAATAGTAATCTTCTGTAGCAGTGCATTTGTTTCCCGTAAAATTCTAGGATACGACGGAGAAGAAAAGAGAGTGATCTTTCTTTTAGGACTTTAGGTTAATGAAGTTGCTCGCTAAATTAAATAATAATAATAAAAGTAGCTTTAACTACTTCCAGGCTATAATGTAGAATTGGGAATTTTATGCTACTCACGTCATAGGCATTTTGGGAGGCACATCCTTTTGCAATATTGAGTAGAATTCGAAAGTAAGAAGCAAGAAGATAAAGCACAGGTTGCAGGGTTACCTTGGAGTTGGACGGTAACATTAGAGGTCCTGAATTGGCCACCTGGCATATGTGTGTGTTGCCGTGGCAAGTTACCTACTGAGATTGCTGTGATTCTTGCTGCATTTTTTCTAATAAGGGTTTAGGGTTTACATTTGATTATCTTCTCCTTTTTTTTTTTTCTAATAATGTATACTATTAATTATGTTACTGACATTTTCTTATTTCTGATGTTACAAAATCGGTGTTCTTGGACTGTTCTTGTATTTTGCAGTGTAAGTTGAAAACTAAACTCTGTGATCTCTGTATCTTGATCATCTTCCAAAATAAGGGAATTCAACTTTAACTTGTTATTCTCTGTTTGTGCAGCCTTGCTGGGCTCGCTTTTATGTTTTCGGCTAGCATTTTGCTGCAGCTTCTGGTACGATTTCCACAATGAGACTTTTTTGTGCTTGTCCTACATGCTTGAAATGAACTGAGTAGTTTCTGTCTGCTGGTATTCTGTTAATTTTCACAATTATGTTTCCAAGTTAGGTTTGAAGTGAACAACTGTATTTTGGAGGATTCTATTTATTTTTAGATTATTCTAGAATAAATCAGGACATATTGTGTTCTGTTAGAAAAGTAATCTGCCACTTATGGCATTACATGAAAAGTAATGCTTGTTGAAATACTGGTGAAAAATATAGTATTAGGGTGTGTTTGGTTTTTTTTGGGGGGGCGGGGGGGGTAAAAATGGAGTGGAAATTTCTATGGATGAGTTCAAGGTAGCTAGGATCAAAAGTTATCTCGTAGGATCGCTTGATCCCACGATTTTGACGCCTTTGGGCAATCCCGATGTCACCCTCCAACTCGCCACCGTTGGATCGTCGTGGGATTGCCAGGGAAGATCGCAAAATTGATAGGAACGTGTGATTTTTGCAAGCTAGCCGTCCCATTTCCCTTCTCAACCCAACCCCATTCAGCCGTCAACGAGAAGGGGGAAGGAACAAGGAAGCAGAAGAAAGAAGACAGAAGCAGCCCAACAACAACCGCTGGCGGTGAGCAAGCCCAGAACCATGTGAGCCGGCGGTGAAATGGCAGAGATAGATCGACACAGAGAGAGATCAAGACAGCAGCTGCCGGTGGTGAACAAGCCCAAAACCTTGGGCGGCCGGTGGTGAAATAGTGGAGCCATTGACAGATCGAGATCGAGGTAGAGAAAGGGGGAGAGAGAGGTGGCTGCGCAACCACACACATGCTGTCTAGGGTTTTCTTCTTTCAAGTCTTTCTTTTCAGTCCATTCTTTTTTTTCATGTTTTAGATAGATATTTTTGTGCAGACCCATTATTTTAAGGGCTGGTATATGGGCTGGGTTTGTTTTTATTATTGGGCTTCTGCCTTTGTTATGAGGGGTTGGGTTTGTTTTTATTTTAGGGGCTTCATTTGTTTATATTATTGGGCTTCAAACAAAAAACTCGTAAGAGAAAAAAAACTTGGGATAAAATAGTGTCTTTTTTTTTTTTCCTTTATTTTGCTTAACTTTGTCATGTTACATCCACATATAAATTATATGAATGTAACATTTTTTTGTAGGATCTTACGATCCTTGTTACGATCCAACGTTTTATGATTCTATATCTCCCTTGCAAAATGAAATCTCGATCCTAGCTACCTTGGATGAGTTCCATGTGTAAAATTACGCATTGAGTGATCAAATGAAACTGTAAAAAGCATAATATCTTCCTGAAAAAATATTTCAGGTGAGTCATGGTAGCTGATTGTTCTGTAGGATAGCTTTCAAACCTGCAGAAAATTTCTTAGTTATGTTAGATTTAAATTGTTGAATCATTGTCTCATTCAGAATCACAGTCAAGTTTTGTTATATCATTAAAGATGTCAAAGAAAACACTTGATTTTAAAGCCTAGATATGTTTTGGGGTTTTGGGACGGGAAGGATAGGAATGATTCATAAAGAAATATGGTGGAAAGGAAAGGAGTGGGAAGTAGAGGGAAGAATCTGTCCATTGTTTGTATGTTTGATGAGCCAACGGATAGAACGTGAAGGCTGTAACTTTTAAAATTTAATATTGCTTCACAAAAAAAGGATGAAGAGGAAATGGAGTGGATAAAAATTTAACCAATTTTACAAGAACTAGCACTCTTACTGAAGAAGGTTAGCCTTGACGCGATGATAAGGTTGCTACCTTATGGATTGGAAGTCAAGAGTTCAAATCTTGAAAGCAACCTATTTGCTTGTGAGATTCCTGAACCTGATCAAGTGGGATCCTCATGTATTGGGCCCTATCTACCACTCTATTATTGAACAGAAATGAAGGATGATGATGTATTCAGACAGGGCTTTGTGCTTTTGCTGGTTTTTTAATTATATGAGTACTACATAATCTATTTCATCGTGGAATGCTACAGTGCACATATGACTCTTTTCTGATACGTTTACATATTTACCGCAAGTGTTAAAGCGTCTCCCATTTGCTTTTTATTTGTTGTGGCAGGCATGTGTAATATACCATAATTGGTGGCCTATGTTATCAGGTGAGTCAACCTTATAAGCTGGAAGTTTTGTTTATTAGTTGGAAAAAAAAAGTTAATGGTAAGAACATTGTGCCTGCAGCGCTCATGTATGTGCTGGTACCTATGCCTTGCTTATTCTTCGGAGGTGGATCCACTCATTTTCTGATGAGCCGTGATGGTGGGGGGTAAGTACCTTTGTCGCCCTTTTGAGCTCCAAAAAGGTTCTCTGATATTATATAAAACACTTTCCATGCGATTGTCCTTTTGGTTATCTGCTATTCTGAAGTTTGTTTTTCACTTCTTTTTGCAATGGGTGTTACACTTATTTATATGACCTTTTCAATTCAAAGTTTTTCAAAAGTGTGTATTAACATATGATATCTGATATTACGTTGCAGTTGGATTGATGCCGCTAAATTTTTGACTGGAGCATCTGCAATTGGGAGCATAGCTATTCCCATAATCCTCAAGCATGCTCATATGATCGAAACAGGGGCGATGCTCATTGAGCTTGTATCGTTCTTCATATTTATATGTACCGTTATGTGTTTTCACCAAGCAAGCCTTGATGATGATTGGTGATGACAAATTCCACGAAGTTCTGACATCCTGCTGTTCATTAGGGTTGGTTCCACATGAAAAGGAAAACCAAATAGTGAAAACCGTGGAAAAAGAAATGTATAATCAACCTTCTGTAAAGCTCTGCCTGTAATTACCTTTTCGTCAAGTTATACTAAGATATCTGTGATCACTTTCATTTTACGCATAACTTGTTTGATTTCCTTGGCTTGTGGCTTTGTGCATCCATCATATGTAGTGTATGACATCATTCATGTATGATGTTCTCTTAAACTAAACTCTACCCAGACGCTTATGCACACAAATGGTCATGTACCAGCATAGATGCAATGCTTTTTTTTTTTTTTCGGGTTATAATGCCATTCGCTTTTATTAATGGTCATTGTTACAATTTTAGTCATGTTCAATGTTTCTATGAGTTGACAAAAGAAAAATGTTTCCACGATAAACGAGGTGTGAAACTTTAGCAGGACTACCATGCTGGAGCAGATGAAGGGCAATTTAGTCGAGTCAACAATTATGAGCGTAAGGTTATGATTGTTAAGAAAACAAAAATAGAAGAAAAGGAAACATTATTTTATTATTTTTTATTCTCAGCCCATCTCTGCGTGCTCTTTTTTCCCCTTCTTACTCTTGCCTGCCAAAAACTAGACGCATTTTTCTTCTCGCCTTTGTCGCTTACTCCATACTTGCATTCGTTTTTTCAAACGTAATCTACGCAACTCTAGAGGTGGGAAATCTAAAGCAACTGTCTTGTAGAAAAAGATTGTGTAAAATAGTTCGAACAAAATTGAAGAGACTAATATTTCAGATGTCCAAAGGTTGTGAAAGTCATCGGAGTTGTTAAACGAAAGAGAACTAGAGTCAGGGTCATGTGATATTTTCAATTTAGGGAGAACTACCATTTTGTCCTCTAAAAAATTATATCATTCACAAGATAACTCTTAAAAAAACTATATTTATCGATAGTGCTCAAAAAATCCATCTCATTTGATAAATTTACTCAAAAGTGAACTGACTTCCATTTTTTTTACCCTAAACTAATTACATTTTATATTTTATATCAAGTTTGCGTTATAGAACCACTATTTTAGTCACAAAATATCATATGAAAAATAATCAATTTGCTAATTTAGCATTATAGAGTGACCATTTTAGCCCTCAAAATATCACATCTTTAACAAAATAACCATTGAAAAAATTACTTTTATTAACTAAAACATAAACCAATTGACCTTTTGGTGAATTTGTTAAACGAAATGAATCTTCGGAAGGCCAAGAATGAATATAGTTTTTTTAAGGGTTATTTTATCAGTAATATGATCTTTTAGAGGTTAAAATAGTAGTTATCCCTTATCTTGTGCAACTTTTCCTGGTTGTAATGGCAAAAGTAAATTTAAGAATAGACAAGTGTGTCAAAATCTAAAATCTCTAAAACAATTAGTGAAAATTTACTAATCTTATTATCTTGTATGAATATAGCTGAATTCTGCCAATTGAGTCATCCTTTTTAATCTCTCCCACAAATTAAAGGATCTTGATTTTCTCGTTAAAAAATACAAATAATTTTGAATGTAAATGCACCTTATCATTCATCATGGCGAGTCTCAAAGCACTTGTTAATATTTCTTTCTTGCAGAATGATTCTGTAACAAAGAGATCTGTATCCTTATTTCAAAGCTGATACTTGTCATTAAACTTAACTATTATGGCTTACTGGTCTTGGTCATCGTATAAGTCTTTTTGTCAATGAGAGTATGAAAGATTAAATATGGCCTAATCTCTTGAGGGGTAGTGGAGATTAACCGTTCACTGTCGGCTGAATAACAGAAGTACTTTATGCTGTTGTCTTTCCGGACAGCGCGCGCGTTTGGTAATAATAAAGAGAATAAAACAAAGATTGAGATTGACCATGTACAAAATAAGCGTCTCCCACTAATCTCACTTCCCAAAATAGTACTTTTCTAAACACGCCTTTAATACTTTATAAATGAACAAGTGAAAACTCGTTTTATTGTGTGTTTGGTTCTTCTTTTAAAGAACTGATTTTATTAAAATTGATTTTGAGATAAAGTAATTTACATTTGGTAGTCAAATATAATATAAGAAGTGATTTTGACCAAAATTAAAAGAATAAAAAACCTCGAAGTGATAATCTATCATGGAGGGCTAAAATTGATTTTGACATTGTTTAGAATTGAAATCAAACAAAATGCAAAACAATCAAAATCAATTCAAAGCTTATAGAATTGATTTTTAGGGTTGCAAATGGAACCAAACACACTATTACATTTAGGTTTAGTTTGATAATATTTCCTAAAAGGATGCTCTTGCTTGTGAAAAGTATAAAACTATTTTCTCTGTATGATAAACAAAAAAACTAAAGTGTTTTTGCTCTTGGCTTTTAAAAGCTCAAAAGCATCACATAAGATATTTTTCAAAGCTGGTTTATACTCTCTAAAATTTAAAAGACTAATATAACTCTACTCTAATTAATGACAATAAAAGTAGGAATTATTCTCTTTAATATCTATATCCATTATAATCATTTTGGATTTTAAAAGCAACTTTTTAATATATTTATAATATATTATTGTGGTTACTTCTGCTTATTGAGAGTAACTTTTATATTATTTTTCCCAATAGCATTAGCATAACTTAAGAACAACATTTAGAGATTCTAAAGAGCATTGTAGCCCTCAAAAAGTGAGTACAATACCAAACCAAATCTTAATTGGGTGTTGCTAATAATAAGATATTGGTCAACAAAATATATGGAAGTGGTTTTTTTTAAATGAAATGTTTAATTCAATCCATTGAATATATTAAAAACCAAAAACAAATACTCTTAAATCCTTGCTTAGTTATTTAATTTGAAACATTGATTAGAAAACCCTATTTAGTTATAATTAAGGATGTCCTATATAAACCTCTACCCTTAAAATGGTTCAAAGTTAATAATATAAATATTTTTATTTTTTAAAATATTAGATTCAAACATCACTCGATTTGGTAAACAATAACAGTTCTAGATTTCATATCCTTTTCCTTCAATTAATACGCAGATCTGATATTATTGAAATAATAAAACAAAGTAATAAGAATATTTATTTAATTCAAATTAAACGATGTCAACAATTTATTTTATAAATTTTTATAATAAACTAATAAGTTTTCACTTATATACCCACGTGTATAAATCGGTAAATCTGTATGTCTCTGACTAGTTTATTAAATAATAATAGAGTGTTATAATCATTTTCATGAGAAAAGTGTCACAATTAATTTTACGCAGTTGTTTGTAAAAATCTTGTCTTACTCTTTTTTTTTTTTTTTTTTGCGAAAAACTAAAATTAGAATGAGAGGATCACAGCTCAATCCAATCCAAGAAGACAAGCGGAGTTGGAACTTGTGACTGGATGGAGTTAAGTCCTCTTACTTTGAATTGCTTTTCATATTAAAATCGGTCGTTCTTAATGTAAAAATTAATTAATTTTAAACTTCTAAATTTAAATGATATAATATTTTTATCATTGACCAGCAGTGCTGTCAACAATCAACACTTCAACACTGTTTGCAGACTCAAGTCTGCGAGTCGTGCATGCAGTTACTCAGAAAATCCTCATCAACTAGTTTTTCAAAAGGAGAAACTCCATAATTTAATCATGGATGCTGTTTGCAGAATTGGTTAATGGTTTGTGGGTTCATGTCTCTTGCTCTTCTTTTCCGACACAGAATGAGTCCCACAATGTCATGATTGCTACGCGTTATCACGCTGAGGACACAGTTTACTTCCCCCAAGTTGGGTCCATGAAATCCAATTCGAGATATCAATTCTTCATAGGAATATGCCACTCCGTGTTGTCGAGTTTTCAATTTGTCTGAACCAATGATCTTCCCATTATACTTGGACTGCTAGTTCCTTGCACTTTCCAAATGCTCCAAATGAAATGAATCATGTTTTGATTTTAATTACTTTGAGAAAAAATTTACAAATTAACAAAAAATTAGAGTCAAACATTTAGCTATATACTGTGTATTTAATTTCTATATGCTGGCAATATAAAATCAATCCATAAATTTTTTTTTAAAAAAAATGTTAAATGATACTAGATAACTAATCTATGATAACTATCCACCAAAATTTGATATTTTGTTTGAAAAATTCTATTGATAAACTATCAGTACATATAAATTAAATAGAAATAGATTCTCTCATGATTTTTTACATGACTTTGTCATGTGAAATCTTTCACCCTTATTTTTAAAAGTGGAGTTCAAGCATGATATTAGATATAAAATAATTAATAATAAAAGATCACACGTGATAAAATTATGTGAAAAACAAATATGAGATGATCCATTCTATGAATTGAACATAAATTATTCTCAACTAGTAATTAACCACCACCAAAGCAACAATTGCTTTATTTTAAGGAATTAAAGGTAGTAATTTTTAAATTTTCTAATACATATACTATTTTAGGAACTTACAAAACTAATTCTTCAGTACAAAACTTATCACTTTAATTTGATTCCTTAACACACAAAAGTGTCCTCCTAAAAAAATCCTTATTTTTAATATATGAAAACTTAAAGCCCATTTGCATAATAGTGCTTATGACTACTAGAAAAACCCTTATTTATCAAATGTTTCATTTCTTTGTAATTTTATATGAATATTATAGTGACAGAGTTTTGAAGGAAAAAGCTCAGAGTGATCAAATGACATTTGGATGTTTATATAAAGATAATACGTATAGCTTTTTTAAAATATACTTTTATGGAGTTTTTGAAAATTTTGAGGGGTATATACCTCACCGGAACCTCGATGAAGACGGAGGAGTATGGACCCTGAAATTAAAGTATAAATACTTAATCATCTTAGTTTATAATTTGTGTCTCTTGCCAACGAAACTTCAATTGTTATCAATTAAAATCAGAAGTGCAGTCCACATTGCCTTTAGCCATAATTAAGTGTTTATTTTCCTAAATATATTAATCACGAAAATGTGATGTAAGGCGCAAAGCTTAGGAAAGTACTTACGCTCTTATACATATGTTCAAGTTTCACCATGAATAATCGTTGTCACATATCTATCAATAAAGACAATACATATGCATTAATAAAAACAAAGACAATAAATTTACAATTCAGAAGTTGATGGTAGGACCGTACTTATTGCTGTGGACAGAGAAATTTTGATATACTCATAAAATACATTTAATGTGTTTTTCAAAAATATTTATAATTACATTTTTTTATTTTTATATAAATTTAAATATTTTTTATAAAGATTAAATATTTATAGTTCCTGAAATATACATTAAATATGTTATAGGAATACATAACTACTTGTACTTGAACGATGGTTCGAGTCTTCTAGTCAACACTTCCTATAGAGACAGCGTTGTAATTACCCAGAAATTCACTAAAAGCTAATGCAATTTTTTATCATAACACCTGGCTTAGAACCATAGGATATCCTGTCTCTTCTAGTTCAGCTTTAATGTCCGGTACCTATATCTATGGTGTAAAAATTCATCAATTATCAACAAAAAAACGCGCTAATGTTAGAATGTCAAGTTCTGTTGGTGAGGTCTCTCGATTAGGTCCTACATAGCCAAGCTATGAAAAATTTTTAAGTGTGTAAAAAAAGCGTCTGTTTTCCGATAGTATTTAGGTTCGATGTATTATTGACAGTTTTAAATTTTTTTCATATTGCTATCAAATCAATTTTTTTTATATGTATGATTTTTAAAATAGTGCAATGTCAGCTAAATTTATTTTATTGATATGATAATGTATGATTAGATATAAATATAACATAGTTTTACACTTTCAATACATCATAATTAAATTATTTCCAATAATCAACTTGAAAATTTCGATTGGTAGATTCATATATAGTAGAAGACTTCGCTGCAGTTTCCCAAATCATATGATATATATATATATATATATATATATATATATATATAATAGAACTTAAGTGGTCTAAGAAAAAAGTAAAATATCTAATCTATCTCATTTATTGATTGACATATTAATTTTATAGATCATTATTATTTTCAACCTTTTCAATATTTTTAATACAATAATGACTAATATAGATTTAATGTTTTATTTTACTCTTGAGCACTTAAAAATTTCTCATATATAATGTTATATAATTTGATTTTAATACACTAATCATGCAGTCAAATTATTTCATTAATATATAACCTTTTAATATAATATAAAACTCTTTTAATTTACACATCAAAATTAAATTCATATTATATATTACTCTATATTATATATGACATATTACTGTACACAATTATCATGCACTAAAAGGTCAGTCACCACCCACTCCATTGCTCAACTCTGAGTAATACCAAGTTAATGGCAAAACTACTAATTTGATAACAGAACTCTAAATTATTAAGGGTACGTTTCATTTAACTTTTTATAAAAATAAAATTTTATTTCTGATGAGTAAGTGATTTGTGTCAATTTGCAATAAAAAAAAATTAAAAACACAATTTTTAAAACTTTTCAATAGCAATTGAGATGAGTAACTTACATAGAAAGTAAAACAAACACTCCTTAAGAGGATGATAGGTCATCTCAAAGGGTGTTAAATGATGAACCAAAGTAAACCAATAATATTATTTTGTTACATATCTATCAAAATTCAATGTGTTGTGATAATATCATTACATTTTTAATAATAATATTAAGGCATTATAGTCCACAATCAGTTTGAAGTTCCATATCCTCATTAAAGCATACAATGTCCCTAAACAAGGCATATGCCCTGTTGATTTAGCAATGTTTTGATATTAAAAATCGCGTAAGAAGAAGTTCCACAAATGACTAACGTATAAATGCTAGTCATACGCTTTGGGCTCAGGCTTGTGTATTCAGCGGTAAAAATCATAATTTATTATTTCTAAAATAAAAATTTTGAAAAAAATTAAAACTAAAAAACAGTTACTAATTATATATATGCATATAATTTTTTAGGTGACAAAATATGATTGATGAAATAACAAAAAGGAGAAAGAAATCTGAGTGAAAATAATTTAATATTGTATTCACAAAAAAAGTAATAATAATAATTAAAAGCATATGCCCTTAATTTGTTATTAGAAGTATATATATGCACGCTTGAAGTCGTCTGCATTTAGGTCTTGTAAACTCCTTCTGTTTGTCTGGCAGAGTTCAACTTGGATTGCTGTAAAGTGCAATTAGCTTAGGTTTTAGAGTTTCCAATTTCTACAATGACTTTGATAGTAGGTCAAACCATTATAACTTATTCGAATGTTAGCACAAATCGAAATACTCACAAAGGAAGGTTTTTAGGTTGTGGGGTGTGACTGCTTCCCTCCACCCTAGTTATTGTCCGTTATTTTTCTCTTCATTTGTCATTGACTTGTGACCAATGGTAGCACAATTTCCAAGTAGTAATATTTAAGATGATTCAAACCAAAAAACGGTGCATGTAATTAATTATATGCTTAAAAAATAGTAATTCGAAAGCTATATATTTTAACAAAATTATAAAAAATAAAAGGAAAAAAATTAAAATGATTATTGGTTCAAAAGATAAATTTATATGTTTGAGTGAAATCACAATATCTTAGGGGCTTGTTTGGGTTTTTTATCTTGTTTCCAATTTGTTTTTTTTTATTGGGTTTTTCCGGTTACTCGTTAAAAAAATATAAAGTAGTGAGTTGTTCATTAAAAAGTTAGTTTTTTAAGTTGTCAATACACAGACGCAACCATAAGTCATCTAAAGAAAGGCCCAAAAATGCTAAATCACAATTGTATTATAAAATAAATTTTTAAATATAAATAAATTCATACATACTTGGTATAGTATGTAAAAATTGTTAGTAATAAAACATATTTTGAGCGTCACATTATGGATTGCAATCACAAAAATATTGTTTGGGTGCTTTAGAGTTTCAATTGTGTATTTCTAATTTTCTATGTATATCTCTACCATAAATTGATTACAAATTTAGTTATCAATCAATAAATAATATGTGAAATTTCTCTCAAAGATATTATGTGGTAAATATTTAAAAAAATTATGCTAAAAATAAAAAATATTATTAAAAGTTTTTAACAATATTTTTACAAGTGTAGAAAAATAAATGTTTAATTGTATAACTTTCCTTTTGAATTTTTTATCATTTTTTGAACTTATTAAAAAAAGTATTTGTTAAAACAAATTAGTTTTACTATCTTAAATTTCTTGGTCGGTGTACTGTATTAATTTCCAGCTATATTAATTTATTTTCATATTTAAATTTTTGAGTTCTTGATGCATAATTGGCCAAGTAAACTCCCAGCCCGTAATCTCTCTTTTGGTTAATGGTGGCTTCATTAAAACGGATTGTCTATTTCCTTTCTCCAAATCTATGTATATATTTAAGCCTAGCCACTTACTTGTATATAATTTTATATATCTCAACTATTCAATTCTTCTAAATCTACACTCAAATATTGACCAAAAAAAAATAATAATAAAATAAAATCCAAACTCAAACTAAAGAAAGATGCCCTCAGCATCGCCACATCAAGTTAATGGTTAGACCTGGAGAATGTATTTTTGTTCCATTCATGAAGATGTGCATGAAGAGAGGAGATGATTATATTGGTGGGAATTTGCGATTGATCACAATATGAAGAGTTTCTGATATTATCTGACAAATTCCCCATTACATATAACTTGATAAATTAGCTTGATTACTGAACATTTTAATAGCTAGAGGCAATAAACTAATAAAAGTAGTTGTTAAATCATGCAATAACTACATAGAAGAGCCTTCTGCCAGTATGATAATGGAGTCCCCACTTGCACTACCTGCAGCACACTCATGGTTCCGGTGATCCCAAGAACCAATCCACTTGCTCCCAATCCAACAAAGGCTCGGTGTTAACATCCATTTGACCACTCTGAGAACATTGTCCATGGTGATCTTCAGAGCATGAACTATCTGGTGAGCTCGCTGCACCTGATCTCTCCCCATTTGAGGAGTGTTATGTTGATAGTAAGATGTTGAACCCTGCTGGTTCTCTTGAGCATTTTGAACACCAGGATATGTATCACTCCTTGGAGGTGGTCTTCTATCAAATGCCCTCAAGCACTTTGATTTCTTGTACACTCGGCATAAGCTGAATTCCTGCCTTAACTGCAGTTAATTAATGGTACAATAAAAATAAATTAGCTAAATATTTAAGTGCAACCTCCTAGCTAGTGTAATATAAAACTAAAACTGCACTACAGCTGAAGTTGGGCCTAAAAAATAGAACTGAACCATCATCTCTAAGTTAAATTAATACATATGAAATTCAATTAATGTTTCATAGGGCTTCAAACCAAATTGTCTGACTATATAGAATGTTGATTGAGTGTACTTTGAATCTGAATGGTTAAATATAAAATGTCTAATGGGAACTTCCATCTAAATAAACTTCTAATAGTGAAACTGGAACACAATCCAAAAACTATAACAGTTTACCAGTTTGTTTATGATTTGGTTAGCCCTAATTTTCAGACTGTATACGTTACCATAGGAACTGCCTTGTTTGAAGAGGACGCTTCGGACTTGGTATCGATGGCTTTGTACTCGTTCATCTTCCAATCGGTTTTCTTTCCGTTTGGAGCTCTTCCGCTATAGAAAACCATTGTTCTTTTCATGCCGATGATGCGGTTATCAGAAGAATAAACGTGATTGGGGGAGCCAGTGGCTTTCCAGTACCCAGTATTTGTGAGCCGCTTTGGCCTCCCTCCTCGGGCTTCACTTTCTTGCCTCGGAATGAAGAAGAACCATTGCTCAGTGTCCCTCAGATTTGCCTCTCCTGAAATTTCTGGAACCAAGAGGAAAAGAATAAGGAATTAATATAATACTTATTTACGAAACGAGCAACATAGAAACATAGGTTTGATCACAAAGAAACAAAGAGTAGAAAAATACGATAAAGGATGATTATAAGGTATGCAGGATGTAGAATGAAATTAATGATCAAAGGAGGGAGGCACATGGTGAACTCAATTATGCAAACTGACTTTGCGTTGATTGAAGAAGAGAAGCTTTCAGTGTGAAAATCGAGCGAATGATCCAGACTTGCAAATTATGCAAAACTATATTTCTATCATTGATCTAGATGAATTTTGAAAGATACTCAATGACGCCAAAAGGACGATCTAGAAGGGCAAAAAAAAAACTCAAAAGAGAAAGAAAAAGAAGCATTACTTTTTCATGAACAAGAAAAGAAAGATTACTTTTGACCTTTATAAACATCATTTGTGTTGTAAATGATAATGTCACTGCAAAAGTTAGAAATCTTAAAAAAAGAAAAAAAAGACTAGATGGAAAATAAAATAGCTCCAACCACATATAACTTCTACACGCATATAAATTTATGAGGAAATTAAAAAAGAAACATAAAAATGAGAGGAAGCTAAATACATACGTGGGAGTTCCGATGGACTGTAGTGGTATATATCAACGACTGGTATAACCCGGTTCATGTCCTCCTCTCTCCTTCAAGCTTGTTGCGAAGATAGAACGAAATCAGCTCCTCTTCCGTAGGGTAGAAACGATAACCCGGTGGCATGTTTTCCATCTTCTCTCTCCCTTGCAAGCTGAGCTGTGTCTGAATGAAACGAGCAAGATAGAAAATTGCTTAACTTGCGTAGTGCAGTGCACTTCTCATGCACCTCAGCACAATGTATATATATATATATATATAGCTAGATCCCGTACCTTTAGCGGTTTCGGAGAATGAATGAGTGAGAAAGTTAGGCAAAGTTGCAAAGTGAGATACATAATCAGGGGATCGATCTTCGATACGAGTGAAATGAGAAAAATTGCATCGAAATATCCTTCCGGGTCTGCCCGGAAATTTCCACTCCACGCGCTTCCCACATCGTTGTCATTATCTACGTCCGTACAAGTGCCCTTTGAATATTCAAAATTTTCATACATAGGAGCCCTGTATTTGTAATTTTAATATTGTTATGCTAGTTCCACACCTTTTAGGCGCAATTCTTCGGGTCTTTATATATATAGATGAGATTGAGACGGATATTTACATCAATATAATATTTTAAGAAAAAATCATGTAATATAAATTTTTTTAGTATAGAATTGTCAAAGATAGATTAAAGACAATCAATTATATCAGATTCAAAATTAACACAAAATTCGCTTAAGGCCGTTTAGATCAATCAAATCAAATTCAAAATTAATAGAATCCACCAAAGACCAATTTAGAATTTGATCTGTAGATTGAATCTTCCTGTAAAATAAAAATAACACAGAATCCATTACAGATAAATCTATAAACACCATATACAAGTAAATTTACTCGTTATCTCATATAAATATAAATCAACTATCAAAACAACATATACAAATTATTTTTCCCAATTTTTTTTGTATGACAGAGGAATGATATTTGTATAAAAAATTTGTACAATATTCTTATAACATAGATAAAAAAAACTAATAAAATGATAGGTCAAGAGAAACAAAAAATTAAAATAGATCCATCATCTTATTTATTTTTTACCTATGTTATAAGAATGTTGTATAAATTTATTATACACATATTATTTCTCTTTTCTCACCTTAGTTATAATGACATATCTTAGTGAGGAACTGAGGATCTCTCGTAACATGTTATTATGAATCATTTCTTCAAAAAATATTAGTTAAGCTATTGTATATAAAGACATATCAATGTTTCATATTTAACATATGTTTTCAAGATTATACATAAGATCACATATGTTTAAGGGATTTGATGAGCCTGTTTCATTGATACTAACATCTTATTTATATGTTTAGACCCAATTTAATAAGCAATATTTACACACGTTCAAAATCAAATGGGAGGAGTGCACAAGCAAAAATGTATAAATTAAAATAAAGTTTTGAGATTGAGTATATTTAAATATAACAGTTTAATTTTTATGTACCAGGATAAAAAAATTTACACTATTATTTAATTATGTATTACTACATCAATAAAGGTGATTAAATTTCACACCCACTACTTATGTGAAAAGTCATACAATAAAATCATTTGATTGAATCATGATATAAAACTCTTTTACATAGTGCAATATATAGAAATTGAACTCTAAATAGAATTGTTAAAATTGATGTATAATAATTTATTTAAAAACAAAGCACCGCAATTTCTTCCGCGCTTAAGAAAAAAGTTGTGCTCTAATTTTGTCTTATTATTTTTTTTTTTAGTTTTTCACACTTTTATTTTTGAGTTCCACTGTTATTATATTTTGACTAAATGTCCAATTTAACCTTTTAGATTTATAGTAAAAGATAAATTAATCTTTCAAATTTGAAATTTTTCATAATAATCTCTTAAATTTCACAAATAGAGATAAGATAGTTCATCAATCAAATTATTGTCTAAACAATTAACAAAAATATCCACGTATTCTGTTAATTTATTCACATGTACTATTAATTTTCATAGTAGGTTTTAACTTGTCTCACTTCTCTACTCTACGCAAAATATTGATAATTTAAAGTCAAAATTTTTCTTTTAAGAGAATTATGGTTAGAGAGAAGATGAAGAAGAAGATTAAACGACTTTTTGAGGAGTAGACAAATTTAGGCCACCATGAAAATTAATAGCATACATAAATAAGTTAACAATATACATAAATAACTAACTGATAAGTTTTGATGACAATTTTATAAAGGGACTAATTTATCCCTATTTATAAAATTTAAATAATTAATATGAGATTTTTTAATTTAAATGATTAATTTATCCGTCATTATAAATCTAATGGATTAAATTAGAATTTTTTTTCCTTTGTGCTGATCACATTTTTAATGTTATTATTGAAATGTTGAACATCCAATAAAAAAAAGCACCTACATTTTCTTACTCTAACAGTATTTAATATTATTTCAATTCCTCCTCTTCCTCAAAGCCGATGTGCCATCCATCGAACCGCGTGATATACACTTTGTTGGGAATAAGAGGTGATGATATACGTGCAGGTGGACAGTGTCCATTGCAACACTTGGCATGACAGAGCCCAATAATACTATTTTAATACCAATTTTTTAATATCTGTTCAGGTATTTATTCTATCATCATCGTTATATATGATATAGATGATTAAAAATAAGTGTAAATTATAATTTTATTTAATAATAATAAAATAAATATTTGAATAGAATGCCTAAACGAGGGCTTCGCAGTCATTGCGGTGGAGTACTAGACTATATTTCACGAAATTGATTATCAAGTCTTAGGTTGAGACGTACGCTACGTGACTCTTCGGTCCTGCACCATTGACAGCCCTGTTAATTTGACGATTGAACCATCCCATGGGAAACTATGACAGTCTACGAGTGCATGAGTCTGTTAATGAACTTTTGATTAACTTGTGAAGCCAAGAAGAAAGAGACACATGACCTGGCTGCAGTAGTCGTCAAGAAATTTCAGATCAAAACACATGTCGTCAAGGAATTTCAGGTCAAAACACATATTCACATGATATATTTTTTCTTCGCATTAACAATTGTTCACTTAATTTCGTGCTTGAGTGCTCATTAATTTGATATACTTTTTCAATTAATCAATCTACATTCAAATATTAAGATAACCTTAGAAGAAATATGACAGTGAGAGAAAGAGAGTACATTTATTCTATTTTATTTAATAAATAACATATTAATTTTGTAAACTAATGCTATCTCCTATTTTTTTCTATATATTTAATGTAATAGTTAATATATTATTTATTAAATAAAATAAAATAACTATATTCTCTTGCGCTAAAAGCACCAAAGAAATCCTCTGTTGTTCGTCCATAATTAAAGTTTGCTTCCATAACAGTGGTCAATTACTTTTAGATAAATCCGATCTTTCAAAATCACTGTATTATTTTTAATAATAATAATGGCACAAAATTTATTATAACTTGGTAAAAATATCCATCTTTAAAGCGACTGCTCTAATTAATATTTTGCTCAAATTCACATATAATTTATTTTTTAAATAATAAGCCAACTGAAAATATGATTCTTTTTATTTTCAAGCAATAATAATTATTAATAACTACCAACTAGGCAATATGATTTTGCCATAAACACTAAAAATGTAACATCTCTCTCTCTCTCAATAATAATGATGTATTATTCAGATAAAAATAATTATTATTATATATTATTCTATCCGTTTCATAATAATTGTCAAAAATCAAACAATACACATATTAAGAAAAATAAAAAATATCTTGATAAATGTAGAAAAATATATAAATTGACAAAATTATCATTCTATAATCATTTTTATTCATTTTGGTAAATGTACTGATTACTTAACTAACATATTTATATTAAGGGTACAAGTGGAAGAAAAAATTAATACTACCTAGATATTATAAATTAATAAATATTCTGAAACATGAAAAAATGTTCACTAAAATTATGAAATTATTGGTAAAATATCAATATTAGTAAAAATTACGAATAGTTTGCTAAATTGTCTTTTTTAATACTCCAACTTTCTATTTTCTATTTGCTAATGAGTAGTTAATAGTATTTAATAGGGATAATATTGATAATAAATAATTAATACTAATTAAACTTTTAAAATAGATAATTATTTCTAGATAAAATAAATTTTTAACATGGTCAATTATTCAAATTGATTTTCCCACGAGCTACTTTGATAATTAATATTAAATGCGTAGAAGTGTGTAGTAGTTGCACCATGTTTATTTACTCAAAAGATAAAACTATTAAATAATAAAATGATCAAAATAAAATCCAATGAAATCACTAAGCAACAAATAATAATTTATGCTTGAAGGTCACTCAGCAGGAAGGGAGGATGTTGTTTCTCCTATTAATTTTCACGTATTTAATATAACTTCTTTCATTTTCTTTTCTTTCTTTTTTATATTTTTGTCTCCTTCAGGTCAGATAAAACATTTTCTTCTCGTCTTCTCAATCAATCTTCATTTCTTTTCTGATTGATAGCTCCGCACTAAATACTCATATATTGTTGGCAATTCAACTTTTGTTTTTTTTTTACCTCTTTAGATTGCAACGGTATTTTTTGTGTCAGACATCGAAAAACAAACAAAAACAAAGATTTACTAATTAACTGCATTTATGATCATGCAAAATTAGACCATAACGCAGATTGAATTGGCCTAAAGACTATTTTTTTTTCTCAAAATATTTTTGAAATAGTAAAAACCATAACGTTCTTCTGTACAAATTTGCATTTACTTCCATGATTGCATACCGTTAGTATGTCTTATATTCTCTAAAATTAAAATTGTTCATAAATTGTTAGGCTATGTTTTTTATCTTTGAAAAATAAATAAATTTAAGTTTTGATCCATAAAAAGAATTGATTTTGGTCAAAACACTGTAAATTAAACTAGTTGGTTTTAGTCTATATTATTATTATTATTTTATTTTAAATGTTGAATTGGCCAACTTTTAATTGCTTTAATTTGATTCGGATTCATAAAACTGATAAATTCCAAACCAAATTGAATCAATCAAGTTTGGTCAGGTGATTAGATTACCTATCCTTTTTTTTCCACTTCTGAACAAAAAATATGATAAAAAAAAATTGAAACCATGTTGAGCTGTTTGTTCTTTAAAATAGAAAATGTAAGGGTCTAAATCTGAAGAATAGAATAATCTAGGATTACATATAAAATAAGGGTTTTCTTGGGTTTGGGTATTAGGTGTATATAAATAAGGGAGAAGTTTGGCTAAGAGGTCTAACAGTCCTAATTATGATAATCAGATATAACCAAACAGTGAATGATTCCAATTGAATTATACCCAATGGATCTGATGACCTTAATCAAATCAAACTAATTTAATAGTTTGATTTGAACTTGTTGAATTCATCGAATCGAACTAATCCACTTACACCCTAGTGTGAAAATTAATTCTATCTCTTCAATAGTTCCAATTAGTTTTGTGATTGATTTAGGGGGCATTGGTTTCAATTTTTTCAAAAAAAAATTATGAAACTTGTATTTTTATATATAATTGAAAAAGTTAAAAAAAAACTGATATTTTACATAAGCTATTATTTCTGAAAAAAATTGAAAATTAATTTTTTAAAATTCAATTATAATTATTTTTAAAAAAATATCCAAATATATGAAAAGTAATTTCTTACCCGACAAAAGCCCATCCAAACCTCCCCTCAAACTAGTTGACCTCAAGGAATCAATTACCACCCTCGGAAAGGGCCTATAATTATATTTGTGCATGATGGATTCCTTTTTTTTTTTTGGGTGAGTGGAAACTTCCTAAAGTTGTGAATGAGTATAAAAAAAATTAATTAGATTATCAGATGAATATATAAAAAATTATATTATGATATAAATTTAATTTATACGCATTGTACACTGTCGATAATAGAAATTCAACAAATACTAAAATCATGGTGGATATTATCATAGTGGATAATTTTCTAGTATAAATTGGTAGTAGGAGAGAATTATTTTACACTACTAGTATATAGAAATCAAACCTAATAATATTATATAAGAACTAATTTTTTTTTGAAAAATTGTGCAAAGCTGAATGATGTTAAATTGACTTGTAAGTAATATATAAAGGAATATAATAAATTGATAAGTATGCAAAATAAAAAAGATTAATTTTTGATAGATGGTTAATCTAAATAGTTTACATTATCATTTTTTATTTTCTAGGATATCTACTATTAGACTTCAATAGTGATTAATTTCTTTGCATATGGAGACCTATTTTTAGTTTACATTATCATTCAATTACATACTATTATGTAATTTTTGGAAAAAATTATAATACTTGTATATATGTATAGGTATATAATTGAATCACTGGATAAAAAAATATATTAAAAGTATATCGATATTAATTCCTGTCGACTTTTATAAGTGAAATATTAAAATATTAATGTGTTTCAACGTGAAAGCGGGATGGTTTAACTACTAAGCTTCGATTTGCATGTAAAAAGATTAGTTTCTATGTGATAATCGCATTTACCTCTAGAATTCGAAGAAACCCTCTATACCATAAAATATGTACAAACATGCATGGGTAGAGCCTGAATATTTTTATATAATTTTTTTTAATATATATACATCATGGTCATATGTGTAATCTTTTACTAGACAATACATATGATAAAACTTGATCATAATAATTTTTACAAAAGATTTGATGACGTAAAAATTTACATGAAAAAAAATCATTTACAAGTATATGGATTGAAAAGAAAATTCAAATAAAAATAATAAACATTAGTTTGCATGATCGGAGTATTACTTTTATTCCGGATGCATTATTGAAGTACTACTTTTCTTTGTTAAAGAATAGCAAATTGACCTGGTGAGGCTGTTGTTATGGCGGTGCATTCGTGGGGAAAAAAAGGTTGGAAGAAATGGGTCAAGGGGTCAATGGAACTTGACCTTTTTTCAAGTTTAGAAACGGAAGTCATCCACAACTTGCGCGCTGTGGAAGACAACTCACGATAATAATTTTATTTTAACACCGAAAGGACTCATTCTATTTATCACTATTTAATATGATTAATTAATAAATATAGAATAAGTAAAAATTATCATCATATTTAATAATAATAAAATAGATATTCTAATAAAATATTTATTTTTATATATACAAAAAATATTTTCAAATAAAACAGTACAACTTGCGGCGATTGCGCCTGCCTTTCTACTTTTACTTCGGTGTGAAACTGAATTTATTCCTATGTCCCCACCCACATACCATATACCGCATTTTCGAAGTTACTTCTTTTTTTTTATTATTTTAAGAAAAAAAAGTAAATACCAAATCTAATCTCTAAACAAATTTTGTCTCACAAATTAGTTCTTGCAGATAAATGCATTCCGTGATTCCCTAATAAAATGACGCATGTCAAATAATATATCATTTATGTGATACATTAACTTGCACTTTGACATTCAAATAATATTGTTTTGAGAGGATTTACTATATTGTTTTCCCTCTTCAAAGCATAATATTTAATTTTCTGTGTTCAAATTTTATTTAATTGAATTAAAATAGACGATAAATCTAAAAAAAATTGAAAACTAATCAAAACTGAAATAAATTAGTTTAAATTGGTTCTTAATTTATGAAAACCGAACTAAACTAATTAGTTTTCGATTCTTATTTCTAAAACTAAACTAAATCAAATTGAACATATTACGATATATATATATATATATATATATATATATATATATATATATATATATTAATTAAATGTATTATTTATCAAAATTTTCTATTCATATCTAAATTTCTCTCGTATTTTAACACAACATTTTAGATTTTTAATTATATATTAATTCTTTTAATTTAATCAATATGATTTTTATTCAAATCTTTTATCATTTGTTTAACTTATTAGGTAATAGTATTATATATTAGCACAACTTTTAAAAATTACCTTAGATTTTATAATTACATAGTTCTATAACTAATTTAATGTTATTTATAGTTACTTTTTTATATTTTATAAAATTTGAAAACCAAATCAATTTAAACCAATTTAAATGGTTTGATTTGTTGGTTTGATTCTTCCAAAATAATCAAACCAAACCAAATCAAAATAAAATTTATTAATTTGATCAGTTGGTTTTTACCATAAATTTGAACCAAATGAATCACGAACACCTAATATCTTCACCTAGAATTACAAGCACAAACACATGAAACAACATCATATTATTAAAGGGGTGCAAATGTAATTCCAACATGTATCATATAATGTGTCATATCAATGAAAATTAATGGGTCAAATGTGTGATTCTATTAAGCTTGAATGGACAAACTTTATTAACTTGTTTAAGACCAATTTGTTGGATATACTTTTTTTAAGGAACCAAATTGAGTGTTTAGTCCCTTTTTATATAAAAGTATAAATTAATTCAGGAGTGTCATGATATGTTTTCAGGTTTATTTGGTGCTATATTAGAGATACTTACAAAATCATTCATAAAAATAGAAAAATTAAATTTAGAAATCAAACTTAAGTTATGATTACGGAAAAGATGGAAGATCATCCAAGCGAGCTAATTTTATTGACAATTTTAAAAGTTACTAAATTCTTCAATTAAAAGATGTTGTATGGAGATAGACACGTATATATACAAACAAAACCAACAAAAACTATATTTAATACTCAATTTTAGGGTCTACACATATTAAAAAAATTAATAATGGTAGAAGACATTGCTTATATCCATTAAAAAATTTAGGGTCTACACAGTGAAGTGGAATGTGAAAGGATAAGACTTATATTGAGTTGCTTATATCCATTATAATTAAGTCTCTAATTACAATTTCTATATATGTTTACTGTAACAAATTAAATCATTATACAGTTGATAATGGAATTAATCTTGAAATAATGTCAAATTTAAGAAAGTTTTACACATTCAATTTCATGTTATTATATGTGAGATATTTGAAATACTGCGAATAAAATTCAAATATTTTTGTTGATATAACAATATATATAATTGAATATTGGTGAATATTGGTGAATTTTTTTTTACCGAAGGGTGTTATAATTATATTTGTTGATAATTAGAAAGATAAAGATTCATATTTGAAATATTTTTCAGGAGGGTTATTTTCATGCCAAACATGCAAGTACATATTTTGAACGATTTTTTTGACATTTATTTGGCAGTTACAAGCCTCTAAATGTCTGTCAAACCACTTTTATTTTTCCCCGTGTTACAAACTACTGAGAAATTGAAGCTAGCCTGGCCAAATCAAACCTGCATCTGCCATCTTCCAAAGTCTCCATGAATAAAACAAACAACTTTCTAGACAAGAAAAGAGGGAAAAAAAAAAAAGGAGCATCTGATATGATATCGGGCCGGGGGTCGGGGGATTAGATTTAGAATTACATTAATTAATTAATTATATGCCAATAATAGAAAGCACAGAGTGATATTGGCATGCCATTAAGCCACTAGAATTGATCTAGTGGTGAGAAGTTTAAATAGTATACATCAGATTCTAGGTTCAAATCTTATTATACAGCTAATGTAATTTATGAAGTAAAAAAAAAAAATATATATATATATATATATATATATATATATATATATGTGTTGATATTGGCAGGTAGTGGGACAAATAGTCTAGGTAGTTAATGCCCTTCACACCCTTGATGTATCGAAATTGAAAGCGCACATGCATTTTCTTAAGAACGAGCGCGAACCTGGGAGGAAGGTAAGCGTTCTGTCTCTCTCAAACAGTTTGTCAAAAATCTTTCATCTTCCCAACTTATACCATTTAGTGGTCTAAAAAAAAATCAGAACCGCCTGTTTTTAGATGTTGAAGCAATCAAACTGGTCTCCTTTTATTTTTATGATGATAGAGAGAGATTCAAGCGATATATATATATATATATATATATATATATATATATAATCACAATTCACAGTGTAAATCGTCGAGGCTAATTATTGAATCATGAGATATTAATTATGATCAAAGTCATAAAACCTTAAAAATATAACATTAAATCATATTATACAAGATACTGCAACATAAAATCATGGTCAAAGTAATATATAACTTCAAAAAACTCAGAACCATCACCAATAGTCTCAAAAAGCACAAAAGTTTCAAATTTTCAATCAGGTAGCATTCCATTTAGGCTTAGTTTGGTATTGATATGGTTTTCTAAAAGTTGATAAACTCTTTGAGCTCTCAAAAAGCTACTCTAAAAAAGTCATAGTAACATCATTTGATAACATAATGTAAAAATTGCTCCCAATAAGTAGGAGTCATTAAATTAGTGTTTAATAAATATATTATAAAATTATTCTTAAAATATAAAATGACTATAATGGTACAAAATATTTATGAGAAAAATAAACAATTAAAAGTCTTAATTATGAAAGGAATTCAAATTCAATGGTTATATTATTATTATTATTATTATTAATTTTAGATAACAGAGGTTCGTTTTAAAATATCACATGAGATGCTTTCAAAAGTACCTACCTTTTATAAGGCATGACCAATGAGGCGCTTTCAAAAGTACCTAACTTTTAAATGGCATGACCAAAAGCATCTTAATAATTTTATTTATCAAATAGAAAAGGATTGATTTATTTTTTTTCATAAATTAGAACATCAAGTCAAATAACATTACCAAATTCACCTTTACTGCCATCATCACGTTATAGTGTTTTGATTCCATTAAGTTTCAAATTTTCAAAATAGTGATTGAGTCATCGAGTGCATCAAAGTGTCACACCGTTCCATTTAATGCCTCTTCAAATTCAAAATGTTGAATTTTGTTTTGAGAAAAAGGGGATAGGGTTGGCTTCAGAGATGTTAAAAGAGGCTTTAGCCTATTGGTCTTCAAATTGTTTAACGGATTAGGTTGAAGTTTTAAGCCGTAAAAAAAATTCAACTCACTTAACTTACTTCGTAACCCGTGGTTTAGACGAGTTGGTGGACTTAGCTTGTGGGCCAAGTATTTTTTTTAAAAAAAAATTCAAAATTTATTGGTATAAAGAGTAAGAAATATGTCACAAAAAAAAAAAATGTGTGCACTCACCAACACAGGAACACTTAAGTTGATACTATTCACTCAAACTTAAAACTTAAAAATAAAAGTGTCATAACTTACAAACAACACTATTAACAATAACATTTTTTAGTCAAAGTTCGTTGATAGTTGTTATGAACCTTGAAAAATTAGGTATACATAAATAAAAAAAATTTTAAAACATTTTTTAAAAATTCATCAAAACTTTAAAATGTATTTTTTAAAATTTTTTTTTAATTTTTTGATGGGTTTGGGGTTGGGTTAAGTAGCTTTTCAGCTTAATTTATTTTGATGGGCTGACTCACCTTGGCCCGCCCCTTTGTTGAATGGTATTGGCGAGGGTTAACTCGTTTTGACATCTCTAATTAGCATTTTTCATAGCCTCTTGTTGGGTTTGAAAACCTGGTTTACAACTCGCTAAGCACGTGTATGTAGTGTCTGAATCGTCCTTTACGAGCGATTCCTGACTTAGACTCAACTACGAGCGAATCGCGTGATTCACATTCATTTGCAATTCTCCAAGTGATTTGTATCATGAGCTTAGTAACCCATATGAGTAGGGCTATCAAAATAAACAAGCTTAAATGGAATAGCGTTTAACAACGGTCCCAAATATTATATGTAATATCCCAAATATGGAATTTAGTGGCATATGAGTTATTATTATTATTATTATTATGTTAGATAAATATTACTAATATTATTATTATTAGGTGTAGATAGCATTAATGTTATTTATCATTATTATTATTAGATGTAGATAGCACTAATATTTTATTATTATTATTATTATTATTATTAGGTGTAGATAGCACTAATATTATTTATCATTATTATATATATGTATAAATATATGTGCTTAGGTGTGTGTGTATAAGAAATACTTAGTTTTATTTTGCTAAGTTCTGCCTCCATCTAAGCCCAACCTCCTTTTAGCCAACTTTCTCTTAGCCGATATCCTCTAGTTCAGCTCATCTATTGAGTGTAACGCCTTAATTCTGCGTGCAAAATGATCAAAATACCCTTGGGTCATTTTTACACGATATTTGAGGCCAAAATAGTTCCGGACCATCCTCAATAAGATATTTTGATATTAAAATAAGATTATATGAGGATTAAATAGCAATCTGAAAAATCGCAATTTTCGATTTTTCCATGTACAAATGACTAAAATACCCTGAGGTCATTTTTGTCCCAAATCAAGGACGACTAGTCTAGGCTACCCTCAAGGGATTAGTTTTATGTTTGAAGAAGATTATTTGTGTTATGAATTATGTTAGAGGTGAAAATCTCAAACCCTGATTTTTCGTGCATGAAATTATCAAAATACCCCTGGGTTAATTTAATGCGAGATTAAGCTAAAACTGAACCTTATCACCCGAAAGTTAAAAAATGTTAATTATAAGCGATATATGATATCTGGAAATGTTCGGGTGGTTCCGGAGAGTTTTATGTGAAATTACCATTTTGCCTCTAGTGGCTGCTAAATAAGTTTATCAAGTAAATATATGCAATATTAGACTCTAATTAGAAAGAAATTAATTTTATTTATTAATCTTGAGTCAAAATAATTGTTTGAGATAATTTTAAAGTCTAAGATTATTTTAGGGAAGTTTAATTTCCTTTCTTAATTAAAAGGGTTCATAAGTATTAAGCATAAATTAGTGCATTATCTTTCTTTTTCTTAAAAATTAGGATATATTTTGGATTTATTTTTTTTTATTTCAGATTAATTGAGTACTAAAAACTCCACTACCAGCGTAGGTCATTCTTTAATCATGTCTTGAAGCATCTTAAATATTTCTTTATTAACCACCTACGTTGCATTATCATTTATAATCCACTACCAATTAAATACATATCAAATAAATGTCCTACCACTCACAAAAATTGAAAAATTACTCCCCATTATAGCCATGAAGGCAGTTGCCTCACCCCTCCCCCAAAAAAAAACTCCTATATATATGTGTTTTTCCAAACCTAATACACACACAAATACTCATTATTTGGTTGAAGTCATGCTCACTAAATTGGCCAAAAATCCTCTCTTCTCTCTCTAAACTCAAAGCTCTCTTCCTCTTCCTCCATCATTTCCAAGAGACTCCATTCTCAAATTCCATCCAAGCTCTCAACCTCAAACCAACACATATCCACCATAGATCAACTTCTAAACATGTAATCTTTCCATTCCAAGACATAAGATCACAAGAAAAATCCTTCCTCCTTTTTCTTCCTTTTTGGCCAAGATCATCATCATCATCTAGAGAAGATTTTTTTTCTTCTCTTTAATTCATAAAAGATCAAGCTTTCACTTTTGTAACAAGAAACAACTTGATAGAGATTTTATTTCATGTTGTTTCTCTTATTCTTCTCTTATATTTTTTGGTTATTTTGATTGTTAATGACCATGACTTGATGATGAGGAATCATAATGGTGGTTGTAGATCTATCATTTAATTGACCTCTAAAGCTCAAGATTTGATTTTTTTTTTTGTTAAAAGATTAATGGAAAAATTGTGGATTTTCTTTGGATTGTTTCTTTTTGTACTTGATGATGAGTTCAAGAAATAAGGTTCTTAGAACCATGGTAATAAAGGACTCTAAAGCTCACTTCCTTTTTGTTAAGATTATTTGGAGTTAAAGAGTTTCGTTCTTTAAAAGTCTTGAGTTTTAAGCTTAATAAGATATAAAATGAACTTGTATCCATGTTTATGTTTCAAGCTTTGCATATCATGTTTAGATTTCAAGTTATTACCTTAATTCTTGAAGATAATAATATGGACTTACATATCATGTTTAAATTTCAAGCCTTGCATATCATGTTTAGATTTCAAGTTATCACTTTAATTCTTGAAGATAATAATATGGACTTGCAGATCATGTTTAAATTTCAAGTCTTGCATATCATGTTTAGATTTCAAGTTATCACCTTAAATCTTGAAGATAATAATATGGATTTGCATCTTCATGTTTAAATTATAAGTCTTGCATATCATGTTTATATTTCAAGTTATCACCTAAACTTTGAAGGCTTAAAAATGAACTTGCATCTTCACATTTATATTTCAAGTCTTGCACATTATATTTATAATTCCAAGTTACCACTTTATAATGATAAAGATTAAGAATGAGATTGCATGACATGTTTATCATTCAGTTATCACTTAAATCTCTAAACTCAAGACTTGCCTCTTTTATCTTAAATGGAAATTTTGATCATGGACATATCTCAAATATGTGATTTTCAACCTTATGAGGATCTTGGAATTGAAGTTGGTTTTATTTTATTTTGAGGCTTGAATTTTGTCTTTGAGATGCACTAGGAATTTTTTAAAGAATTAGAAATTCAAAAGGGTTAAAAATATGATTTTCTCAAGTTTTTAGAAGTTAAAATTATGGTTACTGATTTAATTTAATTAAACCTATAAGGTTACTATTTGGTAATGATTAAATGTGTAAAAGTTACTAATAATTGTTGTAAAAATTGTTTGTAGCATTTTTAGGAAGAACTAGTAACTAGAAAGGATCAAAATTATAATTTTATGAAGCTTTAGAAAATTAATTTTCTGATGCTATTTATTACTATTTTGGTACTGTTCATATTGTTCACACACATGAGAATTAATAATATTTGTTGTAAAAATTATTTTTAGTATCTTAGATGTATAAAAGAGTAATTACAAGTGTTAGTTTGGACCGTTTTGTAAAATGCGAAAAATTATGTTTTGAACCATCAATTATATAATTTCGGTCAAATGATTTTAATTATAGTGAGTAATGATTGTTGAATGTGTCCATGTATTCAAAATACCATTTATGATTTTTAGAAAAAGTTTTAGAAGCTTTGTCATTTGTTAAGTGTTAAAAATGAGCAACTTTACACTTTGACCTCTAAAGAGTAACAAAATTTGGTCTATGGCCCAAAAAGGTTTCTTTTTTATGATGAGTTTAAATGATTTCTAAGTGTTATGGGTCTCCTAAAATTATAGATTAATTTTAAGAATCATTTGTTTGAGAAAATGTGTTAAAAAGTAAAAATTACACTTTGACCCGTAATCTTTAGAAATTGCAGTTTTGACCATTTGGAACCTAAGTGTAAATATTGATAATTTGATAAGGTCAATATGAATTATGTCTTATGAAAACCATATTCGTGTGTTAAAGTTGAAAATTATATGACTTGTGATGCATACTTATGTGATCAATTACACGGTGATTGGTGGCATGTCATATTGAGGTGCATTATTTAAGTGTTCTATGAGCATGAAATATTAAATGATAAGTTATGATTATATGTTCATGCTTGCATCTCTAAATAACATGTTAAGATTAAAAGTTGACATAATACACATGGAAATGATCCTTCAAACTCTAGGTATTAATGGTTATAGGAGGTGATCTAATAAGGGATCTTTTAGGCTTTGTTTGGGAGTTTGGAGGGGAGGGAAAGGGAAGACATTGAAAGGGAAGGAAAGGTGAGGTAAGGAAGGAGTTTAAAGGATTGATTATCCATTTGTTTGGGAGTGCAAGATATATAGAGGGAAGGAAATTGGGGGAATTGTGATATATTTTTACAATTTTACCCTTTCTTATAATATTTAATTATTTTATTTTTATAGAATTAATTATTTTAATTAAAAATACATATTTCTAGTAATAAAAAATAAAAAATATTTTTTTACACTTTTATCCCTTAATAATATATATAATTATTTTATTTTTTAAATAATTAATTATTTTGGAAAAAATTTAAAACCTCTTTCTCTCAAATTTTTTACTCTACACAATAGATCATTTAAGAAATTATTTCTTTATTTTTCATCTCTAAAAATAACTTTTCTCGTCAATATTCTTAATAAATCTATGAAAAAAAATATTATAAAATTTTTAACAGTTCATATTTATAAAAAAAATAATAATACAATGCAAAAAAAAATTTATTTACAAGTAAATTACAAAAAAGGATAAAATAATGCAACTATCAATTGGATACACAACTGTAACTTGCAAAAAGAAAAGAAATACAAAAATTGTTGGTCCAACACTTAGCAATTTTTTCATAATAATATACAAGGAAAAAAATTTCCATTAATTGAAACTCAAATAGTTTCGGTTAACAAAAGACATTCAAAACAATAAAGTGAAATAAGAACTACACAAAAATTTGATAACTTATTAATTGAGAAATTAAATTCATTTAAAAATATATATATATATATATATATTGTTTAAAACAACCTCAAAATGGATGGAAAATATAGTTAGCCTACAATTATAGTACATCCTATTGTTTGTACACATAGAAGATTTTATACTTTTTTTTTCTTCTTTGAACGTTGAAATCATAGCATAATAAATTGAAAAAAAGGAAACAAGACTAACTCCTAGAGGAGATAACATGACCATTCATTTATTTTTCAAGTAATACAAATATCATATATTTGTTTTAAGAGCAGGTGTAACTATAAAACTAAGTTACAAACTAGTATATGATGTATTGAGATGCAAACATAACATTACAACTTCCAAGAACCTCCGATCACAACAATTCTAAACCACTAGGGACATGTGGTAGTGGTTGTATTTCCGCAGGAGGTCCAATCCCGTTCTCAAACACAACCATTTCAATTTCAAGTAGTTGTGGACTTTTCTGAACTTCTTGTATGAGTCAATTTTGTACAACTCTCTAGTCCTTTGCACCAAAATGAGTGACACAAATGCACCAAACAAGCAAAATGCAGTGATTATAAAGAAGGCCAACCTGTAGCACTCACCACCATTGCAATTCAACTCCTTACCTGGCTTTTTCTTTAGCCCCAATGCTGCCATTTGCCTTCTTACTTCCTTGTCATATAGGTACCTGCAACCCTCACATTAAGCAAGTATGACCCAATTGGACTTACTATTGACCCAACATTATACAATGTTGAGTAATATTCAAGGCCAAAGAGTTCAAATATTATGGAAAATAGTATTGGCCAAATTGCCCCAAAGCAGAAGCCAATAACCATTGAGGCTACGTAGAGACCATTTGGGATATTGAATGCAATTAAAAGGTGACCAACACAAGATAATAAAAGGATTGATGTGAACATGAGAGGCCTAGGCACTTTGTCTTTGGTTATGATAAACTCTGAGACAACCCTTTGCATAATTTTACCTAGGTAGATCCAAATGGCCATAAGGGACACAAATGTTGTAATACTATGTGGAGGATATCCTAAGGCTGTTCCAATCTGACTTAAGTTATTCCCCACTGTGAGGTTACCACCAAGTCCACATATAGTGGCTATGAAAGAATCACCATGTCAAGGCTAAAAATTGCCGAAGTATTATATGGTCTTTACCTCTATTTGGTGGCCTGAACATGTTTGTTTATGATGCAGGAACAAATTTTCTATGCAATTTTAACCACTAGTACCTAAAGCTAAATATTGATGTGGTGTCCCTTTTTCAAGAAACCTTAATTTAATTTCACACACTTCTTAACGGATGTGTATTGCCAATCCTAGGACATGAATGCTATATGTTTTATGTGCCAATAAAGTTCCAAAAACACAAACAAACTCCATGCATAATAAACACCAACTGATATCAGAAAACCTCTAAAGTCTAACTGAGACATAAAAACATAACATAATTCTGAACATAGCCAATTTAATTAGCCATAATTTAATTAAAGCTAAAGTGAGTATAGTGGGTCCTTAAACGGTCCTTTACATACTCATGCAATGCAATCTTTAAGAAAACATAGCAAGCACATCCTTAAGTTGAACTCCCATCAACGAACAAGTAGAAGCTAAGTTGTAAATGGATGAGCATATGAGCATACTCACTTGTTCAAGAGTGTAATGGCACTTTCTCTTCTTTTTCCTAGCCTCAACAAGTTCCTGAAAAATTGAACAATTAAACCAACATTCCGAATGTGATTAATCTGTTTCATGCTTAAATTGATCTTTTCTTTCTAAAGAGTGAATAACATGTGACCCCTTTTCAAAGATGGCACATTATTTGTCCCCTCCTTAGATCCATTAATTTGACTTTCTTATAAAATCAAATGTTCTGGAGAACCATGCCCGTTGAATTTCACTTTCACTTGCACTTGCACTTGCACTTGCACTTGGTCATGTCTTATAACATAAACGAAGAAGATAGATCCATAGAAAGAGAGAAGTGGAACCTGTCAGCTGTTGGTGACATCGACGGTGCCCTTGAAGGTGGAGCTGAGGAAATACCAACGACGCCAATGACGATAGAGCAGGCAGCGTGCACTGGTCCTCCCTTTCCTCTTTCCTTTAATACGAAACGAAACGTGATTGAAAACTTGAAGTTGAAGCTGGAAGCGATGAAGAACAGATATCGAAGCTTGAAATGGCGAAATCAGATAGAAAAGGAGGTCGTCCTCATCGATTCGTCCTTGTTAATGGAATCGATGGAATTGAATGGAAGAATATTGGGGTTAGGGTTCGAAGAAGATTAGGATTAGGGTAGAAGAAATGTGATCCTCCACAGAGAGTGATTTTCTGGCATGACATGCGATGTGTTACTTCTGAAATTAACAAAAATTATAAGGGTAAAATGGTAATTTCAATTTATGTATACTAAACCCCCCCCAAAATGGGGAAATTGAAAATGGAGGAGAAAAGAGGATATAGGAGGATTTTAAAAATCCTTCAAACTCCTCTTTCCATCACTCTAAAACTCATAAACACATTAATCCCTCATTGCCTTCCCCTCCCTTCCCTTTCCCCCAAACCCCAGCTCGCAAACAAAACCTTAGACTCTAGGAATTAATGGTTATGAAAGGTAATCCCATACCCCCTATCCCTACTTTAGGAGTCGGGAATTTAGCTTATCAAGATGATAAGTATAGACTAGTGACGACTAGTTGGGTATGAGTTCACAAGCTAGAACTCTCAAGAGGAGAAAAAATATAGGGTGGCTCCCATGGACAAGAGAATAAGAAATCTAAGTCACCTAAAAGAAAGAATCATGTTAGAAGGATATACACATGTTCTTTATGTCATGTCTATTTTTTGTGTATCCTATTATATCTTGCATATGGCATTGACATGCATTCATGATATAGTAGGTTGTATTCATGACATTAAGATTCACGCTAAAAGATACGGACCTCGGCTAATGGTATTTGGAACTTAATAAATGAACCTTATATATGCTCACCATTTTCATAATGAAACCCGAGGTTCTTGGGATGGTGATGATGACACGCATTAAGAGGCAAAAGTCCTACCTGAGATTCTTTTATAAGTTTCTCATTTCTTTTTCATTTCTTTCCATCTCGTCTTTAGAGGTTGATGGCAATGTCCGTGGATATCTTTGAGATGCCGTGTAGGAGTTACATTATGGTCCATAATAAAGTGGTAAGCTGAAGTGGGGATATAGTCTTTCCTGATACAAGACATAGGAGTTGTCTCATCTTTTTACATGTTAATAACTTAATTTCTAGTAGACGTGCACCCACGAGGGTTTAGCCACATCATAGTTACGCTTATCTTTTGAATTACTGGATGCTTAAACTCTATAGATGGACTCAGTACATTTGATATGGTATTATATTTGTGGAATATTTCTATACTGTTATTATTATTATTTGACATGATATTTAAAGTCAATGTTATGATATGATGATGTTCTCAGTTTATGTTATACTATGTTTTCATTCACATGTATTGCTATGGGATGGATAGTTAAAAATATGTCGATGATATATACTATTATTAAGTGTTATATGATGAATATTTATATGCTATAACTTATACACAAATGACTCATAGTTTGGTCTTATGATAAAAAAATGGTCATATTTTCCATAGACTTATTTTCAAAAGTTTAAAATCAAGAAAAATTTTAAGATGAAAGTGTAACGCTAATGATTAACCATTATGCATCCTAGGCGTATTATGTTAAAGTTAGGATGTCAGTTAGAAGCTCTTAATTGCCACTAGCCCAACTCCAATCCAGTTAGCCTAGCTTAATCCTCTCACTGTGACACTCCCTTTTTTATCTAATCTGTAAGCTTGGTTACCAGGACCATTCTAGCTCATCAGAGTCAAATTGTTAGTGAAAGCACACTCCCAGCTACCAAAGTGAGTGGATTTAAGCTCATGAACATACTTTTGGTCATTATTATTATTTTCCCATATTATATAAGTATTTATGAAATTTTAGAATGATTTATGTCAAGAAAACATGCTGTTATGAATTATGTCAATTTTAGAAATATTATTATTTTTACAGTTATTATAAAAATTAATTATTTTGAAAAACTCATGGGACCATCGTGCGGTATGTATGATTTAGAATTATTTATTTTATTAGTCAAAAAAATTCATAAACCCCAGTATGGTATGAATAGTAAGAAGAATGAATTTTATTGCAAGTTATTTTGATAGTAATTAGTGAGAAACAGATCAACTAGTTAACAGAGGATTTATTGTTAACCTTGGTACCAAGTGGTATGTTAGAGGACTAGCTCACCTACCAGTAAGGAACCCAGTGTAGTGTCCATTTATGGGACCTAGTCAGGTGCCCATCAGCTATTTAACTTAGATTCAGCTATTTAAATCAGATATTTATATCCAGAACATCTCTTGTTTCTCTACTAGTTATTGCCATAGATTTAGTTAAATTATTGTTTTCAGTATAGTTATATATAATTATATATGAAATTTTTTACATTAGTCGCATGTGTATGTTATGTATATTTGTTGTTGTCTTATGTGGGTTGTGAGTGGAGGCCATTTACAGTTTTGATGAACTCACCCCTCTCTTTCCTCCCCCTATAGATACAGTTATAGGTTTCTTATTTTCAAAATTTTAGTCACTTATTTAATCATGTTTGGATTCGGCCCGAATTATGGTCATGACATAGTTTCTTATTCGAATTTATATTTTGAAAATATTTTCAGAATTATAGAATTTAGTTAAACTTGAGATATTTTGAATATAGTTGATTTATTTATGCATATAAGCCAATCGCGTTACTAAAGGCTTTCGTGGGACACAATTCCTCATGTGTCGATCATGTTCCTAGGCGGGTCGTGACAAAGTGATATCAGAGCAATAGGTTTCCTTACATATTATTGGAGCAAGTGTCCACAAATAACATGGCATATATGAAAATGGAAGCGCGCCCATTTACATTGATGTAGTGCTATTTGAGGCCTTTAGGAAAGAGTCAGTCATGTCTAGGTTCAATAAGAGTTTCTCTTTTCTTGGCACTCATGGTCTTATTATATGTCCTCCCTTTCACAAGTATGACCATGCCATCTGTACACCCTTCATGTCTTCATCGTCACCATAAGAGCGACGCATCCAGGTAACAATGCTTGCCTTAAAGCTTTTGAGCAGATGGTAACAAACTTGCAGATGTGATGATAAGGGCAGCTAAAGGTGACTATAAAACCTCCTCTAGTCAGATACGACAACTGAGCCTAAAGCATTTCAAGAGGATGGACCCACCCACTTTTAACAGGTTTCTACGACTGAGGATCCCAGGAATTCCTCGGCAGGTGGAGAAAATAGTTAGTGTCATCCATTGTTCTTCAGAGAGAGTGATGGAGTTGGCTGGCTTCTAGTTGGGAGGCCAAGCAGAGTTATGGTATCAGGAGTTATGACAAAGGCATGGGGCCACTGGTTCTCCTTCTTAGGGACAGTCAAGGAAACCTTCATGTGGAAGTTCATCTCAAAGGGCAAGCACAGATGATTGAGGAGTTTTGAAGCTTCGTTTAATTCTAGGCATGACAGTTATAAAGTATGACGAACGTTTCACTTATCTAGCATAAGCGCCTTTAGTATGATATCAACGAGATAGCTCGAGTGAGACGTTTTGTTAAGGGTCTGCCCAAAGATATGTTCCTCAGTTGTAACCTCATGTCGGGACCATGGATTATGCTTAGGTGGTAGACACAGCGATTAGTATTGAGAGTAATTTAGTAGAGTGTAGGGCGATGACAGAGGCGATAAGAAGGCCAGGGTTCATGCCTCTTTCTTGAGCGGAGCAAGTTCGAGCAAGGTTCACCATCAGCAAGACCAATAGGGGTCGGAGGTAGGGCAACCTTCTAGAATCTATCCTGGCATGCCCAGCTGCATCACGTCTCTGTAGAGGGGCAGTTAGCATAATGGACAGGGTTCATGGAGGTCATATCCAGGTATGCCCCACTTGCAAGAAGAGACATCAGGGTCAGTGTTTAGTTGGTTCCTTAGTATGTTACGGGTGTGGTCAGCTAAGCCACATGCGGAGAATGCCCAATATTTCAGGAAGTTCAAAGTCAAGGGTGAGCTAACCCCTCCATGTCTGCTCAGTTTCTCTAATCAATGGTCCAGGGTGGCTTCATCGTTCAGGACGTGAAGCGGGGGCAAGGGCCCTGGTGGTAGAAGTGCAGGTGGTAAATGAGTAGGCGGAAGAGGCCAAGGTGACGGGGACAGCCTCGTTTGTACACTATGACCTAGCAGGATGCACAGGCTTCAAATGAAGTGATAACAGGTATGACAATAGTATGTTCTTTCAATGCTATTATGTTGTTTCACTAAGGTCTAACTATTCTTATGTGTCCCCATTCTTTGCCTTAAGATTCGGAAGATCCCTTAAGGATCTTGAGAATCCATTTTTAGTTTGGGTACCTTTGGGAGAGCCCATCCTTGTTTAAAGTGTATAAATTGTGTGGAGTCAAAGCAGGTGACATGGAAACACTAGCAAATTTGATAGTGTTGGACATATCTGACTTGACGTTATTCCTGGGTATGGATTAATTAGCCCTATGCCATGCCTTGGCATATTGTTATAGTAAGGTGGTAAGATTGAGATCCCAGGTGATGAGCCAAGAGAGTTTCTAAGTACAAGGTGTTCGATACCAATGACCTTGATATCAACTATGAGTGTACTACGATTAAGGAATAGAGGTAGTTATGGGTTTTTAGTTGTAGTCAGGGATTTAGAGGTAGATACACCTAGTTTGGGCACGGTTTCTGCTGATGAGTTTCTCGATGATTGTCGGTCTCACCAGAGAGAAATAGAGTTTAGGATAGAGCTTGAGCCATGAGTTAGGTTCATCTCTATACCTCTCTATCGCATAGCTCTAGCAGAGTTAAGAGAATTGAAAGTGCAGTTATAGGAGTTATTGGACAAGGGGTTTATAAGGCCAAGTACCTCTCTATGGGGTGTTCTAGTATTGTTCGTTAAGAAGAAAGACGATTCGATGAGAATGTGTATAGATTCAGGCAATGAACAAGGTGACGATCAAGAACCAATACCCTGCCCTCGCATTGATAATCTTTTTGACCAACATCAAGGGGCAACATGTTTTTTCAAGATCGACCTTTAATCTGGTTACCATCAGCTGAAGATTAAGGATGAAGATATACCTAAGACGACCTTCAAGACTCGCTATGGATATTATGAATTCTTAGTGATGTTCTTTGGGCTAACCAATACCCAGTAGCCTTTATGGATTTGATGAATAAAGTATTTAAGCCTTTTTGGATCACTTTGTAATTATCTTCATTGATGACATCTTAGCGTATTTAGGAGTAAAGAAGAACATGAGTAACATCTAGAATAGTTCTATAGACTTTAAAGGAGAATAAGTTATGTGTCAAGCTCTCAAAGTGTGAGTTCTGGTTAGATCAAGTGGCGTTCCTTGGACACATAGTGTCAAAGGATAGTATTCCTGGTAGTTCCAAAGAAGGTGGAAGCAGTGTAACAATAGCCTAAACCTACAACAGTTTCAAAAGTCTGTAGTTTCTTGGGCTTAGCAAGATATTATGGGTGGTTTATTCAGGATTTCTCAGGACTGCTACACCCATGACCAAGTTAAGACAGAAGAATGTCAAATTTTAGGGATAGAAGAATATGAAGAGAGTTTCAGAGATTCAAGACATGCTTGAACACAGCACTAGTCTTGGTATTACCTTCAAGGGCAGGTGGCTTTTCGGTATTCTATGATGCTTCTAGAGTTGGGCTTTCAAAGCCTGTGTGCTAGATTTCGGAGGAAGCTGGTGTGATCACCTACTCTTAATTGAGTTCTTATACAAATACCAGTTTCCAGCCAAGTATTCATATGGCTCTGTTCGAAGCCTTGTATGGGAGGTGTTGCAAGTCTCCTATCGAATAATTCAAGCTTGGTGAAGCTAAGTCCCTAGGCCCAAACCTAGTTTAGGAAACCTTAGAGAAAGTTCAGTTAATTAGGAAGAGCTTTAGCAGCATAGTCCACGTGTTTCTAGGGTATCCTCTATGAAAGGGATATTGAGGTTCGGTAAGTAGGGAAAGTTAAGCCCTCGTTTATCGGCCCATTCTAGATTTTAGAAAGAGTTAGAGCGGTGTCCTATAGGTTGACACTGCCTCCAGTTTATCGGCTATATACTAGTGTTTCGGTCAATATGCTTAGGAAATATATGTCTGATCAGTCTCATGTGCTCACTCCAAACGATCCAAGTTGACAAGAGTTTATCCTATGAAGAAGAACCAGTTGCTATCGTGGATAGGCAGATTAAGAAGCTTCGTTCAAAAGAGGTAGCTTCAATAAAAGTTATCTAGAGAAACCATTCTAGCGAAAAAGCGACTTGGGAAGCTGAAGAAGCTATGAAAACCAAATATCCCCGTCTTTTTCCACCTCAGGGTATATTGTTTAGATTGTGGACCAAATCTCTTTTAAGGAGGGTAGTATATAATACCCCAAATATGAAATTTAGTGGTATATGAGTTATCATTATTATTATTAGATATAAATAGTATTAATATTATTTATCATTATTATTATGAGGTGTAGATAGCATTAATATTATTTGTCATTATAATTATTAGGTGTATATAGCATTAATATTATTTATTATTATATATATATATGTGTGTGTGTGTATAAATATATGTGGTGTATGTGTGTGTATGTGTAAGAAATGCTTAGTTTCATTTTGCTAAGTTCTGTCTCCATCGCTAAGCCCAACCTCGTCTTAGCCACTGCCAGCTCCAATTTTAGATGGTCGAGCTTAACCTTACCTTGGTTGAGCTTCATTGGCCTAGCTTAACTCTCTCCTAGGATGTTGTGATGCTCCCCTTTTTATCTAATCTGTGAGCTTAGTTACCAGGACCATTCTAGCTTCTCAGAGTCAAGTTATTAGTAAAAGTACACTCCGGCTATCAATAGTGAGTGAGTTTAAGCCCATAACCTTACTTTTGGTCGTTATTATTATTTTCCCGTATTATATAATTATTTATGAAATTTTAGAATGATTTATGCCAAGAAAACATGTTGTTATGAATTATGCCAATTTCAGAAATATTATTATTTTTACAGTTATCATGAAAATTAATTATTTTGAAAAGCTCATGGGACCATAGTTGTGATATGTATGATTTAGATTTATTTATTTTATTAGTCAAAAAATTTCATGAACCCCAGTATGGTATAAATAGTAAGAACAATGAATTTTATTGCAAGTTATTTTTATAGTAATTAGTGAGAAACGGAGCGAGTTAACGATTGTAGGATTGATTGTTAACCTTGGTACTAAGTGCTTTGTTAGAGGACTAGCTCACCCAGGAAGGAACCCAGTGTGATGTCCATTTATGGGACCTAGTTACGTGCCGATCAGATTAGCTATTGGCTCATATTCAGCTATTCAACGCAAATATTTATATACAGAGCATCTCTTGTTTCTCTACTAGTTATTGTCATAGATGTAGATGAATTATTGTTTTTAGTACAATTATATATAATTATATATGAAATATTTTACATTAGCCGCATTTATGTGTTATGTATATTTGTTGTTCTTCCATGTGGGTTGTAAGTGGAGGCTCACTCATTGAGTTTTGATGAACTCACCCCTCTCTTTCCTCCCCCTAGATATAGCTACATATTCAATTGCACCATAGGATCCTTCCCAATAGTGCCAAGCTTCTTTTGGTAAGCTTCGTTTGGAGTGGAGCTTACTATTAGTTATGCAAGTTTAATAGTGCTCCAATAATTGTGTAGGCAAGATCCGGACATGCATTCTCGTTATTTTCAAAATTTCAGTCACTTATTTATTTATGTTTGGCTTTGGCCCGGATTATGGTTATGATACAGTTTCTTATTCCGAATTTATGTTCTAGAAATATTTTAAAAATTATGGAATTTAGTTAAACTTAAGATATTTTAAATATAGTTGATTTAAGATAGGATCGCGAGCTAGATCAAACTGACCTTATTTTTGGGGCAATGTGTTTCATAAACAACATCAGAGAACTAGAACAAAAACAAAAACTCATCAACAGATAAGACAACCACATAAAAGTAGAACCCAAAAAACAACCTAAGATATAATATGTAAAAAAAGAAAAGAAAAAGCTATAAACCAATAGACCACAAAAGAAAAAGAAGGGAAGACATTGACAATATGGAAAAGAAAGGTAGGTTGAAGAATTTTTCTCTTTTTGGCCCACTTTGCAACAACCTATCCATCTTCATAACTCAATAGAAAACCAAGGGCGTGTTTGTTTATGATTATTTGGGCTAATAATTATTTTTTTCCCAAAAAAAATCATTTTTCTTATATTTGGACAATTTTTAAAAAAGAATCAAAATTTCAAAAAAAATCAATTTTCAGCTTTTTTGTAGAAGCTAAAATTAGTAGCTTCTAAAAAATTAGTTTTCAACTTTTTCAATTATATATAAAATTTAGTTTTCATAATCTTTTTTTCAAAATATGAAATAAATGCATCCCTTCTCATATCGTAAATTTGGATGCGTGTGGGCGTGAGAGAGAGGTGGCAATGATGATGATCAATGGCAGAGGAGACATTGCGGTGGAGTCATAGTGCTAGATGGCGAAAGGATGATGCTCACATGTGCGACCTTCTTGTTGCCGCTCCAAGGTGCACCTTGTTGCTGTTGCAATGATGGTCCTTGCTGGCGTTGGTGGTGGTCCTTGCTTGTGGTGGCAAGGGAAAGGAATCCTAGTGGTGGCTTCTCTCTTTATCTCTTGCTCTACTATTTTGATTCTTCTTGTAGCTTAGGATTAGGGTGAAACTATAATAAAAGTGAGGTGAGATTGAGAATATAGATGTCATGACCCGACTTGGATCGTACCGGCACGTGTGAATTCCTATCCCCTTGTAAGCCTCGTGATCGCTAGGCCATACTCTATGCAAATTTTATTCGTAAAATAAATTTCAAATCTCATATTAAACTCATAATAAATCTGAAACTGTAGTTGTAAAATAAATCATACTAAGTTGCTCATTTACAAAATAAACCATGGATGCTAAATCATTACTTACAAATTAGAATATACTAAAAAACTATTCCTATGATCCTGACCCGCCGCAATGACATGGAGCACTCTAAAAACAACAAAAAGGCACTTCACTCTAAAGTGAAGCTCACCAACTGATACCTCTACTCGGGAGAGATGAAGAAAGACCCGTAACCACAATTATACCTGGAATGGGAGAAAGAAGAAGGGTGAGTTTCATTTAAAACTCAATGAGTGAATTTTCACATGTGACCCATTTCAAGGGACAACAACCAAGATGCATAAAAGTCATAATAAGACTAATAACAATAATAATAACAATAATAAAATAAATTCTAAAACTTTTGCTAACAATCCCATATATAACATATAAAACAAAGCTTTAAGTTCCTTTAAGTGGTAGTCAATAATGCTCTGAACTTGATAAACATACATAAGGATAATAATAATGAAAATAATAATAATAGCTGTCATTTAATTTTCTTATTCCTATGGTCACTCATGGATAAGCTTAGGCATCTAACTAGGTCCCATTTTCTGAAATTGCTACCATGGCGTTTCATAATATTGCCTCTATGGCGTTTACTAGGTTTGTCTCCATGGCGTTTACTAAGTTTATCTCCATGGCTGTTTACTAGATCTGCCTCCATGGCTGTAAATAAGGTTTACCTCCATGGCGTTTATTATTATTGCCTCCATGACTGTCTAATACTATTGCTTCCATGGTTGTCTAATACTTTTCATCATACATAACTTAACTAAAAAAAACAATGCGAAAAGGTGGGTACTTCGTCCCTCACGAACGTGAGCCCCTAAATTATTAGTACTCTGAGAGTTATTGACTTAAACAATTCTAATATCTAACTTTAGCATAACTGTGCTGTGAAAATCGTGTCTAAGGAATCACCTACTTGTAGGCATTCCAATTTCAAGCCCACAGAATATGTATCTGTTGTTATGAATCATACTAAATTCTGTATTTCTTAGTACCATAAAACTAAAGTTTTAAATCCATATATTAAACTAACATAACTTTTCATATACTTGATAAATCTAAAATCATAGCTTAAAAACACTGAGGTTTATAATCAAACTACTCAAAAATTATATAACATATTTATTCAAAAGCTAAATCATATCTTGCTCTATATATATTCATTTTCTCCAAAACTCTCTACCATGCTCTTCTTTGTGTAAACTCTATCATATAATTATCCTACTCTTAAAAATCATTTTAGCAACAATGGTCCCATGAATTCTAAAAATATGGTTTCACGCTCTTTGAAAACCATAATTTTATCAACTGAACAAAATCATCCCTAAACTCTAATCCTTTCTAAAATAGTCTCAAATAATACATTTCATGATAATGAAACCCATGATTTCATAAACTTGACATAATTAACATTATACATTATCCACAATATGAGGAAAATAACTCTAATGACCAAAATAAAGGTAACATGATTGAACCCACTCACCTGGAGGGAGCGTGAAGAACTAACACCACGGGACTTCGGGAGGAGGAATGGCACCGATGTCCGCCATTGAAACAACAAAACTTCTAAACAACCTATTGGAAGCTTTAGATTACTCTAAACATATATCAACAACTTTGGGGAACACCCCACTTGACAATAATGAGAGAAATAACCAAACCCAATCTAAGATTATGAAGGAATAAGGCATAATCTACCAACGTATACATACCTTGATGATTTAGGGGAGCTAGATTGGGGAAAAATGAAAGGAAAAGGGGATGAAAAATGGAGGGGAAGGTTTTGCTTCGCTTTTGTTTCTTCTAGGGGGTTTTTATTTTGGGGTCAAAAATGAAACAGTGTCGTTTCTGGGTATTGTTCATGCTTCAGGGGATTGCTATAGCAGTCAAGCCATGTCCTGCACCCTCCACTATGCACTTATAACCGCTATAGCTCATCAAACCACTGAAACACGTGAAAACCACCCTGTGATCGCTATAGTGACAGAAGTCCCCAACTTTTGCATTTTTTATCATCTGGCATTCAGGCTTCAATACTCACTTATTTACATTTCTTAATTTAAAGTTAATGGCACTTTAAAACATAAGTGTAAAGAAGAAAATAACCCCCATTTGGATTTAAATAAAATATCAAAAAAATAAAAATCCCAACAATTCAAAATCCAAATTTTGGGTTTTAGTTTAAATTTGGAATTTTAGAGATTTTCCAAACTTGTAGGCTAAAAACAAAACTTTTAAAGGTTTCATAAAATTAATTAAAAATCACTCTTTAACTTATTTTCCCTCTGGGAACAATTACCAGGACTTTTGATCCCAAGAATGTGACTCTAACATATAGCCCTCCAAGGAGGTGTAGGATCTAGACTTAGTAAAGTTCAGGACCCAGCGTGAGTCAAAGACCCTGAAGCTCCAGAACTTATCTACTGATACGTGTATACCGGGTATTATAATAAAGTAGGTCAAGACTCCAGGCTTGGGTGGGTAGTGGCTAAGTTTGGATTAGGATAAGTTGGCCTAGTGTGAATTTGAGTGGACCAAAAGCTGAGTTGGTTAGTTTGGGTTAGGGAAAATAAATAAATAAACATGTTCAACGAGCCGTTACCCGTCGAGCTGGCCCATTTAACCCACGAGTTAAAAGTGCGGGCTAAATACGGATTGATATTAACGGACCAAAAATTTCAGGCCTAATCCTCATTTTTTGGTGGGTAAAATTGACCCATTTTGACGGCTCTACATGTGACTCTTGCGATATGCATTATGGAATCACACAATTAGACTACCTGTGTGTGTGTGTGTGTGTGTGTGTGTGTAAACTTAATCACTTGAGTTACAACAAGTGATTTAATTTTTGTTAGGATTTGAACTGTTTAATAGGAGTGGTTTAATTTTTTAATAAATAAAAATATATTAATTAGAGGATTAAAACATATTTTTTAAACTAAATTCTATCTTAAAAGGCCAAAGGAGATGGATAACATTTTTGTTTGGGCAGAGTTGGATAACATCTTAGTGGCACTAAGAAGTGAGAAACGCTATGCTGTGCGGCTTTGTAAGAATTTAATAGAATTTAAAAGGAAAAAAAAAAAAAACTTGCTTACATTCATTTAAGGATGTTGCCATATTGTCCAAACTTTGAAAGGTATTTGGACATGTGTGTGTATATATATATAAAATATATTAAAAAAAAAAGCATGTGCATGCGTGATGTATATACTCGTGATTATAACATAGCTCTTAGTCTCTCATGATTTGCTAATCATAAATAATCATAGGGGCAGTACTAGACTAATTTATTAGGGATGATCAATACTTAATAGTTAATTTCATAAAAAGATATTTTTTATTTTTTTTAAAATAAAAATATCATATATAAAAGAAATAAAAATTTTAAAATCAAAATTCAAGAGAAATATTTATATTTTACATAACATATTATTCAGTATAATCTTTAAATATCCAGTTAAATTAGAAATTCAATAAAAATTGACTAAATAAAATTTTTAATGGGGACAAATTAAAAATAATAAAAAAATATGTAAAAGAAACTGAGAATTTCCCCACCCATACAGTAGGGGCCGCCCCTGATCATAAGGGATTGCTTATGATGAGTTAGTCCTTTAAATAGTTTATGGTTCAAAATTATTATCAGATTAGACCCTCCAACACACGAGTCGACACTTAATTTTGGGGGTCAGTGTGCATGACGGTTCATGGGCTAAATGTTGAACATTCCTCCAGAAGACCAATTTTGGGAAAGGAAAAGCCTAATTATGTTGGACCCAATTAGGCAACAAAGGCCTTTTTAATTTAAACATTGAAGCCCAAGCGAGAAACTCGTCTTTTAGTCCACCGACAGACTATATATTCCTCCTAATTTCTCTCGTCGCCACTCGTTGCAATCGAATCTAGGGTTTTATCTTTCTCTCGCGTAATAAATTTTTTGCGATTTTGTTGTTTCGTTGTTGTGAAGCTATTTTCATTTGCTTGTTATTGTAAATCTGTAGGCGCAACCCTTTAGATCGCCTTCCTCATTGACCATGGAAGCGTTTTGAGTCATAGCTGCGCTACATAAACTTTCCTTGAGGTTACTCATCAGGGTTTTCCTTTTGGGTCCTCTTTTTCCCACTTTGTTCTTCTATTCACGAGGCATAGATCCCTTTACCTCTGGGTATGTAGCAACTATCCCGTTTGTTGATCTAAACGGTAAATGACTTCGTGCCTATTTGCCCTCTTTAGATTTTCAACAAATGGGGGTTCAGCTCCCTGGGTTTTGTCCTTTATCAATGCCTCTGTGTCGGTGGGAAACACTTGCATCAATTGTTGTTTATTTTTTGGCTGGTTCATAACTGGATTGTTGACTGGGTTGGCTGCATTTGTCTGTCTTTCGTTTCCATTTTATTCTTGTTTTAGAGAATAGAAGGCAAGGATGATGAATCAATTAGATGTGTGAAAGGGTAATTCCTTTTTGAACTCAAAAATTGAGGCATATCCATTCATATATCTGACTTGCTGATACTCTCACAACAATTATACAGTTTAATCGCATTGCCTAATTAAAAAAAAAACTATAATCCTTGACGTCATTGCCATTTTATTAAATTTAATTAAGACTATGCTTACAATGTTTATGCATACTGTCCTTTCGCAATGTTGTCTGGTTTTTGGTTTGAAAAGCAAAGGAAATGACACTGGAAATGAACGCTTAAAGTCCTTTTTTCAAAAATAAAATTGGATTCAAGTCCTTATTTACTTGGGTGTTAAATATACACTTTAACATGTATCCAATATAATAGCATTACACATTGAAGAAATAAGATTCTTCTTTGGACACACTAATCGGATATGTTTATTTTGGTGAACCCTTTTTTCCGATCAAGAATAGTTTTCAGCTGAAGAATTGAGTATTTTTAAAATGATAAAATAAACCAAGTCAAATACTCGTCTACTTGCAGAGACTGTTTGAACTTTGAAGCAACTCGTGACCAACTTTTATCCCTTCAACCATTAGGACTTGGATATTACATAACAGGAAAGTATTACTAGTGAAGATGCTCTCGTGACAGAGAAGCTCTATTCTGCAGGACAAAACTATATATTTTCTTACCTCTGTTGACGCTGACACTTTTGTCTTCTCTCCTTTGTTCTTGACGAAGAATTGAGTAGTTCTATAATATTAAGAAAAGTAAGATAACTAGAGTTTTTTTCTTCACTAACAATGATATAGTTCTAAATTTATGGTAAATTTTATTTGTGGTAACATATTAACTATTTAAAATATAATTTATAGTTTAAAATATATAAATATTATAAAAATATTTTTTTCTCATGAAAAATTTTTACAGGTTGGCATCGACTTATGCCTAATAATAAAATCATATTATAGTGATATTATATATGAAAGCATAAGTTAGAATTCTTAATTGACTCTATTACAAGAGATTTTTATATAAGCACAAGTTTAACATACTATATTTAAACATATATAATATAATAAAAGTGATTCTTATTAAATTTATCCAATATATGCTAATTTATTCAAGTCCCACTAATTTTTTTATGAGCCTATCAAAAAATAATTTTTGCGTATTCAAGAATTTTTGCTCTTCTATTTTTTTCCCTCTGCTATTGAGAATTAGCACAATTTACCCCCTGAAAGAATATCTCTTTGTAGACTGACATGACGCCTGTCAGTTCTACAAGCAATTACTCAAGTCTCAGGTCTCGTTACCCACGACTTTACATCTCACAGCAAAATACCTACGAGTGGGCCTAACAATCAAATTCAGCCACGAAAATTAGACGAAGTTAAATGGTCGTGACCTTTGAGTGCAAGCAAGCAATGACACGCATCCCCCAATCACAGTCAATGCGGTAATCTTCCAAGTTTGGTATTGACACACAAGCGCAGTGCCGTATTAAAAAATTAACAAATTACCAACATATTGATTATGCTCCGTTAAGTACATATGAGCACATTTAATGCGTATTCTATCTCCATGAACATGACCTACTGCCGGAGATGACATGCCTTCCAGCTGAAAACTAAGCAGGGGTGATTAATCTTGCAAACGACTGTAGTACTGTTAGAATGTCATTCACAGCTATTCGGTATCGAAGAACAACAAACACAAGTGTCGCCAATTCGTGACGACATATTCATAATCAAACAAACAAATATAACATGAATGCCGACAACAATCTCACCTACTCACCCAGGGTTTTCAAAAATATTGTCCTTCACTTCAAGAAATTAAATTGTATTTTTTTTTTTAATAACCAGAAAAGCCGAAATTATCTGATTAATGTTAGCTTCATTCTTCACTCATTTTCATTCATCAATATGTTACTGTACTTTCACAGTATTTAAGATCCTAATACCTGGACTAAACTCACATGTTTATAGCTAGATAAATTTGGTTGATTTATTTATTATCATACAGGTAAAAGTAAAAGCAAGATGACTAATTTATGTTTAGCCATTTAAGAACTCCAACAAATTATCATGATTGTCCTTCCCTAAAAATCAAATGTTTAACTTTTTTTCATCCCAATCTATTGTTGATATATATATATATATATATATATATATATATATAAAGAGTTAAATGTATTTTACCCTTTAAATTTTAAAATGCAATTACATTTGGCTTTTCAAATACGCGTCGCAATACTTTGAACTTTTCAAACTTGCAAAATATCTATCAATATACTTTTGGCACCCGTGAATGTATGATTTATGTGCATTCAACCCCCAAATATTTCTAATTTGTGCAACCTCACCTTCCGTGAATTTTCATGTGCAATTAACCCTTTTTTTATTGTACAACCCGACACCTATTATGACTTAAAATTTTGCACTATTTGAGAAGTACTAATTTTTTTGGAGTTTAAAGTTTATATCCTTATACACATTTTGAAATATCATGATGAAACTGCATATGACCTAAAGAAAAATGTATTTAACTCTATATATAATTTCATTGATGTGGAGAGTGCATAAAATATGAGTTTAAGTTTGATGTATTGATGTTGTAAAACAGTTTTACTTCATTATCCAATTAAAATATTTTGTTTGAATGATTTTCAATAATAGATGTAAAAGTCAATTATTATGATTTATGTGACAATACATTATTAGATTATTATACAATTTTTTTTTACATTTTTAGTGCAAAGCAATTAAATCCTAAAGCAATTTCAGAAGCAAAATTATAAAATAAAATATAAATACTATCTATCATGTTAAAGTTTAAACAAAAAAAATAGTAAGTTTTTTAAATAATAATTGAAGCAACAACCGCATGAAAAACGATAATATAGCAACTTATCATTTCCAGAATCCAGATTATCCGCAAAATCACGTTATATGTAGAGGCTAAATTCTAAAACATCCCTATTACGATATCATCTGATCGGCGGTGAACAGAAGCTATGAAAACTGAGCTTCCTAACCTCATTTTTAGTTTTTTACAAACATAATAACAAAACCCATAGAAATGAAATTCTCATCAATCGAGAAAACCAGTTTTGCGCCAAATAGCGTTCCTTACCTGACGGAGATCCCTCCCTTTGAGCGTTCTTCCCACACCTTCCAGCACCGAGAAAGTGATGTTCGGCGAAACTCCCGAACCTCTCGCCACGATCTCGTGCGGCGGCAGCATCTCGTTATCGTCGTCGTCGCCGTCGTCCACGATGGCAAGCTCGTCGGCGTTCCTCCGCCTCGGGACGCACTTCGACGAAAGAATCGGGACCTTCACGGGAGCCGACTGCTGGAACATGCTACAAGGAACGGATTGCGCCACGTACTCTGAATTTTGAGATGGAGGCCTCCGTAATGAAGGAACCGTCCTCGAGGAGGAGGGATTCCGGCGAAAAACCGGCGCGTGATCGGGTTCCGTTAGTGCCGAAAGGATGCCGGAGTTTTGCGCCCGATCGAAGTTTCGGCGGCGGTTGATGTCCGCCGGAGAGGGGAGGGTGCGCTGATTTTCGGGTTCGGAGATGTCGGCGGACCAAAAAAGATCCGCTTCGTTGAGGTCGTCGGCGGCGGTGGTGAGGGTCGTGGTGGGGGAGGTGAGGGGATGGAGGAGGCGGTCGGAGGAGGAAGATGATTGGCGAAGGGGGGATCCTGTAGCGTCCATTTTGTGCGGTTGGTGAGAGTGAGTGAAGAAGGAAGGGAGTTGAGTGAGTGAATAATCAGAGTGATGTGGCGGAGGGTCGCAGATTGGGTTAAGGAGGGAAAGAACGAAGAAAACTAGAAAAAGGCTGAGGAAGGATGGACGACCTCTGACAGTGGGTCCCACATTTTCTTCTGACGTGGCCGGGTTATTTATTTATTTAGATTTTCATTTTTCGGTGGGGAGAGCCATTTCAGTGGTTTTCTTTCCTTTTCTGGTACTCACTTCTTGTGGATTTCTTAGCCTGGGTGCCAAAGTATAAATTGGTTAACATATAGTTGATTATATTAAAAATAGAAAATAATATTTGAACTTTTAAAAGTAAATATTTTATTAGGATATTCACTTTGTTATTTTTTAATATAATGGTATTCTTCACTCATTCTACCTTTCCACTACATCTAAAGGTAATAAAGTAGATGTTTAGATAATACTACTTTGAAAAATAAAGTGAATACCCAATTTAATTCCTTAAGATTTTTACAATGGACAATTTAGTTCCCAAGAAAAGAAATAGATTATGTGGTCCTTCAACCTTAAAATAATAGATAAGTTAGTCCCTTTATTAGTTTTCCACCAGGACACTCACACATGTGAAATTGTACAACAATGACGTGTCATTAACATTTTGGTTGCAATCAAAATTGTGCTGTTGTGGAACATTTTGTACTCTCGTATTACAAGATTGTAACCCAAATAGGGGTTGAAGAGAGATGACGAAGGAGAAGAATAAGTTGTATATAAACTTTTTTTTTGAGCCAAAAATAAAACGACATCGTTTTGTACACATGTCACTTAATGTCTTATGTCATTACATTAACATGTCACATGTGTAATTTTGTTAATGTTTCAATGATCAACTACACATAGGGACTTGTGATGTCTTAGGTCTATGTATTCCTATATAAGTCTACCAGAGCCATAAAGGTCCTGAGGACCCACCCATGTTGCCGAAAAACCCTACACGCATGAAAACACCAAAGTGCAGAATCTAGGATTTCTAGTGTCGTTATAGCGGTCAAGCAGTGTTGGCCTCCAGTTGTGTTTTCTAGAGACTGCCACAGCGGTCAAGACGTTATAGCGGTCAAGCGAGTACATGATTCGCTAGTTTTCTCGTATCAACTTGACAGTGGTCCATGACCGCTATAGCTTAACCCGATACCAGTTTGCTTCAAAATGATGCAGTTTCATTCAAATGTCCCCAAACACTATAAATCTATCCCCAGGCCTGGAAGTAATTTTCATGGAATTTAGCCAATTTCTTATTCTTTTTATCTAGTTTATGAGTTAGGGCATTATAAGGTATGGTTTTCTCACAATATTCTTCCTCACTAATGTTTCAAATTCAGTTATTGGCAAAATGTCAAATTGTTTGGCAGTTGCGGTGCCAATCATACTCTCCAGAGTCACGTTGTTAGTGGAATCATAATCCTAGCTGCTAATGGTAAGTGGGTTTAAGCTCATGATCATACTTTTAGTCATTACTACTGGAACACCTTACCAAACTCTAATTCTTCCACCTTAATTTTTTATATTATTATTGTTTTAAACAATAGTTAGCTAACATAATATTATTATGTTCATGTAACGTCTGGTGACGAGGTAAGGAGTGATTGCCCGTTCAAGAAGGCACGGACAAGGAGCGACTCCTGTAAGGCCTCTAAGCGGAGGGGTACATGAATGAATCGTTTACATACCAGAATGAGAGGATCCTAAGGCTGTATAGGTATGGGACTATACAGTTGATGATGGCTTATATGAATTGATTGGTTCTACCTATGCCAACAAAGATGCATCTTCTTTTTGTAGCCCATCACGAAGAACTCACGGTTAAGCGTGCTTTACTTGGAGCAATTTTGGGATGGATGACCTCCTGAAAGTTTTCTAGGAAGTGTGTGAATGAGGATAAATACGTTGAAAAGACCTGTTGGTTTGTACCGTCAATCCATAAAGCAGGAGGGATGTTACAACTACTATTTACCAATATCATATAAATTATTTATGAAATTATAGGATGATTTATTCCAAGAAAACATGCTTTCAGGAATTATAGAAATTTTAGAAAATTATTGACTTGCAGTTATCATGAAAATATTTTTTCAGAAAAACTCATGGGACTATAGTTATTGTAGGTATGTTTTAGAATTATGTTATCAGCTAGAAAATTGCCTGAACCCCAATTTAATATGAACAACAAGAACAATGAATTATTTGAATACTAGTTTTTAGCCAATGATTAGTAAACGCGAGTTAACAGCTAAAAATTGATCTTAACCTTGGTACCAAGTGGTTCGCCAGAGGACTAGCTCAACCATAGTTACAGGAAGAATCCAGTGTGGTGTCCATTTATGGGACCTAGTTAAGTACCCATCAGGTTTAACTATCAGCTTAGTATAATGATACATTTTGTTCAGGCGATGTTTCCCTACTAGTTATTGTTATGGAATTAGTTGAATTATTATTTTTAGTACAATTATATGTATTTAAATATAAAATGTTTCACATTAGCGCATGTATATTTTATGTATTATTATTGTTGTCCCATATGGGTTGCTAGTGGATACTCACTCCTAAGTTTTGATGAAACCTTCTCTCTCTTCTCTTTCCTATAGATACAAATACAGATTCAGTTGCACCATAGGATCTTTCCCAGGAGTGTTGGCATTTTTTTTGTGAGTTTTACTCAGAAGTGAAGCTTGTTATAGGTTCATGTATTTATAGTAGTGCCCCAGTGATTGTGTAGGCAATATGAACATGTATAGTTTTATAATTATTTATATGACTTTTAGTTATTTATTTTATGAGTTATATTTGGCTTCAGCCCATATTATGATTGTTATTATTGTGTAGTTTTACACTTAGGATTTACATTTTGAAAACATTTTTCAAAATTTTGGAATCTATTTATGTTGACGTAATTGGAATACATATTTAATATTTATGTATATTAGATAATTACGTTACCAAAGACTTTGGACCCAATCCCTTACGTTTCATGTTCCTAGTCATGATAGGACTAAATAATCTTATAATTAAAATCTTAAGGGCTTGCAGGTTGAGTTTTTGAGGATTTCGAAAAAATGTTTGATATACAATAAAATATGACAACAAGCTTACACCATTATTATTTCCCTTCCCTATTTTAATATTTTAATTTTGCTAGGTTTACTCCCTTTTTTTGTCTTTTTCTGCAAATATACCTATGATGTAAAATTGTGGTCATATTATGTTGCGTAAGAACATCTTTCTTTCTTTTAATACCTATCTATATATAAAAGTTGGATAGCTAACTCAATGGATGATACTTGTCACACAATGGTAAAGAATTTTCCCTCCAAAACTTGCACCAATTTTTGGTTATCCAATTTGCCAAGTGTCAAGTTTTGGCTGATATTGCATATGCTAAATGGCACAACCAAATTCACATGTACAAGTTTGATACAACCAATTTAATCTATATTTGGATACAATATTAAAAGATTTTCATTTATTTTTAAACATATTTTCTTTTTTGTATTATAAAAAAGATCTAATTTTAATTTACTGATTGTGTACAATTTTTACATACTCATCCAATATATAATAACACATAGTAAATATTGTTAACTTCTACTCATATTACTTGAAAAGTCACGTGAAAGGAAAAAATTGATTGGATAATAATATAAAATATTTTTACACTGCTAGTATATCAAAATTAAACTTTATAAAAAAAATACCTTTCTCTTGAAAATAAAAAATTACAACTATTGAAAAGGATTTTTTTTAATTGACCTTTTTAAATAAAATCTTTTTAAAAAATGAAACTTCTATCCTTTGGATGAAAATTAATTTATGTTTTAATATAATATTAAAATATGTTAATTTATTTTTTAAACATTTTTTATATCATAAAAAAGATTTAATTTTAATACACTGACAATGTCAATTTTTTTACACAATCATCCAATCATGACTTAATACATCGGTAAATATAGTTAACTTTCACTCTACTACTTGAAAAATCATACAAAAGGTAAATATACTATTGTGTTTGACACTCATTTAGCACCAAATTTTCCTCCAAAAATTATACTCTCAGGTATTATTGTGCTTGACATATATCACCTCTTGATTTAGACAAGCGATTAATATATTAATATAGTTTACTTTTAATTTTTTTCATTTTTTAATACAAGTTTTTCATTATTTTTCTTTATCTAATAAGAAAAATGGAAGGGAAGAAAGAAGAGAAGTGATAATTATATTTTTTATTTTTTAATAGATTTTTACTGAAACCTTTTTAACAATATCCCACTCAAGTGAATTGTGGAGATTTTTATGTATATATTCTAAATTATTTGAATTATTTTTACCACATAAGAGGTTAATTATTTACATACAAATATAGAAATAAAAATAAAAAATATAATTAATTTAAGGATATTTTTCTGATACCATATAAAATTCATGGCTCCTGTACCTTCTAGATAACTTGTGGCTTGAAAATTTGCTACGTGTCCCACTAACTAAATTTATTAATATTTTAAATACTCATGATTAAATAACAACCATTGAATTCAAAAAGATATTGGACCCTTAGGAAACCAAAACAAAAAATCTAAATATAATTAAAATAAATAAAGCTTTAAAGTCATTATATCAAATATTCTACAAAATTATTTTACAAGTTTTTTTTTTTTTTTGCTTTTTGTGATATCTAAAGCTTTGCATGAAATGTAATTAAACTTATAAAAAATCAAATGTATAAGGAAGAGGTCAACATTTTTCTTTTCCTGAGGGATGGGTGTTTACTTGTTATGAAATAATTTGTAAGCATATAATTTTTTAGAGCTAACTATATGATATTTATGTCACGACCGAATTTGGACACGTGCTGAAATGCCAGGAAGTCTCGTTCCCATGTAAGTCTCGTGACCTGTGTTGCTCTATATGCACATCTATTTATAATTCATTCAAAATATAGTTTCATTTTTTACATACAAATCACTTGCTATTAAGTCATAGAATCAGGAACATAGTCTCATAATTTGTATCTAAAGTCTGAAGTTTTAATAACAACAAAATGGATAAAGTTTGTTTATATAAAATAATCGTATAGGGTAAAATTTATAAATACAAATCAAGATATCATCATACTATGCATGGACTATAAAACATGTTCTAGCAGGATCCTATCTGTAATAATACTAGAGCACTCTAGAATAAATCAATAAACACTTCACCCAAGTGAAGCTCACCACTAGAACTTTAGTGCTACTGAGACAATGATGGCTGGGAAGGACCCATAGCCACTTCTATATCTATAAAAGGGGAGAAAGAGGAAAAGGGTGAGTTTTATTCAAAACCTAGTGAATCCCCCACCTATAACCCCCTTATGGGACGTTAGAGAATAAAGCATAAAATCATAATAACACTAGTAAGTTCTTAAACAATTCAAATATACATATATATAGAATCAAAATTAGGGTTTTTCAAAAATTTCACACAATAGTATTCTAATAAAGAAACAGAAATCTCTAATTATGTCTGTTATTCATGGTCTAATAATTCTTTACTTTATGATTCCTACGAACTAAATTTGGACATCTAAATAGGTTTCATTATCTACTCTGCTCTATGAGATTGTCCTTCAGGGACAACTTGATATCAAGGTTAATGATCAATTCCAGCGTTAACTCAGGCTATTTCTCTATAGCTACCGTCTAAACTAGTATGTTCTTAATTTCAATAAATCTAAAAACTTTCCAAATCTTTAAATACCCTAGAGTCTTGAACCCACATAACTCTAATAGTCTGACCAAATAATATCTATGGCTATAAAATTATGTCTAAGAGATCACCAATTTATAGACATAGTGATTTCAATCCACAGAGTATGCAACCACCAACTATCCTAAGTTTTGTAAAGATTCATAATCTAAAGTTCTTTTACGTTGAAGTTATAAAATAATCTTTTAATAATATACTTTCATAGGCTTGAAATCTCTAAAATCATAATAACATTCCTTAAAGTCATAAAGTTTTCCAATAATCATATTCATAATCAATTCAACATAAAAATCACTCTAATAATCACATATTTCTAGTAACCACAATTATAACTATCTTTACATAAAAACATTTCATTAATATTGGTCCTATGAGTTTTCTCAAAACAGTTCATGTCAGTCTTAAACCAAGTTTCATAAATCAAAGGAAATCTCAATCTGGTCTTGAAATAAATTCTAAAATCATGCACTATTTTGTATGCAAATAACTCTAATGTCTAACATAGAGATAATAGGTTTGAACTCCTCACCTGAAGAGGTGGAAAGTAAGGGCTCAACACCAACAGGACTCTTGGGAGCATAAATGATACCAATATCTAATATAGAAGTAATAAAGCTCTAGATAAATCTCTAAGCGGCTCAAATCTAATCCTAATATCAAGAGAAGTGTACCATCTCCTAATCCTATTGATAGAGCACTATAACTACTCCAAGGACATGAGAAATTTGAACAAAGGAAGCAAATCCATAAGCTAAACATACCTTAGACCCTTAGAAGGAAGAAAAAAGGGTGAAGAAATGAGGTGTGGAAAGGTGAGAGTCGCGTTGTTTGTTGAAAGGGGGGTAAGGGATGTGTTTTGGTGGTTTAAGGCCTAAAATGAGATTTTTATAAAACTTTGAGCATGAGCGCTTATTTGAGCTTTGCGGTGCTCATAAAGAGCATTCTAGAAAAGCACTGCCTTCCTGACGAAGCGTTGTTGCATTCTCCAGAGAGCATATCTTTCTCCACTTGCATCGCCTTATCCTTCTTTATCGTTGTAGCGCTAAATTAGAGCTAGCGCCTCTAGAGAAGTTTTCTCACATCTTGGGGTTATAATTCTAGTGGGTTTACCAATAATACGAGTGGGTCCCAAGGAACTTTATGGTCCCAGATTTACCTAGGGACTTGTGTCCTGCACTAAACTCTCTTAGATACGTGTACATAGGTATTATAATTTACTATGATATAATGTAGACTGAGATGATCGAAACTTTTTTAATAAATTCACACTAAAATTGTTAACATATCTTTCATTAAAGTTTATTATACTCCCAAATTCATATTTTGTTATATTTTAAATTTTTATTTTATTTAATATGAATTTGAAGCCATATTTCCTTACTCAAGAATAAAAAGGAGAATGGGGATAAGGATGGTGGATTTTTTTAATTTATAAAAACCATTACAAATATTCACTCGAATAAATATAAATATGATTATGGGTCTATTTTATTTAATATAGATTCTCTGTAATTTCTTTATTCAAGAAGAAGAGAGCAATAAGGGAATAAGATGATAAATTTTTTCAATCAATTTGTCATAAAAATTTGTTACTTATAAAATCTATTTTAATAATATATTTTCATCATTTCTTATAGATGCATTTTGATAATATCATCTATTTTATTATTTTTTATTGTAAGCTTATTATATATATAATCTTATATATTGATATACAATTCTAGAGAAAATGTTGGCTTGATTTTGGAGGAGCCTAATTTTAGTTATGGTCATGTATGTTTCGATTTCTAAAGTAACTAATCAGAGGATTGAAAATATTTATATGCAATGGTGATTCGAAGAATGCCAATGAAATCAGTCATGTTGTGTATAAGGAATTGTTTATAAATATACATTGAATGCTATATCATAAATTGATTAATGATTCAAATACAATTTATGGACATTTTGTTTTACTATTTATTTCTATATCACACATATATAATTTAAAATTATATATATACTCAATTAAGTTGTTTGTGCAACTGCAGAGTCATAATCTAGTGAAGTATCATATGTGAATGATGTGTAAGATTCACATAAAACAAGTATTAGAATTGAAGAGATCAATTTATAAGGGACCAAGTTAATGACGACACTAATATTTTTCGATAATCAAAATAAAGTTTTATTGGTGTCTAGTTATGTTAGATAAGTAGATTTTCTTCTGTTGAGTAAAATTAGAATTAGTTGCTTTTTTCTCCAAATCAAAAGATATGACCAGGAGTGGTCCAAGACGCAAGATTTAACCTAATAAGATGTTTCAAGTGCTGCTACCATCCTTAGATAGTTTGGCCGAATGGTCTAAGGCGCCAAATTTAAGCTTTGGTTCGAAAGGGCGTGCATTCAAATTCCACAGTTGTCAAATTTGTTTAGGCGGTTGCTCCCTTACATTAGTCGGTCAATACCTATGCGCAGTTGTTAGTTAACCACATTTCATGAATGTGGTTAAATGAAATTAATTGTGTGACTAAATATCAAAATACTCTCCACCCTTTTCACCCCGCTCTCCACCTCCACCTCATTCTTCCACCTTTGCCGCACCCACCTTCGACGATGACCCATGCCACCTACCATCTCATCCCTCCTCTACCACCACCATAACCAACCCTGTCAGTAAAATCCAGATTCAACAAGAACACGATTGCAGTGGTGCTATCAGACGTCTTCGGACTAATATGACGGCTCCAATGTTGACGTGCAACGGAGGAAAGCCATCAAAACCAGACTCTGCGAATACAATCCTCGATCGAAGAGCGATGAAAGCAAATTGTTCTTCAACTGTGCAATGGAGGCGAGCCGGTTAGAACACAACCACTCAACAACCGATGTCGAAGGGTTTGAGAGGGAGTGGAACGAACCCTTCGTCAGGAGCGATGAGCTTTTCTTCCCAAAGCTTGTTACTTTACCTGCGTATCTATGAAAAAAATTACAACTTGTTTTGAATCTTTCTATTTCCGAGGTAAAGATCTTGTTGAAATTTCTTTATTGTTGCTTTCTTATTCAACCAAGGTCTTACCTTTTTGGTGATTTGAGAAGATGGAGGGTTTTTGTTAGGTAAAAAATCCATCAATGCTAGCATTGACTTATTACTATTGAGGTGTTTTGGGAGAGAGGTTAGAGGAAAAGGGAGGGCGCAACTGAGGTGGGAAGAGTGATAGTGGAGAAGTGGAGGTAGAGGAAGAAGATGTGTTTGGCCACATTGTTTTTATAACTAACCACATTTATAAAATATAATTAAATGTAATTGTATTAACTCCATTGATTGGCAACCGTAGGTGAGAACCACCATTTTTTTTCATCCTTGTTTTGTTTCGTCCGCACCATTAATCCTCCATCACTTCACCTTTTTATTTTGTCAGAACTAATCTCCGTTACTTTATTTTCTGCTGCTCCCAATCCCAGGAGTCCAACAACGCGCGTTCCCTTGGGCGGTTCCATTGGGCCATCTTGTCTTGACCTAGAGAACCCAGTCAAATCAGAAAATGGCGGCAGCAGCCGTCCTACTCAGAAACAGAGGCAGCCTCTGTGTCCTAACTCGTGGCCTCCTCAACTCACCCACTCTCCCTCGTCGACTCGGCGGAGGCGCAACCACAACCAGGTTCCTGGAAACCATTGCCCACGAAGAACTTCGAGCTCATCCCGACAAACCTTACACTTCAACGGCCGTCTTCATCCATGGCTTCTTGGGATCCTCCAGGAATTGGAGATCTTTCTCTCGCACCCTCCTCGCCTATCTCTCCCAATCCTCTCCTTCTTCCAGTATCTCCATCTCTCTCTCTCTCGCTTCTCTCTTTCCTTCCTTCTCCGATTTGCAAGTTCTGAACTGAACCATCGGTCTTTTTTTTTGTGTGTAGATTGGAGGACGGTGAAGTTGGATATCAGGAATCACGGGAAATCAGCGGAGAGGAAACTGAATCCGCCTCATAATATGGATAATGCGGCCAAAGATTTGGCCGATTTGGTGAAGGCTGAAGGTTGGCCTTGGCCTGAGGTTGTTATTGGTCACTCCATGGGTGGAAAGGTCGCTTTGCAGTATGCTCTCAGTTGCAGCCGTGGCGACTACGGAGATTCCGTTCAGTGCCCTAAACAGGTTTTTCCTCTTCGCAATCGCGCCTTTCTTTCTCTTCGTCTCCATTGTAGTATCAATGGTTAGTTGGACATCCAATAGTTAATTTTATCAAACACCGAGTAAATAAATAAATAAATGCACAAATCCAATAGTTTATAAGAAGTTTTGAATGGTATTGTAGGTTTTTCAAGTTTTATATCGGCGTGAATTGCATAAGTGTATTCCTTCCTTTGAGTCATATGAGCTTGCAAAATGTGCATGCCTTGTAATGCGCTAAAATATATTGCCGGTTAAAAATTATAGTTTTAATGATATATACAGCGGCCTTGTGATGTGCTGGTTGTAAGACATGGCCATCTAACGCTTGTCTTTGTAGTATATGACGAAATGATGGCTATGCCATGCACATGATGAGAATGAGATTTCCTGTGCTATATAGCATTTGGAGTGTACAGCCCTAATATCTTTTAGATGCTCCTTGCTAAAACTTTCAAGTGAACTATGTGATCATTTTAGTGCTTAGAATTTTTCTGCTGGATACTACAGTTTCAATTCATTGTTTAATAAGAATTTTGTCCTTTTTGTTCCTGCAAAAGAACAGCTCTGGGTATTGGATTCTGTCCCTGGTGAAGTTTACCCTGGAAACAGTAATGAAGAAGTCCGGGATGTTTTAGCTACCTTGCAAAGTTTACCATCACAAATCCTGTCTCGGAAGTGAGACTCTCTATCCCTGATCTCGTAGTTTCTAGTAAGTTTGTCTATAGGTCAGTAGGCATTTTTAGTTGGGACAATAGGTGGAGCAGTAGTTTTAACATAAATCTTTGTCCTGGACACCTGGTATGTGTTACTTCATGTATTAGCATTGTACTACATGCTAAATAATAAACATATGCAGCTATTCCTGTGCCTTGCAAGAAATCATACAGACCTGTGTGAGTGAATTTTCAGTTTCATTTACTTTGCTGTATTTGATCTTCTTATCAATCTTTATTCAAGCGCAACTCATATTGAAGTCTCAACACTGTGTGCGTTGTACAGAGGAAGTCTAAAATGATTGCTAGATATTTTGAGTGAAAAAGTTTGAAGTTTTAATATCACGGAAAGAAGAGAACACTATAGAGTCCTTCATTTTCTTTTGATGATGTCGTGAATTGTGATCTGATTGGCTGTCCATGTCTGCAATTAATATCTAAAAATTTAATGTCTTGTTGAAAGTGCACTGTATTTACCTTGTGACTGACCCATCCTAATTGAACACTATCACAAATTCACAATTTATGAATCTTCATTGACTCCAATTTATATTCTGTTCAGTCTTAAATGTACTTTGCATCTCTTTTCAGGTGGCTTGTAAATCATCTGATGGAACTAGGTTACTCTAAGACATTGTCAGACTGGATAGGCACAAACCTGAAGAAAGTTGGTGATCATGAGACATTGGTATTCGATCTTGATAATGCTAAGGAGATGTTCGATTCTTACTGGTAATTGAAGCAGATTAACTACTTTTGAAACATAAATGTGTGCTTAAAAAAAACTTCATATTTGTTCTCTGTTTTTCCTTAAGTTTTTTCTGTGATATTCTCTCCATCAAACAGAAGTAACAATCCCAAATGTTGCAATTCTGTAGTGAAAAGTCTTATTGGGATCTATTGGAGAACCCTCCCAAAGGTATGGAAATAATAGTTGTGCGTGCTGAAAATAGTGACAGATGGGACCAAGATGCTATTGAGCGAATCCAACAACTAGCCAGCAGGGGAGCAACCGATTCTCATGGAAAAGTTTCATTCTATCTTCTTCCAAATTCTGGTCATTGGGTTCATGTTGACAACCCAAAGGGACTTCTAGAGATTTTGGCTCCAAGATAGCATCCCTTTAGTTCCCGTTTTAGTTTGACTAAGGGGTATTTCATAGTTGAAAATTTATGTCCAGAGTGAAAATTCTTGACAGTGCGCAGATCAGTACTAAGGTACTAATTATATACAAGTGTGGTGTGGTGTGCTGTTCTAAGCTCAAGGCATAAGCACTAGAACATTTGAAGCTTGTTATTTTTTTGACATTATTTATTAATAAATCCACACCCTGTCTAAATGGCAATCCATTCATCATGGCTAGGATCCTGAGGAGCTGATACAAGCGTGGTCAAACAAATCCCTTGAGTAGTGTGTTGTTGTAAGCTCAAGTTCATAAATGCTCAAGCAGTCAAGCGTTTGCAGCTTGTCAGTGGTGGTGTGTTATTATTTGTTAATAAATTTACACTAGCTAAAGGGCCACCCATCCATTCATTTGATATTCAGGAATCTTAAGATCATTATATAGCATGTACATTCAGGGGCGTATTACTGCAAGTTTATGTGCTCTCTGTGGCAACTTCCTATATGCTGTGTTGGCAGTACTGTCGTTAACTGACCCATCTCTCACCTCATATCCCACCCCAAAGCAAAGCAGAGATTTCAGAGTTGTCATGCCCACTTACAAGGCATGCATATGTTTGTGTTAAAACTGCTATGAATTTTTATGTCGTAAGAACAAGTTAATTCCTCTTAGCAGTGTATAGTTAAGTTTTAAGGAGAAAAAACAACAAAAATTACATCCAATTTTTTTAGTGCAAAAAACTATTCCCAGAGTTAAGTGTATATAGTTATGCTATTTAGAAGTAAACTTAAAAATGCTAGTATGAACTAAGAGAATGACACCCACATATTGTTTTTACATCATTTACTTTTTAAATAATAAAACAAGATAAACACATTTCTTATTCAACATTAATTTTTTTTCTCCCTTTTCTCCAGAATAAAAATTGGTGTATGCAAGGATATAAAACAATGGTGATTGAAAATCCATTTTTTTCACATACGGACGATTCACAAACTCGATAGTTTTAGAAATCATTCTACACTATTATTTGTTGAAACTATTTTTTTTTTTCATTTTTCTTAATGAAATTCCAAGTATTAACCATGAGCTCTCACAATGGTATTTTTTTTAAAAAAAAAACCTTTCTTTTGTAATAAAAAAATGCCACTGTTTTTGGTAGAAATAAAAAAAGGGCAAACCCAATAAGGAGCCCAATTGCGGCCTCCCCAGCTCAGAAGCCGCGAGTGAAAATGAAACCCTAGAAACGGAAGTATAAAACCATTGGCATTTGTTCCAGTTCACGGCGCAGAGGGTAGAAGAGCAGCAGCGGCAAGAAGCAGGAGCGATGCAGATATTCGTGAAAACCCTAACAGGGAAGACCATAACTCTCGAGGTCGAGAGCAGCGACACCATCGACAATGTCAAAGCCAAGATTCAAGACAAGGAAGGTACTCTATTCCAATTCCCACTCATCATCCCAATCTCAAATCTGAAAAAAAAAAAAAGAATGAAGCGAACATGAATACTTAATTGGAATTTGAACCGAGCAGGCATCCCACCGGATCAGCAGCGATTGATATTCGCGGGGAAGCAGCTTGAAGATGGGCGCACCTTGGCCGACTACAACATCCAGAAGGAGTCAACCCTTCACCTTGTGTTGAGGCTTCGTGGTGGCATCATTGAGCCTTCCTTGATGGCTTTGGCTCGCAAATACAACCAGGACAAAATGATCTGCCGCAAGTAATAGTTTATGCCTTCTCTTACTCAATGTCTCTGCCGATTTTTGTTCTTCTTTTCCTTTTAGTGATTTTCTGCCATTATGGGACAATAACTTAGCCCCTTTAGATTTTTCTGTGCTAAAGGGGTTATAATTGTTCCCTAGATCCATGTCCATCTCTTACTTTGTCAGCTGGCTGATTCATTACCAGCTGATTTTCTAGGCTGGTACATTATAACAATTGAAGAGTAATTTTAGTTTCTTCATACCATTAGTTTTCGCTTTGTAAATTTTTAATTGACGTGTTCTAACATTGGCTATCTCTTGACCAAAATTTCGTGTCTCTGGCTTGTTAGGTGCTATGCCCGTCTACACCCAAGGGCTGTAAACTGCAGGAAAAAGAAGTGTGGTCACAGTAACCAGGTCAGATATTTATGTAATTTCGTGATTTCTATTCTGTTAATGTTGCATCGAACGTTGTCATTTGTTCTTGCGGCGGATCTTTTGGTTAAAAGCTGAGCTGCACCTAAAACATTGTTTTCCTTGTGCAGTTGAGGCCAAAGAAGAAGATCAAGTAGATTCTGGCTGATGATGTTTGTTTCTTCTTGGTGTTGGACTCGCACCTGTTTTTGGATTTACATTACTACTGCTGATTATATGTCTTTTTTAAACTAATGTTAAACGGTTATGGAATTTATTTTGGTAGCAGTCAATGATATTGTTATGACGACATTCTAGTTTGTGCTTGGCCTGTCCCTTTTATTGCCAACTCTTGCAACGTTTTTCTGTAACAAAAGAAGACATATTATGCAACGGCACGTTTTTTTCATAATTGCTCTAGCGTATAGCATAATAGTAGCACGAAATGGACATTAATCATCGTGGCATTTATTGATTTGGATAAACTAGCAAACAGGGTTTATTTGGATGTGCGAGTCTATAATTTTAGTGGAGTTGTGCTACAGCCAGTGTAGCTTGTTACTTATCCTTCGAGCTGCTTGACATGTTTGCCTTGCCTGTTTCTCATATTTTAAATTGATCTGAGAAATCTTTGTTATCCTTTCACTCCCTTGCTGCTCTGGTATTTAGCAAAGAATTCCTCTAGTGTGAATTCACGGTAGAGAGGTGGCTTTTCTGGAGAGAGCAATTCTGGAAGAGGTCCGTACTTTTTGCTGCTATCCTTCCAGTTTCCTCCCACGCCGAAAAATGCACCGATTGTTACTCGTGGTTCTTCGAAAGCATTTGCCAAAACACGATGCCTCGGGCTTATGTACTCTCCATTAGAAACTATCTGAAAATTGAGACTCGTATTAAGGCTCTGTCCAAGAATCATAGATTTAGTTAAATTAACAATAATTACAGACAAAAAAAATCAATACCCGAGTGAAATCTCCGACATTAATAACCATAGCGTCTTGCACATGCTTCACGTCCACCCAGTCGCCACCATGCTTCACCTGCAGCCCTGGCACTTGATTTTGCAGCAAAATCGTGATGGTTCCAAGATCATTGTGGCCATGCAATCCTAGTGTCAATTCTGGTTGAGGACAGAATGGATAGTAGTGGGCCAGTATCAACCCTGACTCCAGAAAGGTCAAATCCTTCAACTTGGTGGCTTCCAACCCCAACCCTTCTGACAGCAACCCCAGCAAAACCTCTGCTAACATAGTAGCATAAGACTCCCATGCAACCAACGCTTTCCGGCATATATCGGGTATATCCTCTTCCTTTGTATGCTGTGGCCAGTTCCATATTTGCAGCGTGTCGTGCCAGGTTGCCGCTCCTTGGTACAAGGCGTCGTTGCTGCAAAACACAACCCCTCGTGTTTGTTCACTCTCTCGCTTGTAGTACTTGGCCTTGTACTCCTTTGGTTGCTCATGGAAAGCCTTGGCAGCTGCAATGATCTCGTGGAGTGCTTCTGAGCGCACACCATGGTTGACCACTTGGAAGAAACCCCGTGTTGTGGCAGCTTCTTTGATTTGGTTTGTGATTTTTGGGCGATGGATTGGAGAACTGAATCCAGCAAGGTCGATTAATGGAACGGTTTTGGATGTTGCAGTGGATTTAAGGTCGCAGAGGGATTCAGGAGGGTGGACGAAGAACACAGGGAGGGACGAGATGCCTGAGTCGACGAGACCCTTCACTCCAACTTTGGATTCGTCGAATTCCCTCGCTAGTTTCTGTCGCTCTCCAGAAGAAAAAGACACAGCTGAATCTGCCATGTTATCCTCGGATGATTAGTATTGTGAAGCTAATGTTCTTGGTTTCCTCGTTCGCTACGATCGTTCACTCTACGCGGAATTTACAAACTGGAGATGACAAAAGCATACCAACTCACTAGCCCCACCATCCCTCTTTATTTTGTGCACCAAAAGTCAAAATTACAAGAATAAGTTTATTGAAATAATTTTTAGTTTTTGTATCTTTTAATGAGATAGTTCTTTAAAAAAGTTTGAGATTAGAAAAAACTATTAATAAAAAATTTACTTAAAATAATACCTATGTAAATTTTAAAAACATTCAAACTACACAGTCTACATCAAAATTCAAACACAATTTGTCATCATATAAATTAATCATAACAAACTAATGAATTATGAACAAAACACCCAACCACGGGTTAAGCCTGTCTAGACCGGTTTCGACGCTGAGGAATGCAAATTTTAAAATATCAACGAACCTAGTATTTTTTGGCTAGTCAGTCTTGCAGGTTGAATTCATTTTGCCATGTTCACAACACACACAAGTGAATCTGTCTTATGTCAACGAGAACAAGAGGTTGTATGATTTAAATTTTATTAAATGAAATAGAGGAAATGTATTTTTCACACTTTTATGAAAACAATAGTATTTTTTTTTATAATTTTTTTCTTATTTCTATCAAGAAATACTTTGCACCTTTCACAATTTGAACTCAACAAATACCAAATTTTATATACTAACAGTCTAAAATATTTGACTTTATTAACCGATTTCATTGATCTAATTGAATATTAGAGCCCATGATTGATTAATACAAAATAATATATAAGGACTACGATACCACACCGATGGGACATCTTCACTCCATTATTAGTCACTCACGTGTTTTTTTTTTAATTTCTTCTTATCTAACTCTATACTTCGAATTTTATTAGTGCGATTCCAACATGCGATATATATATATATATATGGATTCTAAAATGAGAATTTCAATTTAGAGAATAAAGTGAGGAGTTTCACCTTTAGATCATAGAGTAAAGAGCTTCACTTATAATTTTCCTGATTCAAAGATAAAATCTTATTACTTTATTCTATAAAGTAAGATGCTCACTTTAGAGGATCCAAACCTTTTATATATATATAAGGAATGATTACAAGTGAGAGCTGTGGTTTATTGGGAGAGTGAAAGGAGCAAATCTAGGTTATTGAATCTTACATAACTGATCAAAATTAAAACATTAAATCACATTATAGTTTTAAATGATCACGTGATCATTAATTCTCATTAATAACTTTCAATCATGTTTATTGATGTATGGTTATATGGTTCAGAATTACTCATTTTACTCTCATAATAAATCATTCCTCTCACTAAAGTCATCCCATATATATATTCTTGTGCTACTATTAAATATTTTTCTTAGACCTCTTCGTTTTGTTGTTACTTGCCTCTTTGTTTTTACTTTTTAAAATGATAAAATTGTTTTTTATTTTTTTTCTAACATGATTTTACATGCTATGCTCTTTTATCATAAAATGGAGGAGAGATTGCATACACCTCCATCATAGAGAAGAGAAGTACTTGCTTATTCTTGGAACACTAATTGAATGTCCTTCTTATTTAATAATAAAGTGATATTTCATTTAAAAGTGAAAATTAATTTATATAATATTTTCAAATAGTAAATATGAGATTCAATTACTTTTACTAATATGATAATATATGGTTGAATGAGAGAATCAAAAAATTTTACACATACATAAAAATTAAACTCTAAATTCTAATTAATTGAAACGTTATTTTATTACTAGATATAAAACTAATATCAAAGTCGGCCAATACGAAATACATACACACACACACACATTTTGTGGGACCCATTTATACTAGGTGATTCTAGGTGTAAGTTTTGATACACTTACACTCTTCAATAACATTTTATAGATATAAAATTTTATCAATCAACCGTTAATTCAAAGTTTTTACCTAGTAGATCAAATGTATCAAATTTTATACAATTTGAAAATAATTTTATATTTCATCATGTCATTTTATTTTGACGGATAATGTATTTTTGAAAATATTAGTAAATATCAATTATTAAAATACATGTTTATTGTTCTGATTTTTTTGAATTTGACATATTTGATCATTAATATAATATTACATAATTTTACGGTTGGATCAATTAAATTTAATTTCTATAAAAAGTTATTGAACACACGCACACACACACATATAGGGATAGGATCAAGTTACACGGTGTAACTTTAAATAAAGTTACATCACTTATAACTTTCAATAAAATTATTTTTTGTTGTTTAACCTTTGAATTACAATTAACTATCATAAAGATTATTTGTGTCAAATTTCATAAAAAATTATCACATATGGAAGTCAAACCTGGTATATGAGGGAAGGAAATGCACTCCTAACCATTAAGCTATTTAAGCACTTGTGTTGCATTGTGTATGTAAATAATAATATATATTGGCTATTTATTATATTTTTATATATTTATTTAATTAAATTTGATCCAATAGGTTAAACTAGTAACTTAGTGATCAGGTACCTCAATTGAGTTGATTATTTATCCTTTGAAAACTATGTTGTTAGCAGTTACCTGATAGAAGCCTTATAAAGACGTGACGAAGTGATAATCACTCGACGACAAAGACGTGTGACAAAGAAAGAAACTATTAAAGACTCATGAACAACATTCAAGGACGCGTCCAAAGATAAGTGTCAAAATTTTAGAGTCTTAGGATGTTTATAAATAATTGTTTTGTACATTTATAATATGTTAGAATTTTTACTCATACACTAACATCACCTCGATGACTAAATAGAGTTTAGAGTTCTTTGAGTAATTATTCTCAACCTCATTTCCTGCTTTCTAGGACTAGATTTCCTATATCTCCTTTACACTTTCTATACGTTTATTTATGTTTGTTAATAAATTATTTTATATTTTGTAATTCTTCTACATTTAACATTCTGTCAGTAAACATTCCATACACAACACACAAATCACATTAATCATTCTAACCTCATCTCGTTAACACATATTTGATACTCGATTCTTTTTGATATAGAACCCAAGAGGAGTAATTTTTCACTTCTCGAATTGAGATTTAAAAAAGCAAAGTTGACGTTCAAACTTTTGAATTTATTGACAAATACCTGGCTTAAAGCAATTTAACCTTCTATTCAAAGGAAATCATTGATTATTACTGTCGACGTAAAATATCAAAATCTGGATTAACCGGTACATATAATATATTATCAACATTTATTTTATTATTATTGACGGATAGCAAAAGGATGATCATTATATCATGTGTTTAGCAATATTTGCTTTTGGTACAATAGTCCATTACAATTATGATGAAGTGAGGACGACAAGCATCTAACTTTTCCTCGAGATTCATCGTGATGATTGAGGGAACTAATCAATCCATGTGGAGAGAAACCATTATAGGTTTTTTTTTTTTTTTTTGGTAGTTCACTATCATAGGATTTGCTAGGTAAGAAAATACATTTACTATGTGCCATTATTAATTAACACATTAACTCTATAAATTATTGTTATTTCTCATTCTTTTGCATATTTAATTCAATGAAAACTACTTAGAGTAAATATAAGCTATATTCCATTTATTAATTGATATATCAGGATTTGCGGATCATTGTTATCTTTCACTTTTCCCAAATTTTTAATACAATTGATTCGTCAATTAATAAATGAAGGAAAACAAATATTTCTTTTTTTACTCTAAGAGCATCTAATAATTTTTTTAATACAATAGGTGATGTATATATGAATCAATAAACAGAACAAAATAAATATACTTTCCTTTAATTTTATTGGATATTTTATTAATATATGCAAAGGAAAGTTGTATTTTCCAACTTATGGGATTGGAGTGAGCCGACTTAGCATTTGTCCTTTTAGAGTTCTATTATTTTCACCAAAAAATAGGTGTTTATGGGTGTCTATTCAAATTTAAAGGTGAAGAAATAAGGTGGAGAGTATTAAAATGAGGGTAATTTAAAGGTGATGAATTAGATATTTATACGAAATGCGATGTAGTGTATGTTGAAAAAACATTTCTTATCCTTTTATGCACGCATTTGTATATAGTATGCACTGCTATAGAAGATCTTCCTTTGTTATTTGTGTGCTCTGGAATCCAACCCCATGTTCCATAAGGTAGCATTTATTTTTTGTTTTAGGAAGGAGAGACAATAGAGATAAAGACATAAAAATATTGTTTATATATCATGTTAGGTTGTAGAGACAAGACATGACAATTGTTTCTGTATCTTGTTTGGAAACATAGGGACAAGATAATAAATACATCATAGAAGACATTATGTACCCATGTCGGACCACCATCGCGTAGCCGCCACTAACCACCATCGGACCATCCATGATTGAGAGGACAATAGGGAAATATTAAATATGTATATGGATATTATTGGAAAAAATATTAAATTTTGTATCCCTGTTCTGTCCACTATCCCTCCATTTTAAAGGTCCAGAAATTTTTGCATTTTGTGTCCAGGAAAAAAAACAATTTTGTTCCCCTCCTGCTCTACAATCAAATAACTTTGTGTCTCCAACATTTGTATTTTCTATCCTGAAGATAAACCAAATGTTACCTAACTAACCTAGCTCAGCATTTAATCAAGGCAAAAACTTCAGGGAGCCAAATTGCATTAGTACAATTGAAGCTGCAGCCTGCAGGAGATTGATTATGTTTTGTTGCAATCACTCCATGTTTGAAAAAAGGCGGGGAATCCAAGTTTAGTAATAGAGTGATACTCTAGTTACGTTGGTCGATAGTAGCTTTGAGGACATTTGAAGGGCTTAATTGTTCAAACATACTTTAATGAATGAACATTTTTTTGCATTTTTTCAAAAAGACTTCTTTCCACTTGGAAAAAAAATCATTATTTTTTCACATTTTTGATTCGAATGTGTTGTACAAAGGAATATTTTTCTTTCTCCTACTTTTTATCTACCTATGCTCTTCATTTTTATTTCCTCCCACTTTTTATTTCTATATATCCCTCTTCTCATTGGTTTAAAAAGATACTCTAAGTTTTTCACGGAATGTGATTTTTTATTAGTTTTGTTTTGTGGCAAACGGTGTGGTTTTCACATAGGAGAAATTATTAGATAATTTGAGAATAAGAAAAATGATTTGGGAATAATTTATATATGAAAAATGTATCTTAACTATTTCACAGTTATTTGTGCTAAATACCCTAAAAAAAGAAGTAAATAATTTTTTTAGTCTTAATATTTTCAATTTTACTTCAACTTGGTCCTAATATTTTTAATTTTGATATTAATTTAGTCTTTTTGTTGAATTTAAACTTTAAATGAATGATTAAATTGGTGTCAAATAAAAAACATAGGTATATTTGTGATCAATATGAATTAACATATCAAATATAAATACAAAATTTACAATATGTGTATAACTTTTAATTTTAATCATTTTTTTATTTTTTTTTTCATGGGGGCTAATAAGTCATGATACAAGGATGTTTTATGACAAAATTGACTAAGTTAGGGGAGCATGTCCCTTTGTTACCCCTTCCCTCTGCACTGCTACTGCCTACGTTGATTCTGTCCTGGCTGTTCAGTTTATGTCAGCAGATTTCATGCTCCATGCACCTAGGTTCTCCACGATGATGGGCTCGGTCCCGTTGTTGAACACAAACAAGTGAGCTTGACTGGTCACTGCTAGCTCTGGGTATACCCTAGCCAGCACGTTTGTTCTCCCTCCTGCTCCAAAGCTCTCCACTACGGAATGATCAATCTGCCATTCAATTGAAAAATCATATCATATTAGAACATTAACCAATTACTATTATAGTCACTCATGGTAAGTAGTGTTATATATATGTAAACACATAATAATGGAGGAGGGTTTAATTTGCATTTGCACATACCAAAGTCCTAAGAGGAAGTTTCTTGCTGGACAAGTCCACATCAACAAAGCCAGCAAATGATGGCTTGTATAAGTCACTCTTCAAAGAGGAACTGTTCACATATAGAAAAGGAAAACAACCAAGTAATTAAGTGATGTTAGAAGAAGTGATGATGATGAGAGTAGGTGAAATTGGAAAGTTATGGTGCCCATTTGAATTGGTCAAACACAAACCTGCTAGCATCGTTGCACAAGAGTACCACGTGCTTGTTTGGAGCTTTGAAGATTCTGAAGAACACAGGGGTGAACTCCTCAAGATTCGGTGAAGCCAAAGTTAGGAGCCCAAATGGTCCAACCCCACCTTGAACGGTTGAACCCTTATGGGCACAGAGATCCTGTGCGTTCACCCAGCTAGGATCAAATGGCTCTGCCTTGTCCAGGCTTGAAAACGAGAAGGTAACCTCAACATCTGCCTGCAGTAATTATATACATCAATGATATAATTAGCAATTTGAATATTCAATATCGAATTAAATATTAAGTTAATGCCCTTTAATAAATTTAAGAAGCTAACCTGAGCAGCAGTGACTCCTTTCACTTCAACTTTATCTCCCTTCACAAGCTTTTGATTGCTCATCTTAACTTGTTCCCCTCTAAGACTGTTTAATTCTTCAACAGGCCATTGTACCAATTGTTTCCCGTTAGAATCAAGCCACAAGGTTCTTGGAATAGCCTGAAGATTTTAACATACACATACATATATATATGATGTTAACATATGTAACGACAACAACTTGCGAGCAGTGAATGTCAAATTAAATATACACTATACTAGCTAATTAATAGCAACCTAGGTTCAATTAATTTCAAGGCAAGCATATATAAATATAACATACCTGAATTCCTGCCCATCCCTTCTTAATATCGTCATCCCTGGTGTCAGATTCGTTTGCCCAACCCCACAAGATCCTCCTGTTCTTGCTAGGATCAAAGAACGACTTGGAAGCATAGAAGTTACCATAATCATACCTAAGCCCACCCCAACCATCCTCGGAGGTGTTATCCGGAACATACTTATCCTTATTAGGGAAATAAGCACCCAATGTGTAGTACTCAAACCTAGTGAGGTCAAGGCTGTTCTTGAGCACGTGCTTCACGTGACCACCAACCACGGAGGTGTCCAAACCTTGTGTCCCCTTCAAAGAAACCGGGTAAAAATCGGGGCACTCCCACATACCTGTTGTGGCAGAAGAATGGATCGGGTGCTTGGATCGGATCCACTTCTTGAAATCCTTGCTCCTATACAAATAGGCCATCCCTCTATGCTTCCTTCTGCTTCCGACTAACATCCTCCAGTGTCCATCCTTGAACCATGCGGTTGTTGGGTCACGGAAGGCGCTGCCATTGACGCCCTTGTCCGCGACGGCGATCGGGTTGGTCTCGTAGGGTTTGATCCATTTTGTGAGGAATGGGTCGGATAGGTCTTCCGGCACGGCGTAGCATTGCACCTGGGTGTTGTTCTCGTCGATGATTCCGGTGTAGAGGATGACGGGTCCTTTGCCGGGGACGACGGTGGCTGAGCCGGACCAGCAACCGAACTTATCGAAGGGCTTTGATGGGTAGATTGCGGGCTCGAGTGCTTTCCAGTTGATGAGGCCCTTTGAGACTGAGTGTGCCCACACTATGTTGCCCCATACTGAACCTTTCGGGTTGTATTGGTAGAAGAGATGGTAGTATCCGTTGTAGAACATGGGTCCTGCATTTTTGGCCATTTATATGAGTAATTATATAACACGGATGCATGGTAGGTACCATGCAAATATATGGATTTGTATAAAAAAAAAGAAGAAGCAATGATAGTATATATCTACTCACCATTTGGATCTGAATTTGATTGAAGCGTCCATTGCACCCAATTACGGAACACGAAAGGATTAGAAGGCAAAGAAAGTTAGTTAGCATCATCACTAGCAATGAGGACTGAAGTTTGTAGATAATTTCGGAGCATATGTTTATAATAAACTGAGGTAGAAAAAATGTAAAGAAATATGTGTCGTTTTTAATTTTAACAGGTAAATGAGGCAAAGTTAAATTTAACAGATTTTGGTAAATTTAGTGGGTGAAATTAAGACTCTGTCTCACTTTGAAATACACACTCTAAAATGTAGCCAACATACTATAACCGGAGTTCATTTTTTTTTTTTTTTCCTAATCCCCTATACGATGATATATTTGTAGTTAGACTTGGACAGGTAATAACACTGTAATTTTTTTCCTTCCTTTTTGGCATTTATATATATAAACACCTGATGACTAGGTGTCAAAACTTTGATCTCATTCAAGTGTCACTGTCCGCGATGTCCAAACCCTTCATGAAAAGCAAAACCACACGGACTCAAATCTACACATCACTAACACAAGGTGGTTTATATACCAACCTTATGCCCAATAATAGAGTTCGGCATGCATGATTTTTGAGGTATTGGAAGGCCATGCAAAAGCCCATGTATGTATTTACATGTGTTCTACATGCAAAAGGCTCGTCTGTTCTACTAATTACCAAAATGAGGTCAAATGCTGGTTCTTAACCACATAAAGTATCAGAAAAGACGGAAAGTTAACCAGATTAATACACTTTTTTCCAACAAAAAGAAAAAACATGGGCTAGACATGGAATGAAGATCAGATAATCGGAGAGCCTAATCTGCTTATGGAACTGAGAGCAAAGAGATTTACATTTTCACATTTCATCCTAGCAAAATTCATGGCCCATGCATCCCCTTTTTCATGATATATGTTCGAAGTTTTAAGTATACGAATACCGCAAACCCTAATTATCATGTAGAGTTTTGTTTCCCTTTTTATACTCCTTATATATATAATGCTAAGAAGTCGTTACCATAAATTTAAATCATATTCAATCTGGCTGAAGTTCTCCTTCACTCTTATTTCTATTATGAAACTGGCCTATCAATCATTGGACAATCATCGAAATATTACAGTGCAGTTAACAGTTTTAGGTGCAAACTAGAACAAATCAACCTGAGAGCGTAAGATTTGCATTGACAATAAAATGTATTCAAAATGTTGCAAACATAGTAATGATAAAAACAGTATAAGTAAGAAGTTATGAACGTTACGAACCGTTGATCCAGTTCTTAGGAGGTTGAAAATGGTATCCAGTTCTGTGTTTCTCGCTCACGGAAACCGCTGAAACGGATTGAAGATGCGGGTATACTTTGTGAAAGGCCTCGACGCCAAAGTTATTTAATACACTAAGGGATAACACCACCACAAAGGTGGTGAGACACTTTGTTAGAGCCATTATTATTCAAATAAACAAAACAAACAAAATTAATGAAGCTATATGGGAAGAGGTTTAATCTTGCGTGGGCTGGCCTCGCAAAGGGAAAGGAAAAGAGGGAACAAAAAAACCATGAGGAAAGAGTGGGGTATCCATCGCTGTATTTATAAGAGTAAGATTCAAGGGATGGAGGGAGAGGTGGCTAAGGTACGTAGTTTAAAAACAGGATTTGGATAACTCTAAAATCTACCGCGGTAGTTTCATTTTCGTTGTTTTTGGGCTATTCTCTCGGGAAGATTGGTATAACCTAATGTGGCTCGGTGATAATTTAAACATAAATGCGGAGTAAAAAGCGGTAAGTACAAATAGGAGGGTGAGTTCATCAAGTTGACGATTTGGATTACTAGTCCATTTTGACCATTTCGTCGACCAACATTATAAGTCGTTCACCCATTTATGTTTAATTTGGATTATCTATCATCATTTGTACCAAAAGAAAGTAGACATCTTTCATCTTGTTTATCCTTTATTGTTTATTCAGGGACTTTAAAGACCGGTAAGCGTACGTAGTGTCAAACGATCCAAAAAAATAAAAAAAGGCATGAAAATATGTATAAAACATTTAGAGGTTAATTTTGATATACTTATATTATCATTTAATTATGAGCTTATATTTGTAAAATTTTTAAAATTGTTAAACAATTGAATCATATGTCCCCAGGAATTTTTTTTTTCCTCACTAAACAAGTATGCCCATCATTATAAAGATATGTTTGATTGAAAAATAAAAATAAAGATAAAATTTACATAAATAAATTTCAGGTGTAATTTTATCCATAGAATTCATCCATTAAAATTCTTCTAAATGTAACTGTCAAAATATGACAGGGATAGAATAAGAATTAACCTCATGACACAGCGTTACTTAAGATTACAAGAATTATTTGACCTAAATTTCATCCCAAGATGGGATTTTACATGAGTACCTTGGCCTAGTTTTCACAATGCATTTTACCACTTGATGATGCATGCTTAGAACTATAAATACGAACAACAACAATGTGATGTTACAGATACAAAGTTGATCTCGTTAAGAACCCAAACCAAGCAAGTTAATAGCATCATTAGTTCAATGGGCTGAGAGGAGAACGAGGAATAAGTGATGGTTTCAACTCCTTTACATCACAATATTCATACGAATTATTTTCCCGGAACTCCTCAACAAGGGCTTCCATTGGCAAGGATCGAAGAGACTCTATTGTCCCCTTACTTGGAACGTCAGGTTCACATCTTACTGGTGTAGTACCACTAGGCTCATAGTCCTGCAAGACAAGACAAAGCAACAAGTCATCAGTGCCTATTTAATTAAGGGCTTCATTTAACCGGTGCCTTTATGTGGTATTTGGTAAGTGATATAAGGACAAAAATATGGAAACACTAGAGACACAAACTTATTTGGTGGTGAAGACAGAAAATGGGAACAATGGGACAGAATATGAAAATGGAAATTCAATTTTTTTTCCAATAATAGCCCTCTACATATTTATTATTTCCAATATATCCTCACAAAAGGTGGTGGTGCTCCAATGGGTACGGCCGCGGTGTGGCAGGGTATATATGTCTTTTATCATGTATTTGTTGTATCGTCCGTGTTTCCAAATAAATATAAGAACAGTTATCATGTCTTGTCCTCCACAATCAAACACGATATCGAGACAATGTTTTTCATGTCTCGTCTCCACTATCTCCATTGTCCTGTATTTTCTGTCCTATCCTCGCTACATAGGGCACTGGTTAAGATTTCCAATAAAGGAAAATATAAACAGTTGATGGTGGACCCTACACCTTGAAACTTGAAAAAACACATCTTTCCAATGAAAACTTGCCATTTTAAAACTCTTAACCAATGCCATTTTAAAACATTTTGCAGTTAATCTTCATAGAGCAAAGTAAAACACCAAGTCAACTTACCCGATACTGCTGCTGAAAAGTTTCGCGGGCCCTCTTTTGCATGGAAGCAGCTTGGCCAGCGTGATCCTCTCTTAAGGTCTCAAGTGTTTTTAAATGAGTTTTTACCACATTTAACATGCCAGTTATGGGCTCACGCTCATGCGCAGACATGACTGGGAAAAAAGAAAAAAGGATCAAATGAATGCAAAATATGAGACCATATTTTTTAAAGAAGAAATTGATATATTTGTGAAGCAGATTCATGTTTGTTAAACTGTTTTAGCCAAGGTATTTGCATGCATTGTTGACTTGCATCACAAGATATTAGCGAGTATTTGGACACGACTTCAGCTGTAAATGGTAAATTTTGCAGTAATTTTGTTAAATGAAGGGAGTATACTTACCATCAAACTGCTCAAGAAGATCCTCACTGTTCTTTATCACTTCTTCCTCTGCCGCCACTCGTGCAGAATTGATCTCAGCGTCATGTTGCACACTGCTATCAGAGGCATTCCTGTACAAAGTAATTGATGTCATGTCCCATGAAACTAATTGATGAGATTACTACAAATGTACTAGTTCAGAAAACAGAAAAGACCGTATTGCATAACAAAAGCATAACCTTGGCCAAAACCAAAACCAAAACCATATCAATATAACACTCCCTCCACGCCACACATCCCCAATGAACCTCATTTTCAGTAAACATGGGCAAAAATGACAAATGTTATTTCTACAATCAGTTGACCACGTACCTGATTAGTGATGCTGCTGCAGAAATATGTTTGGTCCCCATCTCATTTACAGCCTCATGTGTCCTCTTAGTACGCTCTAAAGCTGATTCAGCAGTACTTACACTACAGATTTTTTATTTAAAAAAAAAAGACTTAGAATTTAAGTGTGAGAGGATCTAGATAAAGAAACCTTGGGCATACAACACTGACCTCTGCTGCAGGAGAACCTCCATACGACAATGCTTTGCTGCAGTATAATCAGCTGTGTCTCTGGTGTCTTTTTCAGCTTGCATGCAAAATGACTGCCATTTCCTTTTTGCATTAGTCACAATTTCCCCACCGATGACACATGACAATCCAAGAATGACTTGTTCTTCTTGCCACTCTCTCTAAGATCAACAAGCTTTGCATCTACCAGATCCATTTGACGTCGAATGTGATTGGAAACTAAACTGGTCATATCCACAATAAGTTTCTCTGTATCAGATCTTGACTGCTCCTGTACATCATAGAACAAGCTGTCCACATCAGATGTCAGCAACCATAAACTATCTCAAAACATATATGTTAAATATTATATAACCTCATAAGCTTTCTTAAACTCAGCAATGCAATTCATTTGCCTTTGATTTGCCTGTGATGCAAAGTTTTCTAGCTTTTGGGACTCTTCAGAAAGCTTATCAACAAATTCTTGAGAGCGGTCAGATATATCCTTTATTTGCTCAACACTGAGATTGAATCTCTGTCATATACAATGAACAAAACAAAACAGAACCAAAAGTTGACCAAGAACATTAGTCAGAAGAAAGAAAAATGAATTAAAGAAGTGCAGATAACTATGCACAACAGAAAAACGAAAAATACAGACATGATTGAATTGTTAAAAGTTGTTAAATAGTCAAGAGGAAAAACTTGAAAATCATACATGGCGCAGTTCCCTTGCAAAAAGTGCCAATTCACCCTGCTGAGTTGAAAGAGAACTTTGTAGATCATCAAATATTGAACCAACTTCAGTTGCCTCAGATGCAAGAAACTGATTAACCAAGATTAAAATAATTTTCTATCATTGATGAACAAGAATGAAAAACAAACGTAGTAAAATGTGAAATTGAATTGGAACATTTGAAGCATACTTCTTCAATAGAATGACCATTGGAGGATATAGCAGACAATAATTCGTCCAAGCTGGCATCAGAGCTCGCCTTATGCAACCGCACAACATTTTGCATTGCCTTGATATGAGAGATATATAAGGCCCTTAGTGCTGTAACTTTTGTTTTTAAATCAACAACGACCTACAGGAAACAAAAATAGGCCTGAGAATCTAAAATGAAAGATAAATGAAAACCAAAGGGAAGAAGCTACGACAAGAACGCCAAAAAAGAAACTGAAAAAATTGAATCTAAAATGAACAAAATAATCATTTACAAAATCATGAAAGAATGTAATGTTTCCAAGAATAGCACCATTAGTTGATGCACGCACCTTATCATGAATGCCCAGAAAAGAATGACAGAGATTCTCCACATTTTGTAGATGTTCATTCTGCTCAGACAATGATGTTGCAACAGTGTTGCAGAGGAAACCAACCTGCTGGGCAAGCTCCACTTGATAATTGTTCACCACAGCTCTGTTATCCGAGTTCAATTTGTCTTCTCTACCTATACATTATAATGACAGAGCAATAAATTAGTTATTCAGCACACAGTTTATATTCTTAGTGAATCAAAGTGAAGGAGAAACAAATTAAGACCTCCTACCGATTTTCAAAAACAATGAGGCATTATCCTTAAGAGCCTTCTCCAAATCAGCTTGTAATACACTTGCTTCATGGGCCAGAGCATTTTCTGTTGCATGTAATTGATTAACACTATCTCAATTCTCAAATGAACACTACAAAAGAAACAATGATACAAACCCAATCACGCATACCTGCTTTTCTCTGCTCAGAAATGATGAAATCTTTCTCTTTCAGAGTATACCGACATTTCTTTAGTTCTTCCTCTGTGTTGGCAAGCAACTCGCTGGTCTTCTTCAAGTTTTTCTGTCGTTTTTCATCATTTCCTGATAAGCACATGTGTATGTTTTCATAACTATGAAGAACCAAAACCTAGATACTAACCTCAGTGGCATCAAGTTTGTCGCTCAAATCAAAACACTTTTGAACTTGGTCAACATATTTGCTTTGCAAATCTTCAAGATGCTGTCCCAAACATGCAAAACAAATCATCAAGCATAATAGGAATAAAAAGAAGGTGCACAATATCTTCTATAAATATAGCTAATGATTGTTTAAGAAAACAAACCTTCTGATGAGTTTCTATTGTGATCCCCATCTGCTCAATTTGATCTGCCATAGCCTAAACAGTTTAAAAAAAAAAAAGTATAGATCCATGGAATGCATTAGAAAGAAGAGAGATTTTATCAACTAGACGATGAAATTAAAATATCACACCAATTTAATTTATTCATACCCAAGATAAAGAAAAATAAATAAAGCTAAAATGCTAGGAAATTAATAATGCCCAAGTTGCCCTTAACTAAGAATTGCCACTGCGTTCTCAGATGCTGAAATTACATGGAAAAGTACTTTCATGATCAATACATCTTGAATTGTTCACTTTGCAACGGAAAGGCAACAGACAAAAAGGAAACCAAGAAAAAATAACCTTCTTTTCACTCTCCTCCTGGTAGTATCTTTCCTTCGGTATATACACTCCATTTTTCTCACGTGTAGCATAAACCTCTGACCAAAGTGACAAACTTCATCAACAATAAAGCATTTTAGCAGAAATCTGAAGAGCCCAAGTAATTCTTACTTTTAACAACCATGAGACAATAGAGCAACTCACCTGCCTTCAAGCGTTCAATTTCCCCATAAAGATCCTTGATAAGAGTTGATTTCATCATTTTTTGGTTAACCTTAAAAAGTAAGAAAAGAAAAAATGGGAGAAAAGAGTGTAAGGAGTGGCAATAAATCATAGCCAAGCCATGACAATGAATCATATCAAAGCCAAATGATAAACATAGTACTAATGACCTATTTGCGTGAAATATTTGAAAGATATAGTATTGAAGATTCAAGAAACATTGTTAACAATCAAATTACTAAGTGAATAACAAACCTCAGGCTTATTTTTAATGTTCTTTGCTCTGTGTGCATAATCCAGCGTGCTCAAAGTTTCCTCTGAGCAATGAACAGCTGGAGATACTGTTGCTATGATGCATGTCTTGGTTCTTCCCCCAAGTGAATCGCGCAGTAAACGTGTCAACTTGCTATCCCTAAATACCAACATTTCCATGTAAGCCTATAAAAAGGACAATCTCAAACAAAGACTCAAGCAAAATGAAGCATTGACTGCCCACTAAAAGGAGGGGAAAAACGCAATTAAACATAAAAACCTGTAAGGGACATGACCAAGGTGCTCCACAAGTGCATTGATCACCCGCCCTAAAGTAAGCAAACTTTTATTAATTTCGCCAGCCTCTCTTGCACGACCCTACCAAATATTACAAAATCCAATGCATTAAGATTGCTTGTTAGATCCTCCCAGGATGTATATTATACTGGTATAATCATATAATGTATTACCTCCCTAGCACCAGAACGTGATATATTTTCTGAGCCAGCAAGATCCACTAAATTCAGCTTCCCACATTTTATTAGTTCTTCACCTTCTGGGGTTGCTTCCTTGATGTGGATCGTAATTGAAAACAATGAATGTGAGCGACTGAAAAGATAAACCAAACTTAATACAGGATCAAAATTTGAAATTCTGACAATTCAAGAAACAGAAAAAAACAATAGCTACCTAGACTGCTTGTTCAATAAAGTTTCTGCAGTGCGCCTTTTGGCAGACCCTCGCTCTAAAAGGGTAAAAATCTCACTAGCACTTGTCACAATTTCTTCCTCCAATCCCTTACAAGGACTCCTCCTTTGCCATCCTCCATAAGAGGCAGTTGCTTTTTCTGCTTCTCCTCCAAAGAAACTTTTGAGAGTTCCTCTGGGGCAAGCAAATCGGTGATCTCTTCGTTATACAACTCAAGAAAAGTGACCTTGACACTGTACTCAGCATTCTGGCTCTCAAGTGTGTCGAAAATCTGCTTAACAGCCCTGGGTATGACTCCTGCCCCTGCTGGCAACTCTCCATTGGGTCCACTCTGTTGTAAGTACAATAGTGAAGTTACAAAGATGCCTGGTTGGTGTGCATGAAAAACTAATGATCCTGAGATAGAAAACACTGGCATGTGCACTAATGTATACCTTTGACCTCTTGCATTCACCTTCCATAGTGTAGGTTTTTCCTGTACCAGTTTGACCATATGCAAAAATAGTACAGTTAAAGCCCTCGAGAACTTCATTTACTATTGGGATAACAGCTTGATCATAAAGATCTTTTTGCTGTGCAGATGGGCCAAAAACCTGCAGCAGATTACAACACCAACAATATATTTGATACCCTAAAACATGAAATACTAATTCGGCATTATGCAATTTGAATCTCAACAGACACTAACTTAGACACACCACTTGCAATAGCAATGCTAAAAGCTCGAAGTTTTGATGTTGAACAAAATAGTTAAAAAGATGGAATGGGATGAAGGAAAGGAAGGGGACCTTATCGAAAGTGAAAACCCTGTCAATGTGCTTGCCAGCAATGTTCTGAGAGACGGCAACTTCTCTGTTGTATTCATTGCAAGTGACCACCTGAGGCGCGTTGCTCCGCAACTCGTCCTCGCTAAAGGGCCTGCGATGCAATAATGTAACAGTTGAAGTGTCAGAAAAAGGATAATAATAAAGGGAAAAATGAAAAAGCGTTGTACCTGCACCGGAGAAGGACCTGAACGTTGACACCCTTCTCTTTCTCCCGACTCGACATGCTCGAATGGGAAGGAAGGAGACCCTTTCACTCTGTTTTGTTTCGTGGATCCGATTCTGAAATTAGGTTCTTCGATTCTGTGTATGTTTGTGTGAGAAGTGAGAAATGACAGAAATGGTTGGTGATGGCCTTTGGGTTTGAGATTTGAATTTTCGAAAGGCGCTCTTCTCTTCCACGCTTTTGTTACTGTATCTCTACGGCTACACCCATTCCCGAATCCATCCGAATTGTCATTTTACTTTATTTTATTTTTTGTCTGAAACGGATTGTCGTTTGATCACTTATGTTTAATAACTGGACTCGATTGGTCTACTTTAACATTCAGCCCAACGATTTAGACTTGGACTACATGGAGAGCTAGTTCCGGCCCAACGAGCCCGTGCGTTGTTTTCTTTTGTACCCAAATAAGAAAAATGCAATACCCAAATAAAAAAAATAGAACTGCACTTTTTTAATCTCCCCCTCTTTTGGCTCATAAATAAAATTTTTAATGAGTGAAGTAATAATTTCACAAAAATTATTACCTTAAACTAACTTAGGGCTTGAATATAAGGATGGATATATGTTACTTTCTTTATAGACTTTCACATCTCAAAAGAGTCTTCCCATGCATCAATGTTGTCAATCTCTGTCCACAATATGTTTATAATGATTTGAATGTAGTAGTTGGTTCAAGTCATTCTCACTGAGTATAACGATTTGAGATTCAATTGTATCGTTTATACAATTCTAAAATAAGAAAGACTGCAAAAAAATATAGAGTAAAATCTCAAATTGGTTCTTGAAAGAATTATAGGAGATAGTTTTGTCTTAAAAAAATTGTAAAATTAAATTAGAAATTTAACTAGTATTTTGTCCCTCGTGATCTCACGGGCTTCTTTTGACTTCTTTATTTTTTATTTAATATTTCTTAATCATTTTTATATTATTTTGGTCTATTGTCTTTTAAACAAAATAAAAAAAATAAAGCATATGTTATTTTATTTATTATGAAACCAAAAACAAACTTCTTACTTTGAAATATATCATAGCCTCTTGATAATCATTTCGGAATCAAATAAGTCATTGAAAGGCTTGTTGAAGAGATTCAAAAAATGGAAGAATTGTGTATGAAATAAAAGAATGGTTTTGATGTGAGAGACTTCAGGCTTTTAACTACATAACTTAAAGTCTCTGAAAGGAGATTCTCTTGAGTTACAACTATAGCCAAAAACACTTTTCAAAGTGGCCGAATCTTATTGTACACATTTAAACTATCAAGCTAAAGACGTGAAATCCATGATCAACTAGCATTCCAAAATGTTCCAATACAAAGTTTGGACAACATGAGAGAGTGAATAACTTGCGTGAAAAAGTAAAAAGTTTTAGAATATTTAGGAGAATAAACTTCCTTTATTTGCAATTAGGTATTGTCATGTGACATTGAAAAAAAATCCATTTAGTTGTAGATAGTGAATAATACATTAGTATTTAGAGTATTTTAGTGAAGATAATTTTTATTAATATAATTAGGAGTTGCTGTGTGATATTTAGAGGTAATTCTTTTAGTTATAAGTAATAATAAATAAATAATAGATTTTTAGAGTGCTTTAACAACAATATTTTTTCTTTGATGGTAATTAAGAGTTGTCATGTGGCACTTAGCTAGTTTATTATAAACAATAAATAGATAAATAATGGATCGAGCAATGCCTCCTGCGACTTATAGGTAGGCATTTACACTTATCGGGGCTCTCGAGGCATGAAGCCCAGCGAAAGTCTAGGGCCTAGCCCATCATCTATCAAAGCTTATTGGTAAGGACTAATAGCTCGAGCTGTGAAAACAAAATAATTAAACCCTCTTAAATCAATGGGAGAGATCTCCTCCTAAGATATCCAAAGAGATAATATTTGGTTACCCCAATATGACATAATGGATTTGGATGCTCTGAAATGAGGATATTACTTCATAGAGTAAAGTGAGGAGTTTCATCCTTAAATCAATAAATTGAAAAGACTCTCACTTTTAACTTTATTGATTCAAGGTAAAACTCCATCACTTTACTCATTTTAGAATATTCAAATCCCCTAATAATAGGATAATATCATCAATATATGTGACTCTAATTCAAAGCCAAGTAAGTAACATTTTCATTATATCATCCACTTGAGTGGAATCTCCTTGACTTGAGCTTTCTAGTCCTTACAAGTCTCCCACCTCTGGAGTTGAAAGCTTGGAGGTCCACTAGTCACAGCTAGTTAGAATCAGCCGAGGACTCCCCATCACTAGGTCAAAATAGATAATAAATAAGTTTTTGAAGTATTTTAATAAAAATATTTTTTAATTGTAATTAGAGGTTGCCACGTGATTCTTAAATGATCATAAATCACCAGAAATTTCACATAACATCTTGAAACATGAAGTTTAATAACTTATTGATAAAAAGATAATAAAACTGGAAAGAGTACACTACTGGTTTCATTGAATATTAAAGCATTATGACAGAAAACCAATCTTGCAAACGTAAAATTCGTGGCAGCAACATGAATGGCGGAACAAGGTTAGGGCCAAGGGGTACATCCTTAAAAAATATACGGCTATTATTATATCTATAGAGTTAATATATTATGTTACATGAGAGGGGGAAATTAAAAAACCTATCAATATATAATAAATCTAAGACATTGTAATTAATTTCATTCATTTTTTTTCAATTTCCGTCCATTTTACAATCCAGAATAAAAAATATCCAGATTTTTGCTCTCTCTTTCAAAAAATACCCTGATATATTTAAAGTGTGATGACTGCAATTAACGACACTGTTCAATATTTATCCACGCTTACCTTTGATATAAGAATAAAAAAAATCCCATTCACAAGTTTACACTTCACATTGTTCCGGGACCGACATGAGCTTATATCAACTAAGCTTTATATAGTAAGATGGCGACAAATCTTCGATTACTTAAATAATGCAAACGTACTCGTTCGTCTTGAATTGGAAAAAATGAACTGCCATTATTACTATATATATGGACGTTGATGAACAGTGTTTTCTTCACGTTGGAACTTTTAAAAAGTGCCTTTGATCGGCCCTTGGCATTTAATATTAGCAACTAACTCTCAGCAGGAACTTGCATTTGCAGTCCAACATAGCTTCAAATGTAACAGGCCAGATGCAGCTTTCATCTCAAAACAATATTGTCAGTGAGTTACTCCCTTTCGGTGCTGAACTATTTCGTAATTGACAGTATTGGAAAACTTTATTAGGATATGGAGTAAATCAGCTCGAGGATTTAAACTTTTTTTCTGCGCACTCAGCATAGTTTGCGAACAAACAGTGGCGGAGCAAGAAATTTTGAAAGAGGGGCCACACTAATTAACATATATAACATAAACTAAACGTAAACGTAGAAACAAACATAATATAAAAAACCACTAACAAATTATAAGTCATCCACATATATTTAAGATCAATATAAGCAATTATATACATATGAAGTCAAGTATGTACCTAACACATTTACTTTTTTAATTGTGCTCGTGGTGCTTAATGGTATAAAAGTCATCAATTATCACATCGAAACTGAACTTTGCAGCAATCTCCTTTTCAATGTAAATAATCATGTAGTCTGTAAGAAAATCATCTTCCATCTTATTCCGAAGCCTTGTTTTAATAATCTTCATATTCGAAAATGCACGTTCTGATGTTGCGTGGATAGGAAGAGTCAAAATGAGTCGAATTAATCTATCAATCAAAGAATATATATCTGATTTGCCAGTCTCCATTAATTTTTGACACAACTCAGCAATAGTAGACAAATTCTAAAATCTGGAGCTTTAGGCACATCCAATTAATAATGTTGTAATTCATATGCCAATTGCTGGATCTTCTCTTGAAAAATCCGAAGAATAGAATTTCTCAACTAGCTTACAAATGTTACAAGCATTAAATCTTTTGTAACCATCTTTAGGATCTAAAGCGGTGCTCAATATGAGAAGCTTGGTTGTCTATTCACTAAATCTAGTATTCAACTCTTTCAACTAATAATCTATTACAATAAATATATCAACACGATAATGGTGCTCAACTATGACGACATCTTTTCGACGACGGGATCGAATTATGTCAGAGAAAGAAGCGCTCATATCTGGAACTTCAATTGCTTGTTTGCCACAAAAAATGCTAACTTTCTCAAAAAGTGCTTCCCAACCACAATCTCTTAACTTTTGAATTAATGATTTTGTGCTAGAAACCAAACACATAACATTCAAAATATCTTGAGATTTTTGCTGCAATGCTTGACAAAGCTTGTCAGTGATTCCCATAATTTCTCTCATCACATGTAAAATGAAAACAAAATCAAATGACATCAAAAATTTAAGAGCATAAGTAGCATCACCTTGTTGAGAGTATGTAGATCCTTTAATAGCTAGATCTTCAAGAATTGAATTTGTTGCACCAAACATGCGTAAAAGGCTACATATCGAATTGAAATGAGAACTCCATCTAGTGTCCCCAAGCCTCTGCAATGTCCCAATTTGATTAGCTCCCTCCCTGTCTCAATCTCATTATTTGCAACTAAATGAGCTATTTCATTTGCATAGGTAGCTTGTAACTCATCATTGTGTTTGCAAGAAGAACACACAACATTGACAATATTAGTCAAGTTTTGAAAAAAAACATGAACATCTACAACTTCTTTAGTTGCAGCAATAAGAGCTAACTGTAATTGATGAGCAAAACAATGCACATAATATGCATAAAGGCATTCTTGAATAATTAAAGCTTGTAACCCCTTCCACTCTCCACGCATATTTCTAGCACCATTATATCCTTGGCCTCGAACGTTCTGAATGTTGAGATTATGATGAGATAATACAGAACAAATCTCTTGTTTAAGAGTGACTGTAGTGGTATCTCTTAAATGTACTATATCTATTAGGCGCTCCTTAACATATCCTTGTTTATCAACAAATCTAAGAACAAGAGCCATTTGTTCTCTTTTAGATTCATCTTGAGCCTCATCAACAATCAAAGAAAATTTTGCATTATCAATCTCATTACAAATTTCATTTTGAACCTTTCTAGCAAAGAGATGTAAAATTTCCTTTTGAATAGTAGGTGATATGTATCTTGCATTTTGAGGGGCATTCTCCAAAACAACTGCATCCACTTCTTTATTATAAGAAGCCAAAAGTTTCAACATTTCAAGAAAATTGCCTCGACTCTTAGATTCCAAACTTTCATCATGTCCTCTAAAAGCACAAGATTGAAATGTTAACCACTTGACATCATCAATAGAAACTTTAAGACGCAACCGATTAGCTAAAATTTGTTGTGAAGTCTGCTTAGATAGCACTTTGTCAATATGACGTGATTGGTTATTCAAGTCTTCGCAGTATTTAACAGCAACATTGTGAGGAGAATTAGGAGATTTTCCCATATGAGATAAAAATGCACAATCTTTCCCATTATTCACTTTTTTCCAGTTTCTAAATCCCCAGAGTGAATGGAGTAGATTTTCTAGAAAATAAATAGTATGGAAGACAAAATGCGGCATCTACTTGTGGTGAATACTCTAACCAAGGAAAACTGTTGAACCAGTTAGCTTGAAATCGACGAGGATAACCGTCTAAACCAAAGGGGATACACATCCATAAAAAATGATATGGTCCAAACTTCATATATGCCCTACGAATTTCATCTTGTTGATTGATAGGATAATTCCAAATTTGTGGATGCTTTCCAGGATCACGTATCAAAGTTTCAATATCAATTTTTTCTTGTTCAATCCTCATAATTTTGGAAGGAGGTTGTTGAATAGGTTGATCAGTGATTCACATTGTAGGTTGCTCAACAACATTTTCAATATTACTCACTGAATTTAAATTTGATAGACTAGAGTTTATTTCATCATCAATCTTCTCTTTTCTCTTGAAAAATGAGTCTATAGATTTTTCTTAGACATCTCTATAGCTCAACCTAAAAAAAATTACATATTTTAACATCAAAATAAAGTATCATAAAACATTAAAACAACTAACTATTAATAGCAAATAAAAAAGTTGTATCTATATTTCATATTTCTATACTACATATGCTATAATAGTGAACAAAAACAATGAAGGAAGAAATTTTCTTACTTTGTTTTTTCACTCCAAGAAGAATGTTGTAGGTATCTCCTTTGTCTTTGAACTTTTTGTCTCTTAGCTTCTAATACTCCATGTCTCCATCAATGATCTTCTCATATGCTTAACTGAAAAAAAAAAAAAAAAGAAAGAGAGCTAGCTCAACACCTCATCAATGTGGAAAAATCGAAGAGAAAAACATGTTGTGTACGTGTGTTAATACTTAACTGAAAATAAAAAAGCAAAGAAAACTAGCTCAGTAGCTCATCAACGTGAAAAATCGAAGAGAAAAATATGTTGTGTGTGTGTTATGGTCATTGGCTCATTGCTCTGTTCCAAGTGAGAAAGAGGAGTGGTACCGTGTAAAATTACAAAGCTTATCAAAGAAGCTTCTGTTGGAGTTTTATTTATTTTTTAATATTGTTTTGAGACTTTTTTTAACTATATTTAAAAGCTTTGTTTGACTTTTTTTGACTAAAATCTCGGCAATCTTTGCACGCTACTACTAAAAGGTAGCTTGTATTTAGTGATGGGATTAATAGGCCGTTTTTTCTATCACTTCTTCAAAGAAATGGGGCCATGGGAGGGGGCCACTACTCTATATACATATATAATACTAAATAAAAGTGAAAGTTTTGGAGGGATCATGGCAACCCTGGCCCCCCCTTAGTTCCGCCTCTGTGAATAAATTAGATGTTTAAGATATAATAGATATTTAAATTATATTGGTTTGATCTCTATAATCTTGAAGGATTGGGTTTTAATGAACTCCTAACTTTAAAAGAGCCAAATCCAATATCTAAACTATCTAGAAAATTTTCACTATTTGCAAGTAATTTTTACAGCTATCCTCTGCACCCTGTTTTACAGTGCTCGCACTTTTAGCTTTTTAAACTCACTAACTAAAAAAGCCTATCTAGCTCAAATTTTCTCACTTGTGAGTGAGAAAATTACAGAGATTCATAATATATAAGGAAGAAGATGAGAGTGTTAATTTGAGTACAACTCTTCGTTCTTGAACCACTTGAAATACATAGGCTTCGAGTCATTTTCCCTTTCTTACTTTTCAATTCAATCAATAGACTTGACCATTGGATCCTTAATTCCAAAGTGCTTATGGTCATATCATTGTTGCTGAGAAGCTAGCGTTGTTAATTTTATTGTGTTATGAGATATTTTCTTTCATGGTGCAAGCACTTTTGTTTTTTCACTAATTAGAGTTAGTCCATTTTTTGCGTATGCCTTTCGTTATACCTGTGGGCTTAGATTTATATGTATGTAAGGTTTCTAATCAACTTCTTAGATAAACCTGTTGGCATTGTAGCATAAGGGGTCAACTCCTTGTTCTTCTTATTTTATGCCCAAATAGCAGCGTCATTAGCTGCTTCTAGATGTTCCGCTTTTCTACTACTAGTTTATTTCAATTTCTTGCACACGAAAGCAAAACCTTTATAAGATCAAATGCATCACATAGTTTGTTATCATAATTTTCGTGTAGATTCAAAGCTAATAACAATTGTTTTTTATGTTTACGTTGTTGGTTTTATAAATATCAATGTCAAAATGCTCTTACACAGCAAATTACTGAAAGTTCTTACACTTATATGACCTGATTCAACTCTCTGTTTACAAATTGTTAACACTTAATTAATAGCAACCACTAAATGCACTATTCACTGCCTTGACGAATTTGTTATGCATGAATATGGCGCAGGGGTCCCAGACTCCCAGGTTCATATCAACCCACCTATATGGTCCAGAACTATAGATGGATGGAAATGATTAAGCTGCACATGGATAGATAGTTGGATGTTCCATTAATTTTTAGTCGAACGAATGAGATAATGGGCATGGCCAAACAAAAGTTTCAATAATAAACTAAAAAGTAGTTACTCTAATGAAGTTTCGCAGCGATGTAGAGCACAAAAAGTGCACCAGTAATTTCAAAAGGGAAAACAAAATTCCAACTACCAACAATAATTTCCTCTGACAAATTTTTCGTCTTAACTCTTATTTTGGAGAGAGCAGATTTTTAATCTATCAATAGCTTCGAGACAAGGTGAGTATAGAGATTCAATATATGCAACATAAAATAATAGAAGCTCACAATTTGCTAAGGGAATTGGCTAAGGTTATTTGAACCTGGGCCAATGTTTCTATTCGAGGGACGCGGAAAGATGCAGATAGCAGAATGATGGGTGAGACTAGACTAGTGCTGACTTATGGGAGAAAAAAGGGCAAAACAAATCAGATGAGGAATTAAAGTGCATCATGTGGTTGGTTGATGGATACATTTACTGAGAGATGGGCGCCAATACTATTTCTCTATCAGCTGATCCTTGATCAGAAACTAGAAATCCATAGTTAATAACATATTAAAGACTCTTCTAAAGTCCCACCACACAAATACCTACCAAATACCAACACGGCACCACCACCTCCTTCATTTTCATATATATATATATATATGAAGTACTCCTACTATATATATAATTCCATATCCATCAGCAGCAGTACAAATATTTTAGCGAGTGCCACTTTGCAACAAATTAAATTAGAAAACGAGAGGTAAGGTAGCTATGACGGGTCAGAGCCGAAGCGTTGGTGGCACAGAGTGCAGCTGGTGCAAAGCGGTTCGCGGTGGCACCGGCATTGCGGTTCTCGCATTGCTCATCTCGAAGCCCTTCGACATTCCCCGTCTCCAAAATGCCCTCCACAAGCTCCAAAATTACCATCCTATCCTCAAGTCCAGGCTCGTCGTCCACCCCGAAGGTAATGCATTCTCCTTCGCCACCTCTGAAACCCCCTTCATCAAGGTCGAATCTCACGGCCTGTCCATGAGTTCCAAGATTCTCAGAGGAAGCGGAAACGATGCGGCTTCCTCCCCCTTGCAAGGGATCCTGGAGCACGAGCTGAACCAGAACACGTGGCAGGATCCTGGCGGTGCTGGCAGTGACATGTTCGTGGCGAGCGTTTACGCGGTGCCGAACGCGAAGTGGGTGGTGGTGATGCGGCTTCATGTGGCGGCGTGTGACCGCACGACGGCGGTGTCGCTGTTGAGGGAGCTGCTGGTGCTGATGGTGGAAGAGGAGGAGGAGGAGAGCGGCGGTTGGAACGAGGGGGATGTAGGTTTGGCCATAGAGGATCTTGTGCCTTTTGGGAAGGCCAAGAAGGCCATCTGGGCACGTGGGATCGACGTGCTTGGTTACTCCGTGAACTCTATCAGGCAAACAAATTTGAAGTTTAATGACACAAAAGGCAAAAGGTTTTCCCAAGTGGTGAGGCTGCAACTCAGCCCAAATGACACCAAGAAGGTTTTAGCTGTAAGTTTAATTTGCTGCATCTATCATCTCACCATTATTATTATTATGACATGCTGATAGCATTCATATGTGACTCTTTAATTAATTTGTTTGTTCAAACCGTCTGAACATTGTGATGATTAATTGATTATGTCGTTGTTAACCTTGATTTTCAGGGGTGCAAGCGTAACAGGATTAAACTATGTGGGGCACTATCCGCTGCGGGATTGATGGCTGCACATAGCTCCAAGAATAGTTCAAAGAAATATGGGGTTATCACCCTCACTGACTGCCGATCCACTCTCGATCCACCTCTCTCTCTTCACAATTTCGGTTAGTTTAATTTTCAGCTACATGTTTATAAATAATGAATAGTATATTATTGGTTTCGATTAATTTTGAAAAATACTATCTTTTGTGAGACTTTTTGGTTCAAGGAATTAGCGCCTATGTATAAAAACCATATTATACGCGATGATATTCTTATTATGTAAAAGATTGAATCTTTACAATCACGTAATTTTATTTCATAAAATATCATGTAAATATCGTACACGCAGTGAGTCTAGTATGCGTTTTTGTAATTTTATTACGCTATATATTTTTTCAAGTTCGGGAATACTTATGCTTTTTTTCTCACAATTTTGCGGAAATGGAAGTCTTATTGATCTTACCATGAATTGATTGAGTATCATAATTGAACTCATGAATTTCTTTAGGCTAGTCAAAACTAACCGATCTTGGTTGGACTTAAAAGTTAAAACCAACCTACAATTATCTTCCTTCATCTGGACCAATCTGCAAAAATTAACATGAGATTATTTATTTTTCTATACTTCATTAAGGATTTTTTATATTTATATTGTTGCATATGAATTAGTTCTATGATATATATGATGATTTGATTTGCTTTGGCCAGATGATTTCATGTTCGATAATAGGCACCCTTGCACAAATCAGAGCAAATTAAATTTGAACTATTTTGATAAAAAAAAATAGAAATGATCAATATCTTTTGTTATTTTGATCGAAAAAATATATATCTTTTGCTACTAATTTAGGCAACTATTGTCATAATTATAATTAAAAGAGGAAATAATATTATTTGTATTTATAGAGTGTGTGATCCTATGTCACTTACACACCATCTACTATTAAATTGTTTGTGAACTTTATTTAAATGGGTCTATACTCATTCAATAGTGAATTGTGCGTAAATCGATATAGTGTCACACATGATTACAAATACCATGACTTGCATCAAATCAAATAGAACACGTGATTCTATCATATATTTATAGCAACGTTCTATTTGCTGCCATATGCGAGAAAATGGAACGTGAGGTCGGTATGGATGAGATGTTGGACACTATATTGAACTATGGATATAGATGAGATGTGAGGTGAGTATAATGTCAAACCCCATAAATATAAATAACACAACACTTAATAATTAGCTTATGAGGGAGAAAGGTGTCGTAAAGCTGTAAGTAGAAACCATGAACAAAACTATAAATGCTCCATTAAATTTAAAGACTCTGCAAGGTAGGAATAGGATATTGGGACCGCCGACCCACGCGTTCCATTAAATCGCATAGGACCAATTGAAAAGCATAACTAGAAGACAATAAAAACAATAAACGTAGAAGGTGCAGAACAAATATGCTCCAAGCATTTATCACGAAAGCATCTCTGCTAATAAATGTGTTATGAAACATTGGAGTCTTAAAACGTTATCAAGACTCCGGATCTTAAATCGTCGAACAGGATAACTCACCTACTACCTCTACTCTTTAATAATAATCATGGTGGGATACCATGTTATGTTAATACATTAAAAAATTAATGTATCGAACCACAATTATTGAGAAATGGAGGGATTATAACCTTATAAAAAGTCAGTGTATCATATTACAAAATAAGAGGTGTCGTGTGTAATATAATCTGAGCTCATAAATCATCATTGTAATTTATTCGTTAATATTTGATATGTAATGTTGGATTTCACAATTTCTTTGACCAAAAGGTACGTTTCAACGTGTAGGGTTTTATCACTCCGCCATTCTCGCCAACCACGTGATGAAAGGAGGGGAAGGCCTGTGGGAGCTGGCGAAGAAGACCTATGGAGCATTTGCAAACTCTAAGAACAGCAACAAGCACTTCTCAGACATGGCTGACATGAACTTTTTAATGTGCAAGGCCATAGAGAACCCAGGCTTGACCTCATCGTCATCGTTAAGAACATCCATAATGTCGGTGTTCGAGGACACGGTGTTGGACGACAGCACCAAGGTGCAGCGAGAGATTGGGTTGGAAGACTACATGGGGTGTGCTTCAGTTCATGGCGTGGGCCCATCTGTGGCAATCTTCGATACCATAAGAGATGGAAGGTTGGATTGTGTGTGCGTTTACCCAGCGCCATTGCACTCCAGAAAACAGATGCAAGACCTTGTTGCTAAGATGAAGGGTATCCTTATTGAAGCTGGAAAGACATGCGAGGCATGAGAGTACTGGTGTAAGTGTATGCCTCAATTGCGTTATAATATAAATATATATATTATTAATATCGTGTGTCATTGTGTTTCTTGGTGATCCATCCCAGGATTCATCATTGATTATAATTAATACTATATATTACTTGTCATTTTCACTTTGTTCTGGCTTTGTCTTTCACTTCTACTATTTTTTTTTCCATATGTTTCTTTTTCTTTTTTATTACTGAGAAGAAAAAGGATTCAGAAGCATAGCTACAAAACGATTAGTAGGTAAAGAAGTGAATGAGGGGAACACAATCATTTATATTTACCTCTGTTGTTGCACGATTTAACTCCAAATTAAAAGGCATCTAATTCAGCGCATGGACTTTCATAACATTAAAAGAAAAAAACAGAGCTTGGTAGGGCGATACCCTTGAATTACATGAATTTGATCTCTCTCTCAAGCATGTACAAATGAAATTGGCATCAAATACTGCATCACAAAGGCACGCATGATAATACTACAATATAATGATATATGTATTTTCTTTTTTGACACCGATATAATATGGTAATGGTAATCAAAATAAATGGACTGTCCGATCCATTCTCCCCAAAAGCATAAGTCCAACAAAATTAGGCCAACCTGATTTAGTTTGGGCCAAGCTGATTTTACTTTTGTGTTGAAATAAATGCATTCCGTCCGGCGTTTTCTGGTTTAAGAGAGAGTTTTCTTTTTTTTCGAAAAACAAAATGGACGAGTCCCATTTACTTTGAATAGTGGTTAAAAATACTTTCAATGAAGTGTGAAAAGTATTTTGTAAAGCACATTTGAATATATAGTCTTTTCTTTCTAAATAATATTATAGTTATAAATATTTTTTCTCTCTCATTTTTCTAAACCCTAAATCCATTTGGCTAAAAAGTAATTCGTGATAAATTAAGTGATTCTTATGGCTATATGCATACACAACATAAAAAAACACTTCACGAGCATTAGCGTATATAAAATGAATACGGGCCAAAAATGACAAAAGGAAGCTAAGAGCATGATTGGTTTGCATATTTTCTGTTTTTATTTTTACTGAAAACAGAAAACTACAATGAAAATGTGTTTGGTTAGATTACATTGAAAGTATTTTTGGAAAATATTTTCTGAATTTATTGAAAATCTGAAAACACCATTTTCACGTTTTTAACATTTTCAACAATAATTTAATATATTGTTAAAAATGTTTTCAGTTGAAAATGCGCAGCTTCTTTGTAATTATAAAGAAGCTTCTTTCTCCGCAGTCACAACACCCGCTAGAAAGTTCCTTCTCAAATTCATCTTCCATGTCTAACGTAGCCACCCTTCCTGATGCTTAAAACAACCAAAAACATCAAATTGACAAAACTGATAATGCCCTCATAAAGCCTCATTAGCAAGATCCATTAGTGGGAACCTTGAAAGAGAATGAAGCCGAGTAAGGGTAGCAAGCAATCGCTGGAGAGAACATGGCAACAAAGCAAATCGCAACATGACGAACTCTGCGCTATGGCGCATTGCAGCGGTGACGAGTGAGTAGCATGGGCAGTGGAGCAAATCGCAACATCGAACCAACTCGCGGCGGAGCGAGTAGCGCACTGGGACTAAGGAGGATTGATAAAATGGGTTGCTTTTATTATTACTAGCGACTTGCTGGGCACTATTATGCCCATCAAGCCACATCTCTATTTCTATTCTCTACACCGATATAGCATAATTTTCAATATAATAAATATAGTAGAATATTTTTGCTAATATGATAAAATATGATATATCAATTATGTGCATCTATTTGTAAGACTTTTAGTTAGTAAATGGTTGAGTCAAATACTTTTACTTATTTGACAATACATAATTAAATATCTATATAAAATTATTTTACATTGACATTATATACGTTCAAATTAAACTATTTTAAAAATGAAATTGACTTTTTGAATTTGGTTCTCAATACAGCATATCAAAAAATAATTAAAGGTATTAATGTTAATAAAAACTGAAATACATTTTGGACAAAGAAAATAGAAAAAGTACTGAAATGTATGAAAGATTTTGCAAGTATTACACACGAAGAAAGGAAAACATAGAAGAGAAGAAATGCATTTTGGATGGAACTATTTTTTTTTTTTTAACTTCTGGAAGGCTAGCATCAGTAAATGAAACAAAAGAGTATGAAAGAAAATTAATGTGATTTTGTCAATAAATTGAAAATCAAGAATAAAAAACATTAAAAAATCTAAAACTGAAATAGTAGTCTTTCTTGTAATTGGATAATTCCTTGTAAGGATTTACACATATTATTAGAGGTTAAACAATTAGAAAGTTACACATCAAAAAGAAAGATGAAATACTTGCTAAGAAAAATAATGTAAAATATGTGCATGATCATGGTAGTCATCTTGCATTGTTATTAATTGTTGATTCCCAATTGATAACTGCAAGTTAGCATCATACCACTTGATCGCAAAGCGAGAATGGTGAGAAACAAATGTGGAGATGTAACTGAAAATACTACCATGATACTATTCAAAACCGAATATAGTGGGATACAATTACTTACAATATATTGTTCAATATTTCCAATGTACGGTCCTCTAGTGCACAATATTATCCTTGTAGGCCATAGCATTTGCGTTTCTTAGCCCTGGATTTGTCAGGTATGAAGGTATTCTCTTCCAAATATATTTTAGGATCAAATGATTTTGATCAACGCATATAATTATAGAAACCTTAATCATGTTCATTTGATCCAAAGATAGAGAGGAATTGAGATTTGAAATTTTTTGACCAGCCGGATAGGCATTTTTTCATATGTGAAGCAATAAAATATTGCACACAATAAAAGTACCTATGCAGGGATCAACAATATGTGGACGAAGAAGATGTGGATGGTTCCATAGAAAAGTTTATACACAACCATTGTCAGGAAAACATTTGAAAATTTGAAATTCAGTTCTAGTTTGACAACGGGTGACAATCTGCTTAAGAGAATGAAGAAAAACTGTTTATGGATGAGATGAAAACTTACATTTTTAACCTTCTAAAAAGGTATTGAACAAATTATATATAAGGGTAAAAGTTGGAAAAAAAAGTTGGACACCAAAAATCAGTTATTTCTCAACATTCCCTTTATTATTGTGTATAGATTATTATTAAAATGACAAATTGAGGGAATTGAAGGGATTGCATTTCTTTAAAAAAAATTAAAAACAACGGGATTTATAAAATGGGTTTATGGTTTGTATAATTATTCAAATTTCAAAATATAAACAAATGTTTATATCGTAAATAAATAAGATTCAATATAAATTATAATTATATAAAAACAATAATAAATATTTAAAATATAAAATTTAAATAATTAATATATTTTTTTATTTTCATATATTGTATTTTTTTAATTTTATATATTTTGCTTATCATTAACGATTGCAATTGTATTTTGGTTATATGTTTTGGTTATCATTAATCATTAGGCATTATTATATTAAATTTAATTTTGGAAATGCTATTTGAAAACAAATATACCAAACATATTTTTATTATTTTCTTAATTTGAAAACAGGATATAGTTTTACAAACCAAACATATTTCCTAAAATTTGAAAATGAAAATTATTTTCAAAAAACGAAAACGGGAAATATTTTCACAAACCAAATGTGCTCTAAGCTTATATGAAACGAATAATTAGCTTTTGAGTATGAAATGTGAATTATCTCAAACTTGGATAAGAGAAATAATTGAAAGCTATATATAAAAATAAGAATAAGAAAATAAGTGCTCAATACTATTTATTTATGTAATTATAAACAACTTTTTGGATCAATTTATTATTTACATATTATATAAATAATTTATTTAAAGTTTATAAATTTTAAAATGAACACATAAAACTTTTCAAGTAAAGAAAAATTCGTAGATGACTTAAAGCCTTAATAGGTTATGCACTTGATATATTTTCCTTTACAAAAATGTGTTTTGGACATTCATACATGGTGTCCAATCTTGACATCCGCTTATCACCATCCAAGGAAATTATGACCTCATTCACCCGTATTCCTTTTAGGGTTAAGCAGGTGTTCAACACCCTTTAGCCATTAACCCATCGTAACCTAAAGTTTATTGGATTGGGTTAAGGTTGTAATACCCTAGGTATATTGTTACCTAAGAAAGCTTAGAGGCGTACACGTGTCTTAGACAAATCCAGGTCCTAAATTTATCTAAGCCTGGAATCCTACACGCCCTTGGAAGGCTATATCATAGAACCACATTCTTGGGACCAAAAGTCCTGATAATTGTTCCCAAAAGAAAAATAAGTTAAAGAACAATTTTTAATGAATTTTATGAAATATTTAAACATTTCGTTTTTAACCTACGAGTTTATAAAATTTTAAAAATTCTCATATTTGAGCTAAAACCCAAAATTTGGATTTTGATTTGTTGAGATTTTAATTTTTGTGATATTTTATTTGAATTCAAATGAAGGATATTTCCTTATTTACATTTATGTTTTAAAGTCAATGGAGAGTAAAATATGGAAAGGACATTTTAAAGTTAATATAAATAAGTGAATATTGAAACAATCCAAGTCTAATACACACCAACACTTGAGTTATAGGCCAAAGATGTGAGAAAAACATTTTTGGAGACCGCCAGCGATCATATAACCGCCCAGGTGGTCGGAGAGTATAGTGGTGCAGCGGGAGGGGACCGCCTCGCGTCATTTACCGCCCAGTTAAACTTTCTTTAAAAACCCCTTTAGAGGTCCAGACTTTAGAAAACACGATTTCCACTCCCCAAGCTCGAGAAACTCACCCTCTCACCCTTTCCATCCCCAGACTCCATATTTCTTCCATTTTCTCTTAAAATCAACCTTAATCTTCCATCTCCAAGTTTAAGGTGTGTTTAGTTTATGAGTTTTGCTCATTTTCTCTTCAATTTCTCCTTGTTTTTGGGGTTGGCATGATGGTTTTCATGTTGTCAAAGGGATAGAGTTCCTTCCTGGTGTTAGAGAAAGATTAGAGGTTAACAAAAGTTAATCTAGCATTCTATTGATTCTATGGCAGATCCTGGTGTCATCCCTGCTTCAAGGAGTTCTGTTAGTGTTGTTCTTGTGTCATCAACTCCACCAGGTGAGTAGGTTTACATCTATGATCCTGAAACTATTATTGGATCTTGGTGATTGAGCTGTTGATTTAGAGCAGAAACATATTTTATGGTAAAACCATGGGACCTTTTTGGTATTGAAATGAATTTACAAATATTGAAATTGGAGACTTTGAAACTTAGAGCTACTTTACTTATTATATAGCTTTTGGCATTGAATGTTGTGCATGATCAAATTTTAAACCCTAGGATAGAGGACTTAATGAAATGTAGAAAAGAGGTTTAGATTCTTAATTGACTGACAGGTAGCTATAGAAAAACAGGCTATATGTTAACGCAGTTAAATCATTAACCTTGGTACCAAGTAGCTAGGGCTAAAGAACGAGAGAGACCTCGTAAGGTACCCACAGAGAACAAAGAATTATTAGCACATGGGAATAACGATACGTAATGTCCATATGTGATTAGAGATTTTATTAGAAATATCTTTCTCTATTAGAGTGCTGTGATTTTGATTTATGAAAAATATTGATTATATATATATATATAAGCTACTTGGAACTCTGACTATTCCTGTTATTATTATGAGTTGTGCATATTTCCTTGAGATCCCATGAAGGGAGTTATAAGTGAGGATTTACTCACTCAATTTTCTAAGACTCACCCCTCTCCCTTCTTCTTTATAGATAGAGTAGCTACCTACAAAATCTTCTTAGCTTTCTTCTTCTTAGCAGCACTAGATTACTTGTGGTGAGCTTCATTTGATGAAGCATTTATTGTTTTGCTCTAGAATTGCTCCAAGTGTAAATGCTTGCAGGGTCCAGATCGTAGAGCATGCTTTTACTTTGCATACATGATGTTATTTTGGTCTGTCTCTATATGGTTTTATTATTAAGGTTGGTTATACAGGATAAATGTTACATATTATTAGAATCGTGATTTGGACTTTAGAGATAAAATATAATATTTTGATTTCAAATGGTATAATTCCCTTGAGCAGATGATTTGTATGTGGAATATGCAACTATATCTTAAATTCTTTTATAATGAGTTATGCATATAGAGAAAGAACGGGCACGAGGCTTATGTAGGATTGAGGATTCTCACGTGCCGTCATGAACTAAATAAAGTCGTGACAGGTCCTTAGATTTGATCGGTGTATTTTTTAAAGGGTTCAAGTCATGTTTCGAGTTGGCTAAACTTAACCGAAGTTAAAATTTCTTTTATACTTATATTTTTTTTAGTAAACACCTAAATTGGTCCCTAATAATTTCTTTGATGGACACATTAATCCCTAACAATTTTAAATACCCAAATTAATCTCTCACAATTATAAAAATAGGATATGTAGGTCCTTAACGGATTGTCAAAGCTGAGTCAAGAGGCAACGATGAAAAAAGAACTCAACTAGGAGAAGGTGAGCTCGTCTAGAGGAAATAGAACTCGTCTAGGAGGAGGTGGACCTTGGCTGAGGAGAAGGAGCTCAAATGACAGGTGGCTGAGCTCCATCACATGATTATTAGTCTTGGCCACCTGCAAGCGAGCTTCGCCTAGCCTTAATCGAGCTATGCCTAGTCTTGTTCAAGCTTTATTTCCTCTTAGATTAGCTCCACCTTCTCCAGGAGCGTTAAAGGTTAAGGACCTATAATGTCCTATTTTAACTATTGTGAGTGACTAATTTGGGTATTTACAATTGTTAGAAATTAATTTGTCCATCAAAGAAATTGTCAGGAACCAATTTGAGTGTTTACTCTTTTTTTTATAATAGTTAGTGGTAAATTATAAGAGTTTATATTTAAATTAATACATTTTGGATGACTTGATATTATTTTTATAGTTAGATGGTTTGTTTTGAAATATGTATCTCAATATATCTCTTGAATTTTATTTTTTATTTGTAAAATTTTATAACTTTATTATGTATAATGTCAAAATATTTATAAGTTGTTTAAAAGTCGGATTGACTTGGTTTGACTGGTAATTTATAAGGTTATTATGGTAAAATTCTGGTTTAAAAAATGACTGTCCAAAAAAAGGATTGGGATTTGTCCAACCGTCCTTATACATCCCTAGGGTTGAGGATAAAAGAGGTAAATATCAAAACCTTACAATGGATTCTTTATCTTTGAGAATATCAAAATTGCACTTTACTATATAAATATAGAAAGCTTTTCCTTCTCAACTTATTAACCATTGAGCATTATATAGTCATCTTTTTTTATGATTAGATTTGATGGGAGTTAATATTCATTTTACTCATTGATTATATATATTTTAAGTCATTTTAGTCTATGACTTTTAAAACGAGTTAAATTAGTTCTTGACATTACAAAATATGATTTAAGTTAGTCTATTATCTCACTTTTATTTAATTATTGTCAATTAAATGATGATATAAAATGTTAAGTGATACTTTGACATATCATGTCATATAAAGTATAATAAAGTTTAAAATAACACATTTTGATATCTAAAATTACACAAAATGAGTTATTTTATGACTTTAAAAAGATATTTAAATGACTATTTTGTGTATTTTTAGACACCAACAATATAAGTCATTTTAAAATTAATTTTACTCTAGTTGATATAAGGTATATTAAGGCATCACTTAACATTACATATTATCATTTAATTGATAAAATATTAAATAAAAGTGGGATGGGGGACAAACTTGACTCATATTTGTCAATATCAAAACTAATTTGACTTATTTTAAAAGTAATGGATTAAAATAATTCAGAGTGTAAAATCATAGATTAAAATGAAGATTACCTCATTTCATGGGTGTTAAATGTGCACTTGCTCCTACTTTTCGAGTATTATTATTTTAATATCTAAAAATTGATATTTAATTGAGAACAAACTCTATTATCATTAGATGTAATGGATGAATAAAAATAGCATAGAACATTGTCATATTTATATCTAATAATTATTAATAGAGTTGATATATTGAATTTCGTATTTTGGTGTTAAAATAATATTTTTTTATTATCAAATATCGGTATTTCTTTTGGCCCACGTTGAATAAAAGCAACAAAAGGTAGGTCAGGACACTGTACTTTTGCCCTTTGTGATAGCGACCGTGTTCATGTGCTTTTTCTCCTTAATTATCAACCATTTGATCATATTTATCTGTCACAAACTAGCACGTTACGCCCTATTCTCGTCGTCTCAACCAACCAACATGAGTGAAGAAGAGGAGTTGACTACACGAGCCGTTGGCGGCACTGAATACAGCTGGTGCAAGGCCGTCACAGGCGGAACCGGAATAACCGTCTTGGGCCTCCTCCTCACCAGACCCCCACACATTCCTCACCTCCAAACCGCACTCCGGAAACTCCAAAATTCCAATCCTATCCTTCGCTCCAACATCCACTTCGACGACTCCAACAATTCCTACCACTACCGAACCTTCCCCAATTCCAACATCCAAATCCAGCCCTTCGATCTGACATCAACGTCCGAAATAATTGGACAAGATTCCAGCGGCGACAGCCCCTTCCACCTAATCCTGGAGCACGAGCTGAACCGGAACACGTGGCGCGATCTTAGTGGTGGAGACAGTGAGGTGCTGTGCGCGAGCGTGTACGCGATAAGCGAGAGCCGTTGGGGCATGTTCCTGCGGCTGCACACGTCGGCGTGCGACCGCGCTTCGGCGGTGGCGCTGCTGAGGGAGCTGCTGGCGAAGGTGGGCGGCGGCGGGGAAGGGACGGAGGTGGGAGGAAAGGGAATGGAAATGGAAATGGGAATGGCGATTGAGGATCTGATCCCAGAAGGGAAGAGGAACAAGCCGTTCTGGGCGCGTGGGTTGGACGTGCTTGGTTACTCACTGAACTCGTTCAGGCTCGCGAGTTTGGAGTTTGTGGATGCGGACTCACCTCGGAACTCCAAGGTTGTGAGGTTACGATTGAACGCCCACCACACGCAACTGCTAGTGGCTGTGAGTCACACTCTACTCATTTTTTTCTTTCAATAAAATATTAAAATGAGTTATGCATTTTTTTTCTACTTTATTTTTAACTAAATCCCATCCAAGTCCACGAAATGCTCCACAAAATTGTGCATCATCTTAAATTTAGAGATTAATTTTTTAATCCAGGAAATTATAAAATGTGAGTTATCTTATTGATTCTTAAAATTTAAAAATTAAATTTTTTTAATTTCTAAAATTATAAAATACGAGTCACGTTTTTCCATCACATATTTCCATTATTGTTTCATCAAATTTTGCTGATGTTCGCATTGATTAACATACTTGTGATGACATCTTACTTGGCTTTTACCAAATTGCATGAATATTCTCATAATTGAAGAGTATAAAATAAAGGGTTAAATGTATTTTATCATTGAATTTTATGTTCTGTGTAATTTAACTAACTTTTAAATCCAATGCAAGGTATGATTTTTAACTTGCAAAATATCATTAGCCATTCTGTTAAATAGATATCCATTTAATTTGTTAAGTGACTATGTGCCACTCACGTGACCTAATTTATGGACAAAACTACCCTTAATCTTTAGTGAAATTCCCAGCAGTTCATGTCCCCTAACCAGGCACTTTCCTTCAACATCCATCTCTCTCTCTATCCCCTTCAACATCCACCTTCACCATCCAAAAGCATTCCCTTTCAATCAAAGAAGAAAATGCACATGGTCACATCCACACCATTGCCGACGAATTCGAGCAGCAAGGGAAGTGCAATTTGCGCCTCTTCATGAACGCCGCTGGAGACAGAGGACGACACTGGAGATCCGTCCCCTTCACCCACCCTTCCACCTTCAAAACCTTAGCCATGGAGCCTGATCTCAAGAGCCGATGCTGGAGATCTGTCCCCTTCACCCACCCTTCCACCTTCGAAACCCTAGCCATGGAGTCCAATCTCAAGAGCCGTGTCAAATTCAATCTCGAATCGTTCCTCAAAGCCAAGCAGTACTACCACCGGCTTGGCCGTGTGTGGAAATGGAGCTTCCTCCTGTACAGTCCCTTCGGCATCGGAAAGGAAGACCAATGCCTTCATCGAAGACCAGCGCTAACCAGAAAAGGAAGACCAGCAACGCGAAGAGGAAGACTCACTACGTGGTGCGCCATTCTCAGATCTGGTTTGGACTCTGGACATGATGTGCCATTCTAAAATCTGGTTTGGACTCTGGACGTGGTGGCTCGCGGCGGCTTGCAGTGTGTGCGAGCAAGGCGGAGATTGTGGTGGTCTTCGCAGTTGTTGCGTGTTGTGGGAGAGGGAACAGCCGCGGTGGCCGTTTGCACGCAAGGCATTGCCAGCGGTCGTTAGTGCGGGTAGGCGGCAGTAAGCGCCGCGGTTACTTCACGGTGAAGCTGTGGTAGGGGAAGGCATTTCCTTTCCCTCCAAAGCTACATTCTGATTCTGTATTTTAGCTTCTTGTGTTTTGTTATGGTATGTAAAAATTTGGTTGCGTTTAGCTAGGTTCTCTGGTGGGGATCATTTTGATTTTTGATGAGTTTGGATTTTGATTGTTATGGGGATCATTTTGATTTCTAATGAGTTTGGATTTTGGTTTTGATTGTGGATTGTAGATGCTATCTCTGTTATGATGGGTGGGTGTTATTTTGTTTTGGGTGAAAGAGAGCAGATGAATGAAGGTTTCGTGTTGGGTTGGGTTTGGAAAATTTGATTGAAATTGGAGGTTATTTTTGTCCAAATTATGGTCATGTGACTAACACATGTAAATTTAACGGTACAAATGGATGGAAAATTAATAGAAGGGTTATTTGCAAGTTTAAAAACTAGATTGTTTCCAATTTAAAAAGTTGTTTAATTCAAGAATATAAAATTTAGGGAGGTAAAATGCATTTAATCCTAAAATGAATTTTAAATATAAGTAAAATTATAAATATATTTAGACAGATTTGATCATATTATTCAACCATATCACCTTTAAGATGAAATAGAATGTTCATCAGTAAAGCATGAGAATTATTCAAATATATTGAAGAATGAGATTATGGACTAACTTAACTCATGTATACAGCTTACTTTACTTCTGAGACTAAGTTAAGGATTTACTCTTTTTAGAAAAAATATTTCTTGCTTCAGGCTTCAGTTACTCCTTTTTTATTTTTATTTTTTTTAATTTGCGTGTCTTATTTTAATTAGAAAAGAAAAAAGAGAAACCATCAGAGTGGCAGTATGGGTGGTATATGGCTAACTCTGTTTTGATGGGAGTGTGGGATTGTGAAATTGTGAATGAGGATAGGAGTATACGACAGGATAACGCTATCTAAGTATGGCAACACGTTAGTCGACCGCAACTTTCTTATTTGTAATTAAAGGAAAAAAAATGATTGGAGATAAGATTTTAGTCACATTGGAGATAAGTGTGGCATTATGGGCAACTCCGTTTCTCTCCAAAGTCATAATTCCCAATAAAAAATGTGATTGCTTGATTGGGAATGGGCATCTACCATGTGGGTTGCAAAGTTGCCCACGTTAAGTTTTGCAACATGTCCTAGTGTGTTGCCACTTGAATGTGTGATAAATTAAGTTTTTCCCCCTTTAAACTTGTTATTCATTTTTTTGGTGGGGTGAAGACATTATTTGATATCGAGTCCTTACATGAAAGATTTCATGAATTTAGGAGAAAACGTCATTGCATTTTATCTGTTAAACTCAACTTTGTGAAATAGTGATTGGCAGTGGTAGATCAGTTTAATCTTCACGATTTTAAAAAGTTTTGCTGTATACATGTTAATGGGTGTGTATTACACCTAAAATTTTCTAGTTCTGCCCAAGGATTCTATACATAGGAGAGGCTGGTCCTACAAGTCAGACTGTGATCAGGGGAGTCTCCACATTATAAATAAGGATTCTGTCTCGCACCAAATTCATATGGGACTCATGCTCTCGAATCACTTTCTCCTCGATGATTTGATCCAAACTTTTCATAAATCAATTGGATTTCTCAGGTGAACGGAGTGACCATTCATATTTGCTGTTGGGAGAAAATTGCAGCTAAGCACAAATGATATCAGCTGCATTGTTTTATTGTACTCTTTCACAGCAAAGTATTTGTTTGTGATTAAAAAATGCGTGAACTTGATAAACCAGATAACATAAATGTTGGTATATAACAGAATGGTGTGCCTAATAAAGGCTTCTCCAAACTACTATAACCTGCTTGTTATGCTACCAATGTTTAATAATCCAACTGTTATGAAGTCTAATTGATATGGCGGCCTGTCCTGTTCCTGCTTTTTGACTATGATCTGATAATTTTATTCATTAAAAATTGTTGAATTAATTTGGCAATACCATGCAGGGATGCAAGTCAAGAGGGATTAAACTTTGTGGGGCACTTGCAGCAGCTGGAATGATTGCCTCCCGGGCCTCCAAACACCTAGCTAGTCATCAGAGGGAGAAGTATGGTGTAATAACACTCATTGATTGCCGCTCAATTCTTGATCCAGTCCTTCCCAGCAACCACCTTGGTAAGCTGCAGTTTCTAGTAATGTGACTATTTTGTGTTTGTTTTATCATGTTGCCGCTATCTGTAGTCTTCTACATTATGCCAGACTGGTTTATAACAACATTTTCTGCTTAGGAGTGTGGTTGGTTGGGGAGTAAAAATGGGGTGAAAATTTTTATGGATGAATTCCATGTGTAAATGTATATATACATAAAGTTCATCCATAGAAAATTTTTCTTCACTTTTATCCCCAGCCAAACAAACCTTAAAGTGTAAAAAAACAAACGTGGATAGAGAGAAGACAGTCTCATTCTCATGAAATTAAACCATTTATAATTTGGTAATTGGTATATCACTGATTAAATATGACCACTCCAGGTAGATGAATTAAATAATTGCTTGGAGCTTTCTTCTATTGACATATGAAAGCTTTTATTTCAAATTGTGGGTTTTTTTTTTCCCTTCTGATGTTTGTAGAGCACTATAGCCTTAGTGAGCTCTCAGAGTGTTAAGGTTTTTTATGGTCAGAATGAGATACTTTTTTTTTTTTTTGCTAGTGGTTTTGTATGATTTTAACAATATCGGTTGTTTGGTTCAGGATTTTATCATTCAGCCATCTTGAACACACATGATGTTTGTGGAGAAAACCTATGGGATCTGGCGAAGAGGAGTTACATGGCCTTTGCAAATGCGATGAATGGCAACAAGCATTTCTCAGACATGTCTGACCTGAACTACCTAATGTGCAAGGCAATTGAGAACCCTGGTTTGACACCATCATCATCACTTAGAACTGCCTTAATTTCAGTGTTTGAAGATCCTATCATTGATGATTCAGATGAAATGCATAAAGAGCTTGGATTGGAAGACTATGTGGGTTGTGCTTCTGTTCATGGTGTGGGCCCATCTGTTGCCATCTTTGATACCATACGGAATGGAAAGTTGGATTGTGCCTGTGTATACCCATCACCCCTTCACTCAAGGGAACAGATGCATGAACTAGTGGATCATATGAAGAGAATCCTTGTTGATGGTTGTAATAGGGAAGATCAATAGATTTGCCATAATTTTATTGAACGATTCAATCATTAATTATTGTAGTCTCTCCAAAATTCAGTCTTTGTTGTAGATTCTCCATGATCTGTTGAATCTCCTACAATTTCAGAAGCGCAGTGCAATTTTCAATTGAGGAAGAGCATATGCAGAAGTTGCCGTTACATCAGTAATATCCATTATATCTTAAGTCCCAACTTTCAAATTGACAGAGGAAAGGAGTTCAAGGGAAAGATCCTCTCATGTGTGAATTATTATCCCTTATGTGTGAATTATTATCCTTAATCATTTTTTTCTGACCAAAATTGAAAATATACCCATGGAAAACCATCTGTGATGGTTTGCACATAACCCCTCATGCGTATTTTACAAGAGTTGTATTATTTGTCCTTATCCTGTGTGTGATACGATGAGGTGTGAGTTGATACATAGTTTTCACATTATAAGTCCAAATAATATTTGTTATCATCCAATAAGGCCCAGGTTGGGGCCCAATATCAGAACCCTCCGTAGCTTGCCCAATAGGAGAAGCATGTTCCCCACGGTTTGACCTCTGTTGGCATGAAGCCACAGAACCCCATAATCTGTACAATGTGGAGATCATCCCATGTCCACTAACTACACTCCGAAATGTCTGGGGAGTGGCAACGAGCCGTTTGACCTTCTATTTAAAGGGTATTTCAAAATGAAAATAGTTACGCTTTATTCATACACTGCAAAGTCTCTAAACCACACTGATACTCTTGGTGGAATGCTTACAAATATCCCGCCCTCCATCCCAATCTCGACAAAGACGAGTCAGAGATGCAAATGCTTCATCGCTTTATTCAACATCACTTTCTATATTATTCAAATAATCAAATTGCCGATTATAAGTAAATTTTGATGATTTCAGAGTTGAATACCTTGTAAAAATAAAGGAAGAGAGTACGTGTGCAAAAATCTATGGGTCTGTTTGGAAATGTTTTCATGTTTGTTTTTCAAAACAATTTTAAAAAGTAAGTTTACTTTAAATTTTTAAAAATAAAAAGAACAAAAAATTTGTTTGGCAACGATATTTTAAAGACTTTTTTTAATAATTTAAAAACAAGAGGTTTGCTTGGGTAGTTATTTTTAAAAATGAATTTTAAAAGTAATATAATTAAAAACCTATTTGACAAACTATTTTTTAACTTTTCCGTTAGAGCTCCAACCAAAAGGAGCACACTTTACTTCAACAAAGAGACCTCCAAAAGAAGGTCCTTATGGGCACCATAGGAGTTAGTTTGACTTCCAAAAGGGAACACTTGGATAACACAAAATGTGCAAAACTATGAAGGGAGAACACAGAGTGCCATGTGCAGATGGAAGAGAAGGAAAAGAGCTAGGAAATGTTTGAACTTTGAAGTTTGGGGTCACTTATTATGGTGGTGGCATCAAACAGTGAGAAGAGAGAGTTGACAAAGTTGAGCGTTAGAACACAAAAGGCATCGAAGAAGGTGGTTGTAGCATTACTGAAATGGGCATCAAAGACAAAGAAAGTGACCCATGAATTATAGGTGTTGGAACCAATGAAGAAGAAAGACTTTGAAGAGTGGAATGAAGAATAAAAAGGGCAAAGGTATTTGTGGGATTGGAATACAAGTCGAAACTAACAAAATTAGAAAATTACAATGATGTCACTGTGCTATCCCATGTTTTTAAAAAATGAAAAACCAAAAACAACTCTCCGATGTTCTCCCGTTTCTGTTTTTAAAACTTGTATTCAATTTTTTTATTTTTAAAATCAAGTGCAAGAAAATAGCATGTCATATAAGATTTTTTTATTTTTAAAAATAGAAAATTATTTTGGAAAATAGCTTCCCAACAGGCCTATATTTTTGTTGTTTTATTATTTAAAAAAGAAAAGAATGTACAAAATATTATATAATAAGATGACGTAGAGGTAATATTTTCGAAAAGATATTGCCTACTTTCACCTTTCTTTAATTTTTAAACACAATTAAAAGTCAGCATCTAGATAAACAATCACGATATCTAGGACTATAAGCGAGTCATGTACTAGTGGTTAATTATCTATAGAAATCGTTGAGAGCCCTTCACTCTCGTAATCTTCGGCCAGAACAAACATCCTTAGACATTTTTCGTTAATCTTCACATTTACTCAGCCGATCGGCAGAAGGCTGAAGTTTACCCCTTTTTGTTTTGGTTATGTTTTGGCGCACTAATTCAACGAACTGGTAGGTTTAATAACTTATAACAAAACATAGACTAATCTATAGGGAAGTGGGAACTCTTTCATTCACATACCCAAAGGAAGACGAGTTCTACGATGAGGATGAATGAATTTAGGATCATATGGTCCCAAAATCGCATCTATTAAAAATTGAATCCAATGATTAAAATGATATATTTATATTTTATTATTTATAAAATATATTTTATACATGATTTGTCCATTTTATGCTTGTAGTCTTTCTCTCACATCACCCTATCACCCTTCTCCACAACCATGCTACCATCACCCATTTCTCCATCTCCTCCCCATCACTCTCACATCACCTGAATCACAACTCCAAACCCGAGGTTAGGATTAATGTCTTAGAAGTAGAGAGAGAGAGAGCAAGACAAATGAGCCAAAGAACTTGTTTAAAAATTTGAAAATAAGATGCAATTGAACTATTGAAGACAATGGTCAAAGAAAAGAGTGAAAGATTTGTTACAGATAATCAAAGTGTCATATTGATACTAGTGGCGGGGAGTGACATGGAACAACAGTGGCTGTTGAGTTGAAAAGGCAACAGTGGTTGAAGTGGAACAAAAATAGAGTTTGTTCTTTTTGTTGTTGGGGGTGGTGGTGTGTTGGTACCTAAGAGCAGGGGGGTTCGAACATGCTGGTGGTGGTGGATGTTTTTTCTTTTTTTTGTTTAATACTCTGTTGTTTGTTGTTCATTAAAAGAGGATAAGAGATTGAAAGAGAGAGGATAAGAAATAAAACAGAACGATATAAAAATAATTTCATTATTTATTTTTTATTTTTGTTATTATAATATCCTAGATCACATGCTGGTCACTCCCCCATTTAAGAATCTGCCCCCAAAGGAATCACTACTTATTTGTTTGGAGGAGAAAAGAAAATAAAAGAACAAATAAAAAAAATGAAAATAAAGAAAAAAATAAATATTGTTTACAGGTCACTAAATCATTAATTTAAGTTCAGAAGTCTAATTGAAAATGAAAACTGTTTGTAACAATAGCAACCGACGACATATAAAAGCTAGCTCTATTGGAGAGCTATAATGCTCTATAAATATTAAGTACACAGGTCTGTTGCGTTCTAAATTCTAATTATAGCTAGAAATATCCATTAGATACAATCCCGACCCAAAAAAAGGTAATAGTTGTGATGGATTTTAACGCTAAAGGACTAACAAGAAAGTAAAAAAAGAAAAGAAAAAAAGAAAAGAAAACGAGCCTCTGGCTTGAGGCTTTGAGCTCGTTAAACAAATTCCTCAAAAATCTTTCCTAAGTCAAACTTGCCATTGTTACATTCTATAACGTTCACTACTTGTTGAAATGTGGAAACACTGCATGGAACTACCAATCCATTCCTCTGAGCAAACCCGAATTCATCGTATGCCTTCTCCAACAGCATCTTGAATAACGGGTGAGAAAGGTAGCTGGTTGGAACAACATATCTCTGGCGGTCCTCCCCAATGTAAAGTGCGAAAAACCCATTTGGGGTTGTGTTGTTTGGGGATTCTTCCTCACATCCCTTGAGCAAGCACTCATGGTGTGTAGGGTGAGGGTCAACTCCACCAACAGCCCTCACCTTTTTGGCCAGTTTCTTGAACGATACCATCTTTTTCCCTAGCATTTTGTTTCTACGGTTAAATTAAACGTCCCAAAGGTACACTGGGGGAGGTGAAAGAGATGGAAAGAAAGCTATGTAGAGGAAGAACCGGCTATTGTGCGAGATGAAGGGATGATTTGGGTTCTTATATATGATTATATATTTAGGTGAGATAACAGCCTCGTGGGAGTATAAAAATACAATAAATTTGAAAGTCGTCGAGTCATTTTCTTCCATTTTGAATGTTTGGAATCTATGACTGTTGAATGTTCTGAGTACGGAAAAAGATCCTCAGTTTTTTATTTAAGTTGCCTGGACGCGGCTTAGGCTAAGCCTGATCTAATATAATATTGGTAGAAGATAATTAACATCCCATTTTGTATAGATGCCCAACACCTAAAAGAAATATAGAGAGAAATATGGAGAAAATTAGTGAAAAATAAAAAAGATATGGATTCCATATTTTTTTTGAGAGGGATGTTTAAGTATTTGAAATTTTAGGTGTTAAAATAATATCTTTCTATAATATTTAAAGAGAAATTAGGAAAAATTTATGCATAGATACAATTCTAATATTTCATTTGTTGACACAGTCATAATAAATTTAATGGGACCCACAAAGAAGTTAATATAACTGTTAAGACAGTTTTTATTGTAAATCTGATGCGTTCAACTTATGCATATACAATAGTCTCTATAAAATAGAGAGACGAAAGGAGATAGTTCACATCAGATTACTGTATGTGTAAAAATGGATGCAGGCGTCCGTAATATATAGTACCCTACACCAACGCTTTAAGATAATAGCATAATATAGTTGGCTTAGGTTTCAACTTCACATCACATTTGTTGGTTGTAACGGAGCATACAACGCAAGCTAACCGAAATGGCGCAAACCAAAGCTTGGTGGAAACTCAATTTTTTTTCAATTTTTTTATGTAGTACTGTCATCTAATTAAGCATCCGATGACAATTATTCATTAAAAAAGATAAAATACTAATATAGTGCAGGCGTGCTTTGTGGCCCATCGCTCATCGTTATTGTTCGAGACAACAACAAATGGCTCATGGTTATGCGTTTACTTTGTAGAGTTTTATAGCAGCAGTTCAACACCAACGATCGCTTTTCACCTCCTAATTTGAAGATGTGTTGAAATTGATCCAAATTTTTAATTAAAGATTACTATTGATAGTTTTTTATTTTAAAATTATTTAGAAAGGATTTGAAAAAGATGTGAAAGAAAAAAAAATATGATTTTTTTTTAGATTTGAAAAATCTATTAAGATTTAAAAATTTATTAGAATTTTATCTAGAATTAGAAATTATTAATTATTAGGGTTGAGGTTGAATTTAGTGTGTGTAAACTATTATAAATAATAATTTTGAGAATTATTTAGATATGCGAGGAAAATATAATTGAGAGATTAAAAATGAAAGGACAGAAAGAGGGATATGGTGAGGATAACACAGATGATGAAGAGGAAATTGATGAGATAAAAGGTTTGTAACTTTTGCAAAAAAATTATCGTGATGAAAGGTTTGCAACTTTCGCCAAAAGTTACTTTGATAAAATGTTTGTAACTTTTGTCAAAAAAGTTACCTTGATAGAGGCCTTGAGCTTTCACTAGAAAGGTTATTTTGACGAAGGGTTTGTAATTTTTTCAGAAAAGTTACATTGATGATGTTATATTTTGTGAGTAGTAGTGGTGCAAATAAGGATAACTGTGTCGAAAGTTTTTGTGGCAATGTGGTGTTAGGCAAGTGTTTTATGAATAACGTAGATTTATTTAAAATTTGTTGAGATTGGTGATTGTATTCCTCATTAAATTAGTTGATTTATTTGTGAAGTTGTAGATATAGACAGTTGAAACTGAATAACGTTAATTTTCTTATGTTCTTTTATTTTGTTGATTTGAGTAATTTATGTTTCATGGGAATTATTTCCCAGCATGATGAAAGCTATAGGAACAGTGACCAATGAACTGAAAGAATCGTTTGTTATAATGTTCCAAATACAGATCAGGCTTTTAATTAGCTTAACTATACGAGGGATATTCCGAAACACTATATGATATTCTATAACTCCTTATCCAAGGAGGAAAATAAAAGTACTCTAAATAGATAACTAATTATTAATTTATTCCGTCATCTTCAGTACTAATATGAAATAAATGCAGTGGAGAATATCCTCAGAATCGAAGGCATCGATCGGTTGACCGAGGAAACAAGAAGCATGATCACACGACAACACCACGAGGAAGGGCGTGGTAGGCCGGGCCTCAAAAATAGTGAGTGGTTCGTGGTAAAAATTGACCGTGCGACCCGACCATATCACACGTCGAGGTTGAGAGCGATGGCTTGCCATTATGGTGATGCAGTTTCCAGCACTGTACATCCGATCGGGTTCCGACCACGTACGGTAGTACTAATAATTGACCTTCCCCTTTTTTATTTTTTCATTTTTGATTTTCCGTACAACGAAACTTGTGGTTCGTTGTTAAAATTTCAGGGTTGAGTTTGTTTCTAATCCTAGTAATTAAATTTGGATACCTGATGGAGTCGGTGAAGCCACTGATTTCTTAGATCATTTGTTCAATTAGTAGATTACTTAATGAATCGAATTTTGCAACATCCTCTTTTGTATTAAATATTTTATAGAGTAATTTATCATATTTTTATTAGTTATTTGAGTTAATTATACAGTAACCTAATAGAAATTTAACAAAGAATTAAATATTAATTAATAAATCTTTAAAATAGGATATAAAATATTAATGACACTTTAGGAAAAACAAAATAGTTGCATCAAAATATATATATCTTTTACCAATATAAAATAATATATATATATATATATATATATATATATATATATAATTTTCTTGTTGCTCAAGTTTTTAAAACTTGTTAGCCAAGATTAAAAATTTCTTGTTGCTTAAGTTTCCAAACTTGATGCTCAAGTTTTCAAAATTTGTTAGCCAAGATTGAACCTCTTTATAAGGAGATGAGCATGTGAAGAAGAATAACAAGTGAAGAAGTGAAACTTTGATCATTCTTGAAAGAAATTAATGTGGAAGGAAAATAAAGAAGAGAAGAGAGAGTGATCGTGAGAGGAAAAAAAGAGAGAGAGTCGTGTGGTGTTTATATTATAGTGTTTGTTATAAAAAATAAAAGTAGAGAGAATAATAAGAAGAAGAGAAAGAATAATCTTATTGATAATCTCAAATACTACATGGAACATCTAAAGGGCTATTTATAGCCAAAGGAAGAGAGATAATATTACATCAAATCATAACAGATTCTATCTAATCAAATCAAATCTTAACTGAATCACCTAAAGATATGAACATCCATATATGAATAATATTTCATAAAACTCCCCCTTGGATGTCCATCAGGAATATGCCTCATTAAAACCTTACTAAGAAAAAACCCATGGGAAAAAAATCTTAGTGAAGGAAAAAAGGTACAATATCCTCATAGTAGGAATAGAAGACCTTAAAAACCTTATCAAGGAAAAACCCAATGGAATAAAAACCTTGATCAAGGAAAAAATAGTAGTATTTCTCCCCTCTTTAAAGTATTACTTAAAATCTCATAATCAGTGTATTTAATTTTGTGCACCACTTCTATAAAGAAGAAATTTGAAGTAACTCTATCACTTGAACAAATTGGATATCAGCTTTTTTTTAGTTGAACTATCTAAGCCATGTTGTCCTCATGTAAAGTTGTGTAATTTTCTTCTAAGAGAATCTACATGATAGTTTGAATAATATGTTGATCCATTGCCTTTAGCCAGAAAAATTGATGAGCTTTGTATATTGTACTAATTTCTCTGTGATTTGAAGAAATAATGGTTAAGTCTATCTTGTGTATCTTCAGGATATGATCATGTCTCTATAAGTGAAAGGAACCTGTTTGATATTTGCCTTTATGCAGATTTGATAAATATCCTCATACTAATACACCTGAAGAAAATATGTGATTTATCCATATAAAACTTCATAAGAGTTATCTCTGTGTAAATTGATTGACAAATAAACATTTTGTTTGTTAAAAGCTTAATGTAGGCCGAGATAGAATTTTGTCTTTCCAAGATCTTTTATCTTAAACTCTTCTGCTAGATCTTTTATGACTATGGAAACTTATTCAGGAGTTCCAATGATATTCAAGTCATCAACATACACAGCTATTCAAATATAATTATAGGGGCAAATGACATCATTTGTAAACCCTATCTGAATCAAATATCGTTGAGACGGTTATACCACATCCGTCCATATTGCTTTCGACCATATATAGATCTTTGCAATTTGATTGAGTACATATTGGGGACATTCATTAGATGATGTCTTTAATCCTTCAAGGACTTTTCATATAAATATCATTATCTAATGAACTATATAGATAGGCTGACAATATCTATCAGATGCACATTTAGCTTATTATGTATAGATAAGCTAATCAAATATCGAAATATTGTTGTATCCACTACTGGGAATACGTTTTGCCATAATCTATACTAGGTCTTTTGTGAGAAACCTTGTACTACAAGTAAAGCCTTATATCGTACAGTTTCATTTTTTTTATTTCTTTTTCTCACAAATACCTATTTATATCCCACGGGTTTCACACCTTCTGGTGTTTGGACTCCAGGCCAAAGACCTCACGTTTTTTGGAAGTGATCTAATTCAGCCTAGATGGCTTCTTCCATTTTCGACCAATCATTTCTACGTAGACATTTTTCAATGATTCTTGGCTCAAGATCCTCATTTTCTTGCATAATATTTAACGCTATATTATATGCAAATATATTGTCGACAATTATTACTCGTCGATTCCATCCTTTTTCCTATAGACATAGTCTATTGAGATCTCATCATTTTCAATGATTATTTTCAGGTACCTAAACGCTTCTGGCATTTCAAATATATCAAGTTTTTGGACTGCAACAATGTCCTTACTATGTTTCTATTCTCTTTTCAGGAAGAGTATCATTTGCCTTCATAACATCATTTGACCTCTTTGCCCCACTTTCTTTTCAAGGATTTTTATTTTTGGAATCGACTGGTTTATCACGCTTCTGGCGTGCAATTTTTACATTAACCAATTGCCCAACAAGGACATCAATTCAATTTGGGGCATTTTCAGCTGGTATATAGGATTTAGTTATCCTTTTGTATTATAAGAAAATGCATCTGGCAATTCATTGCTATTCTTTGCAAATGTATAATCATTTGAACTTCTAGTTCACATTGCCTTGTGTGAGGATCTAAATAGAATATTGATGCATTCTAATTTATTTTCTTTTCTTTTCCAGCTGTCTACTTTCTCTCCTGATGTTGGAAACATTATATCTCACAAAGTGAGACTTAAAACATCTCCTATTTGTATTTCAATCTATTTGATCATAAAGGGAGAATCATATCCAACATGTCTCCAATTTTCTTTGGAGTTTCATTTGAAAAAAATGGTAGTTAGGACATATACTGCACTTCTAAAGTTTTTAAATAGGAACCTTTTGGCTCAGGCCAAAGTAATTGTAGGGGAGAGAATTATTGACAATTTGTTAGCCTTATAGAAATAAATGCTGTAATATGCGCCCAACTAGAAATTGGGAGATTTGTTCTCATGAGCAAGCGGTAGCAATTAACTGGAGGTCTTTTATAAGTTAATTATGCTAGCCAACTTTTTCTATATGTGAACATAAATAATTAGATGTTCAAACATTTATAACATTGGCCTACAAGCACTAAAAGCTTGAAAAATAAACTCATCAGAATCATTAAGATAAACTATTCTAATTGGATTATCAAGAAATTGTTCTCTTAATAATTTGCATAATTAATATCGCAAGCTTCAGGTTGCGAAATCATAATGAGCACACATATGACCATTTCATAGATACATCTATTAAAATCATAAAATATTTGAAAGGTTCATATGGTGGATGAATTGATCCACGTATATCACCTTAAATTCCTTCTGGGAATTTAAGAGATTTAAATCCAATCTTTGCTGAAGGTCATATAATTAATTTACTTTGAGAACACGAAGCACAAGAAAACTCATTATAATGAAGAATTTTCTGGTTCTTCAACAAATGCTCATATAAGTTTTCAGTAATTCCTTACATCATTATTGCTTCAGGATGTCCCAACGGTCATGCCAAAAGGTAAAATATCCGAGCTAGTAAACATCTGGTTTACAATAGCATATGATAATTCAATTGTACTCATATTAGTACTATACACGGAAGGAATTGCAGACAAAATTTTCTAAAGCAACTTTCTTATTGAAGCCTAAGTTGTGATATGGAGGTACTCACTATTTTTCTCACTTAGTATCACAATATGATATCTATTTCAGCGAATATCTTTGAGACTCATCAAGTCTCCCATTTTTCTTCAGGAAACAAAATAGTAGCTCTTTTGGAGCCTTCATTCATCTTGCTACTAAGAATTATATTAATATTTTTAATTAATTTTGTTTCTTCAGGAAATATAATAGTAACTCTTCTGGAGCCTTCAATCATATTTACAAAACTAATCATCGAGTTAACATTTTATTATCTTATTACAAGATGAAAATATCACAATATGTCATCAAAACATTAACATATCATGTAAGTGAAAATAAATTTGTCGTGACATGATGGTGATATAAATATATGTATCACAATTACCCTGAAAATATTAATATCATATATTATTATTTCATGAGATAATAGTCATAATAATAAATAAGATTATTATGTGACATAAATCAATAAAGTATATGATATGTTAAATTTCAACAATATTGCATAAAAATATAATTAATAATTATAAAATATGCCACGAATAGCATAGTTATTTTATTCAATATTGAGAACAATCAGATCCTGAAATTTTTAAAATAAAATATTCCTTGAAAATAGTATCAAGTAATATATCTAATAAAAACTTTCATTATTAAATCAAATAATCAATATTTATATAAAAGATAAAAAGATACATCCAAATGGCTCATATTAATCATGAAGTGATTTCATAATATATCTTGAAAAAGAATCACCTTTGTATTTTTTCATTCTCCTCTAACAATATTTAATAAAGATCAAATAAATATCTCATTATACGACATATACATGCCAAATTTACTTTGATGTCATGGCAATAATATTCATCACATTTATCACACTTGAAACCAATAATTTCCCCCAAAGTGTGAGGTCAAACATAGTGTGTTCCTCCTTAACGGAAGCTTTCATAGAAAAGTCAAATACAAAATCTTGGCCCAATGCTCTAACCAAATGTTGATACCACAGAGCGCAAACAAACAGTTATGGCCAGCCAAACCATCTGCTTTGATACCACTTCTAGGGTTTTTTTTTGTCACATTCACTTCAGGGAATGGAGCAGAGCCAACTAGACAAGTTTCATGAATTTTTGTTTTCATGAAAACTCATTATTTGATATCTGTAAAGCTCTTTCTTGACAGTGCTACCCTAGGAGCACATTTAAGACATTAAAGTTAAGAATATTTTTCAACATATATTTATCATACTGCAACTGCAAGTGGTACCATATGGGCTCATAGCTCTTCTTTGTACTTTATCAAAAAGATTAGCAGGATCTTTTAAAAATATTTAGATCCTCTATAAAGGTAGCAAAGAGGGAAAATAAATAAACTCATTATATCATTATCTTCAGGAGAATATAAGTACTTAATAAATACATTTGCTTCGAGAAATTTAAATATGAAAATGTTCCTTGTAGGAAATATAATGTCAGACACTTTAGGTGATGTGAATAATGGATCCATTTACTTTATGGAATAATTTTTTGACATATTCACTTATGGGAATATGCAAATCTCCTCAAATAGAGGAATAAATTAATTATATTTTTTGGGGGATAATTTTAAATAATAAGGATGCATTCACTTCAAGGAATGATTATCCATTTTTCTATATAATTCTCATTCACTTCAGGGAATGATTATCTATTTTTCTGTATAATTTTCATTCACTTTTGGGAATAATTGTCATTCACTTCTAGGAATTGTATAGAAATAGAATAAACTAGAAGGAATTATTGATTTGTGTAATCCTTCTAGGATGCAATATCTTTTCCTCCTTTTTCTTTAATGGTGTCTCCAAGACCAAAAAAAAAAAAAGGTATTGTTTTGTGCAATTCTTCTGGAATGTGATATTTACTTGTTTATTAGTCTCAAAACTTATTGAGTAAAGATGAATCTCAATATATAATATTCAAGATAAATATGTAAAGATGTCTTATCTCAAGTATTCCACTATACCGATGCTATAATAATAATATAGGGGAAAGAAAAACCAACCAAGAATAAATGCCTCTGTAAGTGTAAGTGGCATTGAGAAAAGAATTGTGGCTTGTATCGAATCAAATACTCTCCCAATTTCCACCATAAATAAAGAATCCTAGAAGAAGGAATCATGCCTGCATTGTGTTAACAAACTTTTTCACTTTGAGAGCAAAGTCATCTTGATAACGTGTTATAAAAAATAAAAGTAGAGAGAATAATGGAGAAGAGGAGAAAGAATAATCTTATTGATAATCTTAAAGGTACTCTACATGGAGCATCCAAAGGGCTATTTATAGCCAAAGGAAGAGAGATAATATTACATCAAATCATAACAGATTTTATCTAATCAAATCAAATCTTAACTGAATCACCTAAAGATATGGACATCCATAAATGAATAATATTTCATAACAGTGTTATCTCTATAATAATTTTAAGGTAGGGAATGAATCTCTTTATGAATTAAAAAATGAAAACCATGGTTACATCCAGTTATCATTAGCTATCTTCTATATTGCTCATTTATCTTCAAGTTATCCAGTTGTTTATCTTTCTATCATTTTATTTCACCGATCCTTTATTTTTATGTTGACCATAATTGACTTCAAGTTCTTTTAAATTATTATTCCTTTATATTAAAATAATGTTTTTATTGTCATTTTACTTTACAGTACATTTCAAGTTATCTTTTACTAAAGGTGCTAACTATTGATAAGGTTAAATAATAATTTATATTACTTTCAGTTGTCAAGCTTATATTACTTGAATATCTATGCACTTTATTTATTTGTAAGTTTAATTATGCATTAACCTATACTTTATGCATATATTTCATTTATTTCATTGCTTAATTTTAAGATTTTATTTTATTTGTTATGATTTCCAGAATTTATTTATAATATTCGAAGATTCTTGTTAACTTTTAGTTATTTAAGTTCTATTTATTACTTAAGATTATGCACCTCATATTTTGAATTTATGCATTTACATGTTTATTATGAAACAATGCATAACAACAAGAGAATAATGAAAAATAAGACATTTAAAACTTTTCCGCTAACCGTAAAAGCCAAAGGGATAGAGATGTAAGGTCATTCTATATTACCTGTCTTGGTTAATGTGACGTAAAAGTTTCACTTCGTCATTACGATATTAAAGAGCAACACAGAGAATGAGAATTCCCAAGAGAAGACCTTCAACTATGTGTGACAGCAGACAAAGTAAAGTGAAAGATTAATGCAAAAAATGATAATCTTGATAACCTTTGCATAGCATGCTTTATCTAGTATATTCTATTTATGCTATGATATTTAATTATGTTTATATAAAGATATGTGGCCATACGTATTTCTGTGAAGATGTGTCTAAAACCACCATAGCTCAAAATGTTTTAGAAATATTCATTTCCTACTAAGAATTTTTTTCAATTTTCATTCCTATTTTATAATGTTTTAGAGATTATATTAACATTATAATTTGTCATTTACATACATTTTTCATTTATAATCTAGATATTTTCTATCAAAATGGCAAGATTAAAATGTTTTGAAAATGTTAAAGACAAAAATAGAACAACAAAAATTTTGGGGCTAAATCGAAGCCTTGATAAAACGTAAGGGATCTAAATAGATGTTTACCATAGTATTAAAAGATATTCTTTTATTTTTAAATGTTTTTATGTTATAATTTTTTAGAAAAGATAAAAATTATAGTCTCTAAAAACATTTTTTTTTTTGCATTTTTCTTGTAATTATGCTTCTACTTCTAAATAATTATAAAAAAGTCTGTTTTTTCTATTAAAACAATGTTGACACACAGATGAGCTCTAAATATACTAATACAAAATGGTTAGTGACAATTATATATGATTCAGGCCAGAACTTTTAACCAGAAAGGGAAGAGCACGATTATATTATATTAATCAAATAATTTGTGGTAAAATATTCTATTTTAGGGTTAATTAAATTAGTTAAAAATTATTGTCCTTAATTGAATTTTTCTGTGCATTTGAAATTCATTTTTCACTCCTAAAGTCGAGAAGTTTAGAGCATCTTGACAGATGTATGGATTTATTTTATTTAAAAAATGAGTGTTAGATTTTTTTTTCAATTTCAGTGCACAATCAGTGTATAGGTGCGGTTTTTTTATTTTTCTTATGGTGTATGAATTGAAGAAATCTTCATATATTAGATTATGGGAAAAATTATCCTTTTATAGTGTGTTATAGAAGCTGTAATGGCAAGATTTGCACTACAGCTGATGATTAGCCAAACCCCACTATTGACGTGGTTTGCATGCTTAGGAAACGTGCAAGTTGAACGCACGGTTTGGAACCAAATAGGACGTCACTAAAACCTTGCCATTGACAACTTTATATTAAACAAATATTTTTAAAAATTCTGGCCACTTTATTTTAAAAAATAATATTTTATTAATAAAATCTTGTCATCAATGAGATTTTATTTGAAAAAAATATATTTTATTAGCAAAATGTTGTTGTTAGCGACATTTGCATTAAAAAAAATTGTATTTTATTATATTGTTATTATTGAGATTGGCTTCAAAAAAGAAAATTATATATTTTTTATTAATGAAATCCTAGAGGGATTTCACAACCTATATTCATATAAATAACTAAACAAACTCATTTCATAACAAATTTTGCGTGTAATGCTCATATTAAAAAAAATCACCCATCGATAAGTGCTCTAAGATTATTCAATGTGCATCATAGGCGAGTTCTTGTCTATAATGGAACAAGGGAAAAATTGCCAAAGGAGTATACGTAATAACTTATGAAGCATGGACACGTCATTTGAATACCATGTCTATGTGGGATATGTATTATCAGATCTTCCATGAACACAAAAAACATATGTTTGTATATATTTAATCTAAAATTTACTATTTTCTTCCTCTACCATAAAAAACACACGACAAACAAGGTTATACAAAGCAAATAATATATAACTTTGAGTTTATAAGAAAATAAATCATAAGTGAAGTTTGTATGAATAATATTTTAACACTGTATTATTTTCTTTAAATTTTTAGTCATATATATATCGTGTTAATATCGTATAATTTTTCAAGAGTTGTGTCATTTGTGTTTATGGTGGACAATGTAACTAATATCTCATCTCCTATTGGACCTCATTCAAATAGGTCTATATCTCATTCAATAGTTGATGAGGTGTGAGTCGATAGTATTATATCACTAAAGTACAAATAATATTTTTTATTTTTTAACTTTGACATATTTTATATGTAGATATCATATTGTGTTAATGTTGTCATTAACTATGCTTTATAGCTAATAACCAATGTAAAGAAAATAGAAAACAGTCAAATAGATGTCCGAGAAGCACGAGTAGGGTAATTATCGTAATCCTTTCTGGGCCCAGACAGGAGAGTCCAATAATGAAATTATAGCTGCCAATTTTGAAAGACAGTAGACAACGGCAACGCTGACTTTCGGTTTTACATTGAGTACGAATGAAAGGAAACTACAAGGATGACTGGGTCATTTGATTGGCATTTTAAAAAAGGGTTAAGGCTTTTTATTCCTTTCTCATGGGGATGGCGGAAAGGTGATGATAATATATATTTTTAAGTTTGAAGAAATCATAATCTCGCCATTGTGTTGTTTTTCAAGTAATTTGAAGCTTCAAAATAATAAAAAATAGATATGCTAAGGCTACCTTATCTTTCTTAACGTTAAAAATGACATATCTGTAGGGATTTTTAGGTCTGGCTATAAACTTCTTATTTATTTTTGCACTTTTTTCAACGAAAAATATGTGTAAATATTTTTATATAACATGGAAAAAAATAGTGACACGTCTATTTCAATTTTTTATTTTTCTGAGTCCATCACTCTGTTTGTTTCTTTACCTATATTGTACAAAGATATTATACACATATCATAATTTCTCTTTTTTAATTTGTGGTTTGATTTGATCCCTAACAAAGAGAAACAGACACTATTAACTTTGTTGACGATGTTTACATGACTGCCATGATCTCGTTGAGATCGTGTTTGAAGGACAAATTAAATATGACAACACCTTAATTATTATCATTACTACTTTTTTTGGGGGCTTCTTTAATCAAAAGATATGATAATGTATTGAAATTATTTGTTTTTGTCTGTGTTGAATTTAATTCAAATCCATTGAAAGTATCCATGTACTATAGATGTAAAATTATTTTACATTTGAGATATCAAATCATGCAAAAGAGTTATCATAGTTGGTAATTACCTATGATAATTTGACATTTTCCCAAAATTTTATTAGTTGATAATTAACATTATTTTACAACATAAACAATTTAACATTGTCAATATATATAGAAATTAAATTCGTAATTTTAAGCTTGCTTTCTTTCTTTCTTTTCTTGATTTAAGTTTGAATAAGCATTCAATAAAGAAGTGGTTAAGCTTACAATCTGTAAGTTGTGATTATCTTCTACACCTTTAAGTATTCAACTCACTTCTCCTACTCGCTTATACCTTCTAAGAAAAATTAATAGCCTTAATGCCTTTGTAAACTTTTTTTATTTTTTTGAAAAAAAGCATTCATTTGAGAGGACAAAGCCCAACAAGACTGCAATAAGGGTAGAAAAGGCATATAACATTGAAATTTAAACCTTTTTTTCTGCTTCCTTAGAAAAACATTTTTTCTTTTCTTTTTGGGTAGAGATTTTCCCTTTTTTTTTTGCCTAATTCAAATGCATTTAACTTCCTTGAATTGGGTTGAGATTTGGGGGCTCCGTTCTTATCTTTGGGCCTCAATTATGGGTTTAGGTTCTGGGAATTGGTTATCACGATCATTTGAACAGACTGAGTCATGACCAAAAACAAAAACCATTATTTGTCTGATTTTCATGGGCGGGATCAATTATATGGGCCTGGTGGCTGTCACTTTCATTTCAACAAAAGGAAACCATAGCTAGGGTTTCGAGTGGGTGAAGTGGAGAGTTTTTGTTCATTCATCGTCTTCGTGGTTCACTTCTGTGTTGTTTCTCTCTTCTCAACTCTTCTTCACCATGAGCAGGTCAGGGCAGCCGCCAGATTTGAAGAAGTAAGCATCGCTCTGCCTTTCACTTCTTTTCTCTTTTTCTTTTTTCTTTTTTTTTTTCAAATTCTGCTACGATCGAGACCTATTGACCTGCGTTTTCTTTTCTTTTTTCTATTTTCCCCCTTTTTGGGATGCTGCAGGTACATGGACAAGAAGCTTCAGAGTAAGTTTGATTTTGTATTTTGTTTGTTTTTTCTTATGTATGTACCTGTTGTTTATTTATTATTTGCGGATTTTGAATTCTCCTAATGTCGTGTTTGATTGTTTCTTAATTGACATCTATGGACATATGGGTTACACAATTGAACCTTATAACAATAATAATACTGGAATACTTGTTGTTTGCATGCAGTCAAGCTGAATGCAAATCGAATGATTGTTGGTACTCTCCGTGGATTTGACCAATTCATGAATTTGGTTGTTGATAATACCGTGGAAGTGAATGGCAATGAAAATAATGACATTGGGATGGTGGTGAGTCCTCCTATTCCCGTGCATTATCTTTCTCAATTTAAGTGGTCAAGATATATAAAGTAAAGGCATATGACAATTGACAGAGTATGAACATGGTTTTGAAATTGATAATAATTTTACCTACTGCTGCAGGTAATTAGAGGAAACAGTGTGGTAACTGTTGAAGCACTTGAACCTGTGAACAGGGCCTGACTTGTGTTTCTTTTAACATTTTCTAAGTACATTTCCATGTTTCAGTTGGTGTGTGTTATCGAACAGCGTAGCTGGCTGATTGCTGAGAGTAGCATGTAATTGTGGATCTTAAAAAAAGGTTATTTGGCCATTTGTCTGGGGGTTCTTTCTTCAGGTTGATTAGTGGGATGACAATGACGTGACCCAATTAAGATGATGTTTGTATATCCTTTTTTCATAATTTCTTCTCATCCTTTTTTCTGGTGTATTTAGCATGAACACTTCTTTGGTGCTTTCTGTGCTCAAAACTTGGGGTTGTCGTTGGAATTATTACAAGTTTGGTTTTGGATAAACAATCGATCAAAAGCCCAACAACCTTTGCACTGCAATGCCATAAGAAACATTACACGAATAGCAAATAATGTAGTGAATAAAAAGAATGGTGCATTGAGGAAATGGTGAAACCCTGGAGCAAGTCAGTGAACATGGGTGATATTTGCTGTTGGTGAAATAATTTTTAATGAGTGAAATTATTTTGTGGTCTTGCCTGTTATTCATTTGAATGAATGAAGACGTGTGGCATACAAATTATTCTTGAACGTAATTCTTGGTTAACAGCGATGATCTTTTTCCTGTTTTAACTGTTATTGCTATCTGTCAAACGCAGTCTTTCTACCCGCCAGGAGAGTAGAAACAAAAAACTGCCGGCTAAAGTCTAAACTAAGGGGAAATAATTGTTATTTTGGTAATATTTTCTCCTGCTAGAAGCCTTCCATGTCGTTCTAAAAAGCCAGAATATGTAGTATACCTATCATATCCTTAGGATATTCCTCGTTATCATTCCATCTTTGGAATGTTTTTGTTTTGCATTTAAATTAGTACTACTCTTGAGGCCCTTAGGTTCCCTCCTCTCTACAGTTTAAACTTACAAGCATACTTTTATGCTCTTACATATATTTCTATCAGTTGAGTTGCTTTTGCCTTTTCTTGGCTAGAAATCAAAGCTTCTCATATAACTGCTGAGATTTTTGGTACTACACCTGAATTTTGGGTGCTTGTGTCTCCTGAATCCGATTCCATAGCAAGTGCAAATACAAAATTACCGGTTTTAATTACTTGGAAGTCCTGCACGGTCTTGATTGTGTGGTACCATTGCGGTTAACTCAAAGGATTAGTGCATTTATCTATCATTTTGGAAAAGTAAGGGCTGTTTGGTTTGAGTTTTCAATTTTAGTTTTTCAATTTTTCAGATTTTGTGAAGGAAATATTGAAAATTTTGAAAATTACAAATTTAGTTTTCAGTTTTATTTCTAGTTTTCAGTTTTAACTTCACAAATTTTTGAAAACTGAAAAATTGAAAACTAGAAGCTAAAGGACACTAAGAATTTAATGATACAGAACTACAATACAAGCAAACAAAACAACCCAACAGATTATGGTGTAATAGTGTATTGCAAATTCTTTGGAAGAATTAACCTAAAAATATCTTCAGAAAAAAAGGGATTCTTGGTAAAAAAATCCAAATATCTAACAGTACTACAATTTTTTATATAAAAGGTGGTGCAATATCAAACAAGTAATTACGGAGTATATGTAGTTCAACTGCAAACTACTACTCCTTCTTGTCCACAATATAAGCCTTTTAAGGTTATGCATGGAAATTAAGGTTATGATTGAATCTCATTGATCCTTTAAAAGAATAAAAATAAAAGATGAACATATCCTTTTATCACTTATCATAAATTCTCTCTCCATTAAATAAGTATACTTATCTCAACTCATTCTCACTTATCATAAATATGAGGATAAAATAGGCAAAAAATAATTAATATTTTATTGAAATATAAAAATGACTTATATTTTAAACCAGATAAAAAATTCAAAGGCGACTTATTTTTGATCGAAGGGAGTACAATTATTAACCGTTTAATTATCTTCCAGAAGGCAAGCCTAATGCATAGGACGTAGAAGCTTCATGTTCATGTAGTTACTACAACCCTCAATAAGAATAATATTATCTGAACACCAAAACAGTGATACACCTATGGTTCCATTGTAGCTTTTATGTGAAAAAGACAAAATAGAGGTATAAGTACAAAAATTCACTAAAATAAAAAAAAATCCACATTTATTTCTCTCTCCCTCTCTCTCTCTCTCTCACTCTCTCTTTGTCTATCTTTGTCTCTCTCTTTTAGCTCTTGCTCTTAGTTCCGCTCTCTTTCTCTTTCAACTTACATAAAAGAAGATTAACAATAATAAACATACATCTCTTTCAATTTTCTGCAATAATCTTGTTTATAAGGTATGTAGGTTCTTCATTTTCATTTCTTGCCTCTCTTTTGATGTGTCTGTGATGTTTGTGTTCATGAGTTCTTTATTTATTTGCAAGTTTGAGCTAAATGTGATTATTGAATAGAGAATGAATGATTTATTCTTTAATAAACCTAAAATGGCTCTAAAACTCGTAAAGTAATGCTGAAAAATGGCTTACAAGGTTGTTGTAATTGGTTTACAAGTTTTCAAAAATGGTTTACAAGTTTTTTTGCACTATATTTACAAGTTTTAAGGACGGGTTTACAAGTCTTGTAAATGAAGTGCAAATAATTTGTAAAACTGAGCATTGCTTAGAACCAGTAAATCAAGTGTAAAAAACTTGTAAACCAAGGGAAATAAACTTGTATACCTTTGCTTAAGACTTATAAAGTAGTTCTTGCACAAACTTGTAAACTAAGTTTCTTTCACAAAGTGGTTCCTCAAAGTTAAAGTGATTGTAAATAGTTGGAATCTAAGGCTAAATAATTTAAACATGATCTACAATACAATGTAATTGGGAGAGGATTTTGCTATTGGTTTACAAGTTTTTTGCTCTTGGTTTTCAAGTTTTCGCACTATATTTACAAGGTTTGAGCACAAGTTTACAAGTTTTGTAAACCAAGTGCAAAAACTTGTAAAACTAAGCATTGCTTAACACCAAATGCAAAAAACTTGTAAACATGTGTTTAAGACTTACTAGTCAAGTGCAATAAGCTTTGTAAACCAATTTTTTTTGTACAAAGTGGTGTTATAAGGTTCTGAAGTGGTTATAAATACTTGAAATTTTATTCTAAATATTGTGAAAATGATTTACAAGATATTAGGGAAAAAAATTTCCATTAGTTTTTGTCATTGGTTAACAAGTTTTATGCACTTAGTTTATAAGTTTCTTGCATTATGTTTACAAGTTTTAAGTACGGGTTCACAAGTTTTGTAAACCAACTTTAAAAAACTTATAAAACTAAGCATTGCTTAAAACTTGTAAACCAAGAGCAAAAAAGTTATATGAAGGTGGTAAAAAACTTGTAAACATATACTCAAGACTTATAAACCAAGTGTAATAAACTTATAAACCAAGTTTTTTGCACAAAGTGATGCTACAAAGTTTTAGAATAGTTGTAAATACGTGGAATTTAATTTTAATTTTGTGAAATTGGTAGTAAAAAAGTTGATACCTGATGCAAGATACTTGTAAATTGGTTTTAATTTCTTGAAAATTGATTCTAAAAACTTGTAAACCTAGTAAATATTATATATATAGGTTTTGTGTCACAACTTTATTATAATTTATTTGGATTTTTTTTTGTAGGTTTTGTAAAGTAATATGGAGGATTCAATGACTATTAACGTAAATTTTGAAGTTAAAATTCAGATTGATGACGATGATGGGAATTGTGACCTCTCGGTGCTAATGGGATGATATTTAATTCAGAAGAAGAAATGAAATTATTATACAAAAATTACTCAAGTAACAAGGGTTTTGGGTTTAATAAATTCATAAATTCAAGAAAGAGGTTGGATGGACAACTTAATTGCATGTTACTTGCATGCTCAAAGGGTAATACATAAAAAACTAACTAATTTGTTCATACATTTCAAGTTTATTACAACCAATGAAAAATTCAATTTTTCCATCATCATTTTTTATAACTTCACTCTATACTCTTATCTATTGATTCATCATTATCACCATATAATGTATTCTTTTGAAATAAATCATTGGCACTATTGTTGCCTTTGTCCACAACAATCCCATCATGTTCACATCTCTGCTTGCCTTCTTGGGGTTTTGTCTTCTTTTCCATTTGTTTTTTATTCTTTGATTTTGAATGCGTCATTTGGTTATGTATCTAGTACAAAAAAAGGGATATAAATGAGTTCATGTATCATCTACATCAAATAATATCAGTAATTTAATGCGGTAACCAATTTCAAGTAACCAAAATCAAAGTAATATCTAAACCAAAATATAATTTGTAAACCAGGTAGACAAAACCCTAAACCTATGTTGAAAACTTGAAAACTAACTGCAAACAACATTAAACCTCTAAAAACTTGTAAATTCCTGAAAACTTATAAATTAAGTGTAAAAAACTTGTCAATTCGCATTGAAAACTTGCAAACTAAGAATAGAAAACTTGAAGTGCTTGAAACTTATAAACTAGGTGCAAAAAACTTATAAATTAGAGCTGAAAGTTTATTGTAAACTCGTGTTTAAAACTTGTAAACATAATGCAAAAAATTTGTAAACTAAGCGTATAAAACTTGTTAACCAATGACAAAAACCAATGGAAATTTTTTTCCCTTAATATCTTATAAACCATTTTCACAATATTTAGAATCAGATTTCAAGTATTTACAACCACTTTAGAACTTTGTAGCACCACTTTGTGTGAAAAAACTTGGTTTACAAAACTTATTGCACTTGATTTGTAAGTCTCAAGCACAGGTTTACAAGTTTTTTGCTATTCTGTTTACAAGTTTTTTGCACTTGGTTTATAAGACACTTGTAAACTTGTGCTAAAAACTTATAAACCAAGGGCAAAAAATTTGTAAACCAATGGCAAAATCCTCTCCCAATTACATTGTATTGTAGATCATTTTTACATAATTTAATCTTAGATTCCAACTATTTAGAACTACTTTAGAATTTTAAGGAACCACTTTGTGCAAGAAACTTGGTTTACAAGTTTGTGTAAGAATCACTTCGTAAGTATTAAGCAAGGGTTTACAAGTTTAATTCCCTTGGTTTATAAGTTTTTTACACTTGGTTTATAGGTTTTAAACAATGTTCATTTTACAAATTATTTACACTTTGTTTATAAGACTTGTAAACCGTCCTTATAAACTTGTAAACAATTTTGAAAACTTGTAAATCAATTGCAACAACCTTGTAAACCATTTTTCAGCATTACGAGATTTAAGTCATTCTACGGGTTTATTAAATAATAAATTATTTATTTCTCTTCAGCAATCACATTTAGTTAAACCGTACAAATAAATAAAGAACTCATAAACACAAATATCAAGACACATCAAAAGAGAGGCAAGAAGTGAAAATGAATAACCCACATACTTTATAAATAAGATTATTACAAAAAAATTGAACCAAATGTATGTTTATTGTTGTTAATCTTCTTTTATGGAAGCTAAGAGAGAGAGAATAGGAGCTGAGAGCTAAAGTTAGAGAGAGAGAAGTAAATATGAGTTTTTTAATATTTCAATGACTTTTTGTACTTATACCTCTATTTTATCTTTTTTCACATAAAAGCTATAATAAAATAGTATGTGTATCACTATTTTAGTGTTCACATAACATTTTTCCCTCGATAATATCAAACGTAACCTAGTGTCAAAGTCGCATAAAACGGAGTTAGGCCACGTTTTGTGGAGTCCTTTCCCAGTTGGAGAGCGACTTGGAAGTAAACCATGTCTGTGGCTGCCATTTTAAATTTGAGCATGAAACCAAAATATTCTGAGGAACCGCAACGGTTTTCTTCCTTAAAGTTGTTTTTTCAGCTCAGTACAAAAGAGCTCATGCTAACGGGTTAGAGTTAGACCAAGAGGCATAAGATGTCGTTGTTGTATGCAGAACCTTGTCTTGGCCTTAAAAAGTCTCCTACAAAGTAGCATGGAGCCATTGTGTAATCTTGCTTTGGCATCATACCCGTTAAGAGGAAAAGGTTCATATGGGTAGCTGATTTGTGGGGACAAGAAGTACATATCTCAATGCAATTTTCTATTTTCTTTTGGGTTGCTTGAACACCCAAGATTCATTAGGCTCTGATATTTTGCCCTCCCATCAAGAAAGCATCGGCTTTTCTTCCTTTCCATGTTTTTCCCACCCAATCTAAATCGCATTGCTTTCTTGTAAGGATTAGAATGGCAGCATGTGTTCGGTGAGAATTACACCTTTAAACTAATCACACAAATTCACAATATCCAGATTGTCATTGACAACTGTAATGCTGCTTTTCTCAAGCAACTCCATCAAGAAGATTGCTTCTTGTCCTTTAATTATAGCTTAGCTGATAATGATATAATGGCAATTATTTGCATTCATGATAGCAAGAATTGTTAGATAAAACAAATAGATAAGAAGATTTGTTAGGTACTACCTTTTCCAAGCAACCACATGGTTGGTCTCTATAGAATTAGAAACATGAAATTATGAGTGATACATAGTAAATTCGAAAAAGAGAAGAAGGTGAGATAAAAGGGTTATGATAATGTCGATTAAAATTGCAATTTTACATGTAACTTGTTATTGAAAAAGTCTTATATTTTTATTTATTTATTTGTAAGGATCGACTCCCTCTCCTCTTTTTTCCCCGCCTTTACCTTTCCCAATGTATGAAGTGAGGAGAAAAAGCAACATCAAAAGCACCAGTTCCAATTTTAAACCTTCTACCTAATAATTTCTTCCTTTCAATGAATACATATTCAGGAAAGAAACACGGCATGATGTATTTGAAAGAAATTATATAATTTTATTAATAAGTAATGCTGCTGAACACATTAAGAAATTCTTATTTAACATAGTAACATAGCACAGTGCTATAACTAACTAGAAATTTATTATGAATGTGATAGTAAGCTGCTAGTTTTTTCCTTTTCAGATGCAGAGAGGCCCATAATTGGATCTGAACAGATCATGTCCGCATACATTGCTATGTTGTTTCATTTTCTTCCCTAACAAGGGGCCCTAATAAAAAACAATGATAACGAATTAAGGACACGTGGAGACAACATTATAGAGTTTTGGTCTGATTTAACCTCTAATGTCACATGATGGAGTGCTACGTGGACCACGCACCCGCACTAAAGATTACATTATTTGTTTTAGTAGTTTAGTAAGACAAAGCTTGTGCATAGGGCTTCTTAAGCATGTACAGTAAAATGACACCCCCCCCAAAAAAAAAAAAAAAAAGAAATGAGGTCCCCAAGAAAGAGAGAAAAGAATTGAAAAATAAAAAGGACAATACACTGAGAAAAAGTTTTCGGATGGATAGGGCAGCGAATGGTTAGTCTACACCTCTGATGTCTCATTCCTACCTGTCAAGATCGTGGATTCATCACCTTAGATTTTTGGACGTAGATTGCTCTCCTGTGAATTACCTGTCATTCCCTTTGATATGGACGCATTATTTAGGGACTTATATAACTAATAATTAGTGCTAGCCTACTACTAGCCTCGGTCAAAACATACATATATTTTCCTGCTGTTGAAAACGTGTCATTAATGTTGCAACAAGTAATTAAATTAGGTTTGAATTAAACTCAACCAAAATGGTGCACGTATAGAATTGGCCTCAATTTACCATGGGAAGTGGGTTTGGGCCAAAACCAAAGAGAAATCTACTTATCTACTTAATTTTTTTTAGTGGAATCAAAGCTTTTGATAGCATTATTTATACACATTTATATAGGTAGGCGTGTAACCAATATATATATATATATATATATAGGTAGGTGATGTATGAATGTACAAAGGAATACTAAATGCATCCATAAAGTGTACGTTCCAACCTCCAAGTATTATTATGTATGTATACCATAATAATCTATCCCCTTATTTTAACTCTATCTATTCAAAAAGTACAAATATTATAAAAATAATAAATAAATCTGGATAATGATATAAAAATATATATGTGGATAAGATTACTCATATTTAAATAAACATATTTTAATTAATATAATTAATACAATTAATTATATAAAGCGTAGTATTGGCAAAAAGTAATGGAAAATTCTTCTATAGGTGTAATTCTAAGAATTCATTCTTAGATATACTCACAAAATAATAGGACCCAAAGATAAATAAATATGTGTTGAATAAAGTTGATAAGACTAATTTTTATTGTGAATGTGTCAAAATATGATATGTTAGACATTTGTCCATGCAAAAAGCTCTCACAAAATAATTAATGCTTCTATTGCTGTCTTACTACGGTGGAGGTTATTACGGGTTATTTATATAAAGTAGGGGTGTACATGGGATGGGTTATGACGGTTTGGCTTACTTGAACCCGACCCTATATTTAAGGGCCAATTTTGTAGACCCTAACCCGCCCTAGACCGAGTGAACCCAATCACGTTCGGTTCGATTAAAACCCGGAAGGGAAACGGGCCAAACACTCTTAAACATCCTTATTTTCCACAAATCCAAAAAGAGAGAAAAAAAAAAGCAAGTCAGCAATTGTGCCTAAGACTAGGGGATAATAACAATCAATTTCATTATTGTTCCAAAGTCCAAAATTTTACCAACAACACAATAGAAGCAAAATAACTCATTTAAGTCATTCATGTTAATGGAAAAATAACATTATAGCACATATTCAAGAACAAAAAAATGCAAAATCACAAATTGCAATAGAGCTAAAATAAGTGAAAGAATTAATACCTGACAATTGACATTGGTAGTTGAGCTAACAGAAAATTGCACAACTCCACTCCATTGATTGAATGCTTCTCATAATCAAAGCAAGTTGTCTCTTCATCACGGGAAAAATATTATTCTGGCCTAAAATTACTCTCGATCACAATTATGACTTAATAAACACAAGTAGATTAAGAAGTAAAGTCATAGAACTTTTAACCAAAATAATAGAAAAGATATCCCACTAGAAAACCCTAAATTAAAACAAAAGAAAGCAAGAAATTTACTTAAACTTTGCTGCATTCATTGGAATTAAATTTACTTTAGAGTTGATCATATACAGTTTTCCTAAGCCTAGTTTTCAGGCTTCTATATACTTAATGACATATGCTTTGAAACTGTTGAATACAAAAAGAAACTGTAGCAACATGACTTTCTATTGTTCTAATCCAACATTTCTAGGCCTCTATACAAATTGTAGTTGAATACCAAAAACTCAGACGTACAAATTTTCGTGTGATCTTAATCCAAGCATTTTGGCCTTTTACACACCAAAAGGGTGTTAAATTTGAACCAAGTCACTGAATATCAAAAAAAATGTTGCAGCATATCATTTGAGGTTTTCTATTCCAAAAGACTAAAGGTAATCAGCATCCATCAGTCTATATTCATGTTTTGTGGCTGTGAACTTGTTCCTTGTAATAGAGATACATTCTTTGAAACATCTGCAAAACACATAAAGTTAGCCTATTTCATATGAAAGTTTATATGGTCAAACAAAGAAAATATCAGAGTGTTATAAACTAACCATCAATAATACTCTAAGTGCTGTCAAATTGATCAAAATCATTATCATCAACTTTAAGTCCATTGGGGCATAGCCAGTTTCAGTGCATATTAGAGCTTCAACCATTTTTGGTGACAAAGAGTTTCGAAAGACATCAAGCACACGCTTACTTGTGCTAAAGTGTGATCCCTAGGTACACGGGGAGTCAGGTTCTACATTGTTCCAAAGTTTCCATAGGACCCAGCGGCGGGTCCTAAATTTTTACTAAGTCTGGATCCTACACCTCCTTGGAGGGCTATATGATAGAACCATATTCCTGGAATTAAAAGTCCCGGTAATAGTTCCTAGAGGGAAAATAAGTTGAAGAGTGATTTTTAATGAATTTTATCAAACCTTTAAGCGTTTCATTCTTAACCCACAAGTTTAGAAAATCTAAAATTCTCGAATTTGAACTAAAACCCAAATTTTGGATTCTGAGTTGTTGGGATTTTAATTTTTTAGATATTTTATTTGAATCCAAATGAGGGGTATTTCCTTATTTACATTTATGTTTTAAAGTTAATGGGAAGTAAAATAAATGATTAAAAATAAGTGAACCTCCTAACGCCCCAGTCATTTCAGCCCAGGTGGTCAGGAAAGGCTGTCAGGAGAGAAACCTCCTGGAGACCGCCCAGGCGGTCAACAGGGAGAAGTGCGGTCCAGCTGGAAGGAGACCGCCCAGGCGGTCATTTCACCGCCCAGGCGGTAAAAAATTTATAAAAACCCGTGTTTCGAGCTCAGAACGCGCAGAACGCGTTCCCTTCTTCTTCTTCATCAATTTTCTTCTCTCTCTCAAATCCATCATTTCCAAGCTTCAAGGTGAGTATATGCTGTTAGATTATGTCTTTATTTCTTCATAATCTTGGATTTGGACCGATCATTTCTTTCATTGTTATCAAGTGGGAGTCCTCCCAATTTTGTTAGGATAGAGCCCTCTAGAGATTATTAGAGTTTAATCTAGAGTTATAATTGCTCTATGGCAGTTGTTGGTGCCATTCCAGTTCTCCAGTTGGTGGGGCCCACATACTCCCTTCAAACGGTGAGTGGGTTCAGATCCTATGATCCTTATGTTGATCATTAGAGTTAATTTCAGTAAATTATGATATGACCATATGATATTAGAAATGAAAGCATGAAATATATGTTTTTTTGAAAACTCATGGGACCATTATTGTTAAAGTAATTTTTATTAAAGAGCTTGAGTATGAATATGATTATATTTAGAGATTTATAAAATATTGTAATGATTATATGAATTTAAGAATTTATTGATTTTATATACTAGAGCTTGTGAACTCTAGGATAGAAGACTTTGAGAAAAGATTTAGATTTCTGATTGAGTAGACAGTGGCTATAGAGAAGCAGGTGTGTTAACGGCGGTTATTCCGTTAACCTTGGTATACCAAGTCGCCCATAGGAGAAATCAGAAATGGACTTAGTTAGGTGCCCAGAGTTAGAGATTTTGTTATGTCACATGAATTGTGCATAATCAGAGATTTTGTTTCTCTAATAGAGTACTATTGTTTATATTTACAAAGAACATTAGTTTTTTTGTTATATTGTTTACATAGATGAATATGATTTTAGAGATATTGTATTCACCAGTCTGATGATTATATATGATAATTTATTTTCTTGATTGTCCCATGAGCGGGTTATGGGTAAAGCCTACTCACTGAGTTTTAGATGAAACTCACCCATCTCCCTTCTTCCATTACAGATATGTTAGCCGCCGAGTCCTTCTCCTCCATCTCTCTCCCCAACAGGAGAGATTCCCAGTTGGTGAGCTTCACTTCAGAGTGAAGTTGCATGTGGTATTTTGTAAGAGATAGAGTGTTCCAGTGTATATTTGGAGGGTCCGGACCATTAAAATAATTTATGTTTTGTATTTTCAAGATTATGACTTGTATTGTTTATTTGGTATTGAGAGCAACTTAGATGTTTGTATTAGAGGAGCTAGAGATTTATAACAGAGACGAAATTATATTTTGGAACTGGATTTTATTAAATTAGGCATATAGAGAGACTAGAGGTCACGAGGCTTACGTGGAGATGGGATTCCCCACGTGGGTCATGTTCCCAAGTCGGGTCATGACATAAAGCAAGACTCGGATGCAACTGAAACTGGAATGCCCAAAGTATCACGAGCTATATGAGAAAGGATCTTATACTTTGAAGAATTTGTTTTCCACCAATCTAATATGTTAAAATCTCCAACATCATTCTCTTCAATTGTGTCCTTAGCCAAGTACTTCTCAAGATCAGATTTACTATCTAAATTAGCTTTGGCCCTCTTTTGTTTTTTTTCAAGTGTTCACCCTATTTTAGAAACACCTTTGAGACTAGATAATCCTTTAAGGCTTTCATCCAAATCAATACCTTTAGAAGAATCCCCACCATCTTCACTTTCATTAGAAACTCCTTTTGAATAAAATTTATACAATGAATCCAATGTGTCTTTAACCAAAATAGACATATTAGTAGCCAACTCCTTATCATATATATCCTCTAAAGTCCAAGTGATAAAATCAAGTTTGTATCGAGGGTCTAAACAAAACAAAGCAATGGGTTAAACTTTTCAACATTTCCCCAATATTTATCATACTTTGATTTCATAGAACATGCCACAGCCCCAAAAGCTCAATATGATTATGGCTCCATGATATCAATTGAGTTTGTACCGATGCAATTTCATGAAAGCATTTGTTAGAAGTGACATGTAAGGAGCCTGAGAAACACAAAGTCACTTCATAGAAAATTTTCAAAAACTCAACAAATATTCTAACATGTTGCCAATCAGAATTTGTAGGAGGACCAGTTTTTTTCTTCCCATTTTTGTCACAACCTGATCCGGTAATGAAGGCACGTGAGAAATCTCATTCTCACGTTGTCTTCTAACCCGTCACTGCCTCTATATGTATGCTCGTTTCGAAATCCATAAAATATAGAAAACTTGACTTTTCTACATGCAAATCACTTTTTCTCTAGAACCAAAATAATCGTGTCTGAAACTCATGCTATGTTCATAAAAGCCTATTTAAAACATAATATCACTTTCTCTAGATCAATCATTTATTTTCTGAAATCAAAATAATCATGTCTAAAAACCTCATAATGTCATTTCAGTACAAAATCATTCATATCATTGAAATAACATTGAAATACACTTTAAAGTCTTATCATGATATGCTGAATGCAACAACCCATACCCTAGGTTAGGAACCCTGCCTACACTTACTAGAGCTCTCTGATAAGATCAGAATGCTTCACTCTGGTGAAGCTTACGTCTGACACTTTACTGTGGATGTGTAGGATTGACTGCCATTGTTTTGTGTAAAAATGAAAGAAATGAGAGGGGTGAGTTTTGATGCCAAAACTCAGGAGTAAGCCCTCACCTGAAACTCCCTTCACGGGACATGACATCAAAGAGAAATAGATAGAATAAATTATGATAATATTAAAAGTACTTGAAAATCTTATGCAATTACATGTCTCTATATAAATATATTTTTAAATCATCCTTTCATGAAATCAATAAAAATAATTTCTTTAATTCATTTTTATTCTGAAATCATATAAGCTTAAAACCATAAACTCTTTCATACTTTCTAGTGACTACTTTATCAATTCAAAAGTCATTTCCTTAACTAATTCTTGTACCTGGTATAAATCAAACTTATAATAACATAGCTTCTAAGAAACGAAATCTCTGACACATCTGGGCGTTATGTATCGTCGTCCCATGTGTCAATCAATTCTCTGAAATCTTTGGTCACCTTTGGGCGTTACATACGCCGTCATATGACAATAATGGGCACCTAACTAGGTCCCTTCTCTGAATACTCTGCCCAGGGCATATTTGGTACCAAAGTTAACGGATTTACCGTTAAGACGCACTGTTTCTTCTCCAGCTCCTGTAATTAATCTGAAACTTCTTAAAACTATTTTATTCCCTGAGAGCTTTGAATCTCTATAACTCTAACAATTCGAACCTTGACTATGAAACCATACTTGGTGATTTCAAGTCCACAGAATATGTATCCGCCACTCCCTGAGTCATCTAAAGATTCGTGCTCTAAAATCCTTTTATGCCTAAATCTCGATATCATTTCTTATTAACAATAAACTTGTTATATTCTGAAAACTTGAGTCCATTTGATTCTAAAGCCTAACCTTAGCATAACTGCGTGGAACCATGTCCAAGGAATTACCCTTTGTGGACATTGCGATTCCAAACCTCCAGAGAGTATGTAGCCAACGTTCTGAATCTCGTGGAAACTCACGCTCTAAAACTCTTTTATTGATTATCAAAACATCATTCAATCACCAAAACTCTTTAAATTCAAACCATTAACTTGTTAAACATAGTTCCAACCATAAACTAGGAAAACTCAATATCATATTCTGAAATCATAGAGTCTAAACCATCATCTTGAGTTTTCTCTAAACCTCGTATTTAGGTATAAAACCATAGCATAAACATAAACGTTCCAGAATCAGTAAAATAATCATAAAATCCTCTAATAGTTACACATTTAATCAATTCTATATAAAATCAGTTCAACAACCATGGTCCCATGAGTTTTGTCTAAAACATGTTTCATGCTTTAAAACCAGTAGTTCTAAATATAGAATCTAGCAATGAACTTCAAATCCTCATAAGTAATTCTCTAAATCAAGTAGTAAGTCATAGTTTCATGAAAATAACTCTAATGCATAACATAGAAGTCACAGATGTGAACCCATTCACCTGGAGGGGTGGAATATGCAGAATCCACACTGACAGACTTCTGGAAGCGGAAATGACTCCACTATCTGACATAGAGGAGCAAAATTCTAGATTAACCTCTAAAACCTTAAGAATCCCTTTTCTAACAAGGTAGAAAGCTTCTCTCCTTGAGAAGTATGGAAACCACCCATAACCCAAGAGAACTTGAAGAAAATGAGGCAGAATCAAGAGAACAACATACCTTTAAGCCTTAGGATGACAGATCGCAATTAAACTGGAAGCAATGGAAGAAAATGGGGCTTGGAGGGTGAAAATAGGTTAGGAACTAAGATTTTCGTGTGAGGGAAGGGAGAGACTATGAAATGTTCTGGACCCCAAATGGGGTTTTATGCTTCTGTTGACCGGGCGGTTATATGATCGTCCTGGGTGGTCTCCAGAAGCTCTCTAGAAGCTTCAACATTGACTATGCTCTCTGTTAAGGTCGAGGCGGTCATATGACCACCTGGGCGGTCTCCAGAAGCTTTAAACCGACTTTGCCCTCTTTGTTGACCGCTTGGTCTCCAATGCTCTAGAAGCTCCAATCCTGGTGTGTATTGGACGTACTATTCCACCACTTACTTATTTACATTTCTTAATTTTAAGTTAATGGAAATGATTAACTTTAAAAATAAATGTAAATAGGGTGTAAATAGGGAAATACCCCCATTTGAATTCAAATAAAATATTAGGAAAATCAAAATCTCAACAAATCAAAATCTCATTTTTGGGTTTTAGTTCAAATTCGAAAAATTTTACGATTTCATAAACTTGCGGGCTAAAAATGAAATACTTGAGGGTTTCATAAAATTCGTTAAAATCTCTCTTCAACTCATTTTTCTCTAGGAAACAATTCCGAGACTTTTGGTCCCAAGAAAATAGCTCTAATATATAGCCCTCCAAGGGCATGTAGGGTTCAGACTTAGTGAAATTTAGAACCAGAGACGACAGGAAGGTGACGGCACCTTTCCTTGTTTGAAAAAAAAATTTTCTGACTTTTTATTTATATTTTGAAAATCTGGGTATTACATTTTTGTTCTCATGAAACCGTTTCCTAAAATCAGACTCTTGATCATAAAGTCTACCAAAAGCTTTTTCAAACTTTTGTGCTTGTTCTAACATCAAATAGGTCAAATTCCACCTAGTTGGGACATCTAAACACACAGGACTTCTAGATTTTATCATTTTAGCCACAATGCATTCTTTAGACTTTGTTAGCCTTTGGGGAGAGGATCTAACATACGAACAGCATTCCTAATGCTTTCTATGGAAGTTTGTTGCTCCTTGATACCTTCACTAACAATCAAATTTAAGATATGAGCACAACACCTCATATGTAAATATTTTCCCCACACACCAACCCACCTTGGCATCTAATTTCTTTTGAAGGTATGAAATTGCCCCATCATTTGAGCTTGCATTATCCACTGTGATTGTGAACACATTTTCAATTCCCCATTCTCTCAAACACCTCTCAATTTATCTTCCTATGGTTTCACCCTTGTGGTTCTTAATTAGGCAAAAGTTAATAATTCTTTTTTGCAATCTCCATTCTTCATCAATAAAATGAGCAGTCAAACACATGTAGGATAAATTTTGGTTTGATGTCCAACAATCCGTTGTTAAACAAACATGGATGCATGATTTCATAAATCAAGCCTTAAGCTTTTTCTTTTCATCTAAAAATAGTTGACAACAATCTCTTGAAATTGTCACCCTAGATGGTCCAGTGAATCTAGGCTCTAATCGATTTAACATCTTACGAAACCCATGCCCTTCTACAACCTTGAATGGCATTTCATCATATATCACAAATTCAGCCACGCCTTCCTACAATCCTCCAAGTTATAACCAATAGGTTTTATGCATAGACCATCTTTCTCTCCTTCACCAATCCTTGGCATATACCCATGAAGTGTCCCCTTCTTTCCCACTTTATTAAATATCCATTTATGAGACCTATGTAGGTGTTTATTCATTGAATTAGTGCCATGTTTGTTTGGGTGACAACTATACACTGCACGATAATGATTACATTTGGCCTTGCATTCTCCCTTAGTCTCTACCAAAGAAAGCTTAGTAAAATGATCCCAAACGATTGACTTTTTGCCCTTAGTAGCCTCTCCCTCATTTTTCTCACTAATTATTGGTGGGGCTGAAGTAGTAATTGAGGGCAAAATATTGGCATTTGTGTTTGTTGAAGGATTTGAAACTGGATTACCAATTTCATTAACTGAACTTGAACCAAATGGCTCTCCCCTTCCATTTGTTTTTAACTAATCCGAAATGGTAGGAAAAACGTAAATAATTACCAACATTGAATTAAAACAATAATTGGTTTAAAATAATATAATTTGTTAAAACTTAAATTGAACTAAAGCGGCCACGAGTGACAAGCCCATAAAACAAAACCAAAATATGAATTATGAGGAGTGAAACAACTATGAGAGTTATTAAGTCTCAAGCTTACCTTAGACTCCTTGCCGTTGTGGCTAACAGTAGGCTTAGGCTCCACCAATTGTTCACCAAAACCAAGTTGAAATCATAAGATAGATGAAATAAGCTCTCTGAAAAAGTTACAAGAGAGTTAGAATACTTATTTTCAGTTGTTCATAACTTCATATTATAAATTTACAATTACTAAATATATAAAATTACAAACATAAATCAATGATTGATGATCTAGTGTCAATGGCTCAAATCACTAACCTAACAACCAAAAAGAAAATTGGGGCCAAAATAAAAACTTGACCGAACCCTAACATGAATTAGGAGAACTGGGAATAAAGTGAAAAATAACAAGTTATAAACTATTAACCTTAACATATTCTTGAGCAATAAGGGGATGATAACAACATCAAGAGGAAGCAAGAGCTTCCTGAGGAAGTGGACTTGAGTCTTCAATCTGGTCTCAAATTCAACTCCATCTCGTTAGGGAGCGGTCCAACAATGGAGAAGCCAGAGATGGTGTCTTCTTTGCAAAGATTAAGTGGAGAGGAGATGTTTTCCCTGCCTTAGTCCACGGCCTTAGTGCCTAGCAGAGCATCATAGATGGCTTCATTCATACTCACCAAACACACCCCAATACATGCCATACCACATCAAACCCATCATAAATCCCTAAAAATTTTAGACCTTGAAATACAATCGTACAGATTCCTCATAAGTAGCTATCAAGTATCAACACACACAAAAACACATGCACACGTCTTGATCTTGGTCTAGGGGTTTGTTTACTTCAAATCTAGTTGATTGCTTCTAGATCGAGACTTGTGCGCATCAGTCTTAGAGAATCACAACCAAAAAAAACACACACAGACACACACACACATGCACATGGGTATAGTGTACAATTAGATGTGAAGGATGGAGTGGCAGGAGTACCTGAATCCCTTGAGGCTCGTGAAGCTGGATGATGACACGACGGAGGTGCCGTTCGCGGCGAGGCTCCTGTAACTCGACGAAGGTGTGGACACTGGGTCCAGCTCTATGATCCGATTGGCGGTGAGAAGAAAGCTCTCCTTTATCCTCCTTTGCGTTTGGGACTTTAGGGTTTTCTCTCCATTCTTTAACACTAACGAGCATCGAAAAAGGGAGAGGGAAAAGGGAAAGTAAAAGTGTGAGTGTGTTGTCTTGTCTAATGTCTATGACTCTATGTCTAGAGTCTGAAAAGTAAGAGTGACAGGATAGGAATGAGTTAAAATTTGAATGAACATATATGTATCGGGAATGGGGTGCCGCGCCCTGGCCCAGACCCTGACAAAAACACTCATTTGCCTTATTTTTTATGGCCCATTCCTTTTTTACACATCCGGGTTTGACCTACCAATTATTGAGCCCATATTGGATCACCAGGTCGTTCGGGTTGTGTAGCCCTAGGTTAGAGTAGTGTTTAGGTTAGAGAGGAAGATGCCTCCTCCTATTTTCAGGGGTTATAAATATGGCTAGAACATCAACGATGTGGGCAATGATTGAGGTCGTGGGTCGAGGGATTTATGGGCATAAATTATGTTGAGTAGAGAGACTAAATCCATGAGGCTGAGTTAACTTATTTGTTATTATAAGTGGACTGATGTTCTGAAGTAAATATTTTTAAAGATTGGACATATAGGGTGAAATAGAGCGACGATTTTATTAAACAAGATTGGCATGGTCTGAAGTGGAAAGCATCAACTAGTGCCACCTCAAAAATACCGTACAAAATACATAATAATACATCTTACATCCCTCTCTCTCTCCCCCTTTCTTTATTGTAAATGCGAGTAACTCACTCACCACTCCATAATCATCATCTTTCAGTTCACCCCAACCAACCACCAATCTCTCATATGATAATATGATTCTTCCATGAATAACCATACTCTCTCTCACGCGAGAATCTGGACCACCCCACCGCGCCCCTTTTTTTCTTCTCTCTCTCTCTTTCTTCTCTCTCACTCTCTGAAGGCACAGTGATGAGTGATGAGTGATGAGTGATGAGTGACGAGTGACGAATGAGAGTCACGTCTCACCATCCAGAAACCCTTTTCTTGAACGAAACTCCACTCCACCACCACCACCATCACCACCATTTTCCCATGTCAAAATCTTTGCCTTTCGCGAGGAAATAGAACAATAAACATATATTAGAAGTGGGGTTTTGGGGGGTAGAAGAGGAACATAGTTTTTGCTTCCTGAAATCATCAATCAATCAATTTTCTTTCCAAACATCATGACCGAAGTGCTCCAATCCCCATCTCATTTGCCTTCACCTTCAAGCTGTTCGAGCAGTCCTTGTGGTGGGTCGCACCAAAGTGCCCTTATTAACAGCCCCAACACAGTGGAGGTCGTTGAAGGGGTGGTTCAGTCCCATTTGGATTTGGGCAGAGTCACAGAAGAAACAGGGGAAGAAGCAGAAGAAGAAGAAGGGGTAAAGACGGAAAAGGACAGAGAGGGAGATCAGCTTTCTATTTTGACACTCTTGATTGCTACTTTTAGGAAATCTTTGATAGGGTGCAGTGCTAGCAGTGGAGACATCTTCTTCTTCTTCTTCTTCAATGGAGATTGGGTGGCCGTCCAATGTGAGACACGTGGCACATGTCACCTTTGATCGATTCCATGGCTTTCTTGGCTTGCCTGTTGAGTTTGAACCCGAGGTTCCCAGGAGGCCTCCCAGCGCAAGGTCAGTATATATATATATATATATATATGGGATTTGTTAAAGTTCTTTTCTCTGTGTGTCCTTTTTATCTAATTATCTTCTTTTGTTGTCTATCTGGTTCCATTCAAGTTCATGCAATTGGATAAAATGGTGATTGATTTTTCTGTGAGGGTGAGTGAATTGGGGGGTGTGACTGTTGTTGGATTCTGAAAAGGGCCTTTTCTTGGAAACCCATTCCTTTCCAAAATTCATGTCTGATTCGTAATAATATGGCATTTAATTAGTTTCCTATTGAGATTTTATGTTAGTATCTGTTGATTACCTTAGTTTAAAGCTGTGGTTCTTCTGTCTGTCGTCATAGCCATGGAAACAGCATTCCTTTCTCCCTTTTCCTACACTTTCCCATTACCTAGTTCTGCCCCGTTTCCAAATCCAGTGTTTTAGTTTTAGTTTCTTTTTTCTCTTTCTTTTCCTGTCCATGTCGAGCTCAAAGTTGATTGGGATGTATAATTGAAGGATAGTACATGATTCCAATTTTTCTGTAAATGGACCAACTTACATTCTTATGCATTGTCATATTATCCCTCTATGCTCTATAGCTAACATTCTGATAGAATGACACTAGTGCATCTTGCAAAGTAGTCTTCTGAAATGGGTTTGGTTAGTTCTAACAAGTTAACAACATCAAGAAGAATGGTTGAGTCTTATCCTACTAGGTGCAGTCAGCTACATGGATTGGCACAGTGTCCTATATCATAAACCATGGCAATTGTAACAATTGAACAATATGAGAAAAATGCAAGGTGTGGGGAAGATCTGTGGTCTAGGTGCTTTCTTCCATCCATCTTTGCTGAATGTACTGCACATTCCTTTTATTTCCTTGTTGAATCTGTTGTTAGTTTTTTCTCTGAAATTTTAGTGCGCCTCATCAATGCCATGGCGTTTGAGAGATGGCATGTAATAATATACTCTGGGGTTGTTAGCATAGCCCGATTACAAACACACACCATTTGCACTTAGTTTGCAACCTATCTATTTGTCAATCTACTTTTCAGCAGTGATCTCATATCTTGTCTACCTGTCTCATGTTAGATGTCTAATGAATGCATCCTGAATTATATTATCTTGTTCGTTTTTAATATATTTTCATTTGTTTTCCACAGTGCCAATGTTTTTGGGGTTTCAACAGAATCTATGCAGCTTTCTTTTGATGCTAGAGGAAATAGTGTACCAACAATACTGCTGTTAATGCAAAGACATTTGTATGCACAAGGAGGCCTGCAGGTATTTAGCCTATCTCCTTTGTCCTTCCTTGTCTTGTTGGTGAGAATCTAAAGGTGACCTGAATAATTACATTGCCTGTCCAAACAAATAGTGCGAGTTTGTCCTTCCCTGTCTGTACACTTTTTTTCTCCATGTGCTTCTTATTTTAGCAGAAACCTTTTGTTTGATGTGTTATTTAATTTCAATGTACTAGAAATTGAAATTTAAATGTACATCCAGGCTGAAGGAATCTTCAGAATTAATGCTGAAAATAGTCAAGAGGAGTTTGTAAGGGAACAATTAAACAGAGGAGTAGTACCTGAAGGCATTGACGTGCACTGTTTGGCAGGTCTTATAAAGGTATTAATACTTCAATTTTTTTTCCTGTAGAATTTTCTTTTTCAAAATATTTAGAGATTTATTTGGAATCATGCTCTTGGATTGTTGGGTTTTGGTTCAATCTTCTAGGTTGTGCTGGTGAATTTGATAAATGCGTTCATTGATGCTAATTGTTTTCCTTTTCCTTACCACGGGGTGGAATGGTGGATATATTAAAGAGACCATTACCTCATTAAGACAACTATGTCAAAGGGATTATTTCTTTAATTTTGATACACTCCTGCCCCTTTGCAGGCTTGGTTCAGAGAACTTCCAACTGGGGTATTGGATCCACTTTCACCGGAGCAGGTGATGCAGTCCCAGTCAGAAGAAGAATGTTCTCTGCTTGTAAGGCTTCTTCCTCCAACAGAAGCTGCTTTGCTTGATTGGGCAATAAACTTGATGGCTGATGTTGCTCAACTAGAACATCTGAACAAGATGAATGCACGCAATGTTGCAATGGTTTTTGCACCAAACATGACTCATGTAAGTCCAAAACCGAAGCTCTTAGCCCCAGTTTTTGTTTTTATTCAAGCCACCTTCAATGTGTGGAACATGCATTTTATGTGTTTATTATATCCTTTCTTCCATGTGGTTTGTTCAGGTGTCTTCTGCGTCAAACAATTTTGGCAGAAAAAAAGATTTACACTATTGTAATTTTTTCCTTCACATGGGTTATGGAGATTTTGAAAGAGTCAGGAAAACATTCCTTCTGGAACAATTCACAGTCCTCTAAATGATTGAATGTTTCTTAGGAATGGCATATTATGCTCGAACTAGAGAAGTTGTTTTTTAAGCTGGGAAAGTTATTACTTTCTTAATTCTGGTGAATATAATTTATCCTTCAGTGCTATAAATTTGGTTGCGGTTCCATGTATTCCCAATTTTTTTTTCCAGTTCATTGTGCAAAATTGTATAATATCAGTCAAAGATTATGGTTGATCTATGGTACAATCACTTTTCTGATTGACTATGGTCAGTATGGTGTATATATATATGTTAACTGTTCCCTCGCTAAGATTTGGTTTGCTTTTTTTTCTTTTTGTCCCCTTTCCCTACAATCTTGTTTGCAGTATGTTATGCAAAAGTATAGTATTGGTCTGAGTTTATGGTTTCTATGCTAAAAATAACATTTCTGACTTGTCTACTGCAGATGACAGATCCTTTGACTGCTTTGATGTATGCAGTACAAGTCATGAATTTCCTCAAGACTCTCGTGGTTAAGACACTGAGAGAAAGAGAGGAGTCTATGGTAAAATCAAATCCCATTTCCAACCTAAACACTTTTGATGATGATGGGCACCACAGCTCTTCACAACTGATTCTCACAGATGACAGTGAAAATGGAAAGGATAGTAGTGATGAGGATGTAGAATTTGTTACTGAAGAACCTTCTCAACAAAGCCCTAGTCATGTTATGGAAGATGGCTGCAAAACTGAAAGTGGATCCAAAAGTTTGCCAACATCAACTGAAAAATTCGTTTCTAGAGGAAGTAGGTTGCTGGTTGATAGTTGTCCTTGCAATGTTGTCTCTCAACTTTGCTCTTTGGCAATTGGACTTCAAGACTGTAGCCTTACTACTGGTGAGACTAAGGTGGATCAAGCAAATAGTTGCAAGAACAAAAGCCTTCAGTTGAGTACATCTAATTCAGCCAAGTGTTCCAAAAATATGATTGACCTTGCAGTAGCAGGACCTGCAGAGAAGAACATGGGAACTGCAATTATCGGGCGCATAAATTCAAGAACGGAGTTGGCCGAAGCTTGGCGTTAAATGGCATTTGATTTTCTGATCTGTCTGCCTTGGGGCAGGCATGACAGAAAAAGACTAGTACTCCCATGAATGATATTTCTGCAATTGTGATTTCAGGAACTATGGAACCCTTGTGAGTTGCATAATTGCTGATATCATAATCGAGAGCATTGGTGTAGTGGGAGCTCTCACATAAGCTCCTTCTGTGAACGTGGGGGATGGGATAACAACTTGTAAAGAGGTCTGTGTGTGTTTCCACGTTTGGAATTGCTTAAAACTGATCATTTCTTACGTGTATTTCTGTTATTGTTTTTGGAGTGAGGTTCTTAACCATGTTTGTTCATTCTATTTCATTAACCAATCAGAGTTCTAACACTTTTTTGTCTGAAGTATAGAATTTAACGTGTTCAGAATTGCTACATGCTCCTCTTTTGGTCCAATACATCTTTGAGCATTGAAGACTGCATGGTCTTTACTTTGGAGTCATATGCTTATCCTTTTAGGGCACTGATGTTTGTCAATCCTTAAAGATTGTGATAAAAAACATTCCACGGTAATAATGCAAACGAGAAAAAGCACTATATGGAAGCCCAATGGTTAGGAGCCAAGAAACTTGACATCAACCAATGCGGTCAGTTACATTAGTTAATATGCATATAATTGCATGAGCAGCATAACAAACGCCACTACACCATCCGGAAGCTGGGAAAGCGCTTTACGTGAGTAAACGGGAAAGAATAATAAACTCAGAAGTGTTCCATTTTTCCAAGAGAATTTTCTCTACGTTTCTCTTCAAGAGATCATGAAAGCGATTTTTTTGTTGTTGGTACATTAGCAAAGCTAATAGTGGCCATATTCTTCATCAAATTAGCACTTTGTTAATTGAATACTTTTACTTGATGAAGTAAATGCTAACTTTTTGTCTCTTAATTTTTTTTTAATCAAATTACTAGTATCCAAAAATCTATTGAATTTGATTCCACTTAATTGTACATATTTGAGTAAAATGTTTTCAAGATGAGCTTTTTTCAATCAATAAGACTTGAATTCAAGAGGTTAGTTGAGGAGAATTATTATTGATCCACTTGAGTCGATTCACACGAGTGACTAAAACAATCAGCATTTAGAAGTAGAACATCCAAAATTGATTACTACATGAATATTTGGTATGTGTAGGCAGTATCGTGCATGGCACGTGGTGTTATTGCTAAACCAAGAACCACGTAGACATCTGATTATTTGGAGAGAATCACCAAAGAGATAATTGTGGATAAAAAAGGAAAGAAAAAGAAAAAGAAAAAGATAAAGACACAGAGAGCATAGCATAGCATAGCATAGCAGGTTGCAGCCTCATCAGCTTGTGCAGAGTGCAGTGGACAGACATGGAGGCTGTGCACTTGTCTGCCGTTGCTTCCCGCCAATTCTCCACTGTTGCTGCTCCTTCCTTCTCTCAGAACCGAAACTTGTGCTCTTCTTCCTCTCCCAAACCAACCAAGCTATGTTCCCCTTGGACTGGTTCAACAACACACGCTACTTCCTTTTCTTCCAGAAACTTATTCACGGTAAGCCATGCTACCCAGAAATTAATTTCCGGGTATTTGGTAGCAAGTTTGAAACTTTAGGAACAAACAGCTTAGCAAATTGCGCTTGTGATTGATTTGGCCAAATGGGTCGGTTCCCAGAATGAGATATGGAGTTGGGTGAACTCCAAGAGCGTGGCTGTGAGGAGGGACATGCGCGGAGTTGTGAGGGCTGAGATGTTTGGGCAGTTGACCAGTGGCCTTGAGGCTGCCTGGAACAAGCTCAAAGGAGAAGGTTGGTTTCCATTATTGTTTTCTCAAAGCTCATTCATTGATTGCAAGTTAATCAAGTGTTATAATCCCACAAGAGTTTTTGTAATGATTAGTGAGTGAGTTAATCTATTGTGTATAGGTTTTGTTCATTTGGTGTATTTGGCTATGGTGTGCAGAGGTTTTGACCAAAGAGAATATTGTGGAGCCTATGCGTGATATTAGGAGAGCTCTTTTGGAAGCAGATGTGAGTATATGCTTTTAAGGGGTTTGGAACTTTACATTGTCATTTTGTCTACATGAAGTTTAATAAGTAATGTGTTTATCTTGGCAGGTTAGCCTTCCTGTTGTGAGAAGGTTTGTGCAAGCTGTCAGTGATCAGGCTGTGGGTGTTGGCCTCATTCGAGGAGTGAGACCAGATCAGCAGTTGGTTAAGGTAAAATTGTTCACCTATGATGGGAAGCTATACAGACAAATCGGAGAGGTTCATTGCAAGAGAAAGTTCACTATTACTAGTGTTTCTATGAAGTTTAGATCACCATGGTGCCCAAGCTCAATTTAGCATCCTAAAAATTGCATTTGAATTCAACTGATTCCACTTTAAATTTATGTGTCAAGCTGCATCTGAAATTTGTGGCATGGAATGCATTACATCAGCAATGGACTTGGTGCAACAAATAAATCTTGTTGCACAGTAGCGTAGAAGTAGACAAATCACCACATATGTATGAATATTTCTGGTTTTCCCCATAATTTCTGTGTATAATTCACATACGATGAAGATGACAGAGCTTGTTTGAATGAGATATTTATCTAATAATCATATTCTAATTGTAGTATAATAATTGATGATGCATCAACGACAACAAGAGCTATTTTTTGAGTACTGAAATTCTATACAGGTATTAAATGGGTGTTGATCATTGGGTTTTGCAGATTGTACATGATGAACTAGTAAATTTGATGGGTGGAGAGGTTGCTGAACTGGTTTTTGCCAAATCAGGGCCCACTGTGATTTTACTGGCTGGACTCCAGGGAGTTGGGAAAACAACTGTCTGTGCAAAGTTGGCAAATTATCTCAAGAAACAGGTGAATTTTCAATCTCCCTCCTATTTGCTCTCTCTTTTCTGGTAGTTAGTAGTTCTTTTGCGTTATTGAAATGTCCCATGTTAACTTGACCTCAGGGGAAGAGTTGCATGCTAGTTGCTGGAGATGTTTACAGACCTGCTGCTATTGATCAACTTGTAATTTTGGGTAAACAGGTACTGGAATTTTATTTCCTTGAAGTTGGCCAGTTTCAATTTCCTGAGAAAGCACACGTCCATCATTAATTGTCAGCAATGCCATTTTAAATTATAAGATAAATTTACATTTTTTGTGTGGGGCCCCCAGACTTATATTGTTTTAGTTTCAAACTGATGAAGAAAGTGCATTGTAGTGGAAGTGATATGTTATATGGGCTGCAGGAATTATGCATATCCTGGTAGGTGGTGCTTTAGCATCTTGCCATATTTTTCCACCCAAGGCATTGTCAGTGTATTAGTGATCTCTGAGACTCTAAAAAAATGAAGGAGACAACAGATATGTTGTGAACATTCTTATTTTTAACCAAGTGAATTCAGACAGTAGACATCAATGCTAATTTGTTGTTTGACATATATTTTCTCTCCTCTGATTTTTGTATCTAATCACATACTCATAATTAGTTATAGCTTGTGTCAGGTGGATGTGCCTGTCTATACAGCAGGTACTGATGTTAAACCTTCAGAAATTGCTAAACAAGGTTTAGAGGAGGCGAAAAAGAAGAACATTGATGTCGTTATTGTTGACACAGCCGGTAGGCTGCAGGTAAATCTTTATAGGATTGGAAATGTAGAATAATTATTTCATGATTTCTGTTTACAATTGGAAGCATTTTATTCCATTGATCAAGGTTGTTATTTCTTATGACACAGATAGACAAAGCAATGATGGATGAATTAAAAGAAGTGAAGCAGGCATTGAATCCAACAGAAGTTTTGCTAGTTGTTGATGCAATGACAGGGCAAGAAGCAGCAGGTAATCAGAAGTGAATTTTCATTCCTTAATATGAAAAGAAATTATTTTTCTATGAAGAATAAAATGAAAATAAATTGTCCACATTTATGAATTGATTCTAAATTAATGGTTATCATAAGATGAAAAGAAGCTTTGGTATACTTTTATGCCTGATATACCTTACTATGACTTTCCAAAATTCTAACTCTGCTATTGTCTGTGAACAGCCTTGGTGACTACTTTCAATCTTGAGATTGGAATAACAGGTGCCATCTTGACAAAGCTAGATGGTGATTCAAGAGGTGGCGCAGCGTTGAGTGTTAAAGAGGTTGGTTTGTGTGGATCTTAGCTTTCAGATCGTGTTTTAATTTTTTTTTTAATATAATCAATTAGGAGAACTTCTTCCACAGGCATTGAATTAGTTCAGACTACCTTGCATTTGTTCTCATAGTAAGCAGTGTTTACCATTCCAAACCAACATTTTTAATATTACAAACTCTTGAAAGTTAGTTCAGTAAATTTATTAAATGTCACAAATAGATGCATGAGGATCATTATCCATATCATCCTTGCTTTTCTTGAATTTGCTTGAGGCATAGTGTCAATTGCGCTGACACAAGGCTACTATCTTACCCTGTTTGTGTAAAACAGTTAAGTGCAATTAGAATCTTGGAGTCACACATAATCTGCTTGATGGCTTAACCTTAAATGACTCTCATGTATTTATCTTCAAAATGACATAAAACTAATTTTATGATATCCTGTAAGATCTAATCTAGTAGGTCCCTGGAATGTATTCCAAAATTTATGATATGCTGCATCTAATCTAGTGAATGTATGTGCCTAGGGAAATGTTACTTGTGGATTTTCTCATAAAGATAAAATCAGCAACCCATATAACCAGGGACAGATCTACATTGGGCAAAGTGGGGGCATATGCCCCCATAAAAATTTTAATTTTTCTTAATAATTATGTAGATATAGTATATTTTTGTCCCCATAATTTGGTTAAGTTTGACCCCACATTAATTTGAAATGAGACAAAATAACAAAATATTTGTACTTTACTCATTTTTATACTGATGTATTATTTTTGCCCCAGTACTAAAATTTTCTGGATCCATCACTGCATACTAAGAACTCAAGGTTTATTGGAGGATCTGTGTTTGAAACATGTACTTGTATAAGCTATTGTAAACAAATAGTATTTGGATTCATGTTTTGAATGGAATATATCTAGATTTGATTTATTTGGTTCCTAGATTTCATAGTCAAAATTGACTGACAATGCATTTGATTTCTGAATATATAGATTCTTCATGCTCTCAGCCATGGAGGTCCTTGCAATAGATAGTTGGTTTTTTGGAGTGTCAATTTCAACTGGTGTTTCTTTAGTGTATTTGGAATTCTAAAGTGATTAACATAGTCCACCATTTTGAAGCCCTGTGCCTTTTTCTTATATTTTGATTGAGTAGTTCAATGGTGGCAGGTATCTGGAAAGCCAATCAAGCTAGTAGGGCGGGGAACGCATGGAGGATCTTGAACCTTTCTACCCTGATCGAATGGCAGGACGCATATTAGGGATGGGAGATGTTCTTTCATTTGTAGAGAAGGCACAGGAAGTTGTAAGTCTAAACTATATTTCTAGATTGTTGTTATTGTCACAAAATGAAAATAAAATTTACAATTATTAACCACATTCATTACAGATGCAACAAGAAGATGCTGAAGAACTGCAAAAGAAGATCATGAGTGCAAAGTTCGACTTCAATGATTTTCTAAAGCAAACCCGTGCTGTTGCACGAATGGGTTCTGTGTCTCGTGTCATTGGAATGATTCCTGGTATGGGGAAGGTATGAAATCTTGCATGAATTCTCCTGAATATTTATATCTACAACAGTTTTATTACTGTCATGTGCCAAAGCAATGGGGAACAAAGGAGGCATTTATTGTTGTGATGTCCGATTTAGGTTATGAATGTTAAAATTGAGCATTGCTGGCATTTGCTATATTTTCATAATTATATTTGCAGTTTGGATTCTATTGATATCGTAGCAGTCATGTAATATCATACGCATGCATACAGGTTACTCCTGCTCAAATTTTAGATGCAGAGAAGAATTTGAAGCAAATGGAAGCAATGATAGAGGCAATGACCCCTGGTACTTTCTTTTTACTGATCAATGATGTCATATCTATCAAATAAAAATTTCCCTATGATCTTAATCTGTGCAGTATCTAGACTAAATTTCCCTATTATCTTTTTCTACCAGTTCATTTTTCTCGAGTAAATTTTAGCTAGAACGAGAAATGTGCTTTTAACATTTGTAGGCTTCGATCAATAGTGGTATTTTTTGGTCTTTTCTGCTTCTTCTATAATTTACTCAAGGCACATACTAACATATCCTGTGCTATGGGTAGGCATGTCATCTATGAAGAAACGGATGACTCTTGTTATTAGATAAAATTCTTATAACAAAATTGAAGGAAACACTGGAGACCTTTTGGTTACTGCATGATTACGATGTTAGCTTTTTGCTTTTTGTTGTTGTGAGATGTTGCTTTGCTATTTTTCCTTGCACTTTCTTGAATCCTGATTAGGTGATTTTGCTAAACCAACCTTTCTTGTTTATTTCCAGAGGAGAGGGAAAAGCCAGAACTATTGGCAGAATCACCTGTCAGGAGGAAAAGAGTTGCTCAGGATTCAGGGAAAACAGAGCAGCAGGTATGTCAAATGATGTTCTTTCAAATTTAACTTATTCTGTCTTAATGACCTTCAAAGTTGTGGTTTCTCTACCAGTTCTATATTTCTTAACTTTGAGGATTGTGCAACAATAATGTCAGGTAAGCCAACTTGTAGCTCAACTGTTTCAAATGCGCGTTCGTATGAAGAATCTGATGGGTGTAATGCAAGGTGGATCAATTCCAACACTTAGTAATCTAGAGGAAGCACTTAAAACAGAGGAAAAGGTGATTCCATTTTCTATGCAATTGAGATTAAACAACTTTCAAATTTTTTTCCCTTATTAACTAACTTAGCACATTTGCGTAAATAATAATTCCTATGCAAAACACTCATCTATAGTGTCCTTTGGGCTGGCCATTAATTGAATGTGTTCATTACATTTAATGCCCAATGTGTTATGCTTATCGATGCTATGAAATTATTTTCACTTTTCAGTTAAGCTCTTGATATAATTTCCTTTCTTTTAGTTTGATCTGAATTGCAACATGTATTAAGGTGCAATAAACCTAGGCGTGGTGTAAAACTTTTGGGGACCACCTGCATTTTTATATATCTCCTATTGAAGTCATGAAGTCATTTGCATTTCTGCATTGTATTAGCAAAAGGAGAAGGACCAAAATACAGAAAATTATTGTTAATTTTGTGCTTGTATTTGTATATTCATGTTACTTATCAGAATAATTGAAGCTTTGTGGTTTCTTCATTCTATTCTACCATCTCAGGCTCCACCTGGTACTGCAAGGAGGAAGAGGAGATCGGAATCGAGGAGACAATTTGTGGACTCAACGTCAGCAAGGCCAGCTCCTCGTGGATTTGGGAGCAAGAATTGAAAATTTCTAGAGAGGATCAACACTCGGACAATATAATGGAGAGTTTGGATCAACGTGTCACTAGTGAAGACATTGTTTAATTTTGCTTCCAGCTTAAATATTATGTTCCCATCATTAGACCAATTCATATAGCAATGAACATTGTCCAGGAGTTTGATGTAATTTTAGGCAGAAATGAGTTATACACACATTCGGGATATGCAAATCTAAGAAATATGTGTACCATTCTTGTACAATCTCAACTTAGTGTCTTGTAATCTGCGGTTTATCACTGATAAAAAGGAAGGTTCAATCTACCGTCTAGAATTTCTTCAAAGTATTCACGTATTTAAATAACTAAGTGGCAGTATTTAGCGCATAGAAATAGAAGAGTCATTATGGCCTTGTGTTTTTTTCATATTAACGAAAGTTTAGCATCATAGTCTGAACATGTATCTCGGTGAGTGAGAATAGGCAAGCAACATGGTTAATTCGGACCCATAAAACTCTTAACAGCCTCATCATTTGTTACGCTGGCACGGGTCCATTAAGTAATTGGCCATGAAACCTTGATCTTGAATGTGTTCTTCTTCTTTTTGTTCTCCTCTCTCTACTCTCCTACTCCTACCATTGAATTGAATAACGAGGTTGGTTAATCTTACGTCAAGGCAACAAGAAGAAAATGGGAAGCCCAAGGCAGAACTCGGACCTAACGTTTCCACCCGCAGATGTTGCTGCGGAGCTGAGTCCTGGGAGAAATACTAATGTTCAAGTTGATCCCATATCATCTGAGGTAGCAGCCGCCAAGGAAATGAAGGTACATCCTCCACATTGTTATTTCTAAGTTATGTTATTTGTACATATGGGGACTATACCTCTCAAATGGTTAAAGATATGACTGAATCATGCGTGTAATATACATTCAAATAACATTTTTTTCCTATTTTTTATTAATAAGAAACAAAGAATCTTGCCGTAAGTTATCTTATTTGCATTTTTCTTTGTTCTTTCCTTAATTGTTGTTTATGTGGATGCCTGATTTGTTTGAAGGAACAAGCTGAGGCTGCACAGAAGAAAAAAGAAAGGGAAAAGAAGGAAGCCTTGCAAACACTAAAATCAGCCATTATAATTTCAGGCATTGTTGTGGCTGTGGTTGGTGCTGCCTTTGCTATAACCAAGAAGTTAAGAGAGAAATGACCTCACCTCGATAATAATGATATGGAAGATGATTAATAGAGATTCTCTAGGTTGGTTTTATTGTCAGGTCTCTTTCTCCTTTTGATAAAAAATTGTTATTTTAGTTCGCATACTTTTGGGTACTCAAATAAATCCTCAGCCTCAACACTATTACTCCTGTTGTAATGATCATCATGTATGCTTTTTGCGATGTACCTGATGATTGATGTCTGAATGCAAGTTAATTAATTGTAGTTAGATCCATTTTTTATGATGAGGAATGGATATAGTCACCAATGCCCATCCACTTTCCAAATACATCTCTCTTAATATGGGATACAAGTTTCTTTTTTTTTGGGTCTACTTCTTATTCTTTGTCTTTTTGATCTGGAATATGGGACAGAAGTTATGTATGTTCGCATCAACCTATACATGCTTATGTAAAACTTGGCGATTTTGTTTGATCAACATAACATTTGTATTCCCCGAGTTAAAGCATGTTAAAATTTCCAATAAATAGACATAAGAGGTTAGTTTTATAATGTTTCAAAATATATATGAGATTCACATGCAGTTTAACTACAAAGGATCTGCTTGGTCATGATACCAAATTTTAGTTAAAGGTGACATTTTATGATAATTGGATGTGATCGCAAAATTAAAATCAGGAAATATTATTTAGTAGGAAAGAGATTTTTACTCATTTTACGAATGGTGTTATTCATGTTAGTTGATCTCTTTTTCAACCCTAACTACCTGGTTTATGTCCAATAATAACCCATTTCATTGGTAAACATTAAACAACACTGCTCGTGCTTTTTGAAGCATCGCTATTCCTAAAATAGCAAACTTCATTGTAGTAAAATGTGCATTTCTTCCCCCCTAACTCCTCCTCCAAAAATTAAGGAAACAAAAAATGGGCCTTGTGACCATTCAACAAATTCGAATAACTTTCTGTTGTTTCAATTTAATCATGACTTGCTATGTTAGCAAAAATATTTTAATTCTCACACTCACCATTATAACATAGAATAGTATATAATCGAATGATGATATTTTTTTTACACTAATAACATATCAAGATTAATTTCATTATTTCATAAAATATTAAAAAAAAAAACAAATTGAGCGATAGTTGAAATTCAGGAGCATCATTTGAAACGGTTTGCATATAATTATATCAAGAAGAAATCAACAGGGAGGTTTTTGCTATTCTTTTTTTTTTAATTAGGTAATTCTAATATGGAGGAAAAAAATAATGAGTAGTAGAGTAGCAAGTAGATTTGTTTTAGTATTTTAATAGTCATGGCTTGACTTGGATCAATCCTTATATTGGTGGATGATTTGTAAATTAAATATCGTTGTAGTTTTTGATGAGTTTGGAAGCATGTCATAATCCTAACTCCAACGAGTTTTTCCCTCACATAAATTTTTTATATAAAAAATATATTTTTTATTTTCATCATTGCACATAAATTATAAGCATTAGGAACATATTGAGATAAAATTGTTCTTCTAAACCTTTTAATAAAAGAATTTAATTTTGACACATGACAACATAAAAACGTATATACAATCTAATCATATATTATTAAATCAATAAAAATAAATTTGACTCTCATTTCTCTACTTCAATATTTTAATTGGATGATAATGTACGAAAAATCAAATGAGTTCAAATGATAGAGTTTAATTTCTATTTGAAACAGAGGCTTTACACAATCATCCAATCAAATAATTTCATTTGTATGACTTTTCAATTAGTGGGTGTGAAACTTAATTATTTTTACTTATATTATAATAAATGAGTGAATGACAATGTAAAAAAAATTTTCACTCTGAGTGTATAAAAATTAAACTCCAAATGATATCCTTAGAAAAAAATATTGTAATAATCCAAATTTCATATAATTAATAATTTTTTCCTAAAAAAAAAAAACTAAAATGAGGTAATCCAAAATCTCATAAAAGCCCCGACCGAGAAAGGCCAAAGAGATTGAAGAGCCCGCGCTCCCTCTTCTCCTTCTTCTCCTCCCTCTCACTTGTTCGTTGCCGCGTTGTTTGGCAGCTAACAATCGACGCTTCGAATCAGGCAAGGTAACACCCAATTCATCTTCTATTCAAATTTTCTTTACCGTCTCTCTGTGTGCAAATTTCTTCGCATTCCCCCACAGCCAAACACTAACTCCAACTTGTCTTCGCTCTGTGCGTTTCCTAAATCGTAACTCCGCATTGTTCAACAGTATTGTTGTGTTGCGTTTACGAATTCCTGATTTCAAATAAGTCGATTGCGTGCGCCTTTGATCATAATTAACATATCATTTCTTTGATTTATGTAAGATTTCCATACTTATTAATCTGTACGATATCGGCGATGATGTATCTTAATCTCGTGCTTTATGGATCAGTTCTTTTGCGCAATTAATTTGTGTAATTACTAATTAGCATATTGCTCCCCTCACATAGCCCCAATTTTTGTACTGCTGCGTCAATATACATATTCAATATATGTAAGTATGTAGCCTGAATTTAGACTTTGTTCTCAGGATATAAACCTTTTGCAGCATCGCTTTCTACTTACTGCAGAGTGGAAACTTACGGTGTACTGAGTGGCTGATTGAATTAGCTCATTTTGCAATCAAAACAGCTTATGATAAGTTTTCGATCAATTTGGGAGGTAGTATGATTTCTCGAAGTAGTTTTACACAGCTGAGAGATACTCGAAATTTGAACTAGATTAAATGAATTAAACAACATAGGATTTATGTGAATGAAAAGCCACTTGTTCCATTTAACTGTCAAACTATGTGGCACGGGAACTTATATAAGTTTTCGGTATGACACGATTATGATATAGGGATATGATATATATCACATTAAAAACATGTAAAATATAATTAAAAATATAAAAAAGTATTGATAAAGTATCTGATATGATATATATCTTGTACAAGTACATTGACTATTTTGAAGTATCATGCATCATAGCTGTCAAATAATTAAGTTAAACAAAACAGCATCTTCATAATATATGTTTTCATGCTATATAGGTTTTTTCCCCTATCTTTAAGTCATCTTTTTGTGTCTTTTGCAGAGCATGGATACATCAAATCCTGCAGTGTTTGTCAATGCAGAAATGTTGCACTTTTATGTTGGAAGGAGGGTTCGGGCAGTGATGCAGGTTGTGCAATCCGACGGGGGAGTTGTCATTGGAAAATCAACAGATGATAAGCAGCTAGTTGTAAAAGGACCACCTCCATCTTCTCCTCTTACAACTTTTGTAGAAGTTATTGGTATTGTTGACAGTGATAAATCCATTCGGGCTGAGATATGGACCAATTTTGGTGATGCAATTGGTATTGTTTTTCCTTCACATTCGATTGCACAAATTGGTTGTTATGTTGGTTTCTCTGCTAAGACTATGAATCATGTGAAATACTTTTCTATGATTATTTTTTATTGAAATTCCTGAGTACATGAAGCTTTGTGTTCTGAGTTTTTCCCCCTGTTCGCAGATATGGTCAGCTACAATAAGCTTTCTCAGCTTGCAAATGGAGAATTTAAGCACTTGTTTGTGTGAGGTATAACAAGCTCATTTGATGATATGAAGTCCTCTCTCTTAATCATGTGGCAAACCATAGGAGACACTACCATTTTGTTTGCAACGATGTATGATGCCATTGGGCATATGATTTGGTTTGGCTGTCTTGGAAAGTAGTTTTAACTGATTAGAATTGAATAATACTCGGATTTTGACACAGTTGTCTGTAATGTTTTAATTTTTGAGATTGGCCTTGGGACTGATCTCGTTCAGAAGATATATTGAGAAATAGACTTGTTGGTTTCTTAAGAAAAACCTGTTTACTTCTCGGACTAAACAGTGGTGCACATATAGTTAATTTTAGTTGAATTTCAATAATAAATAATAATACTCAACTCTTATGAGAGCCAGATTTAAATATATGTTTGTATATGATTCTATTCTATCATCAGTTTGAACGCATATATTTGGATGGATTTTATACGCAGTTATTGACATTGTTAGTTTTGTTAAATTGATTCATTGTACAAATATGTAGTATTCTTTTTTGTTTATTTTAAAAAATGAAAACGCCGATTGGGCATTACTCGACTAACACTCATAGTAATTATCAAGAAATGTAGCTATGCATGGCGGTGGAAGTGAGCCGATATCAGTTGTATTCGTTAGAACTAGTAATTGACTCGATAATAACTTAAACTCTCAATGCCATGGTTCGCCTTTTAGACTTAATAAGCTAATATATATTTAGTTGTTAACTAGGCTGAGCTATTGAATGAACATAATTAGCAAAATTTGGAATAAATCAATCAAGTTTATACTTGATTATCAAATCCATAATTTGTTTCTCATCTCCTTGGGGTTATTTTTGTATTGAAGATAATAAATTATAAACTTATAGATTCGAACTTATGAGTTCGTGAACTATTTTATTAAACTATCAATGAATCGAGTTAACAATAGCTTAAGAGCTAGCTTCCATAGTTATAAATTGCAAATTTGTTTTTTGCCACCAATAATTTCTTTTTAACGCATGAAAAACACACGTTGGTACTTTCAAGTTTTAACATATTAGTCCTTCTGACGTTATTGGCATGACGCATGCATTTAACTAATTATATCATCATGTTAAATAATAATATCATTGACCTTTTAAAATACGTTTAAGCACTCATGTTAGCTGAGTTTGTTGGAATTATGTTAATAACCAATATGCTATTACAAGAAGTCATTTATATTTTTAAAATAATTTATTTACAAAAATAGTTTATTTAAGTTTAATTTCAATATATTAACTCATCCAATTATGTAATGTCATAAATATTAACTTTCACCTCTAATACTTATAAATTGTTACAAGCTGACTCAAACATAATAAATCACAAGTTTAACTTGTTATTCACTCAAACTTATGAGCTTATGATCTTATTTTATTGAACTATCAATGAATCGAATTAGAAATAACTTAAGAGCTAGCTTCCATAATTATAAATTTCATGTCCAAATTTTTTATATTGTTGATGTATCAAAATTAAATCTTTATAGAAATAACTAATATAAACACTAATATGAAATCTTCTTGTTTAAGTATAAAAAAGTTAATTATACATATTCTCTGACAAATGCCCATAATTTATAACGATTAAAAATTAATAAGGTGCAGTTTTTTGTTTCATTTGGTTTCTTTAGAATTTAATTTTGATCCACTATAAAGAATTTTACACTATTGTCCAATCAAACCTCTTTTTTGCATAACTTTTCAAGTGATGGATATAGAAACTAACTATATTTACTGATGTTATTATATAATTGGATGACTATATAAAAGTAATTTTCACCGGCAATATACTTCAATTAAATCCTTTTTTTATTGGTCAAAATAGCATTGTTTTAGTTAAAAGCATATATGACTTGTGTTAACCAAAAAGGAATAATTTTAGAAGGCCCGGTCCAAAAGGCCCAAGGTGGTTCCCGAGACACCGCCGGGCAATAGGAATACTGAATTTGGCACGCTCACCCCGACGCTATTCCCGCAACTCCCAACCCGAATTAGGATTTAGGGTTTGAAAACTCACATTTTTGGGAGCTTCTATTTCGGTTTCGTTTTCGCTCGCAGCCAGGTACTTTCGCTTTTCATGCTACGCAATAATGCTCTTTTATGTTTTCCTCACAAATCGTTCTCGTAAGCTGCACAGCTTTAGCTTGTGGTTTTTATCTTGTAATTTCGCATTAGAAGGCAGTTACGTCATGTTTTAAGCACACGAAACAGAAGAATCACGTTCACTTAGTTTATTGATACCATATTTGAGATCAGTTAGGTTATTATGTATAAGAAATTGTTGAATGAGAACCTTTGGGTGGAGATGTGGGAGTTGCAAACGATATTCTCGTATGAAATTTATGTGAAGGGTGATTTTCTTTGGGAACAGGATGATTGGTTTGATTTCTAAAAAAAACATGGGGATAATATGACATTATTAATTGAGTTTAATTTCTATGCACTGATTGTCAAAAAAAAGAATTTCACCAAAATGACAAATCATGGTGGGTAATTGTGATAGTCTGTAGTTATTTTTTATGATTTGTCTCTTTGGTGGTTTTACACTATCATTGTCCAGTTAAACTCAATTGGCTTTCAATTCTCTGTTGTTTGTTTGATTCTGAAATGCTAAGTAGAGAACACTTCAGAGCTGGAGATAATTGCTCTTTACTTGTTCTTTTAATTAGTCACCTTAGAATATGTAAAGTGTTGCTTTGTATGTATATATATATGTGTGTTTTTTATAACCACGTAGCTCAGTTTCTTATTTCTTACTTTTGTTCCTTTTCCCCTCCTTCTCTTTGTGCATTGTTGTCCCCACCCGGCAAATAGTTAAACAACAATTAAACTGGCCACTGTTTCCTGGGCAACTTTTTCCATCTAAATTTCGAGATATTCTGAATTTCGTTTCTTCTTGGATTTGTTTTTTGGTCTTTGATTGGCCTGTTGAGCATCGTTATCCTCTTGATTTTTGTTCACAATTCTCTCTTGCCTGTCTCTGTTACTGTTGTTGCTATGCTATGCTGATCCCTAGATTTAGAATCAATCACATTTCTACTCCTTGGTCCATACCTCATGGCAAAGTTTCGATCAAAATTCTCACTCTGCAATTCCTTCTGGCCTCTCATATAATTTCCACCTTTCCAATTTGCAATCTCTCTTCTATGAATGCTTTTGGCTTCTGTGCTTCCTTCACAGTTGCCCTGCAAGCTTGCTTTTCTAGATGCATAAAATGCCTGGGACAAGACAGGGAGATGAAACAGCCCAAAATCCAGAATCACCAGAGGGGGGACCAGTGAGCTTGAAAAACCTACAGATTCTGATGAGCAGGTAGACCTGGAAGGGGACAATGATCAAGAGGAGACCATGGAGGAAGTTGAATATGAAGAAGTAGAGGAGGAGGAAGAAGTGGAAGAGGAAGAAGAGGAAGAAGAAGAGGAGGAGGAGGAAGAGGAAGAGGAGGAGACTAAGCCCTCAGATGGTGAAGAGGAGACAAGAGTGGTGGGTACTGTGGATGAGGATGAGAAAAAGAAACATGCTGCGCTTCTTGCACTTCCACCTCATGGGTCAGAGGTCTACATTGGTGGCATTCCTCACAAAGTTTCTGAAGAAGATTTGAGGACCTTTTGTCAATCTGTGGGAAAAGTGACAGAGGTAAGATGCATTAAACTCTTCTGTTTTCTCCCCATTGCATGACTGTCTAAATTGATTAAATTTAGTACAGGTTAGGATTATGAAGGGAAAAGAATCAGGTGAAGCAAAAGGTTATGCTTTTGTGACCTTCAAGTCAAAGGATTTGGCATCTAAGGCTATTGATAAGCTGAACAACTCTGAATTTAAGGTAACTTGGTACACTTGTTTATTGTCATTTTCTGTTAATCCAGGTGTTTATCATCATTGTTCACTGATTGTTTGGTCATGGACTATATATCACTATCCTATATTTCAGGCAAAATTAATTAATCCTTCCTCCAATTTATTTTTTGTTTTCAAATTTGCCCTCTAATTAATATATGTTTCAAATCCTCCGTCTAACTTTTAGAAATCGAATATGTTTATCCTCTTTATAAATAATATTTATATTGACTTAAAAATCATATTTAGCCCATTAGTTGGCAAAAATATTATATGAGTTGGCAAAAATATTATATGACATCTTCAGTGACGTGTTTTATTTTCAAATCTACCTTTTAATGCAACAAACGATATTCACAAAGAAGATAAATGTGTTCAATTTTTAATAGGTAGAGGACAAATTTGAAACATTTATTACTTAGAGGGAGAATTTAAAAAGTTTGTTGCTTAGAGGGCGAATTTGAAAACAAAAATTAAATTAGAGGACAAATTAATTAATTTTGCCTATATTTTAGTATCATCACTCTTTGGTTAGCCACACTAGCCTGTAGGACTGTTATCTAAATTCAGTTCTTTCTGAGTTTGCAGGGAAGAAAATAAAGTGTTCAACATCTCAAGCTAAGCATAAGCTGTTCATCGGTAATGTTCCTAGAAATTGGACTGTAGAAGATATGAGGAAGGTTGTTTCAGATGTTGGTCCTGGAGTCGGTTCTGTGGAACTGTTGAAGGTTTGTTGATGTATATTCCGTTGTGTATCGTATGGTTTAATTTCCAATATATAATATGAAAAACCTTTTTTCAAGTTGCCTCTTGTTCCTGAAGCTGTGGAGTATTTGGTATGATGGATAGTTTTTGCCTGACCTGGCAAACTGTTTCAATGTTACAGGATCCACAGAATTCTGGCCGTAATCGGGGGTTTGCTTTCATTGAGTATTACAATAATGCATGTGCAGAATATTCAAGGCAGAAGATGTCAGACTCAAAATTTAAACTTGGTAACAATGCTCCAACAGTGAGTTGGGCTGACCCAAGAAATGCTGAATCGTCTGCAGCCTCCCAGGTGACCTATTGTGAAATTAAAATTATATGAATAACTTCCTTTGAAAATCTTGAGAAAATTCCCTCTAGTTTGCTATGATGAGTTACTTCTTAGTCACACTAAGATTAACTGAGACAGAAAGATAATCAAACTACACAACCAAGGTTTGTTTCTTTGTTAAATTAGGGGAGATCCAAATCAGAAATTAGATGGGTTGTGCCATTTTTGCCTTAGCTTCAATGGCAGATGCCTTTTCACTGTTGTAATACTGACATACCATTTCTAAACCACCACACTGAGTATGTAGTATAGTACAACAGGGGCTGGCGCACAGCCAAATTGCTATGTTGGATAATTATCTCTTTTCTTTATACTCTTTTTTTAGTGTGTTTTAATTAGAGGTGTCCTTTTACTTGCCAAATTTGCATCTACAAGTCTACAACAAATGTATCCGTCTTTTGGGGTTAGTGGTAATGTTTTCTTCCTGCCTTTTTGAAGGGGCTATTTGGTCACTGTATTATACTATTTTATTTTACACTGTCTAGCTGCTACTATTATAAGGTTAATTATGGGATTAACTTTCTTGTTTTCTTCCCCAAATCCTAATGAAATGCATACTGCTTTAAATTGAATCATACATATGTTAGAAAGTTGTATAGCTGAGACCTGTTGCTTGGTACAGGTAAAAGCAGTTTACATAAAGAACCTTCCGGAAAATATTACTCAGGATCGTCTTAAGGAGCTATTTCAACATCATGGAAAGATCACAAAAGTGGTTCTCCCTCCTGCAAAAGCAGGACAAGAGAAGAGCAGATTTGGGTTTGTGCACTTTGCTGAAAGGTCAAGTGCCATGAAAGCTTTGAAGAATACGGAGAAGTATGAAATTGATGGTACTTTTTCCTTCCCTTTTTGAATACCCTTTTTTCAATCTCTGTTTTCTATAATGACAGTGGATTGTTACATATAGTAAGCTTTAAATTTTCTTGGATGGGCAGGTCAAGCTTTGGACTGTTCACTTGCAAAGCCTCAAGCAGATCAGAAATCATCAGGGACTCCAAATTCGCAGAAGTCCGTTGTATTTCCCACTTATCCACCTCATCTTGGCTATGGTATGGTTGGAAGTGCCTATGGTGCTATTGGTGCAGGATATGGTGCAGCTGGCTTTGCGCAAGTAAGTTGCTCTTTGCCCTGTTAGAGTCTCAGTTTTTTTGTCTTGTATTATTCCCAAAATATTGAGGATTTGTGCCTGGGTGAGAACATCAGTCCCACTTAACTTCATTAGCGGTAAATGGTTCCCAACTTTTAGTTGGTTGTTTCTCTAATTTAGTTACTGTTGGGCTTATGTTGCCCTCAGCCCAGGGAGAAACAGGCTACTGTGAACTTCAATTTTGGACTGAGTGTCTCTTGAGTCTTGACTCGTTGGCACATATATTGAAATGTGTTAATTGTTTTATCATATTTATTGGTAATCAATAGAGTGCATCACAGTAGTATGATGATTTATATGATAGGAACAATGGATGAATGGAGAACTGTTATTGAATGACTGCACACAAGCTTTCAATCAAGAGTTGCACTTAAAAAATGAAATGCATTCCTGTCTTTGAAGTAATACACCAGATACCTGGGAGTATTTCTTGTATGGTTTTGTACGTCTCTTGCTGATATAGAGGTCCTTCAATTTGCAGCCACTGATGTATGGTGCAGGAGCAGCCCCTGCTGGCATGGCAATGATGCCAATGCTTTTGCCAGATGGAAGGATTGGATATGTGTTGTAAGTATCATCTTGGTCTATTCTAGTTGTAGATGTTCAACCTATGGTTTTTGGCTGGTGCATGCTTGGATGTGTTAGCTTGTTCCACATTAGTTTTAACGAATGGGCCACTCAATTGAGTTTCTTGTTCTGTTCTTTGTACTTTTTGGGGCCCTGAAGGCAACAACCAGGGTTGCAGCAACATACTCCTCCTCCACCCGTATCCCGACATGGCAAGAGTGGTGGTGGTAGCTCAAGTGGTGGGAAACGGGGTAATGATAACAGCCGTAATCGTGGGCGTGGCCGATATCATCCCTACTAATGTAATTGGCCCGATGTAGACTTCAAGAAGTTTGGAAACCGAGGTTTGTTCCTACTGGTTACACCTCTATGCAGAAAATTGTGGCCGTACATATAAAAAGAAATATGGAGAACAGATGCGAGGAAAATGAATTACAGTTCAATACTTGTATATTTGCTGAACTTCATGCTTAATTGGTTAAGCTTTTAATTTCCTTCCTTTTCCCTGCATGAATGGAACCAGTTTATGAAACGGGATTTATCTGACGTGCAATCTTGTGTCAGCAATTGCAATGTTATGTCGACAACACAAGGCAGAAAGGCTCAACTGGTTCATATAGGGGCTGAATGAAGTTATGATTCTTGTAAGATGAATGTATCTGCTTAACTTTGAGGCTGAAATTATTTCCATGAGTATTCATATAATTCTGGGTATAAATTATCCTTAAAATTTGGGAAAAGGGTATAAAAACTCGAATTTATACCATTTTGCCTCATGCGACCATCACATTAAAATACTCCTAATTGTCCTCAAACTTCACCTTATGACTCTGCAAAGGAATTTGCTAATTTACTAATAGTTATAATAAATGATAAGGTTTTTTTTCCCCATTCATCAATATAAACTACTAACTAATTGATAATGCTATTAATTAGATTGTTTATAATTAGATATTTTTTATTCAAATTTTTTTAAATTTATCTTTTGTTAAAGTTTTTATCCATTTAGCAATTTAAATTGAAATGAAATTGGAACAACAAATAAATTAGTCAATAGTCAAAATTTAATGTAAAACAAATGGTTAAATATGTATGTGTCATCATTGTTGTGGTGATTATTTGTAAAGGGGTAAAAATTTAGGATGGTTTTGTATCTTTATCCCTTAAAATTTTCATTTCTCAATTTTTCAAGGAGACACCATATTTACCTTGAGGAATTATGAAATGTCAAAAGGTTGATGAAAAATTATAAAGTAGGTATTTCAAAAGTCAAAATCTAGTGTAAAACAAATGGTGTATATGTATTTGTGTGTCATCATTATTGTGGTGGTGATCTATTAAAGGGGTAAAAATTTAGGATGGTTTTATACTCTTTTCCCTTAAAATTTTCATTCTCAATTTTCTAAGGAGATTTTTCTTGAGGAAGTATAAATTGTCAAAAGGTTGATGAAAAATTATGAAGTAGGCATTTCAGAAGTTCCTCCAAAGTTCCTCCACGCCTCCAACTTTCTTCAAGTACAAGAATAATCCTACAATAGTTATTGGGAGAGTAAATATTCACTTTAGTTCCTAAAATTTTAAAATTAACTTTTTAGTTCCTAAAAATTTATTTTATATGTCACTTTAGTCCCTTAGGTAAATTATAATCAATCATTATTGTGTTGCGACATCATATTAATGACATGTGACATGCCACATGTTGATGATGTGTAATGTCGATTTGACATAGCATGTCACGTGTTATATTGATGTGACAAATTAAAATAGTTTAAATTAATCCGTAAAATTTTTAAATATGTCAACAATTCTTGATATTTCTAAAATATGTCAAAAAAGTCTCAAATTCCTAAATTTATCATATTTTGTTTCATAAAAGCTAAATCCTCAATATTTATTAAATCTATCTATTTTTCTCTTATTTTCATATCTACTTAAACAAAGATCTTTCTCACATAGGGTATATTTGGTTAGGGGTAAGAATATGGTGTAAATTTTATGAATGAGCTTTATGTGTAAAATTACACATGAATCTCATTTATGAAAAATTTATTCCCATTTTTACTTTCCAACCAAACATATCCTTAGAATAAAAATGAGAAGATAATGTATCACCAATAAGCTGTTGTTGGACGAGTGGTAATAAATTTAATCCCTCGTAAAGATGAGGACATGTTGGGATGGAAGTAAGTATAAATGCTCTATTTTAAATCAATGTTATTGTATTTACCCTATTCACATCAACATTCTCAAAATGCTTCTCCATCTTCACTTTGACAAACATGTTATGTCAATCACCAATAATAGCTCCTTGTCCATATATATCTTTATATGTGAATGTGGCACCATTGTTATTTAACTTATACACCCTAAGAAATGGTGGTTCTCTATGATCCACTATCGTCGAGGTGGAATGAGAAACATGATCCTCCTTTAGCTTGATTAAACTCCTCATATTTGAGATGGTTTGTGAGTACATTAGACATGGATAGAGTTTCTTTTCCTTGTTATGCTAGATTATTTTAATATCAAATTCCATTGCAAATTACAACTAATCCTTATCACATTTGATAATATGTTTTTCTCACATCATATTTTTTATATTTTAAACCCTAATTTATTTCAAGAAATATTATGTAATAGCTAATAAATTAGTTATGTTAGCTAAGTAATGAAAGAAATAAATAAGTTTAAGAAATATTGATGATTTAGATTTTATGAAGAAAAATAGGAGAAATTTGGGGACTTCAAACTTTTTTAATATATTTTAGAAAATTTCAAGGATTGTCTTGGCACATTTGAAGAGTTTAGGGACTAATTTAAACCTATTTTAATTTGGTATCACGTTAGAATGTCATATGTCACTTAACATACTACATCAGTAAAACAGGAACAGTTAATTAATATTTATTTGATTAGAGATTAAGGTGACTTATAAAATAAAATTTTAAATTCTAAAAAGTTAATTTTAAAATTTTAAAGACTAAAATAAAATATACTTATAATTTCAGAAACCAAAATGAATATTTATTAATTGTGGGGACAACACAAAACAGCCGTTCTCAATAACTATAGTATTATTATTCAGAGGGTAATGATTTTGTACTTTATCTCAAGACAGGAGACGCTCGTGAGCTCACATTATCAGCGAGACTAGCTACGGACGCTTAATGTCAAGACAATCTTGACGAGTAATTTCTCAGACAAAATATCATGAGCGGAGTACAAACGTGTTGCCCACAGAACTTCCATCCAGAGTTCGCCAAACATTTTCCACGTAAGATAGCTAAAATTTTAATTGGAGTACTACACAGCTAGAAAGTCCGACCAAAATATTCGATAGAAATCATAGTGATCGAATAAAAAAGAAATCATGTGACCTATATTAATCTGAATATTCATATTACATCAGTCTATCAATTAAATCATGGTTGAGCTTCTTGTTCTTAAACATTTTTAGAAATTAAATGAGCAGTCAAACTGAACGGAATGATTAATAACAATTGTGATAATAAATCTAAGGATCATGTTCAAAGTAAATAATTAAATAAATCTCTAGATTATTCAAGTATATACTCTAACGTTCTGCATTAGCAGTACTGTCTTGGGAAAAGAATATTGAGACTACAGGATCTGCAGTGACAAAATAACGAAGGGGCCAAGTCTTTTTTGCTTCCCCCTTACAGATGTCCGTTCCTTCTCATATAAATTCCATTCTATGCATGCATTAGCCTCCTGTTTACAGCCTGCAAAGATAGCATGCTTGCAAATGAGGTTTACTAATGTTCTCCCACTGCCAAAGAGCAGCAACGGGGAACTCTGAAATTGTGGTGTGGAAAATTTGCATGCTCTGCACCGGGAATCACATGAAAGCACTCAGGGGTTGAATCAAAACTCTGCATTTAAACATAGATATCATGTTAATATTGTTCCGACACTGACATCCAGAGTGAACATACAAAAAATAAAGCCAAATAGAGGGGGTAGGAGATCCGGGCTTCCAGTCACTCCACACGTACAGAAGAATTTGACAAGATTGAAGTATGCCATACACTGAGATTGATTTCCCCACTCCTTATGTGGAAAAAGGATATATATGACCAACAAACAACAAATTGTTCTAACCAGTTCAATCCCAAAAAAACATAAGGTTGGCAAAGACAACATTTTGTCAAACAGGTAACTAGTCATTTAGCTATCACACAAAGACCACCATCACAGACTGATTTAACATAGGCTGACCCAGGCAAGGTTAGTCAACTAGGTTCCTCTTTTTTGGAAAAAAAAAATAGAAAGTCATGTTGGCTCTTAAAATTTGCGGGAATTCAGGTGTACAGTTTCATCTTTGTACATGAGAGTTGTGTTCAATAAAACAAGGAGGACCAGTAAAGGTCAAAGCACTTACTAACAGGTTAGCTAGTCAAATTCTATTATAAGTTGACTCTATATAAATGAGGTGACAAGGCAATGTAAAGCTTACAACTCAATTTTCACTTCAAAGTAGTGAGTTGACTCAAAATGAATTTTTCTAAATTAGTACTAGCTTTTTGAAAAAAGAAGAAAATTATAAATTCTAACATGAACACATCAGTTGGTCAACACTCCTAAGTACTGCTCTTGTTCACAGTCAAGCATTGATCTCACTTTGATATAACTCATGTAGCATGTAAAATACATGTGTGCACAGAATTATGTTTTGCAGTTTGACCTTTAACTTTGATCCTCTCTCATTTGAGTCATTTCCAAAGCATTGAATCATGAACATTTTAAAACCATTGGACTGTGATCAAACCACAAATAGAAGACTTGGCAACATGATTCTGAATTAGAAACACACATTAAATTGTGCTAATGTGCTTGCAACAATTTTACGTATAAGATACAGCAAATGCAAAATAACCTGTATATTTATTATGACTAAAAACTGAAAATGTAGATGCTATTAATGCTCACCTAACCATTGGTAAAATCCTATTAAAATTTGCATATAACATAACATTGACAAGAATGATGCAGTCTGGATGAATTTGCATGTGGCAAACATTGATAATAAAAGCATTTATATATATATATATATATAATAACAACATTTTCAAAAAGCTGGTTTATACATAATTACCTATTAAAGCATAATCTAGTGATCCCATGAATGTCTTACTGTGCTAGTTATGAAAGCATATATCCTCTGTTACAATGCTAATTTTTTAAATGCTTACTTGCTCCATAAAATTCTTCACATGCAAGCAGAGAAGTCCTTTGGTGGCTCAATCCAGATATTCTCAAAAGGGTCTTGTTCTCCCCAGTCATGACACTGCTTTCTAGGATAATATCTACAGTCATCAAGAGAAAATGATATGCAGCGCTTTCCATAGAAACGAACTTTAGAGAAGTAGACACTGTTTCTCATTATTCCAGCAAGGTCGGTCCTCGAATGAGATGACAAAAAACTAGCAAAAAGAGTTATTCCGTCTAGTGTTTTCATCTCTTCCCATTCCATTAACGTCTGATCTAACTTAAAAATAATGGGGTTTTCGCTGCTACATGTATTAATTACTAATATATCTCCTTCATGCTCTGTCATAAATTTCCCCTTCCACCAATTTTTGCCAAAAAACTTCTCTGGGCATTTGGGTGGAGGTACTGACAGAACATTCCAACTACGAAGAACATGGTCAAACACCCCAAGCCAACCTGTCAGACTCAGACAATAAAAGAACCCATTACAAAACACAATCTTATTCCATATGCTACCAACAAATGGCAAGCGATTTTGGTAGTTAACAGTTGTCCATTCTGTTGCCCCAGGGGAACATGTGCTGATAGCTACAATAGTAGGACTAACATGCTTAACAGTAAACAAAACACAGCCAGGTGATGTTGGAGCACAAGAGAAGGCAACAATCTGGTATGTCATCTCAAATCTTGGCAGTTTGATAAGCTCCCGAGTAAAGGGATTAAAGAAGAATACCCGGTGTGTTCCGGGTCGATATAGCAATAACCAACCATCTTTTGTATAACAAACTCTAGAGCCATTCAACTCCGGCAACTCAAGGGAATAGGTCTTTCGCTGCACCGGGTCATAGAATTCATAACAGTCACCAAATTTTGGAAAATACATAAGCCATGGTGATTGGTTTACTACGCGTACAGCACTGGCGACAGGATACCATCTCTTGCACACAACAGAAGCTCGGATATTATCCACTAGGGTCAAACGGGAGAAGATCAAATCTAAGAGTTCAGAAGGGAGATCAGCCCAGGTTTGCAGCTCCAAATTTTCATTTTTCACCTCAGCAGCTGCTCTTCTGTTGCTCGTGATTGTATCACTTAACCTAAACAATAAGTATTAGAGCTATAGGTACAAAATACAGAATACCTATGAACTTATGATGCAACAACAAGGGCAAAAGAACTAAAATTTCTAACATGCACAATTTCCCATCCCAACAAACATGCAAACCAATCTAAAATCTCGAAAGCTCTAATGAAAAACAGAACAACAGCCTATATAATATTTGAACCCAATTGTAATTCTTCTCAAAACTTGTAAACTTAACAATGTACAAAGAATTGTAGGTTTCTATCATGATAATTGATAAGGACGTGATGCAAAACCACCATCATCAAGAACTTTATAAATACCGATGACATGGGTCTACAATAGAATTCCAAAAATCTGCAGTCCAGGCATGATGGACCAATTACAACTCCACACAGACGACTACTATCATTATCAAACTTCAAGCATAGCCCAAAAAAAATAAGGTAAAACATGCCAAAATTCCATCCAATTGAAAATAACTAACCTAAATGCATTAGTTATCACTTAAAAGGAAGCATAACAGAAGTAGATGATGGAAATCATATGCAGCCTATCTACAAGTTACAACACTCCGATTCTCAGAAAATTCAAGTTAGGGCAACCAATTCTGAAACAGAATTTGCAAAACCTGAGACTGATCTGATCTATAAACCCTAGCCACGTTCGCAACTACAAACAAAGTCAATTTTCAAGCAAATACACGCACAATCTGAATTTCTGTTTGTTATTTCGAATTCAAATTCAAGAGCAAACAACGAACTAAAGATAAAACGGCACACACTAAAAAATCCACAGTGATCCAGCATTAAGACCCCCAGAAAAAGTGCTTCATATTCCCTACAACTATGATCAGTAGTAAAAGAAAAGAAAAAAAGAATAGAGAGATGCAAACTCCAATTATGGAAAGGGATGAAGAGAACGCACGATTTCAACTTCCTCCTCTTCTTCCCGACATTGTGCAGTGCCAATTGGCAACTCAAGTTGCGTTTCAGAGAGTAAAAGAGAGAGAGAAAGAAAGGCACATGAGGAACACGTGTGAGTGAGCTTGCAAATGCAATGCAATTATACGAACGAAGGAATGAGTAACGTGTGAGAGCCTCCATGGCCCACGGGTACAAATCACCTCAGGCCTCAACCATCACGTGATCCTAAATTACGTGGCACGAATCTAGAGGTGCCTTGTTTCGCATGCAACACTAACTCCGCGATGCTCCAGCTTCTTGCGAGTAAGCATGAATATAATTTGCAAACTGTGTGCTGCAAAATTTAGTATTTTATTTTGGTCAAAGTCTAACATTTTCACCCCCAGACCCCACGTCTAAACCTTACATATGTGCATGATTATTAGCAGTACTAGATAATGAATTTATCTTAAAAAGAACGTTTCAAATCGCTAAATTTAATTCTATCAAGTAATTAAATTGAATTATATACTTTAAAAGTAATTTAAGTAAATAAATTAAAATTAAACTTAAATGGATATGATTTGATGTAGGAATTCAATTCCAACAAATAAAAATACTAAAATAACTTTATCTAAATATAATATTTTATTCCTAACCTATTAATAAAAAATAAAATAGTAAAAATAATTATATTAATTTATTTTTAGACTTATTTCATATAAAAAATTAAATTAAATTATTTAATTTATTGACTCATTTCAAATATAAAAATTTAATTTAATTTCTAACAAAATTTAATTCCTAATAAAATTTAATTTAATTTCAAGTTTTCAAATGTCCTGTTTGGCTACTTCTAAAATGGTCCGAGTTGAGTTTTCCACATTCATGGTCCTGGAAGATATGAAATAATATAAAATGTTTAAAAATGATAAAATTACCTTTTCATCCTTGTTTTCATTTTATGACTTAGCATATCCTGACTCAAGTCCTGTGGCCAAATATGATGAAAACAAGCAACGAGACAAAAAAACCACCCCCATCTTTCCTACCCAAAGACGAGGAAGCAACACCAAATGCTTGAGACAAAGGATGGCTCATTTGGGTTTATTTACTGATTGTGAGTCAACACTACCTTCCACCGAGTTAACTCAATAAAGAATACAGATACAAAATGAAAACTCAAATAAGGCATTTGAAAATTTTAAAGAAATGAAATTGAATTAAATTTTTATATTTGAAATGGATAAATAATTAAAGAATTGAATTTAATTATTAAATTTAGAATGAATTTAAAAATAAATTATTTTATTATTTATTAATAGGTTAAAAATATAATATTATATTTAAATAAATTATTTTAATATTTTTATTTGTTAAAATTAAATTTTCATACTAAATCACATATATTTGATACTTATTTCAATTTTTTAATTTTATTGAATTTTAATTCATATAAAAATTTAATTTATTTACTTCAATTATTTTTAAAATATAAAATTTAATTTAATTTATTGAAAAAATTCAATTCGAGGTTTCCGAGCGCCCTGAAGAGTCTTACACGATAAGTTGTACAAAAAAAAAAAAAAAAAACCTTGAGCACCCAATTAGCTTTAAATGGTTTAGTTATTATCATTTTTAAATCCAAATCAAAGGTGCAAAGCAAAAGTTTGATTTTTATTACTGCTCGAATTCGAGGTTCTATTAATAAAAGCAGTGGCTTTATATGTGAGCATGGAGACTGAAATTATTGGTTTTAGTTGGAACGAGGATTGAGGTTCAGAATGCCGAAGTTTAACGCTGAGAATTGAAGATGTGGTGATACGAAGACCGCCGCGAGCTAGGGAAAGCTTGGCGGCTGGTTGGGGCGCAACTGGGGGAGGCGGAGTGGAGATGGCAACGACGCTAGGGGTGGGTGGGGTATAGGGCGCAGCACAATGGCAACAGCATTGAGGGGTATGCTCTGAGAGAGAGAGAGAGAAGCGAAACGGATGGAGAGAGAGAGAGAGAAAAGGGATAAAATTGTAAGATTGTTTTTAATAAATATTAAAATATAAATTTCCATCATTGTGAGTTTTTCATCAAAAAATAAAACACTTTAATCTTAATCGTTAATTTCAATTTCAACGACTGAGATTCAAGGATCTTGATGATCCAAAACTCAACTCTCCTTTATATGTTAGAAAGAATTCATTAATATATAAGAGTTTAATTTTAATAAACTTATCATAGAAAATTTTTTTACACAATTATTCAATCATATTTTACAATATCAACAACAAAATATGATTGACTCTCACATCACTGGATTGAATGATAGTGTAAAAATTATGTATTTAAATTACATTCAATATATAATTAATAAGTCCAAAACTTTTGTGTTCTTTAATTTATGAGGAAAAAGAGAAAACACACTAAAATTTTTTATGTTCTTTATGATAGTGTTTGTTTCCTGAGACAAAAATATGGAAATAATGGAGATACAAACTTGTTTTAAATAGAGAAATAGGAAAATTTCTATCCAAAATCTAGGAGTGGAAACATGAGACAAAATAGAAATTTAATATTTTTTTTTAATAATATCAATATACATATTGAATATTTATATTTCTATCTCACTGCCCCCTATCAAATGTTACCTATGTTATTATCAAGACATTTTACTTGAGTATTAATATTTTAAAATTTATTTAATTAATATATTTGTCTAGAAATAATAAATGTTTTTAATTTGTGTGCGTAAAGGTTCTCTTAATTTAAAATTTCTCCTAAATGTATTTAATAGTTATTAAATATTGTGTAAAATATAATTCATATTATTATGAGTATAATTTAAAATTAGAAAAATTGATGATTAAAAATGTATATGATCATACCCCATGTTTACCCTTCTAATATTTTAGTCACCTTTGGCCATTGCTATTCTGGTTAAATTTATTTTTGCTCATGTTTGACAACCTTTGAAAACCAAATTTTTAATTACAATGGTCAAATTTTAGATAAATATATTGTGTGATAATTAATAAATTTAAAAAAATTATTCAAACTAATTATTTCTGAATTTTTTTAAAGAAGTTTAATTTCAATACATTACAATAAATAATTACAATATCATATAATCAAATCATTTTATGAACATAATTTCTACAAGCCGTTTATCAAGTTTTATTTTTCCTATTGTTATTTTATTGTTTTATCATCTTCTTCGAATAATTTAAGAGATCAATTGAATTTATTTTAAAGTTTGTTTCAAATCAAACAATAATTTTTTTAGGATTCAATTTTTATATATTAATAGTATAAGAATAATTTATGCAATCATCCAATCAAATATTATTATATTAGTAAATATGGTTAACTGTTACATCTACTACTTAAAAATTCTTTTAGTGCATTAAAGTTAAATTTCTTTTTTTATAAAACAAACACTAATTATTCTAAACTAGTTTAATTGGTCCTATTTCGCACAGTATTAAATTAATTTTTTCAAGTTGATAAGCAACTCATTATTTTGTTGTAGTTATTCATCATATCTACCATCTAACCATTTTTTCTTTGATAATCATGGATACATGTATGAAATTTAATCTGAGTACCTGACCTACTCTTCTATTCTGACGTTTTCGTTTCAGATCCTTGATTTCAACTCATTCTCAACCTATTCCACCATCTCCAACCCAGGCTCTTACTACGTATAGCTATGGTAAATTTTTTGTTGTTGTTGTGATTTTTTTTTCTGGGTTTTACACACACACACACACCCCTTAAGGAGAGGGGAAGGGTGAGATCCTCTGGATCGACCCTAGTCTGTCAGACTTCACGAGGCATGCCATATCGATCCCATGGTAATTTTGTAGTTAGGCGGTGTCATGCCCAGTTTATACTCGGGGAAGTGGGCTAAAAGAATGGACAGATCATAAGGCCCAAAGTGTTTTTTAAAGAACGTGTGACCTACGTGCTTTGTTCGTTTCCCTCAATCCAGAGGTGACCACATGCCAGTGGGTAAAGTAGGCCCAATATGTTATCCTACTTCTTTTATTTTGAAGAAATTGAGCTGTCCCCTTGTTGGAAGCTTTAAAACACAGTGAAATGCTGCAAATTGGGCCAACCAAAAAGAAAGCTTACAAGTTCGTACTTCGTAGAATGTGGGGAAAAAGAGTAAAAGCTTTCACATTGCATCAGCACCCAACCCAAAAAAATAAAAAGTTGCAAATTTTTGCCTAAAACCAAAAAGCGGTTTACATATGAACAGGGCTTATTCTAATGTTTTTTATTTTGACAAAATTCAAATTCGTCTTTTAAAATTTTATGTCAACCAAATTGGTCCTTATAAAAAATCTCAAATTGGTCATTGTAAAATTAAATAATCGAACAAATTAGTCCCTCAAAATTGAATTATTAGATAAGTTAGTCCTCCTTACCTAACTTATTAGAGAGACTAATTTGGCCAATTATTCAATCTTAAAGGGATCAATTTGTCCAATTTGAAGTTTTTATAAAGACCACTTTGAGAGATTTATTTTTCAAGAACCAATTTGTCTAATTACTCAATTTTGTAGGGATCAATTTGAGAGTTTTTTTTAAGGGACTAATTCGATCAACATGAAATTTTAGATGGACAAATTTAATAGTTTTGTCTTTATTTTAATTTCAATAAACACACAAATTGGTCTATAACAATTTCTTTGATTAACAAATTGATCATTAACAATTGTAAATATTCAAATTGATCCTCGCAATTGTTAAAATAGGACATTATACCTTCTGACTGCTGTCAATGCAAGTCATAGATGACAAAAAGCTTGTTGGAAAAGGTTAAGTTTTCTGAGAGGAAATATAGTCGGATAGAACAAGGTTTGGCTACACTGCAGAACTGGCAGGTGCTGAGATTGATAGCATGTAATGGAGCTCAGCCACCTCATCGAACTCATCCTCCTCAGCAAGCTTGCCTGCTAGCTTATTTCCTAGATGAGCTCCATCTTTCTTTAGTTAGCTTTTTCATTTCCTCCTCTTAGCTTGACCTTTAGACCTGTAGTGTTCTAGTTCTACAATTTTAAGGGATCAATTTGGGTATTTACAATTATTAGAGATAATTTTTCTATCAAAGAAATTTCATGAATCAATTTGAGTGTTTACTTTTTTAATTTCATTTAATGCGGCATAAGCATCATTCTCAGTTTCTCACAGTCTTTGCAATCCAAATCTTTGTCCATCTATCATTATCCACCAATCAAATCACTCTCCGGGGATGTTTTTCACGGCAAGTATCACTTGTCGCGTGGCAATGTTCGATTGTGTGAATCGAAACTTCTGAAATACTTCTTATAAAGAAAGATAGCATTAGAATTTGTTGCTATAAATATGATAACCAACATTTGTAATGGAAGTACTATCTTTCTGATCCATTCAAAATTTCGCATGACTAATCATATACAGAGGCTTCATTATCAGTCAAGCACGTCTCGGTACCTTATCTTCGAATGAAAGGATTTTTCTTATTTGTCAATTTGATTTAAGGCCGCTATAACGAGTTTAATTAACTACCCATAGCTAGTTTGATACAATTAAAACCTAATTGCCGCTTCCTTGGTGCACCGGACTTCGGAGTTATGATGTTCTTTGTGTTTTCTTTTGTGATCTTATAGTGAAGAGCACAAGATACATTGGAATACTAAATTACTATAATGCAATGTAAAGTTGGTCATTGCATATATACACTTCAACAGGATAGATTTTTATTTTTAACCATTCCAAAAGACAATCTGATTATAAATTTCTATTTTTCTTTTCGTATTTCTCCTCTTCCTTTCTCAATTAGTTGAAGTGATTCACATTCAGGTGATAGTCTTTTTTCACCTTTCCCCTGATTGTTTCCTTTTGCTATTATAAATTGAAATAAACACCTCAATAGCCAGTAAAAACATAATTCAAATATTCCTTTTTATTTAAATTTAAGTAAAAGCTTTTATTCATTTTATTTGTGACTTTCACATTTCAATCAAATGTTTATTATGATTTTTTTTCAATTTTAATCTCTTAGTTATTAAATAAATATATTTTGGTAGACATCTTTGTAATTAGTCATTCATTTTGAGCTGCTTACTAATTAAATAAGAATATTTAAATAAACAAGTTTGCATTTCTCGGAAATTTGGTGGTCACCTGACTAGTTTTGTGCTATTAATTATTGTACGCAATTATTCTGATTTATATAGTTTAGGAGACATAACACATGCTATTGCTGTAATAATAGCTGTCATTATTAATATTGAAAGTAAGAATAATTATACGAGGACATTAGCTAGAGAAAAAAAAAAGCATGAAGACCAATTTCATGGTGCCATCCTTAATCTGAGGCCTCTTTTTTTCCAAAAAAAAAAAAGAAGAAGATATGGTGGAGAAATTTAATGAGTACTCCGTACTAACAACAAATTAAACCCATCGGCTCAGCCAAAAATACAAGTAAAACACATCATAATTCATATTCTTAAAAATAATATTCTCTCCCTAGCTTTTTAGAAGAAAACTTTCGTGTTTGATTTAACAAAGAGGATATACAAGCTAAAAATCCGGAGAAAGTACATTTAGAAAGTTATGAATTTTATAAAAATTCTGAGAACAATATTTTAAAAGTGGCTACGTAGTAGTAGTAGCTAGTTTATGAATTTACCAAGTTTTTATTTTATTTTTTATAATTGTCACATTGTTTTATGGATTTAATTTATTTATGTATACTAGTAGCTAGTGTACAAAAGTTTCATATAGATTTTGAATTATGTTTTATCAAATCAATAAAAATATTTAACTCAATTATATATTGTTTTTAAAATTTTACAAACAGAAATATGCAAGCGTATGATGATATATCATTACAATAAAAATAAATGTCTTGTTTTATTGTCTTTCTTAGATTTGACAAGCTGACGATATATACATATGTCATTTAGTTAGATCTCAAGGTTCTTAATTATCATACTCACCAGAAAATGGAGGCAAATAACACAACAATTCCAGTACAATAATTAAATTAACCTAAATCACCACCTTCCATTCCTATTGATAATTCTCGGCGTAAGAGAGAGAGGGAGAGAGAGGTATTCATATCATCTCACATTCTCACATAATTTATAAGCCTAATGTGACTTGTTACTTCAGGTGTCTACATTGTCATGTGATTTGCCGTCTTTGCTAAGATAACTATACACCATACGTGCAATGGATACATATAATAAATTTCTGAATGATACATATAGAAGTCTATTTTGTTATAGCTAGCTATACTCAAATTAATATTCTAATGATTCGAAACAACACTAGAAATTAAGCTTCAAGTTGTTGCCTAACACAACTATCATACAACAAACCTCATTATTATGCACATTTTTAGGTCATCCATGTTATGTATAGTTTCTACTCATTTTTTCGATTAACGTATAGGCGAAGGCTGGCACACTCCTTGGAACTTAGTGTGTGCCATGCTCTTTGGACTTTTACGTCCTATTAGAGGTTACAAAGAACCACAGCCGGTGATCTTTTACCATAGACCTTGACTATTTTATTATTTTCAGTAATAAAAGCAATACTATGGTAACCCCATCTGCTCTCATTGGTATCTTTCAACACAATCGTAGTGTCTTCCAGCGACGACTCAATAGTGGACCCCAGTATTCCATTCGCCGTCATACTTGAAACCCCACACAATTTCCAGTGGTGAACTTAGTAGCCCCATAAATTCCCCAAATTCTTGTTGAAGATTCTCTTTTACGAACTTTTCGTCGACGGTGGCGTCGAGCTTCTTGACAATCTTGATGTCGCAGATGTGATGAAGACGACGACTTTGACGACGAAAGGGATGAGAGGTATGACAACTTTGTAGTTAAGGGAGGTGCCGATGAAATTCATGAGAGAGATGTTGCCAGAGAGCTTGACAAAGACGGCGACCATGGCGGTTGGAGTGAGGCGAGGAGGTGTTGGCAGATCAATCCTTGTCGGAGAGCTTGACGGAGACGATTATGGCTGAGAGCACGTTAAGGGTCGTCTTCAACAAGGCCTTGTGGAGTGATCGGGAATCGTGGTTGAGTGGATGTTTGCGCCTGTGGGAGAGAAGGCACTACTTGAGGAGTCGCCAGCCGTGATTATGACAGTGGTGGTGCCATCGCCGACAGCTGAGTACTGAGATTTGAAGAGCTTGAAGGACCTGCATGCTTTTCTCTTCATTGACATACCCTTTATTTTGAATTTTAATTACAACTTAAATTTAAAAATGGGAACCGGATTGACAAATGCCCATCATCAATCTAGACCATAATTCAAAACAAATAAATCTAAGGCTCACCATGGAATAACAGGTCAAGGAGCTAGTATGACACACCATCCTTGTCGCGGAGCTTTGCAGAATTCACCTAATGTATATATAGTATCTACTCTGCCTCACTAATAGGTGAACTTTAATTTTAGTTAGCTACCGCCATTAAAAACGAAACATTGCATGTTTGTTCAACTTAACCAACTAGCAAGTGATTAAGAGGCAAGTCGGCTGGGAGAGCCAGAGTGCCAGACAACAGCAAATGGATTTTTTTTTCCAGAAAAGAAGAAAGCAGATAATCAAGAAAATTCAAAATAGAAGCTGTAACTTGAAACTAATAAGTAACACCTTTTGAACCCAATGCTTTAAAAAAATGCAAATTGCAAACCAAGGACAAGTAAACTATGCGTTTCGCCAACCCCCACTCTCTCTCTCTCTCTCCGTGGAGACTAGAAAAGAGGAATCTCCATAAAAAATATTTGTTATACAATAAAATTTCATAACAAACTTAAGTCACTATTTTTTATTTTAATATATGAAATTAATATTCATTTTAATCTCCGACTTATATTCATGAATCATTTTATTTTCTAACTTTTAAAATGAGTTAAATTAGTTCTCGCATTATAAAACGTGAGTAATTTTAATCCTTCAACTCACGTTTATTAACATTCTATCAATTAAATAATGATCGATATTTTAAATGATACCTTGACATATCTTATGTTATTTGAAATATAATGAAGTTTAAAATAGCTCATTTTGATGTCTAAAATTATACAAAATGAGTCATTTAAATTTTTATCTAAATCATAAAATAACTCATTTTATACATTAGACACCATGAGTTATTTTAAACTTCATTCTACTTTAAAAGACAAATAATATGTTAACTTATTACTTAATGTTACCTATCATCATTTAATTAAAGAAATATTAAATAAAAGTGAATTAAGAAACTAATATGACTTACATTTTATAATGTTAAAAATTAATTTGCATTTAAAAATTAGACTAAAATAGTCACAAATATAAAATGAGGAATTAACTCTAATATATTAATATTGTTAGACCCATTTTTTTATTTTATCTTCTTTCGCATCTATACTTGTTATGAAAGTTTATTGTTAGTAGGTATTGTGCATATATCATCAACATCACGACGTGCATTCACAGTCTTCAAGTAAAAATAACAAAATATAAAATAACAAAATATGGCATATAATATAATCTTGTTTAATGCATATTATTTTTCATAAGAGGAATTGTCATTTCTCGTTCTCAAATTCAGAAGGGAACAAAGCCACCGCTATAGAGCAAGTTGAAAACACTCCCTCCAAACACGTTACATCATTTCTCTGTCTCTTTCTCACTCTCTCTCTCTCATATTCCTTACACATCTCGGCACTCCCCCATCCTCAAATCAAATCCCATTTCCCACTACTACTGTCCAGAATATTTTCTCTCTTTCCAACCTCGCTTCAAATTTCCTTTCTCTGTCTCTAACTTTCTGCATACATTCCAACCTTTCTTTCTCTGCTTCTTCTCTTCACCAACTACCATGCCGCAGGTCGATTTGGTTTCAGTGTGCAACGGTGGATCCAACGACCGCAAAATCGCCTGCGAGACCCTCGCCACCACCACCGCCGCCGAAGACGACGGCGAACACCACAACCCGGACCCCACGGATCGCCCGGAGCCTCACCCGGACTCTCCACCGGCGTCGTTCTGGCTCTCACGCGACGAAGAGTACGACTGGTGGGACCGTAACGCCGTCTACGAGCGCAAAGAATCGACAAAAGGAAACTCCAACTCCAATTCCACGAACCTAAACCCTAACTCCAACAACTCCAACTCGCAGCGATTCTCTCTCAACCTGAAATCCAAGGCCGCAATCATCGGCCTTCCGAAGCCTCAGAAGCCTTCCTTCGTCGACTCCAAGAACCGCCGCCACAACAACAAGTCCTGCACCACCAGGCTGTTCCCGAAGCGGAGCGCCTCCGTCGCGAAATCGGAGTCATCGCTCAACGAACCTTCCTCTCCGAAGGTCTCTTGCATGGGGAGAGTCAGATCCAAGCGCGATCGGAACCGCCGGTTAAGAAACTCCCGGAGATTCTCCCCCGACGCCGATAACGTGAAACCGGCCAAAACCGGTAGAAAACCCGGTTTCTTCGAGAGCTTCCGTGCGATTTTCCGATCCGGTCGAAGAGAAAAACCGAACCGGAAAACCGGTTCTTCTGCAGCGGATTCAACAGTTGAGAGGAGCGTCGTTGACGCGTCGAGAGCGCGGGATAGTACGGGGAGCGTAAACGACGCGTCGTTGGCGGAGACGATTTCGCGACACAGCGTTTCGGAGAGCGAACCGCCCGGTTTGGGTGGAATGATGCGGTTCGCGTCTGGGAGGCGGTCTGAGTCGTGGGGGTTAGGTGAGTCCGAGATCCACGTGGCGCAGTAGCATTGGTCAAGGCATAACCGTTCCGCGATGGCTGCCGCGATGTGGGGGCCCCTCCTTCTCCCCTTGCTGCAAGTAATAAGCGATAAAAATCTCGCGATTCGTGAGTCCTTATTGTGGGGCCCACACATTAGAAAGAGTCGTTTGGTTGGTGACGTGGCGCTTTGAAAACGTGTAAAAGCGACTGGTACTTACTACTGTTGAAAGGTAAATTTTGTTTGGTTTTGGGGGCGTGATTGAATTATGAATTTGGTGGGTGTTTTTCTCACTCTGTATATTGGCGACAATGTTGCTATGTAAATATAACACGAGTCATGAGTGTTCTGGTTTTTTGAAGTAAGCAGCTGTAAATTTTGGTTTAATAATCGTATGAATGATTTGTCCCAGTCTGTCGGTGCATGCTTTTATGCCCTGCTTTTTTAGTTAAACAAATTCAAGCATAGATAAATGTTTTACTGTTCCTGAATTCTATATACATTGGCCGACAGAGAAATGCCATGAATCAAAGGATCATATGTGGAAGATAATCCATATATAGATAAACAATGGCGACCCCATCTGGAGTTCATACTCTACATTAATGAAAAGAACAGTTGCGTTTCATAATTAACATCATCATATAGATGACATTACAGTTATTGCTAAAGTTTTTCAAATAGGAAGCTGTCCTCTTTAGTCGTATTATAATTTAGCCCATCACTTAAGTTGGCGTGCTACACCCTCAATGTTTGATGCAATATTTTCAGGCTCTCGAATATTGACACACTCCAGTCGTTCCTTCAATAGCTAAAAGAAAATTTTTTACATGATTTTAGAGTGCTAAGCGAATATATTTTGTACCCATTAATTGAATGATATTTCAGTCAAAACCCACCTTTAATATTGTAGAGCATATCTAGCATATAAGAATTTCTAATTTCTAAGATGTGGATTCGACTTGACCTGGGGTCTCATGCCTAGCTCAATATGTTGACAATAGCATTCAAGAAAAATGTTAATACTTTTATGACATCGGAGTTTACGTAAGCTATTATTCTCAATATTATCAGAAAACAATCCTCCGTGATTGTTAATTCCATGGAAGTATGGAACGCGGAAATAATTATCACTAACAAAAATTAAAGAGAAAAAGACATAACTCTTATATAGAAAAAATGTATCATCTTTGGGGATATTGCTTTTGGTATATGATATTTTACCGAAGTGTCAATATCCTCTAACAATTATAGGATATTGCAGGGACCCCTGTCTTTGAAGATACCAAAGAAAGGCGTTCGCGTAACTCCGTTTTCTGCCAAGGTCAAATATGTACATAAGGATGTGGTTGCTTGCTATATTGCTTTGAGTTTGAAACACTATATTTTCTCTTAGCTGCCCATAAAAAGTATAGTTTATACATTCATGCATCTAAAGTTTCAGGTATTTTATATTTCTTGGCTAATCTTTTTAAGCGCCTCTTTATAAAAAGAAGGTTGCGTGGGAAATATGAAAATTTTCAAGGCACTGATTCTACAATTTTGGTTTAAAATCAAAGGCGTCAAAGATTGCATCATCGTCCACTGATTGATTTATATATTTCATGCGACTTGAAAAAGTTATCTATCATACCATGCTTTCGATGGGTAGAATATTGACCATATTACAAGGCATAAGGTGGATGTCAAGGCACGGCCATTAATTAGTGCCCTACCATCTCGGCATCGTTGCCGTAACGTCAAAATTAAATTAAAGAGAAGAATAATAATATAGGAACAATATAATTACAAAAATAAATACACACCATATACATTAAAATTAAATAGTGTGAAAATCACTCATCACATCTAATAATAATAAGGTATATAGTGTGTATTAATTATACAATTTTATTATATACATAATATTATTCAAAATGATACATAACATAGCCCATAAAGCATCTTAGCACTCACAGGAAGGCGCACGAGCCGCCCCATTCCCATTTTTTCTTAGCCTAAGATGTCAAAATCAATGAAACATGACGCAACGCTGTCGGTTTCCATCTTAAGTTGCAATTGTATGTATCAAGTTTGCTAGCTGTATTTTTGAACCATGAGGTCATGACACCCCTTTTTGGTTTTTCTTATTTTTATATGTATGGCTTGGCTTCCAGCTACATGGCTTTGTCCACACCCGGAACATTATCTAAAAACCTTAATTATAACAGGCAATTAATGCTGAAAATGCTACGTTCAACGATAAAACTACGGCCATGAGGTTAACCAATTGATGCCTTTCTTGCTCAACATGGGAGTGCTTCAGGTAACGGAGTTATTACTTAGGGCCCGGGCATTTGACGTGCTAGATTGAAGTAAGATTTGTGGCATGCATCCTAATGCTAAATTACTAATAAACTAGTACTTTACGTATCAGTATCAAGATATTTTGGGACCCAGTGATCTCTGAACTAGGTCTCCTATTTCCTTTTCCAACCACCTATATCAATCAACTCCGGTAGAGATTGGCTTATGAATTAGGTTAGACAACGAAGGGTTTTTGACTGGTGAGACAGGAAGCTTCAAAGAACGATCCAATAATGCTGAAACACCCTGCGTCCACACAGTTCAACCGTTGGACAGGTTATTTTCTTAATTTCCTTGAGGACCCCGTTGTTGAGTCTATTGACATTAATCAATGTCACGGACGAATAAATTCCAAAAAATTCAAAAGCAAATGAATACAAACAATACTGAGAGCGAAAGGCATTGACCTCAATCTTAAACAAAGCGTGCAGTTGTGTACAGATTAATTATCACTAGATCATTTCCCATTCTCTAGTGCCTACATTTTCCAAACTAGATTATTTGTATTAACTATGCGATATATCAGCTGGTCATAATTGATAAGAGTAGCGTGGTGGATTATAAGTATCGGATAAAAAGAAAGAGAAATAAACATGCATGGTGAGAGATGAAATGATTATATGAAATTAACAACAAATTACTACATGAGACATCGGTCAACCCTTATGAATTTTGGAAAATTTGTCAGGCTGGCGAGCACGTTCCAATTGATGAAGCATGGATAACTGTGGTTGTGTTATTTAAGATTTTTTTTCATGAGTTTGAAAGAGAAAAAAGAGAAAGCAAAATTAAACTATAACAAAGTAGACTCCCACTGAATCTCCTCGATCGCATGTTACATAGGATTTAAATTCAGTTTGTTTTTATCTTATTCTATGATAATTAGAATTTAGATGACTTAATTTATTTAATCTTATTCTTAATTAGTTATAAAGGCGAATTCTATAGCACTTCTGAAAGTATATGGTGTATCATACACCATGTAATATGAAAGATGAGATTTCACAGTGTAATCATATATCAATTACCGTCAAAGCATAGTAGGAATTCCCATTTTCTTTTCTTACCCCTCTCTTCACTACCACCATCACCATTGATACCTCTTCAAGATTAGCACCACTATCGTCAGTTTCAATCATCACTAGTACTTTCTATCACAATGAGAATACAAATAGCACAAAATAACACAATCACAATTTCCTCATATCTCAGTTCACATGTGTCTCCATCCCCATTCACCTCGTCGGAAGCTTCCAAATTTTCAGTCACCCAAAACAAATTCTCTTTCAATTGTAAGAATGCAACATTCAGGAAAATGTTCTCTAGGTATGTTGATAAGTACAACCAACAGCTACTTGCTTCTAGTAGAGGTCATTGAAAAAAAAATTTTGCCCCATTTTATTTCAAATAAAAAAAGAAAAGAAAATGAAGATGAAAATCTTTGAAAGAAAAGCACAATGGCTACACAGAATTTGGGTTGGATGAGCGAGAAAAAAAAGTGTTCAAAAAATTTTCCTTTTCTATTTTTCTTGTTTCTTTCTTGGCTATGATTGAAATCCATAGAACAAAATTTATAGGTTGAGATTTATACAATGATTAATCTTCTTAATAATTAATTAATTAATTACAAATTAAATGATGATAGTAACGATGATAATCAAATAAATTGTACAATAATAGAATACTTTTATGGAGGATGAGGAAGATTTGTGCAAGCAATGCACTCTCTTTCCTCCTTTCAACATTGTACGAAAGCACCATTTCTTGACAATATGCAAACCAAGTGCTCGTGTTGTACCTCGCAATGCCACCGTCGTTTGCAAGACAATAACCAGCTAGAAGGAGGTACTGACATTAGAGGATACAAGTGTTCAGGGGGAGCAAGAAGCCGAGAGTGATGGTGGCAATGGAGATAGACTCTTTGGGAGCGAGCTAGATGAACTCCTCCATGAGAAGACCATGGTGGAATAGTTGCAGACGGAGGTGCTAAACTCGAGAGCATAGTATTAAAAATCGTACCGAATTAGCCGTTCGACCGAAAAGCCATGTATTTTTTCGCTAAAGGAAGCGATAACCGTTAGGGCGACTAGTCATAACCCCAACTGGTTTTCTCAGGCATAGCCGCATACATTCTAGACCGGCCTTCATCCTCACGATTGTGTTGCTTTGGCGTAACATATGTTTCACTATTAGGACTCAAATCTATAATCTTCTTAAATTGATTTTTCCACACAAAAGCCTTCGGATAGTCCCACCAGGTGTGCCGATTTTGTTATCGTGAATTTTGTTCGGCTAAGTCTAAGAGAATAAACTAAGCCAAGAACACAAACTCATTTTTTATCCCAAAGTGCAAGCAATTGCACCAAGGAGGGAATCTATCACTTGATTATAGGTTCTCCAACTACTTTGAAGAACAAGTTTTAGACAAAAATAAGTGTGGAATGATAATGGATTTCATTGATGAACAAGAATAATTACAACACTTCATGCCAAAGCATCACAACAAAATTTTGGATAAGAAACTACACCTAAACTAAACTAAAAAGAAAGGAAAAAAGAGAAGAAAACTAAAGGATAAAATGTTAAGATTTGTTGTGTTGATTCTGGGATCACTTTTTCTGCCAACTTCAACCTTTAAATAGAATTAACGTCCAGGAAATAGTTTTTCAACTTCAAGAACACGTCAATTTGAAATAAAACTGCCCACAAGTGCTTGCAACTACCCCACGGCTTATTTGTAATGTTTTACAGCTAATCTGTATGACACATGACCATTCCCCATTGTGACCATTCTATCACGTGGCCAATATGTAATAACTGCTTCTTCTCTATCTTACACATAAGCTTCCTACAATTGCAATAACTGCCTTTTCTCACGGCTATTGCACACTAAGCTTACACGTTACTTTAAATACCATAAAACTGCACCTTTTTTAATCTCTCAACCTCCAACCCACGTGGCTACAGGAGGTAAAATGTTAATCATTCCCTTTTGCCATAATTAACTCACGTACACTTAATTCTTATTAATGATATTTCTTAACACAAACTACTCTCTTCCAATGGGTGTACGTGCTAACTACCCATATTGCAACTCACTAATGTTTTGGTGATATCATATTTGACAAGAAGTTATTTTCTAACTACTCCCTTCTTAATAAACTTGATCTCCTATGACTTAGAGTTGAATTCAACCCGTCTTATTAAAATCTTCTTCAAAAACTTTTATGTAGCTCCTACGACTACAAAACAATGAAACATTATTAATTTAGTGTACATCCCAGCTCACTTTAATCAAGTAGTTGTTAATGCAACTGGTGGGGTTCATGACTTCCAATGCCTCCGGTTGGTAATAGTACACCTCAATTTTTCGCCCATTGAGAGGCAAGACGGGCCTTGTGTTGTGCTTGAACTCTGGGCTTGATGTTGCCTTTAGGAGCTCCACTTGTTTCCTTGAGATTGGTCTCACTTGGATAACCAAATAATCAATTACCTATTCCATTCCACCAGGAGTGTTTATAATTAATGAAAAGTTACCTACCTTGTCAAGGATAGTCCAAATGACCCCCTTTGTGCACGGAGTAGTAATGAGAGAGCCAGCGTATCTAATACCCATTGGTCCCTCTTTTCAACGTCTTTATATCAAAGGTGCCAAGAGCGATATGGGCCTTCTTATGGCTTGCACGATTCTCTTTGTCCAACTGAACCAACCGGTCTTCAATCTGAACCCATGAAATGAACCACCACATAAGTTAGTATTAATGTCGGCACCCAATTTTTTATTAAGTTAAAAAAATACAATAAATAAATTTAACTTTATTTTATCTTTTGATTCAATCATAAATGTTATGTTTAATCATTGTCAACATTATGTTTTGTGGTCTCATATCTTCCTTTTTGGATATTTTATTTTGTTTTTTTTTCTTTTGCATATTAATCAAAAATATAAAAATCAAGTTTCTTTTCGTTATTTTTGCATTAAGCCCAGTTTTTCTTTCTTTTTTTATTTGGTCGAGAGTCTAAATGCATCCCTTCATTTAAAGTAGCCCATCTCCACATTTTGTTCAGCCCAACTATTCAAAGAATGTCCAACCCATTTCTTTAGATGAAAAAAAAAATAGAGAAGTGGTGGCACCATCCATGAAGACTTTATTGTTGCTACGTCATGGTCTCATGGATACCCTCCCTACTCCTACAAATGGTGCAGACGAAATGCCAAAAACGGGCTCTTATCGAGCTATGCATACAAGCAACATGCAAAAATAGGAATGATGGGAAGTATCAATGAAAAATCCACATCAATACAAACAACAACGTGCTGAGGCTTGATTGAAAAAGTGAAAATAAAAAAGAGGGAGGAGCATTCACAAAGGGGGAATCATACACAAAAAGGAGGGTATTCACAAAGGAACTGAGCAATGGAGAGGAACGGAGAGCAAAAATAAAAGAGAAGAGGATCGTGAGAGAAGAATAACAGGAATGAGAGCAAAATAAGTACATACCCATTTTCTTCTTCACATCATAGCCATGACAGACCACTCTCCTGGCTAACAAACTAGCCATAGCATAACCAAACCAATCACAACTCCCACTTCTTTATCGTTAGTAACATAGTAGCACCAGACCCACATATCCTCAACCCATATCTACCAAAACAAAAATCTATCCCTCTATTACAACCCAGAAATCAAACACAAAGCCAAGGCCAAACCCATACCATTCCCAACATTGACAAAATACCCCAATCTTCATGAACAAACTTAGCCAATATGTCCAATGAAATCAACAATAGCATTCCAAGCACAAACTAGACCCTCTAATAAATAAATAAATAGAAGAAGAAAAGCAAGATCAAAAGGAAACGTTAAAGGGAGAGCGTTGCCTCCCTTCGTGGCCACTACCACTCAAATGCAGCCACCTTCCCCGTCAATGTCTCCACCTCCACAAACCCGCACCACCGTGAGGACTACCACGACCACCGTATACCTTCATCCTCTGTTAGGCTCCTCTCGAGCCATCGTTGGAGCCTCAGCCTTCCTCGGAGTTGCCGCATCATTGCGTCGTCTACTTTGTCATTGCTGTCGCGTCCCACAGCTGACGCCATCGCTGCAGCTCCGCCCGCCACCCTTGCATGCATCCGCCTCTATTTGCAAATCTCTCTCGCTTTGATTTTACATTTTAGTTTAAGAATAATTCTATTTTGACACCCAGACACCCATGTGGGTCCCATGTGGTGTGAGAGAAGTGATGGAGAAAGAATAAGTTAGAAGAAAAAGTAAGTGGTGGGACCCATATTGTTTGTGAGTAGGGTGTTTGGGTATTTGAGAAATTAGGTGTTGAAATAGTAAGATTGTTAGTTGAAAACCCAATCCCCAAATTTTTGTTGTTTGGTCTGTATGTGTTTTATCCTTTTAGTTTTGCTTTTCTTTTATTGTGATTTATTGCCCATTTTTTTTCCTAAAATTTGGACTTTATTTGGCTTGTTTCTTCTAATGTTGTGCAGATATCTTTTCTCTGGGCTAGATGAGCCATATTGAATTTAGTTTGGGTTGCATTGCTCTTGGCTACTTAGTTTTGTTCCCTCGTTGGGCTTTAGTTATATTTTTTTAAGTAGTTCTTTCTTTGTGTTTTAGTATTTTTTTTTATTGTTTATTGGTTTTTGTTTTGGGTAAGTTGATGTTCGGTTTGCTATGAGATTTTGGGTTAAGATTGTTTTTAGATTAGATTTTTAATTTTATTTTAAAAAAGGGAATGGCTCACTAGTCTATGTTTGGGTCATTTTCCTTTTCTTTAGTTTATGTCTTAAAAAAAAGTTTTATTTAGTTTGGGTTTAAATTGAGTTCTTGGGTATTTTGCTTTTTTTTAACAAAAAATTAATTAATAGATTGTATTTTGAAAAAGGATTAACTAAGCTATGACGGCTTGTTAATTTTATATTCTAGAATATTTTAGCTGTAATAGCTTGATATTCTAAAATTCTTTTTTTTTATAAATAAAATCAATCAACCCACAACTATTTTCTAGATAATTACATGACTTTGAGTTCTTTATTGTATCAAAGGATACGTAGGAAGATGCATTTTCTGTCAAGCCAAACTTTAAATTTTCACAATCTTGTCTTTGATATATGTTATCTTATTTCCTTATCTTGTAAATATTTTAATTTGATGTTTTTTTGTTTATTTGTAAATATTACATTTGTTTATCTTTTTGGGTAGATTTTATATGCTTTTAAGTTATTCTAATTGCACAATTAACTTTTAGGTAACGCTTTAGAACGGATGTATTAGGGTACCGTAGGGTTTAGTCTCCACTCTTCCCTATGTATAAACAGGACTCCTATCTAACCGTTTTAGTAGACTGGTTTAAAATTTCTTTTTTGACAAAAGGGTTTTCCCAATGATTTTCCTTAATAAACCTTAGTGGTGACTCCATGAAAAAAATATTTTCAATATCTTTCACTCGCTTCTCGCAATCTCAATCGCAACAATTAACCACTTTCATTATCAAGCTTCCAATTGCTATTTTGTTTATGCTAACCAAAACCAAGAATTTAGAACGTTATATTGAATGTCATTTCTATTCTACCTTGGAAATGATAGGATCCTGATCACCACCCACTTTGTAGAGCACTCCCACAACTGCTATGCTTCCATTTCTGGTCTTGTGGACTAGATGGAGCTTAGCGTCATATCTACATTCACTTTATTCTTGCGTTCAAGCTTTGTCCTGTTGTGTAATTTTTTTTATTTACTTTCTATTTTTTTGGTCAATTTTTTTTCTTTTTGTTATGCCTTACAACTTCCTAGGTCCCTAAACCATAAGCTAGGGGGCCAAAATATTGAAATTAAGACAGATACTTTGGGCTTTAGCTAGGTTTTTAAGAATCCATTCACACCAATTATTTTAGCACTTCCTCCCAGCTATTAGCTCAAAGTTGGGCCTCTATACAAGACAAAGCCCAACCCTGGAATTTTTTGAAGAGCTTGTGTGTATGGGTGTGTGACCATTAGTGTAAGATAATAAGAATCAAGTCTCTGACCAAAAATAAATAAATAAAAAAAAATAAGAATTAAGTCTTAATATTTTGTTACTATATAAAGTCAACATATAATAAGATATCTAAAATATAAAACATTTGTTGACTTCATTGTTGAGTTAACCATAATCAATTTGTTTAAATTTTGAGATATATGATTAATTTTATGGCTAGCTACATCAATGAAATTTTAATTGTATATTGCTCCATGCACTCAATGAAGGTATGATTTAAGTAGAATTTTACATGTAAGGCATCTAGATAAAAATATTCCTGGAGAAGAATGAGGAAACGAGAGAAAGAAGTAACTTATTACCATCAATTTGACGCTTTGCCCAGTATGCTAGTGCATCTGTTCCAAGTAGTAAACTTCTCCATCTATATTAACTATGGGGTCCATCCGCTGCACTTGGTCAAATTGAAAACCAAGCAATTGCTGGAGAGAAGCCGAAAAAGTTAAAGAGTAAAAGCCATCAAACATGGTTACAATAGAAGAGTGGTTGAATGACGGTACACGCAAAGAAATTTTTTTGCAGCTGTAATACGTAGATCGTGTTTACACTACAGGAAGCCTCTATAAATAGATACACTTCATTCAGTTGAAGTGGCAAGGAAAGCAAAAAAACAAGAGCTACTAGTGAGAGAAAATACACAAAAAATGTGTTATTTTCTAAGAGTGAGAGGAAAAATAGAGAGTGAGTAAATCCAAAGAGTGTGGGGTGTGGGTATATATACCGGCAATATTTTTGGGTATCATTTTTATTACTCCTTAGTCCTGCAAAAATGTAGTATTTGAATAGGAGGGTTTTCACTAGAAAACACTATATTAACCTATTGAGTTGGAGAGTGTAGAAAAGATATTTTGTAATTATCCTGAATATAGTGGAATATTTTTCGGAGTATGTCTCGTGATTTTTCCTCCGGTATTTTGGGGTTTCCACGTTAAAAATTCGTGTGCAATTTTCTTGATCTATTTTGTTAGTGTGAATAATGACACTAATTGACTATTCACGAGAATAGTGACTTGGTCTAATTGTTAAGTACTATTCATGTGAATAGTGAATAGTGACAAGCAGCTCCCACGATGAATTACTATTCATCTTGATATTTATTTACGCTTGTTAGGCTGATTGGTAGATTTAATTCTATCAGGTTTATTTTTATACTTATTGCCACATATTGACATCATTTAATTACACAGTGAATTAGTCCCTGACCCCAACAAGTGGTATCATAGAACAAGCTGAGCTCAGGATTGTGTTGTATGAATTAAATGGAGGAGAATATGGGTACCACGATCAAACTGAGGCAGGCAAATTACTCCATCTGGAAGCCAAAAATGGAGGATATACTTTTTTATAAGGATTTGTATGATCCTAGATAAGGGAGATGTAAGGCCAAAAGATGTGATAGTAGAAAATTAGAAAAAGATGCATGGAAGACCATTGGGTTAATTAGGCAATGGGTGGATATTAGTGTATTCCACCATGTGGCCACAAAGACGAATGTCCATACTTTGTGGAAGAATTTACAAGATCTCTATGAGAGAAAGACTACACAGAATAAAGCTTTCACAATTAAGAAGCTGGTGAATCTCAAGAGAGATGGAAGGTCTATTGCTGAGCACTTGAGTGACTTCCAAGATATGATGAATCAGTGAAGCGCTATGCAGATAATGTTGGATGATGAGTTACAAGCATGATTACTTTTGAGTTCTTTATGGATAGTTGGAGACCTTGGTAGTGTCACTGAGCAACTCTACTTCAAGTGGAAAACTATCTTTAGTCTAAGTTAAAGATAGTATGTTCATGAAGAAACTAGAAGAAAAGGCTTGGTGAGAATCGATAATTCCCAGGCCCTTGTCACAGAAAGGGAGAGAAACAAAACAGAGGTTGGTCAGAAAGTCTAAGAATCAATCACAGTCCCAACTAAGAAAAAGGTTTAAAAGCTACCATTGAGCAAAGAAAGGCACATAAAAAGGAATTGGAAGGCTTGGAAGAATAGAGACAATAAAAATCGAAAAAGTCAGATACGACTGATGATGAAAATACTACAACCCCTGTGACTAGTGGGGGAGTGGTGTTGCTCTCTTTTGTAGATGAAGAGTGTCATGTTGCAGATTCATGTGTTGAATAGGTCGTTGACTCAGGAGCTTCATATCATGCCACTCCCAACAAGAATTCTTTACTATCTATAAAGCAGAGACTTTGGCAAAGTGACGATGGACAATAAAAGTAATTCTGACAATGTGGTAGTTGGTGATCTATGCATTCAAACAAATATATGATGTACACTGACATTGAAGAACGTGCGACATGTGCCTGATTTACACTTGAATCTAATCTCCATGCATGCTCTGGATCTAGTCGAATACACAGTAACTTTGGTGATGGCAAGTGGAAGCTTTCCAAAGGTTCTATAGTGGTTGCCAAAGGAATATTGTACAACACTTTGTACAAGACTCAAGTCAAGCAAATCGAAGGGTTAAATGCAGTCGAGGACGATGCTTCACCAAATTTGTGGCATAAAAGACTGGCTCATATGAATGAAAAAGGATTGCAGATTTTGCCTAGGAAATCCCTCATTCCTTATGCCAAAGGTACAAAGTTAAATCCTTGTGATCATTGTTTGTTTGGCAAGCATCATAGAGTGCCTTTCAAGATTAAAGCTGAAGAAGAATATTTTGTATATGGTTTACTCTAATGTACGCGGTCCCATGGAGGTGGAGACTCTGGATGGTAGTAGATATTTTGTGACGTTTATTGATGATGATTCACAAAAAGTGTGGGTTTATTTTCTAAATAGGAAAGACTAGGTGTTTCAATACTTCAAGAGGTTTCATGCTATGGTGGAGAGAAACTGAGAAATCTTTGAAATGTCTTCGCAATGACAATGGGGGAGAGTACACTTCCCATGATTGCTCTGAACATGGAATAAGGTATAAGAAGACCGTTCTTGGCACCCACAACATAATGGTATGGCCGAAAAAATCAATAGAACCATTATGGAGAAGTTAGATATATGTTGAGAATGGCTAAGCTGCCTAAGCCATTTTGGGGTGAAGTTGTTCAAATGGCGTGCTACCTAATTAATAGATCTCTATCTATCCCTTTGGGTTTTGACATTCCTGAGAGTATGGTCGGACATGATGTTAGTTACTCTCATTTGAAAGTGTTTGGATGCAAAACCTTTGCTAATGTGAGTAAGGAGCAGAGAAGAAGCTTGATGATAGAGTCATTCCTTGTATATTTATGGGCTACGAGATGAGGAATTTGGCTCCAGGCTATAGGTTCGAAAAGAAAAGGATTATAAGAAGTAGAGATATAGTGTTTCATGAGCAAGAAACTATGTCTGATTTCTGCTTTAGAGAAAACTGATGAATCTAGTAGTAAGGTTGATTTTATACTAGTCTTTCTTCCTAAAGAAAATGCCACAGAAGGGGAAGAGGTTCAAGACCATGGGGTTGATGATGAGCTAACAATTGATGATGCTGGAGGTGGAAGAGGTGTTGAGGGGGAGCAAACTCGTACACCATAGCTCAGAAGATCTAATAGAGAGCGACAACCATCCAGGAAGTACCCTAGATCGGAGTATGTTCTTCTCATGATGAGCAGGAGCTAGAGAGTTTTGAAGAAGTTCAAACTCATAAGGACAAAGTTCAGGAGATCAAAGCCATGCAAGAAGAGATGGATTCCTTGCAGAAAATGATACTTATGAGCTGGTAAAACTCCCTGAAGGCAAGAAAGCCTTGAAAAATAAATGGGTGTTTAAGCTAAAGAAAGATGACAACAAGCTAGTAAAGTATAAGGCTCACTTGATTATGAAAGGATTTGGTCGAGAGCGAGGATAGATTTTGATGAGATTTTCTCTAGTTGTCAAAATGAGTTCTATTGGAGTTATACTCGAATTAATAGCTAGCTTGGATTTGGAGCTTGAGTAGTTAGACATGAAGATTGCATTTCTCCATGGTGATTTAGAGGAAGAAATCTATATGGATCAACCAAAAGGATTTGAAGAGGTTGGAAAGGAGAACATGGTTGCAGATTGAAGAACAACTTGTACTGATTAAGGTAGGCTCCTATATAATGGTACAAGAAGTTTGACTCAATCACGGTGGGTCATGGATATACAGGGACAGATGCAGATCACTGTGTATATGTCAAAATATTTCCAAGTGATAAGTTTATCATTCTTCTGTTTTATGTAGATGATATGTTGATAGTAAGATAGGATGCAAAGATGATTTGTGATTTGAAAAAGAAGCTATCAAAGTCCTTTGATATGAAAGACCTAGGCCCTGCAAAGCAAATTCTGGGTATTCATATTTGCGAGATCATATGGCTAGAAAGCTTTGGTTATCACAAAAAAGATATGTGGAGTGGGTTCTAGGTAGGTTTAATGTGAAGAATGCTAAAGCAGTTAGCACACCATTGGCCATCATTTCAAATTCAGCAAAAAGAGTTGTCCCACTATGATGAAGAAAAGAAAGCTATGGCTGATATTCCTTACTCCTCTATAGTTAGGAGTTTGATATATTCCATGCTATGTGTCATGACCCAACCTTAGCACGTGACCAGCATGTGAGAAATCCCTTCCACGTAAGCCTCGTAACCTGTTGCTCTATATGTACAGTAACTTATAAAATTATTTAAAGCATATTTTTATTTTCTACATACAAATCAACTACTCTTCCAATTCAAAATAGTTAAATTACTCAAATCTGAAACGTCGTAGTCTATCTCTAAGGTTTGAAATCATAATACAACATATAACTATAAGTTGTTGTTCTATCCTAAAAATAAGAGAAAGAAGAGGGGTGAGTTTTGATACCAAAACTCAATGAGTGAGTCCTCACCTGAAACCCCCTTCATGGGACATTAAGGAACAATGCATAAATTCATAATAACATCAATAATACTCAAAAGTATTTCACAATCAAGTATACATACATATATATATATATATATCTCTATTCAAATCATCATTTTACAACTCAAACCATTTCCTCAATTCACTATAATACCTAACATTAACTAATCTCATAATGTAGTAGCTCTTAAAGAAACAGTAATCTCTCTGGTTACGCACAATATTTATGACGTAACAAAACTCTGAATATAAATCTCTAATCATAGTGTGACAATAAATTCTCTGATATCTCTAGTCTAGGCATACTTGGTACCAAAGTTAATGGATTTACTACCGTTAACACAGCCTGTTTCTCTATAGTTATTATAAACAAATCTGAAAATCCTTTAAAACCTTTCTATTCTCTATGAGTTCTGAATCTATCGGATTCTAACAGTCTAACCTTAGCATAACTGGCTATGAAATCATGCCCAAGGGATCACCCTTTGTAGACATTGTGATTTCTAAAGCCCACAGAATATGTAACCGTCAACTATTCTGAATCTCATGAAAATTCAAACTCTAAAACCGTTGGTTCAATATCTAAAACACATTTCAATCTATCAAGCTTGTCATAAACTAGAAAACCTAATATCATGCTTCAAATAGCAAAGTTTGCATTCAAAATTTTATTCTCTTCTCTAAACTTCATATCTAGTTTAAACTATATCACATACATAAACCAGTTCAGAATCTATTGGAATAATCATAAAAGCCTTTAACAATTACATATATCAACAATTTTGCATAAACCAAGTTCAACAAACATGGTCCCATGAGTTTTGTCAAAAACAAGTTTCATACTTTAAAATCAAGCTCAAAATATACTAACCAACAATAACCTTAAACTTCTTTGCAAAAATCTCTAAACTCAAGCAATAAATCATATTTTCATGAAAATAACTCTAATGCAGAACATAGAGATCATAGATGCGAACCCACTCACCTGAAGGGTGGAATTTCAAAACGGAACCAACGGACACTTGAGCGTAGAAATGATAGTAATATTTGATATAGAGGCAATATAATCTCTAAACCAACCTCTAAATATTCAAAACTAACTCTAACCTTCATGAAAGAACACTATGGTAAGAGAATATGAAGAACACTGCATCCAACCTCTAGAATCATGAGAAATTGGAAGAAAGGAAGCAAATCCATAAACTAGACATACATTCGATCCTTAAAATGAAGCAAAAATAGAGTTTAAATGGTGGAAAAGTGAAGAAATGTAGTTAGAAGGTGAGGAGTTTGTTTTTCTCCTGAGGAAAAGGTGGGCTAATGTAGAATGGTTTGGAACCCAAAACGGGGTTTTATAAGACTGTTGACCATTGGTGTCTCACCAGAGAGCATAAAATCGTCCTCTACATCACCTTACTATTCCTTACTGTAGTGCTCATTGAGCGCTGCGCTCATTAATGGTCACTCACTTATTTACATTTCATTTTCTTTTTATTAACTTTAAAACATAAGTGTAAATAAGAAAATACCCTCATTTGGATTCAAATAAAATATTAGAAAAATCAAAATCCCAACAAATCAAAATATAATTTTTGGGTTTTAGTTCAAATTTGGAAATTCTTACGATTTTACAAACTTTTGGGCTAAAAATGAATTGTTTAAAAATTTCGTAAAATTCATTAAAAATCACTCTTTAACTTATTTTCCTCTAAGGAACAATTACCGGAACTTTGGTCTCAAGAAAGTAGTTCTATTATATAGCCCTCCAAGGGCGTGTGGTCCAGACTTAGTGAAATTCTGAACCCGAACGAATAAGGTAACGGGCACCCCTCTTGGTTCGAAAATTTTTTTAACCTTTTTATTTAAAACTAGGGTATTACAGTATGTACTTGACCAAATATCACTCATGCGGTTGGATTTGTTAGAGGTTTCTTTCCAATCCTGGTAAAGACCATTGGAAAGTTGTGAAGTGGATCTTGAGATATCTGAAGGTAGTTCGAGAATGTGCTTGAGCTTTGGAGGACCAGAACCAATTTTGGAAGGCTATGTTGATAACTCTAGTTTATGGAGTTATTTAGCTTCTAATTGGGATTGAAATCGCATGACTTGTCCTTCATTTTCCAAGTGAAACACTTAAAAATAGGAAGAATTGACTCATATTTGTTTTAGAACTTTTGTTGAAAAATTCGATGTCATAAATCAAGATTATTGGATGAATTGCATAATTCAAATTAAATTTTCATTGAATGATTTTTTTGAGAGAAAATTGTAGAAGTTTAGAGCTTGAAGAGAATTCAAGTTGAAGCCAAGAGGAGGGAAGCAAAGCATGAAGAAAAAGCCATTAAATTGAAGTTTTTGCTATTGGGTCGCGACCTCAGTTTTGCTGGGTTGCAACCTACTAGGCGCCTAAACATTAGATCAGTTTTGTGAGTCAGGTCGCAACCTGACAATTTTCGTCGGTTGCAACCCGACGCGGCCCAGGCCCATTTTTAGTAAATAATTACCCAATAGACGGCATCGCGGGGAGTTCGGTTTTGCTGCCTTTTTCAGTTTTGAGAGAAGAACCCTAGGTTTTGGAAGGAGTCAACACTAGAGAAGGATTCATCTTGAAGATTGAAGACCAAGAGCTAGGAGAGGATTGAAGCCCCATTTGTTCATCTCTTCCTCTCTCTTTACATCTTTAATATTCATTATGTCTCTTGAACTAGTTTGTGTTTTGTTCATTGTTATGGATAGCTAAATTTGTAACTAGGGGATCCTTTGAATCCCTCTATGGATCTTGGATGTTTGTAATGTTGTTTATTTGAATGTTGATGATTTTGGTTTTGGTTACCCATTTCTATTCTTAATGCTCTTATATGTTTGGCCACCATCTAAGTTGATTTGGGGGATTCTCTTGAACTAGACATAGGAATAGAGATATTGGACCTTGGTGTGGGTAATGCTTGTTCTTTTACACTTAATTGGCTTAGGTGTGAGGATTAGTCAATGGGATGGAAACATACCTATTGACCTTGCATAGTAGATGTTTGATGTTAGTTCTCAATGGGTTGATTTCACACTAACTCACAAGGACACTTAGTGTTTTAGGTGAATGAGACCCGGTTAATCGACTAGACATAGGCTTTTAACTATAATTGACATGCTAACAAAACCAATTCCTCAATGTTCAATTAAGTAATTTGCATATCCAAGTGAAGTAGAGGGTGAAAAAGGTCCCCTAGGCCTTTTAACCTTGGTTATTTCTCAACTTTAATTTGTGTTAGTGTTTTTAGTTACTTGCTCTTTAGAATTTCTTCGTAACTTCATTAACTCATTTTGCTTAGGCCTGAACATGGTAGTTTAATTACTCGATAGCATATTTATACCCAATCCCTGGAGACGATACTCTTAACTCACATTATACTACTTGAACGACCCGTGCACTTGTGGTATTTTACCCGCTCTTGTAGGCGGCCATCATATGTAGATGCTAAAATGGCAAGTGATCTTGAGGAGGAAATCTAATTTTGGATTTGTGTTTACTTTTATAGGTGGAGCTGTTCTTGGCAGTCAAATTCCAGAAGTGTGTTGTCTTGTCCATTACTTGAGGCAATATGTTACTATGGCTGAAGCTGGAAATGAAAGGCTTTGGTTGAAAAGATTCCTTAAACAATTCGGAATGGAGCAGAAGATTCGTTATCTATTACGACAGTCAAAGTGCTTTGGATTTGAGCAACAATGCGATTTGTCATTTGTGGATAAAGCACACTGATATCAAATATCATTAGCTATGTCAAACAATAGAAGGAAAGCAATTCAAGCTGGAGAAGATTCAGATTGATAAAAACCCTGATATGATGACAAAATTTGTATCACGAGATAAGCTTCAACTTTGTACCTAGTTGATTGACATGGATCCTAGATGATTGCTCTCAGATTATTTTACCATCGATTGGTGGGGGAGAATTATGGGATCAGCCACTGCACTTGGTCAAATTGAAAACCAAGCAATTGTTGAAGATAAGTCGAAAAAGTTGAAAAGCAAAAGCCATGAAACATGGCTACAGTAGAAGAGTGGTTGCATGATGGTGCATGTGAAAAAAATTTCTCTTGAGCTTGGAATATGCATATCGTGTTTACACTCCAGGAGGCCTCTATAAAGAGGCACTTTATTCAGTTGAAGTGGCAAGGAAAGCAAAGAAGAAACAAGAGCTGCTAGTGAGAGAAAATACACAGAAAGTATGTTATTTTCTGAGAGTGAGAGGAAAAATAGAATGTGAATAAATTCCAAAGAGTGTGGGGTGTGGGTATATATATCGGGAATATTTTTGGGTATCATCTTTATTACTCCTTGGTACTGCAAAAGTGTAGTATTTGAATAGGAGGGTTCTAAGGAAAACACTATATTTACCTATTGAGTTGAAGAGTATGGAAATGATATTTTGTAATTATTCTAAATATAGTGGAATATTTTTTTGGAGTATGTTCCTTGATTTTTCCTTCGAAATTTGGGGGTTTCGCATTAAAAATTTGATGTGCAATTTTCTTGATCTATTTTTTAGCGTGAATAGTGACATGGGTCCCACTTTAATGAATAGTGACACCAAACTTACTATTCATGAGAATAGTAACTTGGTCATATTGTTAAGTGCTATTCACGTGAATAGTAAATAATGACAAGCAGGTCCACTAATGAATTACTATTCATCCTAATATTTATAGACATTGCGACTGATTAATAGATTTAATTCTATTAGATTTATTGATATATTTATTACCACACATTGACATCAGTACCTGAGCCCAATATTAACACCCGGTGCTTTTCCTTCAAAATGAACAAACGGAAAGTGTAGACATATTAGTTGATATGTACGGGACCTGGACAATTATCATACATTAATGCCTCCAATATAAGAAATCATAAACTGTGTAGCCACATGTTTTGATTATTTTCTATGACGAGAGTCATAAGTGGAAGTCTTCTATAGCTGATTTTATATATCTTTCTATTGTTTACTCAAAAATAAAAAGAAACTATGTGTCAGGAAAGATGAAAAATCCCTATGTCTTGTGGGATTAATAAAATAAAAAAGTGATATGGTCGATCTATATAGTTCAAGAACTAACACCAATGTGGAATTTGTTGTTGGCCAGTGTGGCATTTGGCCATTTGCACGATAGTAATCTCTGTTCAAGGCCTTCGACTGCTTATTCAAGACAATATTAGCCTTCGTAATGTCCACGGGACTCTGAGCTTTGCCATTTGAGCAAGCTCTGAAAGATGGATGTAAGCTCCACCATTTGTCAGGACCATTTGCACCACCATAACTAAAATCAACCGAATCTAGTGTGACAAAAAATTTTCCATAAAGTACTATAAAGTATTAGCAAGTAATAATCATTAAACCAGCATAATAGAATTTGATCTTCACTATTTAAGAATGACAAAAACTAGATCTCTAAGAGCTTTGAGGGTGTTGGAATTTTTTAAAAACTTCAAAGCTCAAAAAAAGAAAATAATTGCTTGTTTTGTAAAAATTGTGTAATCCTGAAATTGTGGCAACAAGCTAATTTTCACAGGTAAACGGGCAAAACCAATGAAGGAAATTTGTAAGAAAGGATTTGAAGAAAATCAATACTCCGTCGTCTAGAATTAACTAGCTTTTTGATGTATCAATTTGTTCAAAAAGTCAGTTATTTCTGATTGGAGGTAGCATATGAGTAAAGGAGACAACACTTTGAGATGAAGAAACAATAGGGCTCATTGAAGCTGCAGGGAATCTAAGTTAAATACCATTAGAAAGAAATCTTACTGTCATCTGCGGAAATGCATAGAGCTAAAAGTGCTATGGGAAGGATTGAGAGTAAAATTTGTGGGCCCATTGGATGGCTATGTGTGTTATTTGGGTTATGTCTCAATTGATATCAAGCTTTCTCAGATTCATATAGGGTGTGGTGTCACCGCGTGAAATTTTTGGTGCTGTACTAAATCTGGAACTTGGTTGGCTTGAAGATAAGCGATTTCCGCCATAAATGGAAAACCTTTGCAACTTCATTCATTCAATTCTACTTGTCTATTTATACAAGTTATAGATTCTGTTTTGACTGATGAATGCAAAAATGATATGTTCGTATATGTTCAATTAAGTAAAAAAGTTGAGTATATAGAATAAATTTTAGTTCTTTGTAATCTGTATTCGTGAGCAAATTGAGAATAAGTAAATAATGAAGGAAAGGAATCTTAAAAGTGTTAAGAATTGAGGATAGTAATAATTGAAATTATAGAAATTAGTTATAGAAATTAGACTGATAACTTACTAGTGACTTGAGATAAATGAATCTAACCTGTGTAATACGCAAATACAAGAATTGCTATGGTAACAAATCTACTGTTACTGCAATCTAATAGGCCTAATCATCTCTTGATTATCTCGGAACAACCATAAACTAAATTTATTTGTCTTTTAAACTAATTAACAGCAAGACATGCACGTGCACAATCACAACGTAATGCCAGGTGCACTATCGAGCTGGACCTCCATAACATGAGTTTCACGGCATGCGAGTGAAGCTATCGATAGTGAGATGAAGAATTTATTAAAATATGCAAAGAAAAAGAAATCATGTTTTCTTTTCTTAGTGTAAATTAAATGTTACTCGTGTGTGTGTATATGGAAGAGCTCAATACCTATAAGCTACTAGTGAGACAAAGCTGAACTCAACCAACTCGTATCATTCTGTTGCATGTGATGAGAAAATTCCCTTCCTCTTCTCCAAAGCCTCTTTCAATTCTTGAATCAAGAATCAGTGCTGAGATTGTGAAGCTTTTATTTACAACATGCAATGGCCCTTCAAATTCTTTCAACAGACAATATAGCCCTAAGATTTCCTTGAGAAAATATAAATGGGGTGAATCAAACATGATTTTTCCCTTTCTTCTGATAAACAAAGATGATGATAGTTAATTAATCATCCAATCAAACCAAAATGTACAATAAAGCAAACAGCACAATAATGACAAATCCAATATCATATATTAAAACATTAGGTAGGAAATCTTTTGACCTGTTTTTTCTCTATTTAACATAAAAATAAAAATAGAAGAGAAAGCTGATGATGAGTCTAGTTTTGAATTAGATTAGTGAATTAGGAACAACCAGTGTCCCCAGATACAATCCAAGCAAGTAAAAGAATCAACTATGGGAACTAAAACACGCTTTAGAACCCCTACCTAGTTAACATGATCAGAACAGCCCAAACAAGACCAAGACACCATTCTTGTTCTGTCCTCCTCACACAAAATCACTAACAAAGAGAGGGAAAAAAAACATAACAAGATATCCAAACCAACACAATAGACATGTCCATTCTCAATCACTAAACCTTAGCAGCAAAGAGGACACTGAACGATTCCATTCTCATTGCACTGAGCACACCTCACAGTCTTCTTCTTGTTCTCCTCATCCAAAACCTTACAGCTTCCATTACACTTCACACACATCACAAACCTCACGCCACCACACCCTATGCACCCACCACCCGATGTCCTCGGTATCCCTTCAAAGAGAGCAGCGAGCTTTTCCTCTTCTTCCAACTTTACAACTTCTTCAGCTCCTCCAACCAACCTTCCCTTCACAAACACAACTGGAACTTTAACTTCCTTCGTCTCCATCAGCTTCCTCAACTCCTCCTTGAACCCCGAATCCATTGACACGTCACGCTCAATCACGTGCACGCAATAGGATTCAATGATGGATCGAACCTTATTGCAATCCTCGAAAGTCTTCCTTATCCCTCGCAATGTAGTGGTGTAGATGACAACTGAATTTTCCCCTCCCGGGGGCACCTTTTCTCGAAAGTTTGAAGAAGAAGGGAATTTGAGTCGAGAAATTTTCTGGTGCTTCGTGCTCTTGGGGTGGCCCAAACCATTCTCTTGATGTGTTCTTCCTCTGCAGAAAGTTCCTTTTCATAGGATGCTACAAGCTCTGGATCAAACAGGGGACTCCTCCTCTGCAATCCACTGTCGCTCCCAAAACTGTTCCTTTTTGCGCTAATCGGAGACCCTTTTGCATGACACCCCGAATTCAACGCCGATTTGCAAGTATTGGGGCAAGAATTGACGGTTTTGAGAACACCCTTGGGGCTATAATCCAATCTCCTAACACCCCCTCTGAGACCATTAACTTGAACCCTGTTTTCTTTCCCAGTGGATTTCTTCAGTGTCTTCGGGGATCCAAATTGATTGAGAAACTTCAAGGGGCTTCTTGTGTCCGAAGTGGCTTTAAACCCACGAAGGAAAGGTGTGGACTTGGGGCTCTTCTTGAATTGGGCCGAAATGGGAGGTTGTGGTTGTTCCTCTTCGAGACCTTCCATGAGTTCCCAAGCATTGATGACCTCTGGTTCTTCGTGAGGAGGGGAGACGATGAAGGACTCTGACTGTGGTGGTATCTCTTGGATTCAGCAACGAGGCAGTCTCTATCCAACTTGAGTGCTCCGTAGGTGCTGGAAGTGAGAGAGACAACGTGGTTTACGGTGGCGCCGCCATTGTTGTTGTTGAGAGCGACGTGTTGTCGTTCTTGTTTAAGGTCGTCCCTAATGCATTTGGAGGAGACACAGCCCATAGATAGATGATGACTGTTTCTCTCTCTTCTCTCTCTTCTGTGTGTAAGAGGGTTCGTTAGTTTTAAGTTGATGGTCTGATGGATGGTGTTGCAGAAACCAAAAGGTGAAGGCAACGGCTATGCCTGGAAGTTTTTGCTCGGAATTCCAACCGTTACCTTGTCTTCAACGGGCCCCAACGGTCCGAAAATTCGAATCCTATCCTCTTGTCATTAGAAGGGGTTTTTTTGGTAAAAGCCGTTGTGTCGTGTAAGTCACTATTATTTCCTTTTTGTATTTTAATCTACACTCGATGAGATTTTGGGCCTGACAAAAAAGAAACTCTTCAAACTCTTACACCCTTGACTAAAACAGAAAAAACCTCCTACACCAAAGTTCGGCCAAAAAGAAAAAAACACTTGCACCAAAATAGAAAAATAAAATCTCCGAAGATCATCATATACTTCTGTTTTCTTGGCTTGGTTATCTTTGTGTTCCTGAAAATTTGTGTTTTGCTTGATCGGAAAGAATTTGTTTTTTGTTAAAACAGTATAGCTTTAATTGAAGTATCAAATAATCTGGAGTTTTAAATAAACAATATTTAAATTCGATGTATTCTGCCATTAGTGTTATTTTTTGTCTGATTACATCTTTTTTAAACCAAACATATGGGGAAAAAAATTATCAAGTTACAAATTCAAGCATCATTGTAACCATGTGAATGTGCAATTCCAAATAAAAAGAAGGAGAATGTGAATGTGAAATGGAACCACAATTGTTTCAAAATATAACAAAAATAGGAAAAAAAAAACTAAGTAGGGATGTTTTTAAATGTATAAATAATGAATCTTTTCTTCTACTTTAATTATGTGGCTATCATATTTGAATTTATACCAATGATGACAAAAAAAGTGATAGATGATTGTTGATTGTATAGCATTACCCAAAACGAAAATAACTTAGGAGCTGTCAAAGATGAAAATCATTGGTACATATATGAATCTAATCCTTGCAATGTGAATGTGCAATGCCAATTAGAAAAATGTAGCAGGGGCAATGTGAATGTGAAATGGGACCACTTTTTATGTGCACCACTGATCTCAAGAGGCAGTAGACTTATATATTCCAGTGTCAAACGACAAAATCAGTGACTTAAGACTTAAGAGGACCCAGCGGTGCCGTCAAACCATTGAGATGAAAGTGTCACGCCAACTTCTACGCATTGTCACTCGAACTTGGTCACCTTTCATCTTCAACCAGTGCTGCAATTGAAGACTGCGGGGAATGTTTGGAGAAATTGCTTGTGTTCCTTCTTCTGAGTATCAGAATAGTGAAGCTTTATGACTTTGAGGTTAAGAAAAGAAATTATTGCTGGAATGAAAGTATAGTTCAGTATTATTTTCCCTTTGAGTTGTTAAAATCCAACGTGAGTAACAAGATAAGTGGAATCTTTTTTTTTTTTTACTTTTAGAAGATGAGTTACAAGGAGTACAACAGCAAGGAGCTAAAATAGGAGGAGAAACAAGTCATGTTCTGCTGCCAGGTTCACAATCCAACTTTGCACTGCTCTAAACAGAGGCTCATAGCTATTTTTTTTTTAATGCATACACTTGGTTCTTAATGATATTTATTTTGGTAAAATTAATTTTAGTTGAAAATTATTTCGAATCAAAGTAATGTGTATTTAATATTTTTGTTTAAAAAGTGAATTTGGCAAAAATTAATAAACTAACCATAAAACAACTCCAAGTTACTTTTGATGATAATATATATATTTTGTACACATAAATTTAGGGTAAAAAGATTATATCTCATCAATCCAAAGCTCAAAAGAACACAAACAAATAAATTTATATTGACCTTATTCCATGAAGATGAGTGAGAAATTTGAATATGTGATATGTTAAATACGAGACTTTATCATGCTCAACTCAACTGATTCATTGGGAATAATGAATTTTAGAGCCCACCACCTGTTTGAAAAATATAAAAAAAAAATCAGCCTTTAAAATTTAAACGAAACAAATCCACAAAATGGACAAAGCAAACACACTATTAGTTGTTGATTCATATTATTCTCATATATATACTTTCAAAAACTATGTTTAATATATTTAATTTATTATAGCGTGGTTAGATGGAGATTTGGAAGATTCAAGCAGGAGTTTAAGAAATTCAAACATGATTTTACTTTCTTTTTCTCAGTTTGGTTTTATAATTCATTCCTCATTGAAACTCAATTAATTACTATATAACTATTATTTTGTTCAACATAGTAATTAATTTCTTATTTTTAAGTTGAGTGGTTAATGTAGTCAATTAATTCTCAGGTCTCCTGATCAAAACCCATCTTTTATATGATCATACTTTTTTTTTATAGTTTAGTTAGTTTCTTTTTCTTTTTTTGGTTTCCTAGTGTATGCACTGTCATATGTAGTAACTAATCCTTTCTATACTATAGCTCATTTAATGTAGGTAGAACCAAGTTTTAAACCTTACATTCCCAATACAAGAATTGAACACTCAATATTTAATTAAAGAAGAAAAAAGTCTTTACCATTTCATCTTGACCTCGTGATTAATTTAAGTCAACTTTTATTATATTGATTAAAATATTCTAGTAATATAAGGTGGAGCATATAATTTTCAACTAAAAATAAAGCTAGGTACTATTTTGTAGAAATCTCAAAGGATTTTATGCTATCTGCCTTTAACTTGAACTTTATTCTTTTGAAATACAGAAAAAGTGACGATAGTGATTTTACATCAAAATTATTTCCTATATCTTATTAATAGTTATTTTGAAAAATTGATATAAATTGGTACATTAAAATATTAATGTATCTAGCTATAAATCAATATGATTATTAATAAGAAATAGAGAAAATAATTTTAAAGGGATATATAAGCATCCACAAAACGGTCCATCTTATCCAAGCAAATAACCCTTACTAATTGTTTATTTTTTTTGTTCTTTTTCCAAAATGTATGTTTCTTCTTTCTAGTTGCTTGCTACCATCATGGCGCACAAATGTGACAAAATCAGATTTATCACATTTTTTTAATAAAAAGACTAACTAATATTTTAATGATCGTTTTCAAGCCGGGTGCCTCCAGCAATAAATCAACATCATTCCAAAGAGAATTGAAGGGGAGGATACTTGCACCCAAAAAAACAAAAAAAGGGTGCATGCATCAGGCTGACGAAACTAATTACACCATCTCATATCTCAACTTTTATCATAGCCAAAGATAAGAGTAAATGTCTACATTGATTCTCAAAATTATGGGTGTGTTTATTTTAATCCCTAAAATTTTAAAAATATCAATTTATTCTCTAAAATTATAAAAATTGATATAAATTAATTCTTTTAATTATTTAAATTAGTCTTTTAGAATAGGGATTGATTTGAATTATTTTTTATAATTTTAATAATTAAATTGACACTTTTTAAATTTTAGAGACTAAACACGTACGATTTCAGGATGAAAATGAGTGTTTACTTCTAAAAATTAATATCATAGCAAAAAAAGAAATTAAGCTTGAGCATCTAAGGAAATATCTGCCAGATATTGATTTATCCGCCATCCAAAATATCTTTCATAAAAAGGTTCATGGATTGAATTCGTATACTTTCAATTGTATTGGCCTCAAAATCCCTGAAATGGGTAGCATATACTAGCTTTTAAATAAACTGCCAAGTGGATTATCCAATTGAGGCCAGTGGTCGTTTGGCAGGTTAATAATCCATTCCATTCCCAGAGTTGGATTTTGATGATATTCCCATCAGAAACATAAATATCTTAGTTTGCTTTCAATCAAAGCCTATTTCACTTTACACGCATTTGCAAAGCAAACAACCTTTTTTGTGCATCTCAATGGGTTAGTAATGAACGTTTAAAACTTTAAAGTACATTGTAGATTATCATTTATCATCATGAACATATTTTATTTTAAGTATGTGATAGCATAACATTAACAACTTTTAAATTAAAACGGCGATTGGAAGCAGCATTGTGACATGTCATTATTTTTAATAAAAATTTCAGATATTAAAAACTTTCACATATAAAAGAGTTTGAGCAAGTCAAGTTTCACGGCTATTAATTTGCAAAACTTTGTTTAATATCTTTAGTTTTTTCAAAATATTTATTATATCTTGAAAAACGATAATAAATAAATAAAAACTAAAAATTATTAAAAATCATGGAAATTGTTTCAGTTTTTTTTATTTTTATCAAACATGTAATTATTCTTACAATAAGATTTTGCTACTCAAATTTTCCCACTCACAACCTCAAATGATTCTCCAACCAGGGAAGGGTTATTCCTATGACAAAGATGATTAGATGAATAATGGAGGATAAATGCCCCACTAAAGATGCTATAGAAACTTATAAGAAAGCCATCGCCTTTTCTTTGTTTATGTAATGTTTATTCCTCAGATTTTTCTACTGAATAGTCCCGTTTCCTACCTCCACTATCAAGCAATAACTGGGAGAAGTTCCATTATTCCAACCCTAAGCATGCGCGTTGACAACATCAGCCAGCACTAACCCCTTCTTTTTTGCAAGTATCTCCCAATTAATCTCCATCAATTTATATATCATGTTGCTGCTCTTTAATTCAATTTAGTGCCTCCTAGAGTTCTTACACCAATAGCGAAGCTTCAAGCCTAGCTAGTTCTTTGAACATATGACTGCTCCAGAATTGCTATTTTGCCATCAAATTTGAAGAGTCAAACACTCAAACTGTCCATCTCTTGGATCTCACTCGGGCACAATTTGCAGCCTTGACTTGCCAACTGCTCCCTTGTTAAAGCTTGGGACTGACCAATCTCGTACAAAGTTTTCACGTACAACTGGACCACCACTTGCCTAAAATGAGGCCAAACTATCAGCTAGCTAGTGATCATCTTGAAGAGGGATGGGATAGGTAGTGACAAGGACGACGCTTATGTATCAATCCCAATCCCCACATGGTCCTAAATTCCTAATTCCATTCCAAATTTTCCCAAGAAAACAAAAAGAACTAAAAACTTAAAAAAAGGAACACGTAGATACGACAACCTCCTAGAATTGAGCGACTTTTACTCAACCCGTAATTTAGCTCATGGGAGAGCTACACAAGTACTTATAAAGACTATCTTGACTGTATACTTAAATAATATGAGATACTAACACATCCCCCTGCTCAAGACTAGATATTTGGAGCGTGAAGTTTGCTAGACTGAACATCTACAAGATGGTCCAATAACCATAACATGAAAGATTTTGATATCATTTTAAAATTAAGTGGGTTGGTTGTATCAAAGTAACCATGACTTAATAATCACGGATTGGATCTTTGCTATCCCTTATTTTAATAAATTTTTCACACTTTTAGTCTAAAAAGAAGTATTCGCATTAAGGGACATATTAGATATACAATAATTCATGTATCTCTACCAATTAACTTGAACTTTTAGGAGAGTGTTTCATGACATGGTATTAGAGCATTCATGACCAAGGTCAAATATTCAATAATTGTTATCTCTTATCATAATAAGTTGTTCACACTTTAGGCCTCAAAAGAAGCATTCGCATAAGAGGACGAGTAAGATACAAAACAATTTAGATATCTCTATCCATCAATTTAAGATTTTTTAGAGAACTAGTTTTATGGCACTGATAACTAGCATTATTATCTTATTTTTCTCACGTTTGTTTATTAATAAATTCAATTTTTTATTAAATCTTCGATTGAATTTAAGATTTTTTTGCTACTAGTGAGAGTATCTTTTAATTTGCATTTAATTTGAGCTTTTGGATTTAATTGGTAAATATTCTCACAATTTTTATTTTTATTGAAGAACAAAAAAATAACAATAGCAGTTAACCATTTGAATAGAAAATTTGGATAAAGATTTGAAGAGATAAAGATTTGCCTAAAACCAAGGAGATAATCATGGAAGATAAAAATTCAATTTTACATAAAGTTTTCCTCAGATAAATGATTCTTTTAGAGAAAAGGAGAGCAATAGGTTTAGGGAGAGACATAGGTTAAGGATTTGTGCTTCTTCCAAGAGGCATAACTCCAAGTTTTATGGTTTTCTTTTCTTTTATCTGCTAAGTTTCTTTTAGTATTAGGGACAATATAGTTTTAGGGAGTGAATTTTGTATTCCTTTTATTGGTTTAATTTTCTTCCTCAATAAGTTTTTAGTATTCTTAACACTTTTTAAGAATTAACTACTCCCTTGAATGTTGTATAGTTTTATATTGATTGAATGACAATTCACAGTATAAAATAAGTCAATCTAAAAGTTACCATAAATTAAAATATTCAAGCATGGAAGTACTTATTTGTTACGACTTAATTTAGAATTACCATGAAAATCTATATAAAGAGTCATTGATCAAACATTCACCTAAAGAGTCACTTTGGACAGAGTATTAAGAGTCAATCAAGCCCCAAATAAAATGAAATTAAATTAAATTGAGCCGAATAAGTTAGTTTGCAATTAATTTTGACCTCATTGGTCAATTAATTTAATTTGGTGTGCAAATATATTGGAATTTTTGTGCCCAGTGATTGGAAGATTGTGAAACTTGTTTTCTCTTACTCATTCTTTTTATTTTGCTTGAGGACAAGTAAAAATTCAAGTGTGAGGTTGTAATAACTGATGATATTATCTTATTTTTCTCACATTTTTGGTTAATAAATTCAATTTTTTAATTAAATATTCTAATCTTTGGTTAGATTTAAGAATTGTTTTTGTTATTAGTGAGATTATCTTTTAATTTTCATTTAATTTGAGTTTTTAGATTTAATTGATATATATTCTCACAATTTTTATTTTTGTTGCAGGATAAAAAATAACAATAGCAGTTAACAATTTGAATAGAAGATTTGGATAAAATTTGAAGAGATCAAGATTTGCCTTAAATAGATTAAAGATAGAGTGAGAGGTTTAGGGAGAGATATAGCCAAGGATTGGTGCTACTTCCAATGGGCATGATTCCAAGTTTTATGATTTTCTTTTCTTTTATCTGCTAAGTTTCTTTTGGTATTAGGGAGAATATAGTTTTGGGAATGAATTTTGTATTCCTTTTATTGATTTAATTTTCTTTCTCAATAAGTTAAGTAATTTTTAGTATTCTTAATACTTTCTAGGAATTAACTACTCCTTTGAATGTTGAATGGTTTTATATTGATTAAATGACAATTCTCAATATAAAAAAGTCAATCTAAAAGTTGTCGTAAATTAAAGTAACTAGGTATGGAAGTACTTATTTATGTGATCATATGAATTCCTGTTTTCTTCCTTAAGTAAATTTAAAATAACATTAAAACATTAATTTATTCAATTTATCATAAGAGAATTGCAATATCAAAGCATTGAATTGCAGTTATAAGTTTCAAGAAATCTGATCAATAGTTAAATTGAGACAAAGGTTAAATTAATATTAAGTGATGCAAAATCTAGGAACTCAGATGAAGGTGTTTTCTTACTGTGGTTCTTATCAATTGCTCTTGTTTATTTCTTTTTACTCTTTTCTTTATTTTTCTTTGTTATTTAAATTTTCTTATATTCTTTTTATACCATGGTTGCCCAAATAATGATATATCCAAACAAATTGATACTTGTTCTTAGTCCTAGTAGGAACAACAATTCCATATTCATTCTCTTATTATTTGTGATCTGGTGCACTTATCAGAATGTGATTTTGACAAATTGGGTATCCAGAAAATATATATGCACTATTTTTGAACTGTGCAATATAAGAATCTCCACCACAAGAGGAACCATTACTACAATAGACGATAGAGAAAGGTTATTCTTTATTAGGAATCAGCCTTTTTAAATATTGGATCTTAAATTCGATCCCAGAATTTATACGTAGGAAAAAAAATGCTATTTGGATAGGTTTTTGTTCAAAAAATTTAAGAGTTAAGTCTAATCGTAATTCAACATTGATCATTGTTTAAATCCAAATATTAAGAGCTATGTATTGCGTAAAGCCCTTTCGATGTAATTGCTATTGAATTCTAATATATTTCTTCTGGTTTAGCGGGCCGGGGCAGTATTAACTGCTCATTACTGGTAAATCTTACCTTCAATTTCCCTTCCTCTACTACCATGATTGATAATTAGATTAAATAACTTCAAAATCGAACTTATTAATTAGAAGTCTGTTATTTTGGTACCAATGTCCACAGAAATTTAAGATTAGTAGTATCATCACTCTAATCTGCACTTTTAAAAATACACCTAGCTTTAACTAGTGAAATATGAGAAAGCTAGTATGCCGAGTACATTTGATAGAGCCATGACATACTTTTCAAATGCACTTGAATTGTTTGCAGGTTGTGAGTTGTGACATAAGCAACTACGTTGTTCTTATCATTTTTTTATGTTGGACATATCTAGCCTAACATATGCTCTTCAGCAAACAATTTGCTTTATAACTCATATGGCATAAAACAGAGGAGGAAAAATTGAAACATGCTTTGAACTTATTGCCGACCGTAATAAAGTATATTTTGATGTAACAGTAGAGAATGGGCGAAGAGCAGAACAGACACAGATAGTCAATGTAGCACAGGATTTAGTCAACACAACAAAATCCAAAGTGGACAAGTGGTCAACCACTTGGGCTTTTAAGGGCCCCACCCGATTCCCAAAATGCTCTCCCCTATGTGATGGTGCAGTGGGCCCTCCTGGGCCGTCTGGTCACAACCCACTCGCTCCACAACCGCCATAGCACATTGTGAGTCATTCATTGACTTGAACTCAGCGAGTCGACTCACTCCACCCAAAACTTCATAACACTGCACTCCAACAGAAGACAACAAAAGGGTCTTCTCGTAATATTTCATACCCCATGAGGGTATTTTTCATAACCACCTGGTTTAAATATTTCACGGTACACAACTCCTCCTCTTGCATTCAGAGAAGTGCCAAACACTGAACACATACCATCTTGCTTCCTAAGCAAACACTAAAGAAAAAATCATGGGGAATTGCTTGGTGGTGCAAGAAAACATTGTGAGGATCATGAAAACCGATGGGAAGATTCTTGAATACAAAGCACCCATCAGAGTTGAGGATGTTTTGATAGAGTTTTCAGGGCATGCAGTGTGTGACTCACTACAAGCCCTGCGGCTTCTTCAACCAAACACCAGATTGCTGAGCGGGCAGTTATACTACATAGTACCTCTGCCACCTCCTTCACCAAAATCATGCAAGAAGGTGAGGTTTGCGGATCCAGAAGTCCAAGGTGTACAGGAAAGTAGCGTGGTTAGGATTAAGGTGGTTATCAGTAAGCAGCAACTGAGGGATATGCTGCAGAAGGGAGGGATTTCAGTTGACACCATGTTATCTTCTTTAGGCCATGGTGAAAGGGGTATAGATGATGGCGAAGATTTGTCTAAGAAACGTGAAGATGACTCTCAAGGGTGGAAACCAGTATTAGAAAGCATACCTGAAGTAAACTAGCAATGTATTCGAAGTTCCAATTCTGTTTCTTTCCCCTTCTTGTAGTTTCCTGTTTCTAACATGTCCAATACAGTGTAACAACCATATATAGATATAGTCAGAGAGGTAAAAAAAAAACAACTATACTTCACTCTTCAGCATCTTCTTTTCCAGTCTTATTAAACTCAACAAAACTACATATGCAAGTAACGTAATTCATTATTAAACGAAAAAAAAATGAAAAGAGATAAAAGAAAAACACTAAGCAGTAAGCACCGCAGCCATCTGTTGGAAAATTTTACAACATTTAATTTTTGTTAGATACAATACCATTCATTGTGCTGTTATTGTCACAGTTCAAACTTTCGAGAAAGATGGTGATGACATGTTATTAAAGCTTTTATGATTAAGTGGTTTATATTAGGTTCTATCATTGTTATTCTCATCCTCCTAAAATGAAAGTTAAATATCAACGCAAAGTAAGATAAGTCTCCGCATCATCCATGCTTTAAACTCATGGTTCATGACATAACTGACATCATCAACAGATAAAACATGTTGATCAGTGAACTAATAGAGTAGGGTCTATATCAGCTAATCTACCTAATCATCTTCCTCTGTTTTTCGCTTTCGTTCAAAAACAATCCTTGAGGGGAGGGTGGCTGCGCACTGCGCAGCGTTGCATGCAGCAAAAATAGTAATGGAGACGTTATGCTTAAGATAGTAATCCAATAAGATCTGGCTTAATTAGTAAGATCAGATAATCTTGACAGAAATCATTTGTTCGATTATTGCCTGTTGCTGCAGAGTACGCCAATCTCAAAAGGAGGTATCAATACAAAAGTAAACGCAAAAGTAAGCCTTTCAGGCTTCAACCTCCGGCATCATCAGCCGATCGCTTTAGATTAGCAAGTTAAAAAGAAAGGAAGCAGCAGTAAGAAAGGAAAGAAAGAGGATGAAGGAGGTGGTAGGATGAGGTGTAGAGAAAGTGCATGCTTGATAGTTATGAAAAATATTATTTATATTTGTTGGGGAGATTTATTGACACAACTTAATTCACGATTTGATAAGATATTAACCTATTTGAATGAGATTCAAATTCATCTAATAGTTGATGGATTCTATAAGTATAAATAATATAACTTGATAGTTATTAATTAAACTTTATTAATTTGAATTTTCATAAAATACATGCATATGAATAATATGCTCAGATTATATTAGATGAGAAATCAATCTTATAATCTTCTTCAAATTAACCACAACCGCCCAGCGTGGAAGGTAAAGCTGCATTCACCACTCGTAATATTCAAATGCTAATACAACTTTTTTCTAATTTAAAAGAAGAATTAATGGAGAAAATATGATGATGTTTCCATTCACACTTGAGTTGATGGAGAACATATGATTATAATGGTGCTGCATTATTGCTTCCACTGTCGTAGTAATCGCAATAGATCACTTTCTCATTACTAATCACTTTCTCATTACTAACAATACTAGTAGATACATAATTGACGAGATGGGTCAACTGCTATCAAGCGTCTACATTCCGTGGAAGTCTTCAATGTCTACTATATACATGTTATCTTTTTCTGTGATTAAGATTTAATCTCAGCAACTTAGATCTGCAACTTCATCATTCTTGAGTTGTTACTATAAGCACCGTGTATTAAACGAATCTCCTACTTGTTCCTCTTAAAATGTAATTTATAAGACGATATATATAGTTACTTATCTACTGCAACCTTAAGATCTGCTTTCAGCCTTTCACAACAATACTTGTACAATGATAAACTTTTCTGCTGCTTTTTCAAAGGATAAGCTTACGGAAGTGATTGTTGAGAACACAATTCTGAAAGATAGCATGCTCAATTCTCCTGTGAGTCGTGAACTAAAGACAAAGTACGTTGGAATTGACAAGGCACAAAAGATCGCAATAACTAACAAAGTAGGAAGAGGAAATCAACAAGGAAAGGCATAGAAGGTAAATGAGACACCGATTTTGAAATAATCCTACCAGAAAGAAATCTAGATACACTTTTTCGCGCTTTGGGAGGGATAAAAAAATAAAGAGAGAGGGTTGGCGCGGGCCGTGGGGTTGGGGTTCTTGTTGGATAAAAGTTATGATTTTCAAGTCCAAACAAACCAATAGAAGTTGTAGCCTCAACTTTCAACAACATCTACCACAACATGAATAAAATACAAACTTGTAATGTTTACATAACAACCATAGCAGCATGCGAGGTTCCTCAAATAACAAATGGAAACAGTATTATTATTAAAAACAAAAGCCAGAGATACTTTAACGACCCAACTGATATAGGAAATTTCAAACGGTGAGGCATGGTGACAGGATCTGGGCCTTAGTAGTTAGTTAACAGTTAGTAATAGGACGTAGTATAAATAGTTAGGAAAATGTAGAAGGTAAGGGTGTCTAGGAATTGATTAGTTGAGTGTTAGGAGAGTTAGAGGGTCTCTCAAATATCCCTCTCTATCTTGCAATCTTTGTTAGAAGTAATACAGTTTCCTGAGTTTTCTTGATAATCTGAACCAGTTCTATCACATGGTCTTGGGGAAAGGGATGGGTTTCCTCTGTTCTAGGCAAAGCAAAATGAAAGAAAGAGATAAAAGGACAAAGGAAAAGTTCTACATATTTTTCTTTGATTCATTACTCTCATGAGTCATGAGGCTTTACATTTATTGTTGTAGGCACTATATTCTAGAGCTTTCCATCCTTATATTAGCATGTATCCGTAATAAACTAACAACTTTTCCTCTCACTCCTCATGCATGCACCTACGACATTCAGCTAATGCACGCTCTGCATCCAATATCAAATAGATCTGAGAGAACTTTGCACAACCACATGGATTTTTGTATCCCCCATCGAAGTGATTTCATCCATTTCCCTTACACAAGGTTAGGGTTCCTATCTATAAATAACTGACAAGCTTATGTGACACAGGGGTCTTGTAGATCCAGCTATCCATACAAGTAACTTTCTATGAAAAATTCAAATGTAATTATCACAACATGTCACGCTTTTACAGCGCCATATTTAAAACATAAATTAAATTGGTAGATCCTCCATCTATTTGATTGTAAACTTGTCAATCTCACTATAATTACAAAAAGACAAGCACCAATATTGAGTTCAAAGGGTCTTATATTGAAGTCTGACACCTATGATATTGAACAGGGTAATATTTACAGCTTATGATAGGAGTGATGAAAATTAAAGTTTACATCTACATTGTAAACAGGCTAATTGGTTCCTACTCATTTTTCCATTCCACCTCCAATGCAATCTCATTACGCCGTTGAAACGGAAGAGTAAATGGTGGATTATACTGCAACCAAATTATAGAGCAAATGACAATTGAAGAAGAAGGTCAACAAGTAGGCCAAAATCAGAGACCTTTAACTTAAAGATTGCAATAAGGATCTCACCTGCGCAACTTCTACTGAAGTTCCCTCTTTAATTTTAAACTGTCTGTCACATTTCAAAGCTTCTTGCAGTTTAAGTTCCCGCCGCTTAACTTCTTCATCATTCACAAAACCTGAGTCAGAACAAAGGAAAGAAAATTACATATTTGATTGAGGATTTTAAACAAAATTCAGACAAATCTTTAACCATTTAGTTCGATTTACTCATTTAGAACTTTATGTTGAGTAAAACAAGAGTCATGCTCAATCATACCAACATTGTATTGAAATAAAAACAGAACACCTCTGGATGACAATATACACACAAATGCATCCAAATATACATATGCTCGAATAAGCCAAATTGTATATTATTTGTGCTTCCTCCAGTTTCTGCATCTAGAATCCAAATAATCAACAACGGAAAAAAAAAATTTGTATACAAATTATTTATAAAAAGCATCGAGGCAAGAGCACACCTGAGAAGGAAACTACAGCAACTATTTTTCTGGGAATCTCTTTAATCCTCACAGATGAGTCTTTAGGCAGGGGCAAATCAGCACCATACTTTGATGGCATGACAAATGACATTTTCCATTTATCTTGATCTTCCATCTAAAATAATTTCATTGATATGTTAAAACATCATAAAATGAAAATATACCGAAGAAATAACTCTTATGTGAACAGCATCAAATTGAGAACTTCCAAAAGATAATATCACAAAATCCACATAGTTAAGGGCAATGCAACGTGACATTAGTACACTAAAACACTTGATAAATCATAATATAGGAAACAAACAGAAAAATTGAAAAAGACAACAATGAACTCGTGGACCAAAGGGAAGATAATAAAGTTATAGTGACATCTAAGTGAGAGATAGAGCTGATTCCTAAGGTGAAGAACGGGATGGACTTATCCAAACTGCCAAAAAGATAAAAAGGTCTGACTTGAGCTTTACATTTACTAACCTTGAAGGAAATGTGTACCAAAACAAATAAGTAAAGATAAAGGCTGTAAGGGAGATATTTCATGAAATCAATGTAAAATTCATACCTTTGTTGTTAACACAGGAGTTGTCATCTCCATTTTAACCCCATCAGATGGATTCTTGCTTGTAAAAACCGGGGTGGTCATCTCCATTGTCTCCTTCCTTGTATTCTACCACCAAAACAACAGCACACATCTATAACTTCTCTCTTCTATCAAAATAGGAGGATAGAACAAATAGGCACAGGTGGCCAAAAGCAACCCAGAAATTCCAAAACGCACAAATCTAGTTCATTTCTAAAATATATAATTACCTTACCAAAAAGGTACTCAGCTAGGACATTAAAGGACCGAGAAGCACCATTGAAATCAAAGCCAGTCTTCCCAGGCATTGCAGTCTCTGCCACAAAATAAGGCTGCAAAGATATTCATCAAAAACCCCGTGAGACATAACATTCCTTAGAGCAGATGGTTTGGCAGCAATGGCAATGCTGAATGCACTAAGCATTGCATGGAAGTGTGAAGAAGGCAGCCAATGCCCAATAGCATATGGGGAGTTCTGTAACAACATATCAACAGCCTAAAAATATCAAAGTGATATTGCCCAATCACCCTCCAATCCCCAAATTGAAAGCAGGAAGGAAGCATAATAAACCGTATACAACTACAAGGCTCCCTAAATGCAATATAGTTTCGATAAGGAAAGCACCTAACACCGTAACACGCGCAGAACAAGGACAAATCACAATTTAAAGGAGGAAAATGTATGTATACCTCAACTTCCCTAATCTCATACTGGTCCCTCCTACTCAGAACTTTGAACTGGACAGTCTCAAGGTCAGGAACTATATAAAGAAGCTCGCACCGAAAGAATCAATTCATATATAAAAAAAGGAATAAATGAATCGAAATTGAGAAGGTAAATTAACCAGAATACACACAGCAGTATCATCATCATCATACCTGCCATCAGTGCCTCCTCAAGAGTGCGGCTTTCAAATCTTTTCGGAAACACGTATTTTGCAGCCTCAGTAGCCACGTCAGCTAGAACTGCGCCACATAATAATTGAAAAAAAAAAAAACAATTAAGCAAGACTGGGGAGTGGAGAAAATAAAGGAAATGATTAGGACTTAGGAAAAAGAATAGAAGAATGCGTTGTGAACATTTACGGCGCTGGGAGAGAGAGGTGGCTTGAGAAGCAAGGGCGAAGATGAGTGAGATTCGGGCTTCAAAGGGCGAGAAGGTAGGTGTTCGCTGCCTGCTGCTCATTCTCTCGCCGGAGGTGGTGATAATCGACAAGTGCTTGCTAGTTTTTCTCGGAATCGGGACCGCCATTCTCAGTTGCAGAGGAAGAGAAGGGTTACAGAGAAGAACCATGTTGCTTTCGCTATTCGATCGAATTTCTATATGGAGATGATAACAATTTCTTCTTCTTCCCTTCTGATTTGAATTTCTGTTGCCGAGTGAACACTACAAGGATAATTTTGGTCCCCCGGAAGTTCCGCTTTTTCCCGGCACAACTAATATGCATATTGCCCATGGGTAATCTTTGGAAGTTTCATTGGCGGGTAATAATAAAATAATAAAAAAAAGAGGAGTAAGATAGAAGAGATTATATCATACTTTATTTGAATGTTGCTCTCATATTCTCCTTGACCCCAATTTGGAGAGTAACAAAAAAAAAAAAATTAGTTTTGAGTGGTCAGGAGACATTGCCGTTACTGCTATGTAACTCCCTTCCTGAAATTACTTTCAAATAATGGTCACTTAAGTTTAACCTTATCATTTCTTATCATTTCCTCTATTTTCATTCTTTCAATCAAAACCTTATTTTTGGAATTTTTATTTCTTTCAATGTGTGCCTTTAGACTAGCATTTTTTTTTGTAAGAGCATTTTTTCAAGCACTTTATTTTTAAAATAAGTATTTCTATGTATTTTTTAAGGTAGTTGGATTAGCTAGTAATATCTAGTTTCTAAAAAAAGTAGAAGCAAAAGTGATTTTTAATAAAATTACATTCTAAAACTATAGCTTACTATTATTTACAATTACACTCATATTCTTTATCAAACCATTTAAGAGACTTCTTTCTTCTCACTCTCATAGTCACGTGCACATCCCTCATCTCGTAACTATCACACACACACAGACACGTCCCACTTATAAGTCTAATATCCAACTCTGTATTCGAGTCATAGATGACACTCATATACAAACACTTTGGTCCTTGTCTGTCGTAATCAATTTTTTACTCCTTGACTTAAATAACCATGAATCACGTTAGTTCCTAGCACGATTTCCATCATTGTTCCATTAACGGCATGTTGGTGTGTCAATGTTAAGTGACACTTAAGATACTTGACCCAGGATATATTTATGAAATTGGATCAAATTCATCCTGACAACATAAAAAAATGGTCAAACTAGTCCTAATCCAAAATTCTCCAATTCTCATTAAGTGGTGGAATTCAACCTCAACGAAGCTTAAGGAACTCACAATCTGAAGGGAGTTGCATTGGGAGTACATTGCGATTTAGAGGAGGATGAAGGAGCAGGCTACCATTGGGAGTACATTGGGAGTACAATTTTATTATTTAAACAATTCAACAAAACAAACCTCTAAAGGTCAGAAACAATAATAAATACATGTGATAGGAATAACGTTGACAAATTCCTATTATATAAGGAAAAAATGTTAAATGACAGCAACTTTATTTTGATTAAATATTAGAAGTTGATTATTTTTATGGAGTACATATTTTAAATCATCTCTTAGGCAAACATTTGAGAGGCATTCTGATGCATTTTGTGCACTCTACATATGTATGTGAACAATGGTGGTTGATTTATTTATTTGATAAAGTTTATTACTTGTTTTGGAATAAGTTATTAGGCCATTAGTAAGTAATGACAACGATGTATTAGAAAGGATCCCTTTTCTTATGCAAAACTAATGGCCAGTAAATCCATCGAATTGGGTTTGAGAAATTCGTGCCTGGAGGTTTTAGCTTCCAACGGATGATAAGGAGTATGAGGAGGAGGGAAACAGAAGGTGATGAGATCTTTTACAAGTTTTCTTCCCATTATCATAAGTCAGTGATCCCTAATGTGGTGCATCTATTCAATTTTGCAACTCCTTAACTATTTATAATTTTCAATTAGAAGCCTTTCTAATAGGGCGTCTACTTCTTAAACCATTCTAGATGTCTCTTCAAGCCTCATATGGTACCTATGGATAAGGGTGGATGTGAGCTTAGAAGGAAATTGCTACATTTTAATTATTATTTTTATTTCTTGTTTTGTCTCACTATTTCTTGTTCGGAAACAAATGCCATGCAGGAGGCGGGTTCATGCAGGTATGGCATTGAGAATGATTTTGAATGGTATTACAAGTTTGTCAACAAATAAGATGTTTGTGCCTAGTTTATAGTAGACTTTATTTAGGAGTTTTATCCTTCTTACAATTGAAAATGTATATTTCTATTTTTGTACAATTATCATTTCTTCTAACTTGCTTTGCTACTATTTTGAGATTTGTGGACCCAAATAGTTCCAAAGAAAGGTATAAATTCAAGTAAATTTTCAAACTTGTAATTTTCAAATGAGTTAATTCCCAAGCTTTTAAAAGTGTTCTTCTCTTCCAGGTACCAGGGGCCTGTTAATTTGTATATTGGGGATGTTGAGCATAGCAATTAATCATTTACTGCATGCTAGATTCTCACACAAGGTTTGCATTTACAGTCATTCTTAGTCTCAATCAAAAAGGGATATAACTAAAGCATTATGAATTTCTTGTCACATTGTATCACTGTTTCTCTAGTTTGCTAGAGGAACTTAGAGCAACTCAACAAAGTTATGGTGTAGTTTTTTCCTTTTGATGGACAAGTGATTTAGTATTAATTCCTATACTGTTGCCTGTGCTACAACTTGGCCTTCCCCAACCGATTAGTATATTCTATAAAACTCAATTTCTTTGCACCATATCAATTAATTGTAATGTAGCTTTGAAAGAAATATGAGTGCTCCAAATCATTTCAAGCACCAGTACATTAGCAACGTTTCATTCAATCTGATACTTAAGAATTGGATCAATTGATCGTTTTGTTGTACCTAGGTTGATGGTGTAAAAGCTTAGGAGATGAGGCAATACTATGGTTACTATAACAATTTGAACATGTATGATTTTTTGTTTTTCATTTTTGCTATCTTTCTTGTGTCTTTATAATGTTATCATTTAATAACACAAGTAACTTTGAGTAAATATGCTTTTATAGAAAACATGAATATAGTCAATAAACTAAAAAATAGTCATCGCTCCTTTAATTCTTTTGTGACATCCTATTAGGTACTTTTTTCATACAAAAGAACATTGCGTTGAGGACATGGAATTGGTTTAGGAGGAAACAGGTAGAGGGTTGCTTTAGAGCGGCCATGAGCAGCCACAGAAGATGAGAAACGGCCCACACCATTGCCGTGAGGAACTTCTAGTCACGCATGTAAGACAGAGCAAGACCCATCCATCGGTGAATCAGAATTTGTCAGGTTCAGGATTGAGTTTATCGACATCATTGGACCAAACGAAGGACATGAGTGACGAACGCTTTAAGATAGCTGTCGAATAGCCTGAAGATGGTGAAATCTCCTTATCACAAGGCGGATCTCTATTATTATTTTTTTTTTCAAATGGCTCAAACACTTCCAGGGATGGAAGGAGTCAAGGAAAAAGTTCCAATCAGATTATCTTTCTACCATTAAGAAAATTAACACGTTACAGAATAGAACTCAAAGGAAGAAAGGAAATAATTGATCCTTTCTTCATTTCTCATTGTCCCATAATCAATCCTAATGTGCCTGTTTATTATGTAGTTCGAGATTTCATTTCCACATTGCTTGCATATTGATGAATAATCATGGATGGGAGGAGGAGGATAGGAGGAAAAGGAGAAAGAAGGGTTGTGGGTAAAAGTAGATGTCGACAAAAATGTATTTTCAGTCATTGTTTTTAAATTTTATATTACTTGGACCATGTGATCCTAAACCCAATTTTGCCCACCTAAGAATTCACCATATTAGAGTATCAGTAAACATGGTATCGATGTACTCTTTAGTACTATGCTATGTGGATTACATTCCACGGGAAATCAATTCAAAAATTGTCTAAGCACTGGGTGCTATATTGGTCCACATAAAAATGGCTAAGCATTCCATCCTACCATAGAACAAGTAGTACAAATTAATGAATGTTTAACCAATACACATTGCAGCTAGACAAATTTGCATGAGGGTCAATTGAAATTTGTAAGGACCAAGAAGGATGGATATACTAACTCACTTTAAAAAATACAATCCTTCCTCCATGTAATTTTGCCACATGAATGAGCTACATGACCTTCCATGAGTGGTATTTTCAGCTTAAATTTCACAAGCACTATCAAGCACAATAAATGGCTGAAATTGACATAAAAATAATGAACAATGCAAAGTTAGGATCCAAAGACTAGTAATGACCACAAAGCACAATATTATAGATATGAATTATATAATATTTGAGGGAATGCCTTATGATTATTTACAAATAATAATCATTAAGAATTATTGATTTTCATCAATGACATATCCTCTAAGAAATGAATTTTCAAAAGCAAAATGACTGAGATAAAATATAGCAAAATGACACTGAGACCTACCATTCGGTGCTTGCTATTTACATAGTTCATGATTATCTCCCATTTTGCAACTCCAAGTTGTGATTAATGCTACATTTAAAACCAAAACCACCTAAAAACGAAAGAAATGAGAGATTTAAAGTGCACTCCTTACTTGATAAGAACATTTTGGACTAGAAAGGGCAATGTTCCCAAAATCAGAAAATACTACTAAATTGAAAAACAATATTGAAGTTTTATTAGCGAGTAAAAATTAACAACAAAACAAATATTCCATATCACCTTCCACTTGAACAAAATTGCATTTGGCAATAAACTGTGCAAATGAATTTTCCAAAGCACACACATGAGAAGTGAAAAAGCATGTTATTATCATATAAACCCAACTCATTTAAGCAAGAACAAGATGACCAAGTATCAAGCAACAATTCAATGTTTCAAATGGAACTCAAAAGCTTGAAAAACATAAGTTGTTAAAACACAAAACCCAACTCATACCATTCAAATGTCACTCAATTGAGATGAAAAATAGGATAATCAAACTTCGAAGCTTATTAAATATTGTACTTGATATCTAATCCATATAAAACTATAGATAACGAAAATCTAGAAGTTAAACACAAAATCTTGTCTTTCTATCAGCTTCTGGCATATCCAAAGTATGAATCACATCAATGATATTTTGGTCGATGCTTTTTGACATGCAACAATCATTATCTGGAGCTCTATTAGGTTCTCATTTGCCGGAAGGCATGTTGATTGTATAAGTTACACATTGCAACCTCTAACACTCTTGTAACTGGATATAGATTTCTCTTTTAGCAAACTGCACCCAACCCACTTGACATGGAAGGTTCAAGCCTATGCAAATCAAAAACCGAAATACACATGTACACAAGTTGCCAAATGCAGGCAACACATGAGGCAAAACTAACTTTTCCCTGTTGAAAATCCACACATTAAGACGCTGCCACATAGCCCAAAAGGACAAAAGAAATAGAATACCATGAGGCCCTTGAGCATTGGTTCTCAACCAAGAATGGAAGTCCTGAGAAAAAGTGAGCCTAGTCAACACAAACCACACGGTGCCTACACTTCCCTAGCCAAAGGGAAATCACGAAGGCAATGCAAAGGGAATCCAGCTATTGTACACCATGAATAGAGGGAAGAATTAGAAATTCCTCTATGATGTCGCAACTCATTGGTAGGGATGCTTGCCCACATGGCGAGCCAAATTAGGAAACAAAGTTTAAATGGCACTTTCAATTTCCAAATCCAACTCCAAGAGGGTTCCATACCATCATCATGCTGAGAAGTAAGCCAACGATCCAAGAGGAAACCATATAGCACCCAAGAAGCACCCTTCCAGATTAAACAATCCTCATAGTTACCTCCCCAAGGAATAGGAATTTCTCAAATTAAATATTGAACTTGAGAAGTAGAAGTACAGGCCATTCAAATTCCAATCACCACTAACCCAGCAATCCCAAATCTCCAGGTGAGAATCCGAAATATGAACAAAATAAACCAAATTGTACAGAGGTCTTGATTTAGACCAGGAACTAACAAAGGAGGAAGCACCATCTCCAATCTTAATTGAAACCCACCTTGAGGATTTGCACCGTTTGCCACATTGTACGCCAAATTAGAGAAGAGCCAGGACGGCTTGCATTAAAACTGATTGATGGCCCAAATATTTGGATGAGAGCAGCTTGACCTACAAATTATCATTTTCATATATTAAAGCCCAAACTAATTTTCCTAGGAGGGCGTGTTAAATCCCTAGCCAAAAGTCCAAACCCTCCTTTGATAATAGGCCGAGTAATAATGTGCCAATTAACAAGACAAAACCCATTCTCCATATTCCCTTTACTCCAAAGAAAATCCTGAGTAACTCTATCAAGAGCACCACAAGAGAAGAAGAGAGCCAGAATGATTGCATGATATAAATATGAGTAGATGCCAAAACTGAGCTAGCCAAAGTCAATTTACTTGCCTTATTGAGAAGTTTTCCCTTCCAGCTGGCTAAACGCTTATTCAAATTCTCAATGATAAAGTCAAAATCACTTCGTTTAGCCCTCCTATTAATTAAAAGGAATCCTAGATATTTCCCTAAACCCATAGCAAAACAAATAGAGGGAATACCAATAAGAATATCATGCAACGTCCTAGTAAAGTCAAAGAGTACATACCTCTAGACTTAGAGATATTAATCTTTAGACTAGAGGAAGCAAAAAAAACATCCATAATTTTTATAATCAACCAAACTTAGAAGCAGAAGCTTGAGAGAAAAGAAGCAAATAATCAGCAAAAAGCAAATGAGAAGTACCAAACCTACCTCTAGACACCCGCAGTCCTCTAGGACTCCTTATTGACTTCCATATTAATAAGAGCACTAAGACCTTCCATACAAAGAATGAATAGATAAGGGGCATAGGATCACCCTTGAAGAGCCCGCCCCCAAAAGGCCCAAAAGGAGGAAGCTTTACCCATTCAGAGGAGAGAGTTGAGAAGAAGAAACACAAAATATGATCAAATTCACAATAGAAGCAGGAAACCTAAACTGTCAAGAATAAAGTGAGAAACCTCCAGTCCACTCATCATAGGCCTTTTTAAGATCAATCTTGAAAGCCACCACCCCTTTCTTGCTTTTGGATTTCCTCATATAATGCATAATTTCCTGGGCAATAATAACATTATCTTGGATACCTTGTCCAGGAATAAATCCACTCTCATAGGACTCACAATGCAAGCCATGAAAGCCCGCATTCTATTAACAAGCACCTTGGTGATTAGCTTGTAAAAAACATTACACAAGCTAATAAGCCTAAAATCAAGGTTGATCAACCTTAGGAATGAGCACCAAGAGAGTGCCAGGAACTGGAGTCAAAGAAACCCTGCGAGAAAGTATTACTCACAAACCTCCAAATCTCATCACCTACTATATGCCAGTAGTGCTTAAAAAAGAAAGCATGGAACCCATCATTACCAGGAGCATTAAAAGACTTCATATCATGCAAAACATAAAAAATCTCCTCCTTAGAAATAGCTCTAGTCAAGTTGCTTATATCACAGGACTCCAAGTGTGGGAAAGAATATTATCAAAAACAAAGACATCAATGGATGGGAGAAGAAAAAAGACCTTGATAGAAGGATGTGGCTTCCACCCATAATCTATCTTCCTTCATATACCAAACCCCATCATTAAGGAAAAGACCAGAAATCTTATTTTCTTATGCCTAACAATAGTTTGAGTGTCAAAAAATGAAGTATTTCTACCCACTTTTCATTAGACTTCTAAAACCAGAAAACCTCTTCTTGATGTAGAACTTCTTGAAACTCTTATTGCAACTTATGTTCAAGAAGGATAAGTGAAACGCATCAACTTGTTCCAGCTTTTCCTAAACACCTCGTAACCTATTTTGGATTTCTCGTTACCTCTTGAAAATATTTCCAAAAATCTCATTAAATCAAGAGAATTCTCCTAACCAAATTCAGCTAGAAGTAATGGCAGAAGAGTCACCCCACCAAGCATTCCTTACCACTTCCTCAAAATCCTTATGCTTTGTCCAAGCAGCCTCAAAACGAAAAGGCCTGGGGCTAAAGAGGAGGGAGGCAACCCACGCTGCACGTAAGAATTGGGTGGTGGTCAGAATAGGTACGATAAAGAGTCTCTAAAAAGGCATCCGGAACATATTACGCCAAGTGATATCAACCAAAGCACGATCAAGACGTTTGAAAAAAATACGATGACCTTGGAGGATGACGCTAAGAAAATTTAGCTCCTGTTACACCAATATCCATAAGGGAACACGCGTCAAGAGTAGCAACAAACTTGTTAGCTCTAGAGTAAGAGAAAATAGCTCCTTTAACTTCGCTAGGGAGCAAAACCTCATTAAAATCACCCATGAGAAGCCAAGGACCTTGAACAACACTATGAAGCATCCCCAAATAATACCAGGAATCTTCACAAGCAGACGAAGTGGGACTAGCATAAATCCTGAAGAAACCAAGAAGATGAATCTGACCTAATCTTCATAGTAGGCGCCTGCACCACCACCTCAATAGACACCTATCCTTACACATAACCCATGCACCACCCGCATGACCTCTAACTTCAAAAATAGCCCCTGAAAAGAAAACCCAGATGCCTCCAAAATAGCGAGCCCACTCAAAGAGACAGTAGGGCTCAATGATAATAAAAATATCAAACTTGTATTTTTGCACTAACTCTCGCACAACTCTCTTACCCCCCCATATTCACCACTCCCATAAGATTCCAACTTATAATATTCATTAAAAAATAATGGAAATAAGAAGGAGCCCAGACCACCAAGGTTTACATTTCCAGGCTCACCCCTGGCATTAGAAATCGTACCTTGATCAAAAGTTAACAGATCTACCATTCCCAGTTTCAAGCACCTTTTTCTTTCCAATGTCATCATAGAGTGGAACCTCTTTGAAGGCTTGGGTGGTGTTTCCTAATGGACTAGAATGCACACTCTTTTATGCCTCGGTTTTGGCATAAGTTGTGACCTTGGCTTGGCATCTCCACGATCATCTTTACGCAGCACTCGTCCTCCAATGACCACCCTGTTGGTTTCATGGTTTGGAATACAAACTTAGGTCCTGTCTGGCCCTGCGATTTTGGGCCGCAAAGACGTACGTCCTCATTCCCTTTTGAAAAGTGACGTGTCCTTTCCTATTTTACATGGGTTTTACATGACATTAGTTGTATCATGCATAGGACCTGCCTCCCTAAAACTTATTTTCCTTTAAGATTTGCCCGATTCTTTTTATTTTTAACAACTCGCTAATCCTTACCCTCTTTTAGTTTCCTCATTTATAACTAAGTCAGCTTTTTGAATTTGCGAGGAGTTTGGAATGTCTGGTAATACTGAAATTTCAAATTTTGTATTCCTTTCCTTTGCCGCCAGAGTGCCTCCTCTTCCGTACTCACACCACTAGCATCCCTCCAGTCCTTGGACATATGGCCATAGCGATTAGGAATTGCAAATAAGATGTATGCTCTCAAAAACTATGTCATGATAGTGGAATTGAATCCAAATTCTCTTCACCACTGGTGCCATGAGGTTAACCTCAACACAGACCCTAGCATAATTCCCCGCTTCAGTCACAATCATAAGATCAAAACCAGGTTGTCCAATTGCTGAAGAAATGACCTCAAAAGACGCTGATCATAATACATAAAATTAAGGGTGAAACTGTATCCACATCATTACCCTCCCAAAACAAATCTCATTAGGATTAAAATCAGGAGTCCAGGTCTTGACCGCAGATAGTTGTCGTTGATCATCCAAGGCCTTACCAGATCACCTTAGTCCTATCTTTTGACATATCAAATTTCACCATCAAGTATCCATTGCCTGAGACATAATGTCAAAACCCCCTTTGAGCTTCCAAAGGGCCTTAACCCTGCCTAATTACAACAAACCCAAGATTCTTTCTAACACCTTAATCACCAATGCATCATGCCATGACAACGAAACCTCCTCAATGATAGAATTCTCAAACATAACCCTCGGTTTCATCCTGTCCCATCTTCAAATTCCACCTTAGCAAGTTTCTCTCCACCAAATCTCCTAAAAATCGCTTTTCCACTGGCTTTGAACCTCCCATGAGCTTATCATAAGGAAACTTTTGTACCCCTAAATTACTCCCCTTTAACCCTCTATTTCCGGTTCACTTATCCTTACTTATGTTTCTCCCTTGATTTCAAAACCTTAGACCTAAGCTCCACTATAGATCTAAAAAATAGAAACCATAGACAAAGCGAAAAGCAACCAAAAGATGAACAAAGACGATCAGAATCAGAAGAAAGCCAATGATGGAGCACATTGGGAAATAGATGGCAATAGATTGTTTTCAAGAAAAAAATTTAAAAATACCAAATCTCATATCTATAAAATAGTGTCTGCTAAGGGCGATGGCGGTTGAGGGCTTCTTCTTGGTGGCTGAGGAGGATTTTATGACCGGCGTTACCATAGAAACGACTAGAGAAAGAGAGAACTCGCAACGGCGGAGCTCTGGCTAAGCCAAATACTCGCATCGGCTACTCACAGTGACTGCATGACTCGCCCTCTCCAGTCATACTTCAAGAGTGTTCACAAAGCAATGGTGGTGCTTGCTATTGCCTCTGAAGTGGCCTTGAGAGACAGAGATGGCACTGGCATAAGGGATGATGTCAATTCGAGGAGGGAGAAGAGATGGCACCAGTGTTGTCGAGAGGAGACAGAGGTGGCGCCCGCGTCATCAGCTTTGAGAAAGTTACATTATCCTCCTATCAGATTTAGTTTAATTATACTCAGGATCTTATATTTTCCAAAACTATCATTTGCCTTTCTTGAGGTTCACAAAAATTACACTAACCTATCTTGTATATATTGATTAGCTAATTTAAATGATAAAAAAGTATGAGACATATATATAATTATTAATTATGAAATTATAATATTGGCAATATTTAACACATTTATTGAGTAAATATTTTTTTATCACATGAAAATAGAGCTTATAATTATAACTTATGATAATAACTAGAGACGTTTTAGTTAGAGTTTAATTTTAATGTCCATAGTGTAAAACTATTTTACATCATCGTCTAATCAAAATATTTTATTTGGATGACTTTTCAAGTTGTGGGTGTAAAAATCAACTATTATGGTTTATGTGGCAATGCATAATTGAATGATTTTATAAAACTTTTTTACACTGTCATGCATGATAATTAAACCCTTTTAATTAATATATATGTCAAATATTGTCAAAATATTATAATTTTATCATTAATAATCATATATACATCACATATTATCTTTTTTGTCACTTAAATTGATAAAATAATATTTATAAAGGAGGTTAGTATAATTTTGCCAAATAGAGAAGTGAGTGCAATTACACCAAACCCCATGGAAGGTGAGTGTAAATTACTCTTAAAATAATGGTAGTTAGCTAGATTTGTCAAACATAGATTTAAACCTAATTTTCCCAAGATCCAACTTGGTGAACCCATGACTCAACATAAGGAGCCAATCACTTGGATGATCCTTGTCTATCAAAGTCCGATTAGGGAACATGATCGGCATGTGAGAAATCTCATTTTTCCCACTGCATAAATACTAGAACACTCTAAACAAAATGACAACAAGGCTCACCAACTGAAGTCTAACATCTTGGGAAGAAGAATCCACAACACTACTCTCTAAGAATGAAGTGGAACAGAGGAGTGAGTTTTTGTAGCCAAAATTTAGTGAGTGAATCATCACCTAAAACCCCCTTCATGGGACACTAAGGGAAGATACACAACCCTATAATAATAATAATAATAATAATAATAATAATAATAATAATAAGGTTTTAAAGCTTGTCACACTTTAAATCATGTAATCACAATAATTTCTATAACTGACCTAATAGTATTCTAACAAAGAAACAGAAATCTCTACTATGGTTAAGCACAATGTATGTGATGTAACAAAACTCTAATATAAATCTCTAGTCATATCCAGGCATTATTATCGTTGTCCCCAGTGTGATAATAAATTCTGTGATCTTTGGCCCTGGCAACTTATACCAAGGTTAACGATTACCTCATTAACACGCAGTTGTTTCTTATAGTTACTGTTAACCAGAAATCTTAATTTTTTTCTCTATATTTCATAAATTCTTCTATCCTAGGGTTCAAAACTTCTTCCTTTAACAATATTCAATGAAAGAACATACCTTAAAGCCTTAGAAGTGATAAATTGAAGTTAAAATTGAGAAAAACTGAAAGAAATGGAGTTTGGAGATGAAGAACTCGTATTTTGGGGAAGAACTCTTGTTTTTAGGGGTGGAAGTGTGTTTGGACGGTTTAGAACCTGAAAATGGGGGTTTATTCAAATTTTGAGCGTTGAGTGCTTATAAAGTGTATGATTTTTCCCACTTATATCGCCTTACCGTTCATGACCTTTGTAGCGCTCACTTTAGCATTGTAATGCCCTCTAGAACGTTTTTCCTCGTATTTTTAAGCAATAATTCAAGTGGGCTCTACCAATAACATAAGTGAGTCTTAGGAACCCTATGGCAGTCCTAGATTTGCCTAGGACACGTGTCCTGCACTAAACTCTCCTAAGAAATAGTATACCTACTCTTCGACCGTCCAATGAAGTCCCTACGAACTCGGGATATGGACAAGTAGGTGAGTACCTCATAGGAATTGCCTATAAAAGGCTAGTTAGTCTTCCATTATAATTACCAAGTTAGGAGACCAGTTAAGTTCTTTTTGGCCTCCTCATATATCTCAGAACTTTATAACGTAAGTTTAAGTCCCTGCAAGTACGCATACCCATTCGCTAAAGAATAAGAAATTTCAAGTCTCGTGTTCTGAGAATCAGAGTTTTCAAAATTGGACCGGATCAGGTGGTTCGCTGATGAATTGTCACCGAATAGGTAGCCAGTTCTGTAGCCTTAGATCAGACTTGCACACAAACCAAAGAAAACTAGTATGACTCGACTATTTTCCTAAAAAAGGATAACCCGGTGGATCGCCAATTCAACCATCACAGAAAGAGAAAAACAAAAAAAAACTGCCACCACTATCCACGACGAAAGGAGAAGATCGTTACATTGAATCCACCATTGGAGGAGGAGACACAAACAAACAATGGTACTATGTCATGTTGCTGCCATCATATCTTGTGCAAATAATGAAAAGATATGGTTAATCTAGTTGAGAAAGAAAACGGGAAGTAGTTAAATTGAGAGAAAGAATGAGTTAAGTTGAGAGAGTAAAAATGAAAGAGAAAGTTGAGAAAAAGTGAAATGAAGAAGAAAGGACTGCGGATGGTATGCGTTGCTGAGTGCTAAAATGAGAGAAGAAGGATAGAGATTTGTGAGTGGGGGCCAACTGGCTAAGGGATAAGATTCGGGTAAAGGATAAGATGTGTTCTTTTTTTTAATTTATTTAAACTCTTTAACGTTTTGTTGGAGCTACAAAACAAGGAATGTGTGGAAAAAGAAAAAGGCCCACAATGAGATGCATGGTGATGTTTCAACCCAACATCTAATCATTATGCTAATTCAAGGCTTCTTTGGAATTTGCTTTTACTTTTAATTTTTTAAAAAAAGAACCTATATTTATATCATGTTTTTATATATATTTATATCATGTACCAAAAATATATAGATATATATCTATATAAGCCTACAAAATTTTTAAAATGTGTTAAATTGCTACTTATTTATATATTTTTCAAGAGATTCATGACTATGTATTCTACAACACTAGTAAGGGCTTGCAAGAAGCTTTGACACCATAATTAGTATTTATATTTGTTAAGAGTCATATCAATCGACTTTAGTGGCTCATTGTAACATCCCCTACTGCTTTATGGATTAACGACTTGTCCCCACAAATCAACACGGGTTTTTCAACGTACTTTGTCCTTATTCACACACTTGCTGGAAAACTTCCAGGAGGTCACCTATCCAGAATTGCTCCAAGTTAAGCATGCCTAACTATGGAGTTCTTTTCGTAATAGGCTACCGAAAGAAAATGCATCTTTGTTGGCATAGGTAATACCAATCAATTCATATAAGTCATCCTCAACTGTATAGTCTCATACCTATACAGACTCAAAATCCCTCTCATTCTGGTGTGTAATAGGTTCATTTATGTACCCTCGCTTAGAGGCCTTGTTAGAAGTTGCTCCTTGTTTGTGCCTTCTTGGGCGATCACTCATTGCCTCGTCAGGCGTTACACTCATGAGATTGTTCAATACTAAAACAAATTTAAGCTTTGTATTGTATCAAATTTTCATAAACAAAATAATGTTATGTGATTATGCCATTTAAATATGGTCATCAGGGATAGATAAAGGATTGGTTGGACCAAGTTTGACCAAGTTGTCCAAACTTGAATCAAATTTTAGATAAGGTCAATTTTTTTTGAACTCAAACTCAACTTGATAATGACCAAACTAATGATGAGGTCAAATGGGTTAACCCAACCTTCAATACCAAGAGGATTTGGAATTACACATAGTGAAGTTATAAAATTTTACAATAAGCAAAATTTAAGAGATATTTTATAATATATATTCTAAAACAAATCATATCAATATAAAAATAACATCAAATTATGTAAAGATAGTAATTGAAATATAAAATTTTATAATTTTTTATGATTATTATAATATATATATATATATATATATATATATATATAAAAAATTATTTGACTTTTGCTAAGTTAACTTAAATTTTCCAAAACTTTAACAGAAAAGTCCATGGGTCAAATTTCAACATTCAAATCGACCAATTAAACTTTAGTTTTAGCCAAGTTGGAGGCAGATCAAGTTATTAACACCCAAATAGTCATATAAAAATTTATATTCATTAATATTAGGCCATTTAAATTACTAATAAGGGATTTTGTTATTTTACATATGGTTCAAGATTCAAATTATATTAAAATTTAAGTAAATGTAATTATTTAAAGATTTACTATTTGTGTTTATATTTATTATAAATAATTATTAATTTTTATTATTTAAAATTATAAATTCTATTGATGTAATTTATCATTTACTTTTTATTAATAATTATTTGTTAATATTTTCAAATATTAAACTTAAAAATTATATTATACTCCATTTTTTAAAAATATTTGAATATTTTTAACTTTTCTTTTTCATCATATACTATATAAAAAATAATTATATTAAAATAATAACTATATTAAGAAAATCTCAAGGTGATTTCTGCTTTTACCCTATTTATAAATATAATAGAAAAATAATGCTTACTTTTTTAAAAAATTTATTGATTATTTAATTTAATGGATCCAAAGTGGACTTGTCAAGATGGGCTAGCCTGATAAGTAAAATTAAACATTGGTTCAATTCAACTTAGTTTATTTTGACCTTTAACTGGCCTAACCCAATTGTTAGAATACTATTTTTCAAATAATCAACTAAATATAAGTGTAATTAATACTTGAATTTGAATCATTTATCGCCTTTTCACTTCAAAAATTTAAATTAAAAAAAATTGATAAAATAAAAATATTACAGTTGTGAACCTTAAAAAGGCCCAATGCTAATTTGGATTTTGGTGAATGGACAATGAAACAAAAAGAGTAACAAAAAAATAAAAATAAAAATAAAAAGAAGCTAAAAAACAGCATATCTCCTAATACTAATATTTATTTTTGGTAGAGCTCCCAATATTAAGGGTATGTTTGGTTAGAGAGTAAAATTTGGGTAAAATTTACATGAATGAGTTTTATATGTTATTTTATACATGAAACTAATTCAGGAAACTTTTACCCCTCAATCAAACACACCCTAATAGTAATATGAAAAGGTTTTAAAATTAAAAAAATATATATGCTTAATGTGTTTAGGTTGTTTGTTTGGTTATGTGATTTTTTTACCCAAATAAAGGCCCCTTAATATTATAGTAAAAGTGTTATCATCACGCTTGTGTCAAACAAGACATCCATATTAGCATAATAAAAAATTTCAAGTGAAAAATGGAGCTTTTCTTTTATTTTGGACTCCGTTACTGCTGATTTCTCTTTTTCTTTTTTTTTTTGAATCATTAATGATAGAACGTGTTAAATGAATCTTTTTCAAAGCCAACGGAAAAAAGGGTTCTTCATAGATTGCTTCCTTTTTTTTTTTTTGTTCGAGTACAAAGATAAGCCAGAAGCCTTCCTTTTATGTGTCAGGATACAGGCCTTCCTTTTGGGTCAAGACAGAGGCTCACCCTTTTTGTTTGGTCAAAGAGGCCCTACTTTTAGATTGCTTTATTGGTTAGACAAAAGGGAAAAAAGATTGCAGACCTGAGATAGCCTCAAGAAATGAAGTTCATGCCCAAAAAGTCTTCTTTGACATATCTGAATGTAGAAGCTGATCATTCTTCTATTTTATGCCAAGAGAAATGCATTTTGAGCACCAAATCCAAAGGCAAAATGTACCACATAACTAATGCAAGTCATGTAGCAGAATAAAGCAATGAGTTCCCCAAGAAACAACCATGGACTTACACTGATATTGAAGGATCATAGGCACCACCCTTCCGCCTTGTAAATTTGTTGCTTAATCAGGAGCAAAGGCAATCACAGAGACAATCACCACCTACGATATGTGTTAGACTACTACACAAAGGGCCAATTAATCGTCGGTCAATGAACCCTTAATGGGAATCAACTATCAAATGAAAACTTGAGGGGTAAAGTAGTGCTGCAATAGATTATGCTAAAAAAAAAAAAGGTTGTGCTAATAGAGAAATTGAGATTATCTATAATCAATTACCTATCTAACGGTGACTACAACCTATTGTTGGTCAATTCCTATTATACAGTTGTGTGAATAGTTTTTTTTTTTCAAAATTTCGGTGTATTTGAATTGTATGTAATGAACCATGGGACTTTTTTTTTATTTTTTTTAAAATCATTCAAATTTTTTATTTATAAAATGTTTACCATTTATTTTTTTATTTTTTTAAGAAGTGAACGGTGTTTTTTCTTTCATGATTTTTTTTCCAACAACTTTTTTTTTCTTTTTTTAACACAATTCGCTCGAGTTGTATGCAATAAACAATAGGACTTTTTTTTATTTTCTTTTCCTCTTTTTTTAAATCATTTGAATTTTTAATTTATAAAATGTTTACCATTTTTACGGTGTGTATATTTGATGATTTTTTTTTGAAGAATTCATTTTGTCCAAATTTGTATTTTTTTATTTTGTTTTTTAAAATTTTAATTGTCTTTAATATATATTTTGTAATATATTTTATTTTAGTGAACAATATTCCTCTATAGTTGTCCAATATTTTTCGGAAGGAGGGAGGAGATGATGTTTACCAATGGTGTAGGAATATTGTTCACTAAAAATAAAACATATTACAAAATATATATTAAAGACAATTAAAATTAAAAAAATATAAATATAAATTCAAACAAAACTAATTCTTCAAGAAAAATATATTTTTTACCAAAAATACACACGGTCAAAGGTAAACATTTTATAAATTAAAAATTCAAATAATTTTAAAAAAAAAGGAAAAGAAAAGAAAAAAAGGTCCTATTATTCATTACTTATAATTCAACCAAACCAAATTGTGTTAAAAAAAAAGAAAAAAAGTTGTTGGAAACAAAATATGTGGAAAAAAGAACTGTTCACTTCTTTAAAAAAATAAAAAATGGTCAACATTTTATAAATTAAAAATTTGAATGATTTAAAAAAAATAAAAAGGAAAAAGAATTCAGTGTTCATTATCGTACGAAATTTTGAAAGATAAAAAACTGTTCACCCAACACAATTTTGACAACCGAATTGGATAAAAAAAAAGGAAAAAATAAAAAAATAGTATTGCTTACTAAAAAAATTAAATATTGAGAATAACTTAGCGAAGGCCAATACCTTCAACTCGGCAGGTGAGAATCCCAATCCCTAATATGCTCATGGTAGAACTTTAAAAGTGAAATCAGTCAGAAATTTTTTTTATCATAGAATAATTGATAATACACACTCAAGTGCCACCTGCAGCACTTGAATTCCAAGACTTCAGTCTCATATGCCCTTGCTTCACTTCATCTCCTTTGATCCTAACTCAATTTCCCAAATTGATACATATAGCCAAAGAAGGTAGGAAGACTATCCAATCAAAAGTCATGTCTGAGTGAAAACCTTTTGGATAACACCATTAATATCTAACCATTAACCAAATACATCACACAACAATAACAAATTGCAGAAGGCATCCTTCAATCTAACAAGACTTTCAGACTAATGACTTAAAGGAAGAATCTCAAGACCAACCTCTGATGAAAATTAAAATCCAATTCTCAATATGACAAATGATAAACAAATGCTATAATCGAAATTAGGTGTTAAAATTACCTGGAACGATAGAGCTTGAAGAGTCCATGACGGGTAGCTTCCTCCCTGAAAAGAATCATCAAAAGAGAGAAATCCAGAGACTCCTCCTATCACCCTTCAGTTGTGAAAGTCTTGTGTACTGTCTCAATGGGCAACAGTCACTTAACTAGGGTTAGGAGTAGGGCCTCTCAGATTAGCAATAAAATGGGCCAAGCCTACCCATTATGGCTAAGCCCAATAACAATAACCAAACAATACCATATCCACTAATCACGAAATAAAATCAAGCCCAATAACAAAATTAATCAGAAAATTGGACTAAACAACATGGTTTAATATTTTGGCACCTAATTAATCTAATAAATTAAATTATAACAAAATTGATTTATGCCAATCCACACACATAGGATTTCCAACATTCTCCCACTTGGACAGCATAAATCAAAACATTATATTATTCCAGATTAATCAACAATATGTGGGCACAACAAGATGCCAAAATAAGCCAACATAAACCACGAAAAGGTCCAAAATGGAACTATAAGCATCTCAACAATGCAGAAAATCATATTCGAAGGAATTGTGATATCATACATTGCAAGACATTTATATCCTATGACCCAACAACAAAGTGGAATATGGATAAATGGGAAAGCACAACAAAACGGCATGCCAAAGTTTGAACAAAGTGCAGTTTCCAACAAAATGGCCCAAGCATCCGCCCAAGATGCCATATAAGATTCAATAAATGTTATCACAATAACAAGATTGAGAACTGGGTTAAAATGTCTCCACAATATGCCATCACAATGTATAAATATATAATAATAATTGTAATAACAAAAAGCAGAATAAACATATGGCAATTTCAATATTATTGAATATCTCAAATATCACAAATATGAGGTCATAACAAAACATAAACATGAACTCTCACTAATCCAAAACATCAAAAGGACCTCACTACACCCATACGGGTTACATGATCAACAAAAGCTTTAACAGTTATGCCTTTTGTTAAGGGGTCAACATTAAGCTCTAGGGATATGCTCAACACGAGTTTTAAACTCCTGAATCTTCTCTCACAAACATAAACTTTGTCTCAAAGTGCTTTGTCCGCTTTGAGCTCTTATTATTAAGAGAGAGCTTACCATAGAGTTGTCACAATATATGGTCAGAGGCCTAGAGATACTCTCCACAAAATCAAACTCAGCAATAAAGTTCTTCAACCATATTGCTTGACGCGTAGCCTCATAACAAGCTATATACTCTGCTTCCATGGTTGATGTAGCTATAAGAGTCTGTTTGACACTCTTCCAAGAGATAGCTCCTCCAGCTAACATGAATACATAACCTGATGTGGACTTATGATCATCTGGACAACCACCATAATCAGAATCACAATAACCTGTTACCTCAAGATTATCTGACCTCCTGTATGTAAGCATATAGTCTTTGGTACCTTTCAGATACCTCAAAACACGTTTGCAGCCTGCCAATGTGCCACACTAGGTTTACTCAAGTATCTCCCAAGTACACCAACAACAAAAGCAAGATCAGGACGTGTACAAACTTGAGTATACATAAGGCTGCCAACAACAGAAGAATAAGGAATTTTCTTCATATCTCCATTTCACTTTCAGTCTAAGGACACTGGGCATTAGAAAGCTTCTCACCCTTTTGAATGGGTGCAACACAGGGCTTGCAAAAATACATATTAAACCGGTTCAGGATTCTATCAATATATCATTGTTGAGACAAACCAAGAATACCGCGAGATCTATCACGATGAATCTCAATGCCCAAAACAAAAGATGCATTACCAAGATCCTTCATATCAAAATGAGTTGTAAGCATCTGTTTGGTCTATTCAGAAAACCCACATCATTCTGGCCAAAAGGATATCATCAACATAAAGAACAAGAATAACAAATTTTCTCCCACTATTCTTCAGATAAATGCACTGATCAACTGCATTTTCCTTAAAGCCAAGAGAGCTTACAACATGATCAAACTTCAAGTACCATGTCTAGAAGCTTGTTTCAAACCATTAATGGATCTTTTTAATTTACAAACCATGTGTTCCTTACCATTTTCAACAAAACCATCAGGTTGATTCATATAGACATCCTCAAAAAGATCACCATTCAAGAATGTGTCTTAACATCCATCTGATGAAGCTTTAAATCAAAATAAGCAACCAAGGCCATCACAATGCGAAAGAGTCTTTAGTAGAGACAGAGAGAACGTCTCTTTATAGTCTATGCCTTCCCTCTGGTTATATCCTTTAGCAACAAGCCTAGCTTTGTACCTCTCTATCTTTCCTTTAGCATCACGTTTGGTCTTAAAGACCCATTTGCAACCAACAGATTTGCAACCTTCAGGCAACTCCACCAAATCCCAAACATCATTCTTTCGCATAGAAGCCAATTCATCCTCCATAGCAACCAGCCATTGTGAACTATGGGGATCAGAAATGGCTTCATGAAAGGTAACTGATCAGAATCCTCAACAGAAGCATACTCATGTTCCTGAATAAACAACATAATCTCTGAATCTAGTAGACTCAGTAGATGTAGGAACACGCTCAGATCGCCTCAATTGAGGCATAATAATATCTGGATTCTGAACATCATGATCATCATGTGGATGAGCATCATCATTAATAATGGGATCAGTGGCTTCATCATGAGTGACAACAGCGGCATGGACTGGGCAAAGGAGCAATAGGTACAGGAATAGTGACATGCTCTCTAAAGCTAACAACACGCGGCTCTTGAGTTGTAACTTCTGTATCATTTTCAAAATAGACTGACGATCAGACTCAACAACTCTAGTGGTATGAGTAGGACAATAAAATCTAGAGCCTCTAGAGCCCACACAATATCCTACAAAGAAACCACTAATCGTCTTAGGATCAAGCTTCTTTATTTCTGGATTGTAGTTGACTTCTGCCTTACAACCCCAACACGAAAATGCTTCAGAGTAGGCCTCCTCCCTGTCATAAGTTCATATGGAGTCTTTGGAACTGACTTACTTGGCACATGATTTAAAACATAAGCTGCTGTCTTCAAAGCTTCTCCCCATAAAAAAATTAGGAAGAGTTGAATGGCTAAGCATACACCTAACCATCTCCATGAGAGTACGATTTCGCCTTTCAACGACACCATTTTGTTGTGGAGTGCCAGGATAGTATCCTGTGCCTCAATACCACAATCCTACAAAAACCTTGCAAAAGGACCAGGATTCTCCTAGCTTCATCATACCTTCCATAAAATTCACCACCTCTATCAGATCTAACACACTTAACCTGTGTGCCAAATTTCAACTTAGAAGCTTTAAAATTCTTAAAAGCATCCAAGGAGTGTGATTTCTCACGCAACAAATCAATCCAGCCAAATCTTGAGAAATCATCAATAAAGGTAATGAAATATCTAAATCCTCCCAAAGCAATGGGAGTAATTGGCCCACAAATATCTGTATGAATCAACTGCAATATACCTTCACTCCTACCAACTCTTTTCTTTGACGCCTGCAGTGAGCTTCCCTTTCACACAATCAATACAAGTATCAAAATCTGAGAAATCCACACTATGAAGAATGTTTTCCTTGATCAATCTCTCCATCCTCTCTGGGATATATGTCCCAACCTCTTATGCCACAACATAGAAGAATTCTCAATTTTCCACACTTTTGCCCAACAACATTATTAACATTGGAATGTCGTTGTTTAAGAGAGAAAGGATCAAGATCCAACATATACATGCCATTCAATTTAACACCATAGCCAACAATAGCAGATTCATAATATAAAACAACTTTATTAGATCCAAAATGGAAAGAGTAGCCACATTCATCCAAAACTGAAACTGAAATCAAATTCCTTCTCATAGAAAGTACACAAACAGTGTCTAAAATCAACTCATGTCCACTACTTAATTTCAAGGCAACTACTCCTATATGTTCTACTTTGACATTCATCCCATTTCCAACTACAACAGACATTTCCCCTTCATTTGGCCTTCTCCTGGTTTTGAGCTCCTGCATAGATTTTGCAATATGAATGGTTGTGTCAGAATCTAACCACCAAGTATGAGATGGGACATCAACAAGATTAGATTCAAAACACACTAGAGCTAGATGAATACCTTGTTTTTTCTTCTCTAGCCACTTCTTAAACTTAAAACGTTAGATTGTTTGTGTTAGAACACATCACAAAACTTGCAGGTACCATTGAATCTCCTTTTACCACCAGATGATTCACCATCTTCATGAACTGCATGAGACCCAAACTTATCACTCCCCTTCTTCTTGAATTGAGGATTGCTACTCTTTCCTTAAAATGTTTCTTCTTCTTATCATGACTTTTATGGGAAACCAACTGAACAACTTGAGTTTTACCCTTCTTCATAGTTTGCTCCTCCTGATTAAGAATGGCTATGAGCTCATCAATGGACCACTCTTCCTTTTGTGTATTATAAGAAGTCTTCAAAACATCAAATTCAGAAGGAAGAGAGTCCAACACCTGCCAAACTAGAAAATCACTTCCAAGTTCTACCTTCATGGATTTCAACTTGTTGTACCAGTTGGTGAGCTTCATAGCATGCTCACGAACACCAGACACACCATCATATCTAGTCTTTGTCAGCAAAGAAAGATAGTAAGCCTTCTCCGTCTTATCAAATTTCTTGAACTTCTTGCCCAGAGACTCAAGAAACTCCTTAGCACTGTCGTCTCAGGAACATTATCTTTGATGGTCTTGTCTATAGTAAACTTCATGGTCATCAACAAACTCTATTAGAATGAGCCCACTTATCATATTTTGCAATATCGAGGCGGAAGAATCAGGTGTGGAACTTCAAGCTCATTCTAGGAAGGCAGCATCAATGTTAGAAATGGCAAGGAATAACTTAAGAGTTAGCCTACCCTCATAATTTGTTCCATTCAGCTTTGGTAAAGAGTTCATGTTCATAGGCAAAGCTGAAAAGTTTGTACATTAATGGGAGATTTTTATCAAGCATATCCAACAAAAGAAATAGAGCTTATGACCACAATAAAGTTATCTCATGCAAATGCAAGTTGAAGGGTCCCAAATTACAATGCATAAGTTAACTCCCAAATTACAGAAAATAACTATATTCTTAAAGCTAATATTGAGAGGATGAAAACTTTAAAATATAATTACCAATCACCAAGAACTATTTCAATAAAGACAAACCGATAGGGTAGGTGCATTATTAAAATAATTCCTAATGCCACATTAGTAACAACCGTTTTTTCAATAATAGTATTTTATCATAATTCGTCTTATTAAGACAAGCTCACAACTATGAAAAATACCCAATGACAATATAAAATGGTCTAAAATACCATATCTAGAATTATATATCACAAAATTTTATAATAGCAATAAAACATAATCTCAATAATTAATAATACGCACATAATAAAGCACAAAATTATTTAATTGACCAAATGATATCAAAACTGAGAACATGCTGAGCATAATGTGCTAAACATGTTAGAAATGTTCACAAAAAATTTCAGACCAAAATTTGGAGAGTACTTGGTATTTTTAAGCAATATATGTAGTGGGAAATTAATAATAATTAGTTTGGCCCAGAAAAATAATTAATAATTACTAATAATTCTAAAAAATTAAAAAACCCAAAATGGAAAAAAAATGGGCCAAAATGGGCCCCGCACGCGCCTCACGCGCCTCATCTGCCTGGGCCGCGCGTGGGGATGCTCCTAATGCACTGTCCATCGTCCCTAACCTTGAGCCGGGTCTGGAACGGGTTGTGCGACCGCTTTGTCGCGAAACGGGTCAGCGCATATTCCTCAATTCTCAACGAAATCGAGTGATTTTGGTGTCTATGGATTCCTCTTTCATGTCTTACAAAACCCATATAATTTTGTGTCTAATAATGGCCTATAAAATTCCAAAATTCCCGAAAAAGGGATGGGTAGCCTCGTTTTTCGATATCTTTCTCAATACTCAATAAAATTTCATGATTTTGGTGTCAATAGGTTCAAAATGTTATCCTTTATAATAGCCCTAAGCTAATTGAAACAAATTCACATAAATATGGGTTCAGGTTCATCAAATCGAAATCGGGTTCTATGTTAGGGTTCTAACTTTCAATGATAAAATTCTCTGGATACTCAACCATTTTACACGATCTTTATGTCGATTTATTCATAACAAAATCATTAACAAAAGCCCTCAAACAATTTTGAAAATAATCAGTTAAATCGCAAAATCCGAATTGGTGTATTATGGTTCATATGACATACGAAAAACATCATTAACACCTAATTTGAAACACTAAAATCATTGTCATATCAGAATTGGTAAGGCTCTGATACCACTTGATGAAAATTAAAATCCAATTCTCAATATGACAAATGATAAACAAATGCTATAATCGAAATTAGGTGTTAAAATTACCTGATGATTCAGAGCTTGAAGAGTCCATGACTGGGTAGCTCCTGTCCTAAAAAGAATCACCAAAAGAGAGAAATCCAGAGAGAGCTCCTCTATCACCTCTTCAGTTGTGAAAGTCTGGATGTACCTCAATGGCAAAAGTCACTTGAACTAGGGTTAGTAGGGCCTTCAGGATAGCAATAAAATGGGTCAAGCCTACCATTATGGATAAGCCCAATAACAATAACCAAACAATACCATATCCATTAATCACGAAATAAAATCAAGCCCAATAACAAAATTAATCAGAAAATTGGACTAAACAACATGGTTTAATATTTTGTCACCTAATTAATCTGGAATCAAATTAAATTATAACAAAATTGATTTATGCCAGTCCACACACATAGGATTTCCAACAACCTCAGCAACTTTTTTGGTAGCACTAAACACCCAATTTCGCCCATCAAAGGTTTTTTGAAACAAGGGAGCGATTACAAAATTAAACTGACATAACGTAAAAATATTGTAATTTCCTGTGTGCGCTGAGAGGGATGAGGATGTGGACCTTTGCGGAGACGAGAGGACGCCTGCGACTCCTTTCTTCGAATGGGGCTTTGCAGAAAATTGCTGACAGTTTGTTTCCCCGTCCGGCCTTTGATGGTATGTCGTGGAAAGCGATGACGAGGGCGGTGGCGATGACCAAGAGACGAGGAGTTGGAGTTGATGCTCAGAGTTTCAATTTTCACGTTAGGGATTGATTTTGGGAAAAAAGATAGCAAATGTTAGTAACAGGAATAAGGTCAATTGTTCGTATCTACATGGGTGCATGTAAGAGTTTGTACCGAGTGCTAACAAGCACGGTTACACTTATTTGGTTGTGTTTCTGTGTATCGGAAATATTTTGAATATTGACATTTATATCATATGTGTTGGACACGTTTTTAATTAAAAATATTATTTTGAGTTTTTTAATACTGGATATAAAAAAAACTAGTTGGATCATTTTAAAAATTTTCAATTATTTAAAATAAATAAAAAAAATTAATTAGATTAAAAAAATGATATAAACATGATGAAAAAATTCAGATAAAAAAGACAATAAAATTATACAATAAAATAAAAAAATAATATATGTATATATATATATATATATATATTATTTATATCCTATAATTTTTGAATTTGATGTATTTTCGTGTTTAACCCTGTTGTGTAGCAGTCATTAGCTTCAGGTAAGGTTTCGAATGACATATCCAGAAGGAAAATTACGGGTTATTACAATGTTATCAAAACCTGGAGAGGTGCGATTAAACAGAAGAGTTTCAAGCATCTTACTTCTGTCACTTCTCCCAGGCTGACAAAAGGTCCTCAAATCTTCTTTAGAAACTTTGTGAGGAATGCCACCAATGTAGACCTCTGCACCCATGACGTGGAAGCGCAGAAGCTCATTAGAGGGCTTAGTCTCCTCTTCTTCCTCTTCCACTTCTCCTTCCTCCTCTACTTCTTCATATTCAACTTCTTCCACAGTTTCCTCTTGATCATTGTCCCCTTCTATAGGTTTTTCAGCTCACTGTTCCCCCTCTAGTGATTATGGATTTTGGGCGTTTCATCTCTTCTTGTCCCAGGCACTTTATGCATCTAGAAAAGCAAGCTGGCAGGGCAACCTGAAGGAAGCACAAAAGCCAAAAGCATTCATAGTAGAGAGATTGCAAGTTGGACAGGTTGAAATTATATGAGAGGCCAGAAGCAATTGGAGTAAGAATTTTGGTTGAAACTATGCCATGAGTTATGGACCAAGGAGTAGAAATGTGATTGATTCTAAATCCAGGATCATCATACCATAGAAACAACAGAAACAAAGACAGGCAAGAGAGAATTGTGAACAAAAATCGAGAGGACAACGATGCTCAACAGGCCAATCAAAGACCAAACAACAAATCCAAGACCAAGAAGAAATGAAATTCAATAGCTTGAAAGCATTATTTATTTTTGGTTAGCACAGTAACATTCTTTTAAAAAAAAAAAACAAAAACAAAAACTGCACCTTATTAATCGTTGTAAATTATGTGCAATTGTGCATTAATTCCAAGAGATGTGTCTTTTTAAAATATGGCCATTTGCACATTTCGAGTTGTAAGTACTTACACAACATTGTATTCCCTTACATGAGTCAAAATTCAAATTCCTAAAACATGAAAACCAATGTAAGTGCTTATATCATCTTGTAAGTGCTTACAAGAACCTAGATTTTGCTAAAAATAGTTTGAATCATAATTAAATTGATTTCTTTACCTTATAAGCACAATTAAACATGTTATAATCATTTCCTTTCAAATTAAACTCACTTTCTTATATTTAATTCCAATTCTTCATCAAACAAAAACACTTAATTCATTATTTCTCTTCAAATCAAAGTTTTTAATTTAGATTGAAAACACATAATAAAGTAATTGCACACTAAGTACACAAATTAAAAAATCTCAAGCAAAATAAGAGAATTGACAAAAACTACTAATTAGTTATGAGACAAATTGATAAGATTTTTAGATAATTGTTGAGATGAGTGCAGTAATTTAAGTAGACAAAATATAGAGAAGGATAAAGATACTTGGTAAAAATTATTCTCAAATACCATCAAAAAAATGGATTAATAGAAATAATAATCAATTCTAAATTATGATAAAATTGTTCAGTACAACAACATAAAATAAAAAGAGTCAAAATAAATAAATAACAAAGTATAAGTAAGGCTTATCATGATTAATGGCTGAGACGTGCTAAGCACTAGCTTCAAAGTATTTTACCACCATGAACTTAAAGATCGGTGTAGATGATTTTCAAGCTAATACCTCCTCCCTGGTGCCTCCCAAGCTTTTACACTAATTCTATTGCAAGACAATAGTACTCCAGCACACTGAATAATTACAGTTTCTTAGGGAATGAAAAAATTCAAGAATTGAGATTAAAAATGGACCAATAAATATTTCAGGAGTCTGGATGTTCTGTTCTAGTTCACTACTTCACTTTGCTGCCCAACCTTTCTTTTTAAATAAAGACTTCAAGTTGATTTGGCCAAGAAAGGTAACTCTGAAATCTTTTTTACTTACTTTTTGCTCTAATTGGTACTTCCCTGATATGCTGTAATTTCTCTTTAAATCATGCAGTTCAATAGCTGCCTTTCCTATTGGTGCTTCCACTTGATACGTTGTAAGTTTCCAGTAGTGAATCCTATCTTTTCTTTTCAAAGAATTCTTGATCCAATGAATGTCAAATAATTCGAAATATAACAATCCAAATATATCAATATGACATGTTCTAATATTTGGCTTTTTCTTTATCGCTGTGATTTCATAATTTATTGTTTCCTGAAATTATTTCCTCATTAAAGACTTGTATACATTTGTGAATATATCATCCCATATACTATTTCACTGACACAATATTCCTTCCTTTTATATTTCCTCTAGATATGTATGAATATATATATTAAATGTCAATTTCTAGAGAAAAAATTGAACTGTAAAAAAATAGTGTCATCATCAATTAAAATTCTTGGGTCAACATTCTCCGACACAACCAAAAGGAATGAGCGATAACGCTCCTCTAAGAGAAGCTCCCCCTAATTTGAGCATAGTAGGGAAAGGTATATGCATAAACCCGCAGGGGTTGAAACAAGAAAGTAGTGACAAAAATAAAACGCTATCCTAATATGGTTGATGCCTGTGATAATCTAGCCTTCAACAGCAATCCGATCACCTCTCTGCAAAATAAATAAAGTGAATTGTCAAATAAAAAATTAAAAGCCAGAATTGTCATAGTGAGCCAACCTAGCTCACCTGGCTCACCACAGGTCACAGGTTAGATAGGAAAACGGGTTGGGTCACTTTGTAGCGAGCCAAAAAATACCAACTTAATTCAACTCATTAGAGGTGATGAGTTAAAAGGGTTGGCTCACATACAAATTAAAACTCAAAATAAAACCAAATCCGATTCAATAATACATATATTCAACTCACATAAATGTTGCCACTGGGCCAAGCATCATCACGAGGTATGGCTTTATCTACAATTACCTGCAGGTCCAAGTTCCTAAGAAATCAAATCATCTATAAATCCAATGGATATTTTTATTGTATCTAAGTGTATGATACAGGGAATCAAATCATATTGTAGGAGCAAATCCAAATTAAAGTACCTCGTGACCCAAAATCACATGAGGCACTTGACGTACGATGCGCGCTGCTCTTTCTTCAGCAAAAGTGACAAACCCATAACCTCTATGATGAGATCTAATAAGAGCCTACATAAAAAAAAAAATGACTGAATAAAGTTAGTCAGCTGTCACTATTCACATGTTCATTTTATTTAACTTTTCTTACCTTGGGCATGTACGTGTCTACTACACGGCCATATTTTTCAAAATATTGGCGGATATGATCAGTGGTTGCCTTTTGGGAAGACCAGTAACAAAAATCCTTGCGCCCCTTCCATGTGCATGCAAGTCCTCATCTTCCTGTCAAAATGGCACATAACATTTTATTTACAAAACATGATAAGAAAAAGTACATATAACTAGATGTCTTTCCATCATCACGCAATATTGATATGATTTAGTATGGCATTGCTTTCTCACAGTGTTGGGCAAGTTTTCCATTTAATGAGCTCTGGGATTTATTGGAATGGGAGACTTGTTTTCTAAACCGGATTTTAAATTTGGTTGAAATGCAATATGTTAGAGATCCTAGATATGGTCAGATGTATTCTAGGAGACATAGGCGAGGGGAAGGGCCCAAAACACAGGCCCGGTTGTAATAAGCAGCTAAGGAGAGTTGATGGTTGGCTGACATTTGTGAGGGTAGTTAGCAAATAGTTTTGGAGGGAAATTCAGTTAGGCGGTGGTTAGGAGAATAGAAGGGTTGTGGCCAAAGATTAGAAGTTGTTCAATCATTTGTATACTAAAGAGTTCAGGGAACTCTCACAGTCCTCTAGTTACTTGTAACATTCTCTGGAATTCTTGGTCCTTTGCCAAGGATTTCTCTATCAATACACATGCATTTTCAGTCTCTTTCTTCCTCTAGATATCAGTGGTAACACAATAAGAATGAATGAGGAAGATATGAAAAACTGTCAGGTGCACTCAGGGGGGACATTATGGTATTAAATTTCTTAAATTGCCATTTGGATTATGATGTGTGAATTATTTGACAATTTATTTCCCTTATATTTCCCTTATAATATTGCACTCATATGACTGTTCTATCTCATTTTTCTTATTTTAAGCTGCTTCTTATTTTTCATTGTATTAATATGTATTCAGTATTTTTCTTTGTTCTCTCCCTTTCTCTCATAATATTTTGAGTTGACAAAATGGTAGATTTTTATTTGATATTTTTTAGATATAAAGTTTGACTAAATGTCACTATTTCAAATAATTATAATTACAAGTAAACATTAAAAATTATAAAATACTGATTCATTTAATCATTTCTTATGCAAGAAGTAAATAACGTTACAATTTAAATAGTGTACATTTGGACACAAAACAATTGTGTGATCTGCAAATCCTCATGTTGCCAGTTCAAACATGCAAAACAAGCACAATGGGAACAAGAAGTTGCATATCTTCTATAGATATACAAAACAAGCTAATGGTTGTTTAAGAAGACAAACCTTCTGGAGAGTTTCAACCATGATCCCCATCTGCTCATTCTGATCTGCCATAGCCTAAATAGTTAAAAAAAAAAACATTGGAACGCATTAGAAAGAAGAGTGATTTTATAATAATGTACATTTGGAACATAAAAACAGAATTCAATTGTTATTATCATTTCCTGATAAGCATTTCTGTATGTTTTCATAACCATGAAGAACCAAAACAGATACTAACCTCAGTGGTATCAAGTTTGTTGCTCAAGTCAGGGAACTTTCCAACTTGATTAACAAATTTGCTCTGCAAATCATCAAGTTGCTGGTCCCAACATGCAAAACAAGTCAAGCGAACAAGAAGGCGCACAATATCTTCTGTAGATATAGTTATGCTTGTTTAAGAAAACAAACCTTATGAAGAGTTTCTAATGTTAACCCCATCTGCTCAATCTGATCTGCCATAGCCTAAACAGTTATTATAAAAAACAAAAAAAGGATTACTGGTACGCATTAGAAAGAAGAGTGATTTTATCAACCAGACCACGAAATCAAAATATCAAACCAGTTTATACCTCCCCAAGAACAAGAAAAATAAATAAATAAAATGCTAGGAAACTAGTAATGCCCAAGTTGTCATATTGCAATGGAAAGGCAACAGACAAAAAGGGAACCAAGAAAAATAACCTTGCTTTCACTCTTCAGGTGTTCAATTTCCTCCAAAGGAATCTCATAAGAGTTGATTTCATCATTTTTTGGTTAACCTAAAAATGTCAGCAAAGAAAATTTTGAAAAAAAAAAAAGTGTAAGGCATAACAATAAATCATAGTCAAGCCATAGCAATGAATCATAACAAAGCCAATTGATAAACATAGAACTAATGACCTATTAGTGTGAAATATTTGAAAGATATGAGCCTGTTTGTAAGTGTTTTTGTGCTCATTTTCTGAAAATACTAACCAAGCAGGCCCTATACCATTGAACATTTAAGAAACATGTTTGACAATCAAATAAATCACTAAGTGAATAACAAACCTCAGGCTTATTTTTAATGTTCTTTGCCCTGTGTGCATACTCCAGTGTGGTCAATGTTTCCTCTAAGCAATGAACACCTGGAGATATTGTCACTATGATGCATGTCTTGGTTCTTCCCCAAGTGAATCACGCAGTATACGCGTCAACTTGCTATCCCTAAATACCAAGATTTCCATGTAAGCATGTAAAAAGGATAATCTCACTTGAGGGAAAAACAAAAATAAACATAAAAACAAAAATAAGAATAAAAACCTGTAAGGAACATGACCAAGGTTCTCCACAAGTGCATTGATCACCCGCCCTAAAGTAAGCAAACTTCTATTAATTTCACCAGCCTCTGTTGCACGACCCTAACAAATATTAGAAAATCCAACTCATTAAGATTGCTTGTTAGGAGCCTCCCAAGATGTATACTAAACAAGTGGTATGATTATAATGTATTACCTCCCTGGCACCAGAACGAGATATATTTTCTGAGCCAGCAAGATCCACTAAATTCAGTTTACCATATTTTGTTAGTTCTTCACCTTCTGAGGTTGCTTCCTTGACGTGGAGCATAATTGAAAACACTGAATGTGAACAACTGAAAAGATAAACCAAATCTTAATACAGGATCAAAATTGTAAATTCTGACAATTCAAGAAACAGAAAAAACATGAGCTACCTAGACTGCTTGTTCAACAAAGTTTCTGCAGTGTGCCTTTTGGCAGACCCTTTCTCTAAAAGGGTAAAAATCTCACTAGCACTTGTCACCTTTTGTTCCTCCAAACCTCTTACATGGACTCCACCTTCTCCATCCTCCATAAGAGACAGCTGCTTTTTCTGCCCCTCGGGGCAAGCAAATCACTGATCTCTTCATTATACAGCTCAAGATAAGTCACCTTGACACTGTACTCAGCATTTTGGCGCTCAAGTGAGTCAAAAATCTGCTTGACGGCTCTGGGAATGACTCCTGCCCCTACAGGCAACTCTCCATTGGGTCCACTCTGTAGTAATTAAAATATTCAGATGAAGTCATAAAAATACCTAATTGGTGTGCTAATGATTATGAGATGTGGTATACCTTTGAACTCTTCCATTCCCCTTCCATCGTGTAAGTTTTTCCGGTTGGTTTGACCATATGCCAGTATAGTGCCGTTAAAGCCCTCAAGAACTTCATATACTAAAGGAGAAACAGTTTGATCATAAAGATCCGTTTGCTGTGAAGATGGGCCAAAAACCTGCAGATAATACAACATCAATCTATTTGATACCCTAAAACAGGAAATACTAACTCGACATTATGCAATTTGAATCCCAAAAAATGTTGAAAGAATAGGAAAAAGGGGAATGGGTTGAAGGAAGGGAAGGAACCTTATCGAAAGTGAAAACCCTGTGCTTGCCGGCAATGCTTTGAGACACTGCAACTTCCCTGTTGTATTCATTGCATGTGACAACCCGGGGGCGTTTCTCCGCAACTCATCCTCGCTGAAGGGCCTGCGATTCAATAATGTAACAGTTGAAATGCAAAAGAAAAAGACAGTAATAGAGAAAGAAATGGGAAAGTGAAAAGCTTTTTTACCTGCAACGAAGGAGGACCTGAACATTGACACCCTTCTCTTTCTCCTGGCGACTCGACATTCTGTTTGAGTGAGATGGGCAAGATTGGTGTGAGTGAGGAACGTATTTCTTGGTATTTTAAGAGTCGTAGTTCCCGCCGGATTTATAAATAATTAAACAATGGGATGAAAGTAAAATAAAAATTAGGCGAGTGCTTCGGTACCCATTGAAATTAAAGGGTATCAATACCGTTATTAGGTGGCTCCATTGTTAATGAAACATGTGTCAATTTCAATGTCATTTCATTAATTGTTGGCCAAACCTCTTTTAAGTCCCAACATATGTTATTTTTTACACTTTCACCTCAAAAATTATTTAAATTTTATAGATACATTCTCAAATTTAAAAATCACAAACCCTGAACCTTTGAACGCTGTTACAACTGCAATACTCTTGTACCAAGAACAACTGCAGAAACTCTAGTTCAAATTTACAGCAGACAAACAAAAGATGACCACAGCAACTCATGAGGACAAAAATTCCTCACCAAAAAAGTTTAAAAAAAATATATATATATATATATATATATATATATATATATAAAGAAAACTAAGATAAAATTGATGGCTGTGACTTTAGGATAAGAAAGGGAGAGGGGTTAGGTTTTCGGATATAAAACAGAACATAAGACGAGGGGCAATCCTAGTACCGCTCCGATAAGGTGACCCTTGCGTGGTGCGACAGCACAAATCGCGGTTTCGTGGAGAGAGGTGGTTGTCCGTGGCTGCGGCAAACCCGTGGATGAGGTTGATCGTGGCGGATGACAGTGCTTTGCGCGGTGTCTTGGAAGCGACAAGCTCACAGTGGCAACGATGGCGAGCGGCGCAGTAGGACGCCATAGCAGGGTGATGATGCAATGGAGTTATGGAGGTTGTTGAGGTTACAGGGGAAGGGCGTGGGATACGAAGAAGGAAGAGATTAGACATAGGGTTCATGCGTAAATTAAAAAGGTAAATTTAAATCACATTTGGGGTGAAAGTGTAAAAAAAAGTGTTTGGACTGGAATAAAGTTTGACCAGCAACCTATGACATAGCATTAACAATAACACATGTCTTCTTTGTAGCGGTGCCAATTATGAATGGTTTTGGTACCCTCAAAATTTAGAAAATTTCTTGTATCCACCGGGAGGATTCTTCCTCCACAATGATTTATGACCATGAAATATTTATGTGGAGCCCATGTGTAAGTACAAAATTCAGAAAATATGCTATGTTCCTTCCTCCACGGAGTAAGGAAGAATTACCCCAAAATTTATTGGGTACCGAAGTAAGCACCTAAAAATTAACTCCAACATTTAAATTAGGGGATTTCTCCTGTATTACATAAAATTCATAAATATTAGTACCCTCTAGATAATTTAGCTTTAAAATTTGATTTACCCCACTAACTAAATTTATTAATATTTTAAATATTTATTATTAAATCACAATCCTTGAATTCAAAAGGATATTGGATCCTCAAGGACCAATAGAGCTGCAATGGTGCCGGGCAAGTGTGAAAGTAATTCTCATTCCTGCTTGAATCTCCACAAGCTTCCTCAACCTCATCTATCCTCCATTCCAAGTCGAGATTCAGAGATGTGCAAAACTGAGAAAAAATTTCTGTAACCCAAAAATTCATCCCTAATGCCCACAAATGCGACTAAATCCACTGAAAAGTAGAGAAAAGAACCACAAATAACAGCAACTAAAAACCAGATAGGTCCCCAAACAAGGAGGATAAGGACATAAAACACCTAAAATATATATGGCAACCCCAAAATAAAACCAGTAGAATTCTTACAGAACATATTATATTTGAAACATTCTCAAAGAAAGGTTGAAGAACAGTAAGGAGAACAAATCAAAGAAAGGATTGACGAGGGTACTTACAGGAACTTCTCCTTGAAAATAAGGGTTTGGTTTTGTGACAATTTTGATTTTTGAAAACAGAGACAGATGGATTGGGGCTTGTTCAAAATGAGAGTGAGAGAGAAAGGCTCAGCTCTATGCATGTGGCTATGGAGGACACAAGCTTGAAGATGGCCACGGCATGGCCCGACACAATGGTGTGGCTAGATCGGAGAGGTGCGTATTGACTTGGAAGAGAGGAGAAGGGAACAACACAAGTAATCGCGACTTATCCTGGTGCGGTGGCTTGACGTGGTGGAGCGGAAATGGAGTTCGCGGTGATAGGATGCGACGGTGGCACTCTGGTGAATGGTGATGCTCAGGTGCTTCCAATGGTGGTTCGCGATTCCTTAGTGGTGGTTAGTGGTTCCTTTGCAATGTTGGTGCGACTAATAGAGGAGAATGATGAAGGCGTCGAGGTCGCGATGGCTGTTAAGGCGTGAGCTCTTTCAACAATAGCTTGAAGCGAGGGTGTGTGGCTATGGTCCCGACACGTCGTCCTTCTTCATGGCGCGATTTGTTCACAGGACGTCGTCGCGAGAAGGGATAGGGAATGTAGGAGTTATGAGTTAGGTAAGGTTAATATATTTTTTAAAAAAATTAATAAAAATATTAAAAAATTATTGAACAAAATATAAAACTTAATAAAAATATAGGTTTTACATGAAATTACTAGATTAACCCCTTGGTAGGGATCCTCCTGTAGAGAGCATAATCTTCATCCTCATCCCCAAACTCACCGTAGGGGAGTTTCAGCCTTATTCATGTTCTTGTATTTAGTGTTTTAGAAAGTGTTTCTTAAAAAATTAGATATTTTAACTTCTCAAAAGCACCAAGGGTCCGTTTGAATACTACAACTTCTGCTTTTTCTAACTTTCTGAAGTCAAAAGTCATATTTTTACTTTTTGTCCTATTTGGCTAAATAACTTATTACTTCTCTAAAAGTTATTTTTAGTACTTTTTGAGAAGTCAAATATCTAGCTTCTTAAGAAGCGATTTCTAAAACACTAAAAGTAAACACTTTTATTATTATTGTTACCGCCTTAGTTCAAAGTAGAGGATAGGTATGTGTTTGCAAGCTTTTAGAATGAGTTCCTCCTTTCTTTCCCAGGCCAAGCCTATATTTCCCCTTAGGAGCGATTGGCCTTCATTAACTCCTGTCGTTCTTCGACCGTTTCCTATTTAATAGAGTTTAATGTAGATTCCTTCCAAGGATCTCCAATTTTGTGGACCATCCGTGGTCCATGCTCCTTGGCCAGTCCAGGGCCCAATCGCAATGTTCCCACTGGCTCTTACTCCTGCACAAATCTAAGGATCCAGTGAGCTTAGGGCTTAAATCAAGTTTTTAGTTTGGTGGCTAGGTCAGAGGAGCCAGCCAATCCACAAGCCCTCTAGGTTTGAAGTCCGAGGGAGAGAGGACTGAAGAGACTGCCGTCTGCTCCTTAGTGATGTGGGTCTAGGTGAGGCCCCATAGGAGTCAGGAGTTAACCGATTCACGAGTCTCCCAATCTCGAGGTCCAAAAGATTGAGGAGGCTGACGTCCTAACACCTGAATATTTTACATTTCCCTCTAAGTTATTATGGTTGAGCTTTTGAGTTAGTGACCACGTGTCATTTCGCTATAAGGGTGTAAGTCACATTTAATTATGTGCTTTTGTACATTCGTGGGATGGTTGACATGTGTAATATGATTGACGAAATGATGAAAGAAGTTAAAAGGCTTGAACACAAAAACCCCATCTAGGCGGGTTAATGCACATTGTATAGTCTATTTTGATTTTGTTCTAACTCCCTTATCTCTTGCTCCTGTGTTTTGCTTCTTCTGCTTTTTGATCACTGTCATAGAGAGGCCCTTTTTTCCTTTTGCGTTTTGAATCGACTTCTAGTGCTTGGAGTTCTCCAATTCATCGCGTCTTCTACCCATGGAAAAAGGTAAGAATTGTTTAACTTTGTCCTTATATTTTTCTAAAATGTGCTTGAAATATGGTGCACAATTTTAGGAGACGCCAATGTGATGAAAAAATCTTGTTTTTGTTTCTATTAAGCGTTTTTCCTTACATTCCAGGATTTAGTGCTAGAAGAATTGAAACTTCTCCCCCCAATTTTGTATGGAGTAAGATTATAATAGCATATTTTTCCTTTCATGTTTTCCTTTCTCAATGGGGGTCTAAACCAGGCACCTCTAGTTGTGTAGGTTTATGATGGCGGGGTCATTTTGAGTAGCCGTCAAGGTCCAGCCCCTCAAGCGGTGATGTGCCAGAGACGCTTGGGAGATTGCCTCCATGCTTACGTTGGCTAGAGATTTAGAAGGGATACATTTTAGGCCCAATCAAGGGTATAGAGTTTGTTGTGTGCGATCCGAGTAATCGAGTGGTTAGAGACCTAGGCCGGACGCCTTCTTTATGTACGAAATGGCCTTCAACCGTGTTTGAGTAAAGTGTCCATTCCCCGAGCTATATTCTGGGTGTTGGCCATCCTTCAGATGGCTCCCATGCAACTACATCCCAATTCATGGGCGATCCTCTGGGATTTTGATTCGTGTGAGTTGTGTCATCACTCGACCAGGGAACGTGTCGGACGTGAAGAATCTCATCTCCATGTAAGTCTCATGACCTCTGAGTCTCTCTATATGCATAAAATACATAATTTTCATTCTGAAATCATGACTTCATCTAAATCTCTATTAAAACTTTATATCTAAAATTATAAAACTGAAATACATATACATGATTATTCAAATATCGAAATTAAATACATAATTTGGAAAAAAAAAAATAATGCATGGCTTGGATCCTACCTGACATCTACCGGAGCACTCTACTCTAACAAGACTCTAAACAAGGTCTTACTCCAAAGTAAGACTCACCGCAAAGAAGAGTTGGATCCACCAAACCTGGTTGAAACTGAACTTACACCTACAAGTATAAGAAGAAGGGAGAGGGTGAGTCAACGGACTCAATGAGTGAATAGTTAATCGCCACAATGAGAAATTTATGCGTCTTGGAGCCTAGGAAATGGGCCAAGGAAGTCCATTCCCCAATGACAGAATGGCCATTGAGTGTCAGAATTATGAAGCTCTTTTGGTGGGGCCATGTGCATGGAAGTGAACCTTTAACATTTTTCTCACTTTTGGACATACTTTATGCAATCTGCTTCAAAGGTCGATCAATAACAGCCTCCAGCAATCTTCCCTACTAAAGACCTTGCCCTAAGTGGTGCCCACAGACTCCTTCGTGAACCTCGACCATGACATACTAGGCCTGCTCAGGTGTAATACATTTTAGTAGGGGCATGCTGAATCCCTTCTTGTAAAGTTGATTGTCCAGGATGACGAGGAGGCTACCATTCTTTTTAGCTTCTGGGCTTCATCCGGGTTATCTGGAGCTTGTCGATCATGAGATACTTGAAGAGGGCGTCATCTAGGAGTCGATGACAGGTGAATTGATAGAGGAGTCTTGTACAGAAGGAATGATCATTGAAAAAATGGTTGATAGGTAACAATTAGGCTATGCAATGTCTCTTGAATCATGGTCCGATTATTTCCGGCCTTCGAGTACTTGCAAGCTTTGAAAAAGATCGGCCATTGCGCTTCTTTCCCTTGTATGTGCTCTATAGAGATTTTGATAAAGGGTTTTACCTTGTTCTTTACTTGATCAAGATATTAAGTTAGTAAATCGTCTTTGGCAATGTACTCTCCTTTAACCTGCATAATTGTTGAAGAGCAAAATATCTATGGTTAAACTTAGATAAAGGAAATTCATTTGGTGTGACCAAATTTATTCATCATGTCTGGAAATGGTAGCAACCCTTTTATATTGTGTGAAGTGGAAACTTTCATTTTAATCAAGAAACAATTCTAAATTTAAAGCAAGTAAGAAATTCTTCAAACAACGTCCGGGCATGCTTAAAACAAGTAACAAAATAGACTCTAACTTAAAAACAACGTTTGGAGGTTAGTGCCTAAAATACTTGGTTAGCAATGATTTGAGAGTCGCTCTTAGCTACCAGAGACTTGACCCGAATCTCCTGTCACTAAGCCCTGATAGAGCCTCCATACCGCTTGATTGTTGTCTGGCCTTGAATCTAAACTTTAAAGACTACTCAATAGCCACTCCATTCAATCCTTCTAGAATGATCCCAACACTGCTTCCTTTGAGATTAGAAGCACCATCTACATAGAGTGTCCAAGTCTCCATTGGAAAATCTCTCTCATCCTCTAACCCATACCATTCGTTGATGAAATCTACAAGAAATTGTGACTTGATTAGTCCTCGACTTGGTATATTATTCCATACTTGGACTCTATAGACCATGCAATCATCTTGCTAACAAGATCAGGTTTTACGAGAATCTATCGCATTGGTGAGTTGGTCTTGATAAGTATCGGATGACGTTAAAATATGGGTGCAAACACCTGGATAAGATGACCAGAGCAAAAGCTAACTATTTGATCTTTTGGTACCGAGTTTGGTCCCTGGAGAACTTTGCTGACAAACAGATTGGTCGTTGTTCTCTCTTTCCTCTTACTAAGGCTGCACTTACGTCCTTTCAAATAGACAAATATAGCCAGAGTGGCTCACCTACAATCGGTTTTGTCAGGATGGCGGGCTTGCGAGGAAGGACTTGATGCCTTGGAATGCCCGCTCGCAGCCATCTATCCACTTGAAGTTCTTGGCCCTTCTTATGCAATAAAAGTGGGGCTATTTTATCCCAGGCTCTTAACATGAAATAAGTCAAAGTGGTAACTCGGCCTCAGCCTGCCTACTTCCTTTACGTTGATGGACTCTTCATCTCTATGACTACTCGGTATTTGTCCTGTTGGACTATTTGCCCAGCTCGTCAACATAAAACCTAGGAATCTTCCTGTGACCCAAATGTGCACTTAGCTAGATTCAAGCGCATGTGATGTTGCCGAGTTGATGAAAATTTTCTAGTAGGTCATCCGAGTGGTCACATTTGAGGGTTTTAGCAACCATGTCATCCACATATGCCTTGACATTTTTCTCTATTGCTTCGAAGACCCTGTCCATTAACCGCTGGTAATTGCACCAGGATTTTTTAACCCAAATGGCATTACTCAGGAGCATAACTCTGACCATCAACCATGAATGTTGTCTTCTCCTCGTCACCCAGGTGCATTCGAATTTGATTATATCCTATTCATCCATGAAGCTTAAAAATTGATATCCTATTGTTGCGTCTACCAACCAATCCATGTACGGGTTGGATATGAATCTTTAGCTCAAACCTTGTTTAGGTGAGTAAAGTCCACACACATTCACCGCGTTCCTTTACTCTTCTTTTCCACTAACACCATATTGGAGAGCTAGGTCGTATACCTTATCTCTCGAATAAAATCGGCCTTTAGAAGCTTTTCAGCTTCAACTTTCACTATCTATTGCTTTCCTCCATTAGCTTCCTTTTCCTTGGCGATCGATTTATGACCCTGATCAATGTCTAACTTGTGACACTCAAAATTTGGGTTAATGCCCATGTCCAATGGTACCCAGGCAAAAATATCATAATACTTATAGCAAGTGGGTTATCTTGGCTTTGAGGTCTCCTAGAAGCCCTCTTATCATCATAGATTGGTTCTCACCCTTACCGATCTTTAGCCTTTTTATCTCTTCGTCCGCGGCCTATTTTCCCAGAAGTCCTCCCTTAGGTCGAGCTTGGTTAGATTAATATCTGAGCACTTTGACATCAACTTTCTCCCTCATGACGGTTAGTGCATCTTCTTGTAGGTATGAAGGTGCACAAGAGGGGGTTGAATCCCGCTTTGCTTCTTTTGCATCTTAAACATTTAATAACAAAACTATCAAGCATTAAGCTTGAAGTAAATTGTATAATTAGTTATTTCAAAAAGTAAATTTCTAAAACCTTCAATATACAACATAATCGCTAAACAGATATATGAACTAATAAATTGCGTGATGATTAAAGTAAGAAAGAGAAAGAAAGGAATAAGACACAGGAGATTTTATACTTGTTCTGCCAAACCTGGACATTTAGGATTTATAAAAGTTAAGGTTCCATTAAAAATATCTGTCTCAAACTGAGAAAGAACATGGATAGTTTTACATTAGCCTTCCCAAGCTCTCACTTATGACCAATGGACAACCCCCACTATCACAAGTTGAGTAATTATTCATCAGCCTCTCCAAGCTTAATCTTGAGTAGTCTGAACTAGCCTCTCCAAGCTAATCCCATGACAAGTATACAACCCCCACTGTCATGTTGAAAGTAGTTATTCACCACCTCTTAAAACTGAGTTGTTATTCACCAAGTCTTAGCCTAATCGTGACCAATAGACAACCTCTACCGTCACATTGAAAGTAGTTATTCATCAGCCTTCAAGCTGCAATGGCCAGACAACCTCTACGTCATGTTGAAAATAGTTATTCACCAACCTCTCCAAGCTGAACCTGAGTAGTCTTGCCTTGAACTCTCCAAGCTACAACCATGACAAGTAAACCACCTCCTGTCCCGTTGAAAGTAGTTTTTAACTAGCATTTCCAAGCTAACCTTGATCAAGAACATTCGCTCGCATTGCAAGTAGTTTTATATTAGCTTCTCAAGCTATCTCTAGCTGAATCACTACTGGATCGAGGATACAAAGGTTTTGTATTTGGGTTGCCACTCAAACTAACCTACACTCAAGTTTTCTTAACATATACATGAAAAGATCCTGGGATAACTTGAATTACTCCTTTCCTACAACTCTTCCTAGGAAGAACATATAACTATTTAAGACCATGGAAAGAAGATTTTTACTTACAAGGAAACTGATTACATTATGATATAATGAACCTTGCAGAATAGAAAGAGATTTTTGTAGAGTATCCTCTCTTGATAGCGTCTCTCATTTTCATTTGAGCATAGCATCTCTATTTAAAGATGGTCTTCCTTGTGACTTGCTGCCTCTGACCAGATCTCCAAGTGACACATGTTGATCATCTATTTGTGTCTTGAAAAGTCTGTTGAATAGTAGGTTGAGGTCTATCACATCGGTTATAGAAGTCATTGCATAATTAAAGTTTCTGAAGTCCTTCAGAAACTACTTTTCTATTTTCTATCATGGTTTCTAACTCCTTCATTTAGAAGTTAGGGTGGTTGACCAAATAGGAGAAGAAATGACATACCAATTTTGAAACTAGGTTTGACTCTAAGATTTGAATTTCAAAATTTAAATTTCCCTCCTTTCTTGTAGCATTCAGTGCTCCACAATGAAGTAAGATTTCTGACGTGCGTAATCATCTCTCCTTGAATCTTCGATCTTCTGATCTTCAATCCAAGCTTTTATGATGATGAACATATGCGATTACGCTTATTGAAGATACTTAACACTTGGTTCTCAAGTCTGCTGATATCTTCATTTATAAGCATACTTTCTATGTCCAGTGCTACTTTCTGAAGCTCTTATTGTTGGTTTCTTGCATGCTATTTCTTCTTCCAATTATTTAGCTATTTCAAGCTTGAATAAGGGTATAATTTTACTTCTTTTTTAGTTCTCTCTCAACATGAGATAAAACATGTTTGGACATTCAAAGTAAAATATATACTCATTTGAGTAAGTATTGCTCTTGCTAAACTATAGAACCGTTTAAACTTACAAGAAACTGAGACAACCATCAGTCATTCTTCAAAGCATTTTCTTTAAATTGGCTTTGTTATCATTCAAAACTAATTAGCGCACTTGACAAGGTTTTGGAGCTAACACTTCCTGCTTATGAATCCAAACATTCCAATAGAGCATTTTCGTGCTTCTTGTTGATAAGCATGTACGTGCCAACTTGCACCCTAATATTTAACTCCATACGCCTAGGACGTATCAAGACTAACTATTAGTAATTACTTTTCTTTAAATTCATTTACAAAATACTTAGCGGAAAATACAGGTAATTTTTTTTATTATTATTATTTTTTTCTTTGAAATGATTCGTATAAAACAAAGTGCGAGCCTTTGCGCGTGACATAAACCACGTGAAGCGAAGAAACATACAGAACATAAGCATTAAAGAACACATCCATCATAAACATCATTCCTCATCACATTAGATAACATAGTTTAGTACATCACTACAGAAATATAACAGAAACATAAAGTCTTACCCATACTAGTGGGAGCTTGCAGTACAATAACATAAAATAAGAAACATGATAACAAATACATGAAACAACCCCAAAAGATAAACACCCAACTATCACTACCCTCCCACTCCAAACCTATTGGTGATGCCGATCCTCGTTGGAGATGTAGGCCGTACTGACGAAGCTCCTGGATGTAGCCCAACGAAGCGGAGATCTAGGCATGGAATCGAGGGAGCATGGCCTCGCATCGTGGTCGCCTCTCTCGGCTGCGAACGCGCCTCGCATGCCTCGCGGTGGACCGTGTCCCGCCACCTCTCCGAGACCCATAGGAAACGAAGGGAAGAGCCCTCCAAAGGGTCGGCTCTCTCGAGAACGGGACAGATCTGGGATATCCGCGTGCCTCCGACGAGGAAGGATGGGGATTACGGCTCTGCCCATCTAGGGTCGTGTCCTCTCAAAAATCATGTCGTCGCCAAAGGGGAGATCGGGTGAATCCTGGAGCTGAAGACGGAAAGGCAAACGGTGTCCCATGTATGCAAAACGCGCACCTCGCAATGACCCCTTGAAGTGAAAGACTGATGCTGGGGTCATAGTGCACCTCCCATGTAGGCGGGTCAATGAAAATCACGAACGACGCCATCGATGTCTGAAGAAGTAACGGAAAAGAAAGAGAGGGGTAGAATCTTGCTAAAGAATCCAGGAGGGAATCCTCTATCCTAGTGTCATCGTTCACGTCCCAGGAACCTTGGGTTTATTATGAAAAGGTTAAGCATGCATAGGTTTATCATGAGGTTTTCGCAAAGGTATTTATCCATGGTCCATGTCTTTTATAATGATTCTTAATGCGTGTATGCAACATAATAGTTTCCTGGATGCATGGCAATACTTTAGGTAAATCAAACAAATAACAAACAACATAAGAGTGGCATGTAACTTTCTCTTGAACATCTTTCCTTTTCTCATACTTAACCGTACCCTTAAACTAGGCTATGAGCTCATACCTTAACTACTCGTCACTAGTTTTTACTTATCCTCTTGATAAGCGAATCATAACATAATCATATTCATCATAATCATCATAATCCCGACTCCCAGTACGGGTAGGGGGCTAAGGATCACCCGTCATGGGACTTTTTCCTTCTTCGAAACGCATCGACTTGGTTAAGACCAGCGACTTTGTCCGCTTTGGCAAGCTAATATCTATGCCCTCACGGTTTACCTATTCCTAGGAGAGAAGTACGTCTCGGTGTGTCACCTTAAACATCATATATTTTTCTTTTTCGAAATGCATTGACGGTTAAGACCAGCGACTTTGTCCGCTTTGGTGCAAATGCCTATGCCCTCACGGTTTTACCTTCTCCTCATGAGCAGGAGAAGTACGTTCTGCATGTCATCATTAAACATCATTTTTCTTAAAAACTTTCTTATGTCCCTCAAATTTGACCGGAATTCCGCATAACAGGTACTCTCCGAATTTCCTCAAATTTGAGTTATGCCACATAATCTAGTCACATGCATCATTTTCATGGAACTTTCTCAATTCAATAACTTTCTAGTTCACATGAACATATTTCTCAATTTCATTCATATTTCGAAAACCTTTTGCATCTTAAACACAACATTTCATCATATCACCAAATCAAGTTATGCACATAAAGTTTCATGCTCAAGGAACTAACATAATCACATCATCATAAGTGTGCACGAGGTTCATCATCATAATTATACTCTCCGTCCACCTATCTCATAGTATCTTATGCTTTGACCCTTACGGGCTTTAAACTTGTATTTGCATCTTTATTACCCTCAAGAGGTTAACACTTAGACCCTCTAAGATTGAACTTACTAAAATTCCATAGGCACGCACAAGGAAGGGGAAAATATCATTTGCTTAGGGGCTCTAGAATCTCCATTCGTGACCCTTTTTAAGATCATCTACGCCTAAGGCTCCATAATCAATTCCTAGACCAATTATGAGGGATTCCTAGGCATGTTCTCTAAGTTATAAACCACTTTAAATCTTTTATCATCATCTTAAGCTTAGAAATCAGCACCTAATCATTTATGAAGGGATCTTGTACATGTCTTACTAATTATGAATCATTTATCCTTGAATTAATCATGCTAGAACATATTTGCATTTCTTGCATTAAGGTGTTCTAGAATTCTCATCTCTAATCCCTTTTAAGTTACTTATTCTTTTCTAATTTTTCTAAATCGATCCTTGCTTCACTCAACATAATTTTACACATTTAACACCTTAGAACAGCATTCATACAGGAGCCAAACATAGAACCGAATCATGAACCCATAAATCACATAATCTCTTGGGTTGAAATGCATATAAGTTACTAGTTTTCTCTTGGACATTTTTAGGAAACAAAAGGTGTTCTGGTAATCGATTACATTTTCCTAGTAATCGATTACCAGGAGCTAATTTATTCTGGGTTTCAAAAACAATAGGTAATCGATTACATACAATGGTAATCGATTACTTAGGGTTAAACCGTTTCCTAAAAACAAAGAACATAGGGTAATCGATTACACTATAAGGTAATCGATTACAGGTTTTTAGAACAGGTTTGGTCATGAAGCTTGTAATCGATTACACCTTTGGTAATCGATTACGAAAACCAAAAGTCCTTCAAAGCCTTCTGGTAATCGATTACATGGATGATAATCGATTACCAGAACCTTCAAGAATTTGAAACTATTTAAACATCTTGAGACCTCATAAAACAGTTTTCCAACATTTTCTTGAAATTATTCATGCATTTTACAAAATCAAACCATTATTGAATCATACCAAAACTCATCCATTTCTTTTTTATTGGAGTTTCCTTTTTAGGATACTTAGGGCAAGTCTTTGAGCTCTAGAGTATTTAGGTGATGACATAATCTTAAACATGCTATGCACTTTATTTTACTCTTCATTAGAAAGTAAAGTGAGAGCATAAAATAAATATGAGATGCAACTTCATTATTATCTTTAAGGATTAAGTGATGACTTGAAATATAAACATGAAATGCAAGCTTGGAATTTAAATATGGTAATGCAAGTTCATTCATTTACTCTTGTGAAGTTAGTGATAGCATCAAAATAAACATGAGATGCAAGACATAAATTTAAACATGAATGCAACTTGTTTTTATCTTAGCTAGAGCTCTTGCAAGACTTTTAGAGGAACATAAACCTCAACCCATTATGTATCATAAGGCAAGCTTTAGAGTTCTTAGCACCTAGACTTCAAGAGAAATCTTAAGGTTTGAACTCATCATCAAGCTTAAGGAAATGGACCCAAAGTTCATCACTTTGTCTAAACAAAACTACAAGGACTAAGTCATATTCTTTATTTTATTGCTCATGGGCTTCAATCTAGAGTAAAACTCTTAGAAACCCGACCAACTTTAAGGTTGACAAGGGTAAGCTTAGAGCTCTTTGAAATCATAAGATTAACTTTCTTAACAAAACTTTTGTGATCTACTTGACATATTTTACAAACTTTGTTCAAATCCAAAGAAGAAAAATGAAGTCCTTAAGGGAAAAGGAAGAGGAAATCGAAACTTAAGCCAAGAAAAGAAAAGAAATCCAAGCATGTATGGTCCAAGACCAAGTTGTTTCAAGCTTTAGAGGTTTCTCACATGACAACAACAAGTCATTATCTTGAAACCTCATCATCAAGCTCATATTCTCTTCATAAAAAGGCCTCTTGGCCGAAAAGATAAACAAGAAGAGGAAAAGAGTTTGAAACCAAGAGAAAACCTAGAACTTTCTTGAAGAATACAAACAAAATCATCAAAACTTAACCCCTACCTTAAGAAGTCTTGAAGAGAGGATGGAAAGCTTTGTTTCTTGAGAGGAAAAGAGAGAGAAATCCTTCTTGAACTCTTGCTGAAAAACTCAGCCAAGAGGGGAAGGGAAAAGGGCTCTTTTGTGTTTGGAAAGAAAGTTGGAAGCTTGCTCAAATGTGTAAACATTCAAAGGGCTTTTAAACTCATCTATTTATAGAAGAATGAAAGCTTGTGGATGGCTTGGGAGGGAAGGTGACCGGCCAAAAGAGAGGAGAGAAAAATATCTCTTTGCCAAGGCATGTCTTAGGCATGGGTTGGGCATGGGAAAGGTATGGGCAAAGCATGGCCTAAGGCATGGGCTTGGAATGCATCAAAAATCAACATGTGGCACCATTTTTAGGGGGGATTTTTGGCCAACACATCAGCCAAGGGGAAGGGATTTTGTTCATGTAATTGTGGTTTAAGGATGTGTTTAAGTGTGTCTTTGATTAGGCTTTTGATTAGGAGTTTGTAAGCAAGTGTTTAAGTGAAAAAATGGTAATTAAGGTGGTTCAAGACTTGATTAGGAGGGTAATCTTACTAGATTAGTAATTTAAAATAATTCTTTTGGTCAAATGAGGTATGGCACAATTCCTTAATTTAAGGAATTGGAGAGAAAAACACTATTCAAGATTCCATGACTAGGAATCTTTAATTTAAAGAATGCAATTAGAGTTTATCTAAGCAATCTTAGGTTCTAATTAACCTTAATAAATTATTTTGACTCTTTATTAATTATCGAAATAAATTAATCTTCGATTAGAGCCTAATATTGCTTAGGTTTGCTTAATTGTCATTAGGCTTACTTACACTCAAGAGCAAAATGATAATTTTGTGCTAACTGGGGACTTTCTGCTCAACTAAACATCAAACATTGCTCATAAACATCATTCTAAACTTCCTGAAAAGTTTCCGGGCTCAAACGGCACCTTTTACCCGTGTAGACAACAGGGTATTTTGGTCATTTTGAGCCGAAAGTTTAGAAAACGAGATTTTCACCTCGAAAATCATTCACAACAGCATAATCCCCTTCAAACATCGAGTTACCCATTGAGGTTTGGGCAACTGCCCTTTAATTTCCGGGAAAATGACCTCAGGGCATTTCCTCATTTGTACTTAAAGGAGAAATCGGGCATTACACCAACTCCTAAGGCAATATGGAATTTCATTGCCAAGTGCGGTATAGATACTATGGCCTCCAGCTTCTTAATGGAGGTTCTCTAATGATTATGTTGTAAGGACTCCATTTGTTGACAATGAATTACGCTAGGTATGGTTTTGACGCCTCGAAGGTTGTCAACAATTCCACACTACCTTCCAAAGTAACTAGTTCTCCTATGAATCCAACGAGCCCTCCATGAGAATAAGATACGCTTTCCCTGGCAAACCTAACTTTGCAAAAACATCCAAGAAATTGTGTCAGGTAGTTACCCTGATCCACAAGCACCGTCTTACCTTCAAATTTGCAACAATGACCCAATCACCATTGGGTTATCATGGTCTGGTCCCTTTGAAATCGTGCTGAGAAGGTGATGGGCACATAAAAAAACCTTTTTCCCAGCTTGACCCGATGCTCATTATCATTCAAGATAGCTTAGGTGTCCTTAACGAGAGACTCCGTGTCCTCTCCACTAGAAAATCCTCTAATATAGTATTTACTAGTCATTTGACCGTGTGATGCATATGGATGATAAAAAAAGTTTGTTGACAATTATTGAAACTAAATAATTTATTTAAATATATCTTATAGAAAATTGAGTATATAAATTTATTTTGAAAATAATTTAATATTTAAACAATTAAATAAATTGATAAAATATAAATGTGTCATTCTATTTTATGTCTTATTTTGATCATATCATATTTATAAGGTTAAAAAAATCTTGATAAATGACCTATAACAATAAATAGTCTATTTTAAAAATTTTTGCTCATTTTGAAGGTTGAAATTTTTGAATAAAAAGAATAAATAGATAATTTTATTATATCATGAGCCGTTTATAAGATAATGAATATCTATGACAAAAGGATATGTCCTATGCCCCTTCCGTTTAGAATTTTACCTCTCATTCCCATCATCATTACCATCAGGTCCTCATTCCTCATTCTATGTGGATTTTGAATCTTACGCATATTCACATATTTATTAAAAGAATTCCAAAAAGAAAAAATTTTAAAAATATTTTGAAATTTCAAACATAAATATCTATAATAACAAATATTAATAATGTGACATAATCCAAACTAAAAAAAAAATCCATACATAATGCAAATCCAATATAAATAATTGAAAAATAAAGATATGCTATCTCATCTTACCCGTTTAACAAAGAGGACTTCATCCCCATAAAGATAAAATATGTCCCTACTCATTGCATTGGGAATTCCATCCCACGTGTACCTATTTTAGGATTGTTTTTTGGTTATCCTAGTCATTTACATCTTTTAATAAGTTAAAATATTTGATTTATAAAAACATAAAAATATATTTCCTAATTAATAAAAAATAATTAATAAATTTAATTTATATGATTTCAATTTCCCCTTTTCATTGTACATACTTTTAATAAATTAAAATATCAATTTTAAAATATATTTTATAATTAGTAAAAAAATTACATGTAATCCTAATTTATGTCATCTCAATTAGTGGAGTAGTATATTAATTGCACAATTATTTTAAATTAAAAAGTAATGTAATTATTTAATTTTTAAAATAATTAATAAATAATTAGTGTCATCATCAAAGAAGTGTAAATTATGGAAGTGATTTTTAAAGGATTTTTTTCAAAAAAATTAATATGAAATAATTGTTGAATTGATAAGTTAAAATGTTTAAGTTGTAAATAATTAAATATGGTATAGTGAGATAGGTATGTATATATTTTTTTATAATTTTCAAAAGCTCTACATTTGAAGTTAGAAATTTCCCTTCTTTGACTCTCGTCCTCATTTAGAATTTTGCCTCTTATCCTCATTTTCATTCTCACAGTCTCCTTTTCTCATTTCCCGGAGATTTGAAATCCTTACCATATTCATAGGTTTATTAAAAAAATTCAAAAAGTGAAAAAATTTGAAAATACTTTGAAATTCGAAACACAAATATCCATAATAACAAACACTACTAATGCAACATAATTCAAATTAAAAATAAAAATACATACATGATACAAATTAAATCCAATAAAGATAATTAAAAAATAAAAGTGTGCTAAGATTTTCTTATTATCATTAATTATTATAATTATAATAGTTTTGTTATCATTAATATTATAATTATAAATTTTTTTGGTAACGTAATTATAATAGCTCTATTATCTTTAATACTATAATTATATATAAAAAAATTTAATGGTATAATACATTCAATTATCATTTTATTTGTATTATTTGTTATTTGTTAAATAATTTTGATTGAATTATTTTGTTAAATAATTTTAATGAAAAGAGATATGGAAGTATGATTGGAAAAAAATTAATAATTAGAAGATAAATTAAATCTAAAAACTTACTTTAAATATTAAGATTATGAAAATGATGAGGCATAATTTTCTCTGTGAATGACATATGAAAAATTATTCATGTAATGAATCTTAATTATTAGTATTATAAATAGATTATAGATTATATTAAATCCTTCTAAATATATTAATGATGATATTAAGTTTTACTAAAATATCAAAAGCAAAATAGTATAGCGTGTATTATTGTATTTTTATTATCAATATCATTACAGTAAAGTGTGGCAAATTTTATATATTATAATAATTTTTAATAAATTATATTATACTAATTAAATCTGACATGAAAAATAAAATGATATGTAATTAATGTTATTCTTTAAAATTTTAATTTTAATTTGAAAGTGATTGATTAATTAGAGAATGACTGATTGATCATATTTATGTGTTAATTTGTGGTATTAAATTATTAATTATAATTTTTGACCATGATAATATTTATCATGATTTTAATTAATAAAATAATTTAAAATTAATATAACTACTATGTCAATGATAGCACAAATTTAAGGTTGACTCAATAATATCAATTTGACATATCTTTTGTAATTTCCTGACTTGTCAAAAGCTAACATAGATTATAATTAAAATATATATATCTCATTAATTTTTACAATATATTATTCCAAGGACTTAATTTTAATGAATTGTTAATGTAAAAAGATATTTTACACATATATTCAATTATATAAAATTAAAGTATTCAACCATTAATTACCATATTTAAATGTAATTTGAATATAACAAAATAAAAAGAATATCATATTTAAACCATATTAAAAACTTAAAATGCCTTACGAATCCCATTTAAATTAAGTGAATAACTTATATTTGAAAATTTCATATTAAAATTAAATAACAATAGAGTATATGTGAGTTTATAAAAAATACTCAAGCATTAAATAAAGAAAATTCTTTGAATTTAAGTCAAAATAAATATATCATAGTAAATATTTTATATTTCTAGAAGTAAAAATATATTTCAAAAGGTAAACTAAACTATTTAAATGGTATTGAATTAATTTCAGAACTTTAATTTATTTATCTTGATAGACATGTTTTGAATAAAATATATAATTTTAAAATATCCATCTATTATTTATGATTGACATAATTGTGATATATTACATTATATTAATTACATATTGATTGAAAACTATCATATAAGTTAATTTCAAACTATATATTCATTGATAATATATAAATTATGTGTTTCATATAGAACTATAATACATTTAAAAGAAACCATGACTATATATTAAGCCAAATATTTTTTGATAGATAAGCTAAATAATATAATCATAAAAAATAATTTAAAATATATTAGAATGAAAAAAAATACTATTTCATAAATTTAAAATATAGAATAAAAATTTGCAAAGTCAACTAATAAAAAATTTACAAAGTGATATTATAGTATTTGATAATGGGTTTTGAAACTGGGTTGTAAATGGAGTGAGATTATGATTTGTAATTAATATCTCATAATTAATAATTAATTATGATTGATATGATTGATATTTATTAATTAAGTGCCATGAATATAGATTAAGGATTCAAATTCCAAATTAAATTGTGGGTAAATCGCTAGAAGTGACACTTGTAAAAGTTTCCCTCATAGGAGTCTAAAAATTAGTATTATAGATGACACCTCTAATGGTTGGCTCTTGGCTTAATCACCGCCCTTTCTTCTTAGCTTGGGGTCAATTTGGGTTTCTAAAGGTCGTCGCCCTTATCCTCCTAATTGTAGGAAAGATATCTGTAAGCCCGCCACTCCTCGCTAAAGTCTCCAAGATCAATTGAAGTTTCGCACTTCTCTGTAGTATGACCAAAAGCCCGATGGTACTCACACCTTTTCGACGATCGACATAATGGCTGAAATCTTGGGGTCTGTGGAAGGGCAACCAGCCTTGCACTATATACATCTTGGAGGATGACATCCTTTGGAGCGTTGAAGTGGGTATAGTTTTGGAAGGCGGGAGGTGGGGCCCGATTCTCAAAGTACCTTCCCGTTTCTATTGGAGCATCAGGGGGTGTTTGGGTGTTTTTCCTAAGGCTCATCTCAGGGACATCCTTAGTTGTTGCTAGCTCGTTTCCTTTATATCCTCTTTTTTCCTCCATCTCTGCCCTTCTTCTGCAGATATATCCAGAGCCCGCTTCGCAACTCGTCCAAGTTGTGTGGGTTGATATCCAAGGACTTGGCAAACAACCAGGTTTAAGTGTTCCCATAAAGGCATAGATCACTATTTCTGGTCCAAATCCTTAATCTACACTGTCTCTTTGTTGAAACGGCCCATAAAGTCTTCTAATGGCTCATTCCTGCCTTGAGCCAATCCATACAGGCTCCTATCATCTTTTGGTGAGTTATGCTTGCCGTAAAGTGGTTTAAGGAATGATTGATTAATTCACTTGAGGCTAACCACCAGGTGGGGGGACGTGAACCATTCCTGTAGTGACCATGAGAGTTGAGGGGAAAGCCTTACAACGAAGGGCGTCAAAGTGTCCATTTACCAACATGGTGTTTTTGAATGCGTCCATGTGGCTTGGGGATCAGACGACGTCTAGGACGAAGGTGTGTGGGTGGGCGGTAATGGGATGGTATTGGCTCGTCATGATGAATTCGGTAAATGGATGGCCGGGGTAGTTGAGGGTCGGGTTTCGTGTTGGTGGTGTATGGGTTGGTTGATTGGGTGGATGGTAGATTGGTTGGCTGATGGGTTATGGGTGGTGGTTGAGATTGAAGTGGTGAGGAGAGAATTGGGATTCATTTGGTTGTTTTTAGTGTAGTGATTCATGTTATTGATCTGCGTTGCATATCATGTAGGAACTTCATGATCTGTCGACAAATGGTGGGGGTATGTTGGAATGCATGATTTCCATTCCCCTTACTATGCATATTGACTATCTTTTAGAGTGAAGGACGTGTAGCTTAGGGCGATTATAGAGATATGATTAGTTTTACTAGAATCCCACATACGGCCAAGTTGTACTACCTTAGTTTAGAGTAGAGGATAGGTTTGTGTTTGCAAGCTTTCAAAATGAGTTTCTCCCTTCTTTCCTAGGCCAGGCCTATATTTCCCCTAAGGAGCCGTTGGCCTTTATTAACTCCTGATCGTTTCGACTGTTTCTATATTTAATAGCATTTAATGTAGATTCCTAAGGGACCTCTTGTTTTATGGGCCGCCTAGTGGTCCATGCTTCTTGCCGCGAGGGGCCAATTGCGATATTCCCACTGGCCCTCTTGGCCCAAATATAAGGATCCAATGAGCTCGAGGCTAGGGTAAGTTTTTGGTTTTCCAACCAGGAAGGGAGCTAGCCGATTCAATTATATATTTGAATATAAAATAACTTATTCATGAGTTACTTTTCAAAAGTTACTATAAGAGTTTAAATAAGCTATTTACCTAAACGGGACCTAAGAATAACTTTTAGAGAACTAATAAGCTATTTAGCTGAACATGATAAAAGTAAAAATATGACTTTTGACTTCCAGAAAGTTAGAAAAAAATCAGAAGTTATATTATCCAAATGAACCTTAAATGTGATATGTTGTGTTTGGTACCTATCCAAGCAAAAGGACAATGAGACAGGAGAGACAAATAATATTAGAAAACAAGATAGAACTATGTTTGGCCATGGGGTATAAAATATGGTGATTAATGAAAAGATTGAGAATATTAAGTTATAATTTGATGAAAAATTGCAAAGTGAGAATGACAAAGATAAAATATAAAATGTTTAAAAAATATTATTAAAATAAAAAAGTAAATAACAAGAAGTACCCTTGAGGTTTGAAGAAAAAACACTCAACCCCATTATTGTTCCAATGTGATAGTCCACCCCAAATATATAATGAATGCCAACAATGACCATATTCACTAATTTTTTATTATTAAAAGAAGAGTAAAATATAACTAATATTTATAATGTTTACTATTTTTTAATAAAATAGCATTTTATTAATACTTATATACATATGTTATTTTTACAAAGTAAAATATATGTTGGTTACAATAATATAAAATATTAGGTTAATCAACAAGAAATAACCTTGAGATTTGAAGAAAAGCACTCTATCACATTTTATTCTAATATAACACTTCACTCCAAATATGTAAAAGATATGACACTAATAACCCTACTAATGAATTTTCTATTATTACAAAAAAGATAAAATATAAATAATTTTATTAATTTTTAAAATAAAATATCCTTTATTAATATTTATATATTATTTTTACAAAATAAAATATATGTGGCTTATAATAATATAAAACATTATATTTTATATATTAAATTTCATTTTTAAAATTTTACTAGATTAAGAGAATAAATTATTAATAATAGTAATAAATTTTAATAATTATTTCATAAAAATAAAAATTAAAGTATTTTCCCAGTTTTTAATTTTAGATTATTGGTGTGCATAAAAAAATATGTTAATATTGTACATAAAGATAAATCACATATAACATAACAATAAGAATCTTGTGGTTTTACTATATATATATATATATATATTTTAAAATTAATAGTTGAAAAAATATTTATTTATTTTTACAAAAAATAATTATTATAATATAACTATTAATAATGGTTTTGAATTAAATGCATTTATAGTATAGTTTTTTTATATTTTTATCCAATCAAATTATTTCAAATGCATGACTTTTGAAATAGTGAGGTAAGAGTAAATTTGTTATGCAAATGTAACAATATATAATTAGATAACTTGTAAAAACAATTATACTATTAGCACAATAAAATTAAACTCATTAATTAAATCTAATAATAATAATTTAATAGTAATTATTTTTGCAACAATAAATATATATATATTTTCTCAACTACTAGTTTTAGAATATTAATATTTTTTAATAGTAATTCTTCTTGCTATGTTATTTGTAACTTGTGTTTATATACGATATTAACAAATAATTTTTATTTTTATAAACATTGATATTCTAAAATTAAAAGTTGAGAAAATGCATAATTTTTTTTTAAAATAATTATTACAATTTGTTACTACTATTAATAATTTGTTCTCTTGATAAGGTAAAATTTTAAAAATTAAATTGAATTTATAAATATATTAATATTTTATATTATTATAACCAACATATATTTTACTTTGTAAAAATAATATGTGTATATAAGTATTAATAAAATGCTATTTTATTAAAAAAAATAAACATTATAAATATTAGTTATATTTTACTCTTCTTTTAATAATAAAAAATTAGTGAATAGGATCATTATTGACATTCAACACATATTTGGGATAGAGTGTTATATCGAAACAAGAATGGGTTGGAGTGTTTTCTTCAAACATCAAGGATACTTCTTGTTATTTACCCTAAAAAGAATTAAATTTATGCTCAAGAAATATGTCTCTAGTGTCCTCCTACTTTTTGAAAGAATGAAAATTGGCTAAATTATCTTTAATGGAGACAATAACTTGAATTTTTGTCTTTATCACATTCTCCAAACATATCTTTATCTTCCATTTTTCTTTATTTTTTTCTCATGAACATTTATCAAACCCTATCAAAGAGAGTGACTTCTCATAGTCAAACATTGCAAATTATTAATTAGCATTAAAGAGTCAAAGTGAAATTTTTTTTTTGAAGATACTAAGTTTGAGATTTTAATTATTTTGACTAAATAGTGTAAGGAAGTAATATGACGAGACAATAGAGAAAATTGAAGTGAAAATGGAATGTAGACTTAATAGATAGATTGAGATATGTTTTTTAGTGTCAAAAGGCATTGCTCGTGTATACAGATTTGACCAGGAAGACATCCTGGATTATGGAAAAGAGAAAGAATATCTTTTCTTCAAAAGCATCCCAGAAATTACATAGCTGGATGTATGACTAAACATCCATGACAGTTTGTTTTAGTGGTTTTGTCTTTATTGCATAAACTCAGAAGCAATTGACAGAAATAATTTGATTTTCTATTGTAAATCAGGACACCTCCCTATCTATATCAGTAAATGCATATATATATATATATATATATATATATATATATATATATTTTTGGAGAGAGTGTCAGCAAACAAACTCGTTTGAATACAATGTTGAGGGTAAGAATTAGCATTTTTCAACCTTATGTTGCTGTTTTGATGTTTTAGACAAACCATAATTATATGTTTTTAATGATTTTTGCACTGGTGTAATTTGTGGCAATTTTTTAATTGGGAGATAGAAAATGAAACACTAAAATAGTACATGAGATTCTATCACCTTCGTATAGAATTCTTCTGTCTCCCTTTTTTATTTTTATCCTTATCCCTCAATCAAAAGCTGTCATATATAAAATTGTGGATAGTTTTAAAATAGTTGGTTTGAGAAAAAATATTGACAATGTCATGTAACTATACACGTGGCAACTTTTTATTAGAGAGACAAGAAAGAAGATAAAGAAATGGTACAAAAATTTTCTAAGCCCTTTTAGGATTGAATTCCTCTGTTTTCTTTTTCCTAAAATTGTTGGTTTGAGAAAAAATATAGGCAATGTCATGTAACTATACAAGTGACAACTTTTGATTAGAGGGACAAGAAAAAGATAAAGAAATGGTACAAAGATTTTCTAAGCCCTCTTAGGATTGAATTCCTCTGTTTCCTTTTTCCTTCTCCATTAGAAATTTGTTGTATGTAAAATCATGGGTTGTTTTGTAATTTTAAATGGTTTGGGAAAAATTGTGTGTGTTGTAAAGATAACAGGTGTTATTTGGGTAGGAAAGGACCAAAAAAAATATGACATACAGAATTTCGGTTCCTCCGCATTTTTATACGAAAGATGCATATCTCAAAGTTCGGCTCCAGTGAGAACTACAGTATGTTGTGGATCTGTGCATACTACTAGAAGTTCATTTGTTATGGTGCAATAGCGCAGTATGTATGAAGTAGTTTCAATGATTTACAATTGTATTAGGAGACTAATCAGATTCATTTGTTACAGGCTTGGAAGATCTTAGTGTTATAATTTCACACACAATTTGAAAGTATATTTGTGCCGCAAACACTAATGGTGCAAGTTGTGATTGAAAATGTGAATAGTAATGGGTAATATGAGTTATCCAGTTCAATCAACAAGCCAAGCCATAGAAAATCTCTCTAGTTTTCACAGGATATGTTATCCAGTCCCACTAGAAACAATTTGCACCACACAGGTAATATGGGGTGCTAGAAAAGCTAGTCATCAAATAAATATTTAACCATCTGAATTTCTTTCTGCTTGAAACCACATTTCTCGTAGAAGGCCTTGTTGTCAAGGCTGCAATCAAGAATGACCTTATAGCACACCCACTGAACGAGCATGATCTGTGAGGAAGTTGATTAACTTCTTTCCCAGTTGCTTCCCCGGGTGCTAGAATCCACAACAACATCCTCAATGTGCCCTACCTTGCCACAGTTTCTCAAAAACTTCTTCTCAATGAACACACTCCCTGTTGCGATGATCTTTGCAGAAACTTCATCTTCGATGACGCAGATAACATGGTCATCTCCAAGGGAACTGAGGTCATGAAATCTATCCTCGAATTCCTTGTCAGAGACAGAGTCACAGACACTAAGTTGTTGCAGTAGCTCTATAAAACCTTTGGCCTTGTCTGATCTCTAATTTTCGAACTCTATACTTTTGTTCCTCATTATGTGAATCAATGGTTTGCATCTTCTCCAGTGCTACTTATGTACTTGTCAAAGTGGTTATCTGGAAACATCCATACAAACCAACAAGCAACGATATAATAATCAATATAACAGATTGCAGGCTTTTATCAAGAATTTTTTTTGCCAAATTATGTGAATCAACAGAGATAGACATAAAGCGGAGTGGCAGGTAGCTGATTTCTGACTACTGAAGTATTATATCCATCCATTTCTTAAAAACTCCAAATCCCAACTTTGTAGAGGTATTGTGCTTACTCCTATTTCATGATGTGAAGTGAAATCAACAGGCTCCCATTGTTTGTACATATCATCAATTCCAAGAGGAGTTCCCTCAGTTATTTGGGGTTAATTGCCACTTTGCAAGTATAAAGATGAGTACTATAAATGTGTGTTTGGTTATAGGGTAAAAATGAGCACTATAAAGATGAACACTATAGCACATGAAGCTCATCTATGAAAACTTACCCTCTATTTTTACCCTCGAACCACAATTTTTACCCTGAACCAAACACATTCGTAAAAGTACATTTCTCAAGAAACACACAACACCTTGAGCTAAATGAAGGAAACAAGAAATCCAGAACAATGATATATGGCCAAATCTCTGTTATCAATAGTGGGCTATAGCAGCACTATTGCGCTGCGTGGCCGTCCGCCACTATAGGGAGCTCGTCACGAAGCGGTTGGCGGTCGTGGGAGTTGCGGCCACGAATCGTGGTGCGTTGCGGGTCAAATAGTGGGAATAGCAACCGCTATTTGTGTTAGGCCATGATTTCCCTTTGTGTTGGGCCATTTTCTGTTAAGCCCAATTTACTGAGGGCTAAATATGACTTTGTGGGTTAAAAGTAAAACCTTAGTTTATTATTTCATCAAAGTTCAAACTTCAAAAGTCAAAAATACAATACATACAGCTGTTCTCTGCTTCTTTCCAAGCTTTCCACGTTCATCTTCACTCTCCCTTGCTGCTGCCTCACGTTTTGCTCCAGCTGACCGCGACCTCTAGCCAGCTTTTGGCGATTCCAGTGGCTGCCGGCAACATCCCTTCCGGCCAACAACTTCTCAGGTGACTCTCCTCTTGTCCTTTGCTTGAATCCCTCCCTTGTTTTCCTTCTTTCCAAGCCAACTCTATTTTTCATTTTTTTTCCTTCATTCTTACAATAACCACTACAGTGTGAGGCCATATATTCCCTTTTTTTTCCTTCATTTTTTCTTTCCTTCAACCATCATTGTCCAAGGTTTTAGGCCTTATATTTATCTTTTCTTTTTTCTCATTGTCCTCTCCTCTTGTGTCATTCCCTTGTTTTATTTTTATATTTCGTTTGTTTCAGTTTTAGACTTTTAATCATGGTAGCACCATCACAAGGAGTTGCTCCCTCTTCATGTGGTTTAGTGAAACCTACTGGTGACAATATTGACATTGCATGGCAATGGAATAGTTTGAAAGATATTAATAATAGGAAGAGTGTGACTTGTGATTTTTGTGGAAAAGTGACTACGGTGGAATCACTAGAGCCAAAAGACACCAAATGTGTGTGAAGGAGGATGTTGATTCTTGCAAAAAGGTTCCCCAGAAGTAACAACTTCTCAAAGAAACTTTGGAGAAGAAATGCTTTGAAGGAAGCATATTTAGCAGAGATGCAAGAAGATGAGGATGAGCAAGAGGAAGTACGAGAAATTCATCAAATTAGAAGTGGAAAAAGGCCTTCATTAACAACTAATTCTCTTAGGCCACCCAAGAAAGGAGATAATGTGAAAGGCCCCATGGATTTGCTTCTTTTGTTAGTTATCACATTATTCTCCTCTTACAAAGTTTCATTTAGTGCCTTAGAAGTTAGAACTAACTTTGAAGTTTGAATTGAATTGTGAATTTGTGATGTAATAGATTCATTCAAAGAAAAGAAGCAAGCTTGAGCATCAAAACTTGTAAAACTTGGTGTATGTCAAGTACAATCAAAATCTCAAAGAGCGCTTTGATTGTAGATGTGATTGATCAAATTATCCTTCGTGATATTGATGAATGTAATGAATAATTGGTTGGACAAATGGACAAGGAAGGTGCCGAGGATAAATTAGTGTTTGATGATGATGATGATGGTTTGACGTGGGGGTGATGTTTCTATTGCAGTAGGTGCAAGTGAGCCGCTCCAAAACACTAGGTTTACTACAAGATCAAAGAGGCCTACTCCTACTATTGCTGCAAAGACTTCTAAGTCATCAAGAAAAAGAAGGGAAGGAGCCCATGCAAGATCAAGAAGAGGAATATTTTAATGATGAGGAGGAGGAAACAGAGTCAATTAGAATGAGTGTCAATATGAAGAGATTTTTAAGTCTAATTCTCGTAGAGGGAAAGTGATGAAGAGAACTTGGTCGTGGGGAATGATTATGATGATGATGATTGATTATTGTCTCACTCATTGATGGGAAGAATGCTTTTAATTTTTACTTTTTATAGTCCAAGAAACTTAAGTAGTTTTGGCCCTTTGGGAATGGGAACTAGTGTTATATTCTTTTATTTTTTGCTTGGCCTTATGACCCTTAGTTTTGGTCTTTTGAGAATGGGACTAGTTTTGACTATTATCTTTTATTTTTTGCTTGGCCTTATGACTCTTATTTATACAGTAACATGATGATGATTTTAGAGTATGATATGAATATGATATGTCTTTAAATTATTAGATGATTGAATTTAATTGTGAAATTTTTTTTATTTGAATATTTATGTGTTATGTACTTATTTGTAAAATGCACAATATTTGCACATATTGTTATGAAATAGCGGTCATCCTGCTATCTGCTATACAGCTACAGCGTTTTTGGGGTTGGCCGCGATCTGGGATTGACTACTATGGACCAAATAAGTGAATAACATCTTCATCGTCAGCATAGCAATTCGAAATTAGTTCCGATCCCGAAAGTGAAAAGAAAACCCAGAAGCAGATATATGAACAATGAAAGCCAGACTATGGTGGAGGACGATTGATGACCAAAAGAAATGATAATTATCATGCCAAACCCTGATGAGAAAATTGAAGCAGAAAGAGAAAAGTGGAACAAGTTGCAATGAAAGGAGAGAGTTTGGGAAATTCTGAGGTGCTTACTCTTTGTTTATCCGGAACGGAATAACAGCGGAGGATCTGCAAACAAAACAACTCTGGTGTCTGTCTCTGATCAGCTGATTGCAGACAGCGGAAGGAACAGTAAATTTCGCTGCACCAAGGACCAACCCTTTTATATTATTCTTCATCACAATTTTATTTTTTTAATTATATTTTTTGGATGGCTGGGTTGATTTTGAACCGTTGGATTATACGTTTGATGACGTGGCCGAATCTTAACCGGGAATTAGTTTGCAGGGCAAAACCAAAGCAAATTCTGTGCGTGTGTCTGTCTCTGTAACAAAGACGCAATCGCAGAATAGAGAAGAAGATAGGTATCGAACGAAGCTATCATTCATGGTAGTTCCATAGAGAGAGAGAGAGAGAGGAAGCGATGTCGACGTCACTGATTCGACGGCTGGCTCCATACCTGGCTGCCCGATTCCGGCAGAACGAGAGGCTCATCAACTCTGCTTCTTCCTCTTCTGTTCTTCACCATGCCACTCCCTCTTCTTCTTCTTCGTCTTCTGTTGCGGAGCCCATTCACATGACCGAAAACTGCGTTCGAGTATGCTCTCTCTCTCTCTCTCTACCACTTCTCTTATTCTTTTATGATTTGATCAAATTAATTTGGGATCCACCCACCTATATTTCTCTCGAGTGACATTTGTTGTATGTGTGAAACCAAAACGGGGAGCATAGCAGTTATCCGATCTTACATAGTTTTCTCTGTAATTTAATTTAAGGACAACTTCTCTTCTCTTCTCTGCTGAATCAATGGCTCACTGCTTCAAAAATATTTCGAAAATGCTATTTTGATTCATGTGTCGTTACAGGCACACAAACATAGCATCACCATCACTCCTCCGCTTTCATTTTGTGTTTGCTCAGTTCAAATGATGTCTGTTTGACACATACCGTGCTTATTCTGGAGAAAGAAACACAAAAACTTACAACCACCAATTATGCTTTTCCGTAGTTTTCTGTCCCTCTTTTCTTCTTTTGTTGGTCCAATTTTTCTACCTGCAATTGGGTTATCTGATCAGCTAATGTCATTAAATTGGGCATAAACCATAAAATTTCAAGCTAGCTGGTTCAAGTGAAGGAGTGCTTTGGGTATTATTTGAAATAGAAAAGTACCAGCTTAAAGCTAAATTTTACCACATAGCTATAAGACCGGCAATGTTGCATGGAACTGAATGTTGGATATAAGAAGTCAACAAGAAAATGAGCTAAATGTTGCGGAAATGAAGATGTTGCAATCTATGAGTGGACACACTAGACTTGATAGGTTAGGAATGAGTGTGCATTAAAGAGAGAGTTTGGGTAGCGCCTGTTGTAGAGAAGATGGTAGAATCTTGCTTTAGGTGGTTTGGTTGTGTAATGGAGACACCTGTAAAAGCTCCAGTAAGGAGAGTGGATAATATGGAGAGTAGTCTTGTAACTAGAGGTAAAGGGTGACCTAGAAAAACTATAGGTTAAACAATTGAATGGAAATAGTATGGCTAAGAAAGGAGTAGAAGATCTCCCTCCCCTAACTAACCTGTTTTAAACAAAAATGAAAGAAAGTGAAGCCCTCTTAGTTTTCTTCAACTAAAGTGATGGCCGCAAGTTTCCTTCTGTGTCATGCAAACATCTTGTTATCACAGTTTGTTTAATTAAATCTTGCAGTTACTTAATGCATTCCAAAATCTTGCTTGACTTGTCAATTATGATGCACTAATTTTTCTTTTTTGAATTCTTGAATCTTATTTGGTTTGATGGATTGACCTTCATTCATTTGCTTTCAATTATATTGGATAAATTCAGGAGCTTTGTATCATTGAAGTCGTCAACACTAACCCATTTCTGCAACTTTTGAATATGGAGCAGAGAATGAAAGAATTGGAAGCCAGTGAACCAACAGGAGATGGAAAAATGCTTCGTTTGAGCGTAGAAACTGGTGGATGTTCTGGATTCCAGTATGTTTTTAATCTGGATGACAGAATCAACTCAGATGACAGGTAGTCCCTTTTTACCAGTAACTTCACTGCTGATATGCTTGCCATTTGTGTCCTGGGCAGGAACATACTAAACCCTTGACTCAGACAACTTATTTGCTTTATTATATTTGCAGAGTTTTTGAAAGGGGAGGAATTAAACTTCTTGTTGATGATATTTCATACGACTTTGTGAAAGGTGCAACTGTTGATTATGTTGAGGAGCTAATCCGTTCAGCTTTCGTAGTAAGTCAAAAACACTTGTGAGCCATGTATAAACTTGCTGTGTTTGTTCATAACTATCTGCACATTCATTCCTTTTCACTTCACATGTATTATGATGGGCCTGTTAACCTGTACAAGAGGAGAGATAAAAGGATGGAAAATGGGTTGAAAGCCAAAAAGCAGAGACTAGCCACCTTTAGTGGCATGTCCATTCACACTCATAGGACTTGCATACAACATGTGCTGGACATGGACACTCATAGGAGATAGGACATTTACCCTAAGGACTTGCTGGACACACATCTGGATTGGTCTGATTTTCTTCTTCTTAAAAAAATTAGGCTTGGACACGACTTGGACACTTGGTGTTCGTCTAGGAATTTTTTTGAGAAATGACAATAGCAATAACACCCTGTGTTTTTTCAGAACGGGCTTAGGAAAAGCAAGTATTAGCACACATGACATGTATCAAGAGTGCTCCATGTATTTTGCAAGGGCATGAAAGTAGTAACTAGTTAGTGTTGGTAGTTTGACATGTATGAATAAAAAGGTTGTAAAGGTAAGAAGACTGCTGGGGAATGTCCACCTAACAGCTAGACAATGGAGAGGAAAATCATTTCATGTTTAGGAAAATCATGCCATGTTGACACAGAAGGGAGAGAACGTGAATAAAGGGAAGGGTGAGTGTAGTGGAGGAGGAGAATGGAATTTTGGGAGAAATTGGGGCTTATGTCATGGAGGGAAGACTCTGTCTAACAGCTCTTGTCGACTTTATTTCTCCATTTTTCTATTTTCAGTTCCTTTCCATTTCCAGTATTAGCTCTTCTATTTGTGGTCAGCAGCTTTTTGGTGCCATAAAAGGAGTTTTCCTCCTTCATTTGTGTCCTACTTTAAGTACTACACCAATTCCTATTATATTACTACATGGAATTTTATTTTAACAGCAGTGCTGTATAGAACAAATCAAATTTCGTGCAGTGTCATGACAACCATTCAGGAGAGAAGGTTGGAATATTAAGGAAGAGAAACACTGGGTTACAATCTTCGTACTGCCATTTCATGAAAAGTGTTTAGTATGATTTAGTATTTTCTTATTATAAATATGGCAATTATTAATGAACAAAGTGTCTTAAGATGTATTCTCCTTCGAAAATTTTTCTATGAACTGTAGCATAATTTCCCAAACATGTTTTAGGTTTCTTGGTATCATGTTTCTTAGAAAATAATCTGGTCACACACCCTTAAAAGCGGTGTGTGCTGTTTACACCAAGTTGCCCCTGCTTTCTATGTGAATGTGTACATACATGTGTTGATGCGTAAAAGAGAAAAGGGATATCATTATTCTTGTTTATAAGGTTGAATAGCATTCTTAAGGAATTTACAGTCAGTGTGTTGTTTCATTTGTAGGTAACTGAAAACCCCAGTGCAGTTGGTGGTTGCAGTTGTAAAGTTTCCTTCATGGTGAAACAGTAGTTTTTGCAGGCCCCTCTTGACCCTCCACTGCAGCTCAGATATTAATTTCAGTCCTTGAGAGCTATATTAAATTATGAGTCATGATTTTTGTACCTCAAAAGACGATTGATCAAACCAAAGATAATTTTCTTTTCACTTGTATAATGATATCAGTGTAACAGGAAATTGTACTAGTAATAAGGCATTTATCTAGCCTGTTCTAATATCAAGAACTCTTTACTGCTGCTAGTCAAATTTACAATGAGCCTTGCAAATGAGACGTATAGCCTACGGCCAGTTGCAAGGGCAATGGCATATAAATATCAGCTTAGATCAATTTCATTTCTGAGAACTAGGAATTACTTTCGTGTTAACAGGCAAGTCCACCTGAAAGAGATAAAAAATGACTTCTTAACCCACTGTATATGTGCATGTTAAAATGGGTGTTTGAATTACGCGAGAAAGATGTTAAATTTAGGGTAAAATTGATATGTTTGAATAACGAATAATGGAAGAACAAGGGAAAAGGGAATTAATTCCTTATTTAAGATTTTTTTTAAGGAAGAATTTCCCTTAATACTTTTCTTGCACTTCAACTAACTTCTTATCCGAAGCAGTGACTAGGCCTTGTTAGTTTTTCATATGGTATAGATCACCATGTTCATAAAATTACACATCAATTCTAAGTTATTAAATACATTTTTTATAAACATATATGTAATAAATGTTTTTAATATATAAAGATAAGAACTATTTAATCACATCATATCTTTTATAAGTATCCAATTATTTTTAAATTTGGTACATAATGTCACGGATGATCTTTCTTGAGGAATTAATTCACGGAAGATTCTAGAAGATTTTGGAAGATCATAGAAAAATATAGAATTTGTGGAATAGTATAGATAGTTCTAGAGAATTCTAGATACTTTGGAATTTTGAAACAATATAGAGTACTCTAGAATGTTCTAGATACTTGTGGATCTGTGTAGAATCATGTGGAGCTATCTAGAAGCTTCTGGAGACATGTAGGAATTATCTAGAATGTCCTTAGTCGATATGTATAGATAGTTTAGAAATATGTAGATATGTGTGGAGTGTAGAAGGTTCTAGACATTACCAAACCGTCCATTAGAATCAATCTTCACCGTCCATTGAGGAGGTGGAAGACTATATATATGGGTGGTCATTCCCAAACCATCCAAGTGATCTAAAGTCATTTGTAAGCTTTCCATTGTGTAATACAAAGAGTTTTCTCCACCAAAGTTCTCTTTCTCTTGTGCTCTTAACTTTGCTAGTCATTTTTGAGTGAGGCTGACTTGGTGCTTAGCTCAAAAGGTTGAGTAAGTCAAGTGTCGGCACCGCGTTTGAGTGTGCTAAGGCCGTGACAAATTTGGCATTAGAGCAAGGTTCGTGTGGGAGCACAAGTGGTTTGTGTGGAGAAAATGACTTCAAATGTGATTGAGGAACATGTGGAGGCTTCAAGGGGAGGGATGTTATTCCTCCTCATACCAAGAAGACCCGTAGGTCAAGCAAACCAAGGGGCGAAGATTTTTCCATCTTGGAGGAACTGGTTTCTTTGTTGGAGAATGCTCTAACAAACATGGATGTGCGCATACAAAGGGTGGAGCATGACAAAGAAACCTTAGAGACTCATATGCTAGGAGAGCTAGACGTCATGAAGGAAGATATCATGAATGCTCTCAAAAGTGGAGAAGAAAGGGATGAACGCCTCAACCAAGTTGAAGGCAAACTTGAAGGTGTCATGAAGTTACTTGAAGAGGCCCGAGCATCCCTTGAGGAACCAGTTGCAAACTAATGCTGGTACGCAAGGTGGAGCAAGGGAAACTCTACGGTTGATCTCCCAAAGCTAAAGGAATTCAAGGGCGTAAGGGACGCTCGAGAAGTGGAGAATTTCTTATGGAGATGGAGAGGTACTTTGAATGCCAAGGGGTGGCAGAAGAACAAATGAAGGTACGTACGCTTCTCTCATCTTACTGATAATGCAATCTTGTGGTGGAGAAGAAAGCATGCAAACATAGAGAAAGGCACTTGCAACATAGCCACGTGGGAAGACTTCAAGAGGGAATTGAAGAGACAATTCTTCCCTGAGAACGTGGTTTATGAAGCAAGAAAGAAGCTAAGGGAATTGAAGCATAGAACCACGATTGGGGACTATGAGAGAGTTCACTACACTCACACTTCAAATCCCTAACTTAGCCTTAGAAGATGCATTATTCTTCTTCATTGATGGACTCCAACCTTGGGCAAAGCAAGAGTTGCAAAGGCGGGGAGTCCAAGATGTAGATGAAACCATTGTAATGGCCGAGTCACTCACGGAGTACCAACGAGGGGACTTCAAGTCCAAACCATCTTCTAAGGCTAGCTCCTCTAAAGGTGGGGGAGACAAAGGGAAAAATATTCCTCCAAAGAAAGACTTCAAGTACTCTTCTAAGAGAGAGTACAAGGAGAAGAAAAAGGCTTTTGTGCCTAAAGGAGGATGTTTCATGTGTAAGGGGCCACACCAAATGAAGGATTGTCTCAAGCTAGGGACATTGGCATCCATTGCTGAAGGATGGGAATCTCAAACACATGAGGCTGAATATGTTGGATCTGTCCAACTCTTGAATGCCTTAAAGGGTAAAAAAGTGCACCCCATGGAGAAGAAGAATGGGCTGATGTACGTTGAAGTGCTCATAAAGGAGAAGTCCGCTGTAGCTATGATTGACACTGGTGTCACACATAACTTTATCACGCCCCAGGAAGCGAGAGACTTGGGTTGAAGGTCATGGAGAAGAATGGTTGGCTCAAGACCGTCAACACCAAGGGAGAACCTCTTAGAGGAATGGTAAAAGAGGTAGAAATGGCTCTTGGCTCCTGGAGGATTTGTAGATTTCTAGTTGCATCCATGGATGATTTCAAGATTGTCCTTGGATTGGACTTCTTGAGGAAAGTGAACGAGTGCCCATGCCATATTGCGATGCGGTGTGTGTTATGGAAAAGGGTCTCCATGCATGATTCCTACACTCTCCAAGCCTGGAGGAACTCCTATGTTGTCTGCCATGCAACTAAAGAAAGGAGTCAAGAAGGGAGAGGTGACCTACTTGGCTTTGTTCAAGGAAGAGCCAATGTTGAAAGAAGGAGCTGTACCACTACAAATCAAGAAAGTCCTTGAGGAAAACAAGGATATCATGCCTCCCGAATTGCCAAAACAACTTCCTCCAAGGAGGAAGGTACATCACAAGATCAAATTGGAAGAGGTACAAAACCACCGCCTGGCACCATATAGGATGGCACCACCAGAAGTTGGAAAAGTTGAGGAAGCAACTCAAGGAGTTGTTGGATGCTAGTCTTATCCGTCCATCCAAAGCACCATATGGAGCACCGGTCTTATTCCAAAAGAAGCATGATGGCTCATTGAGGTTATGCATCGACTATCGAGCACTTAACAAGGTAACTATCAAGAACAAGTACCCTATTCCTTTGATAGCCGATTTGTTTGATCAACTAGAAAAAGCTAAGTGGTTTTCAAAGTTAGATTAAGGTCGGGTTATCACCAAGTGAGGATTGCCGATGGTGATGAACCAAAGACCACTTGTGTGACGAGGTACGGTTCGTATGAGTGGTTGGTAATGCCTTTTGGCTTAACCAATGCTCCTGAACATTTTGTACCTTGATAAATGAGATTTTCCATCCTTATCTAGATCGGTTCGTAGTGGTCTACTTGGATGACATTGTGATATATAGCAATACTCTTGAGGACCACGTAAATCACTTGCGGATCGTGTTCAATACATTAAGAGAGAATAACTTATATGTGAAAAAGGAGAAGTGTTCCTTTGCAAAGATGAGGTTCACTTCTTAGGGCATGTGATTAAGGATGGAACCCTCCGGATGGATGAGGAGAAGGTTAGAGCTATTAAAGAATGGGAAACCCTAAGCAAGGTGTCTGAGCTAAGATCATTCCTTGGACTGGCAAACTATTATAGGCGGTTCATCAAGGGATATTCCGCTGAAGGCCGCGCCATTGACAGAAGAATCACCCATGGGAGTGGACGGAGAAATGTCAGAAGGCCTTTGATGGATTAAAGGCTGCTATCATGGAGGAACTCGTGTTATCTTTACCAGATCACTCTAAAGTGTTCGAGGTTCACACAGATGCTTTTGACTTTGCCATAGGAGGTGTCCTAATGCAAGAGGCATCCTATTGCATTTGAAAGCCGCAAGTTGAATGACACTTGCGGCGTTACACGTGCAAGAAAGAGATGATGGATGTGGTGCATTGCCTACGGACATGGCGTCACTACTTACTAGGATCACTTCATTGTCAAGATGGACAATGTGGCCACTAGTTACTTTCAAACTCAAAAGAAGTTAAGCCCAAAGCAAGCTAGATGGCAAGACTTTTTGGTCTGAGGTTGATTTTGAGTTTGAGTACAAGCCAGGAAGAGTTAATGTAGTGGAGATGCACTAAGTCGAAAGGCTAGTTGGAGCTCATTTCCATAGCCGAAGGGAATGTTATACAAGTAATCAAGGAGGGATTGGATCGAGATCCCTTAGCAAAGAAGTTGGTGCAGATGGCTAGAGAAGGAAAGACCAAGAGATTTTGGTTAGAGGATGGCCTACTCTACACTAAAGGAAGAAGGCTATATGTCCCCAAGTGGGATAACTTGAGAAGAAAGTTGATTAAGGAGTGTCATGACATATGACACAAAGTGGGCTGGACACCCTGGATAGCATTGACGCGCGTAGAAACAACCTATTATTGGCCGCAAATGCGAGATGAAGTGGAAAGCTATGTGAAGACTTGTCTTGTGTGCCAACAAGACAAGATAGAGAACAGGGCTCTAGCGGATTGTTGGAACCACTACCTACTCCGGAGCGACCATGGGAAAGTGTCTCCTGAGACTTCATCTCTGGCATTACCTAAGTTGAGGGGTATGGATCTATCTTGGTAGTGGTGGATCGATTTTGAAGTATGCTACATCCATTCCTGCCCTTGATTGTACCGCGAGGATGAGCGCTTATTCTTCAAGAATGTGGTGAAGTACTGGGGTTTACCGAAGACAATCATTAGTGACCGAGATCCACGCTTCATAGGTCGACTGTGGACAGAGTTGTTCAAACTCTTGGGGTTAGAGTTACACTTCTCAACTAGCTTTCACCCACAAACTGATGGGTAGACCGAAAGGATGAATGCTTTGTTGGATTGTTACTTGAGGCACTTCGTAAGTGCTAACAGAAGGATTGGCCTAAGCTCATCGATGTAGCTCAATTCTCTTACAATTTGCAAAGGAGCGAGTCGAGAAAAAGTCCATTTGAGATTGTAAATGGACAACAACCTATCACACCCCATACTCTATCATCATCTTATGGGAAGAGCCCGAGCATATCATATGGCTAAGTCTTGGAATGAGCAAGCTGATGTTACCCGCTCTTACCTCGAAAGCCGCAGAAAGAATGAAGAGTGGAAAGAAGAAGAGACATACAAGCTACAATATAGGAGATAAGGTAATGATCAAACTTCTTCCCAACAATTCAAGGCCTTTCGCAAGGTGCATAAAGGCCTAATCCGTAAATATGAAGGACCGTATGAAGTTATTGGGCGAATAGGGAGGTGGCTTATAAGATAAACCTTCCTCCCTCCATGAGAATCCATTCCGTCTTCCAAGTGAGTATGCTCAAGCCATACCATGAAGACATGGAGGAACCGGAGAAGCGACTCAAGGCGAGCACCACCTATAGTCATCAAGTCCTTTGAAAAGGAGGTAGAGGAGGTGTTAGCCAATCGAGTCGTAAGAAAGAGAGGGGTAGCACTAAGTGTTCAATACTTGATCAAATGGAAGGGACATGTGACGAAGCTAGCTGGGAAACACGAGAAGATCTCCTTCAGTTCCAAGACCACCTAAAGCGCTACCATGACCAAAGCGCAATGAGGACGTTTGCGCAATAGGTGGGGAGATTGTCATGAACGATCTTTCTTGAGGAATTAATTTACGGAAGATTCTAGAAGATTTTGGAAGATCGTAGAAAAATATAGAATGTTGTGGAATAGTGTAGATAGTTCTAGAGAATTCTAGATACTTCTGGAATTCTGGAACAATATAGAGTACTCTAGAATGTTCTAGATACTTGTGGATCTATGTAGAATCATGTGAAGCTATCTAGAAGCTTCTGGAGATATGTAGAAGTTATCTAGAATGTCCTTAGTCGATATGTATAGATAGTTCTAGAAATATGTAAATATGTGTGGAGTGTAGGAAGGTTTAAACATGATCTAGGTCGTCCATTATAATCAATCTCCACCGTCCATTGAGGAGGTGGAAGGCTATATATATGGGTGGCCATTCTTGGCCAAACCATCCAAGTGATCTAAAGTCATTTGTAAGCTTTCCATTGTGTAATACAAAGAGTTTTCTCCACCAAAGTTCTCTGTTCTTGTGCTCTTAGCTTCCATTGTAGTCATTTTTAGTGAGGCGACTGCTTAGCTCAAGGATTGAGTAAGTCCAATGAGACACGGTTGTGTTGTGTCCAAGGCCGTGACAATAAGCTTGTGAGCTATCAAAAGGGATAAAAGGAAAAACTATCCAAAGGGAAAACTATATTCCAAGTTATCAAAGGCCCAAGAATATAATTGTGAATTTAAATTGTCAAAAGAAAGGTTTATAGTATAATATTTTAAGATTTTATACTATAAATCCCTCTTTTCCATCAACTTCACTAGCAAATCAAGTTTTACACTAATATGAATA